>OY101442.1:44340764-45741598 GCA_956483585.1 Gymnocheta viridis
GAAGTATGTCTCTTTCTGTCTTTAGCTGTTAACGTTGAAAATCGTTGCTTATTGAAAGATGTTGGCCAAGTGTTTAATAGGCAAATGCATACATAATTACCTAGCGGCCTTTTATACTACAGGCACAGCAGGCTTTGAGGCGTACACAGTGCAGCAGAAGCAGTGTGAATTCAAAGCAAAAAAAAATATCCATACATAAATTTTTCGTAACATTTTCTTTTGTAGTCAATAGATGCGCTTTAATGCTAAAATAAATGATTGCTAGTTGACCGGCTGGCTGGTTGGCTAACTGACTGACTGGATGTTTCGCTAAAAACCATCATCATTTTTTAGCTTATTTTCTATATATTTTATTTTGTTAGCTATTTTTTAGTAAAGTCTTATTTTTTCCGTTGCTGTTGTTTACCAAATTGAGGAAATCACGTTGCAATTCCCATGCTGAACCACAAAAGCAAAAATATAAACAGTTCTTTTTTTTCAACAATAAAATACAACAAACTGGTAAGAAATGAGGAAAATTATAAATAAAAAGTAAGATAGAGTGGCGGACAGACATTGGGACGGACAGTTGTAATGTAATAAAAATGCTCCTCTTAACAAACAAACGCGAAAATTTTTATATCGCATTTCAATCACGCGGTTTTAAACAACAGCACGATAATGTGCGCACGTCAATTTGCTACAATATTTAGTTGCAACAAACAACTGGCCTACCAACCAGCCAACCAACCAACCAACAGACCAACCAACTATTCATCCAGCCAACAAATGGAGCAACAACAATAGAGCGCAAGCTTTTCTTACACATTTTACTCTCACAACGCTGGTAGTGGTACCTATTCAAGTTTCTTTGTTCTTACCCCAATTGATCAAATATTTGAAAATAAATTATCACTCGTAAATCACAAATAATGTGAAACCAAAAGAAAAAAATCTTCCATTCCCTTTATTCCATTTTGGTTGTATCCTAGATGACGCGAAACCAAAATCATACGAGAATAGTGCATCATGTTTTGCTGCTTCAGTCGCAAATAATTGAGTGCAAAGTCAGTCATGGGAATTGCCATGACGTGGGCGACATAACAATCTTTATGAAAGACCTAAACTACGCTCAATTTCTATTTCCTTTGGCGACTCCTACAGTATCCGTAATAGGAAGATAATTTCATTGTATCGCTAATTATCGAATTTTTAAATTATATATTTTATTATAATTTATCGTGACCATACAGTTCCGTAAGTTCCCCAGAATCTTCAGAAATGAATGCCGGAGGGTCCTCGCTCTCGGAAATATTGATCATGCATACAAAAAGTATGATTGAGCTGAGGCTAATCTTGAAAAGAAAAACTATTAGGGGCCTTATCGTATCATGGCCCTTATCGTACCATTAAGTCTCGAAGTCGACCTTAGGTACTGGCACACCCAAGCGTCCCTTATAAAACTGCAGCAAGAAGAAGCGGAAGAAGCTGTTTCAATTTTTATTTTTTTTAACAGTTACTAACTATTCAAACTCTTTCTCATTTGTGGTCGAGTAGGTGGTTGAGAGTGATGCTGCAGTTGACAACAAGGAATACCTAATGACGTTGATCTTGATAATAATGATCTTAAAGGAAGATGTTCATTATGAGGCAGTTGCTGTTGCTGTTACTCTTGGCATAAAAGTTTATGTTTTGTATGTACGAGTAGGTATGTGCTGTTGAATCGTATGTGGAATCATTAGATTGCTGATATTTATGGTTAAACAAAACTCATATAATACATCGAACTAGCAACAACAGCAGTATCGTCAAAACAATGCAATATCAAACCAACAGCAGCAGCAGCAGCATCAAACAGCAACGGAAAAAATATTATAGTTGAATTTGAGCCATAAAAAATCCTAACGGTTGTATTCCAGCTTGTACTAAGCGAAATTGAGAGCAGACATTTGGTAGTATTTGTTCTTTAAGATTTTGTTCGGAAACAACCTAAAATGTTTCAATCGTTTTAAAGCAAGCTTGGTGTTGGTATGAATTTGTATTGGGTCATTCGGTTCTTATCCTCTTGGGTACGTTTGCTTTTAGGCTGGGAACTTTAAATTATCAATCTGACAGATGTGATTGATGTCTAGATGATGTCATGGCTTAGGTGGAAATAAAGGAGGAACACATTTGAGGTTTCGATCTCCTTTAAGCAAAATTATTAAAAAGTAAATTAAAGGCATTCAGTTTACATTTGAGATGATTTAGTTGATATTTTAACAGCTGACTTATTGTGATACACAAAATCCCAATCAAATTTATGATCCTCAATATTGATTTGATACAGCGGAACAGGGAGTGACTGAATATAACTTTCTAGATTATGTAAAATCTTGTTGTGATTTTTGGATAATTCAGGGAATATAAAAAAGTGACAAGCCTACTGGGTAGATGCTTATATGGCAACGTATACAAATCAATTTGATTTTTTTTTAATTTTTAATTATTTTTTAATCTCTTCAAAGCTCACTAGCTCCAACTTGTATGTGTTTGATTTTTTATGATTCAACTCATTTAAAGCTCTTTTATTTTGTATCAATACTATTAATTCTATTTGCTCTGAAGTTTTACACGTTCCTTTTTTTCTGTATAACAACCAACCGAATTTATGTTAATTATTTATTATATGTTAAAAGTATTTTCCGGGAAATGCCAGAACAACTACAAGAAATTCAACAAGATAACAATGCTTTAATTAGATAAAACACAGATTCTTTTATTAAAAAAACAGACATTAAGCTCAATTTAATAGTCTTGATTCTACTTTTTTTAATTTAACGGTTTTGAAATGAAACATAATATTAAACGAAGACCGAGAAAGAGAGAAAGAGAGAGAGAAGAGAGATTTAACAAACATAAAATGAAATCAGATTTGTGATCATGGCCTTAAGTTGTATTTGATTTCATGGTGTTTGTTTGTTAAAAACATTTTCAAAGGAGTTGGCCTAAGCATGTTTAAACATGCACACAAATTCATAACTTAAATTTTTTCTTTCATTTTTCTCTACGTGTTGCTCCTGTAGCGTTTGCAGCTGTAACAAAAATTGGTAGCACAGTCATAAAATTTTATGGTCAACTAGTAGTGAAAGATCCCCATATATTTTGTGTGATTTGTTTTTATGGTTTTTCTTTTGGATTATCTTTTCACTTCTTTTGTAGTCTTAAGACAACGTTTGTTCAGTTTGTTTTTTTGGTTGGGAATTTATTTAAACATAAACATAAATTTCAGTTAAAGCTAAAATGGTGAAAATGTCGGTTATACAAATTAAATTAAATTAAGTAAAGAAATAAGAAAGTCCTGGTGCCAATTAACTCGCATTAGAGCAGTTTTGAGACATTGTTTTTAAAAGCCTTTTAAATGATTTCGGTGCATTTCTAAAAGCGAAATTTAATCAAATGATAGAATAGAATTATGGATATTTAATAATACGAATTTAAAGCTGTGAAATAATTTTGTAAAAATTAGTTTTTTGCATGGATAAGATGATTCTGCTTGAGACCTATTTTAAAAATTAAAAAAAAAGTGACTGGAAGTTTGTTTACCTTTGAAAATGATCAACGAAGTAGCTTCCGGGGCGGAGTCGTGGTTGTTGGTGCCGGCCAAATCCAGCAAATAATTTTTTTTATCGAGCACATATTAATTATTTATAATTTTAAATTACTTGGTTTTATCAATAGTAGATTATTTTATGAAATAAAATAATGTTTTTTATGAAATATTCAAGTAACAATCATATACGATTTAATCTTTTCTGAGATATGATTTCATATAATATAAATTATAATTTCATCTGCGCTTCTACTTAAAATTCACCAAAGTGTTTTTCTGCTAAACACATTTTCATAAAATTTGTATTATGTACAAATCTTAAATGGCGTCAAATGACTGAATATAAAGTACACGACCAGACTTAATCATAAATCCCAAAAAATAAAAAATAAAAACAAACAAAAATACAGTGAAATAAAATAAAAAACAGAAAATCCAAATGCATTTTCAACACAAAGAAAATAGATTATTAGAAAAAAGTCTTTCGCCCTGACATCAGGATGCACGCAACAATGACATTTTGAATGTCTGTAGGGTTTAAATATCATGGCGCGTCAGTTCAATCATTCTGAACGACGATTCGTGTTTTCTTGCGTTCTTTACTTTAAGCAGGATAATAAAAGGATAATCAGTATGGAATAAATTGTAGCAAACAGTAAATTTATGTCAGCAACATTAAATTGCAATATTTTATGTGAGATAAAATGAAAAGTATTTTAAAAATATTATGTATTGATAATAAGCAAGGAGGGAAAGGTTATTGCAAGGATAAAGCAAAAAGCTTCGTGGACAAGTAGTCCGTCCCTCTACTTATTGCTTAAGAAACAATTTTTATTTAATTAATTTGTATTCATAAATTTATTAAAAAGTACATTATTAAATCAACAACAGTAAGCGTGTTCTAGGCTTTCTGACAAATGGCAAAAGTGTAATAAGTGTAAATTTTTATATTTAAAAAAATAGACAAATTGTGATTTGCTATAAATTTTCTTAAGGAAGCTCTGAAACTGTTATTACTTTTAAGGAAAATTCATAGCCTGCAGGAAGCTTGTGTCCACTGTTCAAAACGTACTTGTCAAATTACAATTTGAAGGAGGACATATCACATGAATGGTTGATAAATTAAAAGATTTGTCCGCATAAGTAGGACTAGAAATATTATTATATGTGCGTAGTCAACAGCTCTGAATAAGGTCGTTAAACTTAGATATGAGACATATCACTTGTTACCTTAACAGTGCTAATTGGCACCCTGATAGTCCATTTCGATAATGGTAATTGGTCCTCCGCAAAGGATTTTTTTATTGAAATGTTAATGAAGCATTTGACTTTAATCAGCAAAATTAAAGTGAATGTAAATTGCAATCCAACCACAAACAATTAAAATAAAGACAATATATTCTGAAAACAAATTTTAAAATACTCATACTGTCTCGCACATGCAATCACCAATGAAATTTTTTAACTCTTGAAGAAATCGCAAATCGGGAACTGATTCGCCTTTGAAACATCGCCAGCTTAATTTGTTTTATTATAAAGTTTTTCGTCAATAATTTCAAATATATTCTTCATCTTCTTCAACATTTTTTGGAGAACATTTTTTCACGTCAAATATCTCCCATGAAGAAGAATTGATGAACCGAATTGACAAGATAGTACACAAACACAACAACAACAGCAACACAAGTTGGCAGTGGCAGTTTTAGAGAAAGTGTACAGATTTCACTAGGAGTTTCAGTCGCGTTAAGGGATATTAAAAAGAAATTATTTTTCCTTTCAGACTGATAAAACCTTAAAATGCTTTGACCGGTTATTTTTATAGAATATTTTTTCTAGATATTTTGTTTAAAAGAAAAACATTTTTCAAACATGCCGGTTTTAGGTAGAACTTAGGTTGGGTTGCCAGAAAAGCTATTCGTACAATAATTTTTTCTAATTTTTCAGTAATTTTTTGTTTCCAATTTCTATTCTAATCCAAACAAATTTTTGATTTTAATTGACTGTTTTAATGTTCATTTAAAACAGTTAAAAGCATGTATTACATGTTAATTATGCATAAATAAATATAATTTGTGTTTTACAGTAATGTCATATTGTCATGTGCAATTAAAACTATTCGACAATTTTTAATTGTGTCAATTAATTATTTTAATTAATTAAATCAATGTTTAAATTGGTTTTATATATTTATGGTCTACTCGTTCTCGAGAATAATTTAATGCTATCTGTTTCAGTTCTCTAGCAGTCAATTGTTTTTGACAACCGGTAGACAAGTCCCAATTTTTTTTGGTATTGTATTGACGTGACGTCGAGCCCCAGTCCACCACATCATAAATTGCCTGTGTAGTAGTAGCTCTGCTAATTCTCGCCCAAAGAAAATAGTTATTAATATTGGCGTTTATGGCTTATTATAACCCATTTGATGCACCCACTTGAAACCAGTGGCGCTACAGCTCTGTTTCAAAAATCAATATATTTAATTTCATAAATGATTTCAATTAAGTTTTTAATTAAGTCTTAAAAATATTTCAATTAAACTTTTAACTAAATTTTTAAAATATTTTGGGGGGTGCTCCCAATTATTACTACCGTATTCATAAAAAATTATTTGCGCTTGAAATGTATTTTAAAAAAGATTTTTATGATAAAAACGGGTCTTACAATTTATTATTATTATGTACTGTTGTGGGAAATCTAAGTCTACATATCAATGGTGCTTATCATCAGTTGATATTTTTTTCTTATTTTTGAAAAGTTTAAAACCTCAAGTGTATATTTTAAACTGATTTACGGATTCTTGTAATTAAGTTCAGTTTCAATTTGTTCATACTCTTTGACTTCTTCGCTTAAAATGGGTTAAACTCCATCAAAATGACATACATATGTATGTATGTATGTACGAGTATGTACATTGTATTGTCACTAGTTAAACATAAACAGAAAGCCTAAATAGCCTAAATTACGTTTCAAATACATCACATCTCATTCCAAAAGTCCATTAAAGACATCCCAAAAAATAACGCAATAGAGTATTGAAAATAAAACGACCCAGTAAATACAATAGATTAAAGAACAAATAAATTTTACACAAATAAAAAATTCCATATACACAAAAGAAAAAAAGAAAATTATTGTTTAACAAAAAACGTCATTTTCGTTAATAAATAAAACAAACTCAATAGAGCAGGAACGAACACAAAGGGAGGGGTTTGGGGGGCAGATAATAATACTGACTGACTGAATAAAAAATAGAAAAAGAAAAAATGAGGCTGAAACACCGGCCATACATGGCAACGTTTCTTTTTTTTTTTTGTTCTGTTGCTATTTTTGCAAAACAGCGATAAAATGTATAATTTAGTTTATTTATTTGTGCAAAAAAAAAGAAATAAAAATAAAAAATAACACACAATGCAAAGAGTTTGCAAATATGAGTCAAATTGTTAAGCAAGGTCAGTTAAAAGCGAAAAGTACCAATTTGTAGGTACTTTGAACAAAAAGTGCTCGTAACAGGGAAATATTTAATCACTATTTTAGTAAAAAAAATGTTGTTTACAAATAAAAATTAGTTTCTTAGAAACTCTGTATGCCGTGGAATTATTTTCTATGCAATGGAAATAAATAATTAACTAAACTTGTTGTTTCTATGAAAAATATTTTTTTGTTTTTATTTTTCTAATTTCAAAATTGTCGGCATTTTGCTTTTGAACAATTTATTTGCGTGTCAATGTAAAGCAGTCAGTCACTCAGTCAGTCATTGTTTCAGGGTCCCAAGTATAAAATGCAACAAAAAAATTTAGACACAAAGTCTGGGTGTTGAAATAGTATAGAAATTAAAATAAAAATCAAATTAAATATTTAATGGAATTTTTTAAAATCTTTCATTTTAATTAATTTTTATTTATTTATTTTTTTTTTTTTAAGAAACGCAACTCAAACAAAAATGCTTTTGACACATAGTAAAATTTCCGGTATTAAAATAAAAAATGAACAGAAAAAATTAAATATTTAATGCAAAAGATATTTTTATGATCCGTTTAGAAACAAATGCTTGAGTAAATAAAACTTTCCATATACATAACGAAGGGTAGTATTTCGTACAAAAACGAAACATACAAAAATATGTCAACGCTTAGCGTTAGTCTAAGTAAATAAAAAAATTGCTAATAATGACTATATATCGCTCCTTTATTGCAACGTAGTCATATCTCGAAAAACGAGATTTTCGAGCTAAGAATGTAGAATTATTTATCGTATCCTTCTTCATCTTGTGTTAAAAATTCATACAAATATCTCGTTTACTCATCTCTTGAACGAAGAATATATACTTTTTTATTTTTCCATTAATGTGTGAGTAAATTAAAAACTTTAAAATCATTTTCTGAAGAATGAGATTTTTTTTAGATATGACTACGTTGCAATAAAGGAGTGATGGTATGTCATAATGAATGCACATAAGAAATATAACTACGGATTAACTCACTCAGATTAGATGAAAAAAGTGGTTAATTGTGGAATGTCAAATTTTTTACACTTACTTAAGACTATTGTCCTCCTAAAAATTAAACTCTTTTTTTGATGACGCCTTTGTCATTAAAAATAATTAAACCTATTTTTTTCCTATATTACGAGGTTCAATATTTGTATTTTCGCTTGGCCGAATCGGCAGTTTTTTGGTTTTTAGTTTTTGCTCTCAACAGTTTAGCTTTGATTCTGAGACATTCACAAATCAACTGTACAAAATTCCACATAACCAAAAACCGCAAGCAACAAAATGATCACCCTGTAAATCATATAAATGAAAAACCCAACCTTAAAGCTGCATTATTCATAAATTGTGTAGGAATAACTGTGAGCATGAATAATTTGAAATTTATTGAAATAAACCATACATCTTTTAAAATAGTTTTCATTCTATCTTGCTGTTATTTTTGTTACTTCACTGATAAATAAATTTATTTGACTGCGTTTTACATCTCGAACAAATTCTTTGATTACTGGCTGTTTGATAAGTGACACTTTTTTATTTATTTTTTTTTTTCATTTTAAATAAATAGTGGAAAGAATAAATAAAAATTAAACTGTCACTGTGTTTTCAAGGTTAAAACATTAAACTTGTGTTTGTACGACCGAAACGAAGTGTGTGCTCTCTACACCAAAGTTTTCCTTATACGAGTATGTTCGCTATTTATTTAAAAACTTTTGTATGCAATTTAATTTTTATACAAACTTAAGTGCGTAAAAATATAAACTTTTCTATTACGGCAGCGAAATTTTATGACTTTAGTTATTAACTACCTTCAATTGTATATTCAATTAAAAAGATTCATTTTAAATTTGACAAACTTAATTGAATTAATGACGAACTTAATTAACGGCAACTTTAATTTATATAATATTTTTTCTCTATTTACAGTTCACGTAAACGTCCGCCATCTTATGCGCCAGACGGCATTATTGGCGACAACTACGATGAAGAAGAAATGAATGAAAATAATGCTGCCATGATTTTGGTTACACTCTCACTTTCTCCAAAGTCACCTAAAAATGGAGGTCAGTATAATTAATTTACCCTACGGAGTATGGCACATTTTACGAGAAGGCGTCGAAAAGTCCTTTTTATCACCTACTTTAAAAATAAACACTTCTAAAACTTCAAAGCTGTTTTGATTATTTCCCTGGCAACAGCGTAGTTCAAATTTGCTTTTTAATAAGTCAGCTAAAATTCAATAATTTAAAGAAAAAATTGCACACATTTTTCAAATATATTTTCATGAATTAATTATTGTTTAATATACAGGCTTTCTATCTGTCAATATCATAAGCTCTGTAATTGTAGCAAAATATTTCTATGGGCGGCTACAAATATTTGTATGGACGTGTCACTGTCCAATTTTTCAATAAACTTTTTATTGTTTTGGGAAATTAATGCGTGTGAAAAAGTTTATAACATTCGGTTAAATAGAAGTAGTGTAAAAATAATTTCTATATAGTTTGGGCGTGGCATTGACCACTTTTGCAACCATAATGTTGTATGGTTACAAGAATTAAAGATGTGTGCAAACTTTCATAAGAATCGGTGAAGCAGAAGTTGCTGCTGAAAAAACAATATTTACTGTGCGGGACTGTGTGTAACTGCCCGCATTTTAATGATAATCACCCTTATTCCAGTTGGCGACATCGACGTCACGTCAACACAATACCAAAAAATTGGAGCTTGTCTACTCGCTTTCGAAAACAATTTTGTGCTACTGGCAGAGTATTTCTGTTCTCTAAGGTCCAGAAAATAACATGAGCCTGTCAATAGTAGTCAGTTGTTTTCCACAACTGGTAGACAAGCCCCAATTTTTTGGCATTGTATTGACGACGTCGATGTCGCCAACTGGCATAAGGGTGAATGTACTCGTAATATTGTGGTGGGAACTTAATGTGTGTGCGAAGCTTCGCAAGATTCTGCTAACTAGAGGTTGTTAAAAAATAATAAGTATTTAATTTGTGGGGGCATGACACTCGCTGCCCACTTTACAATTGGAACAATCGGAAAGCAAATTTTTTCGTGTAAAGAAGAAAAATTTAATTTGATTTATAAGTGAAGGAGTTCTAAAGGAATACACATACATATAAAAAAACAACGCATTGGAAACCTTATCCTTATTTTTTTTTTAAGTCGGTTAAAAACTATTTAAATAACTATTTAATATTTTTTATATTAAAATAAAAGTAAATAATCACATTAAATAAAAGTTTTCATCCGGCAGTTTATATTGAAAAAATCAAAAATATTTATTAATTTATTTATTAGTTCAATGGATTTTTACATCCTTACTGACAAAATATGAGTACCACTACCATGAACAGAATTCTATAAAAACTAGGTGACTCTACAAACGTTATTTTGCCATATAACTAATTTCTCCTCATTATTTTGCTTAATTTGCCAGGTTAAGAGAACATTCTTACCAAGTTTTAAATTATGGTAAATAGGAATTTTAGATATAAGGAAAAAAGTGATCGTAGAAATGGGCGTGGTCCATTGAAAAATATTTTACTGCTTTGATTAGGCTACGTACATTATATGTTTCAAATTGCTGCTAAAACCGTTGAGAAATAGAGTTTTTCATACCGACTGCAGCGCCATCTGCCGGACTGATTTATGAATCTAAACCATCCAGAGCGTCACACAAACGCCTACAAAAGAAATGCATTCAAATCGAGCAAGTTTGCTATGATGCAGCTCCAAGACATAAGAATTCCCACCAAGACCACAGAGATAGAAGATTAAAAATTGTTTTTATACCGATTCAATACTCTTAAAATAAATAGAATAACAAAAATCCGAAAAGAATTCGTCGGAGAAGAGAAGTATATACAAGTTTTGTAATCAAGAAATTCGTTAGACCAGCGTTTCATGAATCCAAGTACCCCAAAGGTTTTATTTACCATTATAGAGATGTGATCGTGAAAGTTGAGCCTGTGATCCAACAGAAAGCCAAGATCCAAAATGGTTTCAACTTTATTTAAAATAGCAGTATCAGTATCAACATTTGTTTGTAGTTCATAATATTTAACTCCAACAAAAAAATCTTCAACATTGAAAAAAATGCCGAGAGTAGGCTGTTAATAAATTACGTCCATTAATATCGTTCAAATTTTGACAAATTTTAACATCAACGGCATAGGTCAGTACTTTAGAATGCAGAGCAACCGTTGGAAGATCATTGATGAATAAAGTGAACGAAATGAAATGTAAAAACTTGATTTCAAAGGAACAAGGGAAAATTTAACATAAATTAATTTCAACTTACACGTCAGAACAGAAACAACGTTGTTTTTCGGAAGCCGCTCCACTCGCATCATTAGTGTTCATGTGTGTTTCCAAAAAACAACGTTGTTTCTGTTCTGTCGTAAAAGTTGAAATTAATTGATGTTAAATTTTCCCTTGCACCTTTGGAATATTGTCTCATGTCCAATTCTTTCTGACTAAAAATGTTACGAACTTTAGCCTAAATAATAATCACTTTGGATTAAAAACCACTCACAACCAACTTGTTCCTAAAATAATCGCATTAATTAAAAATTGTATCGCGTGAAGGCTTCAGGAAATGCCTTTAATTATTTAAGATTAGAAATCTTAAAATATATTTTATATTTTGTTCTTATAACTTTGTTTTTTTTCTTGTAGAAAAATGGCTGGGTTCCAGTCCCGGTAGTTCATCAGCCTCATGGAGTTCAGGGTCATCATCACCGCCCCTCAGCGATGATGGTCACAATATGAGTGTCATCACCAACAATGATTTAGCCAGTGCACGTTTACGCACGACATCAGTGTCAACATCGGATGAAGGCATCGTGGTTGACTTTAAAGAAGATGTACCACGTAAAAAGAGGGTGAGTGTAAACAAATTTTAATTTCTTAATGATCATAAAAGATAATAATAATAATTATTTAAAAAAAAATACAATGTAATACTTTATATAAATTGAGTGTTTATTTAATCTTTTGAAAATGGCCAAGAATTTTTTTTATAGAGTTTTTCTATCTGTGTCATGCGCCAGTTGCATTTGGGTTTTCAAAACCCCCCTCCCCAAAACAGTCAGCGCCGGCAAAATGCTCTCAATAATTTATTTTTTAATTTTTTATATCAGATGCGTAAAATTCATATAAATTTCTTGTCTAAAATAATTGGTGCATTTAATTTTGAAATAAAGAAAATACAATTATTTCTATCTATTTAACCGAACAGTTTTTTGTTTAAATTGTGTGAATTTGATTTGATTTCATTAAATTCATTTTCATTTCTATGCAAAATTATCAAAAGAGATCAGGCCATGATTTTTTTTATTTCTCTAGTATATGCGCGTGTTTTTCTTTTAATTTTCAAAAACACTTTTGATAAATAGTTTTTAAAAAATTAAGGTGAAGGCTGCTACAGTGTAATAAAATTTCAAATCGTGTAATTTTTTTTTTTTTGGTTTTTTGTTAATGATTTAAATATTAGAAATGAAAAATAACATGTAATGGTTCGTAAACTTTTTGAGAAGAAAAATAATTATTTGAATTTGGAAAGAAAATGAAATATTTTAATGGGGCATAAAAGAAAAACTATTAATTTTTGGAATTTCAGATTTTATTACCAGGTTCTTTATTATTCATTATTCCTTTAATAGTTTTCGTAGTGTAACGTTTATGAAAATTTTTGTACGTCTCACGCATTACAGTATCTGCTACTTTTAAAGTCTGCTAATTTTGTAGTTATTTAGAATTTTATTTGTGTTAAAAACAAAAATTAATTTGAAATAAAAATACTATGCTCGAATTCAACATAGTTTTCATATTAAAAAAAAACAGATTTATTTGAAGAATAGTTGTTCAAATGAAAAATTTATAGATCGGTGGAATTACAAAAAAAGACATGTTCACATTCAACTGACACCATTTAGATTGCTTCAGAGGTGTAGCGGACGTTCTGCTTGTGATGTCGGAATCATAAAATGTTCCCTCGAAAGTTTTTTCATATTGAAAAAATTTCTCTCTTAATAAAAGTAATTTATATGAAAAATTAATCAACGATTTGAATCTTGATTTAACACAAAAATCGTTAAATGAATTCACATTAATAATAATTATTTTTCTTATCGCGACATTTTGGAATTTTTTAATTACTTATTATTTAGTATGTTATTTAAAGTTATAAAATAAAATAAAAAAGCAAAAAATCACACTCGATTTTTTTCCTAAAGCATTTCAACGCTTTTGAAATAATTCTTTTATTTTAAAATTTGCTGATTTTGATTAATCATAAAAACTTAAGGTTTTTTGTTTACATTAAATTAGCATTTAGAATTTCTAAAGTTCACTTTACAATTGAAATTGATGAAAAATGAAATAAACAAAGCGTTGATTGCCCAACACTTGACAGCTGGAGTGTTGAATGTTTAACTTTGAAGAAGAAGAAAAAAACTTGTTTGTAAACACACTCGGGCCTATAAGTAAATTATTAAATACACAAGTAAGAATAAATTTACATTTTTACATACTACATAGAGATCGGCACAGCTCATGTGGTTGGCGTGTAACAAGCATGATCGTGAGTAATTTTTCTCCTCTATTCTTATTACAAAAATGCAAGCGTTAGTGAATCTGCAAGAGTATATAATATTTAACTGATCATTTCGTGAATGAAAATCTCTGAAATGCATTTTTCAATTTCTAAGAAACATATAAAACAAATTCTGAAATTTAAATACTACAAAGAAATTTTTAAAAACAATATCCCAACACAGGTCTAGAAAATAACACCACGATCCTTTCAATAGTGGTTAGTTGTTTTCGATAACTGGTAGACAAACCCCGATTTTTTTGCTATTGTATTGACATGATGTTGATATTGACAACTGTTGACAAAGAAACATTTGTTTGATTCAAATCAACTTTAAAGTTTTGTTTAATTCAGTAAACGTTTCAGTTTGAACTATTCAGGGTTGTTACAGAATCAACATAGTGGGAATTGGATTTGAAAGAAAGGACGACAAAAAATACTTTTGTGTGATGAATTTCAATGTTATCAGTTTTATGTTCAAAACAGGTAGAAATTTTAAATTGAACATAAAACCGATAGCATTCAAATTCATCACACAAAATTATTTTTGTCCTCCTTTCAAATCCAATTTCATTAGATGGGATTCTGTGACAACCCTGATTAACTGTACACTACAATCAACAATAACAACAAATTTATTTTTGTTAGTAAAGTTGATTGGTTTTAAGAAATCCTTCCACTTTCCCGCCTTCAATTAAAAAATTATTTGATTTTTTTAAACTCTCTTTATGAGTTGATTTCTCTTCTCTAATTCAATATTGTTGTAATATTTTTTTGTAAAATATTTTAACTAAATTGTGAATTCATACAAAAAAAGTTTTAATTTGAAACCATGAAGGGGAAATTAATTTGTTTTTATTTGATTTGGTTTTTTTAAAGTATGGAATACAATAACAAATAAATTTCTTTTCAGCTAATGGATTTAGTTAAAAGTTTTTATTGTTAATTTACCAATTTTCGGTGAACGAAAAGTTAATAAATTCCATATTTAGGTTTATATCATCTATATAAATATATAATTTAAATTCTACGGCACAATAAACAACATTGTTTTGGGAGGTCGCAACACCTCCTCAACAATGTTTATGAGTATGACCGCAGTTTTCAGGTAGTACTCAGTAGTTTATATGTAAAGTAAACCCTAACAACATTTATGCATATGGATGTGTATGATTGTTTGTATGAACAAGAATTCGAGAATTATTATAATTTTAAGCTACCAAAGAATTTGAAAAGTTAAAATATCCCATTGCTAATTAATTTCATTCATAAAATAGTAATTTTATAATCAATCGCGTAATCTTTTAATAATGCAAAGAAATGATGTTTGAATAAAATCTGCCCAAGTTGTTGACTCGAGGGCTAATCAGGTATGTAGCGGCATAGAGATTTCGGCATGTTCCTTTTAATCATAAATAAAAAACTTGAAAAAATATAAAAAAGGGTTGATCTTGCAGGTCATGCCCGCAACTTTCCGCTAAGCTCAACACCAAAGTGATCAATAACGTCTAAATTTTCTATCAGTCCTATTTTTGGCTCCTAAAAAAGAAAAAAATGTTTTTCCAAATTTTTCAACATTGATATCTCTCGATCAATTTCACCGCAGTTTTTCAATTCGAAAAATGAAAATGAATCCTAAAAATTGATTTAAAAAGGATTTTTTAAGTAATTAAAATAAACCGCTTTTGCGAAATTGTCCACGTTGTTATTTGAGTTTAAGAGGTAAGTAATAAAACTTTGGAATCCATCTGTTTTGTAGTTTAAAATTTATATGAAAAAAATATATATTTTTGAAAACTTATTTTTCGAAAATTTCAGATTGTTTCTGAAATTTCTGAAAATGCTTTTGACAAATGCGTTCTAGAATGATGACTTGATTTTAATTTTTTTTCCTTGACAACAAAATTTATACCGACAAGCTGGTCTTCTATGACATCGTCGCCCTTTGCTTTAAAATTACTTCCACTATTTACTATTGTCTGGTTAAAGATGGCTTAAAGACACACACACACACAACACATCCATACACGCACGCGAATACACACATAGATGCAACAATACGAACATTATTATAAAAATAGTCAGAATCGATTCTCATGACCTCAAAATGTTGAGATCTGATGAAAACTCCATTTCCGAAAGTCGAGGTGAAATCGATAAGCTTCTATTTTTAATAACTGGAAGTTAAAAATTTTATACTTCTATGTACCCGAACCTCAAGCCCACACATAAATATATTCATTTGATCATTGATTAATTAATTAACTTCAAATTAACCCTTCAAAATGCTCATTGTCGTAAGTATTTATTTCTTATTTTACGCTCACGTGATTTTTTCTGAGCGGGAGTAAAATTGCTCGTGCATGAGCAATTTATTTTGCTCGTCAGCGAGCCTGATCTTATATAAATCTACTTACTCACGATGTCATCTCTAAAGCACACGTGCTTATGGCAAAGTAATTGAGATTGAGCCCTTCAATAACGAAAAGTTCAAATTCATTGTTTTTTAGCTAAACAATAGAATACATTGAAGAGACTGATTAATTTTTGTCTAGTGCCCATGAGCGAATATACTGAAAAGTTTTTTTTTATATTTTAATTTTTATTTTTATATGTATGACCTAGAGAAATGATGTAGGAACTTAAGACGCAATTTGGCCCTTTATATGTTGATATAAAAAAATAATTTATTAGTTCAAGATTCAATTCCGACAGTTTTTGTGAATTTGTTTCTGATGTTTCTTTTTTTTTTTTTGTTTGTTTCCTATGGTTAACGAAGCTCCTCAGCAAAAGCTAAAAAAGAAACTCTTGATCATGGCCAACCCTTTAAATTTATTTTTTGTCTTTGGGTGTGTAATAATTTATTTATTAAAGTTGTTGTAATAAATATTTATGTTATTTTATTTATTTAAACATGCAAATGTGTGCTAGTGTTTGCTGCTGTGTCGTTGTGTTGTTGTATTTTATGTGGAGGTGGTGTTAGTTAAATCTATATGTTGATTGTGTAATGAAAAAAAAACCTTGAAAAAACAACATTTGTTTTTCTGGCTACTTAATTGAGTGTCGCTTCCAATACGGGCAACCTTGAATTTTGATTAAATTGCTTAACATTTTACATATTGTAAATGGTAGAGAGAGAGAGAGAGGGAGAGAGAATTAAAAAAAGAGAAAAAGATACATTGATAGGAAATGAAATGTTGTAATATATGCATGCTCATATATTTACATTTATAATTATGCTTTTGAGTTCACGCAGTAGTTTATTTCCAATAAAAGATGTTTAATAATCAGTTTCTGCACATTGGATGTATGCATGTGATTTTTTATATGTAATTCTGAAAAGAGAAGCTCAAGGGCCTAAAACCTGTCACGACATGTAGTAGAGTATCCAAAAATCGGAGCCGTTTTGAGCTGGTTTTTCACCGAATATAATTTTTATATTTTTTTTTACAAATTTCCAAATGTTTTCGCAACTCCTTATTTTTAATCCGGGTACCTTCAATGATTTAACGCAAATAATTCTTTAAATGGGAAAAGAAATGCTTGTGTAAGAAGAGTTGTATGTGATTTTTGTACAAGTTGCTCAGGAATTCTCGTTCTTCAGAAAACGTGTTTACAGTTTTTTAAATTACAATTACCTCAATAGAAAAATTAAATAATATTTTTTACATTGAGGAGAGTAAACAAGATATTTGTATGAATTTTTTTACACAATATGCAGATCGATACGACGAATAATTCTACATTCTTAACTTAGAAATCACGTTTTTTAAAGATATGACTACGTGGCAACAAAGGAGCTCATTTGGACGACTCGGGTGCATCGAAAATGTGCGTTAATAATCAAATTCACTTTCCTACATTTTTTAATTATAAATAAACATGAAACAAAAATTCATTCTCTGATGAAGCATATGTAGATACGATAATTCAGAAAACAGAAACATTAACAAAATTGTGTTAGATTCAATTAAGTATTTCTTAATATAATAGAAAACTGAAAATGCAATAAAATTTAATAAAACAAAGTTAACAAAATCTAATAATGCAATGAAAACTTTTAGCTTGAGTTCAAATCTGAGTTTACCCATTTTTAGAAATAGTTTTTGGATAAATTCATTATTTTATGAAGAGAGTACTTTTTTTTAAACAATTTATTCATCAGACTAGCAGAACGGATCAGCAATGAGGGAGGATATTTTACTAGTTTTATGATACAAATTATTCTTTTTCGCCCACCCCTAGATACAATAAATAGCCTTTAGGGGCCCAGCAATCGTCAAGTTCTTAAAATTTTTTTTGAGGCTTCTTAAGCGAAAAGTTTAAAATTTTTTAATTTAACTATTTTAATTTTATGTAAAGCAATTATTTCGTAAAAGTTCCATTAAATTTACACATGAATTATTGTATTTACTACTTAATATCAAGCAGATTTAGTTGTTTTCTGTCTGCTTTATCAGTAGTCTGAAATCTCTCGTTATTTTTTCCATAATGTTTAACAATTATTAAGATTTTTATTACAAAACATTTTTTTAATAAAAATTTGTGTGATATTGTTTTTTTTATAGTTTTTTTTACAAATGTGCAAAATCGTTGTGAGATCACAAGCCGCTTATAAATATTTCCTTTAATGATGGTGAGGCGGCAAATCAGCAAAAAAAAATAAATCCAACATGTTTACAAGGAATCATTACAAACAAAAACTTCGATTAATGTTTGATTTTATTTATTAGAAGTTAATAATTCATAGGAAGATTTTGTAGTTTTGAAAAATATATTTATGAATAAAAGTGAAGTCATGTTTATGATTGTTATCTGATCGAGGCGTGTCATACATTGACAATTACAAATTGACAAGATTTATGGGTTGAAAATGGCAAGGAATGCATGTGTTAGAGGAACAGCAAATATAGAGCAATTTTCTCTATATTTTTGCTTGTTTTTATTTTCTAATTTATCATGAAAAAGAGTTCAATTTTCTTGGTGTATTTCCCAGGTGATGTAATTGCAGCTATTGTTAACTATTAGTTAGGCGTTAGTTGGAAAATGAAAGCTGGAAATTATAATAATTAATTCAAATGAAAAATTGTTTAGCTAAAGCTTTTCGAAGGTGTTTGCAACTGCCATATTGTGGCAAGTTTTCCTAGTAAAAGCTGGCAAATGTTGGTCAACTATAATTACAAATAAATTGCAAGAAACACTAACTATTACCCATATTACGTTGCTATTGTTATTGCTGAAGTATTACCGCATAAGCTGTAAAATTTTGAAAGTGTTTTTTTTATTTGCCATACATTTTTGTTAAAACTTTAATTTAAAAATTTTCAATAGTCTTTTATGTTTAGCTTTGCCGCTAACGAAGCATAATGAATTGGTTTTAGATGTTGTGTGTTCGAAATGTAAAAGAAATTTTTTTTCCAATATATAAATGACCAACTAGTTGGGGTTTCTTCAAAACAAAATTATGTAATTTTTTTTTATTTCACAACATAAAATTAGTTAAGAGGAAAAAATGAAAGTATGCTTTTAAACAAAAATTCCATGCAGGATGGCGATAAACACAAATGCAATGATTGAAATGTATGCAAACTGTAGAAAATTATGTTTACTTGCAAGACATTGAAGTGCTCGCAAACAAAGAGGGGGGTTAAAGCGACCATAATCTAAAAGCCACATATAATGATTTAAAGCCAGCTATTATTGCTGCACAATGGCCCTCTAGTTTTCTGTAATAAATTTCTTTCAAACTACAGTAGCGAAAAAAACAATGCAGCTCCGTCCTACATAATATTCAATCGGTATTCAATACCGTTTGTCTTCTCTTTTTCCCATTCGTTACATTTCAAGTGCAATTAATAACATCATTAAACAAGCATTGGTTGCTTTTCTTTTTGCAAATTTTATTTTTATATATTTACTAAAAAAGATGAATTTTGAGAGAAAAATAATTGTAATTGTTTGTTCCTGTTGTTTCTATAAGGAGCATGGAGCCGAGGAATAGAAATACCAGCCAGTAAGTAAGCTTCTGCTATTCAAATAAAAATAAGAATTGTTGAATTATTGATCTTTGAACAGTTGTCATCTGATAGGAAATTTGCGGCTTTGGAACAACGGAATGCAATGTATAAAGTTGATTGCCCATCAAATTGTTATTAACACATCAATGGTTTGCGGCATTGCATCGGGATACCGCCATAGAAATAATGTCGGAAGAATGTTAGAGAGTGTTCGAACACTTAGAAATTTTGAAAATCAACCCATCGAACACTGCAGTAGATGTTGCGAATAATTAAAAAGCTAATTTATTAGTTAGAAGACCAGCCATGGCAATTAGAAAAAACGACTTGACTTTGCCAGACGATATCTCCTTTATTTGAAGGAGCTGTGGGCCAGATAACTGTCGTCAACTGTTAAACACAATGGGTGTTCAATAATAGTGCCGGATAAGGATTAGTAATTATTTATAACAGTATTTATTAAAAAAAACTAAAATCACTCACACATTTTTATAGGCGCTTTTTCTCGTATCGGTACGGGTTCCATAACTGAAATTGAAGGAACAATGAATAGCATTAACCGATCGTGATGTTCATGCTTTCGAGTAGATGTGGCAATCTCCCGATCTCAACTGCATAGAAACCCTATGAGATCTTTTATATCGTAAGTTTAATTAAAATCGCCTCTGAAATTTGCAGCAATTAGGAGAATTTTTTTTTATTTTTTTAACAAACACAAAGCGCGAAGCGATTTTTGCTTGTCTGCAGAAACGCCCAGGGTCTAGGCAGGAATCAAAACTGCGGCCCCTCGACTAATAGTCTAGTACTCTATCTACTAGTTTAAGGGGCTCTCCCATAAGAATGGGAAAATGTATCCCTTAATCATTTATGACCTTATTCACAAACGATTAATAAAGTTATTATAGGTTTAATGTTGGATTTTTATATGAGAAAACCGGTTTTAATGTACACATTAACTTTATGAAGCGTTTGTGAATAAGGCCATTTATATCCCCGGTCGATTTCATGTCAATCAGAAAGCGGTACTAGCAAATAATGACTGCCACAAAATATTAGTTTTAAGAACAATTTTATAATAAGTATTCATATACTTTAAATAAATTTATGAAGTACAAAGACTTGCATTTTTTCTCCTATAACCTGAAGGATAATTTTCTTAAAAAGCAACAAAAATAAACATGACTCAATCTATTAAAGGCATTAGCACCTAAAGAGTTTAAGAGCAACTGTAAAAAATAAAGTCTACAGTTGCTTATTTTTGTTTTGCTCGCTATTATATATGATCGTGTTGACATTTGGATCATTAACAACAAAATAAACATAAAAATATAAATAATATATTATTTGAGGTCAACTAATTTAATAGAAAACAAGATAAAATTCAAAAACACTCCCATTTGAGATAAATTGCTTTGACAGCGTTTAAAAACAAAAAAAACTTAAAACCACAACAAAGTAATTTTACGTTTGAAAAACATAACAAATGCAACAAATAAATAGAATCAAAATGTAGCATTAGAATAGTTGGCGTAACGAGCAAAAACTATCACAGCAGAAAAGAAAATATTTGCGGTCTTGGTTTTCGCAATGTTATTTCCTTTAGAGATGATCAAGGGCCTGATAAATTTTACGTGGAAAAAATTAAAGTTATAAAAACAGACACTTTAAAAATGTTTCAGGGTTGTACAAAATATTGCTTTTGATCGGGCTTGAGTTCGTGAAAACGTATTAATTTAACTCATTTCGATTAAGAAATGAATATACGAAAAGCTTATTGTTGCGGAAAACTAAAGTGGCATGTAAAACTTCGATGGCCGCAACACCCCCTCAGCCTTCAAATATACAACTAACAAAAAAAGACAACAATCTTTCCGAACTGAAGATTCAGCTTAAGCATAAGAAAAGGAAGAGAGAAAATTTCATTATACAGTTCCACAGATTTTTTTCGGATGGAATATTTCGATATAACCATTAATCGCCAGACCATAAGTATTAAAAGTTTGTTTCTTTCTTCCTTTGATGCTCGTAAATACAAAGTTATAAATATGTCCATTGAAAAATGTATCCTTTATCCTTGAAAGCTTTTGTTTGAATATTTATTAAAATATTATTATTATTATTATGTTTAATAAACTCTATAATGCAACGAAATTTTATATTGCGGTAAACTTAATAGCTTCAAAAAATTCAAAAACTTTTTTATAATTTCTAATGATATTTATGTGTGGTTGTCATTGAAATAAGCTAACTTTTTGAATTCATATTTAGAATGCTAAGGAAGATTTTTTGCGTTATTTAATATTATTTTCCTCTGGAAATGTATATAAAATACGAACAGATTTGCAAACTTGAGGCTTCGTATGCGAAAGTCAAGGGGAAACAATTGCTTACGTGTTTATTAGGAAATTACTAATAAAATTTATACAACTTACAACTGCGACAATAGTTTGTGAATTGGGCAAATGCTATAAATGTCATAAAGTTAATTAAATGTTATGTAAATTTAAATAAATAAACGTATCTTTTAATAAAAAAATTGTTAATAAAATTTTATCAAAAAAGATCGATTTTTTAGTAGAGTCGCAAGATATGAAAATGTGTTTCGTTTAGAACGACTCCTATTTTTACTGAGTGCTCTACATTCATACTCTGAATACACTTTCTGAAAGCAACAGATTTGGCACGCTAAAAATTATATTCAACTCGGTTATGAAATAAATGTCCATTAAGGGGGTTTGAACTATTTGGGGTTCATAAAATGACCCCGTAATGTATTTTGTATAAAATATTGAAATAGAGACATTTAAGGATATGAAAGCATACATTTTTGAAATACGTTCTTTTTTGGTGATCGAGCGGAAGGACATTTTTTCATTCGAAAGGGCATGCCCTTTCAGTCGGTATAAATATTTCTTTAATATTTTAATATTAAAAAATAAAATATTTTTTATATATTGTATCCTGTAAAAAGGACAAAAGATGAGCGAATGAAAAACTGAGTACACAGAACAAAAATTCTAACATTTCTGTTATGACGACTTTGTATACTTTTCTACAAGTATGTGAATGAGTGTATTTAAATAAGAAAAGTGTTGATTCAATAAACAAGAATTTTTAGATTTTCTTTGATGACGATTTTATATATTTGATAAACAAAAATATTTTTAGATTTCCTAATGAATTTTGAAAAAGTTGTTTTATTGACAAATATAATATTCAAATTAGGGAGGCATCGGTACGCCTTTTTATCGATACGATACCGATACTCCAAAAAAAAATATCAGTGAAAAATATCAACGTATTGAATTTGAATTTAAAGTAAACACAAACAAAGTATTTTCTATATTATTATACAAAACTATTTAAAATTTCAAATTGATATTAATTAGATTTTTGTTTGAAAACAAAGTATTCTCAAATTTTGCAGCGAATGTCGTTTTCGCAAGTCTGTGCCTGTTTACATGCAACCTTTGTCGCTGCATTTCCTACTTTGCCGGCGAAAGGAATTAAACGAAGTACTCTTATAATTCGTTTTGTTCCCTCGCTCGTACACATACAAATTTGTACATCCATAAAAAATGTCTGCAATAAAAATTTCATAATGTAAAAGCAAATGCAACTTTAAAGCACTCTTCAGTGCTAATAAACGAGCTACACTTGGAAGTTTTAAAGGCATTCCAAAAGTTTTCGTGAATATCGCATGTGTCCTTTTGTGGGTTGCTGGAAAAAGTGAGTGTATCTTTTTATTTCGAGGGAGAAATATCGTGTGTATTTATTAAATTTCTATCATGGGAAGAATTGCCTCTTTAGGCCAACCAAACTAAAACAACGAAAAATATTAATATTATTTGTTTAGATTAAGTATTCGACCTCCCTGGTGCAATTCAAAATTTCTTTGATATCTTCCAAATATTTGGGCTTTCAAGGTCATTTATTAGTAAAATATTATTTATTACATTTTGTTCCAACGTTTAATATTATTATTTAAAAAAAGATGTAAAATAAAATCTAACTTTTCTGTATTCTTTCTTCATTTTGTCCTGATGTTAAGAAATAGTTCGGATGTTACTAAAGTACTTATTTCTAATAAAATTTATTTTAAATTAGTTTTATAATTGCAATTGATGTAATCAAATTATTCCTTCTTTATTTATCTCCATAAATATTTAGAACGCTTTTGTATTTTTTAATATATTTTTTCTTTACGTATTTGTGGCCAAACAGACTTTTTTTATAGCAATAACATCTGATGTTAGAAACTTTGTCAACTCAAAATAAAGCGTGATCTAATTGAAATGTTGTTATCTGACTTACACAAGCCTTGTATCGTCTAACCTGAAATATAGCCTTTATTACGGTATCGAATCCATCCCCAATTAAAATCAACGCAGAGCTTTTTCAACTTTATTTTTATTTTCAAAAAATCCGATTGCTAAAAATTTAATTTTTTATGTAGAGACGTCGAATAATCCATGTCGAATAGATAAAGTAAATCTTTGTCACACGGTATTATTGGGAATGAGGAAGTTAAATTCCAGTCTTTTCATCAAACATCAGAATTGTGGCCGCTAGTAACACTAATTGCCAAATTCCGGGTATCAAAATAGGATTGAGTTTATCGCAGCTATGTGCGGGCGACTGCCCTCGAAACCTAACCTTTCCTACCTCCTAATCAATTGGAGCCACCCTAATGTAAGCAAATGCAAATATAATATATAATTATATGCTTAAAAGTGATTTATATATAGAAAATTTATAATGTAGTTGAAAAACTAGAACCACAAATGTCTTATAGTCATTGTAATATTTTTGCAAATTTTATCTAGAAAATTATTTCATAGCTGCTGCTCATCATATAAACGGAAAAAAGAAACAAGCGGTAATAAACAAATCAAAGCACTGCAATCACTCGCTACACGAATACTGCATGATCTTGAGGTTTTGAATTAAACGCGCCACTTTGGCTGACAAATGGTTAACAACGGTAAATGACGTCTTACGAGTATAATAAATAAAATGGCACTACTAGACACACTCCCATACATACAAACAGATATTTCATTTATTTTTATGCAGAATTTTGGCAAACTCAGAATAATTTTTAATTTCATTAAAATTTTTACGGATTTTATTTCTCCTTTTTATTAGTTTATTGTTATTATGCAGTTAAAATTTTAATTATAATTTTCATAAGCTTTTGATTTTTTGTTGTAAGAACATTTTATAGAAGAATTAGTTGTTTGTTTTTTTTTAGAATAAAAATAATATCTGCAAAAAAAATTAATCAAGAAATCAAACAAGTTTTACCGCCTAATTAAATAACAATAATTGCAATTGTGAGACTAATAAAGCGAAAATGCAATTGCATTGGCAATTGAGTGAGCGGGAAAATAAAAATGTTACAATCGCAAGTCAAAGTCTTGTTGGTTAACATGTTTTTTTTTAGATGTATAAGAAACTTTTTTGATACGTATTAATTCAAATAAGTCTTTCTTATAGCTAGATATCACTGTAGTTAAAAGATGTAATGCCATATGACTTCACTGATTAGTTGTGCCGCTTCGGGAAATTATGGCATACAAGTTTCATACTTCGCATTTGCTGTTCTTTGACTGATTGTATTTTTTCATTTATTATTTTATTTTCATACGAGTACACTATTTAATTTTAAATTTTTATTTTGTATTATAATTTATTTTTATATTTTTTTTTTTGATTTATTGTACTAAATCGTTTTACGGTTGGTGCATTAGTTTCAATTACATAAGCGTGCATGAACGTGAGTATAAAAAATTAAACGTGCGTGAGCGTGCATGAGCAGATATTTGGGGTGATTATTTCGTGCTTTTTTTGCTTTGTTGCAATTTTTTCATATAAATTTTTCATTATTGTGCGTAATTACTAATTAGTTGAACTCTTTTAGGTTTAATTCGAAAGGAATTTTTTGGCTCAAGTTCAATTGACTTTATCTATTTCTTATTTAATTTAAGAAATTTTTTTGATAAATTACATTTTTTTAAGTATTTTTGGATCGGTAATAATAATAATACTTTTTTTTAATTATTTTAATTTTTTTTTCGCGAGTATTTTGTGAGCGTGAGTTTTCGTGACTGTACATGTACATGAAAAAAAATATAAGTTCGTGCATGAGCGTGGATGAGTAAAATATTTTTATCGTGAGCGAGCATGAGCGTGAGTGAAGAAATTTGCCAGAAATTTTAGAAAGTAAGGGATATCAATGTATATTTCCTTGTTCCCATATGGTAAGTATATCGACAAAAGTACTTTAGATTCACATAAAGAAATAAATGTGTTTTGTATAAAAATATGTAACTGAAAACAAAAATATTTAAAGATTGTTTTTATTGAAATGTTTTTTGTAAAAATTTTTAATTTACTAGGCGGGTCCTGCTATCAAAATAAAAATATTTAATTATAATAAACATTAGAGTTGGTTCGAACTCGTTCAGTCGCTCGTTTTAGAAAAAAACCTTTTATCGAACCCATATAATTTAAATGGGTTTAATCAAAGGTTTTTGTCTAAAACGAGCGACTGAACGAGTTGGACCCAAGTCTACACTTTACTGTTAAATCAAATTAACATATTTAAATGGGGTTGGAGGTTTGAGTTCGATCAGACTCGATAAAATGAAAAAATTAATTTTAGATTTAGACCACTTCTTATAGAATTCCAAATATGAACTTGTAGTTCCAAAGGTATAAATTTTAAAATACAGTAGAATCTCTATAATTGATATCTCTTAATTCGAAAATCCCAACAGTTCGTAACAAACGGCTGGTCTTCTGAATTTTTACATTTTATTTTTAATTCTTAAAAACTATACATTTCGTCCCCCTCGGTAATTTATATATAGTTCGTAGTGTCCTACTGAATGGACTTTCTCACACCAAATCAGAACCGGAATTAGATACAAAAATTTTGTTGATTCGCATAGAAACAAATTAAAACTTTGTGATTTATTTACTTAATCAAAACCAAAATAACACATCTTTTGTGGTTGCATCTTGCGTGTGTTTGATGACATACAAACATGTTAAAAAAAGTTCGGCAGCGAACCCGAAAGTTTGGTTGTACTCTAAATTTTGTGCAGAACAAGGACCGCGTTACTTCCCCTTGTAAATCCCCTTGCAGATCGTAGTCGGTTGCTGATAATCTGCTATAATTTGCAATGCATCGCAAGTATGCTAAATGTATAAGTTCTTTTGCTCTTGTTGCTTATTTTTTATTTTAATACAAACATTTTTAAATTCCATTTATTCGTACCATTTATTTTAACTTCGTTGAAACGAAATCTCCTTTATGTGGAAAACACCTTTCATTCGTAAAAAATGTGTGATCGCTTCCGTTTACAAAAAAAATAGTTTTCTACTGTATATTTTTTTTCAAAACTTCTAGTCTACAACTTTTTTGCATTTTACGCAAAACTCTGTATGTGGTATTCTTTCAAATAAATATTCAAAAAAGTTTTGTTTTAACTTTACAGCGTTGATTATCTGGTTTTTAATGGCACTCATCTTACAATTAGCAAACTTTATTCCAGCTTGAATTCACACAATATAAAATGTCTTTTATTTTATAATGCCTTCATAAAAAAATTAACAATTTACTTGTCTAAAAATTAATTTATCGTGAAAACAAAAGTTTAACGTTCAGTAATTTGCTTAGAACAGTGGTGCGTATAAGTAACATGTGATACGCCCACAGTGCGCGTATGAGTACACGAGGTGAGAATTACTTTCTTATTCATTTACGAATATTAAATGAAATTATTCATTTAATTACTTGTTTTATAACATAATTGTAGTTTATGAAAACTAAATGTTAGTGGTGTTGTAATAATTAACATTTTAAGTGGGTTTAATTATTCGTTTATGTAATAAATTATACCTTCAAACATGTTGTGTTATATATTGCACTATATTTAAAAATATATATATGTATATGTATGTATATGTTAAGCAAGCTCAATATTATTCTTGTAATTAATATTAATTATTTGTTAATGTATTTTTGCATTAACCTACTACCCTAAATACCAAAAGAATAAAAAATAAATTACGAATATAATAATAAAAAAAATATTGAATAAATGATTTCAAACTACACAATTTCCAATTGCAGTCAACTGGAAATTCAACAATTGGAAAAAATTTATATTTTTGTTAAAATAATTTTATTTTGCTCAAAACATTAGTAAACTTTTGTAAATTATTTGACTATTCAAGCGTTTTATAAAATTGAAAAGTTTTTCGAAACAAATATTTTTATAGATTGGTCGTCGGTCGGTTCTACTCATTTGGGAGAACTGTGTAAAAACATGAAATTTTTGATTTAAGAATTACACTGAAACATGCTGTATGATGTGGGTGTAGTAATTGTATTTCAAAATCGAAAAGCATAATTCTTCTTTTGTATATAAGTGTGTGAGTAAATTAGTTGATAAAATGAATACAGGAACAGTGAGCAAAAAAAGAAAACTTGCAGTAAAATTTGTATTCATTATATGTGTGTATTTATTAATTTTTTGTTTCCCATTTTTAGTTTAGATGCAACTGTTCATATTTTTGTTATCGTATTTAATATTCATAATAGTTTTTCAGTTTGTGTGTATCTGTGCTCGAGCGAGTACTTATTTGGGTCTTCTGTGTTTGCAAAGCTGTTTGTCATTGTTAATACTCGTTCTTTTTGTTGTTGTTGTTATTGTTGCCGTTATTATTGTTTTGCTCTCTTATTACACTCGCTGTAGTTGTTGTATCTGACGACGTTGCTGGTGATAATGATGATGGTTTGTCACCTTGAACATGAAAATTGTGCACTTGGCACAGATAAACTAAAAAAAAAGAAAATAATACATACACACACTCACACTGAAAATATTACACACTCAGGCACTCGCAGCTAAGAAAACAATAACAATAATCTATTTTTTTTACAAAATTACAAAAACAATGCTGTTTTTTTTACAAAAACTAAACTTAAATGATATTAAAAGCTTAAAGCCCAGGCATACATACTTACACGTAGCAAATTCAAGAAGCATATGCATGCATGCATGTATGTAAATATGACTGCATGATCTTATAGAGCTACATGACGCACACACACACACACATAAATTAGCACAATATATATATGTATCTCTCCCTCTCTTGTTGTTGCTCATTTTAAGTATTTAAGTGGCAATGGAGCGTATAATTAATATTTAATTATGGCAAAACTTGTTATAAATATTCATTGTTTTATTTGAATGAAAACTTGTGCATGCACTTTTAGACCGACTTAATTGTACGCCAGGCATTATTTGTTTAATTGTCAATACTGGTATTAAATAAAACATTTTTTTCCAAGTTGTTATTAATTATTTATTTAAATAATGTTCTTTTAAGGAAGTATTGAAGGCGTAGATTCAATTAGAGATTGTAATACAATTTGAAATTTATTTGCAATGTTGCGGCAACATAAAACAATTGAAAATAGTGCTTTCCAGATTGCTACTTTGATATATTTGAAAATTATTTAAAATTTAATAAGAGTAGGAGTTTATGAGAACAAAATAATAACAAACAAAATGCGGAACTTAAAGTGATTCCATATTTACGCTACAATGCAAGAGTGTTGAATATCAGTGTATACATTTTGTATTTGTTTTTCTGTCTTTGCCACTGAAGAAAGAAAGCGCCGTATTAGAAAAACATGGAATAATGCTGATATTGTGGGACGAGACTTGTATGTATGTATCGCTTAAATCGTCGAACAACTCGGAAGGACTCGTTCTTCAAAGTACGAGCTTATAGTTTACTATTCACAAAGATTATGAAAAAAAGAATAGCGCAGTAGTAGCGTGCTCTTATCATACAGATGAGTGGCAGTTCAACTCCTGGCGAAGCCATCTGGATGTTTTTAATTGTATGTGCTAGTTCGTGAAATTAAGGTTTGGGCTACGCGCCCAGTTTTGCACTGGACCAGAAATAAATCATTTGAAATCAAACACAATAATTGCCTCAAAAACAAAAGTTCAATATTCACAGTAGACATATAATTTGTATGGGGGTTTGTACATTCAATAGTTTCTAAGTTTTGTAAGTAGTTATTTGTAAGCCGATGTAGGTATTGGCCTCCAATGGCATCGCTATTTTTAAATTAAACGCCAAAGTAGAAGTAGTAAAAATTATGTACTTTATAACTTTGTTAACATTGTAACTCAAAACTTTTTTTTGGCAAATACTTTCTAAGCGCACATCTCCGTAACTATAAATAGGGTTAAAAAATGCGTTTGTGCGACTGAAAGGACAATTCTTAGATTTGTTGCTCAGCCAAATTAGACTAACCGATCCCGATTTATGCTTATATAGGTCGTGCTAAGCTTATTTACACTCACATCATTTTTTGGTCATAAAATATACTGTAGAATGACACCGTCTGCGATAAATTTCGCGGACTTGTAAATAAATTATTCCTACAATTTTCTGTCAGATCAGTAACCACACTTGTTTGTGAGTGAGTGAGTGTTCTGGGTTTATGCACGCTGTCCCATGGCACAATGTGTCTAAGATTTGTGTGGGTGCCTACCAACATGGTCCTACTCCAAAGTGCTCTTACCACCAGCGCCCCCATATGCAACAGGCTGCTGCACACGAGTACCAATTCGAAGACACGAATTTGGACATGTCATCCCCCTTGCACTCGGTTGCAATGCAACTCCACACCGAGCATGCGCTGTACCCGCGATTTGGGCTTAAACCACAGCCACCAAGATGCTCCCCGTGGGGCCGCACAGTGCCGTGGTAATAAATCTGTAGTTTCTAAACGGCTCATCCGTCTTTAATACAATTTAATATGTCTATAAAGAAAATGTAGTTGAGCTGAAGTTTAAAATTTTATCTTTATGTTCTTGAAGCACCACGATCTTCCAAAGTAGATCACCCCAAGTGTATGAAAAATTTTCTGTCTGGCCCACGATATTGTTCTTTTGTGAAATTACATTTAAAACAAAAACAAAATTTTAGAAATAATTTCACTAAAGAACGAATTCGTTCGACATTGTGGGCCAAGCAGTTAATTTTTTGTTCAGTTATAAAAACAGTGAATCCGCACAAAGACATAATTGTGAAAATAAGGCCAAAAATTTCGGCCGTAAAAAGTACTGAGATCAAAATAAATACCAAGTTCTTGATAGGCACAATACCATCTCATTTCTAGGCAACTTGTTAGCTTGGCAGTATTATTGACCTTCCTAATATGGGAAAAAATTATGGGAAAAATGTTGCCAAGTTCACAGTGAAATTGATTTAAATAATGTTTTAAAAGGTAGAAACTTTTTGTACAAATTTATCGTTGAGGTGGCACGAGGACCACGGAAAAATTAATTTTATTTATTTAAAATTTAGTCTAGTTGGCAAAAAATACCGAAAAAACTAATTTGGGAGCTGGGAAATCTTTGCTTATTATTTACTACTTAAATGTTTACTGAATCAAATAAAACATTTCTTGAAATTTAAAGAGAACTTAAAATCAAATAAAATAAAAAAAATTTTGTAATTTTTTTCTGTGAAAAAAAGATTCCTTCCCATCGATAAAATATAAAAAAATTACAGCAGTCGGCAAAGAAAATGTCTGGTTATATGAAAAACAAAATACAAAACATGAGTTCTTAGGTCAAAAAGTTAGATTTTATGTGTTTTTTGATAAATCAGTTTTGGTACTCTTGTTTGATTATACAAACAAAAAAGTTTCTACAGAAACAAATTTGAATAAAAAAAATAATTATTAAATAGACCTTAAACCCAAACATTATGACGACCAGTGCTATCTGTTAGGGTTTTCATTACGTTGCCAGTAAAGTTTTTTAGCGAAATTTTAATGTAATTTCTTTATCTGAAAAGTAGTACAAATTTGTTATCGCTTCTTTAACGCATCATAGTCATATCTCAAACATTGTGATTTTTGCATTAAGAATGCAGAATTATTTGTCTTATCGTTCTTCAGATTGTGTAGAAAATTAATAGAAATACCTGATTTCCTTTAATATAGTTTTCTGAAGAAAGAGTTTCATGAGATATGACTTTGTTGCTAAACTTAATTTGATAATATTGATAGTCAAAAATTTTTTTAAGCAACAAATTTAGGATTTTTTATAAAAAGTGAATTTAAATGTTCATAATAAACGTTTTTAAAAATCTATTATCTACCTACCGGTATATAATATTTCTAAATTTAAGCTATTTGTAGCGATATTTCTTTATTTAGTGTCAATAAACTGTAATGACAGACCCAAATCGTCTAGGACCCGAAATGTTATGCCCATGTTTAAAAAGCATTGGATTTAAGCGGAAATATTTTAATTAAGTTTCTCTATTCTTTTGTTGTACTATTTTTAGTCCCAGTCGGTTGTGAAAAATTAATTAAATTATTAAGCAATAAAAATATATCTGTAGTGAAAACACTTTCACAAAATATGCAATTATCTAAAATATCTCTTGCCAAAATACTATTATGGCTGAAGCAGAAATAGAAAAATATATTTCAAGTGTACACAAGTTGTAAAATTAAAATAAAATATATGTAAAATTTCAAACCAGGAAACACTTGCCATAAAGTTGACAAAACAAAATCCAAATAGACTTTAAACTTGTATGCTATAAATATCTAAAATTACAAACTGACATTTAAAACACTGACACAGTTTGAAAGAAATTTAAATAAATTTATTTTGTGCAACAAAAGTAAAAAAAATACATTTTGCATAGTATTTTTTCAGTATCGTGTAATAAAAATGCTAAAAAAAAAAACGACAAAACAGACCCAATCATATGAAAAAGTTTATTTTAACAAAAAATAAATAAAAATAAAACTCAGAAAATTGGCTCATAGAAACAGCGCGTGTCATAAAATCTATTTTCAACAATATCTTCTATACTATATACAAGTGCTGCATACATATTTTATTTTTTTCTCGCTCTGTTGATAATTTCTGCATACTGCACGAGCTGTAATAGAAATGTTTACACCAACCAACCAACCAACACTCACACCTGCAGCGGATTAGTTTAAAGGGGTTTATTTGGTTTATTTTTTCTCTTAATTATAAACAAAAATGAAAGCAACGATTGCAGCAATAATTGTACATCATAAAATTGTTTTGCTATTTTGTCTTCAATAAAAATGTAAAAATAATTTTTTCTTTTATTGCTAACACGAGAAAATGAATTTAATTTCCCCCCAAATACGCTCACAAGTGCTGCTTTAGTGAAAAAATTACATCACAATATTTACAAGTTCTGCATCTAAAATTATGCATTAACAATTGAATGTATAAATATTTTGTACACTCAACATTAGTTTTGTTTTTACGTTAATTAAGCGAATGTCATGTATATTCGGCTGTTATGGCGCATTTTTTCCAGATCCCAATCTGAGAACGTACGTCGCGTCAAATGGTTCATCGGCTTCAATTCTTGAGTCAGCTTGATCTTGTATGGATGTAAAGTGGTCTTGAGAACGCCGCGGAATCTACTAATTTGGATTGTTTGCTACGGACGCCTGAACGGCAGCGATATTTTCACTTCGACCAAGTCCCATGGTCTACTGTCACGGCAGCATCACACATTGAATATGTAGACTCAATATTTTGCACTAAACTTGTTATTGCTTGTCTACTAGGGCGAAACTAACGACCGAAAATTGGAGTTAACGCTCTTAAAGTTGCGGTCACCGACTGCGAATTTCGGTAGTACATTTTTATAATTAGCATACGTTGTTCGTTCGTGTACTTTACCTTGATGTAAATGTTGAGTTTACTGAAAAAAGGAAAGTAACAGTTAGATGATCAGTGAAATAGTGCGTTCACAAATTAAATACAAAGTTGTCAAGTACTTATTGGAGAACCCTTTATTAAGTCCTTCGGCGCTGCTTTTTTGTGGTATTTTACTTTTCGCGTTGGCAGTGTCGTGAATAACAGCAACTACAATCTAATGCGAAGGACCATAAAGAAGTGCATCTTCGTTAATGACTTTTGCAGAGGGAAGTGTATTTTTTATGTCGCTGCACACTTCATCAACATACTTCGTCTGTCATGTGTTGTGGACTGCGTTAAAACCTAAACAGTAGTGTGTCAACAAAATCACTTTTTAGCCCAACGCCGAAACCAGTGTTCGCTCAAAATTTACATATTCGACTTAACCAAAGCCGGAGCTTTTCTTAAATCCATAAAAACACGTATCAGCATTTCCTGTATATGTTTTTAAAATTATTTTCTGTATTGGAGAATGGTTCCTCAATGAATGCGGTAATTTAATTATTTCGAGAGTTATTCCAACTAAATCTTTTTAGAGTCTCCTATGAATTAGATTAGCCCAATTCACAATATTGTTCATTTGAGATTGCAAATTTATGCAAGTGTAAATATTTACAATCGACTTTGAACGCTGTTTTCTAAAAACAAAAAAAAATCCGGTCTTCATTTGAAATTCGCTTAATCTTCTTTGAATTCTCTCAATTAGTTGTTGCAAAATGAATGACGTGTAAATATAAACTACAGGTTTTTGTGTTGTTTATTTATACACGAGTAGCAAGTGCATATTTTTGTATTTTGTTAGTGAAGAGTAAAAATATGCTACACCAGTTTGCAAATTCTACGATGCAAGACCATTTGCACAAGAATGTGAATTGGGCTATTGCTTTTATTTATTTTTTGTTTGTTTTAATTTTATTTCATTTCATCATAAAATAGATTCTATTTCATGATCACATTCTCTGGCAGAATTTTATGTCAAACTGTATGGAAAATACTGTTCAGCCTGAAGTTGCAGTTTATTCTATTTCATCATTAAGTATTTCAAATTCCATTTATTAGTTAGGTTCAGTTAGCCAGTCCGCCCGCCCCACCAATAAACAGTGAATTTTAGATTTTTTAAGGAAGTTTTCTGTAAAAGTTGGAACATTTGAAATTTGTATGATAAATACTCAGGATTCTGGTTAAACCGAATTCTCCCGGTTTATGAAATAATCATCTAATTGTTATAATATTTGATTCACTGCATGTATAGGATACCTTTAGTATATATTTGAAAATAGAACTGGAATATCGGGTTCAGTTTTCGAAAAAAAGGTACAAAAATTTCCATATGGATTTTAGTGTTAGAACTTTTATTTCTTCAACAGACTTTTATGTTTTCAATACTTATAGTGAAATTTAAATTTAAGCCCTTAGAAATGTTTCTAATTTATATGGAAAAACTAAAATTAAAACAAATTTGTAGGTATTTTTCATACAAATTTGTGACGTTTAGAAACGTTTAATTTTACGAAACGAAACAGTTAATAATTTTTTAAACAGTTTTTTGTTTGTTTTTTATCTAAAAAGTATATCAAGTTTTTAGTAAATAATAATAAAAATAAAGTGGAAAAAATTTATTGTATGCGATTAAAAAGAATGCTTCTGAAATTTGATTATTTGTATTAACTCTGTTTTCCTGGTTAATTTTTGTGTGCAGGCGCACAGTGGGGAACTTTGTAAAAAAATGTTTAAGTTTCAAATTTGTTCTTGCTGTTGCTAATGGGTTGAATATGAGCAATTAAATTGTTTTTGGTTTTCTCAAAGCAAAGTGTGAACAATTAAATATTTACCGGGATACTTTGTAACAGTTTTTTTTTAATTTTCTAAATATCAAATTTCTGCAAAAAAGTAATTATTATAAGCACAACTTTTGATTAAAATCACGTTTATTTTGTTTCTCATAATTTTCTTTTCAACATATTATGAAAACAATTTTACAAATGTTCTTAAAAGTTTAGAGTTTCTTTCAATTTTACCATGCTTCGTTATTCATTTTATTCACTTTTATTACAGCATTTTCATAATGTTTATAAAAGGTTTTATTTCACATTTTATTTTCTCCTTCATAAAGTCAGGGCGTTCGAAGGTTTTGATATAGAAAAGCAAAAATAAATAAAAAATTAAAAATGCATCAAATAGCTGCGCGTGTATCAAATGAGCTTTTTGCAAGCTGCATTTATATACATATATACATCCACACACATGGATAGAAACTGCGATACCGCACCTTGTCTAAAATTCACTGGAGATCACATAACAAAAAATAAATGAAATATTAAAAAGCAAACACACGTGTATATAAATAAGTGCACATGTATATAAGCATATACATTATATACATATTTGAAAATTGCTCGCTCGTATATAGTGTGTACCCTACTTTTCAACATTTACATTATAAACGTATATAAACATGTGGCAATAATAGCAAAAACAACAACGTTATTAGTGCTTAAGAAAACCAAAAAAAAATAGTTGCAAGAGACTTTAAATGTCAACGGGGAGCTCGGCTAGAGGAGAAATGAAAATGCGCGCGTGTACCCATACAACTGTAATCGTTTTATCTGCATATTTGTAAAGCAAAAAAGTGCAAACAAGCACACACACACACAATTGCTTAAATAAAACAAAAGTAAAAAACAGGGAAGTGCAAAAACATTGCATTGCTGCAAAGAGAGAAAAATAGAGAACTGGGGAATGGGGACACTGTTGCATACATTTAGGGGCTGGCATGCCACCACATGACACAACCCCTGTCAAGGGTATTTTCTTTTGAATTTTCTATTTTTTTAAGCCACGAAAAACGTTTACGGAAATGTAGTGGTGTGACATTTCAAACTTCAACCTATACACAGATGCACTTTAAAGCCGGCCGGCCGGCAAAATGTTGCGCAATTGCCAACCACTAAAGCAAAACTTTTTCGATATGAAACAAAAAAAAAACAAAAGAGAGAAAAAGAATCAAGCAAAAACTTTCCTTTAAAAAGAAAAGAATGCAATGAATAATTGCTGTTGCCATTTTTTCGTTTTTGTAGTTTGTTAAAATATTGCTTGCCAACATTCTGTCTCTGTTTATCACATTACAATTGCACGTCTTGCATTTTTTTGTTAAGAGTCATAGAAAGAGAGGTTCTCTGTGAAGGGGCTTAAAAAGTGAATGGATTTTATTATTCTTGCTATTAACAACAACTTGCTTTTTGTTGTTGTTTTTTTTTTGTTTCGCCCCATCGCCGTTCATACTTTTTATTGCTTTTGTTTCGTTTTGTGTATTTTGCCGTTTGCCAACGAACTATTTTGAGGGTCTATGGAGGGGTTAGGAAAATGACGGCACGTGTTCACACACTAGTGCAAATTCACATTGCACATGCACACAATTGCATTTTCAGATACAGCAAAAACTACACACACACACACACAGAGAGAGAGAGAGAGCAAGTATCAACATTTTGTTATAAAACTGCATACGTACATTTTTAAGATGTTTGGGGGAATTTTTTTTTCACTTATTTTTTATTAAGAACACGGAATGTAATAAGACACAGTGGTGTTGTGGGTGTGAAATTCAAGTAAGAATTTTTAATAGAAGAAAATAATTCAAAATGCAGGTGAACCCCGATTATATGGGGCTCCATTAACTGGTTACGTCGACCTTTTGGTTTTACACTTCTATTAACCATGTTTTGGCTCTATGGCTTGTACAATAATTCGTATAAAGCGTAATTTTAACTCAGGGGCAGCATATTTTCGTTTGTATATTCTTTTAATCTGTGTGTAGAATATGATCTTTTGATTCATGTTTTGCTTTACAAGAAAGTAATATTTTATGCGTTATTATATAAAATCTGAATTCTCGTGCAAATCGGATAATCGAGTTTCAACTGTAATAAAAAATATTAGATTTGATGTAAAATAAAAACTAGTTCCCTCTAAAAAAGCAAATATTCTTAAAAAAAAATCTCATTGAATTCGCAATTATATTCTTTAGAATATAGTTAATTTAATTTAAATATTTTGCGTTAGATTTTGCGAACTGCATTGAATTGAACTGAAAGTACCGAACACAAGATTATTAAATTTATTAATTAAAATTAATATTTTTTTAATAGTTTTGATTATGAACACAATATATGTTTTTGAGGAAAATTTACAAATAGCAATTTTAAATTCGAATTTTTGGCAAAAAAACCATATTTCATACTTTTGAATTTCGAATTTCTGCAAACATTTTATTTTATGGTTGGAGCATTCTGCTTCAGCAGAATATTGAAAGTACATATATAAACATTATAAAATTCGAATTTAATTTCGAACTTTAAAAATGTTCCATGGTTCACTGTATTACATACAACACAAAGCAAATTCAAAATTCAAAATTTTTTTGAGAATAAAAAGTCCACGCATGTGGCATTATAAATCATAATTGATATATTATGATCTAAGCTACAATAAACGTTTGTTTTTATTGTGTTTAAAAAAGGCTATAATTTGTTAGCTCTGACCATACACAATTGCAAAGAACGGAAGCATACCACAACGTGTCTTCAATCCTACTGTGTGACACTAAAGAAATAATAAATGTCAAACAAACTAGAAGTACTTGTACTAACACAAACATGTTTACTAATTCTTTTAAAATATATTTTGCAAACTACAAACAAATATGTTGTGTTGTTTCCACTTGATACAAAAACAAGAGCTTAAGGTCCTTCTTAAGAAGGAACTTTGAACAAAGAAAATTAAAAAATGTCGCATCTTTATTGCAATGTAGTCATATCTATACAAAAAATCGTTCTTTAGAAAATGAGTTTAAAGTTTCGAATTTACTCACATCACGATGGAAAAATAAAAACACAAACAAGACATTTGTATGAATTTTTTAAACAAGATGAAGAACGATACGGCGAATAATTCTGCATTCTTAACTCGAATATCACGTTTTTTGAGATATGAATGTGTTACAATAAAACACCGATTTGATAGAAAATATAAAATATATAAATTACATATGTTGCATACTAAAGAAGATGCGGCACCGACAATACTTCATTCAGCTCGGTACTTTTTTTCTTGTTAGTTAATAAAATTAAATTCAACGGTCTTGTTTATAAATTAAGCTCGTGTATTGCACTTTCTTAATGAATGAATGACAGTTTAAGTTCGGTGTCGAAGTTCGGCGAAAAGCGATGTTCAGCATTCACGCATGCTTGATGTACATATACATGTTTGTATATCAGAAAAGATAACGTACAAAGTTGCAGCTAAAATAAAAGGTTCTTATGTGTGTTTGTTTTGTTTTCATTAAATAAATAAATCGTAAAAATTTTAATTATTTCTATCCAATAAAAATAAATTCGGTTTCGGGTACGGGTTCAGCTTCGATCTGAGAAATCTACAGAGTTCAGGTTTGAACTAAAAAAGTGCATGCGATTGGACACTAGTGAACAGGGAAACAAGCCGAAGCGGCGGCGGCGGCGACTTGCTAGTTTTTGGGTCGGTGCCAGTGCGCCGTCAAAATTAATGACGGCTTTATTTTTTTGGAATATTTTTTTTTAAGACGGGGGGCCGGGAAAGACAGTTAAAAAGATTACGAAAGGGAAAATGATTTAAGGCTAAAGTTTTTCAAAAACATATATTTGTTATAAAACTTTTTGAAATTAATTTAGGAGAATATCTCGAAAAATATAGTTTTTCTTAATGTCATTCAGTTCTATTTTGTATTATTTATATATTGCGCTTTTAAAAACATTTATCCTAAATTCAAACTATTCGTAGTCTCATGCAACTGCGGACAAAGAAAATAAATGGCTCCTGCTCCGCATTATCGTCTCGAAAACGTAGAACTAACCCTGTTGCTTTGGCAGTGAATTTTAAGCTGCCTTGTGATACGTATTTACGATCAATGCATTTGACCTGTAGTATTCGTCTTTTCTAAAATATTGTTTACATTTTAAATTAAATTGTCTGTTAACATTGCATTTTTTAAACAAAATTTAAATATATATTTATTGAAAAAATTTAAGTACAATTTTTGCAAAAAATTTTCTCTACATGAAAAAATATCATTTTATTGAAAAATATATTTTTTCTTTCTTTGAAATGCTATTTAATTTTTAGAGCCATCAGAGAGTTAACACTACGGTAACACACTTATTGCAACGTTTGTGCAAATGTGTCGAAGGTGCGAGTTTAGCGTATTTTTCCATCTCTAATTATGATTTGAATACATACGTATTTTGTACAAATGCGATTATTTGTTAGATATTTGTTTGTTTTTGTATTTACAATTATTTATAACATGTCTGGCGTGAGGTCTTGCAAATTTATAACGAGCTGCTTATCAATTTATTCACTTATAGTTTTAAAAACACATAAGAGCAAAAAAATAGCACACTAAAAGTATTTTGGGCTTTTAAAACACATAAAGCTTTTAAACGATTAATACAAAATAAAATAAAAATTAAAATCTGGTTTACAGTTTCAATTTATTTTGTCGTCATTACAATAAATTTAAAATTACATTAGATTTGAAATTACAAATTCTTATCATCAAAACTTCGTCTTCGTTTTATGAGAGTAAACAAAAAATCTTTATTTATTTAATGTGATTATTTTTCGAACTAAATTGGTAGCCAAAGTGAATATTGTTTTGGCTAAATTTCGTAACATTTTTGTAGAAAGAATTGGATGTGAGACAATGTTCCAAAGGTATACGGGATAAATTCACATCAATTAATTTCAACTCTTTCAGTATTTTGTCTTTTTTGAATAATATTATTTCGATTCATAGCATATTGTAGGTGTTGTATGTTGTACAAATGTTATTAATAATTTCCACACAAACAAACAAACAAACAAAAAATTACCAACAACATATCGTACTGCTTCCTCTAAAGAGAGTCAACTCATGTAAAAAGCTTACATCATTTCCTCTACTCTTTTGCCAAAAAAAAAATACAGTTGTATCCGTTTTTTTTAATAAAAATTGTACAAAAAAAAACAATTGTTTGTCTCTATTGAAAATTTTAACATTTTGAGTTGACGCTCTTTAGAGGAAGTAATGCGATATTTGCAATTTACAACTCTTACAGTAGATTGTATATGGGGCAATTTTTTTTGGTGTAAAAAAATAATTGTGTCACAGTAAAAACAGATTTTTGTTTGTTTACCGTCCACATACAAATACAAGTTTTAAGCCCATTTGTTATCTTTGGGGTCCAGTTGTATCTTCATTGTTCAGTCAAAGTGAACCAAAAGGATTATAGGAGGAATGCTGAGAAATTTAGATGGCTTGAATTTTAACGTCTTCGAATTGCCGCAAACTTGTTAATTCAAACCCAGTATTTCATTTCAAGCTACAAAATTTTTTAATAACATGTTATCTTTTTTATACTCATTCATATAATAACAACGTTGGTGGGACTCTGCCAACATTTCCCTTTGATGAAGTATTAAAAATTGAGTGTGCTATATTTTTCTTCTCTGCTGCTTCTAAAAGAATAATTTTTTTTAAATGAAAATAATATTTTATGACTAATTTATTGCATTTGACTATTTATTGATCTATTGCTATCTCCCACAATATTGTCTATGATGTATTGTTGAAAAGTATTTAACCCATTAGTGCAAAAAGTTTATTTTACCAATGTATTTGGTTTGTACGCTATTAACGGTCATATAAAACAAGCAGTTATTACAAAGTGTATGTTTATGTGATCACAATTTTATTGAACAATTTAACTAATTTTATTTATTCTACCTGTTCATACCTATTAAACTTTCGTTTAAAACCAAAATTGCATACTAACTTTATTTGTTCTAGAAAAATAAACAACTTACTTGCGTTCGATTTATCGCTTGTTATGCTGTAATGAGTTAAGCAAACTTTGTTTTAGACAGAGCCAATGAAAATACAGTGTGATCATTTATTTATTTTAATTAACTGCAATAAAATGATTCAAAGAAAATTAGTATTATTAGAGTTTTTCCAAATTTACATTACGCAGTCGGATCGTGTCGTTATTGCTGCATTTTTTTCATAAAGAAAATACCTGATAGCTGGTGCTGTGTCTACATATGGAACGTTCATATTCCCCAAATACATATATTGTATTACACAGTACAACATTTTTCAGCTCATTTGATATGGAACTCATTTCTGAACAAAAAAAATTCGTATGGACATTAAATTATTAATGCACCCAACTTGACAAAACGAATGATGCAGAAGTTCTTATTTAACAATTACAATTTAATATTCAAAAAAGTGGCATGATTATATTACAATTAAGGCACGGACCAAACAACCGTAGAATAATTCATACCTATTTAAACTATATATGGTTCGTTCTAGTAAGATGTGGAACATTTCCGAACGCTAGTGAAATAGTGATCAGCTGACTTTTTTTTGTATATTTATCTTTTAATGTAGTTTTTGTGTACTTATGCATCATTTAATAATTATTTTTTTTTCTATATATTGAAACGATTAATTTTGGCTCAAGTTCAAACCCGAATTTACCCATTTATTTATTCTAATTTTTTATTTTTAATTTTTATTAGAAAATTTTTTTGGATAAATTCATTATTATTTTTTATTAAGAGAGTACTATATATTAATAAAAGTTCGACTAATTACTTATAAACATTAATTTTTTTTTTTTCTTTAATTTTAAAATGTTGTTCACTTGTCCTGCTCAAATAGTTTGCAAACAATAAAAATCAATTTTTATATAATTTTGATTAGGAAAGGGTTACAACGTTACATCATGATTTACCAAAAATAAATAAATAAATAAAATCAAACAAAATCTATTCAATGTAAGCAAGTTATGTAAAAATTTAAATAACAATAGATTAAATTATATACTCGTATGTTTTATATCAATACAATTACAAATTTCGTTTTAAACAATTTTAACGTCATGGTCAGTGTGACCAGATTTCAAAATAATATAAAGTTCAATCACGTTTGAAGTAGAGCTAAAAAGAGCAAAAGAAGGAAATTTAAAGTCAAAAAAATAAAGCTAAATTGTTTATAGCTTTCTAATAGTAACTTTATAAGTATCCATATATAACTTAAAGAAAAAACAAACAACCAAAAAGTTCTTCAACTAAAACAAAGATTAATATTCTCTTAGTTTTTGACCTTTTTTAATAATTATAAATGTTTATTCAAGTCAGTTTATATAAAAAACGTATATTAATTTTATTTTTTTATATCGATATTTCGCCAATATCGTTGATTGGCTTCTTCAGGAAATAAATTTTTTTTTATTTTGATTTACATTATTTAAAAATTTTTACATTTGAAAAGAGCAAATATTGTCAAAATAAGAAATGAAAAGCTTTTTAAAAAAAGACCAAAAAACAAACAAACAAAAAACGGATATAGTATTTTCTATTTCTTGTCTCCGTTTTTATATAATAAATATCAATAACTCTGTGCGAAAATTCGCTAGAATCAGTTTGAAGTGGCTCCATATAATAGTCCCCAGAATAGAGCCATAAAGCTTATAAATAGTTTTTATATATTGTTAACCCTTTGAAAGGCGGGGTCGAAAGACAAAACACACTTACAAATAATCCTACTAAACTTTTTCAGAATTAGTACACGATTAGTCGTAGTCTTCATATAAGGCCAAGTCCCGAAAGTCATTGAAAATATTAGTAGCAAGACAAACATTAACGGAAATCTTAAGTATCGATCCAAAATCCTCTCTGAGCCCTAGATGAGACCCACTTACGAAAATCCAACTATTTTACTCCAAAAATTTTGTTTAAAATTTCAAAATATATGGAATAACTAGTTTTTGATACAGAACTATCAGCATATATTTTTGATTAAGTGGATACAAAAATAATCACATAAAATAGTCCCGTTTGAATTGTTTCGTTTTGAAAACTCAGGATAGAAAATAGAATTTAAACATATTTTTCAAAACTATAGTATTCAGAGCTTTGAAGTCCTTTTCTGCAAACATTTTAAAACAATAACAATTTAGAGTTTTTTTTATTATTGTTCCAATATAAATTTTCAAATGAAATTTTTAAGTTTGTTTAGAAAAACATAAAGTAAATCTGCTTCAATTGTAACGACAATTTTACTGTACTAATCCATTCTGCTTGTCTGATGATTAAAATGTTCCAATATTAATTTCTTATGCTCAAATTTACAACCTTTAATTAACTAATGATGGCCGTTTAACCAATGACATTTATATGAAAAGTCATTAGTTACATCACTGTCATTAGTTATCTAACGACTGAGAATATGGGACTTAATGGAAAATAATTTGAATAGAATTTGTATTTTCAAGATTTGACTTTTCAACTCAGCTTTACGAATTTTGTAATTTGGGGTATATTTCAGACTTATGGAATGTTTTACAGCTAAAAAAGTTCATTATAAATATTTACATAAGAATAAAAGGAAAAGTTGGAACATTTTCTACAAAAAATTGGATTTTAGTTGACCAAGCGCTAACAAATCAATGAATGCTACAACTTAAACGCTGGCTTAGCTGAACTAATTTTTAATTTAGTTTAAGCTCAGTTTAAGTCAGGCCTTATAATACTTAAAATCAACTTCGTCTGTGGAATAAATCATTTGCTTGCTCTAATGGTCTTTAGTGACTGTTTAAGCTGATATAAAGTTTAATGGTTTAAACTTTCTTTAAACCAACAAAAAAATAATAATAATAGAAGATATCAACTTGCACTTATTTATTGGTACTAAGGAGAAACCGAATTTTGAATAACCATGTTCGCAGTAAAGCAATTAAAGAGTGGATTAATATTATTCATATCCGATTTTATCAACTGTTTACTTTTATAAAAGTTCTCTGTTTTTAATGCCGTTTTCTTGTCTAAAAGATATGTAACATTACTTTACTTTTTATCAAAAAAATTGTAATTCAGTTTTCTTAAGACAAAAATTTTGCCTCGTAAGTGATAATACAATAATTTCGATTAAACTCACTGTTACAAAAAATTTATAAATTGCAATGTTTTAAATAAAAAGGCAAAAAATGTTGTACTTTTTTTTAGAAAAGAAAACGTCATAAGATGGTTAACTTTTAAATCCAGACTTTTTTCCGCTTTCTTAAAAGATATGCCACAATGCAGCGTAACTTTTGAACTTATTTGTGAATATTTTAGTGTAGCTTACCTTCTTCTAAATTCTTACAATAATTTCTATATGTTTCCATTTAAGTTTGACATTGAGATCAGTAGTTAGTTAAAATCATGGCCAATTACTTTGTGTTGGCGGTGGTTTAAATGGTATTTTTTTCTATAAAACAAAAAATAACTCACAATTGAAACACCCCTCATATCATTTTTTTGTTTAGTTTTTTTTTTATATGCTTTGTGAACAATCGTTTGCAGCTGCAAGCAATTTTAATTGTCATTCATAGCAAACTTTAATTATTTTAATGATGATTTTAAAATGTTAATTTGCAAAAGGAAAAAAAATATGACATGACGTAAATTTGTTCAAGTAGTTTACAGCATTTTCCTGTGCATGTGTGTATTACATACAAAAATGATATCTTCTGTTATTGTAATAAAACTTGATCAGAAGTGCAAACACTTAAGTATGTGCTCTCATGCTCCACATCTTAGCAGCTAATTAAAAGATTAAGTTGACTTTTTTTATTAAAAGTAATAAAATTAATAAATGTTTTGTCATAAATTTTACATTAACATATATTACACACATGAAGCGTAAAAAAATTTCTTTGTGCATTTGAGTGTTTCCCTTGATTTTACAAAAAAAAAATTCAGATACAAAATGTTTCGTAATTATAACTTTCAATTCTTTGACGTGGATATTATAACTTTCATTAAATCATTTCGCATCCGTAGACAGAGATAAATTCATCACTTTTGTATTATTTGTTAAATTAACATTTATATTCTATTTTTAACTAATTTAAAAATTTTTTTTGTAAAAACCTTTTCTTATGAAAAGTTTTTGTTTTATGACGTCTTGTTTAATTTATTTGAATTTATTATTTAATTGTTATAATAAAAATTATTCTGACAAAATACTTTTTTCTCAAGCTTGTTTCTAGGTGTCATAAATGTAAAAATTAAAAACAAGGTATAGCGGTAGGACTTTTCTGTTTTTAATAAAACTTAAAACAGAAATGATTTCATACAATCATTAATTAAAAATAATGGTGAAAATATACGATTAAAAAATCAACTTTAAATATTTTTGCACTTTCCTGTGGGGCTTACTAAATATTGAACAAAAACTGAACAGCATTATTCATAAAAACAATAAAAAAACAAATTAATATATAATTCTTTATAATAAAAAATATTAACAAAATATAATAAATTAAATAAGTTTAAAATATAATAAATATAAATAAGAAGGAAACAAGCAGAAATATTGCAAAATTAATGACATTTTTAATGTGTATTATTTTTTAGCTCAAGCGGATGTTAAAAAAATATACGAAAAAGTTTTAAGAGCTGACTTTTTTGAATAATAAAAAAATTAAAATTCTGAATTAGATACGGCGTGCGAATGCAGTTAACCTCGTAAAACCAATTGCCTTTAAATATAGAAGAAATGCAAAAATTTTGTACAAAATGGTACAAAATTGGAGGGGAACGTATAACATTTGATTTTACCGATTTTATACGAAAATATATTTTTATTTCCATATTTCAAAAATAACACAATAGAAAAGAAAATTTTTGAAAGTGTAACATATGTATGTATCTATTTTCTTTTTGTCTATAAATTAAATTGAAGCATTTACATTTTGATGATTGGTACCATCAAATTTCGGAATAGATGTTTTTATTAACATTTTTTTCACTACTGGCAACATCCGGTGGCCGAAAATATGCCCAAAAAATTGAATGTAAAAGGGAAAATATGCAAAAAAAATGGCTATTTTTTAATAAATTATTTTTATTCAGCAATTTAGTAACATTTGCATTTAAAATAAGACAAATATAAAATAAGCGGAACAAGAAACCAAACAACTCAACAAAAAATAAAACTTATACTACAATTTCTTACGAGATCTCAAGACTGGGATAAAATCTGTCAAGTTTTTTATTGGCTTAAATTTTCGATTAAAAAGCGTTATTTACTGCATATAAATAAATTTGTCTGCATTGAAAATGTTGTTTGAACATCATATTTCAAAACTCCTTTGGCTTAATTAAGCGACTGTTTACTGACAACGCGATGTAGATACCGCTGGCGATGGCGATAATGTAGCAGCACGTTTCAAACTGATAGATACACACAATGCAAAAGCCACCTGTTGATTGGAATTTAAAACAGATTTTCGGATTTAAAAAAAGTTGACAATTAAGTATCGAAATATGCTCTAAAATTGTCAAATACGCTCTATAAATTCTATAAATTCCCCGAAAGGTCCACTAAGTCTGAAATATGCGAGGAAAAAAATTCTGTAAATGGCGAAAATGTGCAGTAACAAACGATTCCAAAATTCATAAATGTTTTTAAGCAGATAAATATTTTATCCCCCTATTCACATATTGGCCAAGAAAAAAAAGCATTTGCATCTTTGCGGTTTCCCTGTAAATAAGTATTTTTTTTAATGAATAACCACACTCAAAAGAAATGTTAATCCATTTTAAATCAATCCCAAGCTGTGTTGAAAGTACGTTATTCCCAGATTTACTAAATCAAGTACAGAAAGATTGATTTAAGTACGGACGAATTCAAATGCTCAATTTAATTTAAGAATTTTTTAGTTGATTCAAGATTTTTCACGTGAGTAAAGAATTTTGTAGTCATTTGAATAAAGTTCAGGATTGGTTATGTGAAGTAATCCCGATTTCGGCTTAATTAAAGTACATTTTATTCTTATTTGTACACGAAATTTTTAGTACGACTCGTACTCAAAGTAAGTAGATTGATTTAAGTACGGCGTTTTTCTTTCTGTATACCGATTCTACTCTGTCGGGTTTTGTTTAAACTTCGTCCTTTGTATTCTAAGTGAAACACACCTAATTTGAAGAATTTTACTATCAGAGTTCTCCATATATCCTTTTGTATAAGAAGTTCTGCCATCCCCGTTCGGATTCTCGGCTCTTCAATTTGTGTTGTTTTTGAAGATCAGATTTGAATAGTACCGCTACTGTCGTTCTCCAGATATAGAATAATTAATAATTATATTTAAGGGAACACCATTCTTTGTTCTCTGCATATAAGCTTTCCGCAAGTGCAAGCAATAAGCTGGCAAAAGCTTTGTCGTAATCGGATGAACTGTATCATATGGCAAATTTAAAATACGACTACTTAATAAACGCTATTAATTTTTATGATCTATTTAAATGTTGGCAGCCGTATTCGTAATGAAAAAGTTAATCACTGTCTAGATACTGAACTTATGCAGTGGCTTCATTGAAATGCTTATTAAATTTGTGCTCTTACATCTACTGCTTCACAAAAGATGTAATATCCCTGTTTTAATGAAAATCAATTATGTTTTTGCTACTCTGAGGAATAAATGTTCCACCATTACTTTCTCAATAAAAATAATATGATGTTATCAAAAAAAATTAAAAAAATTATTAAATTATTTGGAACGCTTTATACTCGTATAACTTTAGATAACTTTACCAAATGAAATTTTTTTTCTTTATATTTTTATTTACTTTACAAAACATGAAGAACCATATAAATCGCTTTGTTCATGTTGTTAAAAGTTAAGTTGACTTTTAGAGCTTGTAGCACTTAAATATTCTGAAAGCTTAGGCTCTCTGTGTCTTCTTCTTTACATCATTTTGTAATGGAGTGAGTAGCTTATAAGATACAGATTCTTTTTGCTATTGATGACTTCCTTCCAGTGTATGTTATCTTGTATTTTAATTACATAAACAATGACGTAAAAATCCTGCTCACATACTCTTAAATATACTGATGTACAGCATATTTTCTTGTTAAGCACACTTGCGTGATTAAAGAAAAAATTTAATAGCATGCGTGATCCACGTCCTTTTGATCATACGTGTGCATTTCTAAATTAAACACACCTTTCAAATCGTAAAAGAAAATTTAAACAAAAAATAAATAAAAATTACCTCTAATACATTCAGTCCCACGTAGTTCCTGGATTGCCAGGACGTACGTTTTCCTACGACTGGATTGGACATATTTTGCCACCTCATTCCTTTTCTTACGACACTACTTAAACTTTCTTATGTTTTCAGAGCAGATAATCAGTTGGTGGGCGTTTCTGTAAAAAAAATCATTGCTCTTTGATAATTTTTTTATTTGATCGTTTAGTGTCATGTCTTCCAAAAACATACCACGTATAAAAGAAGACCTTAAAAAAAGTCGAGAAACGAAATAGATCGAAAATTCCACAGATATAATTTTTACCAACATTTTTGGAAAGTTTTATGGCACAACGGCTTGACCATCAATGTGTTTTAAAGACTATTAAATTTCAAATATTTTTTTATACGGATTGATATAAGTGATGTTTTATTATATTCAATAGGATTAGGCGTTTTAATAAAACCATTTCTTAACTGTACTTAAAAAATTGAAATACAAGTTAAACTGAATTAAGTTTGTTGTTGATTTATTTTCTGAGTTTTTAACAATTTTATTGTCAAGGTAAAATATATTATAAAGGCCATAAAAGAAAGAAAGAAAAAGTCTCTCATACTCAATGCAACTAAAACGCTTACATCCTCACAGACACACACATACATGCACACAGGCATATATACTCAATCATATTTATATGAGTTTGTGTGTGTGGATGTACTGCATACAAGTATATGGCAACAAATAGGTTTTGTTGCTTCAAAATATGCACGTGGCAACAACAGCAACACTGCAAAAATATATATTGTTCTCAAGGTCATTAAATGTAGGATGAAGCAAGAAATCCTTGCTCTAATATCAAGTACATAAACAAAACAAGCATAAATGCACTCACTGCAAACTTGTTTCTTTTTTTCTTATTCTTTTTTACTATTGAAAATATAGTTTTATTGCTTGTGAATGTATTAGTGAGGTCGCCTTGTTGTCAATACAGAAAAATGCAATAACAAATTTTACATTGTGTACTTTCTCTCTCGCTCTCTCTTTAAGGCTCTTCTGCTCCAAGTTAAGTTTGCAGTATTAAGGGTGGTTTGTTTAAGTGCATTTTGGGTAAAGAGAAAATCAATATTTTGGTCACAGATTTTGTTTTTAACTTATTTTTTTTTGCAGGGAATTTCTTTTAGAGAGAAAGTAAATGCTTTTTCTCTACATTGAATCAAAAGCAGTTAGAACTGTGTGTGTTTGTTAAAATTTGAAACTGGGTCGCTTGCTCGTTTGCATGTATTCGTTTATGTGATAGTGAAGGATTTTTGTTGCACTGCAAATTTTGTTGCATATAATAGGGAGCAACTGTACTAAATAATATATATTGTTGTTGTTGTTATTATTGGCTTTTCACCGGTTACTAGTACAGCCGGGAAGAGAAAGTTTTCAAAAGTCAAACCGGCAAATTGAACAGCGCAGGTCTGGGCAAAAATATTTGAGAAATAAAAAAATATAAAGCAGGAATGATTTTTTTGCATATAAATTTATGTAGAAACAATTAAGTTACGTGCTGTCATTTTTTGCACTAGTTGTTTGTCTCTTTAAGAAAATTTTACCAAATATTATTCGAGCCAAGCATTTAATTTAAATAAAGAATTCTTTCACTTTAACTAAATATTTGGAAAGTATGCTTTTATGACTGTAAAAAACCTCCTTTTAATTAAAAAATTATTTTTACCTCCCTCTGAAATAGTTGCAACACCTTTTTGATTTTACACATAAAAATTATCGTGCAACAATGACTGTTTTTAATACAAAAAATCAATATTAAAGGAAAACCGAAGGCCAAAAAGACATTAAATTAAGTACGTCGTAATAGGCGCCTCTGCATGCGAAAATTCGCTCAAACAAACAGCAACACAGACATTAAAAGAAATAAAATACAAAGTATTTATTAAGTAAATTATATAGAAATAAAACGTTACTTAGAAATGCAGTTCTTTATTTTAATTATCGAGGGCGATTACCAGTAGCAAGAAAAGAAAACAAAAAACAAATTCAAAGAAGTTGTTTCATTTCATTAACACTTTTTCTTCCATTAGACCACATTGTATATTGTGCGTGTACAGCAGTAGTACACAGTATATTAATATGTATTTTTTTAATGATATCCTTAAGAAGTATCTAATTTGCATAAATTGTATTTTGCTAGACATTGTTTGGCTGTTGGCTAAGGTAAACCTTCAAATCGCTAAAGTATACTACCTAACAACACCCGTATTATTTTGTGTATTATATATTATATGTTCAGAGACTGCTGAAGGTTTTGCATATTTATTTGGTTCAAAAAATTCCCATTTAGATCAAGGTTATTGCGACATTATAATACTCGTACGTGATATAAAAAGTTTGGGTTTTACTTTGTAGTAGTTTTAGTTTTCTTATTCAGAATGTTTGCGTTACTGAAATATTTGTTTATATCAGTAATTAACTATTTAAGAGAGAAAAGATTTACTGCAAAAGAATCTTACACAATAACAATAAAGTTTTATTTTCCTTAAATAATTTAATTTAAATAAATAATCTATAAATATGCAGACAAATTTTAAAAACCCTTTTTCTCCTTCGTTTACCAACCGATTTTCTTCATTCTTTTACGAAATGGTAAACATTGTTGAGCTTTAGTGGCCCGACTTTATGTTATTTAAATGGGATCAGTATTAAAGGAATAGAAGGCTCATAAATTTGACACCACTGCCTACAAACGCTAAAAATACACACGTGCACGCATTCACTTATGTGAGTATTGGTTCAAGTAAAAACATAAGCAAATAATGAGAGTGTTTAAGAGTACCTACATATGTACATACATATGTATATGAGTAAAATACGATTTTTTTTATAAATGTGCGTGTTTGATGCAATTTTATTTTGTTTATTGTTTTTTTTAATGAATGCAACTAATTACGTATACGCTTAAACTGGCGGTCGAATTTCGACCACTAGGCACTCTAGTTTGTATAAGTTTTAAATCACATTTAACCGGGCCATCTAAATAGTGGCGGATACATGCAAACATACATAAACACTGCTGAAGGGAGTGTAGCAGCGACTCCCAAAAAACAACGTTGTTTTTTTCTGCCATGTAAGTTGAAATTATTTTATGTTAATTTATCCCGTGTACATTTGGAATATTGTTTCATATACAATTCTTTCTACAAAAATGGTACGAACTTTAGCCTCAATAATAATCACTGAAATGCGAAATAATCAATAATCAATTTCAATTTGTTTTTAATTAAACTATTAATATTTTGCTAAATATGTAAAATATTAATTTTGGGAAAAAGTGCGATAATAATTTTAAATACTAAAATTATAGCGATTCCCATAAAAAGCACCAATAATCACTTTGGATTAAAAACTACTAATAAATAAGAATAAGTTTTTATTTAGAGTTCTGAAATTTTTCATTTATAGACATTGAAATATATGAACACTTCTGACATTTTTCAAATGATTGAGTGAGGAGACACTATTCGGAGTCTATGATTTCAATAAGAACATAATGAACGCTCATTTTTGTTCTTTTTTCATAAATGAGATTTAAAATTTTTATCTATTGAACACAAAAAAATGCTGTGCTTTTGATCATTCACGATCATGTGAAATAAGATATTTTGTTTATCTCTACTCAAATATTCAAAGAGAAAATCTTCATAAATTCATATGGAGTTTAACTGAAATAGCTCCTATCACTGGAATATGTAGTACATTTAGATATTGCAAGTGTTAAATATTTAAAATATTTTTAATTTTATTAATAAAAGATATCCGAACAAGAATTTTTTTTGAATCAAACAAATTATAAAATGAAAAAATTATGTGAAGTTAACTTTTTCCCTGGTTCTTTCAAATTTTTTTTTCTAGAAAATAAAATGTTTGAATTGTAAATTTATTAATAAATAAAAAAAAAATATTGAAAAAGGACTTATAAACGGAGTTTCCAAAATCAAATACTGCAATTGTTAAGAAAAATATTAATTCAAACAAACATTATTTTTGTTTTTATAAATTTGAAGAATTACTATGGAAGCAAATAATAAATGACAGAAATAATTTCAGACAAGTGTTTGGAGAAATATTTTTTTCTGTTTGTATGAAACGAAGAGCAGCGAAATCTAAAACGTGCATACACATCAGCGTTCTCAGTTTTGTGGATTTGTCTCTAAAGAGGGGATTTTTTCGTGATTGGGGATACAAATTTCCATAAAATCCCCAGGGGATTTTTTGGGAAAAAGAAAAAGTTTAAAAATAACTCAGTTTGCTGTGTCAAATTTATTCATTTTCTCAAATGCTAATACTTTCTAATGCAACCAACATGTACAATAAAATTGCATTGGCTGATGAATCAGAATATTTTGATTTTGAAGTTTTTGAAATGATAAAGATTGATACATAATTGTTTTTAGTGCGTTTTTTACGTTGCTGTTTTAAAGTAAATATTTAGAGTTCAAACTATAAATTAATGTAAATAATATTACACAAATGAATTTAATTAAATAAATAAATATTTACATGTATTTCCTTTGACATAATATTATTTCATTTTTTAAGATATGTAGGATGAGATTGTTATAATTATTTCGACCTTTTGATTAAGTTCCAATTTATAAATTAACAAATAACAAAAAGCTTGATTATATTCAATAGTTTGCAAATTTTTTTAAGAAAAAAGTTTTTAAAAATAGTTTACAAATAAATGTTAAATATTCCAGAAGAATCTATCTGTTGTGACTGAGAAATATTGAATTCGTTAAAGCTTTCTGTTATTTGTTAACTTATAAGCTTGAAAATTCTTATTACAGATCTGTGGGGATTTTTGGGGATAAGAAATTAGATATTTTGGAAAATTTGGGAAGTGAAAAATTTTAAATTGGGGATGAGGTAAAAAATAAAACTGGGAACCCTAATACACATACACACCCGAGAGAGTGAGCCGTGAGAGATCATTTCCATACTCTGCTTCTTATAGAAATTGTTATCCTTCTACGCGGATGGCGTATGATTAATATTTAAATCCAGATATGATAAAGAACAACATGAGCGCGTATGATTTGCAACAAAATTTCATATTGAAGCAAAATAAAAACAATCATACGTACATATTTGACTTGCAATCAACTAGATTTAAGTATACTAGAAGCACGCCTAGTGGTCGAAATTCGTAATGATCATATCTCTTTCAATTCTGATCTCTGTTCTTTTTCAACTTCACTCATTTGAAGAGAAACAACCTTAATGCTCATATCAGTGTTGGTATCTCTAGGAAGAACAAAAGCACCGTAAGCTGTTCCAAAAAGGGTAAAAGTGCAAAAAATTGCAAAAGATTGCAAAAAAAGGTTAAAAAAACCACCATAAAAATATATTAAAAATTTTAGTTATGCCAAGAAATATTAAGCATTTATAAAAAAGTTAAAGTAAATACCCAAAATGCATCAAAATGCATAAACAACTTGACAAATAGCAGAATTTATTAACATATTGAATAAGATAAAATCACAATATATTTAATAGAGTAAAAAAAAACAACGTAACAAATCAAAAACAGGAGTAAATGAATATACATGGTACATATAAATTAGGCAAATATATAACAATAAAATAAATAAAATAGTTTGTTTTGACAAAACTTAAAAGTATATCTGTGTAGGTATGTACATATCGCTCCTTTATTGCACTGTAGTCATTTATCAAAACTGAAATACTAAAAATTTTAGCAGGAATGTACATATATGACCTGTATTGGATTTTAAGTGGTTATATGTACATTTGATTTAGATTAAGCATACATATGCTACTGATAAAATTTTTACATATAAAGAAATACCTTCAACATAATTTTTTCTAAGTAACTTAAAAGATTTGGGTTTTTAAGATGTAATCGTTTTGCATTAAAGGAACGATATGTAGTATACAAATTTCTGTAAATTCTAAATAATATAGAATCGGTTAAAAAAGGGAATTCAAAGTCGAATGAAATTCATGATAGCATTACAATTGATTTTTCGTTTCATTTTCGTTTATTTTGCTATCAAAATATTTCCATTTCGTCTTCGCAATCAGGCCACAAAACAGTTGTAATAGAATATGAAAATTTTTGTTATGATTCGTCCGAATTTATTTTGCTACAAACATTTAAAGGCAGTTGAAAATTGCTAAAAAAAATGCTTTTTCAAATTTTGAGCCGTATTTAATTTAATATGTAGTAACGCATTTTAAGGATAACCGGTGTTTAATTTTTGTTTTAAACAAATTCATCAAACTGAATGTTCTTTCAAGCTCAGCGGAAAGAAGTCATGCTTGCTTAAAAATAAATATTTGCGCTTAAAAAAGTATAAAATTTCTGTAACTAAAAACATTTCCCAGTTTTACAAAAAAGCACAAAAAGCGCTGTGAGAAATTGTGAAAAGCACTGTAAATATCCGCTTTTTAAAAACGGGTATTTAACAAAATTTCGCGCGTATGAAGAGGCAAAAGCACCAAAAAATACCTGAAAAGCACCAAAATGCCATCACTGACTCATATACATATATATGGAGGTACTCTTAAAGACTCTCATTGCTTGGGTTACCTCTTTAACTAAATTAATTCTTACATAAGGGAATGTTCGTGTGTATTTTTAGCATTTGTAGTAGTGTAAACTTTAGGAGCCTTTCACAGATAATATGACTTGGAAGAATAAAATAGATCACTGATCTGAAGTATCGTATGTCATTTTTAAAGTTTTATTTTAATTTTAATTGAAATGAATAAATTAAATAAACTGATTGCCTATTACTTTAGTATATTATTTAGTATATAATTCGAAGACGACTTAATTTTAGTTATAATTTCTTTTTTAATTCGTTTTTAATATATTCCCTATAATTCAATTTTGACAAATTTTAATATAATTACTAATTTAGTACTGATGACAGCGTAATAATAAATTAAATTATTGTATAAATATGATAAACTTTTAATCTCAAATTGATTAAATATATTTTTTTCTTTTTAAACCCACTTAATTTTTCCTTTTCTCTTTTCTTGCAGGTGAGTTCACAAAAATGTATTAAACTAAAATTGAGAAAAATTTTAAAAGTCATACAAAAAGAAATCATAAAAAGTAGCGCCTGCTAAAGTAAGTTGAATCTGTTTGATAACAATATACTTATATGTATATAATATTAAAGGCTTGCAATTTTCAATAAACTATATGAATAAAGGCAGTTTTATTGAAATTATTAAAAATATAATTTGTTCATTCTAATATTTTGTATGTGCATTGTGATGAAATTTATTAATTTATAAATATAAATTTCAAAGAAATATACATTGTTTATTTTTAAAATTCTTTTAGGAACAGGGACAATTTCTAGAAACAGAACACTACAAATCCATGAAAAACAATGAAAAAATCTATTTTTGAAATATTTTTGTTTGTTGTAGGAATTTTATTTGCAGATTTATAACTTTTGTTTTGAGAAATAGGCCCCATCTAGAAATCCTGAAACATTGTTCTACACTATTATACATTTTGGAATTCTATTACTGTAATTTACAAAATATTTTTGTGATGGTGTATTCAAAAAATAAATAACGGAGTAATGAAAATAATATTTCAAGGTTGTGAAAAATAATGGAGAATAACAAAAAGTAGATTAAAAATATTTAAAATGTGATATATGGAGAATTTGAATTTTCTATATTTGAACTTCGTACAAGAGAGTGTTTGCAAAAGTTTAAATATGTTGCAATTCGAGATTAGATTATCTTTGAAGTTGATCCCACTGCACAGTTGAGTAGAGTCTAATGAACTTATGTAGATTAGGATAGATAGCTAAACATTGTTTTGGATAGCAACAACTAAAAGTAAAAGATGAGAAAGTTTTATTCGAATAATCTCAAATGAATAATTTTTATTCGAATAATTGTTGTTCGCAATGATTTATTCGCATGATTTATATTCGAACTACATATATTTTAATAGCTTTTGTCTAGTAATATTATTCGATTTTTTTGTAAACGAATAACTTTTGTTCAAATAATGTCTTTTTTAACAAAAACAAACTGCTTAAGCATTAATGTCACTGATTAACGTTAAATTAACCCATTGTTACACGTTGGTTTTTATCTCATGTAAAATTTGAATATTGATAGTGGTAAAGCAGTGTTTACTGTAATAACAACTAATAATACAAATAACTCTCGTATGCTTTTTCTAGACATTATTTGTATAAATACAAATTTGAAATCACATTCAACCGAGCCACCTAAACAGTGGCGGATACATGGAAACAAACATGAACACTGATGATGGGAGTATAGCGGCTCTCGAAAAACAACGTTGTTTCTGTTCTGCCGTGTAAGTTGAAATTAATTAGTGTTCAAATTTTTCCTTGTTCCTTTGGAATATTGTCTCATGTCCAATTCTTTCTGACTAAAAACGTTACGAACATTAGCCAAAAAATAATAATCACTTTGGATTAAAAACTACTAAACAACCAATTTGTTCGAAAAATAATCACTTTAAATAAAAATAATTCGTTTTAATTCAAATAATTTTATTTAACATTTGCTATTAACATATTTCACAACTAATGCCGTATTCCTTTCTAAAAAACTAAATTTAGCCTCGTAATTGCAAATTTTCAATAAAAAGGGAAAAAATGTTGCACTTTTTTCTAAAAAAGAAAACGCCATAACTGGCATTAATTATTTGAATAATGCCATTTGAATAATTTTATTCCAATAACCATTTACCAATCGTTTTTGTTTCATGATTTGTATTTGAATAATTCCTAGTCGAACAATTTTTTTTAAATAGTAGTTAGAAAACAAAGTTTTATTTCATATTCACGAATAATTTTAGTAGAGCAATTTTATTGGACTTTTTTTATAATTATATTCGATTAGTTTAATTTCGAATAATTTTATACGACTTATTTTAATTTCAATAATTTAATTCGAAAAATATTTTTTTTAAATTATTTAACACTTTATTTAAAAACTTTGTTCATCGAGTATCAGTTATTTGAATAATCTTATTCGAATGGATTTTATTTCAATTTTTATTTGCATAATTGTATTCTTTGAATATTTTTATTTAAGATAAACAAGAAGCTTTCAATATAACGCTGCGCTGTCGTTAAAATATCTGCGCAAAGTGTTGTTGTAAATAGTGCAATACTTTTTTAGCTGTCGAATCCGAATCCTCGGTAATCGCTACCATCTGGCTAAGATTGAGTTCTTCCGTTGCATAAACATCTGAAATATGTGGGCCTGTAGTTTTCAGTAAAGTAAAGTTTTGTATCAATTAAATAAACCGTTTAGTAATTGACGATTTTGGTTCCTGTCCTATTGTGCACTCTATTTTATGTTGCAAATGCTGAATAAGTTCGTTAAATATTTAAAAATGCATCAATTTAACGTAATTGGATTAATTGGTTACACGCATTGAATACTCTGAATTCTTTCAACATGCGGAAGTGATAATTTATATAATTTGTTCCTGCTTAATTATTGTTTTATTTACATATTTATTATTTATTGTTTTGATACATATTTGTTTTATTCATTTATTTAATTGTTATTGGCCTATAAAGCTTTATAAAATTTTATTTTCTAAATTTGTTATAAATCAAAAATATTTGTCATAATTAAAAAAATGTATATACATATATTTATTTAATCAAGAAACAAATGCAAAGAAATAAATAATGACAAAGTTGCGAAATTTAAAACAAACTTTTACTTCAAGATGTGGAGAGGAGGGAGTATCATACATATTTAGATATTTAACTAAAAATACTTCTTGTCTCTCTTTTTATTTATTTATTGAAGGCATTATGGAGAGCATTTTGATTTTGTTTTAATTTAAACAGAAAAATTGTTTTTATTAAAGAAAACATTCATTTCATTTGGATGAAAAGTTGGCCTTGAAATAGGTTGATTGCACTTCAGCGGTCATTGATACCCGACCAGACTTCTCGTACACACAAACTGAACTATAATAAAAAAAGTCATAAAATATTAGAAAAAATACATTTTTTCGTTCATATTTTCATTCCGTTTTTTACTGTATTTGACAACAAAGTATTTTTTACTATTTGTTTTTATGGTTGCGCAATGAAATAAAAACCGAATTAACGACAAAAATCTGTTAAATAAATAGTGACACCTAAAGAAAACTAGAGCGAGAAAAAAAACGTTTATTGCTTTTAAATTGATGCGTGAGTGCAAGCACATTCCAAGTTGTGTAATAAAAACTATTTTGAAAAGACTTGCAGTTTCAAATTAAAGATTTTGTAGCAACTGTCTGTCTGTTTGTCTGTCTTTCAGGTAGTTAAATAAATGCAAAGTAGCAGTAAAAAAATTATGTTTCTGGCAAAAATGTTAAATTTTTTTTAAATATATTAATATGTAGCTGAAATGACTATTCTTATTTATAAAGACAGATAAATTAACAGCTCGTTAATTAAATACTCGTAAGATTAGCTTTTTCATTCCGTGTCTTAATTACTGCACAGTGGGGTCTTACGCAAAATGAATATGTATACACAATTTCTAAACTTCTGATTAGGTTTGTTTAAAGCTTGTATCATTACTAGATTAGAAGTTAGGCTTTCAGAATATTTTATCTGAAGATATCACTACAGTGGGACAAAGTAAACTAACTTAGGTGTGAAAAAAAACTTCTCGAATCCAATTAAATAGTACCATTTTAAATTCTTTTGGCGAAAGATTCCAATACGTATGCGTTTTCTTTTTCAATTTTATTCACAACTGTTTATTTATTTATTGTTTAAAACAAAATAAAAATATTTATAAACAAATAAATTAAATACTTATTTAAATAAAAATATTTACATAAATACAGATTGCATGTTAGATATTGTCTGCCGCATTTCAAATTTTAATTAAAAATCGCAAATACAATCGAAACACATTCACTTGATGTGAATTATCATTTGCTTTTCGAGATTAAAGTCAACAAAAATTTAAATTCAAAAAAATTTATTTAAAAAAATCCTTAAACGAAATCGCAATATTTTAATTAATACCGGTTTTTAAATCAAATTAAATATTTTCTATTGACCTTTATTGTTAATTCACGTGTCTCACACATACATATTTTATTATATACAAATTTGATGTGATGGTTCTTCATTCTTAAATTTTATTTGAGAAAGAAATTAAAAATTTTAAGATATGATTTACATATAAAATTGTTTAAGCTATTAATCCTGCAACGCGATTGAGTTAACAACGCTCTTAGGCGAGCTAGTCCACTTTTGGACGGTAAAAGGGGTTTTCAACAAGAACTTTGTATTTCAATTGTGGCAGCACCAACAATATGATATTTTTGACATTTAGTTTTTTGACGCATTCGTAGCAGATGCGCTGGCAATTGTTATAAATGAATTCAAATTCGCTCGAAGATCGCATTAAAATAGTTAAAAGCCACTATAAAAATGGTTCTGTTAAAGTTACATTTCGTAAAATTCGTGATATTTTCAGACATCATAATCGTCCTTCTAAGACCGATATTAAGAATTTGAGTCGACAAGCTCGATACAAAATGTGCCCACACGAACGCGTGTTCGAACATGTCGTTCAACTGGAAACATCGCAGTGTGAGCCACAGTGTTGAATAAGATCCAAATTTTTCAATTCCCCGACGTTCTCAACAATTAGGATTTTCCGAAAGCACTTACGCGAACTTCGCGTAATGATTTGGCTTTGAAGCATTACAAGGTTACACTAGTGCAGGAATCGAATCCGACCGATCATTCACATCGCCGTAGATCCGATCAATTCATTTAGGAACAACCCGCTAGTTTTTCTGGAAAAATATTTTTTTAAGACGAAGCCCATTTTTACTTGTCAGGGTACGTCAATAAGCAAAATTGACGCATTTGGGCTTCTGAGCGACTATTGAGAAGTCTTTGCATGCTCAACGTGTCACTGTATGGTACGCTTTGTGGTCTGGAGGTGTGATTGTACCGTTTTTTCGAGGATGAGGTTGGAAATGCGGTAACGGCCAATGGATCTCGTTATCGCTAGATGTTAACAACTCAATTTTGGCGTATTATTTATGACGTGGATATCACTGACATGTGGTTTCAACAGTACGGTGCTACACGTCACATAGCCAATGAAACGATAAATTTATTGCAAACCAAATATCCCGTTCGTATAATTTCACAAAAAATCAGCTGTGAAGTAGCCAGAAAGATCGTTTGATTTAACACCACTGGATTATTTTTGTGGGGCTATGTTAAGGACAGAGTCTATACGGAGCCAACCGAATCGATTGCAGCCTTAAAACTCAAAATCCGTGATGTGATTAAGAGCCGCCATTTTTCCAAAGAGTGATTAAAAACTTTGTTGAAAGAATCGACATCTGCCAGCGTGGTCGTGGTGGACATTTGCCAGATATCAGTTTTCATTCATAATTGCCGAACTTTTCTCTTCGTAATACAATAAAAATTTGAATCATCTTCATCTAAATTTTTTGTTTTATTTTATTTTAGAAAACAAAGTTCTTGTTGAAAACCCCTTTACTAGAGCAACGGGTGTGCCCACTAATATACTCTAATGAGTCATCTTTCGTAAAGAAGTTCGTTAGCTTTTGCACGGGGTTTAGTTAACTCTTTGGCCGAATCAGTTAACTCTCGCTCGGTAGTTATTTAACTCTTGCACACGAGTGATTAATTAACTCTTTTATGCGAGTTGCTTAACTTTCGTATTAGAGTTGGATAACATTTGTATGTTCATACGTCAACTCTCGTAAAGATGGTGATTAGTTCCTGTATGGAAATTGGTTAACTCTCGCAAGCGAATAAGTTGATTCTCATGCAAAGCGAATATAACAAAAGGTAACAGCTTTGAAATTCGTTAAATCAGAAAACTGGAGGCAAATTACGACTTTCGATATCGAACGAAATTTCCATACAAATTCAAAAAATTTTGTATATGATTTCGTTCGATAGCGAATGCCGTTATTTGCCCCCTGCTGTATTCATTTAAATAAAAAAAAGATTTTAATAAAAAAGAAATTTGCCAAACGAAAACTTGACATAACTTAAGCTTGACTTAAAGTCCGCCAAGCGAAACAACAGATTTTGTTAATAAAGTCTAGAGAAAGAAACTTGGTTAACAAATGTTTCAATACACTTTTTTTAAAAAAATATAATTGTTAATTAAGTCAAGCTTATTTAGACTGAATTTAAACAATGCAATCTTTGTTTGATTGTTTTATTTTTTTCATATTTTTGCTGTAGCAGAATGTGAGATAAAGTTTAAATGATTTAATCTCCACAACTGAAAATTATGGCTTTAATTAAATACTAAAAAATAATAATAATGAATGCTTAAACAAAAAAAACAAAAAAAAATTCATGTTGAAATTCAAATGAAGCAAAATTCAAATTATGCGCATAAATGCAAAGAAAAAAACTATAATTCTGCTTGTTATGGTTGCAATAATTAGTCTTTAAGCCAAATAAAATACTGCTTAACAAGCCACAAAAAAAATTATATGAAATACGAAAAGATGATTTGATATTCAACATTAGAGGCCACTTTAAAATGCATCTGTTTTCTTTGTATGTTTTAAGTTTTCTTTCACTTTATTATTTTTTTTTTATTTTTTTGCTAACAACCATAAACGCGGTTGAAAAATATTCCAAGCTTAAAATTATTATATAAAAAAAGGAAGGCAAAACCATAAATAAGCATGACTAACATTTATTAGATACTTTTTGTATGTAAAAGTAGCTCTTGTGAATTCGTTCTTTAACGTGGATGTTGGCTAGATTTATTATTGCAAACTCATTGTGGCTGAAGTTTCTTGTACATAAAAAAAAGATGATGGTTTAATTTGATTTTATTCAATGCAAATTCATGTACAAGGCTAAATTCGTGTTTGTTGCTTGTTTTATTTCAATTCAACAACAAATTATTAATAATAACATTGTGATTATTGTTAATAATTTAAGTAGCTTGTATTGCACATTAACACTCAGTTTTTGTCTTGAAATATTTGAAAGTTACGTTGGCAGTCGCAGAATTATTTAACACAGTAATATCGTTAGTTTTTGAATTTATGCCAGGCCTTGTAGTTTTAGAACCGTCATAAATACTTTTTTTGTTGTGATTAATAAACTTTGTGTGGGTTTTTCAATGACAAGTGAATTTGGAGAAGAAAAAAATAAGCTAAAAAAGAAAAGTTTTCTTAATTTTTTTTTTTCAATAATTAAAAAGAAACACCAGTAATTGCACGCGGAACTATTTTAGTGTTTAGCTTAGACTCTAGTATCATGATGAGTTTAAATTTAAACAAAAATATTTTTAAAGAAAATTAATAATGGGTAGTTTTCATTTGTTACATATTTTAAGCAAAATAATAATTAATAAGGAATACAGGTTGTGCAGCTAAAAGCCGGCATGTTGCTTTAACTCAAAGTGAGTGAGTGGTATTGAAGGTGGCAGAAATATAAAAATAAATGAAAAATATGTCAATATGTGGTTAGCGGTTCGGGAAAATTAAACCAATTTATAACACCCTTGTAAATAAGAAGAAAAAATACACGCAGAGAAAATATATGCTTAGACATGGTTGGAACAAATGCCGTATGGTTTTATGCCGTATGCCGTATATATTTTACATAAATACATACATGCTATAGTTATAGCAAACCAGTTGTTGTTTATGTTACCCATCTATAACTGTTGCAACATGGTTGGACTGTAACCAAAAATGATTTTGTTCACACTCATATGTATATATCAGATGAATGTCATGTACAACATACGAGTATGCTTCTGATTATATTTATTCATAAGTTTGAACTATATTGTGGTTACTCATTAACATACTTTGTTTATATATAATTATAATATTATTTTTATATGAACAACTTATGATTCAGACAATAGTTGTGGATTGTGATAGCAACATAATTTTACTTTAACCATACAATTTCATAATAATATTATTCGACCACAACCATATAATTCAATCACAGTATGTTGCTCTTACATTACGGTTTTTTTTGCTTGTACCATTCATGCACTCTAAACCGACGAGATGTATTGCAAAAATAAAAATTGTTCAGGCGCAGAAATCAGGCTTAAAACCACATAAATTGAGATCACTTATGTTCGCAAGTTCGAAAAAAGTTAACATTTTTGAAAAAATTTCATTTTTTTGTATAAATAACTGATTATATATACACCATTTTTCTTTTACGACCAAAGATCATTATAAACATCGAAGACTTATTATGGCCACCAACAGGTGGCAGCAACTGTTCCCTCCCTCTCTCTCTTTTTAACCGATGAAATTTCTTTTTAAATCAATACTGTTTGTAGGGTACCTGTCGATAGCATTGGCCGATTAAAGTACATTGTATTATTATCTATAAGTTTATCTACGAAAAAAAACATTGACCGATTGTATGCGTCATCAAGGTCATTATTTAAATTGAAAAAAAGCCCCAACCAATACATTTTGCTTTATTCATTGTCAAGATTATTTATTTTTTTGTTTCATTTCTAATGACTGCAAAGATATGTTACGCAACATGTCATTATTATAAAAGAAATTGAAATATATTATTTGCACATAAATATTCAAAAACAAGACATCGTCATACAAAACATGAATAATGTTTTTTTGTTGGACACAGTAAAATATTTTATTTTATTTTTTTTTTATTATTTGAAGTAATGTGAAATGAAACAAACTTTTTGCGTTGGCAAACGATTAGTCAATTTAAGAAAATATGTATATTCAATGATTTTGTTTAAGAGTAAACAATTATTAAATAGTAGTTCCTAAAATTATTGACTTCAAGGTCTTTGAAAAATTAATTAAATATTTACAAAAAACTTCAATCTGAAACAAAACCGATAATCCGTAAAATTCATTGTTATAATTCACAAAATTGGTTAACCATTACTCTTAGTTACCCTTTAAACGTTTTCTTTATTAAAAGCATACCTTAAGGTGCACGCAATTATTTTTTATGAGGCATACTTTTTTAACTTAACAATATTTTTATGAAAAATAAAGGGTTTTTGTAGCCTCGATAGAACTTTATTTTAGCGACATTGCTGGTTCGCTATTTGATCATGAATAGATTCACGCCGGACCAACGCTTACAAAAATAAAAAAAAATAAATTTAAATATCACGTATTTTATTTTAGTTGGCCACTAAGATCGTGCGAGCTCATTCCATTAGATTATTTTTTCTGACGATATGTCAAGTCACTTGTCTACATCGATAAACTAGAGACGATTGAACAGTTGGAACACAACATTCGGCGAGTTATTAGCGAAATATTGCTGAATTTATTACGAAAAGTGTATTGAAATTGGACATCAAGATTGCGCCAACCGTGGCGTTTGACGCCATATTCAAACAGTGGCAATAAATTATCTTACGATCCAAGTCAAATTCATGGCAATTCATAAAAATTTTTGTATTTTATCTAAATTTGAAGTTCTATCGGGCTTAAAAACACCCTTTATGTGAAAATTATTATACATTTCGTTCTTTAGCGTTTTCTTTTTTAATTCTATATTGTCTATCTAATTGTGTCCTTATATTAGAGGGTGTTTTATGTTTTTTTATCTGTTTTTTTTTTCTTTTTTACTTGAAATACAATCACTTGGCAAATGTTTGTATGTTAATGACAAATATACGGCATAACCACTTACACCTTCTCTTTTTTTTTTCTTCTTGTACATTGTCGTGATTAAAGTAAAAACAAAGTCTGATAAGAAACGTAAAAGAGCAGAGGGCTTTTAGACCCTGGACTCAGCGAACCAAACATTTATTTATTTTTTTTAAACATATGGAAGTTTTGCTTAGCAATGAAAACTGAAAAAGAGACAGGCAAAGCAATCGATACTTTTGATTTTTCTGTTGGCATTTTTACCTTTCATATGCAAAATTTGTTTATTTAAACATTGTTGTAGCAGTTGTTGGTTTTCATTTAGTAGTTCAGAAAGGCTTTCCCGTTAACATGACACCTAGTTACAGTTTGCTGGCATTAGCTCACCTAGGCTCACGTCTAAGCAACAAGAGTCACTCAATCATTCTCAGTGTTAAGTTGAAATAGAAAAATGACAAATAGTAGAACTCGCTAAACTTAAATACAAAAATAAAATAAAATGCTAACATAAATATTTATTGCAGTTGGTGGTATTATGGTACGTAGAGAGAAAAGACATGGCTACGACAACATATTATTGCTGTGTCATATACTGCATGGTTGTGGCAAACAAACTACTATTATTCTTTACAATTTTAAATCTAATTTTGGTTAAAGCAAACAACTTTTAGCAATTAAATTGTTACAATTCACAACAATTACTTGTTTTGTAATACTTAAATTTTTTACTAATCAGTGTAAATCATCAAAATTGTGATTACTTAGCTTTGGCACATATGGATTGCTCAGAGCTGAAGTGAACCAAGTCACAAAAAGACAATTCGGATATATTTGGAGTTTCAGTAAGTGAACTGCCATAAATAAAATACAAAATTAGAGCCATTAACATTAAGAGTTAAACTGGCATACCAATAAAAAATGGAAGCAGTCTTAAGGAAGAAAGCGTTGTTTGCAAAAATGAGCGGGTTTCAGGAACAAGTTCCATGATTTCATTAGAGCACAGTTTATTGTAGTAATGATAAAACAGTGAAACACATCCCACATTACGTTGATGCTCCAGTGAGTCAATAGAGTTGGCTGCGCTACTTTTACTGATGAGGTTCTTCGCCTTTTCCTGTACACGGTGGAATAACTTCAAAATAGATTTCGAAACACCGGCCCATACATGAAAGTTGTATTCCATTTTCGATCAGATATATTAATATTAAGGAGATCAAGTGGAGTGAGGTATCTCTTATACCGTCATAGAAATTCGACACTTTACCAACAATTATCACAAAAAATGTCGCAGAAATAGAAATTGATCAAGTTATGCCCAAAATTGTTAGACTCATATAAATAGATTTTAAAATAAAGGAATTTGTCATAAATAACTCAAAATCAATAATCATAATTAAAACCACAAAATTAATGTTTCAGCAGTTTGTTTCTAACTAATCCCATTCTAAAGTGAAACAATAAGAAATTTAATTGAGAGTTTACAGGTTTCTCACCTAAATTAAGGAGTAACAATTTTAAAAAGAACGAACTATTTAGGGCGGAAAATTTATATAAAATATACTTATCTGCACAATTAATTTCCACAATATTTCACCAACTCGGACACAGAAGATAATAGATGCGTTCGAGTTCCCAAAGCTATTTACTATTTTTTGGTTTATGTAAAATCCTGTAAATGAGAGCACCAATCGAGACAAACAACAAATAGTATTTAAATAATCAAAAGACCATAACAAATTGTATTGGTCGAAATTTTTGTGATTTTGGCTTTACTCAGGTATTAGTACTAGTACCCAAACTGAGTGATATCAATTTACCAGAAATAAAACTTGTATCTAAGCTTTTTATTTAGGGGGTCGTTGGCAGAAAAACGTTAAGTTTAAGGGTTTTTATTTAATTTTTGTATTATTTTTATTTTCTATTTTTTTGTTCGTAGGAAGAAATGACTTGACTGGTTCAGTAAGTGCCGTACTTTAATGGTCTGTTTCTTTGATTGCAAAAGACATTTTAAATTGTATTAAAAATAAAAATAAAAAACTCAAAATTGTTTTTGTTTTTAATCGAAATGATCGAATAAAATTTTCTTTCGCATGTAGAGAAACAGGCATTCAATGATTAATTTTCTTTGAATATTTTTGTTTTCATTTTACTTATTTTGCAAATAGTTCCTGCAGTTGAGTTGTCGTTGTCGACAAGAATTGACTACTATTGGCAGCAAATAGAGAAGATTAAGAGCGTGTCAACAGCTTTCGTTCATTCAATTGTTATGGCAAGAAAAACTTATTAATTCTGACAACACCACTAAACCAGAATTTAACTAAGTCATTTATTACGCTTATTAGGAGAGTCTGCTAGGCCACAGATATAAAGCTTTTATCGTATTAAGTACCACATCTGTTTTATATACATACATATGTACCTACTAATTACTTGAAAACTTTTTTTGTGCTAATTTTACAAAATGAAAGGTAATTTTCCGTTGTCAACCAAATCAAGCCAAAGAGACGGACGTGCAAACTTAAAACCACATGGATAGATAAACATGAGCTGTTTTTGCTCTCTAAACAATTATTATCTGTATTTATTTGTTTTTATATCTATGTACAATTGTTTTGTTTTTGATAAAAAATAGTAAAAATATTTATCAAAAACATATTTTTTTTGCTATTGTACCTAGTAGTTATTATTTTTTTATTGCTGTTAAGCAAATGTAAGTTGTTATTGCTTCTACAAAAGTATGTATGTACATATGTATTTCTGTCTTTTTTTGTTTTCATTGTTATTATCGCAGTTGCTTTTTTTAAGTATTAACAGTATCAAATGTTTATTTACCTGGTCATATAACAACAACAACGACAACAAAAAATAGTAGCAACTACAATGCCAACAATAAATATACAGTGACTGTTTGGCGTCAAGCTGTCTGTTCAAATGCAAAAACACTATGGAGTACAAAAGAAATGTAAAAAATATATAGAAACAAAATTTTAGCAGAAAATAACATTCTCTATTAAAACACAACTGTTCATTTCACTTACAAACATGGTTTCTCATAAACAAACACACACATACTTACGTACATAAACCTACCTAGCACTACGCTCTTCTACATAAATGCAAACATGAACGAACGGTATCCAAAAGAGTGAACTGTAAAGGTGCTCTTTGGCACTGTTATTATTATTATTGCTAATATGAATGAGTATGTGTGTATGCTTGAGTATACAAAATGATCACAAGTTAACAATTATTCTTACCCATACATTCACGTTTCACTTATTTGCTGCAAAAATGTCATAACTCAAAAACTCCCATATTTTAAAGTAATACCCTGCAAATTGGCTCTAGGACGAGGCACCAGGAATTGCAAAATTATCATATGATATTGTATTCTTATCCAACAACGCGTATGATCTCTACAAAACGAATCTATTTAGTGTCATTTATTCATAACAGGAATAGAAATTCGAAATATAGCGCGTAGCTTTTTCAACTTCTTATATCTCTCATATTAAAATTCACTTTTTGTGACTTATTCTAAGTTTAAATTTACAAAATAACGAGCTCGATTAGAGCGACCGAAAGGAAATCTGGATTATAAAATTTACATAATATAAAACCACACCAATATTTAACTTAAATTTATGTTATGAATCTCAGTCTCTCGCGCAAGATCTCCAACATGCAAGCACAAGTAGAAGATTTAGAAAGATTAACACGCAATGTTGGACTTGAGATAAATAGCAAGAAAACCAAAGCTATGAGAATTAATAACTTTAGCACCGATAACATCATGCCGTAGAAAGCCTGCTATCTAGGCAGTACAGTGTCAAAGAACAAACGTAAATAACAGGCTCAATAAAGCGATAGTGGAGAAACTCACAAATATCCAGAAAACTAAGCGTAGAATATTCAACGCATGTTTAAAATCTTCTCTGTTGTACGAAAATGATACCTGATTAGTATCGAATACCATCACGCAAAAGCTACAGGTATTCATCAACAAGTACTTCAAATTCATTTGCAGAATATTCTGGCCTAACAACATCAGCAGTACTGATCTCTGGTACCTTGCCAACGAGGAACCCATAATAACACAAATAAAACGTAGCAAATGGAGGTGAATCGGCAATGCTATCAGAAAGGATCCCCTGACAGTATAACAAGGATGCCGCTATACTGGATTCTTCAATGCTCAAGAAACCGTGATCGGCCAAAGAATACATGGAGACGCTCATTACGCCAAGAACTGGGACAGTGCAATCTATCATGGGAAGACGCAAAAACAACAGCAATAAATCGTGTAAGATGGTGATTCTTTGTGGAAGTCATATGCTCCGAAGAGCGGTAATGGACAAAAATATTAACTTGAATTAATTTATTTTTATTATCTCAACATTAAAAATTCATTTATTAAAAAAATAACGAAAACATTAATGTTTTATTTATGCACTCTTCTTACGCTGCAGTTTTGGTTTGAATTTTAAACTTTTTAATTTTTGTTTTGGAATATTGCAGCTTGATTTTTTTAATAGCAAATATTTTTTCACGCTGTTTCAATTTGTGAATTCTGAAATTTCTGAAATTACGAGATTCGAACATTTTATAAGCGCCACTCCTGCGCGTGAACATAAAGATTGAAGGGATTGAAATAAAGAATAAATCAGGCACAAAAAATCGACTTCAATAAACAGAGCCAATCGAATAAAGATTCTTTCAAATAAAAATTCCGTAAATGGCGGAGTTTTGCATCATTATGCGAAATTGTTCCATAAATGGCGGAGTTATGCTATAATCAATATTTCCGCTCAATTTCCATTAAATTTTTATCTGCCCAAATTGCAAGCATACAATTAAAATTAATTTATTTTTTAATTGGTCCATTAGGGCGTAGTTATGAGATAATCAATATTTCGAAAAGGCGAATTCTCCATCCGATTAAGAAAATGCTCCTTTAAAGAAACAAAATTTGAAAATGAGCTCGCGAACGATTTATGCATATATAAAAAAAAAAATATTAAAAAAATACAGACGAAATAATAACCTCCTCTTTTTTTCAAGTCGCTTAAAAATTATCAACACTAACGTGTGGAATAAGTTTTAAAAATGAGTTCTTTGGTGCAACCGGGGAGCCCCCGTAGACTAGTAGTTAGCGTACTAGACTATTAGTCTGGGGGTCGCGCTTTCGATTCCTGCCTAGACCCTGGGTGTTTCTGCAGACAACCCAAAATGGCTTTGCGGTTTGTGTTTGTTCTTAAAATAAAATAAAAAAATAAAAAAAAACCTAAATGCAGAGAGACAATTGGCTAAAGTTTAATAAACCAGAAAAACTTGAACTTATCGAGAATGGTTTCTGAATAAAGTTACACTTATAAACAGTGCACTGTAAGAAAAAGTCTCGAAGTTACTTTTTAGTTAAGTCTAATAAAAATTTATACTTCCAGATGTTTGTTTGCAGAACAGATAGTTCTGAATTAATCGTTACTTAAACGCTCTTCGTTCTGTGTGAAAAATTCACGATGTGCGTAAACTGGAAACTTTTCTGTATAAATATTTCTTTCTTTCTTTTCTTGAGTTATGACGTCCTTCGTCCATTCGGACAATAAAGAGTTGAATTACATTTAGAATACATGTTTTAGACTCCATTTGTTTGAGTGCATTTAAATGTTGGGCTCAATTAAATTTAAAAAAATATTGAAGAAAAAGCACCAACACGTGTAATTTATTTGAAATGCTGCAACAAATTATTTATTTGTTTTTCCAATATAATTACATGTGGTCATTTGATTTTTTTTTTCTTCTCTGTCATTATAGTTGATTAGAGATTATTAACTGCGAATCATTTTATTTTCAGACAATTACTTCATAGCATTTTATAAAGATGTAATGAATGCGAAATAAAAACGTAGAGAACTGTTCGTTTAAAATTTGGACGGATTAAGCTTTTGATTGAGAGAAAGGAATTGTTAGTTTAATGCAATATGTAAAACAGTAGTCTGTGTTTTGGAATTAAAACGTCAAAATGTGATTTCTATTTGTTTTACGTACGGAATGTTTCTTAATGCTTCCCAATAAACTTTGAACAACTTTTCTGTGACTTTCCGCTGCATATTTATTGAAACCTATTATAGCTGAATTTACGTCAAACTAATAATTGAGTTGAATGGAGTCAGTCTATGTAATAATGGAAAGTAAAAAAGTAAATACAATTGATTGATTATTGAGTTCTTATTACAAGTTTGAAGTTGATAGTTTAATATAATATCTCTAGTTGTACTATGAAATATTTGGGTAAAGGTTTTCCGATGATCTGCATTAGACAATTGCACATACGAATTCGCTATATCGCCCCTCAATAATTAATTTCATTGTCTCTGGAATAACACAATTAATATTTTATTGAATATGTAAAATATAGTTTTTTGAAAAAAATTATAAATATAAAAAACCAAATTTAAAATAATTTTACTCATATTTCATTAAACATTAACTTGTATGCCACTAAATTATATAACCTTTTATTGTTGCTTATAATAAAAAATGCATTAAATATTTGTGTGTGGCACATGTATGGACACAGAGAACATGTTCTAGACATCATGTCTTCTAAATGCTTGGACTAACTACAAAAATTGCTTTAACAAGCTAATGTGTAAATTACCCTCAATTAACATTTTAAATGTAGAAAATAATATACAAACAGATACGTTATAACAAATAGAAAAACAGTATAACAATATTAAAGTGTCACATAAATAATTTGTAGTGTAGCAGAAAAGAAATACAGTGCACTCGCGATAATATGAACATTCCAATATATGAACACCCCAAAATATGAACACTTTCTTACTTCGATTGACTACTCTAAAATACGAGGGCCGATCAATAAATCCGTAACTTTTTGAATGAAACACAGTTGTTTTTGCAAAACAAATATTTATTTTTCAACATAATCTCCTTTTAACTCAATACACTTAGTGCACCGTTTCGCCAATTTTTGTATCTCTTCCCAGAAATATGATTTTTCGAGGCATTTAAAATAGGCATTTGTTTGGTCAATAATTTCATTGTTGGATCTAAACATCTTTCCACTGAGCCATTTCTTTAGGTTTGAAAATAGGAAGTAGTCACTAGGGGCTAAATCCGAAGAATATAACGGATCACGTTCCAATTCGGATTGCGGTTAAACAACTCCAAACAATCCTCTGAAGTTGTCACACGTTTACTTTTATGGTCAATTGAGAGCAATCGCAGCACCCATCTTGCAGACAACTTTCTTAAACCCAGCTGATCACTTAAAATCAAAACCACACTACCTTATGAAATGCCTATGGCATCAACAATCTCACGCACTTTTACTCTTCGATCGGCCAACACCACAACGAAAGTCAGTAAACCGCTTTTTTTTACCATTGAAATCGATGGTGCAGGGTCCCCATAGTATTTATCGCGCTTTTCCTTGGTTTGATTGACGAAATTCACTTTTTCCATTTTTAGAAAAATACACGATGTTGTATGTTTTGAACAGCTGTTAAACGCAAAGTAAATGGCGACACTTGATCAAAATTTGACAGTAGTCTATTATCGGGTTGTTCTTGATGGGAAAAATGTTGCATTTCAAATAACTACTAGAGAAGTTCGAAAAGTCACGGATTTAGTGATCCGCCCTTTTATGAGCTTTAAAATATGAACATATTTTGCCTATCTACACAGAGTTGAAATGTAAATCAACAGGGTTGTGGCAAATTCTAATTAAACTAATTTGGGGGTTTCCCAATATGTTATCTTTTCATTTCCCTTCAGCTGTCAATCAAAATTTCGAACATATACGGCTTAGTTAATGCACACATTCAGCTAGAATTCCATATTCATTTGTTTTAGTAAATTTAACGTGAAAAATTCTTAAAATATATAAGAAAAAATATAAGTTTTTAACTTTAGGAGAAAAATCAGAACAATTTAGAACAATTAGAAAAAAGTTCAAGTGTTACTAATTTAGGGAATAAATTTGGATTGAAAAAAATTAGAATATTTGAGGAAGCTGGTAGCATTGAAATGGGCCGAAAGTGAAATGGTTGATCAGCGAGATTTCAATGTGTTGAGACAGTTAAGAGAGCGGACCCTATTTAAAGGTGATAAAACGAAAAAAACTGATTTTTTCGCTAATAACTTTAAGTTTTTTTCTTTTTAACGAAATAAATTATTCGGGGTTGTCACAGAAACCAATGTAGTCGGAACTGTATTTAAAAAGACGTCAAAAAATACTTCTCCATGATGAATTTCAATGTTATCCTTTTTATGTTCAAAACAGATCGTAATTTTAGATTGAACATAAAACCAATTAAATAGAAATTCATCATAGCAAAGTATTTTTTGTCGTCTTTTCAAATCCAATTCCGACTACATTGGTTTCTGTGACAACCCTGATTTCTTTTTTTAACCCAATAAACGATAAACAATAAATAAAAAATAAAAAATTTAACATTAGAAACTTTTATTCGAATGGGAACAACGTTTGTAGATGGGAATTAGATGTCATTCGCAAATATGAACAATCTTGCAAAAGTGAACTGGCCTGGTTTTAATTAGTTCATATTATCGCGAGTGCACTGTATGTAATCAAAAGATATGACGGAGGGCATATGATAGCAAAAATATAATTAGGTATATGAATTTCGTAAAATTTATTACACATGTCACACTTGCTTAAATGCTTTTGTTCTTTTTGAAATTCTCATATGCTTTTCAAATATTGCTGTTGTTTGTTGTATAAAGTTGAAAGGTTTGAAACTTTTCAAAAATATGGTTTAGATCAAGTAATGATTTTGCATAAGCAGCAATGAAATGCATGTATATAAACAAGCTGAACCCACAATAAATAAAATTCTTTGAAATTAAATTTAGAGAAAATCTCGAAAAATAAATTTACTGAGATTATAAAAGTATATTTAATAATATAATGTTTAAATTAAACATTAAAAATAAAAACATAAATTGTTTTATCAATTATGAAAAACCGAATGGTGGTTTTAGACACCATGCATTTTCAGTGTACTTGTCAAATTTCCCATTGCAAAATGCATACCTTGTATGTAAAAGCTTCTGTAAATGTTAGCCTGCTTTTACAGTGTAAAAATTTGCAATTACAGTGTGTTCTAATTTCAACTGACAGCATCTGATATCAGCTGTTTTGCAAGTCAATTGTGTATGACGCCAACAATATAGTGTTTGTGATTCGGCAAATTAATAAAAATATATTAAAATATGTTTTTGAAAAAAGTATTTATAGGTACGTACATATTCTTCAAAAAAATAACATTTATAATTACTTACTGCCTCGCCCACAATCGAATTCTTTCTTTTATAAAATTACATTTAAAACAAAATCAAATTCTAAAATTTTATGCTTGTTTTAAATGTAATTGTACGAAAGAAAGAATACGTGCGACTTCGTGGGCCTGGCAGTTAAATACAATTATTCATACTATTGTAATCCATTATAGGTTATTTCAGACTCAAGTGTGAAAGCAAAAATTATAAACAGTCTGTAAATGTAGAATTTTGACAGACATGCGCAATTAAAGATGCATCTTCAAAGTGAGAAACACACTGTAAAATACATAGTGTGTAAAGGCAGCATAAGGAACATATTTTTTGATCTGTTAAAATTTTTTCAATTCAAATAAAAAATTCAATAGTTGTTTTGGATATTTACATGTGGAGCAATATCTGCTGGGAGGCTTACTGCCGAAGCAACTCACTCGGAAATCATCAAAACAGCCCGACAAATATCATTTTGCAAACTCTTTTTTAGAAAGATTTCGAATCAATTCTAAAATAGCGACAGCTTTTAAAAAATATAGACACATTGCAATTGAAAATATCAAGTATAAATGTATTAAGGAAGATTTGATGCGATGCCGATAAACAAAAAAAAAATCGACGATACCGATGCGTGCATTCAATTTGAATTCAAGGTAAAACTAATAAATCACAAAAACTACATCTGAAGAGATTATTAGTATTTAAAGTTGATGCTAATAGGATTTTTGTTTAAAAAATAAGTATTCTCAAATTTTGCGGAGAAATACGATTTCGCAAGTCTGTGCCCATTGACATTATGCAACTTTAGTCGCCGCATATCCTACTTTGTCACCGAGAGGGGTAGAGGAATTAAAGGGAGTGCTGTTGAAATTCGTTGTAGTCGCTCGCTCGTAGAAATACAAATGTGTACATCCATGAAAATAAACTGCAAATTCAACTTTGTATATTTCCACCATTACGAAATCTAGTAGATTTCAATTGAAATCTCTTTCAAAATCTATACCGTTTACACCGACTTATTCGTGATATTTGTCAAGATTAAGTATCCATATCATTTTCAAGTGTCGAACTCCATAAAAAAATTCATCAATCAAATGCAAAACAGCTGGCGAGCCGATCTTTCAAGGAATCATTATTGAGCAGCGTAGTATTTTTCAGTATAATTTGGCAAAAAACACAGTTGCATCATTGAGTACTAGCAGATTTTGGGTAGATTTCGTCAAAATCTAGTCGCAAAGTAGTCTGACGTAAATGTCATATTAAATAAGAAAACAGAGAAAAATAGCAAGGGCAAATGTAATGTAAACTGGCACTCTGTTTGAACTGTTTGGGCATGAGATGTCTTTGGGCCTGTAAATAAGCGGTAGCTATCTCCAGACTTGTTCTTTAACAGAACCACTGCTTAGAATTAATAGAAGCTCATCTTATTTGGTTTCTCAAATCATAGCAAATACCCACAAATTCAAATGAAAGGCACAATAGCAGGTTGATTTTTTAATGTCTTTAAACGGATGCAAAATGAAAGTAATATATTTAATTATTTTGTTTTGATTTTATGTTCGGCTTTTTCATTAATATTTTTCCTAGTTGTTATGCTGGGAAATAAGCTTTGAAAATAGTTAAGCAGCTGCAAGATCTGAAAAAATAATGTTTATGCATGAAAAACTTTAAAAAGTATCTTTCTATCGACAATAAAAATATGATTTATGTGACCTCCGCGGCTGGCTTCGCAGTAGCAACCAACAAACGGTTTCTGGTTCTATATCACGAATAGCTCGGACAATATTAGCTTTAATCGTTTCTAGATTATACACATATCATCGGTGTTTAACGACACCCCTCAAGAAAACCTCACTCGCTACATTATTAAGGGATTTCAGCTCATAATCTCTTTTTAAATGATAACTTCATTTAACATGTAATTTAGAATATTCCTAGTTGATTATATTAGTTATAGAGTATAAAAAGATGCATTCCTAATTTAGAAGAAATTAAGAACAAAGTGATCATCTTTAACTACAATAAGAATAAATTTCTAAAAAATAACTTGAAAGGTTTAAAACAAAACAGTAAATATGACTTAATTGTTTTTCTTTTATTGAAACAAATATATATTTTATCACGAATATGATCTCAGTTTTTAAAAATGTTCTTTTGTTTTGTGAATGAATTGTTTGTACTCTTAGTTTATTTGTAATGGATTTATATTGTTTTAATAAAAAAATTTAACTAAATTTTTTTTTTATTTTTTTTAAGTTATTCGAATAAAACTTTTTATTCTTTTTTCGTTCGAGTATTTAAATCTTTTTTAAAATTAATTAATTTATTCGCACAAAAAGGAAATTTGTGACAACACTAGCTATTATGTTGTTCTAGTAAATGAGCGATATGTAAGTGCGTGTGAATAACTTAATTTTAAAATTTTTCTAAAAACATTTCAATTTTGAGATATTTAAAAAAAATATGGTTGCTAGCGTTCGAACGAACGCTCGAGTTCGGTGTCGGTGTCGGAGTTCGGCGAGTGGAAGTTCGCTGTTCGGTACAATTTCTGCCGGATACTCAACTTTGTATAAATATTTTCTTTACATCATCAAAGATGCGGAATCTTATAAAATATCCTTGTAAAATATCCATGTACAAAAAAGTACAACATTGTTTTATTTTAGTTTTTTATTATGCCGTTTTCTTTTCTAAAAAAGCTTAACATTTTTCTGCTTTTTATCAATAAAAATTGCTATTCATAGTTTTCTTAAGGCAAAAATTTCAACACGTAAGTGATTACACAATAATTTCTAATTCGGTCACTTTTTCAAAAAATCATTATAATGCAAATTTTTAATAAAAAATGCAAAAAACGTTGTACTTTTTTAGAAAAGAAAACGCTATTAAATAAATTAATCATGAAATTTAAAATATTTTCTATTCAATAAAAAGATCGGGTGTTCAGTCAATAAAATGTATAAAGGTTCGATCTTAAAAAGTGCGCTCTAATGGCTGCAGGTTTACTGATGATATGGCTTAAACACCTGTGAAGTACTGCTTGAAGTAGAATTAAAAACTTTTTGAATAATTTAATTCATTTTCTAAAACATTTTATTAATTTAGCACAAATATTGCAAAACTTCTGAAACCCAAAGTTTTTAATAAATACATTTATTAAAGTATTTTACATTTCATTTACCATCAATCCTTTTGTATTTGAGTAAATGAATGTTTTTCTTTGAAGAAAGTTTTCTATTCAAGTACACACTTGCATTTAGTTTTGCCAAATTCTGCAATTTCTTTCAACATAAAACTGCCACACGATTTAGAACTTTCTAAGTTTTCTTTATTGATTTTGTAATCCTTAATTGATTTACAATTTCATAAAAGGAAATCTTTTTGAAACTAGAGCAAACTTTTTATTTGTGAAAGCACTTTATAGGCTTAACTAGAGTTAAGGGAAGTTAGATATAAAATAAAGAATCGTGTAGATTTGGTATTTATTTAAAAAGAAAAAGAAAAAAAAGTAATAAAATTGAAATGAACATTTTTAGTTGTAATTAATGTTTATAAGTAATGTTTATAAGTAATTAGTCGAACTTTTATTAATATTTTTATATATTGAAACGATTAATTTTGGCTCAAGTTCAAACCCGAATTTACCCATTTATTTATTCTAATTTTTTTTATTTTTAATTTTTATTAGAAAAATTTTTTGGATAAATTCATTATTATTTTTTATTAAGAGAGTACTATATATAGAACAATTTTTATTATTCATCATACTAGCAGAACGGATCAGTACTGATTTCGAGGTCGCTACACCATCTCATCAGCGTTCTTTGTTCAATTTTACCACTTTTGACGGTGGATACTAGTGATCAGGAATATCAACTATTTAACCGTATTATTTAACAAATTAGGATACGAAAAGTACAAACTTATTCATTTTCACATGTCAAATCAATTTCGGTTAGTACGAAATCCCATCTATGATGAATAACTACTCTATATATTTCAGTTGTATTAAAGTTCGAATCCTTCAGACTTCATCGAATAATGAAAATTTTGTATTTGATTTTTTATGCTACAAATGTGTACAGGTTACTCTAGCTGCAGTAGAATTTACTTTTCCTGTCTTATTTTCTATACATTAACAAACAGGGTTAGTACGAAATTTTCTTCTCTGATAATCAGATTTTTTTCTTTGTCCTTTCTTTGTTTCGGAGCATTAACATTTCTTTATTTTTTCATTTATTTATTTTAAATTAAAGAAAAATTTGTTTTAATATTTAAAAAAAATTATTTTCATTGCGTGGCTTAAAGCCATTACACTGAAACATAATATATATACATATATTTTTTTTAATATGAAAGTCCTTTTTTCTAATTGTACTAAAGTGCAATTTAGTTTTACATGTGCATACACAAATTTATATAAATAATATTTTCTTGATTGTGAGGTTAAAATATTACAAAAACATATAAACAAACAAAATTCTTAATACACTTACATGCAATTTAAAATGTATATACAAATATTTATTATCCTTTTTTGGTCCTTTACATTTATTAAAATGCAAAATATTGTTTACTCCCATTAAAAAGCATAAAAAGTATAAAAAATATAAAAGAAAAACAACACATTTGGCGCCAAAGTTCTTAAATGTATAAATTATTGAAAATATCACTGTAAGGTGCCACAATAAAACAAAAACAAAATATTCAACGACTGGAAAAACTTGTTGAGTCTGTGTTTAACATGACAGTTTTTTTAAGGTCAATTTAAGTTACTCTAGAAGCGCAAACACTTAAGCATTATAATTAAGAAGTGCATAATTTTAACTTAAGCTTTAAGAAGAAAAGAATATAATTTTATTTGGAATGAAAATAATTATATACAAAGATACAGTGAAATTTTAAAAATAATTGTCAAATTGTTAAAATCTAATTATATATTTTTCTTTGAAGTGTTTAACATTTTTAGACTTTAAAAACGGTCTAAATTCAAACTTGAGCAATAGAAATTTCCAAAAAGAACATTTTTATTTATTAATTCAGAAAGTATTGCATGTCCTTAAGATAACGATTTCACATCTTGCTGGTAAATTTCTCCTTTAGAAAAAGTGAGTGATGACAATTGCGTTATTACAACTTACCAGTACAATAAAATTAATCTTTCTGAAAACGTGGCAGTACCAGAGCATACGTTTTTTACTGCCTTAAGGCGCCACTATAAACGATTAACTATTTTTAAGAAAATATTTAATAGAAATACTTTTAAAAGCCATGGTAATTTTAATAGTATAAAACTCATTTTAAAATTGATGGCAAAATCCTATTTCCATTAGCTTATTGGTTACTTTGCGCCTAGAGTTTACATGTGATAACGAAAAACTAACTGTATGTTCGAAAACATCTTAACTTTAGCTATTGGCAAGTTATAACGGGTCTAAATATGAGAAGATTACAAGATTACATAAATTGTTGCATAAATTTAGGATTAATTAATTGAAAATGAATTTAAGTAAAATCAGCTACTTTCCTGTCTAATCAAACTTAGTTGATAATGGATCTGTTGTGCCATTTTAGCAATAAATTGTTCTAAACTTTGCAGGACTCTCCTAGTGAAATTCAGTACAGGTACTGCAGAAAGACGCCTATTATTATCGCAGAGAATGTGTGCCGTTGTTTCCACGCCCACTTTAAACTTTATATGTATATAACGAAATGGAAATATTTAAAATTCAATTAAATTTCATTTTTATAAACGTGGCATACTTTAAGGATTATTATTATTGGTTAATAAATGTATTACAATCGTGTGAACTGACAATTTTTGTTTGACAACGTTGTCAGTCTATTGTAGGACTGCCATTGGTCCGACATCTGGCAATCGTGTGAACAGTTTTCATTGTCATTGCGAAATCATAGTCAGACGTGGTAAGATTATTTTTATTGTCAGATGTGCGAAGTTTATGTATCTGATAATGAAATCATTGTAAAACACTTCTGTTGTTTTTGTTAATTATTTTATAAGAAATATTAGCATAAAAAGGAGTGCCTAGAGCCTTATAAATATTCATTTAAAAATATGTTTAGTGCTTTTTTCCACGAGTAAAATCAATTGGAAGAATCACAATTTTGTACCCTGAGAATGTCTGACAATTTATCTTGTATAGTTATCTCACAAGCATCTGAAATTGCAATTTTTTGTCTGATTTGAACCCTATTGAATACTTCTGAGCGATTATGAGCACCACAATCGCTTTGAACAGCAGGACTAACGTCACAAGTTTTTAGTTAGATGCAGGATTTCTATCGCGACATTACCGAATTTACTTACCAACATACCGAACCATATCCACACTGTAATTAGAAATGAAGTGGGACTAATTATTTATAATTCTATGGCGGAGTTGATTTAATCTGTAGAGCTTTAAAGTGATCTATATTAAACTTGAAAATAACAGAAAAAATTAAAAACGGAATAAATAAACCAGCATTTTTAATAAAAATGTTTCCATAAATCATTCGATATGAACCCACTTAGATTACAGACTGTAACTGGTACTTCGTTTACAATAACTATAATATTATCTTCTAAGCCGAAATGCGCACAAAATAATTAAGAGATATTATATATTATTGTATAAAAAATATTTTTCTTTTTAAATTAAGAATATATTTATTTTAATCTAGTCTTATTTTTCAAACATACACAAGTTGCTGCAATACTAAATGTTTTCAGATTTACTTGTTAAAAAATAAAAAGGAAAACATTTAGCCATATTAAAGGCTCCCAGATTCCTAGACAACATTTATCCTTCTGACTAGTGCGACTGTGTATGAGTTGCATGTTTTGTCTGCAGTTGCAAATAAAATTTAAAAAACTTCTTTATGTTGCAGAAACAACAAGTATCGTGTATTGAGGAATGTGTTTATCCTATTATTCAAATAATTATATTTCCATTGGAGGGAAAAAATAAAATTTGTTAAAAATCTAAAACTAAATTAAAACTGTCCAGCTGAAAAAATCACTTTTGGGCAAAAGTCACAAAAATTCTTAAGTAACTAGAATAGTGGTAAAAATTTCGCAATACTATTTAAAGATCATTTAAATTGCAAATAAGAATCTCGAAGAAATTATCTCTCGAGAAACATATTGAAAATTTGGTAAAACAATAATTTTGTTGAAAAAATCTTCAAAAGTTCTTAAAATCGCGAAAACTGTAATTAAAGGCTGAAACTCGAAAGCAATAATTATGAAAAAAAACTGATACTATACACTGCCTTTCTGTCCCTACGCCTACAAACTCCGTCTGTGTGTCTTACACTCTTCCAAATATAAAATGGGACTAATGGCCAAACCCCAAATAAAAGATAGCTTTAAAGGATGTTATAAAAATTGATAGAACTGCTGAAAATGGCAAAAGTCTTACCTTAAAATATTTTAAAAATTCTGCACAAATGTTCCAAAATGTTGAATTAAATCATGAAAATACAAAAAAAACGAATGTTGAACTGACCATAATCTGAGAATAACATGTTTGACATGAACATAATCCAAAAATAATGCATAGTATGATTAAAGTATGTGATTTTATTGAAATCACATTATTAGCAAACTAATTCTAATCATATTGTTCTCCAACTCAATAATAATATTTTATCGTATTATCATTGTGTGATCCAGTGTTATTAAAATGTGGTCACAGTCGTTCATCATATAACTATCGACGGGTCAGCTTAGCAAGTTTTCCTGGACGTTTTTATAAAATTAAATAAAATTTTGCGCGAGGCAAAATGCATTTTTGTTTTCAATAATTTCTCGGCTGTGGATTAGAATTCTAGCACACATTATGTTGTACACAAAGTTAATTAATTTGGTTTAGATGTGAATGTGTATCATCATTAAAATTTATCTGATTGGTGTTAATAAAACTTTGGTTGTAGTTAAACAATGCTCCAAATGTTTTATGTTTAACACATTAAAATCTGATAATAATTTGGTTGGTGCAACTTTATGTCGTTTGTCACGAACAGTATGTGGTAGTAGCGACCATGTCACAAGCATAACTTTTATCACAAAAAGCTTTCTGTTTTCAAAAGCTTTGTCTAGGATACAGACCTGGTTTTTTACGATTAATAATTATTAAATATCTTTCGAAGTCGAAGTCGTTCGAACGCATGCCGCTGTTCAAATAAAAATTGTTTACAACTTTAAGTAGCGGCTACTTAAAGTATGACAAAAGAAAATAAGCGGCTAAACAAAAATATTGTCGTACCAACGTCTCATTAATTACCAAATGGAGGTCTTTATTGTCCCGTGTTGGCCATAAACCTGACATGCATTCCACATGGACATGGAAAATCATTAATCTTAAGTATCACAGAGTATAGGAAATAAAAGGAAAAGATTATAAAGAAAGAAAGAAATAAGAAACGCCACACAGCTGGCATTAAAATCAAGACAGAAAATATTCTTTTAAAGGCGAAAAAATAAAAATAAAAAAATAAAAAATATAGTAGAAGCGAAGAAGGCCACAGTAGCTAAAAACACTTAAACTTTTATGTTTTTTGAGTTTTATTTTTAATGCAATTTTAAAGAAACAGTTGCGTGTCAATATGTTCAAGTATTCAACTTTTGTATACAATTCGAGTCAATTCAAAAAGATTTATGTAAGTCTAACTATAAAAATATGTCAAACAAACGCGTAAATAATTGCATGATAATGCAAAATATACAACAACAACGAAAAAAATCTTTAAAAAAATAAATAAATCAGGGAAAAATCAACAATACAATTGAAATGAGTAGAGTTCACAGATAAAGCAACGAAAACTGTTTGTATATGTGTGTGTGTAATGGCCACTAAACAAACATAATAAATTTCGTGGTTGTTGTTTTTATTTTAAATAAATTTTGTAGGCAAAAAAGATAAACACATTTACACACCTCGATGTTGTGGTGCACGTTTTTTTTTGTTTTGCTTTTTATTGTTGGTTCAATGCGCACAGTTACATCAATCAACAATTGTCATGGCTGTCAGTGTTTGTGCGCATGCGCAAATTTCTTTTTCACAGCTTCCTGCTCTATGAAAACCTGTCCAACTTTACATGCATTCAACTAACAGTCAGCCATCTATTAAACTTTTCATCCATCCATCTATCCGTCCATTTATGTATCTATCCATCTATTTGTTTGCTGTTTTTGGCTGCTTTAAAAAATTGTATTTGTTTTGTGTGCATATTTTTTCGAACCTCCCTCTTCCTTCTCCTCTTTTAATATTTTCCGGTTTAAGTGCCGATAATATAGAGTGATTTTTTAAGTGCTATTCTAAAAAGTAATAAAAATTACAGTTTGTAAATCAGTGACCGTTTCATCTAGTTTTTAAAAACAATTTCGTTGATGATCATATTAAGTTTTTAAGTGATCTATTTAGGAGTTTCAATTGATCGGCAAAGAAATTTTATTTCCAGGTACCCCACTCAAAAAGATTATAGAACTGACAAACACTAACACAAAAAATGAGCGAAATTGTTTTTATGCTATTCAAGAAATAACATCGGCTAATTGCTCTTGCTGTCGCTGCCTGGCGGAACGCATGTGGACTATAATTCGACATCAGCCGAATGAAATACGTATGTATATTTGGCACGGTTGTACACTTGGTCAACATGCGCGGGGTCGTTTACTTGATGTGCGTTGCAAAGTGTTCCAGTTAAAAATTTATATTTTTATGAAATTTCTCTTCGTTGCACACAAAGATGGAATTCTTATACGGTTAATATTAAAATTATAAGTGTTTTTGTTTCACTGAATTTTTCTTCGGAAGGTAAAGTCCCGTCTTTTTTTAACATAAAAATCACTTAACGAACGCACACTTTCTTCTAATCATAATGCATGACTCCTCGTAACTCCATAAAAAAATTGTTGCTTTGCAAATGAAAAAAATTGATTTACTAGCATCGTGAACATGGCTTTGGATCTAACAAATATCGTCATCGGTTAACTAAAGACTGTGACTCTGTGTGGGGCTTAGACTTTCGAATAATTGTCTTATATACAGAGTTTCGCGTAGAGGTATTGTGCCAGTTGGACTGCAGTCAGATTCAATTATACTACATCAGATCTTATATTAATAAAATGGCAAGACATTTAATTAATATAATCTTCAAGTGGGTGCGTGACTAAAGAGTACTTATTTCAATGATTTTTAGTATTTTCGACGATGAAAATGTTCGAGTCAGAGCTCAGTGCCTTTTAATTTTCAGTTTAGAACTTTTTTATATGTTTGGCGACACCAAGCATATTATGTTATTTATAACAATTTCTCAAAAAAAAAATTTTATGTTTTTCTATGCGTGTTAGTAAGTTACTTAGTTTTCAGGAACCTGTTTACAAAATACAAATTTTATGTTCTACGAAGTTTAGTTTTGTTTTTAACATGATTGTGGTCAACGCCACTCACAAAAGACTATCCCCTAGCTTTCAGATATTTTCCCATTTTGAAACGAAATATAAGTTTACAATTAAGGATCCTTTAGCTGCCTTTATATCCTTTAAATGACTTGAAATAATTTCTGACAGGTAGATGGCGACTTCGTCTACATTTCCCAGTAAAACAAACGAACAACAAAAAAAGTTTAAATATTTTTTCAATTTAGTGCTTTATTTTGGAAAATAAGCGGTGTTCCCTTGGATTTAGTTCTTTTGGAATTCAAAAGTTGACAACGCTGGCAACTAACTATGCTTCAGTCATTAAGTATTAATAATTTTCCTTGCAAGCGCATCGCGATTGTCCTCATGCGGGGATGGTAGGGATTTGGTGTAGCACTGGCTAAACTTTTCTTTTCTTTCAGCGAGGACCCTCTGGGAATAGACTAGATGTGTCCTACTATAAATACTTTGTATAAGTTGTAAAGATAAAGTTGAGGAGGAAAAGCCATCATACCTTTCTTCTATGTAGAACAACTACATTTAACTCTGAGCAAAAAGTTGCTTCAGAAGGCTGTCTGAAGTAGAAACTATTAAAGTCAACGAGGTCGTGGCTTTCTTGGCCTCTCTGAATCTGTTTTAAATTTTGTATCTGCTCGCAGTGCTCTTCTTATTCCAAGTAACACAAAGAGAGAGAGAGAGAGAGAGCGATATATTGAACTCAGCTGAGCATTTTTGTGTTGACCTTCCCTTGTAATACCAAATGATCTTCGTTGCTTACGATCATTTGGCGCTAAGGGTTCGATTGTTTCCTGTTAGTGATTTATAAGTACATACTGAAAGCGTGGACATTCACTTTGTTAGCACCTGATTTTGTTATCGATTTGATTTCCGTGTCCGCGTCGTTATAGAAAAATCAGTTCGTAAGGAATAAACTGCAAAAATGTTTATGATAAACATAAAAAAATCTCCTCATATATGTAATTTTTATCTGCCTATATTTCGCTTAAAAAACACTTTCTATGCAAAATTTCCGTTGTCCAAGCATATTGCTTTCTATTTATATTCGTTTTTGTTTTATACGATTCAATTAAATTTCATGATATGTTAAATTTACTTTAATATTTGTTTCCTGCCATGATCACCTTATTAAATTTTATGGAACAAATTAAAATTTGAATAGTTTTTCGTATGGAAATGAATTTTAACAAGTTGATGAATATTTTTTATATGAATTTAAAATATGAGAATTTGCACAGCTGTCCATAAAATGCCATGAGAAATCAACTGATGGAAAATGAATTCAGTGTTTGAATTTTACAAGCAAAGAAATTCAAATTTCATTATATGAATGTAAAAAATAATTGCCGTAATATGCTAAGAGGAAAGAGCTGAACTTCCAAGCTGTTGTGTTATTTATTTTGATAGCGAAAATATTATATGAAAATCGAGAAATCATTATAGACAATTACAATTTATTGTACCAAACTTAAGTTTACATTAAATTATAGTTTCCTTCGGTTGTTTTATCATTTAGCACTTCTTTTGTTTCATTTCTTTCAGCTAGATTTTAATAAAGAACTCCTCATCGGCATAAAGTGCAACTTTGTAGAAAAATAACAAAAGTAAAGTTTAAACGCATGGAATAAAAAATAAATAAAATGTTTAAATATCTTAAATGGCATTAATGTTCTGTTTTGAAACAAAACCCTTACAAATAGTCTTTTGATACCAGAAAAAAATAATAATAAAAAATAAAACAAAACTTAACTTTAAGTGAAAATGTGTGTATTTTTTTGCAAGAAAAATGTCGGTCGGTTCGAGTGTTTCTTTCTTTTCGAAGTTCAGTTCCAATCACTGGCAAATAAGAAAAACTTTTTAACAAACATCACAAAATTTATGGCAGTGTTATCTTTAATGTTGAATTAGAAAACAAAAATCCCAAAAAAAAAGAACAAAAACAAAAGCCATACACAGAAACAAAGTTGAAGAAGAGGATAACAGAAATGAAAAAAAGAAAACAAAACGGCTACAAGTAGCATCATCAACTTAACATGAAAGACAGTTTATAGAAGATTCTATGGGCAATGGGCAACAAATATGTAGTATCAACTATTTTTTACAAGTTGCAACGAGATACAGATACGACAAAAAACGTAAACACACAGATACACATATTTATATGTATGTATTTAATAGAGGGCTTATTGTTAAAAGATATAAGATACCTTAATTTGTGTTTTTTTTTGTTTGTTTGTTTGTTTTTTTCTCTCAATTTGAAATTCAATGTACTGCAATTGAAATTGGAACTACATTAACAATTCCAAACACTTTTACAAATACAGACAAACACGAGCATACAGGAGCGAGCACCTAAGGAATCATAGTTGATGTAGTTGCAAAGTTCATTGTTGAATGCAACAATATCTCTTGTAGAACTCAGACAAAACAAACTTAAAATTTTCAGGCATTCGCAGAATAATGTCGCGACAATTTTTTTTAAGACAAAAAAGGAAATGAAAGCAACAGAAAAAATAGTTTTTGTTAAATGTCTATTGTTGTTGTTGTTTGTTTTTTATGTTTTTTTAATGCTTTTGCTACTGCTGCTGTTACAGATGTTGTTGCTGGCTGCCGTTGTTAATGTTTTGATTGTCAGATCTTGTGTTGCTCAAAATTAACATACGTAAGTGTCAGCTGCATTTAGCTACTGTGTTTTTATGATTCCTTTTTCCTGGTTTCTTAATATTTCTCTGTCTTTATTATTTCTATATTTTCTTCATCTTCTAAAAATTTTAGGAGTCCGTTTGCTTCATAGAGTAGCTCTAGATTTCCATCATTTATACCACCAATCTGGATGTTGTGTAAAGTAGTATAATCAATGTACGAGTATACAATATACATATTACTTATTAAAGCCATATTTATCTTGTAGTTCCTTGGGCTTATTACCCAGATATTCCTTATAGACCTTCCGCAGAGTGGCGCAAAATTAACGTTAATACGAGTACTTAAGCATTATCACTCATATACTTAAGATTATTATTTTTTCTTTTGTTTGAGATTTGTGCTTTGAAGACTTGGGAAGTTCTAAATGGAACAGTATAACAGTAGAAAACAAACTATTGGATTTTATTTTATTTTTCTGAAGCAGCGTGCATATCATCGACATTTTAATGTGTGGACTCGGTCATCAGTATAAATAACTAAATCGCCTGGTTGCAAATTTGTATGTACACGACTCCGTAAGCAGCCTTCCTGGTGCTGTGGAAGTACGCACGGTGCACACCGCCATAAATATTCAACGTGAATCCGAGAGTGTTTAAGAAAATCCAGAGACGTCAACCAGAAGACATTCTGTACAACTTGTCCACTCTTCCAACTTAAATTTCTGTACTGTTGCATTTAAATTTCCTAAGTCTTCTCTATGGGTAGAAATCTTAAGATTTAAGATTTTTGTTTAAACAGAAATAAAAAATAATTTTAAATCAAAATGTTAGTTTCGCGCCACCATATATGTACATGAACTATGAACACAACGGCCTTACCCGGCCAAGATTAGTCATTTCTAGGACACCACGGCTTGGAGTTCATGTTGCTTAGTGATTAGTTAGGTTACACAGGCTGCCAGTTGCTGGCAAATTCAAATTGGTGCCTTTGTGAGGCTTGATAATGTGGATATGTGAAGAAGTGTCCGCATATATCCTAAGTTCTTCGAATAAAAAAACTTATTTGCGTTTACATTCCGCAAGTTCGGACAATGTCGAATTGCCTAGATAAGTTGCTCTGTAATGTGATAAAGTAGGAGTTTGACAGAAGTCATTATATTGAATATTTAATTTCTTCGCGTGAGTACCTTTGAGACAGTGCCATGTTAAGAGTGCCACGAGTATTAGCTGCTGTTGTCGAGGGATCCCCAGCGTAGATTTCGCCCGATCATCCTGAGGCAAGTAGTTCGTGTGACCACAAATGTGGTTTCTGGATGTGTTCCTGAATGTGTAATTTGCAGCTTTTTAGCGGTATCCCGTTTTTTGCAAGCAAGTATGTATCATCTTTAGCTAGCTTGTCCACAATTGTGTTCTCATTGTACCCTCTATCCGCTTCTAACATGAGCATGAGCTTATAGCGAGGTTCCATAGGAGAAGTTTCAGAACTACCGCCAACCTCAGAGTGTCTTTAATGATGCTATTGATCAATTATTAGTAAATTGTGCTAATAATCCACTGATGGATGTCAGTCTCTTTAGAACGATTATAATGGTTTCTGGTTTCACCTCAGTAAAAGAAATTGGAACCAAGTTTAAGGAAGGACTTTTTCTTGACTTCCACACTCTGTCAATCTATTTTCAAAAATGATTTTACTTCTGCAGACCTCTGTTATCAGTTAATGCCAGTCATTTTATGTATGCGGTTTTTACTTCGTAAAAGCGTTGACTTTTAAACATTTCATAAGATTTAAGATTCCTTAGTTCGAATCCTATTCATGCAAGTTCACAAAATATACCTTCTATATATGGAAAGACCACCAAGTCAGTCTCCTTTGTGCTCAATTGATTTCATAACAAACAAAACCAACGTCATATACAGTACCTTAACATTAAAATATATTTGCTTAAAATTTGGACCTAAAATGAGAGAGTTTATACACGATTAATCAGCTTATTTATTTTATTTAAATGAAATACAAAACTTCCTTCTTAAGTTTTTTTTTCTATTTAACAAAATTATATAAAACGATTTTTCTAGCCTAATGCCGTTTTATAAATATAAAATGTTTTGGAAAAGAATAAGTAAAGAACTAGAAATAATTTTTATATAAAAGTCGTGTTGTGACCATTAATACTTCCTTAATTGAAGTTCGCAGTTAGTTTATAGAAACAGAAGTACAAGAAGAGTAATGAGAGTAACAACAACAACAACAACAAAAGCAGCATGTAATATTTTACTTTTATTTATGCCACTCTTAAGTGCAACACACAAGTAGGTATGTGTAGATGTTTACATTTCGTAACACACAAACACACTGACACGCACATACACACACGCGAGAATAATATGAAAACTATACAATGCTTAATACTTGGCATAATTATCGCTGCAACGTGCACTGAATGCATTTAATGCCATGCACTGGCAACAATTGCTTGTAAAAATACAACAACGACAACAACAAAAACAAAAAACAAAATTAAAAAAAATCATACAATTGCGCAGTAAAATTGTATAAGAAGAAAACTTAAAAACAAAACCATGGAAAAAAATAGTGAAATAATAAAAATAAAAACTTTCAAAGGCATAACAAAAACAAAAATAAGTTTAAAACTTTTATAGATAAACATATCCACGTTTGCTGGAAGCAAGGAACCACAAAACTTTAAAAAAAGGAGGATGAACATCATCAACATTTTATTGAAGCAAACATGCCAAAGCAGCAACAGTCTCATCAGCAGCAACAGCAGCATCAAAAAATATAAATAAAAAAATTTATATACATATGTATGTATGTATATAGAATACTAGAGAACTTATCTGTGATTGTCATGTTGAGTCATGTCAAAGCAACAGTTTCATTTCGGATTTAATTTTTTTATTTTTCTTGTTTTTCATATAATTTGCAGTTGTTTATGGCTATTTTGTTTTTGTTCTTATACTTCTCTTACTTTTATTATTATTACTATTTTATCCCACTTACAGTGTGCTTACACGTACTCAAGAATATCAATGAACTCCTACAGCACAATTACAACTGGGACCACAATCACAGTCGCCAAAGACTTTAAACACTATTTGTAAGCAACGCGAAATATCGTCAGGCTGCTGACTATAATGGCACAGCGATAAAATCTTATAGTATTTTTCGTTTCTTTTTTTTTCTATAATTACGTTTTGATGATTTTTTCAAATAAAGTTGGTGAATTATTGTAAAATAAAGTACCAATTTGATTCAGATTTATAAAATTGGTTTTTCTACAAACATTTATATACAGGGCGTCCGCCGGAGAGGTATACTACTTTGTTTTGCCGCCATTTTAGTAAACATTAGTCTTGACAGTTCATATTTGGCAGTCGTAAAGTAGACGCGTGGCAAATTTATTATAGAAAAATATTTGATAAACCAATGTGTTTTAATCGTTAAAACAATTTATCGAAATCAATCATCGATTACTGTGTAGATGAAAAAGTTACGTGAAATTTTTGGGAGAAACAACGTGCCCACAAAACGCACTGTTTATAGTGTAGTGAATGATTTCGAAGAAAAAGGGTTTGTAGGTAATAGACCCAAGCATGAACCACAGCGTACTGCAAGATCGCCTGAAAACATTACTGCTGCTCATATAATAAACAGAATAGTCGGTTCTGGGCAATGTAAAACCCTCAAATTATTCATCAGTCACCTTTGCGTCCATTAAAAGTGATACTCTGGTGTGCAATTTCATCAGGATGAATCATTGGACCTTATTTCTTTGAAAATGAAAACGGCGTAACGGTAACTGTGAATGGGGAGCGATATTGTGATATGATTGAAAACTTTTTAACGCCACAACTGCATGCTTTGGGCTTGATTAACATGTGGTATCAAAAAGACGGTGGCACATCGCATACAGTCAGGATTACAATGGAATTACTGCGAGACCTCATTCCACAACGAGTTACTTCAAGAAATGGTGATGTTGATTGGCCTCCAAGGTCGCCTGATTTGACTGCTCCGGACTCTTTTTTGTGGGGATATCTGAAAAGCAAGGTTTATGCAAACAAACCAGAAACGTTTGAGCAACTCCAATAAAATATTCGTGATAAAATAATTGAAATGCCGCGTGATATGTGTGAGAATGTAATGAAAAATGTGCTCAAAAGGGCTCGCATTTGTAAGGCTAACAGAGGCAGACATTTATCGGATATTGTATTCCATACATAATTGGCAACATTAAATAAAACATTTATTAATATAATATCCATTCTCTTTCATTTAATCAAAAATTATAAACCAGCAAAGTAGTATACCTTCCCGGCTTGTGGCAACAGTGCTTCATGGTACGTACCATCTCTAAAATTATGGAATAGAGAGAGTGAGAGAGTATGAAAACTCAATATGGACAGTGGTTGTGGTGCCAATTATAATTTATAAAGCAAAAATTTTTTGCCGCTCCTAAAAGTATGCACGTTGTTTAGCTCTTAGCACGAATTATTTGTGGGTTGGCCAGAAAACAAATGATGGCTGAGAATGTGGGTTCGAGTCCAGTTTCAGGCAAGTCATTACATCCTACATTTTTCAAATGTCCATTAATGTGTACAGTAATGGTAGCGATTTATAATAATATATTCTAATGTACACCACAGCGTCTTCTTCGTTATTGTAGCAAACCCATCCACGAAGCAAAATAGTTAATAAAATAGTTATAAAGCTTTAACAAAATGTTGAGCCTAGATGATGCTTGAGTTGTGACTGCTAAAAATAGTTAACAGTAGCAGAGTTGTAACAAGAAAAATTAAATTAATTTCGGTCACTTGCACTAACTATCTGTCTGTTCTCTCTACACTATCCCTTTTCCAAAGAATATCACATCAAGCGGTTGGTAGGCATTAATTGCCTGAAATGTAACTTTTCTTTGAAAAAAGTCAATTAATTTCACTTCGAAACTAATTTAGAATTTAAATCCGGGCTTTGCAGTCCGTAAATTTTTTATTTTCATTTTCATTTATTTTCTTCCTTAATTATATATATTGCTGAATTGTCCTGGTTATTTCCTTGTGTCTGCCTTAGCGTGTGTCCGGCTTCAAGAGCTTGTACTGTACTTGATTCTTTGTTATTACTATGAGTATTTCTTTTTGTTGTTGTTTTTTTTCATGCGAGTATTTAAACTTGCATTTTTATTCTATTCTTTTACGTTTTTCTATCAGATTTCATTTGTTGCTATATATTAAAATAAAATAGCAAAGCTATTGTCAAAGATTTAAAAAAACTTTAAATATACTTTTTAGTTGTTGCTCAAAAACGTTGCACAATCATTTATTCGTGCTGATTCTCATCGGCGTTTATATAGATATAGATATATTTATATACATACATATATGTATATACTTGTTTATGTATCCTTACTATCCGTATAGCAACAAAAAATAGTCTTTGTTGATTTAATTGTACTGAAATACGTATGTGTGCTTGTAGTACATAAACGCACAAAAAAGATCATGCGCACAGTAGTCCAACTCAGAGATGTATTTAGGAACTCTGAACGGGATTGATTTGGGATTCTGCAAAATTTCGTAGTAGGAATCCGAGATTTTCGGACTTTTAAATTCCGAAATACAATACAGCGTCCGTAATCTGGACGGACATAGTTTCAGCTACTGTCCGGATTAGTGGATCGTCCGGACTACAGTTAAAACAAATTTTTAAACGCAATACATAAATGTACATATATGTATGTGTATATAATTTATTTTTATTACCGAAAAGAAAAATAAGAGTTCAGTTGTTTATAATTTATTTACAGAAACATTTTAGTATGTGACCAAAAATATTCATTTTGAAAAATAAGAATTTTATATGTAATTTGTCTGCTCTATTTTTAAATTCTCTTAAAAATAAAATATCCTTATCTGTCGCTTTGGTTTGTTCAGCCCATAAAATAGCTTTTGAAAATAGTTCGCCTCGCAAATTTTACTGAGAAAAAAGAACACTTGTCCAGACTATAGAGGAAAAATTTCTAAACTGTCCGAAAAATATAAATGTCTGGATTACTGGATAGTCCGAATTAGCGAATGTCCGGATCGGGGAGGTTGTACTGTACATACTATTTAATACATAAAAAAAAATTATGTACAAATTTATTTTTTTTTATAGTAAAATAATATATCATCCTCCCGAACTTATCTTCAGGTATCTCCAAAATAAATTTCTTTGGAAAATTGAGTCTAAAGTTTCAACATTACACACAAAAAAAATGATTAGATGATCCGAACTTGCACTACTTCCGGAGCACAAATTCAAGATCTTAGACGTGGTTCAGACATGTCAAGTAAAGTTTTGAGTTTTTAGGAGAAGCGGTCTTATCTCATTTTTTTTTTTTTTGATTTTGTGATAAAAGTGAAGATAACTTCGTGACGACGATATACCTGTATAGTGCATAAATTTATTGTAAAAACTTTATACTAATAAAGTTTTATGAGAAGAAAAATAATTTTGGGCTTAAAGAAAATGTTTATAATTTTGGCATTACTAAAAGAGCAAAAATATAAATATGTTTAGCTTTAATTTGAAATAAATCATTGTGCTCCTAAAGGTTATTTTTTTTATTCATATATAATAGACCGAGTTAGGGTCTAAGGATGATCGCTCGTGAGTTGGGCCGTGTCTAAAAAATGTCTATACTTTCTTTCATTTTTATATTCTGCCAAATATCCTAAGATTTTCTGGATGGGGACCTCTCTCTCGGTTAGCATCCCTAGATGAGTTCAATTTACGAAATTTTTTATAACGAACATTTACTTATGTCCAATTCTTTCTGATTAAAAATGTTACGAACTTTAGCCAAAATAATAATCACTGGATTAACAACCACTAATTTACTTATAACTTTATGTTTGTTAATTGAAATTTAATTTATATTTGATATCTTGCTAAAGTTATTCCTTCATACTGAAAAAATATAACGAAGTGTTTTATTGAATTTTAGAAAACCCGAATCTCAGTGCCTTGTGCAAACACAAAAATCCACGTGATAACTAGTGGCAGGATGTGTGTTTTGTTACACTGTGCTAACATGCATTATTACTTCCAGTACATTTTGTATGTTTTTATTTTTAATTTAAAATTTTTGCTACGTCTTACGTGCAGCAAACACATCATGATTGTTTACATTTTGTTGTTGCTTTAATTTTGCTGTGTCTTAATGTTTTTATTTTGTTTTCTTTTGCGCTTTGCCTGTGCTGTTGCAAAGGCAGTTTACTAAAGTTCATTCCACTTAAAGTGCCCTACATTGAGGCTGAAAAGCAAAAGTACTCAAAAAAATTTTGTGCAGACTTTTAAATTAATAAAAATAAAAATTATTAGATAATATTTAGTAAAATTTTAGTCCAAAACTGAGTACATTTTTAGATACCACTAAATAAGGCACAATAAAATAACATCTAATTAGAGAAATGAAATAACTCGCAATGAAAGAAAGCTTAAAAAATTTAATAACCCTCAAGAAAAAAAATCAAAGAACATCTTTAATCAGCGGAATGGTGGCATTCGTCATAGCACTACTCAATTAATTTGTTTTTGAAACTTCTCTTTTTTTTGTGTTATACCATAATGAAATAATTCCCCATTTTTAAATTTTGCAATTTTAGTGGGTCTTTTCTCATTGGGCCTTATTTCGTGTCGCAAAATTATTAGCGACCTTGAGTTCGATTTCATCAAACATTTTCAGAGAATTTCAATCTTTTTGTAATAAAAAAGATTGGATAAGTAAATTGCACTACTAGTTGGGGTAGCATGCGTCTGTTTTCGTTACGATAATACGCCTCTATCCACTTGGGGATAATTTTTCAAATATCATTGTTATTTTAAAAAATATTTTTCTGATAAAGATGACGAGATGTAAATCTGTTCTTCATCGAAGCTATTAACAAAGTTTGTTTTTACTCAAAATTAATGGTTTTTGTAGGTTTAAGGTTTGATTATTCTGATTTAAGTATTTGGCCTGATTTTGCAAACTGCGTTGTTTTAATTGACAGTTAGGTTTGAGTTCGAGGCGTTTGTTGATTTAAATCATATATTATTATTATTATCCAAGTTCCTAATGAAACATAGGTCCACATGTGGTTTCGTAAATCATGTGTTTTTAGGTGACCAGGAGATTTACCTCATGCAGCCGATTCTGGACTGAGGCTGCCAGCTATTTTACCAGACTAGCGATGTTCGCCTCTCAGGAGTCAGACGCTGTCTGAGCCGCTCCTAACCTAAAGAACAGACGCTCGGTCCGCAAGAGCTATTTCATTTCACTTCTATCACTCATATCTGAGAGGAGTTCTTCTATTCGCCACCTAGAGACGTGTCCTTTAGGAGTAACAGGCTCACCTGCAGGACGATTTAAATTGTTAACCTTTTTAAAATATTTTCTAAAGAAAGGAAAATAGGAGAAGCTTATAAAGCGATAGCATCACCCACAAGTATTTAATATAAAAATTTATTGTTTAGAGAACTCTATTTAAAAGTTTTTTTTTCGAAATTTTCAGACAGCGATATCTCGAACCATTTAGATGAAATTTGGTACATTTGATGAGTCCAAAAAAAAAATATTGCAATAAGTCTTGAAAATTTAATTGGCAAGGACTTTTGGCGATATTTAAAAAAGCGTTTTATCGAAAGACAACTCTCGAACGGATCCATCGTTTATCATATAATCTGCTGCAGTCGACATTGTTTTTTGAGTTTAAGAGCTGATTAGATTTGGGATTCGATCGTCTTAGTAGCTCAAAACATTAAGAACAGATTCCCATGATCTCAAAATATAGAGATTTGATGAAAACTTGATTTTCGAAAATTGGGGTGAAATAAGTAACTTCCCATTTTTAATAGCGGGAAATTAATAAAATTAATAACTAGCAGCCAGCTTTTTATAGAGTACTAAAAAGGTCGATCTCTATTTGGTAATGTTCTGAGACTGTTCTTTTGTAGATCAGAGTTCTTTCATCTTCTTTATGTTCATTGCATTTGTTTTGTTTTTGTCCTCCTTTTTGTTGTTGTTATTATTATTCACATTTTTTGTTTTTGTATTAATATTTCTTTGGAATTTTTTTTATTTTGCTCTTCATATTCTACCGCTTTTATAGTGAAAAGACAACAACAAACAATTCGAATGAAAATAAAAACAATCAAAACAAACCACATTAAAGGAAAAGGGAATTACTGCGTGTAGTGGTGCCAAGGAGAGTTGAGTGCAACGTCGTCTAAATTGTTGTTATTGTTTTCAATATTGTGGCAGTAGAGTTTTTAGCCGGTTTCTTGTGTTTTTTGTTTTCGTTAAAGTTGAATGAATTCGATGATGAGTACGTTATTGTGCTGTGTTGTTGTCTAGTTTGTTTGTCATGCATGCATGCAGCATTTACTGCGATGCTGTGTTTCCAAAACAACATTATTCATAATTCGCTCTCTGATTACAACTCGAATTATCCCGGTATATTTAGTCACTATTACTGATGATTCTTTCACATACTCTCTACCTAAGATTTTACATAAATGTGTCATAGGATGTTGAATCGGTGTGCTCTCGTTTAGAAAGCAAGCCATGATATCAGCAACTGTCACTAACTTATAACTTATTTACATCGAAAGCGGATTGTAAGTGAGTGAGCCTGGTGTAGCCTAAAAGTTTGTAAATTTCCTCGCTCGCGATGTATTTATTGAACGCTGAATATGTGATTCGCCAATAAAAATATTGGGAGGAATAACCTCCGTGGTAAATCCGTGGACATATTCAGTGAATCGAGAGTACTAATAATAACGATAAGATTATGAGAAAGAACAATACATATACAAACAAGAATGAAAACAACTCGAACGAATTTTAAAACGAATGAGGAATGTGTCGTGGAAACAGGGTAATTTGTCAAAGTAATTTAGAGAGTAAGTAATTTAATCTGCCGATGAAACATAGTAAATATGAGCAATTTTAAGGCTCATATACATACGAGTATATGTACATATGCATACATACATGTGTTTTATTTTATTGCTAATGTTACTCATCTGTTGCCTATATTTGGTTTTCACGTTTATGGCAAAACACAGTATCTGGTGCACGACTAAAAACAAACCGAACAAGCAGTGCCGCCTAGCCGGTCATGCAACTCCACAATACATGTATGGAGGCCTTTGTTATGGCCTTTGTTTCAATCATCCTGTCTATCTATGTACACTGCCGGTCACTTACATAAGGAATTAAATTTATTAATTTCTATGCTATTGTAGTTATAAACCAAATGTCGGACGAACATTTTATTTATCGTTTTCTCTGATTGTCAAACAGCATATACAAATAATGCATAATAATGCCTTGAAAATTGGCTTGAAGTATGTATTTATTTAATTGCCTTATTAATGACATTCAACATGAAATGATAACACTCAGTGTTGCTTATTCCAAAAAGCAAAACAAATAAAAAATGAAAATTAACATTCGTTTATGTCGAATAATTTCGGGTTAATAATAATGGAGCGTTACACGATAGAACATGTTTTCACTCTTGTACAAAATATTAAAAATATTTAATTCAACTCATGAGATAATTTTGGTACATCGCTTATATCATCAAAGATACGCAAAGATGCAGCAATGTAAAATATTAAAAAGTACAACGTTGTTGAAATTAAATGTTTTTATGTGCGTTAATTTGGTTTTTATTAGATAAGAAAATCATTAAATTTCAGATTGTTTCTATCAATGGAAATAAAGTTGTGTTTTGATTTTGGTTTGAAAAATGTGCATTTTGTCGGACATAAAATTTCACTTAAACAGTATAGTTCGACAAAATTCATCCTCGAAAATCCTTTTTATAAAAATCACGTGCCACTACTTTCGTATACTTTGATCTGCGCAACCGCCCAAGCAATTTAATGTACGTGCGAATAGGGTCGAATTTAATGCTCGCAAGACCCAGTGTTGTATGCTTACACACAAATGTACGTACAATCATGCTGCTTCATCTGTAATAATGGGTGGTGTAGATGTTGAGGAATCAGAAACTCTTGATGTTCTTGGCATGAAAATTAAATGTGATGTTCGATGGACTGATCATATTTTTCAGGTTTCAAAAGAAGCATTCAAGTGCCTCGGCTTTCTAAGACGGTGTAAGAGATACTTCACTCCATCTGATCTCCTTAATATTTACACCACCTATATCCGACCGAAAATGGAATACAACTCTCATGTATGGGCCGGTGCTTCAAAGTCTATTTTGAAGATACTCGACCGGGTACAGGAGAGGGCAAAGAAGCTCATCGGTGACAGTAGGGTAGCCAACTCTATTGACTCACTGGAGCATCGACGCAATGTGGGATGTATTTCACTGTTTTATCGTTACTACAATGGAATGTGCTCTAATGAAATCAGGGAACTTGTTCCCGAAACCCGCTCATTTGTACGAACAACACGTTCTTCGTTAAGAGCGCATCCATTTGTGGTTGATATGCCAGTGGATCGCACTACGCATTACAGAGAAAATTCGTTCTTTAGCCGAACAGTTCGCATGTGGAATAAACTTCCTGCAGAGGTCTTTCCTGTTACTTTTAATGTGGGAAAATTCAAATCGAACGTCCACAGACACTACTCCCTTTATCCTCCTTCCCATAACCAATTTTCCTAGTTCCGGCACAATGCATTGCATATGTAGGGGTCATCCCCTGAGTGCTGGTCCAAGTTAAAAAAAAAAAAAAAAAAAAATGTATCGTTGGTTTCAACTTGAGAGGTAGGATGGTGCCACAACCTTCGCTGTTGTACAAAATTGAAAATCGTATTTGATTTTTTTTTTTGAGAGAGGAAAAAGCTATTCGTGATGAAGATTTTGGAAAACAAAATGCCTTATTTGTATGATCGGCAGTGTTTGTTCATCTGTTGTTGTTCTACACACTTGTTGTTGTTGTTTGCTGTTGTCGTATCATTATTTAATGCATGTATGTATGTAGTTAAATATGAATATGCAACTCCAAGTGTGTTGTATGTTTTATAGTATCTTGTGTGCTGTTTTTAGGTGACGTCACTGATGCAGGGCATTCACTTTTGTGATATCGTTCGTTGCCTTTCTTTTTATTATTGTTGTTAGGTTTTTTTTTATATTTTGTTTTTGTTATTGTTTCTGTAAGTCTGTTATTGTTTTTTTATTTTGTATCTCCTTTCTTTCTTCTGCTTCTTCTTCAACATACAAGTACATGGACAGTTGTATATTATTCATAAGAGTTCACTGGTTGTTGGTTACACTACAGTGTATTGTTTTGTGCTGGATGTTTTTCTTCTTAAATGTAGTGTTTACAGTTTTTCTTTGTTGTCTTGAATTAATTATTAAAGAGGGATTTTCTTAATTAATTATTGTACCATAAGAAATTTCAATGGTGTCACAATTTCGATTTAAATGACTTTCTAAATAGTTAAAATGGCTGGTAAACCAAGAAAACGAAGTTTCTCATTTTTGTGCGCTCGTGTGATTTTTTGCGCTTTTTACCTCTTTTTGCAGTGTTTTTCGAGCTTCTTTGTGCACACAAGGGGTTTTTTGGAATTACAAAATAAAGAACTTAAGTCTTAAAAATATATGCTGTAGTAGTTTTTAACTGCCTGTAAATGTTGTATTAAAAAAGTTCCAACTAGAGTTGTCAAACCGGTTTTTGACATATTTGAAAAACCGGATATTTTAACCGGTTTTTAGACTGTTTTCAAGTTATTCGACAAACTGATCTTTTGTCTTGAATTATTCGACATAAACGGATGTTTGTTTGTATTTCTTTATTTGATTTTTTTAGATTTTATGCGATTTCTTTAAATAATCAGGCAATAAGTCATTAATAATAAAGCAATTAAATACATGCATTGGCGAATTCAAGCCAATTAGCAATCAAACACCAACCTAAAAAATGATTGTGTATTTTTTGTATATGGTGTATGACAATCACACAACACGGCGAATTTTCTCAGCTGAGCTCCTGCATGTAGTTGATATAAATTAAATTTACTAATGCACATCCTTCCCTTTGTTTTTGAAATTCTGTGCAATATATCTGTGTAATGTAAAAGAAAATGTTTAAAATGTAAATTTTAGTTATGTTATGAACATATTTGATATTTAAAATGCTGAAATGTACATTTTTAAATTTTCTTTGTTTTAATAAAATAAATTCATATAAAATTAATTTATAGCTCAATTATTTTAACATAAAAGATGTAAAATAAAAGTGTTTCATCGAACCGGGTTTTAATTACAGATGGGATCACGCTCACGATAGAAATATTTTACTCATGCACGCTCCATGTGATTGGAAAAATAAGAAAATCATGATCACAAAATATCTCGCTCACGAAATACTTACGAAAACCAAATTATAAAATAATGAAAAAATATAAATAAAAAAAAATTACAAGAAAGCAAAAATATCACAAAACAATAAATGTTTTTATACTCACTTTCATACACGCTCACGTGATTGAACCAAAAAACTAAACACGTGATCACGCATGATTCATGCTAATAGAATATTATTCGAACCCCGGTTTCTTGAAAATATGTCAAACATTCGAAAGCCAGAATTCTAACGAATCTAACAAAAAATTCGAAAACTTATTTGTTGTTAATGGTTTGACCGCAGCTTCACTCTTCCCATTTTTATTTTTTAATCGGACCACAAATTCTAGATTTCATCTCTGATTTGTCAAATTAAAAAAAAATCAAACATTTAGAACTCGATTTATTTTTTATCTCTTTTAAAAGTTATTACATTAATTAAAAATATTTTTTTTTCATTAGGAAATAAAAAAAAACTAAATTTATTGAATTATAAATTCGTTTTATTCATTTTCTTTAAAATAATTAATTTCTTTCTTTTCTTTCTCTTTTTAGGTAAGTAATTTTTTTCTATGGCCTCCGAAGAAATAACAGTTCACTTGATCTTGCCTTCAAGTTGAAACTGGCCTAAAGCAAAAACTATCATCACAGAACTTTATTACTGGTAACTACCACATATTTGATTTAGTCAGCTTTATAATAAATACTTACAGATTAAAAATTTATTTTACAAAATATATAAACCTTCTAACAATAAAACTATGTATTTAATAGGAGGCAACAAAAAAAGAAGAAAAAAAAAGAATAGGTATAAACATGAATTAATGATGAAAAATCAATTAGCCGAAAAGCATAACAGCATCATTATTTTTGTTACGTACAATACATAAAATAATTACGCAAAATCATGAACAATTTCTTTATAAAAAAAACTCAATGAAAGATAAAAAACCACAAACACTCCTTCTTTTGTTTTTTTTATTCCCTCAGCAAATTTGTTTATGGCATTTGTTAATACGCCAACATAAATACATATGAGGCATTTACTGTGAATGAGTAATACAAAAGGGGCATGATCATCATTATCATATGAATGGAGAAACGAAACGATCTTCGAAATGGCAGACCGATGTGCAGACAGCCATAAGCCTGATACAAAAGATGATGATAAACTTAAACTCAAACAGTAGCAAGCTAACAAAACAGCATTAATTTCTTTAGTTATTTTAACAACAGTCATTACCATCAATAACAATAAGTTATTGCAGATTTTTATTTTTCATGTTCAATTGGCCAACCTCCCGATCGGCCTCTTCTTTGTAACGTGTTACGTGTTACGTGTTATGAGTTTGCTGAAGCATATTTTATGAAAATGTTTTCGAAAATAAAATTAACAAACAATACAAAAAAACAGCATTAAAATTATATTTTCAAAATTTGTGGGCTTAATTAATTTCTTTAATAATTTTATAATTGGAAAGGAAAATCACGACATAAATTACAAGATCTTGTTACGTCCCTGTTGTTTTGCGATCTGCCCATAAATGCCATCTTCAAAATAATCCGAAGTTTATCCTTTATTTTCTCAAAAATGAGGAGTCAAATAATTCAAAAGAGAAATATTAAAGATTATTTAGTGACGGAATAGTAGAAAGAAAGGAGCAACTTCAATCTATTTTTGACTTGCAAAGCTCCTTTTCAGCTTTTTAGTAACATGCTAAACTTATGAACCAATATTTATTTGACACTCCTAGAAGTACACCCATCTTATAGTTAATACTGCAAGTAATAGAATAGAAAGAATCTTCATCAAATCTGTTTTGAAAATTAAAATGGGTTTGATTCTTCGAAATCAAACGATTTGATTTTGTTAAGAGTTTTGAAGTGACTCAGTTTATGATCTCTCTTTTCCTCTTTGAGTGTGTGACATTTTGTTTAAGCAATATTCTTGAAGACAATAAGTTTATGTTCTGCCGTCTACTGTCTTTATTATTTTGCAAATCAAGTGTTAAATAAAAATATGAAAAAAAAAAAACAATAAATAATTGTAGCATCTTTGGACGGCATAATTTGTTAAAAGTTCGCTCCTCCGTCAATAATTCACACAGCCAAACTAAGTATATTTTCGCACAATAACTGAGTGTATATGCAGAAATTCTGCTCTGCCCTACGGTTCTGATGGCAAACCAGCAACCACATCTGAAATGGCTCTCTGATATCATGTTACCAGAGAAATATATTACCTTTTTAATTAGTTTCGCTGTAATTTTGTTATATTTTTTACAAAATTTACTTTTTCCCGGAAGAGGAGAGTTAAGGTTATTGTAAAAAAATCTCAGTGGCTTTCCCCAGAACTGTAAGTTGTTGGTGTTATTAATTTACTTTTTATCAGTTTTTTTTAAGTTTAATTTTACTGTGAACTGACCTGCTTAATATTTTTGTGCGTAATTCACTTGAGTTTAATGTTGAAAATTGTTGTTTCAATATAAATATATAATTAAAAGCTTTTAAATTATAAAGAGGAAATGCAAATATTTGACACATGTATTCCAAAAAAAGTATTTAATGTTTATTTTTTATAAGAATATAAATAACATCAGTGCTATTAGGCAGTCTTTTTTATTTTCTTTGTTCATTTAGTTCAATCACTTTCTATAGCTTAATATATTTACAGACCGATATTACCAAAACATTCAGATAAGCTTTCCTAATGAGCAGGGCAACCAAAAATATGCTCTAAAAGAGCATATGAACTTAAACTATTAATAATATACTCTAAAAAATAGCCTTTCTATTCTTAAAAATTAAAAGTTTTATTAAAGAATTTATAATAAAAGATAAATATGATAGATTGCTTGCTGTAAGGTTTATATGTGGATCCGATCTCGTATTTATAAAACAAAATAAACTAAATATATTTAAACATATTCAATATCATGTATGTGTTAATCAGTGTAGGATGTACCAAATCCTTACCTCAGAATAGGCCTTGCTGAATTTGTGGACAACAGTTTGGTTATTACAGGCTCCGTAAACTCCTTAGCGCAATTTTATAATGAAAGCGAACATGCCATTAACATGATGATAATACGCTTTGTTAAAAATTAACTTACAGCCAACAACGACGCCTAAATTTAGAAACTCCGTAATAAATTGGAGCTGATATCCATCCAACAAAGCGATTATAAAATGTCAATAACTGAAATCTAAGTGAACAGACGATCAATATTAAATTAACTTCTCTTGCTGTCAGGATCCAGAATATACAGTGGCCGACAAAAGTCTACGTACGACCAAAATTTTTGATCATTTTATTAGACCAAAAAGAAAAATTTAAAAAGTGATGATGCCGTTTCGTTTGAAATCTATTTTTATTGATATTTCCAAAAAAATATTTATTTAGTTCGAGTTTATGAAACTTAATAAATATTTGATTGTAGTAATGATTTCTCGTAAAGAAATTTCTATTGATATTCAAAATTTGGATGTAAAGGACGGAAATCAAGGAAAATTTTTTTGTGAAATATTATGGTGGAGACAGCCTGATGTTTTCACGTACTGTCGCTAATTATATAGAAAGTTATCAATAAAAACCGATTTTTGATCAGCAATTTTAAACCATTGGTTGATATTTTGAATCTTGGCCATTGTTGGATTTTTCAGCAAGATAACGAGCCGATGCATTCGGCTGGAATTTGTTAAGGATTGGCTGTTCTACCATACCGCTTCGCTGCTTTACACACTACCCTAACATCCGGACTTAAATGTTATTGGCCAAATTGAGGACATTCTTCAACGAAAAGTCCGAAAAAATCCTAGTATTAGAAACGCCAATGCCATGAGAGAAGTTTCAAAAGGCAGCAAAACATTACATCCACAGAGTTTGCAAATTTTGTTACTTCCATGCGCAGATGCTTACAGTTAAAGGTGACCGTGATGACCCAACGAAATATTGCAGTTTTTAATATTGGAAAAAAGTTATATATTTTTTGTTAGTGTACAAATCGTATGTAGTTTTTTGTCAGTACATTTTTTTAGTTCACTGTGAATAGAAGTTTAAGTTTATAATAAATTTTGTTAATTTTTGTGTTATATTAAAAATAGAATACAGCTGAAATAAAAATGTATCATTACTTCTATTCATTATGGTTTTCAAATGTTCAAGTCGCTAAATAAAAGTCGTATGTATACTTTCGTCGCCCACTGTATTCTTTATGAGGTTAAAATTTAATATTGCAGAAATTAAGCTTTTCATCTATGACGGAGAGTATAAAAACAGCAATAAAATAAACAGGCTCATTGGAGCACATATAAAAAAATTAATGAACATGTTGAAATCACAAAATTCATTTCTAGGAATTTAAATTACAGTCGCTTGAAATTGCAACTGCGATGTGAAGAACACTTTCAACCAAGAATGTTGTCATTATAATTTTAATGGCCATACCTTTAAGGAAAACAAAAAAAACTATCTTTAAGTTGGTTTATCTTTATTACCTTTACAAAACCAACCATTCATAAAAATATTTAAAGGTTCTTTTAGGTGATATTACACCTATTTAAAAACTTGTTTTATTAACAAGCGTAAAATGCGTATAAAAAAACTTTCATTAATTTAATTACAGCATTTATGTATCATCAGTAAAGAATCCTTTAAGAGCCAGTGGCGCAACCAATGGCACGAGTGAGTTGTAAATAGAAGTATTTGAAAGCAAAATTTTTGTTTAATTAGTACAACATATTTTTTTATATTATACAGCTTTGAAAATACAATTTTTACTTAATAAGCTCTTTTTTAAATTGTGTGTTTGTTTAAATTTAAAAGACATCGACAGAAAATTAAATTGAATTCTAAAAATTTGTCTAAAATCTGCCTAAATTATTTTTTTTATTTTGCTTTTAAGCTTTAATATAAATTTGTAAAATTTTGATTGGGAATTGCTAAAATTTAGTTTCTTAAATTTATTAAAGCATTTTTCTCTATATTAATGTTTTATATATTCAGCAAAATAGAAATTGTTTTATTAAAAACACATTGAACTTGATTATTCAGGGGTATATGCAGTTAGTTCCACTGTTGCTAATGCATATCATCAGGGAACCTTTACCCAAATTCTTCTTAGAACAAGTTGAGATATTTTTGGCCCTTCCTTGAAAGTGGATTTGGACAATGCATTTTAAATTTTGTTTTAATACTTTTTTTTTGATGTGAACTCACTTATATTTTTTCCTTTTGTTGTTACTTTATAATGATTTCATAAAAGTGTTTGAGTTATGCGTCAGCATTTTGTAATTCTTTGTTCAACATTTAAGTTTTCTGTTTTAATATGAAAATGTGTAATAATAGTTCGTGTATCAAATCTTCTTAATACTGGGTATTCCAAATGCAAGTATATTTTTGAATATTTAATAGAATTTTGGGATTACTAGAAATTAAAAGTGCTTCCAGAATTTATGAAATACGATATCATTCGTGTGCCTGTCGCGGCAGACTTCGCATATCCTGCCAGTCCAATTTGCAAAGACTTTTTTTTAACAATTTCTGGTTCTATCTCACGCATGGCTGGGATTATATTTGCCTTAAAAGTGTGGATCGGTAGGTTGTTAAGCTGTTGTAATTTACTGTCTGTAAAGTACTGTCTGTTCAATATAAATATCGCTAACCGAGTTTGCCGGCATATAAAAACACCAATGGCCAAAATATTACGGCCGGTTTATTTTTCTTTTGAAAATAGGAGCCGGTTGAAGGCTGATTCAAAAAGTCCTCTTTATTAAAAATTTTTCGACTTATAAGCTAAAGTTACATTGTGCGCCATCCTACTGAAGCAAAATATTATTCAAGATAATATCAGGCCATTAAAAGTTCGCAATCATAACTCTGTAGCGCTCGTCGTTGACAGAAATGTCGTTCCCGGTAGCATTTCTACAACGTTGTCCAAGCGTAAAGTGGCGTATTTTTAATATTCTATATATTTCGGACAGAAAAAATTGATTTAAAAAGGCAATGTGTTTTACTGTGAATACCCGGTATATATAACTAATTTATTTCAAGTTTAATTAAATTTAAAAAAATTCCGGAGTTGTTCCAAAAGCATAGATAGCATTTTCATTGTTTTCCAAGTACAACTACTGAATTGAATATTCTAAGAATCTTTTCATCGTATATCGTTCAGCTCTTTAAGCCACTCTCATCCTACAACAACTACCTGTTAAGCTCATTGATGTTTCACCAGAAATAGAACTACTCAGATTAATGATTGGTAGGCGAATTATTTGCTGGAATATAATGATGCAAAATATATAATTTCAATTCGTAGATTCTTATTTTAATACAATAATTTTTATTTAACGACAATTTATTTATCCTTTGAGCATGTAACTTTGTTTAACAAAAGTTATCGACTTAAGGTTCCTCAGACTTCAGATCATAATAGGAATAAATGGTTCTATATTAAAGTATCTAAGCTTCCTTTTTCATTGTAAGTAAGTAATTAATTTATATAAAAATTAAAAGACAGCATAAAAAAGACATATACGTTAAAAATATTACGGTCTGTTAGACCTCATGTGAAAAGTTAAAGGCTCCAAAAAATATGAAATGAATTTTGTTTGAGTTATCAACCTAAAATTATGCAACACAAAATTAAATTTTTTTTACATAAGAACAGAAAATTATTGAAAATAAATCAACAATTCATTTAACTAATGTTTACAAAGGGAAAGCACTTGTATTCTTTAGCGCTCTCAGAACTCCTCTCCAGATGTATGAATCCAAATAGAAAGAAAACCGAAACTACTACACTGAAAAAATTGGCAGCTAATTATGAAGGGAATATATACAAACTAAATTTAAAGTTCAACTAACAAATACTTAAATGAAATTATCTTTTTTTATATTTTATACATATATGTAACTTGAAAATATTTCCACGTTTACGCCGCAAGTTTCTCTCGGTGTATCAACTTTATCAAAATCCGTATTATGAAAATAAATTTATGAATTCATTAATAAAATTATATGAAATACCTGCTTTTTGAATTACAAAAATCTGCCATACAAACATAAAAAAGTATAATATGAGTAGCAAAAGTAGAGAATTCAAAAAATATTGTAAACATGTATAAAAAAAAGAATAAACAAATTTTAAGAGAAGTGGAAACAAAAGCGAAACTCATAACAAGGTGCATCATCTACCAGCAGCAGCATTTGAATTTCAACCAAAAACTAGTTGCTGACTATAGAATATTTTATAAAGAATCCATACACACTTGCATATGTGCTTACTGCAAGTATAATTTCAATAGTTGGATAGAGGGATGGCTGGATAAATACAAAAATAAAAAATTCAAAAGTTAAAAATAAACGAAAAATATTTGTACATTTAAAGGCAGAGTATAAAAGGAGTGGTGGCTTTATAAAAAGTTATAAAAAGTAGTATTCGTTGGCCTTGTTGACAGTTCTAAAGCAAATCTTGTGAACTCTTATTGGTTTGTACCTCTACACATTTCGTCATGCACGGAGTTCTCTCTACTTACGTTTCATTGAATTACAAAAATGATGCAATTTTAAAGAACTCAATGTTTATCTGGGGAAGCTCATAGAGGATCGTAACAATTTACATTCAGCAATTGGTCTTGTTGTATCAGATTGGCTGAATAAATACCGACCTTATAGACTTATAATGCTCAGAGCATTTATGTCCTATGATTATGTTGCAAACATGCTTTACCCCATTTATTCATGCTCACACCTAAACAACGAAGCATACTTTTAGGATTTAAGCAAACAATTCCTTTGAATCCCCCGTTATATGTAGATGGTTACTTTCGGCATACATTTTAGTTTTGTAATACACTGCAGAGTGGATGGAGATCATGTTGTAATACATGCTTGATTTTGTTTGGCTTTAAGTGCTTTGTCCCATTGTTGTTGTTGTATTCCTTCGCATGCTGTTATTGCACTTATTATACAAATGTACATAAACAAATGGAGGTATAAACATTTTCTTTTAACACACAGGACGTTGCTTGCAGTTTTTTTATTCATTTTTTTATAATAAGATTTACACAAATGTAAACAAACATTTCTGCTTTTTTAGCTTTTTTCTGTAATTCCATTTTAATACAAAAAGGAGGAACAAATTTTGTTTATGGTTTACTTAAAAGACTAAAATGAAAACAACAGATAATGAAAAAGCCGGCTAGAAAAACTAAAGAAGTTTTGAAATATACAAACGAACAAATGCATGCATATAGGTATAAATAAACAACAAGAAAAAAAGCTTAAAATTTTAATAATTTTACTTTATAGTATTCCACTTCATAGTAACAGTAGACGACAAGTATATACTTACAGATGGAAATTATACATAATTAATTAAAAAGTTTTTTAAATCTTTGAAAAGAGATATCGAGGCAATCTCGATTAATATAAATTTAATAATTACATAATTAGTTTCTTTAAAAATAATTTTTTATATATTTTCTATTCTATAATTATTTCCTATGTCCGATAAAATGTAATTTACAGTGTACCTAGAGTTATACGCACAAGTGTAGGTAGAATATATTCAGATGCGATAATATTTGTAACTCATATTGAGTAGAGTAGTTAGTTGTTGTTTTTTCCTCCCTGCTGCCACATAAAGTTTTGTTAATTTACAATGAGAGCCAATAAGTTGTTAAAATTTTTTTTAACGAAATCGCCCTAAAACCTAAAGGGGTCTACAAAATTGTAATAAATCTAACATTATGTTTTCTTAATAGACTACTATCGATAAATCGTTTGTTGTAAAAGCTTTGATTGCAAATTAATAAGTTAAAATGCTTACAAACATATGAAGTGCATACTTTTCACTACTTCTACTTTGGCGTTTTAACATGCGATGTCATTAGCGGCAAGTGCTTACCACCTCGGATTACTAAAAACGGCTTCAAAATGCCAATACTTAGAAAAGATTGAATACGCAAAACACAATATAAAAATTAAATGTCCGCTATCGGAATTGAAATCGCGCCTTTAAAGGCAAAGACTTCGGAGGGCGCTCTACTTCTGTGCCACTCAGAATAATTTCCTTTTGTGTAATTCAAAAAGTAGTTATATAACTACTGTAAAGTAGTGTAGACGGTATGTAGTTTGAGTGTCTTAATAGAAGTCATTGTTTTGCTAGCAGGTTAGTAATATTTTTTCAAATGTTATTTCACAGTAAGTTTCCTGTAAAATATAAAAAATTTTAATAAGTAAGTTGTCATTGACAACATTTGTTTAAAGATGCCGATATTTTTTAAATACTAGTTTAAAATTTTTTTGTAAAATACAGGTTGACAACTCTTAACTCGCAAAAAATCGAATCGGGTTTTTGATGCCAAAAGACTGTGTTTGTCCTTCTGCATGTTTGTACGTTTCCTTTAGATTTAAAAAAATTTCCTTCCCTACAGGTTTTTTTGTTTTTTTTTATTTACTTCCAACACGGTTTAGTAACGGAGTAATAACGATTTTTTTGTCTCCTGAAAAGTACAAAAAAACATATTAAGAGATGTCAACCTGTGACCGACGATATTAAATATCGGTAATAAGTTGTTATCGATAATTTTTTTTAATGTCGATAAACTGTTTGTGCTATCGACATTCTTTTAATGATACAGCTCATATAAAATGTATACAAAATATTTTAAAGCCGGATTTACCCATATAATTTTCGTCTGCACAATTTTTTCTTTCATTTGTAGTTTGAGGTCTTTCTTTTTGATGGAGAAAAATGTCTTTGTTCGGACAATTCTCAACTTGAATTAGTTTAATTTTAATTTTTGTCCGGACAGAGTAGAAATGAGTCGCCACATTATAGTGTTTCTAAAACAATTCTTTTTTTAGTTTTTTCCCTTTAAATGCTCTTGGAAATTATTTGCTTTATGTAGTTCATTAGCCTGCACTTATGTTTTATAATTTTTTCTACACAATTTGTCACAAATTTTTATTTTTTATTTATATGGTTGCCTTGATATTCCGGAACATTTTTTTGCAGTGGATGAATCGTGTTGCAAAACACTCCCAGTCAACAAAATTTTTTCTGAAACAAATGGGTGAATCCAATATGTAATAAATAAAATGTTATTCATTAATTTTTTTACTGTCGATGAACCTATTGGAAGACCAAATTTAGTTTAGTCAATTCAACTCAACACTGTAAAAATAAAGACCTACCTTCCTAGCTGCTTCCGACAAGAATTGACTACTATTAACAACCTGTTGTAATTTTCAACGCCTTGTCGATACCGAATACAAAAGTACATGTTTTTTTTGTGTTGGATTGAATTAACATCGAAGTATCTATAGAATAAAGGGAAATAATAAATGTTTATAATAATAAAAATATGAAATTGTTGTCAATAGATTTTTTTGTTATTGATATTTTTTAACAATAAATGTTCTATTGATAACACCATGATCATGAACTAAAAACGAAATATCAACATCTTTTGAAAAAAGAACAGATTTTCAGGGTTAACTTCATACTAACCAAGCTTATTGACGTTGTTAATATTTAAAAATGATTACGAATAAGAAAATCGTTTAAACTTGACATATTTAATAAATGACATATCGCATAAAGTGGAAAAAAAACCAAGCACATGACCGCTGATGGGGGGGGGGGGGGTTGTGGCCTCCAAAAACAGCATCTTGTTTCGCTGTCATAGCTGTCAGTATTAATTGGCAATATCTGTATTCCTTTCAATGAAAATAGAAAATGTATCAACTAAACGGAAATGTTCTATTTAAAATTCTATTAAAATTAAAAAAATTATAATTTATATGTTTAACTGAAAACCAAAAGTTGTACAAAAATAATACAAATTTTTCGCTGTTTATTTTATATCGTTAAAAAAATGCTTCATAACGAAAAATATTAATTTATTGTAAATCTGTAATGAGCACTTGATAAAAAACCAAAGCAAAGGATCAAAGTTAAAAAAAATCATAAATAAATTGAATTCTCGCTATTGAAACCCAATAAATATTTTAAAGAGAAAAAATTCATAAAAAAGTCGAATTTTCTTTATTAAAACTCATTTAATATTTTCATTATGAAAAATGCGCATCGAATGTATTAAAAATATTCTATAGATTTTTTTTACTTGACACTTTCTTTACACTTAATTTTTTTCCAGATTAAATTAAATATTATTTAATTTTCTATACATTTTTAAGTGTTCCATAATAAAAATAATTATATTATTATTTTTGTTCTTTTTAATATTAATAGTAAATTTATACTTTTACATTTCAAAAGATTATATGATATCATATTCTGCTGTGGCAGAGATTTCTAAACAATTTGATGATTTATTTGTTTTGCTTATTTTTGCACAAATTATGCAGAAAATATTTTATTTAACTTTGTCTCTGCTATTTAACTAAAATCTTTATATGGGGTACCCTCATTCATTATTCATTTATGCTAAAAAAATATATTTAAAAAAAAAAATAATAATAATATACAGTATACTGAAAAAAATAATAACAACATAAAATACTGTATGGTAGATATTGTTCACGTTTTTAGTAAAGTAAACAATATGCATGCTTGTATCCACAAAACACACTTCATACATACATATGTACTATGTACATAAATACATTATGCACACATCTAGATTCTCATGGGCGAGCAAATGGAAAAGGGGTTTACGCTGCTGTTAGTTTTATTGTAAAGTCTTGTATCTAATATTACGGTCATACACTTTTAACTTGCAAACGGCAAAAAATCAGGGAATAAAAATGTCAATAACCTATAGGAAAACGAAATGAGATAACTTTAAATAAATTTTTTTAAACCCTACTTTAATGCACATACATCATGTGGAAGTAAACATATTTATATCACGTAGTTAACCCTGTTTTTAAAACGTATTACACAAGTCTATTACAACTTCATATTTTTTTGCGTATGTTCGTGATAAAAATTTGTGTAACATTCAAGTTAAAAAAATTTTTGTTATAATACACACATATTCACCAATCTCATATATCAAAGTAAAGTTTTATAGAACTTTTATAATGTGGAATATATATACATACATACATATATGTATATGTATATATTGTTTTGCATTTTACTATTATATTTTTGAGCTTTTGTAATAAAATCTAAACTATGAATGGGGGAATATTTAATAATATCAGTTGCATACTTTAGGGGAGGTTTGGCTTAAAATACATTTGTGTAACAAATAATCCTTTTGAAGAATTGACTTAAAAAATTAAATTTAAAGCTAAATCGTATTAAAATGAACTTTGGAAATTTATGTCGTACAAGGGAAAGTTAATAAGTATGTATACAATCGTATAAAGAGAACTAAGCATTTAAAATAAAATAACACTGAAAATGGTAATATTGCAAAAGATGACGACTGGTGTATTTGTTGGAAAATCCGTCATTTAAACTTTTTGACAATCTTTTAGTTGAGACAACTGTTCCTTTTCTGACTCAAAGTTTGACGCTAAATATCTCAATGCTGAAAAACGGCAAGCGATAGATTTTTCAAGAATAGAAAGCTTTTTAACTACTATGATGTGAACTTGTATAATGTTTGCTCAATTAATAAAATTAAATAAAAAATACCCAATTTCGAGTAATTTTATTTGTCCTCTCCTTTTTGTCATTTTTACAATAACTAAAAAATTAGAAAGATCTTTAATTGCACGAAATTCCTTATTCTATATTTTGGACCAGCACTCAGGGAATGTGAGTACTACACATGCAATGCACTGTGCCGGAACTAAGAAATGTTAAGACATCTAAAAGAGCGCTTGTTGTTATCGTAGTATGAACCACCATGAATAGTATAATTTGAACATGGACATTTACTGCGAGGCCCACTATGTCGACCGATTTCTTTCTGTCGTAGAATTACATTTAAAACAAAAACAACATTTTAGAATTTGTTTTCAACATAGAAGGCCTGGCAGTTAATGAAATTTTTGTTCAGTAACTTATTAAATTAACAAAGTCAAATAATTCATCTGTGAATGGCTGGATTTGTAGGAGGTTATATCCCGAAGTCGGATTTGTGACTTCGCAATTTGCAATAGTTTTCGCCATCAAAAATTCGACATACATAATCTTACGGAATAACTAATTAGAAGTTAGTTCCGAAGCTCGAACTAGAGATTACTTGGACAAGATAATTACCCAATTGTTTCGTATTGCATGATTGAAAATGGTAAAATAGCTGTGGAAAAGGTTGTTGAGGAAGGAATCGGTTGAAATAATCGATAGTTTACAAGTAAAACTAACATTATTCTGATAAATTCATAAACTTCTGTAATTCACTTCTTTCTTTTTCCTCAATACTCTATAATTACAAATATAATTCTTAAAATCTTGATTTAGAAAATCTCAAGCAAAACATGACTTAAATGATAATAAAAATAGTGTAGACCTCCAATTCAACATATATACCCGTTTTAAAGTTTTTTCTAGGACGCAGATAATGTAGAAATATTGTTATTTTTTTGTATTTTTTATAATTAAAAATTGTACTACATAGAAAAAATTTAATTTTTAGCAATCATAATTTTTGAAATTAAATATAAAGTCGAATAAACTCTGCGTTGATTTGAATACCATGTTTGTCAATAATACAACTAAAATATTAATCTAATTTATTTGTAGGTAAATTTTTTTTAAAAAACGTTAACAAAATTTGTATAAAAATGCCGATATTTCGCCACTTCTTTGTGTGGCTTCTTCAAGGATATATAATAAAAACCAAAATATTTTCAATAAACACAAATACAGTTTTGTTTATAAAATTAACAAAAATTATCATCACAGAAAATTTAAAAATTTTTGTTTTGTGAAAGAAAAGCAGATTTATTTTATATATTCACACAAACACTGCAAAAGAATCGAGCAAATTTTAAAAATTTTCTGTTAAGTGAACAGTCAAAATTAATAGAATAGCTCAAATGAAATCTGGATTTAATTTTATTTTCTGTCAAGAATAAAAATAAGCAATACAGTGAAAAGTTATTTTAATGGCTTAAACATTTATCAATACAATCTCTCAATTACGCTTTCTTTATTACAAGCGTGTATACTTATATGGATATTTATGATGAGTACTCAGAAAGTAACGAAGTTCATAAGCGAAATCTACTCTTAATTGCTTACTCGTACAATTGAAAACTCAATTAATGCTAAATACTAAAACTGTCTTTAATTGTCTGCTAATAAATATATGTTTCGTGTCCTTCAACTTATGTTATCTGTTGTTTAACTGGAATTATTGCGTAAACAGTTAAAAAAGCGATAACGAAAATTTCGACACATGACGAAATCAGTCAGTCTCATATCTTATCGGGTTATAGTACCCAGTAAAATGAATTGGAAATATTTTTATGAACTCAAAATTGCTCTCAATATCATTAAGTTTATACTTAAGAAGTTATATCAGCCAATTAGCTAAAAAGGACTTGAAAATATTGTTACAATATTCAAATGTAGATTCAAATTTAACGAACATGAAAATACAGCGTTTGTACACTTAATCAATAGTTTATGAAAAATTCGCAGCAATAAACTATACGACAACATCATGAAATTAAACATTCGCGAAAGTTCTATAGACAGCACCGAAAATTTGGAAGACTGTTCGAGAAATTTGTATGACGAATATTGATAGCAACTGTAAGATTCAGAGCCATCGATTAATGCGAGTGCAAATTATAACATGCGGTTCTAACTTATTCAATATCTGCATTGAAGAGCCATATATGTGATTGCAGAGAAAATTTCACAACGCTAATTAAAATATATGACAAGCTGTCTATTTCATCCTCAACCGTCTATAAAAAAATGCTTGCACTATAAAAATCCCGATGCTGCGTAACAGAGAGTCAGTAGTTTAAATATCTATGAGCAAAGACAATTAGTTCGTGTATTTATTCTTAGAGCGTTATAAAGTAAATAAACAGTATTTAGCATGAAAACAAATCTGTTTGTGTTTTAAATTGAACGAACCTGAGCAAGCAAACGTTTTCGATTTTTAAGAAACGCTTTAATTAAAAAAATATGTAGACACATACATACATATATTTAATAAAATTTGCATGACAGCACTGTTTTCCGCATGAGAAGAAACGTGTTGAGAGTATGAGTCACTCTAATAAATATATACCGAGAGGAAAATTCTATTATAAAATGAAAAAAAAAATCTCTTAGTATAGTCAAGTCCACGCTGCTTTCATTTAGGTGAATAGCCTATGCAAAGATCATCTAATATGCGCTACTTCCGATGACAAAGTTCTGCGGTTAATTGAATATTTTTAATCTTTTTTTACTGGATATGTACATACATACACACATATATACTTCAAATAACAAACTTCTAAAAATTTCATTTAAAATCAAAGAGAACGTACTTTCTCACATTTTTTATATGGGTTCATTACCATCCAAGGTCGATTGACCGGTAAGAAACGGTAAAATAAAACTTTCAACGTTTTTATACTGCAACTACTACTTTTAACACAAGTTTTTATTATTCAATATAAAATTTTAATTTATATGCTGCAAAATGTCATTAATCTATTTATAAAGCATATAACCACGTTTGTCATTTAGTTATTCTCTAACAAAACAATTAAAAAGTATAAGCAAAAATATTTTAATTTTTATTTTTATTTAATACTAAAAACAAGTCATTGGCCTTTTACGCCAACAAAAACCACTTATCGTTGTCGCGTATGTTTGCTGTTTGGTTTATAATTTTTTTTATATACATTTATCAGTGTTAAAATTTCGTTTTATTATCATTAAATTTAGTAAATGAATCATTGACATTATTGCACATTCGCACATCATTCACTTATCAGTTTACTAAAACGGTATTGCGAATTGCTAATTGCATGAAGTGAACATATTTTTTTATTTTAATTATACGCTTCAGTCATAAAGTAAAGTCCAGAAATTATCGAAAGTATATTCTCTTTATCAAGTTATGAAGTTTACTCCAATATCAAGTAACATTATCGATAAAAGGTTTTATGTATTGAAGAAAAAACCCTTCTATAAAGTTAAGTATCCTTTTTTTTGTTAAAGTATACCAGGCATTTATAAACAAACGCAGTCTCAAAGTAAATACAATTACTACACCAAATACATTTCAAATGAATAGATTAATCATGTCGACGTAATATTCCAATAAACTTGAACTTTTAATACACACACTGAGTCAAAGTTAATGGCCTTAGATTATGGCACAATAACACATTGCCCATCAACATTTTTGTTTGTTTTTATTTTTTTACCAACTGGCAACAAAAGTTGAATAAACTTAAATTCCAGAGAATCCTGTGTAAAAGTAATATTTATTGAATAAACGTAAATAATATATAAAAGTACTTGCAAAAATACATGTGTGTTTATGTGTGCGTGTGTTAAAGTAACAGCTATTCAATGTGTGATATCCTGCGCACGCAGTAGAGTAAAAAAATTAATACAAACAAATGCACACACATACATACTTACTTGTCTACACTTGTTTAAGATACAAGTTGGAAAATCGTCAACAGTCGAACAACAATAAGATATAGAACAAACACTCCTCTCGTTTTATTTAAATATGCAAAAAGCCAAGAAACAGCCTTCAACTTAAACATCCTATCAAACAACCATCGTTCCAAACGAACCAAATTATTCAAATGAAACTTTGGTATGAAGATACTATTTATGTAAAATTGTCAAATACGTCTAGACATTGAAGGTCATTTTACGTTTACGTCTTTTTCTTTTTTTATTATTATTCGGCTTTCTTTCCTTTGATGTTATTACGGTTGTTTAGTTGGCATAACAGTTATACAACCTTAAATTGTGCAAAAATAAAAATAAGAAATTAGAAAAGAAAAAAAAGCAAAGAAGATACTGTTAATCGAACTACAAAACACATATAAGACGGCGGCTACAAAACTACAGGACTGTTAATCCCGTTGTCTGCATTCGTCACCGTGTAGCGAGCTGCTTAATTGTAATGAAAACGACAGTAAAAGCTGTTTGTTGTACAAATGCGTATTTTACAGCAGTGTTGGTAAAATGTTAATCTGATTAATAATTTAAAATTAGCTAATCGTAATCCATGGCATCTATATTATTAATATGCAAATGAGCTTTTACATAGTTGTGCTCATTCTTAATTTTATTTAAATCGGTTCCATATTTAGGAAGCTATAAGCGTTTAAAATTGCCACTAACACATGCACACTTATTACACATGCGTGTATCATCTTCAACTTGAAAAATAAACAAAGTGCGCAATTTGCTTTTGCATAGAAACGAGACAGAATTTTCATTTGTTTATTTAGAATGTTTTTTGTTTTTGTATTTTAGCGTACGTATTTATGTAAATGTTTAATATTAAGTTCTAGAATGCGGTCGATTGAGTCTTCCGCTGGATACACTAGTAGTTTTTATCAGGTAAGTGCAGTAGAAAAAAACATGTATATTGTTTGCTGGAAGTTTACTTAGAGTCTGTCAAAATAAAAATGTGATTTTTTTTTTTGTCAGTCAATAACTAAACTCCCAGCAAACAATATATGTACATGTTTTTTTTTCTACTGCACCTACCTGGTAATAATTATCATGGATTTTCCTTGCGATTGGTACTCTTTGAAATTTTGTGATTGTAAATAAATGATTTTATAAATTATTTACTCATACGATAAATAAATATACAAGAACTGAATTTTCTAAGCTTTTTGTATGTAGCTCCATCCCTTAGCTTTTAAGTTCATCTCAATTTGAAAACGTCAGCATTTACGGGCAGCATAATGACCTCATAATATTAATGTCATTAATATACATACATATTTACATATTTATGCTCATTTAAGGTAATTATAATTATTTTCGCAAAAAAATGATGTCTCGTTTTCTACAAATATCAAATTTCATTATTTGTAATCAGATTTATATCCACTGTTTATTGATTTATAAGTTCATTTAACTTGTAACTTGTTTAAATATTAAATCATTTTTGAAAACAAACTCTCTTAAGAACAACAAAAACGTGACTAATTTAATGCGGCTGAAATAATTTTATTAAAAATATAATTCATTAAAAAATTTAAACATTTGCATAATTTCAGCCAACCGAAAAATAAAATTAATTAAATAATTTGCAAGTAAATGTCTGTATGTGTCATTTTATTATAATTCACTTACCTGACAAGCGGTAATACATAAGGATAGAAACAGATTGCACTGTGGGGCCGTAAGAGAAAATATGCATTCATATATATACTCATGTAACTTCATTAAAGTTTTTTGAATAATTAAACAAAACTATTAGTTAAATTAACATAAAAAGTGGAAAAGCAAACACATGAACCCAGTTGAAAGAGTGCAGCTGCCTCCGAAAACTGCATATCGTTTCTCCTCCATAATCTATTTCAATGTATTTTTAATTTTTTCGATCTTTTTTTTAAATATTAGTATTATTCTTTAAATTAAGCTTGAGGTTACTTTTTTTTATAAAAATCATCCAAATTTATTTTATCGATATTTTGTTACCCTTTGTGTAACTTCTTCAGGAGGAAAAAATTAACAAACAATCTAAATAATAAAAATTAACAAATTATTAGTCAACAATTTCTTTTTCCGTTTTGGCTTTTCGGTGTAGCACAGAATTATAGACATTTAATATTCAAAGCTAAAAGAGTAAATATATAATATAATAAAATAATACAATATTAATGTTTTAAAATTTTAAGAATTCTTAAATTCATTTCCTCATTAAATAAAAAGATTCAAACAAAAAATTTTTCAATTGATAAACAATTTTTAAACCAAAACGGAAAAAGAAATTGTTGACTAATAATTTGTTAATTTTTGTTATTTAAATTGTTTATTAATTTTTTCCTCCTGAAGAAGTTACCCAATAACGAAATATCGAGATAAAATAAATTTGGATGATTTTTATAAAAAAAAGTGACCTCAACCTTAATTTAAAGAATAATACTAATGTATTTTTATGTAATATTTGGGACAATTAGTGCATATAAAGTGCTGCTAGAGCACTAATTAAAGACATCGTTTTGTTTTCTTGCTGTCAGTACTAATTTCTATTCTTAATAAAAAAAAATTTTAATTAATGAACTTTAAAATAACTTTCAATTGAAAAAAACAGCATCTGCGACATTTTTCACGATAGAAACACATTTTTGAAACAACCTTTTTTGTTTGTTTGTTTGTTTTGAACTATTAATGGGCAAAAAAAGTGAGCCACAGTTTACTTATGGAAAAGAAGTTACTTCACTTTTTCAATTTAACTCATCCAACTAAAAAAATTAATACTGAATTAGTAATTGAGAAATTAATTTTTGTTTGATTTCCGAAAGGCCCATCTAGTCATACTAGGTCGCAGAGTGTTTATTAGTACATCAGTCTATGAATTCTGGGTTCGATTCCTGTGAAACACTATTTATTGTCTGTTTCACTGCAACGGGAAACAGATTTTTTTTCTGTAGCGATAAGATAAGCTGAAATATAATTTGTAATTGGATTAAAACGTTTAATAAATAAAGCAATAAAATAAATTTTATGAATTATAAACGGAATATAAACGAATCTTTTAGATTTGTTCCATCAAATCTGTGTAGTTCATAAAAGGACTGCCTATTTAGAATAGTTTTTTTATTTGTTTTGCGTTTCTACACACAGAAAGAACAAAAGTTTTTCTTTTAGTACGAATCCCATGAAAATCGTGCACCGAAAATTTTAATCTCTAAATAAGGCTAAAGTTCTCAAGTCCACTACGAAAATCCTGTTTCCTGTGATCACTCGCAAATTCATTTCGTTTGTGTATGAGTTTGCTTTTTGTTATTAATATACAAATCGTCGAATACGACATTGATTGATGTATGGCTTGTCGTTGAAGGAAATCGACAGTGTCTTACGTTTTGTCTTATTTACAACAATCCAACAAACGAATATATTAATTTTCTGCTGTTGATATTTGAGGATTGTAAATTTATGAATTGTTCGTTCCAATTTCGTATCCCAGTCTTAATTTCATTTAAAAAAATAACAAAATTAAAAAATCATGTTGCGCTCGGCAAATACGTTCTAGAATGATGACCTGATATTTCTTTTTTTCGGTGATGACGAAGTTGACAACAGTATCACGATAAACCGATCGTGATTTTCACTTATTTTGGTCTTGTGTGACATGGCGGCCATTTATGTGAGCACTACGCTTGTACGAAGCTGTCTGAAAAACGAGGCCAATTGGATTGTTATTAAAGAATGGCTGAGTTGGTCAAGGCGTTCGTTTAGAAAGATGCGGTGAATTTGACAGAGTATTTTCGATGCTCAAGAAAAACATTCATGAAAAATGAATTTAAAATAATAGAAACAAATAAGGAAAAAGGAAATATAAAATAAAAATTTTTAAATCAAGTCTGTCCGTGACAGGCCTAAGCAAAAAAAAACTTGCTGCAAAAAATTCAGTTTTTATTTAAGTCACAAATTGGACTACCTTGGCGTGAATACATGATGAACGTGGACTAGATGGATAATGTAGGACCATTTAAGTCTGGTACTCCTTACCTCAATCACGCATCCAATGCAAGACGTCTTCCAATTTGTGCTGAACTAAATTTTTTTGTTTGTTTTTTTTTGCTTAAAGGGAAGCTTCACCAAGCTTAGTAATGCTAAAATTCAGAATTAAGTGCGTTCTCAAGCTTAACATACTTGCCCTACGAAAATTCGTAGTTACCGTACTTTGGTTTGATTTAAGTACGGATGTATTATTTCCAACAATTATTAAAAAAAAAATTTTAATGCAAATAAATTAGAGTCCTTTGATATAAATTTCTATACCATAATTTTGGTAGTCAAGTCCACTGTTGTTTGTTATTGTAAAAATGTTGGCAAATACAACGGTCAATAATGCAAAACTCAGATACAATAAATTCGTTATTTTTTTATCATGGCGTTGCCCAAAAAATAAATATCTTCAAAATAAAAACACAAATTTTATATTTCATGTCAACGAGACAAAAACATTAAAAAAAATTAAGCGGGTCATTCCTTTTTTACACCACCCTACATAACTTGTGATTTTAGCAGCCTTAAAAGATTTCCTTGGTAGTTATGTGACTAAAAGCTATAAATTCATATTTTATAGTTTAAAATAAGGCAGACAGAAAATTAAATAAAACATATAAACTGTTTACGGTTTAAATAACTTTAAGATAGCAAAATGTTTCTTGACTTGACTTCATAGACTGCTTAGTATGGTTGGTAAAGTGGCCAAATTATTTAGCTTAATACAAACTTTTATAGAAATTTCTTTATTCTAGATGAAAGTAGCTTAAAAGCAGTCTTAATTACAATTCATCTCATTGAATCAGTAAATACGTCGAATTGATTCCCTCTTCTAAAATTCTGTTATATTTCACATAAACTTGCTTGTTGAGCCGGATGTTTTTAATTAGAGTTATTTAATTCAACAACAAATTATTTAAAAATTTAAATGTTTCGGTCTTGATGACTTCAAAAGTTGTTTTACCAGGAACCAGAATCTAGTGGCTGTCGCCTCACTTTCTGTTCTAAAGTCATTGACTTAAGAACTTATTAAATTGTGCAATTAACATTTGTTGTATTCATTCAAGGTTTGCATGTTTTATTTCGTTCCTTTTTGTGTTGTTCTGTATTTGTTCTGTTAATGCACTTTTAATTAATTTAACAAAAAAATTTTAATATATTTTTATAAGTTTTTAATAAAGCTGAATTAAAATTATACTTCTGCATAAAAAGATATTTTAATAATAAAAAGATTTAGTTGCGTGATTTTTCTGTTGTTTTTTTATATATCACTCATTTACTAAAACAACGTCATAACTAAAAAAACGCGATTTTCAGAAATCAAGTTTAAAGTTTTTAATTTACCCACAAGTCAATGGAAAATTAAATTACTATCCTCCTCTGAAGAGCTGAGTAAACAAGATATTTGTATGAATTTTTTACACCAGATGAAGATCGATACGGCGAACAATTTTGCATTTTTACCTAAAAAAATCACGTTTTTTAGTTATGACGTTGTTTAATTAAATGAGCGATTGTTAATATCTGAAAATCTCTTATCGTCATAAATTTTAAAAAGAGCAATAATTTATTTTAACTTTTTTATTTGATTTTTTAAATTAATTTTCATTTATTCAAATTATTCACAATTCAAGGTCCTTATTGAAAGGTTTCAAGTTTAGCTAAGAAGCGAAAGGGATATTTATATCTTTTCCTATGTATCAGTTCTTTTAAACTATTAATTACATGTAGCAATAAAAATTATTAATTTATTTAAAAAAACAGAATAAGTTAACTAACTTTGGTTTTCTAAATGTTGTTCTTTAATGTTTTTAATTCGTTTATAAATTTTTTAAAGAATATCCTTGATAAAAATCATTATTAACAGTTGAACATCAACTATGTACTTACATACATACATACATACACACGTACATATGTATGTAAACTCTTGTTGGCTGATATGCAAGTGTCTGCATGTGTAAGTGTTAGCTCTTTTTTTAGCACAGTGATCCTCTTTTAAATATACATACATACATATGTATATTGTCAGACACAGAATCACATGTAGCGAAACATCAGCACAGACAATTTTAGGCCTGGTAACAAAAAAACGTTGAACCAAACTAAAAGCCCATCCCAACCAGCCAGACAAACATATGTATGTACATACGTACATTCTCCCAAACGTGCATACTTAAGTTTTATTACATACATCTTTACGTATAATAAATATAAATATATCATTTTTAGCAAATGGTTGTAGACATTAAGGGAATATAAATAAATATATGTGGATGCATTAATGTATATATATAGATATATGTATGTATGCATTTGTTTGTGCATGAATAGTAGATATAGACTCCAAATACAACTACAACAATAAATATGTTGAAAATAAGACGTAAAATATTGAGGTTATTGGGCCATACACATACACGCACACATACATAAGTTTACATACGACACACACCATGAATATGTTTAAGCATAGATAAAAAATATTTTAGTCTACTTTAAGGCTGAGTTGATAATAAATTCAATTTAAATAATGAATGCGACAAACAGGGAGCAAGAAATGATGTCAGGATAATCGTTTTATATATAATTTATGTATTTCATGTTCATTTTAGATTGATATCCTTACAATCTATTTATTATTTTTGGAAATATTTTAATTGAAAATAAATATTAATGTTTTTTTCTTTTCAAATTGGAAATTCAATCAATATTGATAATCCATGGAAATTATATATGGTGTTTGACAGCACCTCAATTTGGATAGAAAACGTTTGAAAATCTGTATTTTATAATCTTTTTGTTGAAGAAAAATTAAAAATTTTTATAACTGCCTTCATTTTGAATGAAAGTGTAATTTCCTCAAGATTTCCTTCGATTTGCATATAATGAGCGTAGTACGTAAATTAGATGTCTAATAACACTAAATGCATAGTTATTTCAAAGAAAGTTTCCTTCAAAGCCTACTTTAGCGATGAACAAATTACTAAAGGCATCCGGCTTGCAATATTCTACCTGCCCTGCACCTTTAACCGATGCAGGATAGTTAGGTGTCTTGGATAATAATATACGAATTGTGTTGTATTCAAATTGTGTCTCAGCCATAAAGTTATACTCTTTGTCATATTTGGAAATTAAAATAATATTGGAAAAGTTACGCTTATCGGTTTCGACGGATTTTACTCCTTCGCACAGGCGAGTTGCTTTTTGCCTCAATTCCGATTCCGCGAGAGAAAATAAAGGTTGCGGGTTGTGAATTTGCACTACGCAGATGAAAGTTAGAACATAAATAAATAGGGCTCTATCAAAAATGGCCCCAAAATTTTCTATTGTGTCATTTTTCCTGCTTTTGGAGCCATTTTTTAATTTGGGAAAATTTTTCTTAAATTTTTAACTTTTGGTGAGCTGTAAAATTAAAAAGGGCCCCAGAAAGAAAAGTGTTCCAATTTTTTTTTTCAATAGACAAAATTGCGGGCACTTTTCAGTTTGGGGACATTTTTATTGGGGCCATTTTTCCTGAAACGGGAAGTCGTTATTTAGTGAAGCTGGTATTTGAAATACTGTATAGGAAAAAATTCGAAATCCGACTGTGAAGACATTCTTTATGAAGCGTAAGAAGAAAATCTTTCTACCCTGTTAAAGGTCGGCTATTGATAAAATTATTTAATTAGATTAAGCAAATCCGCCGGGCTTTTTCCTCCACAATATTTCGAAAACCTGCTTTTAATATATGTTATATGTTCACAAAATGTTTCTATTAATAGAAAAACACGTTTTTATAGATCCCTTTTACGGCCGCAATACTGAACCGACTTTGGAAAGATTTATATGTTTTAAGATGGCGTTTTACATTGTTGTGCACAATCTTAATTTTATTTAAATCGGTTAGATATTTAGGGAGCTATAAGCGTTTAAAGTTGCTGCTAACACATGCACACTTACTACACATGTATGTATCAGCTTCAATTTGAAAAATAAACAAAGTGTTCATGTGTGTTTGCCCAATTTGCTTTTGCATAGAAATGAGACAGAGTTTTAAGTTGTTTATTTATAATTTTTTTTTGTTTTTGTATTTTATCGTATATATGTGTTTATCTAAATGTGTAATATTAATTTCTAGAATGCGGTCGACTGAGTCGTTCGCTGGATACACTAGTATTATTTATTACTAATTTCTTAGCATCAATGACAAATGTTTGGAAATAAGTCATGTTAGATTCATACTATTTACGTAAAATTCATTGGCATATAAGTTTTTCTTTCTGTGTAAGAACTGAGTATATGTTATCCAAATGAAGTGAATAAATTCTCTTAAAATAATGGTTGATTAAATATGTAGGTAGGTATATAAATGTATGATTTCTCTCGGCGTCATTCGGGCTGGGTCTGTGAGACCAGCATATTTCATTTATGCTTGAAAATTGGCAAATAAGCTTGCGACTTTTAGAAATAAATAGATTTAAAACATGAATAATATGTATATGACATTTTTGTTCTATTGTCATACTTTAAAGTTTAATAAACCCTAAATATATGAACTCTAAAAAATATTACATGTTCAGTATATATATAATTATAAATATGGTACTGTGAGATACAGTTAGACGTCTATATAATAATTTCGAAGCAGGATGATGACAGGTTAACCATTTTTCGGGTTTTTGTTGAAAGATAGCAGCATCAGAAAATTGTGGCCTAGTCTTAAAATATGGGTAATAAGTTCAATTTCCCTACTTCCTGTTAGCATTTGAACACTTGATTTTAATCACCACGTAAAAGACGTGGCCTGCCTTAAACGATTCTAGAGGACTAAAAATTAAAACCTAAAAATGCAAAACCTATTACGTAATAGACTAAATACACCCAAAATAAATAAATTAAGGCGAATTCAAATTAACGACCGTATTTGTATGGAAACCCGATCTTTTATGAGTACGAGTGTAAAACTATCAGATTGTATATATTTCTGGATGAAGAATCTTGGGTAAAATCTTGAACGTTCCCGAATTCAAAATTTTTGTTCTGACCATTTCTTTACATAATAAAAAGTTTGCTTACATTGAAGCACATTATACTTCTAACACACATTCAGGCATGATTTTTATATGTAGACTTTTCACTTGAAAGCACTGCAATTTATAAAAATGGATAAAGAGAAAAGTGTATGCATAAGATATAAGAGAACAAATGAAGGAAAGTCTTGCATAAAGACTTTTCGTTCTCTATCTGTTTTGAACAACCAAAGTACGTTTTAATAAACAAACAAACAAAATAAAAAAATATTGGTTAAAGTCGCCTTTTTAGTAAGATTGTTATTAAATCTCTAAATTTTAAATAAAATTGTTCTTTGCATATTTTTCTTTTTCTTTTTTTTAAACTCAATCAAGAAACGAATTTTATAATAAAGTTTGAAATATACTTAATCCCTTTAAGTGCGCTACAAAAATTTGTATTTCATTCACATCCTACAGGCCATATTGTGTTTATAGTTTATTGTAAAATGTGTGGGGATGTGTGTGGTAGTCGTAGGCGTTTTTTTTATTCAATCACTTATCCGTTCATTTATTATGTCCTGCTGTATATTAAAATGTGTGGGCTTTGTCATGTGACGTTTCATCATGATTATGCAAAATTACTTGAAATTTTTGCCTTAAATGACGTCACAAAAATTGTGAAATTATAGAGAATTTAAGGAATATATTATTTCTGTGATGCTGAACTAGTTGTTTGTAATTTATTTTAAATCAAATAATTGATTAAATTGTTTTCTTTCTTTTCTAGGTAAGTGTCTTTTTAACTTTCTTTTTGGTGATTAAATACGTGTAAGTAAAATTTAATTTATTTAAATATGTCAATAAAATCAAATTGAAAATGAAAAAATTTAAGGATTCAAAACAAAATAGAAACTATTTTATATCCTTATTGCCACGTGCAACAAAACTATTTTTTGTGATTATTCTCAATTTTATTAATAGAGTTGTTTAACATGTAATAGTTTTTAAGCAATAAAAAGACGAAATATAAACAGAAACGGACAGCATGCTGTTTTCGTAGGCCACTACAGCCCATCGTCAGCGCTCATATATATTTCCAGTATTACGTGTTGTTAGTATACTAAAACCCCTATCGGAAATATTTTTCGATCGAGATGCTTTTCCTTTTCATTATACAGTGTCACACAAAATTAATGTTACTGGGAAAATGCTTTATTACAAATATTACTTAAGATTTGTTTCTATCCATTGGACAGGCTTTGTTTATTTCTTCCATGTAATGAAAACAAAACACAATTGTGGTTTATTTCATTTAAGTCATTTTGACGATTTAGAATTAGTTATTTGTTTTTTGATTTGAGAAAAATTATTCAAATAATGTTTTGACTCTCTTAAAATAAACATGAGTTTAATAAGGGACGGAAATCATGATGCAATTGTTCATTTTGGACCCCGTTAGGTACTTCCGCGACTTATTTGGCACTATTTAAAAATTTGAATTATTTTACAGTGTTGATTCTTTCAATATTAAATTAAAAAAAAAATCTAAAAGCAGATGGTTTTGGCCATAAAAAAAGATGTGACTGACGACTTATTATAAACACAAATGCCTTAAAAATTATGCCTAAACTAAAAATTTTTGTAATGAGAAATAAGTGAAACAACTCGTGACACTTTTTTAACTGAACGAAAAAACACACGATCCATTCGAATAAATAATTTCTATTAAATATCCTGACAGATCTTAATATCACTAAAGAAAGAAATTAATCAAAATAGACCGTTTATTATCTGCAAAAAAATAAAATAAAAAACTTTAAAAATATAATATGTATAAGCAGTTCAAATCAGTCAATCGAAGTTAGCCCACCTTTTACATGAATCCTCCAATTCCAGCTTTTTTAGCGCATAAAATCAGCATATCCCAATTGTATTTGTTCGTATGTGAAATTAACTTCTTTCCGCAAAAGTGTTGAAAGTGGGTAAACTCAAATCGAAGATCATTTATTTCTTTCTCATAACATATTTTCCTAGTTTCAGCAGAATGCTTTGCATGCACGGGTCATCTCCAGCGTTTTAGACTAGTGTTACATGAAAAAGCTAAACTTTCCATTTCACTTCCAATCGCTTTGATTTCAAGCACACAAATATAGTTTTCTTTTAATATTATTGTTTTCTTTTTAATTCAATTCGTGCAGAAATCAAAAAAATATATTTTTATTTTCCTCTTAAGAAAAAAAACAGTTTTATAAAAAAAAATTACATAAAATTCATTGTTGTGTGCTTTTACTTAAAATTGTTTTCTGTTTTATTTTTATTCAGTTTTACACTTTTTTTAAATGAGGAGTTTTCTAAACAATTACTATTATTATTTGTTTTTCGTTTGTTTGATTGCCTGTTAGAGTAGTTGCTTGCTTTTGTATAATAATTCGCGCAATTCGTAACAACATCATCTTAAAAGCTTTGCAAATTACAGTTTTATTTTTTAATGGAAATGTAATGAAAAAAAAAATACCACAACTCGAGCAACAAAACAATTGCATTTTAGAAAGTTTTAGAAAAGCACACACAAAATATTAAAGTTAATTAATTTTTTTTTATATTTCGTTTTATTGCTTCGCCAAAATTATTACTTCAACCGTTTTGTATGACTTGCAATGTTAAAATATACAAAATATAAATGTAAAGCTTCCTGTGAATTATTAAAAAAATATATTTTGGTCAAACTATATAATTTCTGTGGCCGTAGGAACAAGTGGAAAAATAAGAATCTTAATTGTTTAATCTTTTAAAATTAACTGAAAATGGTAAAGTATTTTCAGTTATAGACAACGGACTTGAATGGGCTTAAGAAAAATTTTACAAATTAAATTTTACAATACAATTACAAAATAGACTTCGCGACAGCGCCTATTCTGCCTTATTGCGGTTGTCGTATTTTCTTCTTCACCTTCGACAATGTGTACTAGATTAAATTATAATGTTGAGTGCTTCTTTAATCAAGTACAACTTGTCGATGGCGAAGAAGAAAATTCGACAACCGCAATAAGGCCCATTATATTTGAACCGGATAATGTAAAACTGAAACTAGCTGCTGGGTGTTCAAACAACCGTTCGAGTTTCAATAACTATAGGCAGATAACAAGTAAAAACTACTTAATAAAAATAGAAAGATGTACGCTTCAACCACGCCTTGAAATGATCAAAATTCAGTGCAAAAGTGGTGGAAATTTCGAGGTCACAGTTCGCAAAAATAACTCATTTTTGAGTAGTCGCTGTGAAGCACCATCTCAGCTACGTTAACAAGCTAAATTATCGCCTTTTTTGCCTCGAAAGACCCAAGAATTATTGTTGAAAAGTCTCTCCATCCTCAACGTGTGTACCACAGCTGCTTTGTGTAAAAAGTTTCTCGACCATGGGATTTCTCGAAGAGGCGTTTACAACTGGCCACCGAGATCTTGTGATTCAACACCTTTAGACTTTTTTCTTTGAGACTACGTGAAAGATAAAGTTTCCGTCAATGGCTCACAAACCATTCCAGAACTCAAAAATGGAGTTCGTGAAGTTATCGAGGACATATAGCAGCAAATGTCCGATTTAGTGATGGAAAATTTCATGAAAAAATATGGTCCTTCAATTGTAGCCTTGGCTCCCTTTTGGCTGATAGTGCTCTCCATTATTGCGATCTAATAAACATCTGATGATTTCACTTAAAAGTACTGGCTTTTTCTGCTTATCAAAATGAAACCTCTTATTGGAAGACCCTATAATTTGTTAAATAAAACTGCGTTTTCAGTTTTTTATTTCGTGCTCCAGCTTGGAGCTTCAAAGTAAATATAACAAAATGTGTTATTTATTTATTTATTTATTTATTTATAAATTTATTTATTTTTTTTATTTTTTTATTTATTTATTTATTTATAAATTTATTCATTTGTTTTTTTTATTTATTCACCTAATCGCGTCGTGGGTCTGGCTGTAAATTAAAAAAAAACTTCCTTAATAATTCTCTATTCTATATCAATATTGGTATCGCATGAAACTAAACAATCGACCAATTGTGTGCAGTTATTATTTTTTCTTTCTAAGCAAAAGATAATGTTTACATAAACAAATGATATAGACATCCTTAGAATTATTCAATAAAATTGTTTGAGGAAAAATACATGTTGATGAATTGAATATTGAGTAAAGTTGGATTCATCCATAAAATTCGTGTGGACAAAAATTTTATGAGTTAATCAAGCTTTAGATATCCCGATATTTAATTTGTCTAGCTTTATAGTGAAATGAAAAGAAAGTTTAAATTTTTTTAAGTTTATTAAAAATTTCATTATGTGAGTGGATAAAATCGCATTATTTGATTTACATGCACATGTATTATAAAGCTAGAAGGATCAAATTTTGATATTTCTGTCTTACCCAATATTCAAGTCATCAGTATAAATTTTTCTCAAACAATTTTGTAAAATAAAGCAAATTTTATTTAAGTATTAGTTGATTATCAGCTTTGTTTTTTGCTTAGAAGGATATAAAATATATTTGCCTTTGTATAGGACCTTTGTCTTCTTTCATGAGACACCTATATTGAAATTTTGGGTTGTTATGATAGTATAGCGTCCACGAAATCAGTACTGATCTGTTCTGTGAGTCTGATAAATAAATCTTTCAATATTACATTTTCTTAATAAAAAATAATTTGAAGTTATCAACAAAATTTCTTACGTTCAAAAGAAATTGGTACTTTAAATTCAAATTTTAACTTGGGCAAAACAATACCATTTAACATAAATGTGTATTTTGAAGTGTTTTGTAACATTCTCGCAAAAATAAACGTACGTGATTGTTGGATAACTAGAAATAAAACAGAAACTAAAAACAATCTAATGTCAAGAATACAGAGACACAACATTTAAACTGTCTAAAACATTTAACTGATATCGGATTATTAGATAATATGAACGAATGTACGGATTAGGGGTTGTATTGGATGTGAAAGCTCAAGAAGCACACCAAAACCAATAATAATTGGGAAATAATTTAATGTTTCCGCTTTCTTACATATTCTGCACACAAGGCTTAATTAATTTTTACCAAATATATAGCCTACTTAAAGGCGAACTATGTATATTTTCTTTATTATGCACTTATTTGTCATTTAAAAAAATATATTGTTTCTTATAAACGATTTAGGCGAATGCAAATATTTATGTAGAAAAACATTCCATTACAAATTACTTAATATATATGTATATATATATAATTTTTATTGCGCCTTATATTTCCCTTTTTAAACATTTGTTTTCTTTCAAACTCTTGAACACAATATGGGGCAAATTCCAATTGTGCCATTAAGAAAACGACCAAGAAAAAAAATAAACAAAAGCGACCATTTATACCAGAACTAGAAGTATTTTATTTGCTACAGCAAAAGCACAAATACACACCACAATTATTTTTATTTCAATAATATTCTTGTACTTACACACACATTTATTTAGAAGTCTCTCAAATGGGAAAAGGAAAGAAAACTCCAACTGCTGTGAAGGAAAAATTTTAATAGATTTGACCCATTTTGCTGTTTTAGTTTGTCTAAGTTTTTTGTTTTTAATTTTCCTCTTAATTTCTTATGTGGGTCATTTTAACGAAACTTCATACATACTTTTCTGTACACAAAATGTTTCTTTTTATTCCATACTGGCTGTAATTAAATATATTGTTGAACATACATATTTCTAATTGTCTTTTGTAGTAAGATTTAAGTATTACTCGCTCAGTTTTGTTTTTCTTACAAAAAAAATTGGTTTTTTGACCCTAAAACAAATTGATTAAAATTATGTTATTCAAATCTCTGTAGATTCGAAGGGTTCAAATTTGGTGCTTAAAAAAGTATATAAAATATTATTTAAGTGACAATTTAGTGCATATATCTATACACTGAAAAAAAGTGTGCCCGCATTGTAGGAATCATTTTGCAGATTCGCACCACAAAATACACAGCATGAAATTCTTTTGTACAAAAAATAAAAATTAAACTGCTATGAAATCGGGATTTTTTTAATAATCATACCTAAAAAGTATGACAAACTACAAAAATTATAAATTTTTAATTTTTTATCTAAAATCTTATTAACTCGGAAAAAATTATGAAAGGTTTTCGTTACTTTTGTAAATTGATAAAACTGTAGTTCACATTTTTTCCCTAATTTGCACGAAATTTATATTATAAAAAAATAGTTACTAGCTTTTCGTAAAATTTTGGATTATATTCAGTGTAAGCAAATTTTTCGATGACGTGTGTGTATAAGAAACCAAGAATGTGCTTACTAAAAGGATTTTCTTATGTTTTGAAAATGTGTGCAAGAAAAAAGAAGAGAACAACAAAATTTACAATTGAATAGAATTGAATTTCGACAAGGGCATATCTCTGAAAATTTAAAATGTTAAGGGAATGATAAAACTACTTATTAAATACCACCATGAGATTTGTTCTTAAAATTCAAAAGTTTAGACAGAAATTTGTTGATGGTTAACGAACGGTCTTATATAATGTTTCCACTGACTTGAAATCAACGAGATTTAAGTAAATTACTTCCAAGGGCTTCCAGCGGCTTTTAAGTGATTTGATGTTCAAACTTTCGTAGTCAAATTGATGAAATTAATTTATTTTCTCATGTATATATATATATATATATGTATAATGTAATTTTGTAATGCTGATCTAATGATGGAGTTTGTAGTTTTAAAAGCAACGCAGGGTGGCGTAGATAACTTGAGCTCAAGAAATAAATTTTCAACATGGTTCAAAATAAATCAAGTGCATAAAGGCAATTTGGCCCTATAAAAAATGTATGGTAAATCATGTATAAAACAACATGATTTTATGAAATAGTCAATGCAGTACGATGGCAGTTTAACAATTGCGTGAACGTAAAAAAGCGTTTTATTTATCAACGTAGTCTCTTCTAAGCTCGATACATTTAGTTCGTCGTCTTTATATTTTTCTTATTTCTTCCAAATAATAAGATTTCTCAGCATCCTTAAAATAGGAGTTTGCTTCAATGAAAACCTCTTCGTTTCGTTAAAATTTCTTACCACCCAGCAGCCATTTTTTTAATTTAAAAATTAGATGCTAAATCTGGAGACTATGTTGGAAATTTCCATGTTCCGTTCACAGTTACGAAACAGCGCAAAAACTCTTTCGGATTGTTTTATTGATTGAACCTCGCCAAATAACACATTGATATGGTTTAAGGTTGCAAACGCGGCATCCATCGCCCGGATGGCTTTTGTTATCCAAATACTCGTTGAAAATGAGATGTAATCGCTCGGTTGAGATGCCTACAGCTTCGGGCAGCTCATGCAGTTTCATTCTGTGATCGTCCAATGTAATTTCATGGATTTTATTGACTATTTCTGGCGTGACAACCTCTGTTAAGCGACCTGAACAATTGTCATCATTTGTGCTAGTACGATCACAACGAAACTCAGTAGACACATTTTTAACTATTGAAATTGATAGTACATAGTCCCCATAGTATTAATGAAGCCTTTTTTGGTTTCTGTGACGGTTTTTTTACTTAAAAAATTATTTTTTATCAGCGCTTAAAATTCCCTTTTTCCACTTTCGTTAAAATTATTGAGGACATGTACTTTCAATGACTGTCAAGAGCAAACTTTTAGATGCAGCATCCTCTAAATACGACAGTAGTATAGTAATACATAATAAGTGTTGTGTTTTTCTTCCGACTGAGAGAACACTGAAGATGGCACATAGCCGAAACCGGTCTGTTTATCAACCAAATTTGACGTGGGATGACGGAAATTCATTCCAAATTAATACATAATATTTAACAGGACCGGTGTTTGATTTAAGTTTAGTGCTTTGAAAAGGTCACATCTACGAGTTAATAGGAAATTTTCGAAATTATGTATGTAAAAGGCAAACTCAAAAAATTTGTGCGGAAAAGTGAGTTTGTCGAAATTTCCAATTAAATTAAAATCAGAATTATTGAAATACGAGTAAATGGATTAGCGAATGAATCACATTTTATTGATTGAAACTTCTTTTAATTGAAGGTTATTAATCAAAGCCGAGTTCGAGGTCTGAATTTTGCTCAAGTATTTACCTGAACGCTAATCATATTTGGTGTGGCGACCTTCGAAATAGTACTGTCGTTTAATCGTACTCTTTCCTTTCGTAACAGCAATAAATAAATAAAATATTAACGGCATTTTCAAATTCAGTCGAACTCGATAATTAAAACAATTAAATCAATATATATGTATATGTAGTACAAAAAATTACGTAAATTTATAATTAATCCATATATCCATATATTTTGTAAGCTAAATATAACAAAATATGTAATATAATAAAATGAAATTCCAATGACTGAAGACGAATTTAAAATGTCTTTAAGCTAAAGCAGTTTAAGAAACAAATCAAATATTTTTCAAAAGCTAAACTTTATTTATATACCTCTTTCAATGTGTTGAATAAGAAATTCAGCAAAAAAAAACTGTAACGCCTAAATAGTTTGAAGTGTCCCAAAGCATGATCATTTTAAAAACCAATCCTTGCTAATAAAATATTGAATTTGCTTAAACCCTAAAAGTATACCACATGCATTACCCCAAAAACACATTTGAATATACATTTGAATATTGACAAGGAAACCATTAAATTTAACAAATACTCCCTTAGAAGATTTAAGCATATAAAATTAAAGAAGTCAATAAACACAAGCTGATTTTCGATTGTTTTCTTTTTCTATATTTATGGCATTGTGAATAAAGTGTGGGGAACCCTCCTCATGAAAATAAAATTCAAGTTTGATAAGGAATTAACCTACATTTCACAATAAACACATTTTAAAACAGAATTGAAGAAACAAGTTTTAATTAAAAATCGAACAGTGTACAAAAAAATGAATATATTGAAAATTATAAGTTTTTTTATAATTTCTGGCTCATGTAAATATAAATATGTACAGCTTAAGCTGCAATGATTTTAAAAAAAATTGTGTAATTTTAAAAACATAAATTTGAGGTAATTTTTGAAAACTAATGACTACTCAAACACTAAGTTAAATAAAGGTGCAGCATATTATAGGGATGAAGTTATAAATCTAGTTGTGGCATACATAGGGATGTAAATATATATATAAAACTGCAGCATATCTCTAGGCTGTCTGTATGCAATTTCAATAACAATGGACGGTGAAACTTATAATTATACTGGTACTTTTTTTGCAAGGCGAGTAATTGAATAACAGTTTGATTGTTCTATAAATTATCCTACAAACCTATTTAAAGTACAAAAGAAAAATTAAAATTGTTTTTAATCATACTGTGCGTCACATAATAATGCAAATATTTTTTCCATGTGAGAAATTCTTTCTTACATTAGTCAAAGAAGCCAGGTGCAGTTTAAAAAAAAACTATATTGCAATGTTTAGGAGAAAGACAGAAAATTTCACTACTGCCTTCTATAATTATAGTGCCGATAAATTCTTATAAAAGTTGTTTATATATCAGTTACAAAATTTATAATTAAAAATATTTCGCAAAGATAACAAGTTACGGTTACGATTTTTTAGCCTACTAAGAAAAGTACAGCATATTTTAAGGAGTCCGTTTGTAAAGCTTTAGAGCATCCTTAAAATTTAACTAAATAGGAAAAGCTCGAGTTTATTTCTGCCCTATGACAAAAAAACGTTTGTGTAATGTAAAGCTCTCTTAAAGCTATCGAAGTTATTTAAAAAAAATTATACAATTAAAAGCTCAAAATAAAAAATGTGTCTGTGTATTCAAAAATATGGTTGATATATTTTAAAATTTATGTGTATTTAAATAAAATCAATAAAACTGATGCTCATCGTTAGGCGGCCATAAAAAATTTCTACGCATAAATAACAAATATACAAGAAACTGAAATGTGTTCGAAAACTGCTATTTAATATTAATAATTAGATCATTTAATCTTAGTAAACGAAGCCTTTTTAAATCTTAACTCCCTGACATTATTTTAGCCAAAAATATTTCCAATAAGATGTAAAAAACTTATAATTTTTGGTATTTATAAAATAAAATGCAGCATATAAAATACAATTGTTGTAATTATTCAAACTTTCTGTAAACTTTGATTTGTTCCTAAAATAAAAACAGATGTAAATATTCAAAAGTTATTTATCTGAAACCATTTTGTTTAAACTACAACAATTCACCATTTTTTTATCTGGTTTATTTGATTTTTCTTTTACTGTAACCCCGAAATCCCAGTTTTTCTTAGTTATCAGTGGAGTAAATGGTTAGATTGCACAAAACTTTTAATCAGACATACTATGTATATACCTTTACATTCGTTGGAAATACTGGTGGCATACAGCAAATAACAGAAGCCACAGTGTTATTTGGTATTTGCTTTATAATAAAATTGTAAAATACAAACAAACAAAACATTTAACTTGTATGGTGAAAGATAACGAAATTTTCAAATGTGAACACACTTTCGCTTATGAAAATAATGGTGGCGCTTTGCTTTAAACAGACTTTTGAGTGTAATAATAAGTTCTTTGAGTTAAGTTTATTTAATTAAAATTTAAATTTGCTGAAATCTCCTTTCTGGCAATAAGAGAGAAAGAAATTAAAAGACTTAAAATACTGGTATATAGCAAAAATTAAATTTAAAATTTTTTGATGTAGTTTAAAATCAATTGCAGAAAAGCAAATTCTGAGGGCAAATTACGGTATTCGATATTAAACGAAATCCCATACAAAATTTTTTTGAATTTGTACGGAATTTTCGTTCGATATCGTATGCCGTAATTTGCCCCCAGAATTATTTTTTTCTATAAAATCTTTAATTTTAAAGATGTTCACAGATATACTAATAAATGCGTATCACATAAATAGGCAAAGACAATTTTTTGAATCCCTTCTCCTCTGTTTGCCAACCGATTTTCTTCTTTCTTTTACCAAATGATAGACATTGTTGGGCTTTAGCGACCCGACTGTATATTATTTAAATCAGCTTAGTATTAAAGGAGTAAACGGCCCCTAAAGTTGACACCACTACAAATGCCAAAAACACAATCGTACATTTACTTATGTAAGTATAGCAATAAGACTGTTTAAGAGTACCTACATATGTATGTATATAAGTAATAAGATTTTTTTCTCTTCAAATGAGTAAAGTTGAAAAAGAAAAACATATAAGTATTAAAAGAGATCAGAATTAAATATGGATGTACATACATATATGTTCATTAAAGATTTGTTTTATTCGGGAAAAAATTTGTCTATGTAAATGCTTAATATTTAATTAATTATAGATAGAATATGGTCGGATGTGTCGGCCATAGCATTAATATATATTAGCAAAATATAAACACTGAAATTGTTTGCTCTTATGCAAACAATACATGTTGGGACTGTTGGTGCAACTTATGTGGTTGTGTTCAAGATCGCGATTTTTGTAGGCTGGTTGTACGTTTTAAAAATGACGCCATTTCGTATCGTATAATTCCACGACGGCTCTAAAAACCACAAAGCCGAGTTCTAAAGCTCTTCCAGTCCTAAACTGTTGCGAAAACTAAACTTGCTCTTTTGCAGTATTTCACAAAAAAAATTAATGAGTATGCTTTCAATTGCTTTGTTAGATCTTGACACCTGCGACTATATTTGAATTTTATTTTAAATGAAACATATTTTAAAATTCAGCTGTTTCACAACTTTTCGAACACTTCAAAATAATTCGAAAATAAGAAGTACTAATTGAAATCCACTGACATAAAACAATTCTCATTTATATAGAGGATTTTATTGCTGCGCCGAAAAGTCGATATTACAGTATACATTAGTTATGTATGTCATAAATGTTATTATTTTTACATGCACTTTTAACGTTAGTATTATTAGTGTAATAAAGGGTACTTTTAATGTTTTTTATTTATTGCACTGCTGACATTGTCACAAAAATTCTTTAATAACTAACAACATGATCTTACTAACTGCATGTTAAAATGGAAAAAATACCAGTAAAAAAGTTGTCACATTTCCCAAGAATTGCCACAGATAATTAAAAATATTTTATTTAAAAAACCCGAACAATTAAATTAATTAACTCAAAGTAATTACCTGAAAGAAATAAAACAAAGCCTGTAAACAAGCCACAATTAAAAAACTAAACTGTAATTGCCATTGTGATGACCTTTTTCACTTAAATGAAAAATATCATGAAATGCATAGTAAAACTGTAAAACACTGCAATAGTTTTTTCAGCTTACATATGCCATGGCTTTGAATTACTAAGCTTAAAGCTGACAAAAGCAATTATTTTAAAAAATCTATCTTAAGTTAAAGGTTGCTGCTAAAAAATATTTTATTGTCCATAAAATAGTTTGTTTAGGCCAAATATTTTCATAAGAAATTATACATATACAATATGTATTTTATTTGTTATGTATACATAGTATATTTCTGTACATTGTTATATTATACATACATAAATTCATATGCACATATCGCTCCTTTATTGCAACTTAGTCATATCTTAAAAAAAAGTGATTTCTTAGTTAAGAATGCATAATTATTGTCGTATCGTTTTTCATCTTGTGCAAAAAATTCATACAAATATCTTGTTTACTCGTCTCTTGAGGGAAGAATATTTTTTAATTTTTCCATTGAGGTGGTAGTAAATTAAAAACTTTAAACTCATTTTCTGGAGAAGAAGTTTTTTTGAGATATGACTACGTTGCAATAAAGGAGCGATATGTGCAGTTATAAATTTGTGTGTATGTTGCCTGTATATAAAATTCCTTGCTCTACATAGTTTTAACTGTAAATACGCTTGACCTGGTTTACTTTTAATATTCGGCGTTGCTGAAACTGCTACGATTCCCCTACCTCACCTTTTTTCATACAAAGTCGCCAGTGCTTGGAACTTATACTCATACATAAAGTAAATGCATGCTCTTGCATGATTGATATAAATATATGTATATAAATTGGTATATGTATATATTTACATGTTTGTATATCCATATATTTATGATACATGAACATTTATCGTTTTAATTTTTTGGTTTTGGCGAATTATGGAGGCTCTTTGTGAAAGAATACGTGCCGTTACTCTTTTGTGTGCTTTGCTTTTTCTGTGTAATATTTGTGCTGTGTATACATATATGTGCGGGCGCTTTTTTATATGAGCATTTATGTATTTGTGTATTAGTGACCTACTTTGATCTACTTAAAATTGCATTTTGGGGGTAGTTATGTTAAAAACTACCATAACAAAGCTATAAAAAAAGACAGCATGAATAGAATGAAATATGAAAAAGCACCAATTTTATATAAAGCATTTTCTCCTTCATCATTGACAAGGTCAGTAGTAGTACGAGTGGCAGTAGTTTTATAGCAATATGTGGTTTTATATATGTTTTATATTTATATATTTTCTGATATACAGAATTTAATAATTTATTATTTATTATATCAGGAATTAGGGGGCAAATATAATTTATGTTTGTGTATAAACTAAAGCCTATTTTTGGGGGCAATAAATCAATTTCATTATTTTCGTACTGAAAAGAGAAATGTGACGCGAGTCCTTAAACAATTATATATGTATACAAGGAAAAAGTTTTATTAAATTTATAACTCCACTTCAGTTTGTTACGCTTAAAGGAATTTCATCTTCAAGAAATGACACAAGTTATTGTATTGAGGTAGGGAGCGGTTTTTTTTAATGACTATAAAAAAGTCCTATTATTTTATTACAGTTTATGGACACTCCTTGTTCCTTTAGTGATATTAGAATATGCGTAGCTTTATTGGACTATTATTGAATGGCAAGCCACTCATTAGATTAGATTAGATTCAAATTTATTTTTGCAAGTCACGGTACTAATTCATTATGCACCTACCTATGACTACTACCTTCTTTAAGTGACTAATAGATTTAAATACTAATAGATTTAAATACTTTGACCCCCCGTTTACGTTTTTCAGAAGTTGGTTTTTATATAATTTTTATATATTTATGTATGTTTTTCCGCGAACTTCTCTTACGATAAAATCTAACAGCCCAAAATTTGTATCTGTAGTGATAAAATTATAGTTTCAGTAATAAAACCGAATCGAAAACTCTGTTTAAATATATTAATAATTAAATTAAAAAGATCGAAAAACTCACATGAGGTAAAATAATTGCGGATGGGTTTAACGTTAGTGATGATAAACTCAGAGACTTTTCAAGTTGATTTGAGAAAACAAATTGTAAATGTTGGAATAATCGAAAATTGGAGAAAGGGGAAGCATACATCAGCACTGAAATCGAAAACATAAAACCAATTCACCCAAAAGCCGTCGAGCAGCAAAATATGGTGATTTCCCCGAAGTTGTTTGTTTTTGTTTAAAAATTTTATGTTTTTCAGGGCATTTTTCTTTATTAAATTTTACTGTCTTAGATGTCGATTTTTTATTCTTAATTTTATTTGTTATTATTTTCAAATATTTATATAATGAACTTTACTCCACTGATTCTGTGGCGCTGGGTTTCTTAGTCAATATTGTTGCAGCATATAAGCTAAATTTTTTTAATTGATTTGTGTTGTCGTAATGAACCATTTTATAAAAAATTAAGAATATTGCAACAGACATTTTAACATAACTCGGGAAAGTACTTTCTTGATTTTAATCATATAGTGTTGTTCAAGGTTGTGATTTTTGACACACTGTGCGCTTGCCAATGAGAGGGAGGGAGCATTTTCGACGTCCAAGTAATATATGTACAGTATTCGTTAGCAGAGGACGCACAATGGTTTAATGTTAAATATACAAATTTATAACGTAATTGTGAAGATATAGATAAACAGGAATATGTAGAAAATTTCCTATATCATTGTCAGGAGATCTACAGAATTCAAAAAACTATCCGAACTGAATAACGAAATCTTGAGAGTTTTGATATACATATGCATTGGACACAAAAATATTAACGTAGTCTGACCTAACATTTGTCTTCCTGGTTTGGTATTTAAAAAGTTTGGTATTTAAAGAATTTTATACGTAATGCGTTGTGGCACTTACTACCCAATCAACCTCAAATGGTTGATATTTGAAAACACTAAAACACAACCCTCATTGTATAGATGTTCCACTGTGTCATTAGAGCTTGTTATCAACACATACTTTTATTTCATACATGAAATATTTTTAATTGCACTTGTGTACTGCAAGACCTTGTCCACATGAAAAAAAATGTTTGGTTCTTAAACAATCTCGTAAACTTATTCAAGTGATTTCCTTAATTTTCAAATATGTCTCTTTTTAAAGCATTTAATTTAAATGAAACTTTTCTATTGGAAAGCAGAAATACAAAAAAAATTCAAGTGGCATATCTGACCCAATTGTTACTGTTTGTTCGTTTTTTGTTTATTTGATATGCATTTAGCTCATCATCATTGCCATCATATTGTTTGTCATAGTGTAAATAATAAAAATAAATACATGTACATTTGTTATTTATGCAATTTATTATTTAATTTTATAAACAAACACATGTATATATACAAATACATACTTATATATACATATATGTACATGTGAACATGCATATGCTGAATTAAAAGTGAGTTTGTATGTACTTACTTTTACATATACATGTGTAGGTTTAAACATGTAGCCTTGTATTCACACAAAGTAATTGCAAAGCAATCACACCGAACAACAAAGCTGGTTTGTTACATACAGTAGAGAGGAGACAACACAACAAATAAAATAATGAAAATAAAACAAAGTTCGGAAGGAAGTAAGCTTTTTAACTGGGTCATCATCGCTATAGTAAATACAACTACATCCACATATTTACGTGTGTACTAACACAACAATAGTGAAAAATCATACTAAGTAAATGAGGGTTAGAGAAAATGACACAATTTTCAAAACGACTGACAACCTTGCATTTTGTATAGATATGAGTGACAGTCCCCCAAATGGGATTTATTATTGAGAGGCAAGACACAAAAGGGAGCAAAACTAATTAAAAGCAATAATTAAATTATATTCATTGATTCGATAGATATAATAACAATAAAAATAAATTAATAAGAAGGAACTTGTGTGCTTAAAGAAAGTATTATTTGACTGCCATAGAAACTTCCTTTAGAGATGAAGATTTTTATTCAGGCTGCTGGCAAGTCATAATGGATTATTATAATAATGGTCTTGAAAGAGTAATTAAAAAAAAATTTATTTATTTTAATGCTATTTTTTATATCGAATTCTTTTTGGTTTTTTAATCCATGTAATTGATATTTAGCTAAATTTTGTAACGTTTTTAGTCACGGGAAATTAAACGTGAGACAACATTCCATTTTGAATAATTTTTCCGTTATTGCTTGCAATGTTGTCTCACATTGAATTCGTCCAGACTAAAAACGTTACGAACTTTGGTCTAATATAAATTGCATATTTGGATTTTATAATATTTGAAGAACATAAGTAAAATAGTTTTGTAAAAAAAAAAAACATAAATAATAAATATAAAATCCAATTGAATCCACATATCGTTGGTATCAAGTAGAAAGGCCTTAACTCAAATGATTGCAACTTTACAGGAGAAACTTAAAACTGTACAACTGCTTGTACAACGGCATGTAAAAGCGTTATTTTTTACACTAATGCAATAAATTTTTGTGAAGAGGTGTACTTGTGTGAAATGTATTGGAATCACTGAAAAACTTAATTTCGTAAACAATACGAGACCGTCGATATGTATGTAATCAATTGTACATTCTACGTCGCATATACCACTGCTCAAACACCAACAGGTTCGTAAACTTTTACTGAGAGAATTTTTTCCTTCGCGATTTCGGGCAAACAGTTTAAAGCTGAATATTGCCTTAATAAAACAACCGCTAAAAAATTATCAATTGCAGTTAAAAAATGCTGTTATGCAATATAAATGTTCACAGTCGTTAGAGAGTTGTTCTGTGCTTATGAAAAAAAATATCTAAAAAATTATCAAAAGATAAATTTTAGTTGTGCGATATGTGTAACAGCCATGTATTCTATACATATTTATTTTTTCTTATCTGTTGTCATGGATTATACTTTCACTAAAACTCTAAACTGCTTACATAAAAAATAAACTAATTTCGGAGTGGAGTGTAGACCGTACAGAAAAAAACCTATTATTAATTTATACATGATTAGGTAATAAAAGACATACATATTTAATCTTGTAAAATTTTATTCAACATTTACATAAACATTTCGTTTTCTCTTTTAAAAACTTACTTAAATTGAAAACATTGAGCGCTACTGTTTCACCACTTTATAAATAAATAAATAATTTTACTAATTTAATTTACCCATACCACTTTTATTTACATATCTTTCCTGTCTATTGATATCATTTACAGCCAGACTGTAATGTGTTGTTCCAATATTCATGAAGATTTTACTCGATGAACTATTAAATATTTGATTAAACATGTCTGCAAGTTACTACAAATAACTTTCTTCGTTGGCTCTTTTTTCTAAAAAAAATATTTTTTTGTTGTGCTACTTTGTTTGTTAAATGTGTTTGATAACAATGAATGGAAAAATGCCACCCTGATATGTTAAGTTAACCTTGTTTTTTAAACTTTCAAATACTAGTTTACAAGTTCCGCTTTGTCCCTTATTTTAGGAAAACCATTAGAGAATTAAAAAAAGGCAGGGACAAAACGCAACTTGTGAATTTGGTAAAAGAACGATTATATCAGTACAGTATTTTTGTTAATTTACGTTTCAGTTGTATTATAGTGTGAAAGGAACTTTAGAAGATATGACGTCACAGAGAGACAAACAGTCACATAGATCCACAGGTGAATTTTTTTGTAGGTAGTTATTCAATTCTATTAAAACAAAACACCGACTCAGAAACAGAAAAATGGAAAATAAGTAGAATTAATGTTAATCAAACCGAATTCATTTTTCAGGTGGTGTTGATTTTACGACAAACATTTCCTGGTTGGCACAAAATGTCAAAAACAGAAAAAGACAATTTATGCATTTTCTTAGCAAATTTTATCACAATGCATATGCCCCAACCATAGTATAAGATATTACAAAAAAATAGTCAGATGTTCTTTCAACACAACCTGTAAAATTAATTCGTCTTGATGTTAAATAAAAATTTCAAAATCTGTTTTAAATCAGCAGCATAGAGTCGTGTAGAGCAAGAGACGAATCCGAAATAAATAAATTCGAAAAACGAGACCAAACTGCAAGAGCTGATTTGGAGCAGCTGAGATTGAACACCTGAGGAAAGAAAAAATTTTTTAGGAGCCATTAAATGTACCGAAATATATATTTTGTTTTTATCATATGGCGATGTTCAATACTAGTATTTATAGCAGTTAATATAAAAATAAAGATTTTTTTTAATAATTTTAAAAAGTTTTTGTAAAATTATTCAAAGAATAGCAATTCGTATGAAATTATTCGAATTTATTTATTTGCAAATTAATTAATTGCCTTTTTATATTAAGAGTATCAATCTGTTGTCGGAGGGAGTTGTATGTCAATGTATTTTATAATAGTTTGGAAATGTTTTTGGTAATTTCTATAGCACATACAGCTCTTTACTATGTTTTTCAATTGTCGTATATGTGTATATGTATTTCAAAAATTAAACTGTAATCTCTTCTACTTTTCGTCTTTAAAAATTTTGACGTATCGGTGATTAAAAACGCAAACTTAAGGCCGTTGTACGTTGCTTTTTTTCAACTGGCAACTAAGTTGTAATACAGGTCTTCTTATGAGCTTTGTCACATTCGGTACTTCTCCGTCAACGCAAAGTACTAAAGTTGGGCAGCTTTTAACTCTTAATGTACGTTGAGGCTGATTTAATGTCCGTCAACAAAGTACTCATTGTTTCAACCTCCTCCACCGATACTTTAATGTCAGTTGAAAAAAGCAACGTATAACGTACGACGGATTCTAGGTGCCTCGGCCTTTACAGCTGTTCGCAAGTGTCATAATACTTCTTACATAAAAAAATTCTATGCGGAATGTATGTAGTGTACAGTTCGGATATGTAATTTTTTTGTACTAAAATATTGGCGGGGTTTATATCTGTAATTCTTGCATTCATATTTTCTGTAACCAATTCAATATTTAAAAAATGTTATTTGGTTTTGTTAAGTAAATAAATAAAACAAATTACATTGTTGCTATATAAAAAAATCCAATTTGGATCCGGTTTGAAAAATGTGCCGTATATTTCATGAGACACTGGTAATTTTTCACATTCACATAGGTTTTTAAAAAGTTGCATGCCTAATTTAGCTATTTCTTTTAATTTCGATTACACCTTACGGTTGCATTTAGAGTTAGAATAAAGCTGACCTAATCCACAAAAGTAAGAAAAATAGAAACGAGATTAACTGTACAGTTTCGATTGTTAGTTAGGCTTTCCATGTAATCGAATTAAAGCTCATTAGTTTTCCTGCCGATCTAGCTAGAGCAGCAACATATTTACTAAATAAAAATTATTTATATATTTTATGCCTTTTTTAAAATATTAATTTGGGCTATTTATTGCACTTTGGAAATTAAAATTAAATAGTTATTGTTTTTTTTTTGTTTTATCTACGAAAAATTTATAAAAACAAAAATTTACTGATGTCGCTTTTTTTAAATTTAACATTTCTTTTCCTTTTTATAAAAAAATTGCTATTCAAATTTTTCTTAAGATAAAAGTTTTGCCTTGTAAGTGGTGATACAATAATTTCTAATAAACTCACTATTTCAAAGTATCATTGTATTGCAAATTTTCAATAAAAAGGGCAAAAAATGTTGTACTTTTTCTTTGAAAAGAAAACGTCATAAATGATTTCATTTTGAAACTAACAGGGATAAAGAAAAACTTTAATTTTTTATATGTGTAACCATATACATACGAGTACATACATAAATATTGCCTGTAGCGTATATCTTATGTTGTCATATACATACACATTGTGTTCTATATACTTAAGTGAACTGAAACATATTTTCTTCTATTTTGCTGCACAACATTTAATTCCATTACTTCCAGTGACCCATTTTTTTGAAATCACAATAACAACTGACTGACTACCATAATATGTACTCATCCCCCCAAAAAAATGGAATAAAAGGTACTTATGTATGTATCCTTGATAATAACACTAACTTTTAACTCTTGAGTTAAAAAAGGGGAAAAAATCTAAATCACAACCTTACTCAATTTGTTATGCAAACAAATTCTCTTATAATGTATTCTTTTAACTCTCTTGTTTTTTGATAAACAAAAATGCTCATTTAATTTATCATATTTCACTCTTTCTTTTATCAAATTTCTCTTTAGTGTTGTCTAGACTCTAGAGCTTTTTAATACTCTTTACTAGTATCCGACCGCGAACGCACTTTGTCAGACCGAACATCGAACTCGAAACTGAACATTTTTCATTGAGTAGAAACAATTTAATTGTGATGATACTTTTTATTTAATAAAAACAGATTTAACACACAACGCTTTATTTTTTGTACGTTAAAATTTTACAGGGATTGTTTTTGCTTAACTTTGGTGATAAAAACATGTACAAAACTTAATCTAAAGTTCGGTGTTTGTCGAATTTTTTTGCCGAACGCCGAACACCAGCCGAACGTAAGAGTTTGCCGAAATCTGACACCGAAGCCGAACTTTCTGTCGGACTCTACTCTTTACCAATAAATGTAGCATAAATGTCATATCTTTTTTTTAGGGTATTACGAACTTTTTGTATTTTTTAACGAGTAAAACATTAGCGATAAGGAGCCGAGATGCTGTGAGCGGGACTTACAATTTGATGTCGGATCAGTATACGATATGTTGCGCTCGGATTTCAAATAATGATGTAATATATATTAAAAGCGTTGCAAATATCATGCAATTTCAGTAACTTCATTGTTTTTCCAACTAACATTATTAACCATCATGCCAAACAAAAAACCAATCCCCACCATATGTAGTAACCGAAACCCAAAATGGCAACGCTATTGTTTACTATTGAGTTGAAGTAAAATAACGGTAACATACCTTCACTCTCTTTATCTCTGTCAAACTTTCTCTTTAACGAGTTTGCTTCCTTTTCATTTTGGCTCTTGTTTTAGTTTATTTACTAGCCTTTTCAGTGTTATTGTAGTTATTGTGAGAGCGTAAATACTTTTCATATAAATATTTCCTTTATTTACGAATAGACCCAGCATAAATTATGCTCTGTTTATTATATGTATACTCGTATGTATGTTTGCACTTATGTATTTGACCTAAATTCTGGTTTTCTTGGTCTCGTTTGATTTGCAAAAAAGCAACTCCATTTGATATGCGCTAAGCTATAAAAGGCTATACATCATGAATAGCCTTATACCACTTTATTCATATTCGTACATACACTTGAAATTCCATGCAAACATCCTTGGGAAACTAGAGTGTATATTGTATTGAATGGTTATCATCCCCTTTGGATTTGGTTTGAAATTAACTATGAAAAGAAAATCTTTTAAAGCACAATATCTCAACAGTTATCAATTTAAGCCAAAAATGGAACAGCTACAATTACACTCATACCATTCAGTGCAAAGAGAAACATATATTATGTTGTATATGCTTTTCTTATGTATAAATACATACTTGTTTGAAAAAAATATTGAACTATATTTTTAACATCAATATACACATGCATACATATGCGTATATATATGTGTGTATATACATGCATAAATACAACATATATCAACATAGAAGAAATTGTTTTTTTAGCAAACAATTATTTATATACCAAATATCTTGATTATGTCAGCAATCAGTATATCATTATAAATATGTACTCAGTTGTACACTTATACATTAATTTTATGTCTATTGTGTTGTTTCTTTTTTTTCAATCATACAAATATGCTGAATTATAAAAGGTCAACGAAAAAAAGGACTATTGCTTCTATGAATTCTTAGATGAGGGGGATGATAACATTTATACAACTTTGTTTGTAAAAGCTAAAAAATACAGTTTGTAAAATAAATCTTTGCACAGCGAAAACATGCTGCGAAATTCCTATTCAATAAAACATCAAAACAACGGATGAACGCAAGGCACCCCAATTCGCTTTGAAAAATACCTGCTTTCTTTGTCAAAATCAACGTCAAAAACTATATATAAATCAAACATAAACAAATTTTGATCAAAATGCAAGGAGATGCAAGCATGATGAAATAAACAGGTGGCTCTATTAGGGCTACGACTACAACAATAAAACAAAAAAAGGATTTTTTGTTTGTGTAAAGTCTAACCCTTTGTCAAAAATTATTGTAAACAAAAATTAAATTAAATAATTTAACAGAAACCATTGAATTTTTTGGACGCTACAAATGAGCAAGACAAGTTAGTGCGGATTGCTTTAAAGGTATTGCGGTCCATATAGAAAGTAGTGGTGGCACTCTCAAAACAAACACAAATGTATAAGTACCCATAAGAAATTATTGAAAATTTTAATAAGAAAAATAAACACAAATTGAATAAACAAAAGCTTGGACACTTTGTAAATATAAACTAGAGATGGGATCGTGAGGGGTTTCTCACTCACGCTCACGATAAAAAATTTTACTCATGCACGACCTTATATTTTTGGCTCCCGTTCATGCATGCTCACGTGAGTAGGAAAAAAAGTTACCCACAATCACAAAAACTCACACTCACGAAATATTCACGAAAAAAAATGTTTAATAATTAAAAAGAATATTATTATTATCACTGATCCATTCTGCTAGTCTGATGAATAGACTGTTCCAATAATACTTTCTCAATAAAAATAATTTTAGTTTATCAAAAAAAAAATTCTAAAATTAATAAAGAAATGAGTAAAGTCAGATTTGAACTTGAGTCAAACAATTCCTTTCAACATAAACCTAAAATAATTTAAGTACACTGAAAAGAAACATCAATCCATCCGCACTTAAATCAGTACCAAGCGGTGTTGAAAGTACGGTAATCCCAGATTTACTAAAATCAAGTACAGAAAGATTGATTTAAGTACGGACGGATTCAAATGCTTAATTTAATGTAAGAATTTTTTAGTTGATTCAATATTTTCACGTATTAGATTGGTTATCTAAAGAAGTCCCGTTTTCGAGCTGATTGAAGTACATTGTGTTTTGTACTCAAAATTTTGAGTACGACTCGTACTGAAAATAAGTAGAAAATACCTGAATTTAGTACGGCGTTTTTCTTTCTGTGTAATTACATACAAATATTAATTAAGAAATATACGAAAAAATAACAATATAGAAAAAAAATCACGAAGCAATCACGCCAAAAAACTACTTATGCACGCTGAATTTCTTTGTACTCGCGTTCATGCACGCTCACGTAGTTGAAACAAAAAATTAATTAAGATGACTCACGCTAATCACGTGTGCGGTGCCCATCTCTAATATAAACAAAACTGATATAAAATGGAAAAAACAATGCTAGAGCAAAAAATTATCATATGGCGTAGTAATGCCACCTGTTTATTTCACCATGGATGCAAGGACCAAAAAATAATCACCTGAGATGTCAAGACCACCTGATAAGAATTCGCCTTGGGATTATCGCTGCTATTCTCGCATTTTTCGTGATTGTGACAATAACTACAATTGAATACGTTGTCTAGGTTTCAATTAAAAGCTCTCATGTGAACGACTCTAAAGTGGTAGCTACCAGTTCTAATTCTGGAACTTTACATGGAAGTTACATTTCACATGTCTCTTTTACATGGCACTGTCATTAGAGGGGATCAATTGGCATAACTAATATACTCTCTGGCAGGTCCAAGATCTAACCTCATTGAGCTAGTTTTGTTAAAGTTAATATTCGTGTGTATTGATAGCCATTCTTTATACATCAATTGTCTTGTTGGCGATCGTGTTGTTTTGTGATGTCAAAAAAGACGAAATTGTTCGGGCACGTTTCTTTTGAATTGCAATAGAGCAATTACATATCTGACTACCTTACGTGTGATACAAATGTATCACGACTTCCGCATATCTCTACTTTCAACTGAAATATATAACCAGATTCTTTTGTTGCTGAGATAATATTGAGTCACAGAACGTATACTCAATATTTAAGATAAAAAGTTTTTCCATAATACTTACACGACGCGGCTTGCAATAAGCATATGCGCACGAATACAGAAACCGAAGCTTGTAAGACGCTGTGCTTATTGAAGACGAGTAACGATGTGTAGACAACAATTAACGCTGGACAATAATGACTTGAATCCGATGTGCTCGGTAAGATGAACATGAAGTTTTTATAGGTTTGAACAAATGTTGAACACAAAGAGAATGAAGTTGTACAAGTTCAAGCACGAACACGCTTTGCGTGACACTCGAAAAACGTTAAATCAAACAGGACATACTTATTAATAACAGTATTCCAGAAGTATGAAATTTTTCATATATTTGCCTGTAAACAGTAACATTAAATCAACAATTAAAGCGACATAATAAGTGAAGCTTAGGAAGGGTAGAGTCTGTGGGACTTTCACCCGGAGACCTTTAGACATGAAATGTGGAACAAGATGTGTAATTAGTAGATAAACTGCAGACATGCAATTGCATGTGGAAGCTGTGGAGGCGGAGATAAAATATTTATCCATTCCCGATATTTGTATGAGTTTTGACACTGATTTTTTAGTGCATATTTAACGCATTTGTTTACCTTTTACAGCATTTTTCTAATTTATAAAAATTAATTCACTCTTTTAGAGCATATTTTGATACTTTATTGCGTTGTTTTTTTTTCAACACGGCTAGAAATGGTTTTGCAATGAAAGTAAAAATCAACGGGGGCTTGCTAAATTTTGGTATTGCTACATTTTCGCCATTTGCATCTCATTTCTGATCTACATATGTATGTAATGTTGAAAGCACGTCAGTTTCGAATGTTGATGTCAAGGAAGTGTTGTATTTTAAATATGCTTCTATTACATCAGTTGACGTTGAAATACCATTTTCAATGTATAAAAGCTAATCTATATAATTAATAGGCAAACACGTTTTTTGAGATCCCTTTTACAGAGGTAATACTGAACCGATTTCGGAAATATTTATATGTTTTTAATGGGGATTTTAGATAGATGTGCACAAGCTTAGTTTTATTTAAATCGGTTTAGTATTTTGAAGTTGCTAACAATACATGCATATTTATTACACATACAATGTGTGTATGTGTGCTTATCCAATTTGCTTTGTGTAGAAATGAGACAGAGTTTTTTCTATATGTATTTTGCAAAAAGAGAGAGATAAGTAAGAGAATTTTAAGTTGTTTATTTAGAATGTTTTTTGTTTTTGTATTTAACCGTATATATTTATGTAAATGGTTAATATTTAATTACGGGAAAGCGGGGCGATTCGCCGTCGACCGCTGGCTATTGCTCGTTTTGATATAATACACAACGCATATAATAATAATAATAATATCTAAGTCATCATATTGTTAGTTTTTACAATAACAACTACTGATATAAAGCTTGACTTATTTTCTCTAGAAATTTTAATTCTGATCTCCTTATAAATTGAAATTCATATTTTTTGTATTTAGTTATTTTTGGACGTTGTTGCTATTTTATTTCAGTTTTATCGTATATTAAATGCTAATTTATGTTTTCAAGTTTAACAAATTTCCATCACACATTTTCGGCTTGTTTCAAGCCTGTTTATCTTAAATATATCTCGTTTTTTCCCTGAGAGTTTGTATTGGTTTTTATATAGCCCCAAAATGTGTGAAGGTCATAGCCCTTAATTTAGACTTCAAACGATCGTTATTGAAAAATAAACTACGCATTCAGTATTTTCTTATTTATCATAAGGAAAAGAAGACTTACTGCACACATTGTTTGCAAAAGCTATAAAATTCGAGTCAATAATTGTTTTCTTTTAATTTAATATTTATCTTTAAAATCAAAGCCGAAACTTACATGTCACACTTACATTAAAAAAAGCTTGTATTTTCCGTCCAACAAAAAACAACACGACACAATTTAAATTTTTTTTATTACTACTTGACTAACCTTGAAAATTTCAGAAAATTTATATTTAAACACATTGACATACTTTTGGAACAAATACATGTATAAAATACAAAGAACAACAACTAAATAACAACAAACTATAGAAAATCTACAAATTACGAAAATCTCTAAAAGTGGGTTACAACAGCATAATGCTTAGAGAGCAAGCAACAGCAGGGAGGCAGTATCAGCAACAGCCAACATCATCATTATCATCTCAGTGCGTTGAAATGCAAAAATGTAATGCAAATTAAAAATGTCATCAAAATTAAATAAATGTACGAAAAAAAATTTCCTCTTGCGCTTAGTATCCAAAAAATGGAGAAAAGATTTTATCTTATAAACAAATGAATTATTAGCATACTTTAAGGGGTGTTGAAATTTAAACAGTTTTAAAAAGTAAGTAAATGTAATATTTTTTTATCACGAAGTTTTAAAGAAATAACAACAATGAAATAAATTAGGTTAGTGGCTCATGGTATACATATATCGATGGCCTCAAGCAGAAAGGACCTAACTCGTATTTTTTACGAAATTTTGTTTTTCAGTGATTTCAATACATATCACACAAATACACCTCGTCACAAAAATATATTGCAATAGTCACAATTATTTGAGTTGGGGCCTTTCTACTTGAGTCCAACGATATGTATGTAGGTATGTATTTGTTTAAATCTATATAGAATCACGAACATCAATTTTATATGCAGACATAAATATTTGAATACATATTTGTTATGTACTTGTTTGTATGTATTTATATTCCCAGCAAACATGCAGCTTTGATCCCAAATTTCAGAGTGATGTTAAATCATACTTATTTCAAATAATAAATATTTGGAAATAATTAAAATGTAAGCTGTGAGTAAAGTAAAGATTTTTCAACAAAAAGCATGGCTGAGTTCCAAAACGTCAAAACACATTTTGCTACTGTTTTGAAACATTATGTAAAAAAACCAGTAACAAAATTAGTGATACACAATTTGCTTTAGTTTGCGTATCGATAACTTTTATTATACATTTAGGGATGTGAGACATTGTCAATGTTTGCTTGGTTGCGTTAAGGAATGCATGACTTTGTTCAGTTGCATTGTATACATATCGTTTTTTTCTATTTATATCTTATAACCAAATACAGCTTTTATAATAGATTAGATTAATTTGGAAGCAGTGCGCAGCTACCCCGGGTCCATTTTCGAGCAATTTTTCTATAAGTTCATTTAATTTTTTTTTCTGTTAGAAACTAATTTACTTTTTAGTGACACTCAGAAACGTATAACAAATGCGATGCCAAACATAAATATGTATTCATGTACATAATAAATATTAAACTGTTGAAGGCTTTTATGTTGCAAAACATGTCAAGGCCATGCATACATAATCTTCTCATTTAAAAAATGCAATACAAAAAATATATAATTGAATTATTTTTTTCACGATAAAAAAACTTATTGGAAAATCATTGAAAAATACATACAAAAGTAGGAGTGATATTGCAACAACAAAAAACGATTCATTACTAATTAAATCCAGTCTTATTATTACCTTTTATATTTATGTAGTGTTAGTTAATGTTTGTAAATGAAGTATAAAAAGAAAAATTTGAACCAGTTTCTAACAATGCTATGTACTTCAATGTAGGTTAAAGATAGACATGCAGAAACAAACTGCAAGCAGGCAACAAAAAAGAAACTGCCTTTAATACACTACTACTAAAAAAACTAAAAGCATAGTATGATATTATGTATGTATGTTCTTGTGTGCGTGCCGTATATGCTTTTTATATACATACATATACATAGATACATATTATTTTATTTACATTTTGTATGTTTTTATGACCTCGTGCCGATTTTTCTTTTTATTTTTGCTTTTGTAATTTAATTTAAATAAAACAATAATTTTAGTGCAACATCATGGTCGTGTTCAAATTAACACCGCACATATCTTTCGTTTTGGCAAACATGCACCTACATCAGTATTGAAAAACTAAAATGGCAACACTTATTTACTGTAGAATTTTCTCAGACCAGAGCTGTACAATTGAGACTATGAACAAAAAAATTATAACAATAAATTCAAATCTAATTTAATCATTTTGTTGAGTCGTAACAATTGCTTGGTACATACTGTGCTTATGGTAGTCAGAGACCCAAAGCAGGAAAGAGAAACCTTTCGGCGTCTGGCTAGTTATCTATCACAGAAGCCAGATTTCTTCATCAAAGAATATGTTGACGAATTTCGTTCTTAGCCCTGACGTAGAGGATGATTCCGTGATCGGTTATTGGTGAGGTATACTTCTGGAATACACGGAGTAACTGTGTTTTAAATCGAATTCGAAGAGACTTCATGATGGCTAGAGATACTTTTGGTCCTGTGCATGTGGTAAGAAATCAGATAGCTCAAGTTTTTTAGCTTGTTCCGCTGCAGACATGTACAAAAATATTGTACATGTGAAGTTATTGCAAGACATGCATAAGTTCAACTGAAATTTGAAAGCTGATTCAAACGACGAGAATGGGAAAAAGGCAATTCCGTGTGATCCAAATACAAATATCTTTTTAAATCAAATGTTATCTTGACACTAATTGATTTTTCAACAAAATGAGTGACAAGACTCGTTGGAGAGCGTTAGAAAATATTGCAAACATATTATCGTACATTGAATTTGGCCATAATTGAAAAATCGTAAGCCTAAGCCGTCTTGGCGATGTTCATTGTCTGCCTCGCAGTTGCATTTTAAAATCTTTAGAGTTTTTCTTGTGAAGTGTTGTTAAAGGCTGATGCTATCTGGATAATCCACACCCATAAGTGTAATATCGTCCGAGTCATTCGTGAAATAGAACCAGAAGGATATTCCACTCCGAAATCAGCAGCGCCAGTCATTTTACTTGATTTTCAAAAATATACATGGTTTTTGACCATCGGCTATGGATGTGACACAAGGTGTACGCTAATGGAACAAGTGTAGGTAGGTTCCTAATTGCCAAGCTGATGTACTCTTATCTGGGCTCTTGCGTATTGCAAGTTCTTTAACAACGAGCAGATCTACTCGGCATGTCTTCAACAAAGTAGGTGTGTTTGTGCCGTTAGGCACCATTGGCAACATTACTTTCAGGCACAGCATTCAAAGAGTTGAAGTAATCAGTAGGTCGATATGATATTATTACATTGTTATCATGACAAGCGGATATTACAATTATCAAACAGGAATGAAAAAAATGGTCATTGCAGTGGCATTGTCATACGTCGGTAGACATATTTTGCAACCATCATGTGTACGATTACGGCAGCCGTGTTTTTTGTATTTAATAATGCTAATTGTCGAATTAAAATGTCAAAAACTGGGTTTCAATAGGTTCTTCCATGCATCAATATCTCTTTAATTGAAATGGGACCAAATTGAATCAAGAACAAAAGTTTAATAATATCGTTTTACCAGCACTGGCTTAAACTAAAAAAAGTACTGAGTTCTGTATCCTTGTTGTGTACATAGTTTTGTCTTTACCAACCTGTAAGGGCTCGCTGCATGACTATGTAAACATATTTGTATGTGTGTCAAAGAGAAATAATGAAACTGTATGAAACTATAATGTATTTCGTCATCGTTTCATGTCGGCATCCTTTCGTTTTATAAATACATAAGCACATGTATATAAAATTACACTTCATATTCATGTTGTTGATGATGGCGCTCAAAATGGCATAGAAATGAAATGCATTTTTATTACCGCTTCACCACTACATTCTCAACTGTTACCGGCCACGCACCGGTTTCATAACACGAAAAAAGAATTTAAGCGTATATTTAAAAAAAAAATTTAATAAAACTGTTTAAAATTTTGTTTTTATTTAAAAAACATGAAAAATTATCCACCTATAACGAGACGCAGAGTAGGAAACATTTTCTTAAAAATTTAATTAACTTCTTTGGTTTTGTTTAACATAAAGTTGTAATAATTTGTTTCTGTCTTTTACTTTTAGCCTAATAAATCAAAATTTGTTTGTACCTGGAAAGGCTGCAATATAAGTGAACACACAAAAGCTAAAATTGAACGTCACATACGTCTTGTACATCTGGGGTAAGTTTTAATCAGACAATAGAATTAAGTATTTATAGATTCGTATGTTATATGCGGGTATGTGTTTAAACAGTTTTATTTAATAAGAACATGTTTAATAGGGAAATGGTCAAGTGAGCATGCGGCGTATGAGTGTTGTAACGTACCATTTTTTAAATTTAAAGTCCTCATTCGCCCTGATGGATATTTAAAAATTTTAAACACAGATGTTTTAAAATTAAATAACACTCGTATTCATAATGAAAAGTTAGTTATCCACCGTATAATTGTTGAACTTAATCAATAGTTAACTAAAATACATATTAAGCTTGCATACTCGTTACCTTCAAGTTTATTCAGAATACTTTATATCTACTATTTAAGTAAATATGGAGTGTAATATGCGTTTTCTAATGAAAATCAATTGTGTTTTGACATACATAAATAAATTATATATAACTTTTTTATAAAATATTTAAGAAGAAATCGTTTATATCGGCTTACACATGACACCCTATTGGATTCATTCCTGCTGCGAAGTATTTTATTTAATATAGCTTTTATGTTTTACCATTTCTTTTACTTAGTTGGGAACCATCTGAATTTATAAGTTCTCTATTTTAGTTATGAATCAGGCTTGAAATACAAAATGTATGCATTTATATTGCAACACTCTCATCTCACTTAAAATAAAAATCGCCTGCAAAAAAGTTGCGTACTGTAAACATGGAAATTGTATACAAGGCTTTTTTAGAAGTTATGTGAGTACAAATTTAGAAAGCTTAAGTTTAATTTAATTAGCAAGAACTTAATTAACATTTACATATTTATGTCATTTGATAAAAACAAATTTATTGTAATAAACCTTTTTAGGATGTTATTACTTTAAAAAATGATCTGCAAAGTACTTACAATAATTGTTCAGAAACAAAAGCTTTCAACCTTGATTCAAACAAATTAAACAACTACATAAACAAGTATATACACATGTGGATGCACAAGCACACATTCATACAAAAAGCGCCTTCTACATATGAAGATATGTTAACAAGGGCAAACATACATATATATTATTTGTATGTATTATTCTCAATGTTACAACATTTAAGTACCGCCAACAATATGTGTATGTATGTACATACTTATATTGCCTTGACCAACAACCAAAAGAACTACAAGTACTTTGTAGAAAAACTAAAAATTTAAATGCGCTCGCGCACATTTTTTTCTTTTGTTTCCGAAATAGTTACCCCAGCCAAACAACCATTGATAGAATATCCTTTGTATTAAGGAGCAAAATAGTACTGTACTCTATTGTGCCAGTTGTTTACCATTTACAAGAAAACTAGGTTACTTTATTCAGAAAAAAGTATTGAAACTTACACACTCTCATATTTACCGGTGCAAAAACGAACAATTTAGGATTTGAGGCCAAGGTTTATAGAAAAAATTAATTCAAGTTAAATGTTGTTTTTTTATAAAACGATTTAAAATACATTTTTACTTATTAAGCGATTTAAAATAAATTTAATAATATGAGATTCTTTCAAATGAATAATTGATTTTAAATAATCTTTTTAAACTAATCATTTCCATTTGCATTCGCCCGTTTTGTGGTTACCGTTTTAATGGCGAAATACGTACGTTTGCTATAAAACAATTAAAAAAATGGAATAAGTCCTAATGAAATAAAGCCAAAAATATAATCAACGTCCAAAGAAAAAAAATTAAAAACTCCTAATTTCAATGAAGTAATGCCCAATTATAGACCACTAAATAATACTCCAATTTTTTTACTTCCCTTGCCAAAAGTTGACCAGCCAGAAAATCATTACTCCACGAAACCGCAATTTGAGATAAACATTCTTGAATCGGCTAAAGCACTATTCGTCATAGCACCCACTAATACTGTGTTTAGAAATGCATTCTTAATTGAGTCAATATTCGGTTTATTGACAAAATTATTTTAGTGTTCAGATTAATCATTTGACAGTTAGAAAATAAAATTGTTTTTATTTTCGTCGTTGAAATTTGTTTTGAAAATTACAAAAATGGAAATAAATTCCTATTAAAAAAAAATAATATTATGTTCACACTGTGATAATAGCGAAGATGGTGCACCAGGATACAATACCGTTGGTGAATTGGAAGCATCTGCATAAATAAAAATATTCAATAATTATTAATAATAATAAAAAACAACAAATTTTAATCAAAAATGAAAACAGGAAAAAAAGGCTTTACTTCTAATGAAAATGATTCCTTCAACTGGTTAGCATGAGATTCACAAAAAGACTCGAATTTGATTATTAATTTTAAAAAGAAATTTATCTTATTTCTTGCTATACCACATATCATCTATACTGTCTACTGCAAGCAAGTTTGCCTTGAACCCACCAATAATTTGGTGGACAATTCCATATTATGGCCATTTGGTAGGTGATCCAGATACTCCCTTTGCCGTCTTTTCTTTTTTGCAAAAAAATTAATTTCAAGACATTTTTTATAACGTTTTTTATGTACATGTGAATATACTAAATACCTGTACCGCTGTGTAAAGTTCTACAACTTTACTTGTATATCCCGTAAACTACAAGAGTAACCCTGTTGGATGAGCTCATCAGCCATCTCTGCGTAGATGTGGCCATTTTTCCTGTGTCCACGAAGCCCTTCCATTTTGCTTGGCCAAATATCTAGAAGGGCTGCCTCCCTGGCCTCATTCCAGCCCATTCTCTTCTTAATTTTGACACCTAAATTTAAAAAAGAAATTCGTTTATTTGATTTTTATTATAAATCATAGATTTAATAAACTTACCCTCAACTTTTCTCGCCGTACTTTTAACGTATTTTTTCAATATTTTCTCAACATTTGCCATTGTAGATAGTTTTGCTCACTAGACACACTTCTGAACAGTGTTGTATTTCAAGTTTTACTCAATTTTATAGCAATTTCGTACTTATTGAACAATAATTAAATTAAAATTTTGTATGGAATATTGAGCTCATTGCGATAATCTCAATAAAAGGGTATGTCTGAACACCGTATTAATTTTGTTATTTGGGTGTTGTATCACAATTAAATAACAGCCAATTTTGAAATGCAATAATTAATTTCACTATTTCACAATAATTAATGGCACTATTGTCCAGAAAATTTTTTCTTCCCCCTAAAAAATATCAAAACTAAATTTAACATTTCGAAAAATTCCTTAACGTAGCAGAATATTTAAGAGAAACGCCAAAAATACCGTACACTTTGAATATTTTAGTGAAATTTCTAATAAAAATATTTTTCATAGTTTCTTGAATATTTTTATTAATTTTCAAAAATTCAGATATAATTTTAAAAGTTCGAAAATGATCATGGCTACTCATCGTATTCTAAACAGATCCCAAGTTATTTCTCAGTGGCATGTGTATTTATGAAAAACTTGGATGTTTATTTTTAAATATAGATTTAGTTTTATTTATGCAATTTTTTATTTATATATTTTATTAATTACGAGTACTATTTATAGCAAAAACACTACTACACTATTACAAATAATATATTACTGTTTATGTATTCAATTTCTTTATATGTATAAAGAATGTCTATAGTTTCTTCTTTATTCAATTTATAAATTTTATAAATTTAATATTGATTGAAATCGTTATATATTTTCTTTTCTCACTTTTTTCTAAAATTTAGTTTTTAAACACAATTTAATTTGTATGTCATTTATTTTATTGTTTTGGTTGGTTGGTTGGTTTAAAATTTTAAGAAACCACCCAAAAAGACTGCCCGAAATGTATAAAGTTAAACAAATATTTTCAATAAGCGTCAAATCAAGCTTTTAAAACAAACTAAAACTTTAAACATTCTGTTTTTATTTTTAAAGTTATATGTATGTATGTATGTATATATATCGCTACGTTAATATACAGGTGATCCAAATACAATTATATTTTTAAAAAATAAATAAAATGAACTAAACTTAATTTCTATTGGCATATCATCGATTTTTTAGAAATAAAGATTCCCATTATTTATGGGGCACGATTTCATTTGTGTGGCTCTCGCGGTTGAATTCGCAGTAGCTTATACTGTCAGTCCCATTTTCGAAGAAAAAGTCTAAAGGGGTCAACTCGCAGTCCCGAGGTGGTCAATTGACTTCGCCAAATACGTGTGATAACACGTTTTTCGATCACATTGGATATCCGTTAATAAATTTGCAATAATTCTTAACGTTGCTCAAGCGTAAAGTGATTCTCAATCTGCATTATTACGCTTGTCAAATTTTCGCTTTCGGCAGTGTATATGTACTAGATTAAAGAACAGTGTTATGTGCTTCTCTAATATAGTACAACTTACCGAAATCGAAGGCGAAAATTCAACAACCGTAATAAGGCCCAATATTTGGGACAGAAAAAATATATGTTTTCCTAAATGTATGAAAACAGTATTGACACTGTACTGGCACATTATGAATCAACATTTTTAATAACTTGTATATGTTCTGCAACTAAATTTTTTTGACTGCGTAGGTTGCTTTTACTGTTGCCTTTATCAACAAAACACATTAGCACTATTCACAAACTTGTGCATTTGATATTGTATATTTTTGTGATCGGTCTTATTATAGTTTGAAATACTTTTTTACAAAACATGGAATTCACACTCAGCTGTGAAAATAGAATTTTTCGATTATCCGCATTTACACATACGCGAATGAACGGCGAGAGAACATTTCGGTATTAAGTGTTGCATACGAAGAGTAAATATAAACTAGAGGTTTAAGTAAATGCATATTTGTAAAGTACTATTACACTAGTAGAGTAAATAATACTCTGCCATTTTTTAAATGCTATAATGCAAGATCATTTCCACAAGATTGTGAATAGGACCATTGTAAAAAATTGTCTGGGTTGCATTTAGGAACATACATACATAAATATATCGTTGTTTTACTACAAAGAGACATGTGTTTAGGAAAACAGCAATCTATCAGTGACAAAATATCTTATGATTTAAAAAGATGCTTGTATTTAGACCAGCCGTACAAGAAAAGCCTTAACTAATTTTTTTTTAAATCGAGTTATTTGTATATTTCGATTAATGATCCCCTAACCAATCGAAATGTGCAAAAACCTCGATTTTGAAAGAAAAAAAAGATTTAGTGCCTCTCTATGATATTAAAATGTAGATATTTAAAATTGATTCTTTTATTTTTAAATAAATCCTAACTATCTTATATTTTCTTTCTGTTTTTCTGTCAAACATACATAAATTTGCTTAATATTAAAACTTAAAAATAAACTTTAGTTGTGTGTTTTAAAATGCTATTCAAAAATATTTTTCTTGTAAAAGTCTAAAATTGTTGGGTATATAAAATGCGTTTTATATTAAGGCAAAAAATCAGCAAATGTGTAATTGAAAACAAAGAAACTATTTTTTTAATATAATTGTATTAAATTGAAAAATGTAAAGCCTTTTTCTTTAAAAACTGCTTTTGTAAAAGAAAAAAATACTTCAAGAAATCTTCTAGTCTGCAGCAACAGCTTGAAATCGTTATAAAGTAGCTTTTGGTATAAAATGTATAAACATTTATATTTTAAAAGCTTGTTATAATATTATTAATTTAAGTTATAACTCATTGAAAGCGGGAATCTAAAAAAGTAATTGCAGACAAATTCATCCCTGATCTATACACCGAATCCACATAAAGCCGAACTAGTTCACCTGAATGTTAGGCGTTTTCTCTTTGGTAGCAAAAATTATTTATTCGAAAAATTAGTTAGCATACTAAAGCTGATTAAGAAATACATTGAAGATATTAAATAAAACTTGAAATATTTATGCAAAATAATAAATTGTCATTTCTGCCATTGTTGTGAGATTAGTTAAATTTAAACTGTAAGTAACAGTAAAATAAATTACTATTAAAATTTAAAGGTTCTGGAAAAAATACTCCAAAAAAATCCATGTGCATAAATTTTCCCATTATGAAAAGCAAAAGCAAATTTAAATTGCAAAATAAATTTTTTTATGGGATATTAAATCTGAAAATGTATTTTTTTCTTTTACATTAAAATTTCTTTAAATCTTAAAACAAGCAGAACAAAGTCCACGACAAAGACAAAAAAGCTTCTCTACCGGACTCTAAATGACAACATAATCGAGAAGACTTTACAAAAATGACAAACCTTGAAATTAAATCAATCAACTTAAGCAAATATTTCTTGATGTATTAGACATAAACCAAATTCTTTAATATTTAAGGGGAAGATTTTATGGTTATTTTATAAAATAAAATATGAAACTAACATAAAAATTTTCTAATATACTCGTATTTATACTTTATACTTATAAAAAATATGTAAAATATAAATTTAAAAAATTATGAATGTTACACACTTACAACTTAATAGAATATAAGGGAGGGACGATTATAATAGAACATCTATATGAAAAAGGTGGTTTATTGGTTTTTTGTAATGTATTTAAAATGCGGGAGTACGAATGACGGGTGTTCATTAGTGTTTCTCTTTTAAAATATCTATATTTATTATCATTTACGGATGCATAAGCGTATGTGACATATCCATAGTAACATCAGTCAGGCCATGAAGAACAGACAAGCCGTTAATCAAATTATTAGCTAAAAACGAAACAGAATGTTTGTTTACAAAAGCCAAAAATAATATTTAAAACTATTTGTTGAAGTTAAAACTATTCTCACTTGTACGCTGGCCTTGGGAATCTACTTGAGACCAGTATTGTTCAGAAGGACTTTGTGTACAAGTGCCAGGGGGAGCTTGTACGGGAGCACCGGTATAACGAAAATAGGGATTTTTCAAATCTAGTGTATTGCTAGAGGAGATTAATGTGCCTTCAATGTGCAGATCTATGGTGACATCATAAGATTGTCGTCGATTGGCTTCGAGTAGTACACGTCCGGTCAGAGTTTGTCCCTGCTTGATGAAGATCGGCATAGGTAGTAGGCAGCGTACCTGGTACCAATGAGTTAAAGGTGCCGTTGGAGAGGTTGACAGCCAAATGTCTTGCGTGGATCCACAGAATTCAACATCGAACCAAAAAGCTAAGCCATGACAAATTCCAGTTTGTAAGATTTGGAATTCCAAAGGTATATCTATAATTTTTGAGATTTAAATGTTTACTTACCGTGAACATTATTTAATAAATAATTTTATAATTACCAATATTATGTAAATCATTTTCATCATCTCTGAGAAAATCACAAACATGTCTTACTGATTTTGCCATACAGATACGTATATCGAATGTATCAACTATGGGTTGACGGAAATACTCCTTCATACCCTCTTTATGTAAAGTGGTTAAATCCACACCGTGAAATGCTGATTGATACCAGAAATTTGCTTTGTTGTATTGTTCTGAATAGAGAGCTTCATCGGAAAATGGAGCCACATGCAAATCACCATGAGTAGGAAACATTTTACCGTTTGGTTTTAACCATTTCCGCGCATGTAAGTATGTTTCTAACATACGTTCGTTGTACAGCATATATCCCATGGGCTCCGATATAATCACATCAACCTGTTCTGGCAAATCGATTTCCTCAATTTTGCCCGGCATAACAAATATTTTATCTTGATAATGATTGGATTCTACCAATTGCTTAGCATATTGTGACATATTGGATGCTTCAATCGCATAGACTTTTGCAGCTCCTGCTTGTGCTGCAAAAAATGACAGTATACCAGAACCAGCTCCCACATCTAAAACAACTTTGTTCTGTAAGAAAAACGTGAGTTTTAAAATTATTTTTTAGTTTTATTCAAATGTTTTCAAACGTACCTGAAAGTCTTTGAAATTGGATAAAATCGCACGTTGATATGTGCTTGTTCTAACAAAATCTTGCATCATATTCTGCTGCTGTGATAAATACCCATAAAACTGGAAATACTGTGATGCCGATGATTCTTCAGTTCTTTGCGAGAATACAGATTTTGGCCGCAATCGTTTTACATGATCAATCAACTTGCGAAATCTTTGTTGTTCTAAATTGTAAAGTAACATTTTCAGTAGATTGTTATAATTTTGTGTTAATGTAATTTAATTTTTTTGTACCTTGTTCAGTGGGAAAACGCAAAACAAAATTTTCATTTCCGAATGATAACGCAAATGTTTGGCGACCTACTTGAGCCGCATCTGTGTCTGAGGTTACCAAATAATCTTTAAGAACATTCGCAGGCGAGGATTCTGTAAAAATAAGTATAATATGTATTTTATAACAAAACACCATAATTTGAGAGTAGAAAATGATATTTAGGGTCTAAGTTCATAAATCATGTCACTAAAGTGATATTTAAATTATGAACAATGCGAATTTGAATTGATTAATAGTTCGTATAAAAAGCTATATAAAATTTTGTTTCCTACAAAAATTACTTCGGTGACGTGATTAGGCAATTAGGTCCCAAATTTACGAAAACATTTGTTGTTTTTGAAGAGAAAATATGAAATATATATAATCTGCCTTATTACGGTCGTCGAATTTTCGTCTTCGACTTCGACAATGTGTACAAGATTAAAGAATAATGTTGTGCGCTTCTTTAATCTAGTACAACTTGTCGAAGTCGAAGGCGAAAAGTCAATAACCGCAATAAGGCCCAATATTTTTGAACCACTTATATGAATTAGAGATGGATCGTGATTATTTTTTTGTTTCAACCACGTGAGCGTACATGAGTGTGATTGAAAAATCTCTACTATGAACTAGTGCTGTAAACAAAAAGCAGAAGGAACTTGAAAACTCCACGTATCAATTAATATCTTATACTATAGAATGTATTTCAAGTAGAATGTAATAGCACACCTAAAAACTAAATTATTTATTCTGTTCGCTGTTTTTATTTTTTTTTAATTTGTTAATTCTTACGTTGCCTTGTAAACTTGTATTTTTCACTTACCCAATGCAATTTTAATAAGTACACCTTGCGAATCATAACTGCACAATAAAGCTGAAATGCCCTTGTATTTAGGGCTAAATTCTAATTTGGACTCATCAGATATTTCACTTATCAACACATTATTAAATGTGCAAGTACCACTAGCGCTCAGACCAGAGCTGTTTATTGGGGTTGATCCAATTAATGTTGTAGTTGAAGTTGTAACTGGCACAATGGCATTGTTTCCAACAACAGCTGCTGAATTATTTAATATTAAAGTAGAAGACGTTGCTGAGGAGGCGGTTGTGATTGTTGTATTGTTCGCTATACTAGTATTCGAGGCAATAGAAGACATTTCAATTTTTTTCTTTAACTAAACTTCAGATTTTTTTTTATGTAAAGTGATTTATTTAAGCAGCACTTTTATTTAAATTAATTGACTTGAATGTAACTTTTATTAGTTTTCGTCTTATTTTATTTTCTTAATTTTTGTGGTGGCTGGTCGTATGGCTCTTTTTGTTTGAATTTCATAAATTGTTTCTGTTTTTAGGCTTATCAAAATGAAATTTAGGGGTTAGGTTCGTTTAGTGCTCTTTTTTAATTCTCTTTAGCTTGACTTTTTATGTTTTGCAACTATCCAAGGGTATTGCTAAATAATGATATATTGATTCCTTTTTCTTGATAAGCAATTGTTTTTCTTGTCTTCGTTTGTTTAGGACCATGCGCTTGTTTTCGGTTTTGCAATTGATTTGTATTTTTATATATTTTTGTTTGTAAAAAATTGTATATGTAGGTATGTATATAACGTGTTGTGCAGACTTGTGTTGACTAACTGGATAATTGTGTCTGGCTGGCTGTCTTTTGTTGTAGTAATGTTAAAACACGTTTCCAATTTTACAATTTATTATTCTCAATAATTGTGTAACTTTTTTACGAAATATTAATTAAAATACCAAGTTTTTGTATTGAATTTTCACAGCACACGGATTTTTTTATTAATAAATTTGCAAACTTTTGCACAGAAACACAAACACAGGGAAAATAACGAATAGGTAAAAAATACCAGCGACTGGCATAATAGCGAGTAGATGTGTAATGCAAGGTTGTATTTGTATTAAAGAGCAGGTACGCTTTTTTGACATTTCGTAACAACCCTGGATTATTATTGAAAATGGTAAAACGGTTTATGGTAAAACTGTTTTTCTTTAAATTACATACCCAAATAAATAATATACATAATAATAATAATAATAATATACATTTTTATATTTTATAATATATAACATTTAAAAGAATAATTATTTACTTGGTGTGTTCTTATCTGTAAAAGTTATTATTTTTATTTTTTATTGAAATAATTGTCATTTAGCGCTCTCTTAAGCGAAAATGTTGGCTTGTCTTCTTGTTAAAAAGAAAATAATATTGCACATTTTTAAGACCAAAAATTATATACTTATGTATATAGTTAAAAAAAACACCAATAGTTAATATATAACTATTATAAGTATTTCCGCCATTGACTGAAAATGCTCAATACTGTCTTATCAATAAACTGCATTCTCCAAATAAATGCCGTTATAAAAATTTTACATTTTAAAGTTTATTATATGTGTGTGTAATTTACAGTTATATTTTTGTAAATTTCCAAATATATTTGAATCTATCATAAAACATAAAAATGTGTATGATTTTACGTGCCCATGTACTCAAACAGCGATGCAACTAAAAATAGATAGATTTTTATGTTATGAATGTAGAATTATTTTTCGTATTGTTCTTCATATTGTGTAAAAAACCATAAATTTTTTTCTTTATTCACCTCTTAAGAGCAACATTTTTTATTTTTCCATTGAGGTGAAAGTTAACTTTAAAATCGTTTTCTAAAGAACGAGTTTTTTAGTTATGACGTTGTTTGAGTTACACACAAAACTTATGTACATATGTATGTATGTATATATGTACATACGTTCATAGCTGTAGTGAATTTAAAAAAAGATGCATGAATAATAATATGTACATACATATATATGTACATATACCTTGATATTAATAATTTAAATTTTAACATTTTAGCTATAAAAAATTGCGTCGTGCGGCTGATCCATTAGATAGCGATAGTCATGATAGCGACAGCCATGAGGAGGAGTTCTATTATACGGAAGTCGAAGATGATGACGATGACTGCAAAACTCCTAGTCCAACATCACCACCTACTCTTAGCCACCGCGATATGGCGCGTCCGCCTCACGAAGATCCTGAATACCAAAGACAACTAGTTGGGAACTTCAAGTGAGTTAAACAAAAAGCTTTATTAAAATGTGTATGCATACTATTTTTAATTTTTTTTTAAACCACTTAGACAAGGACGTGCAGCAGCACAACTACAGCAACAAAAACAAAACATGCAACAAATTAATGGTAAAAGTAAACATCATAACAATAGCAGTAGCAACATTCATCAACATCATAATATTTATATGGGCAACAATCAACAGTTGCATCAACTGCAAAGCAATAATACCAGCTGTATACCAACATCACCACTAGCCCATCATAATTATACTTGGCCACCGGCTAAGGCCACAACAGTGATTGCAAATAACTCAAATCAACATGCTGGCGCTACTAGTATTTATCATCAGCAGCAGCAACAACAGCCACCGACAGCCACATTCATAAAACATGCTCGGGCATCACCACGTCCGTCCCAATCTACAGCGCCATATCCATCGCCAACATACGTCCACCAACATCACAATTATAGTAGTCCGGCTCCGAACAGTCCCAGTAGCAGCAATACAGCAACTGTAGGACCCGCAACAATTGTTCACCATAACAATAGCAGTGCCAACAGTGTACTTCAACAATTATCGCAACAGAATGTTACAGTGACAACAACTCATCATAGTAATAGCCACCAAAACCACCACCAACATAATCAAACTCAGCAGCAGCTGCAACACCTGGCAACTGTTACCATAACACCAAATTATACACAACCGAGAGGTGTGCAACATCACCAAGACACCTCTGCACACCACCATCATCAACTCCAGCAGCAGCAACATCAACAAAATCGTTTACAACAATTGCCAACAATAGCCACTGCCAGCCATAGAAATGCTGCCCCGAATACAAACTCCAACAATTGTAATTCTGGATCCAATTTAGCGTCGCCGCCAGTTGTGGGTACTGCTACAACGGCGTCAACAACTGCTGCAAATACGACTCATCATGTTCATCAACAACATGTTGCTGTGCAACATGCCAATAAACAAATACCCAACTCACCGAATCGTCGCACAAGAGGCGAAAATAAAAAATGTCGCAAAGTTTACGGCATGGATCGTCGCGAAATGTGGTGCACTCAATGCAGGTGGAAAAAGGCCTGCAGTCGTTTCGGTGACTGAAAAAGGCCCAAATCGTCGAAGGCGGCAGCGACGGCAACGACGACTACTACGATAAGTTCAAGTGCGAATACGACAATAATGACTGAAAATGTAATGTTGCCGTCGTTACATACGTCGGCGGCACAAATTCATCCCTCAACACCAATAACATCAACAACAAATACAGCAACAATAACAACAGCAACATTTACTAATAGTAACAATAACAATAATAGCACTGTTAACATTAGTTGCAATAATAATTCAAATTCAAATAGTAATGTTTTGGCAACAGTAACCCAACAACAACAACGGTCTACTCCACAGCCAGTAACATTTGAAAATGGCGTAAATAATTCCCCGTTAATAACGAAATCATCAACAATAAAACGTCAAGCCAATAACACCAGGGATCACAATAAGACGTTTTACCCAAGTAAACAATCGAAACATTTTGTACACTCAAATCCAACTGTGTCTGCAGTGACCACACATATGCACACAATTCCCACCACCAACAATAACAACAACTCTAATTGCAGCAAAAACGTCAACAGCAAGAACAACAGCTGCTGCGAAGCAGCTACTGCCCAGTTGTGTGGAGCTGTCGCCACTTCGGTTATTGTTAATCCACCAAATAATTTAAGTAAGCCCCGTAATAATAATCCTTATCATCAACAACAACAACTTTTGGCCAACAGTATGACGGTGATAACAACCCAACAACAAAATAAAGAAGAAGGCCAACAACAATGTCAGCCTTCGACCACCTCAGTAGCCGGAAATAATTTATTAAAATCTCCTGCATATGTTTTAAATAAGACACAAGACATTAGTGGCAATAACAGTACAACAACATCACAACAACAAGTGGTACTATTACACTGTTAAATGAAAATATTAATTGATATTTTATTATTTGTAAATTTAAGTATTAATTTCTAATTGAGTACAAATTAGTAAAATTTTTTTTATGTCGTTTTAACCTACATAAATATTTAAATTTTTATATTATTATACCACATAATTAATTACCAATTAGTTATTTTGATATTTTTCTAAAATTTTAAATTTCACGAAATTTTATGTACTTAAGCGCGGTTAACCAGTGAAAAACCTTTAGAGCCTCTACATTTGTTTTAAACACCCGTAGTGGATATGCAATGGTGTACTTTCGTTGAAAGGTACAACTTTCGATTTGCAATATACTAGATAGGAGGTTAATGTACGATTTTCGCTTTTATATTCGTATCAAAGTACAGTCTGTGACTTGGCTGTATACATATGTGTGTCGGTGCAAGCATAAGTACATATCGTCATATAAATGCAAAATGGCGTATCATACTTTTCATAAATTTATAAAAACTTATGATTATAGAAATGTTTTTAGTATAGTATTATTAATTCAGACTCGTTTAGTTACAATATCCTAAAACAGCGTCTGGGCTTTCATTAACTCTGCTGTAAAACTATAAAAAATTATATTAGGCTCTTTTGCATTTTACATGACGATATGTACACATGCGAAATGTGTAGCACTTGAAATAATAAAAGCATAATCTCTTAAAAACTAAATTCATGACCAGTTTCAATAACTTGAAAAAAGTTTTCACATCGAAAAGAAAATGAAAATTCTGTTCATAAAATAATTCTATCAAAAGCAAAAAAAAAGAATAAAGGTTTTTGTCTACTAACAGGGTGATTCACAAGATTATGATAGTTGTTTCGAGTGGAAATTATTCACATTAGTAACAGAAATCAAGCTCTGGTTACTTAAGCATACATACATATAATTTACAAATTTCATTTTTGTTTTCCATGTGTAATTTCCAAATCGTTTTAAATAATATATGTAGAAATAACACTGAAAAATTGATACAAATTTATATATTGATAAGAATGACATAAAAATTGGAATTTTAGATATATCGTCAAAGCAATTTATTTAAAAACCAAACCTCGTGGACCGGGCAAACGTTTTCCTGCCACCGATATTTCACCTCTCTTTTCCGTCTCTCACGCTGAAACTAACCGGTTTCGGAAATTTTCATGAATGAACACAGTGACACGAATTTTGTTTTATAATATTTAATATGGCTTAAAAAACTGGTCCCAAATTAGTAAACTCTTAGAAATTTATTTAAAATATTCCAATGAAACATTTGATAAATATTTAAAGAGATCCTTTGTTTTTGCGGATCCGTTTTTATATATAAATATTCATAGAACCACACGCAAAAATTAGAATTTATGATATGTATTAATATATATTCATTAAATAACTGTGATGATTTTTTATAATTCCTTGTAATAATTTATTTCATGAGAGGTATCTCATGATCAACAACATCTAAATTTCGATATTTTTTTTTTCAAGTTGTTGATGCCATTTTAGGTTTTCTAATTGAAGAGCTTATTGCAATAAGCACGTAATCCACACAAATTTAAAATATTGTTTTATGTGTTCATTCTAAGTATCAATGCTTTGTTATTTTGCAGAGAGAGAGAGTAATTCTAGTTTTTAGAAACTCCAAAAATCATACATAAAATTTTATTGCATATTTTTGTTTTGTGGATCACATGGTTAGTAAGCACTAACATGGTTTGTGTAGAGTTGCTTTATTTTAATTTCCCGTCAAATATAAATACACATCAAGTAGCGCTAATTACCTATAATATTCTATATGTAAGTGTTTTTCACAATTTATGTTGCATAAAACATATCTTAAAAATATTTGACCAAATCACTATTTGCTACTAAATTGATAATAATAATTATAATTATTATTATTTGAAAATTGCTGTTGTTTACAATTAAATACTATATTTATTAACGGATATTTAATTGACATTCACAATATTTTGCATAGTTGTTCAATTGTTTTATTGTTCGTCTGTAAATATATTAACTTCAATATTTACATTAATGTGAGTTTTTTATTATTTATTATTCATTTTTTATATACATATTATTATTTTTTGTTTGTTTTTTATTTTTAATCAAACGTTTAATTTTGTTTACACCATATATACATGCATATATAATATATTTTAATTATTTTTATAAATTTATTTTATAAGAGTCTAGACAATTTTTCTTTAGGTTTTTAAGCATTAAAAATATAAAAATAAATATACATACATATACATATATAAATATATTTGCAAAGCATCAGAGCATCTTGCATATAAAACTAATAAAAGAGCAACTAACAACAGAGTTAATACAATTTAAATACATAGTAGTTTAAGAAAACAAACAACAAAATATATTAAATAATCCCAACAACACAAATCTTGAGAACTAAATAATAATAATAATAACACTTAGAACAATTTTATTATAAACATAAAACAGACATTTTAACAGTTTCTTGTAAATTTATATGTAAATGGAAAAAATAAACAAAAGTATTACAAAACCAATAAAAAAAATAAATAAAATCGTGTTAAAAGAGAATATATATGTACTATATATGTGCATACCACATATGTATACATATATATTTTTCATTATAAAAATTAATATTACATTATCTCTGTGTATAGACAAAATCAATATAAAAAAATAATCTACTCACTTCTTCTTACATACATAAACACTACATATTAATTACGAACATATGACATAACAATTAACATAAATAAAAAATTCATAGATCAATTTATTTGAAACCACAATACACATACATATAAATTTAAATAAAGTTTTCGATTTTGAAAACATTTTGAAATCCGTTTTGGAAAAGAAATTGTATGAAAATGTTAATGTTTACGAACACATTGATAATTGCAACTATGGTACACTGAAAAACTTTAATTAGAATAACAAAAATATTACTACTATACTTCTGTGAACAAATAAAAATCAAACAACAAGAGCTCTTTTGTATAATATTATTTTTTTATTACAAATCAAATCGAAATTATTATTTTAATAAAATTAACAAATTACACAATTTTAAACTTTATCTGAAATAAATTCAAACATAAATGGCAATAATTCTAAATTGCTTGCATACTTTATAATACCACAAAAAAAAAATAACCAACTATTATGAATTTTGTTCAATTTAAAGAAACAACAAAATAACGTATGTAGTGTATACATGCATTTGCATGCGCTTTTGGAAAAAGATCTGGAAAAATTAAGAAAAAGATGGTATTTATTTAAAATATACGAATATATTTGGTTTACTTGTTTCTTTGCTTATGTAAAAGTTTTGAAGCTGAATCTAAAGTTTAAAAAGTAAATCTCATGTTAAAATTGTTAAAAAATAATATGTTTTAATTAACATTTGTTATTCACTCGTGATTTGAATGAAATTCGTGATAGTGGCCATTTATTATTTTGTTTTTACCATATTTTTAATTGTTTTATTTTAAGAATAAATTTTTGGTCAAAATTATATATATACATACATACTTTTAAAATTTGTCTAACATTAACTATTTCTTTTACCTTTTCTTGTTAAATTTAAGTGATATTTTTATTAAAAAAAAACGTTTTAATGATATTTATGAATTTAAGTTTTACTTTCAAAATAAATGATCTTATTTTTTATTATTTTATCCAACTTGTTTTGCAATTTTACTCAAAATGATCTTAAAAATTGTTATTGCGGGAAAAAAATATATATAAATAATGTTTAAAAAAAACCTTTACACCTAACAAAAAAAAAAATACAAACATTTTAATTGTGCAAAATCACATGCCTGAACTTCCCTAAATTTCTTTTATTATTATTATCACTATTATATAAATTTATCAAAGTTTTAAATACGTTTACACAACATTATTATACATTTAAAAAACAACAACAACAAACAAAATATTTTAAATGCAATTATTCTTATTTGAAGAAAAAAAATATATGATTGTTATTTATAATTAAAAAAGAACCGAAATCAATTGTGTTTTTATTTGTTTACTTTAATTTCAATTCGTTATTTTTCTTTATTTTGTTACTTATTAATTTGTAAATTATTAGTTGAGTTTATTTAAAAATTGTATCCGCACAAAAACATAAATGTGAAAATAGGAGCAACTTCGTGTCCAAAAATGTTTGCCATTAAAAGTACTGAGATCAAAATCAGAACTAAGTTCCTGATAGATACAATACCGTATCATTTTTAGGCAACCTAAGTACCTAGGTTAACAGGATGCCAGTAAAGAAGAAGAAAGTAAGAGTACCATCCCACTTGGGTCCAAAGTAATTGTGATCCCTTTGTGTTAACCTAAGTACCTAAGTTGGCATTATTTTTCCCTATAATTCGTTCCCTTATTAGAAAGAAAAAAATTTGCTATAAAAATGAGATGATATTGTACCTATCTCAGTACTGAGTACTTTTAGCGGCCGAATTTTTTTCACATTAATATTTTTGTGAGAACACCTGATTTCTAAATTTTTTTAATATCAACTTCTGTTACGTGATAAACCTATTATTTGGCAAAAAGAATATTTTTCACTAAAAAGAACATTTCCAGACAGAAAGAGTTATTAAAATCTAAAAATTTGGCAAATGCAAGTAAGGAGCAAAAAGCTGTCTTCTTAAGGGGTTATTGATAATTACTCAACAAGACCCAGCAGTTAACTTATTTGCAGCACCGTGTTTTCAAATTATTTATTACCTACTAAGGCCTACTAAAAATGATTCCTTTCAGATTTTTCTTATTACTTTCCCACCAAGAGAATGTAACTGTGTAACCGAAATTGTATGGTTTTTCTATTGCGCACTTATTCTACTCTTACAAATAAAAACAGTAGGTATTTTGTTGTTTTTCATTAAGTGAGAAATTTATTTTTTCTTGTTTTCATACAACAAATGTTGGTACAACAAATAATGGAAAATTTATTTTTTCATGTGAATTGTAATAGATATATCAATAAGGATTACATGTTCTACTTGCATATGTATTATGTATTTACATACATATATGAATATGTAAATAAATATATAATTAAAAAAATGTTTTATAAATTTCTTTTCTATATATTTTTACACTAGAAGCGTATAATAAGTATTTATGGTATGACCGTTATTATTTGTTTGTGTGCATCATAAGAAAACCATATCTTACTCTAATTCTTAATTTTTGTATTGATACCATATCTATTACAGAGAATAACAATACCAGCCAGAGTGTTCAAAACCCCGACTTTTTCGAAAGCCTGGTTTTCGAATTTTTCGAAAAATATTTGTTTTTTAATGTCGGTTGCGAAAGTACCCAGTGAATTCTTGGTAATGACTTCCATTAAGAACGGCATACATACATTACACCACATAAATAAACGTATATTCTCTGAGTGGCCCGGAATTCGAACGTTTCAGCCTTTATCGAAGCAAATTGGATTTATTTTAAATTGAGTGCGTGTTAGTAAAAACAAGATTTTAGCCCGTAATAAAATAGTTGTGCCAGTAAGTAAAACACTTGACATAAAACGCAATCAGACATTTAATTTTTATTTTGTTTTATTTATTCAATGACAATATTGACATCGTTATTTTGAAGCTGAATCAGAAAAATACGAACTACTACTTGCCTCCAATGTAAACTGAATTGGTAAATAATTGGCTCCAATGACAACTTCTTTTTAAAGTAACGACTTAAAATGCGTTTCCTTAGCGTTACCACGATGTACCATAACCCGTAAATGAAATGGTTTGTTCTTCGTTGTGATGATACCAATAGTACTTAACATTCTCTTGACGAATGCTAGGAGTCTCATTAGTCCAATTCCATCTTTGTTGTAATGATCACCCAGACAGTTTTCTCTGAAGCGTATGAGTTCCTGACAGTAGCAGAGTATGTGCTCCGCCATCTCTTTTTCCCCTGGTATCCCCCAAAATATACAGTTGTCTGTAGTCAGTTGCCCCTCCCTTTTGGCGTATACTGCTATCCAACAGTGACCCGTTATAAAGCTTATCAGAAGCCTACAGTCTTTTCGCGGTAGCGTTATTAAACAAGATACGTGTATGAATTTTTTACACATTGTGAAAAACGCCACGAAGAATAATTCTGCATTATTAACGCAAAAACGTGGTTTTTGAGTTATGATGTTATTTGAGTAAATGAGCGATATGTATTTAGTTTAGTTGTTGGTGGGCTTGAGGTTCGATTTCAATCAGACTTCAGAGAATGAAAACTATTTTTATGATTACAAAAGACAGAAAATCCAAATTTTCTGGTGCCGCAACATACATACATATTTTATTTTATCAACGATCTTTAATTTTAAACGGAGCTTCGTCGACTTACATATTTTGTCTCTTCTGTCTTTCATGCTATCACACTTAATCTTTTTATTTATTGAGCTTTATTTTGCTTGGCGCATTTCGCCTTTTTCTTCGACATTTTGTACTAGATTAAAGAAAGCAAACTATATTTTCTTTTAATCTATTACAAAATGTGGTAATCGAAGAAAAATAAGTGTGATTGTTTTATTGTATAAAAAAAACTTTAAAACAAAGCAGGTAAAGCGGCACCAATGATCCAACCTGTCGCAGTAATCAAAAATATATGTAGATTATTCGAAACCGGTTAATTTTTTAAGAACAAAATCGGTTTTCAGTTGCGGTTTTTTAATACTCTAATAGCAGCAGCATAAAAATACTTATCAATACGCACTTAAAGCGCTTGGAGCATAGCAATTTTGTGTGAACAGATATGTATAAGTGTGCATATATTTATTAAATCACAATTCTTTTAAGGAGTGACTGTGATCACGGTTTCGCAGTTCTTTTTAATAAAACATGAGAAACTATAAATGCATTTGTGTACATATGCATGCATTAGAATATTTTTTAGTTTCAATAAAGCGATTAACACGAAAAAATATGATACAGTAGTTTTCGGATTTAACGAACATAATTGTTGTCAGGCCTGTTCGTTAAACCGAAATGTTCGGTATATCCAGTACTAAATTAAAAATTAATAGCGTCTTCTATTTCATTCACAACTATAAATATGTATATTGTTTTTTTTAAATATATTATTGAAATTATAGTAATTTAAAATAAATATTTCTTTAAATAATAAAATAAGGAAAGGAATAGTTCATAAAAACACCGTAATAAAAACATAATTTATTCAAAAAATTGGATAAACAAAGTTTGCATATTGAAATTGATATAATTTTTAATTGCATCTTCTTGAAGCTCTCTTAAAATCATTAAATTTGTACTACTATCATTGTTTTGCTGAGCCCATTTAATACAAATTTCGAAGTGCTTAATGACATCTTCGAGTTTTATTTTGGACTCTAGAATTTCAGTTTCATCAAGCTCTTCATCATTTTCGTTTTGTGCATCGTTTTGTTATACATTTGTTCGTTAAACCAAGTAAAAAATAACATTTTTATTCGTAATATAAGGTACTTAGTAGAAATATAAATTTTAGTGTTCGTTATATGCGATGTTCATTAAATCGAATGTTCGTTAAACCGGAAATCTACTGTAGTTTATTTTAGTTAAAGAAAATTATTGCTTGCCGTAACAATTGTTATTATCATTAAATATCTGCTTTTGCGCGCTTAAACACACAAATTTGTGGGGCATAGTACGTTATTGATGAAAACTATAGAAATGAATATAATATTTATATTTAAACTACCACAAAAACGTTTACAGCCATGGAAAGAGTACTTAAAATAATAATAATACAATGTTCGATATAGTGGATAATGTCCTGAACTGTTAGCCGGGGTGTTGCAAGTTCGATTCCTACCAAGACCCTAGTAGTTTCTGAAGACAAGCCAAAGATCCTTAAACAGTTTGCGTTTGTTAAAAAATTCTTGGAAACAACAGATTCAGGTTCAGTTAAAATATAATAAGAAATATTTTTGTTAATGAAGAATGCAACTGCCTGTTCGTCGATATCGAAAGAAAAATTTCTTACGAACTATTACATTTGAAAGAAAAACAACTTTTAAAATTTTCTTTCGATATCGGCGAATTGGCAGTAAATGTTTAAAAAGTATTATAACGCATACAAAATTTGTGTTTAAATTTATTTAATTTAGCAAGCAGTAATAAGATTTCATTTCGAAGATTAGTTTCTGGAACTGAATAATTAATTATTAATAGATTCATTTGCAATCCCATTTCTAATGCTCTAATTATCGTCTCGGTAAAAATAACCATCCAATTTCAACAGACATTGATTTCATTGATTACTTTCACTTTTGTTCACCACTTCCTTTAAAAAAATCAATTAATTTTTTAGGGCGTATAATGAAATTTTCTGTAATTGAAAAAAAAAACTAGTGAGACTCCCTCCATGAATTTCCGAAAGAAAATCTCTAGGAATGTACCTAACGTGATTTTTAAAGAAAGCCGTTAATAGTGATCAGTGAATAATAAATCACCGTTTCTTTAGGGAGGGACTTTGATCACGATTTCTCAATTCATTTTACTAAAATACAAAAAAATATGCATGCATATGTACCTATCGTCAAGTAAAATCTGAAATGACCTAACTACACTTTTTTGAGTTTTAAAGCAGAAAGAAAAAAACTAAATAAAATGGTTCAACCGACTGAAGAAAAGTAATTTTACTTTCGTCTATAATTTGACTACGTTTTTTACATACATTTATAAATGTTTAAGGACATGCGTTTGGATGGTTTCCTTTGTTACATTCTTTTGCATTTTATCTAACGATATATATGTATGTATTACGAGAATTTAATATTTTTGTTTGAATAAAGAGATTAAATTGAAAAAATATATTTTAGTTTATTTGTGTTAAAATCCATTGCTGCGGTAACAATTTGTATTACCATTAAATGTGTATCTAGATGCCTCTAATATTTATTATTACCTGTTACTGAATTTTAACATGAATGGCATTGATTATGAAATCTCAAAACTCTTGCTGGAAAAGTCGCGACATTTTCGCGATTTTTATTAAAGACAACATTTAAGTGATTGCCGCTGAAAATGTCTAACAGATGACAATATAAAAGACTACATCGCTCATTATGTCCTAAACAATGATTGATAGACACACTTTAGGTCCTAAAGTTTAGGATATAGTCGCTAGCGTTGTCGCCAAATGTGTTTAAAAGAGAACATGTATAATTTTGTCGTTTATATTCTCATGAACGACAATTTCCGCAATGTAGTCGTTGATGACAAGCTGAGCGACATTGTCTCTCTTATAGTCATGGACGATTAACACGACATTTGTTCGAAAATGTCTTTGACGATTTGTTCCGGATGTCTCTCATAAGTCCTAGAAGAATTAATATTTTCATGCACTGGTCAATGAGGATATCTTAAAGGCGTGCGCAAGTGAGGTTGCTGCAATCTCGCCTAGTTGCCACTAAACCTTTATATGAATTTGGTTGAAACTCACATTATACTCGTATTAATGAATACTATAATATGCAGTATTATTTATTTTGTGTGTCTTCGAATAATAAAGTTTCCGTCATTTGCAAAGGCACATATAATGATATGTGTATACATATATCAAATATGTATACTTCGAACATATATTCGGAACATTTGCTCGCAGCTGTCGGATCCGAAGATACATTGGCCAAACATAACAAACCAAATATTGCATATTTTATTTAATTGGATTTTGTCATATTTATTTTTGGATGACTGTTAAACATGCTGAAATGACAAAATTTTTGACAATATTTCAAATTTATGAGAACAAAGGTCCAAATTTTGAACACCGAAATTACTGTATCCAACAGAAAGAAAACTGTGTATTGAAGTTCTTTAAAAAATGTTAATGGTGGCATAGAAAAACTGAAAACTTGTAGACCAATGTTGTTAATAAAATTTTAAATTTAAATTTGCTAGCATTTTAAAGTTTATTTTTTTGTCGATTTAGGGTTTGCTTCTGTTTTCTCCAGCTCCTGCCAACGCTGCTAATTATAGATGATAATTATTTGCACCAAAATACACTTATCACGATTTCCAAATTGAGCTTATTATTTGTCTTTACAACTTTTATTTATTTAATGCTAAATTTTTATTTATAGTGTTAAAATTTTATTTATTTGGTTGTTTGTAAATTAATTAAATTCACAAATTACATAAATAAAATATTGGTTCTCAACATGGTTTCTAATCAAATCTTTCTATATAAAATACAAAACTGGAAAAAATTGGAGCTTATTGATAAACTAAATCCAGAGTACTATTAAAAATTTGGTACAAATACACTTCAGAAATTAATTGTAAAAAAAGGTAACGAATAAAAACACGATATGGAAAAAATGTCCATATGAAAAAAGCTGAGATACTTAATTAACTGTAAATTCCTAAAATAATAACAAATAAAATTAAAAATTTAACAGACAAAAGAAACAAAAATATTTTTCTATAAAACGGCTTATACAAACTGCTACATACATACATATTTCATATGCATACATACATACATACATAAGCAGAAGAAATATATGTATATAAATAATTATAAAAAAACACACACAAAGTTAAATATTAAAATTAAAAGCAAAATCCCTAAATTAAAGTAATATGAAGATGTATATAAACAAGAGCCATTTAAATTGGAGTTGAAAGTAAAGCACAAATATTGTACAAACCAAAAAAGACAAAACAAAAATGTTATATAATAATTTACAATATATATATATGTATGTATACAACCTAAAAGATATAAATACATATAGATGTACATAATATAAAAATACTAACATTTACATACATACATATACATATACATTGAAAATATATTTTAGATCTTAAAAAAAATATTAAACGTTAAATTTTAAATTATTAAGATAGAGTTTCTTTAATTTGAAGAAATTCCAATTCATAAAAAGCGCGGTACATTTACTATACTAAAAAAAATATTAAATATACCACTAATATACTACTTATATCAGTAAAAACAGTATGAGAATAGTTTGGAATAAAACAAATTAAATAATGTTAAAATATTAATTAGATAACGTAATGCCAATTCATTTATGTTAACAAAATTGGTACATACATACATACTCCTATAATAATTAAATACAGCATTAAAAAACTGAACCTCTTTTGATAAATTTATAAGAATTTTTACGACTGGTACGCACTTCAAGAGTTAAATTTTAGTTTCAGAAAATATAAGATATTCACATATGAGGTTTTAAATAAAATGAATTGAAAGTTAATCAAAGTCGTTCAGATAACATTTCAGATATTTAGGTTGATATATCAACAGCTGATTTATTTTTATAAAATAAATAATAATAAAATTTATGATTCTTAATACATATTGCTGAAAATGGAAAGAAATACTTTTATATACTTTAAATTTTTATCACTGAAATGTATTGGAAAATCTGCTGAACTTGTAATATAATATTCATAGTATAATACTCAGTACTGGCCATTAAATTCTTAGCAACCGGAAACTTTTACGAGTTTAACTTAGTGCTCTTTAATTTGTATAGGCAATTGATATTTATCGCAAGATATGTACGAGTTAAATTTTTAAGAGAGGTTCTAACAACTAAGGCTTTAGACATACGCTATTTTAATATTGTTACAACTTCCTAATGAAAACAACAACTTTATATTGATTTTGGATTGTTGGCAAAAACTAAAAATCCAAAGTGAATTACATACTAATGATTGAAAACTGAAAACCCATGAAAACATTTTATCAAACTAAGGCTGATTTATATAGTTTATTATTTCTTTTATAGAAAGGTAAAATATGTAAACAGATTAAAAGAATTCAAAAGTGGATACTAACTGTCGTGTTGTCTGTCTGAAATTATTTCTATGACTTATTATTATTTTATTTGCTTCTATAACTTTACTTAAATTTCTAAAACGAAAACTGTTCACTAGAATTAATTTTTTCTTATTAATTGTAGTATGTATTTCATTTTACGAATAAATGTAGACCACGCTTAACACGTGTTTCTTTTAACACAAACTCGATTCAGCACGTCTATTTTTTTGCGACACATTCTCGTTTAACACGAAAAAAATAATTTTAAGACTTGTTTCATAGAGGAGAATCGTGTAAAAATCGTGTTAAAAAATACATTTCAAATTAGAAATTTTTAAATAAATAAAAATTTTAATGGTGGCAAATCACGGCATTCGATATTGAGCGAAACTTCCATACAAATTCAAAAATTTTGTATGGGATTTTACTCGATATCCAATGCCGTCGTTAGCTCCCTGGTTTTAAAAGTTTTAATTGGCTTTATATTGAAGTTTTTGGATTGAAGAAAATTGTAAAAAACGAATTTCATCGAGCAATCAGAAAAAAGTTATAATAAAACTTATATTGATTCGAGCTTAAGGTCTAATTTTATATAAAAATAACAAATTGTATTTCCAATACTTCGCTACTATCTATGAGTAGCTTTTTCAGGGAAACTATTAATAATCGTATAATAATATTATTTGAAAAAATTTAATAATTTAACTAACAATACCCACATATTTCACTTAAGCTCACTATAAATTAATGAAATTTTTTTTCTGACAAAAATCGACTACACTTAGTACACCTACTGAGTTTCCTTTAACAACTTAGAGAAAAATGTTCTTGTGCCATATAAATCGTAAAACTAAAAAAAATCTTAGAATCACTCAATGAAGTCAATCATAAAATACCTTTAAGCAAAATTGATAATATGTAAAACCGAATATTGTCAGCTTTCCAAAAATATACATATATGTACGTATATATACATACATATATGTACGTACATATACATACATACATATATATATATATATATATATAGTATATACATATGTATGTACAATATACATATATGTATATGCACTAATAATTAAAATAACACGAAAAAATTACTACTTATTATCTAATACTTGTTAGAAAACTTGGCGATTTTTTTTAACAAATCCTCGTAGTACTGTAAAAAGTTTACAAATTTTGGTGTCTGTCGTTCAAATGTAGTAAAAACAAACCCATTTTTCAACATTTTTATAATTCGTTAGCAATAAAATATGAAATATAATTTGATATCTTAAGGACATTATTTGAAAAATAAGAATTTTTAATTACAAAAGTATTATTTAAAATGTGTTTAAAATATAAATATAATAAGCGCGTTATCGAAATTTAAGGTTTTGTTCATTTTATTTTGTAGTACCTAGTATTTGAAAACCTTAGTAGTAGTATTCGATCTTCAAAACGCTTGTGTAAAATGCAAATATAATTTTTTTATATAAAATCAGTCGGTTATGTTATTTGCCTAAATGAAATGTGGTGTATCTTAATTATCATTCCGGAGAGTATAAATTAAATGAAAATCTGAACTAACTTATATATTAAATTTAACTGAGTTCAAAATTAAGCAACTACCCAATTCACAAACTATCGTAGGAGTTGTAAGTTGTATCAACGTTGGTAATTAACTTAACAATTAACATTTTTCTAAACAAATGTTTATATGGAAATTAACAACAACATTTGTACAACATGCAACTCATACAATACGTTGTGAATCGGGCAAATATCTTTATTGTTATAACGCATTACAATTGCTTTCCTTGTTTTGCTTTTTTCACTCACGATCGTGCACCCTGACGGGCAAACATCTAAATTTACAATTTCAAAAAAATCCCTCTAAATCTTAAAGTTTGTTTAGCGATTTTATTTCAAATAAATTAACTTAATTCAGTTTTAATCTACGATCCAATATCATTACCTCAACAAAGCAAAAACCTCTTAACTTTTGAACATTCCCTCCAAAAAAATTTTAAAGTGTCTTCAATATCCTTTATTAATAAAATCGTATGAAAATTGTGTTTTGTTTGTTGCAATAGATTAAAATGCAGTAAAAATATAGAACACATTTTGTACTCGAACGCAGCTATTTATTGTTTGTTGTGGAAGAACTGATCATCACTTATAAAATATGGTATTACATACTTATGGCCCATACTTATGTGGATAAGGTAGCTTAATCCAACTTAAGTAACTGTGCGAATACATGTAAATCGTATGTGTTAAACTATGTTGACCTTATGATAAATTTAAAGCATCTGATCACTTACGATATATTTCTTGAATGTCAAAATCGCTATTAAAAAGCCTAAACATAAAATATATTTTATGTGCAGAATATCTTTGACAATCAGAAATTATAAATGTGTTTGTTGTACTAATGAGCTGAAATTGTTAAATATATCATGATTGTCCTTAAGGGAACTTTTCGTTAAGTTTCATAAACTGTCATTTGCTTAAGCAAATTACGAAACTGATTTTAATTTTTTTGTGTATGTACAGCGCTATAGGGAACAGTATTGGGGTTCTACGAGTATTTAGAAATCATATTGCGCTTGTGCCACATAATAAAAAAAAAAATATTTCCGTTAAACAAAAGCAGTTTCTTTCTGCAACATATGTATATTGACTTTTAATGAAATTATTCTCAACTCTCGGACACAAAATAAAAAAAAATAATAAATAAACATAAAACTATTAATGGAAACATAGAATATAATTAATTAATATATTGTGACATGACCTTTGTTGTCAATAACGGCACCGGATCGTTTTGGAATTGAGCCTACCAAGTGTTTACACCTTTTCTTAGGAATCCTTTCCTTTAATTCTTAGACGGCAGCTCAAAGCCACTCATTGTTTGACGGTTATAACACAGAAATTGAATAGGAAAGTAGTAGCTGCTCTAGAAATCGAAAAACTCAAAACTATAAACGTGGAAATAATATTTTGAAAATAAAAAAAATTTTCATTTGATGTGAGCATATACATATGTATGCTGCAATTCATTGGGATAATATTTCGAATAATAAAAGTACTAAATATTTTCGAAAATATTTAAATTACGATGTGGTTAATATGCACTCCAAATTTTGCGACAGCAAAATTCATAGAGTACTTAAAATAATTGCTATGGAGATACAATTGGAATTACCTTCCACATTTGCATTAAATTCCAACATTTTAAAATTTAATAATTAAGATACAAGCATATTGAAATAAATTTTTAAAACACTGCCAGTTTATACTTTTAGTAATACATATTATCGATTTTTATTTAATTAAATTTACAAACATTTTTCATTCGTTTTTTATAAGAAGCAATAATTCTTCAAATTCGAATTAAAACAATCAGATATAAAAAAAATTACAAGACATTAAAAATATTTTAATATTTGTAATATGTACTTTAAAGCATAATGTTGTTATGAAATTAATAATTATAAAATTATTTAATAAATGTGTGTGAAATTTATTCTTAGAATAGCAATTTTATTTTTTTTATAATTTGAATATTTATTAAAAATTTCAATGACTGATATAAATTTAATTTCAAAGTGTTTATATAAGATATTTGTCAAAAAAAAATACTTTTTTAATATAAGCAAAAAAATATTAACAACAAATATTAACAAGAAAGATCCACAATTAGAAGGCATACAATTTTTTATATTAAAAAAACGAAGGAATTAACTTCCTTACTGATTTGTATTTGTTTAAACTAGTAGTTTTAAGCCACAAAATGTCTTCAACTGGTAATAATCTAATATAAAGAACAAAGTATTTTAAATAATAATTGGTGGTGCCAACTGTGTTTTTCATCATATGATTTTACAACGATACAACACTACCACCCCAGCATGTTGTCTAAATTTAATGAAGTCGAATTTCTGTCTAAGAATAAATGTATTCATTTATATATGTACATATGTGCTAAAGTTTGTAAAATTGTTTTTGGTATTTTTTGATATGCATGATTTTTAACGTCAGCACGGATACCACAGAGCATAATAGTGAATACCTCTAATATATATATAAATATATATATATATATATATATATATATTTTCATTTAAGTAGAATTTACTTGAAAAGAGGCTTTTTCCATTTTTATTGTTAATCTAAAGTAAACTGAATTTGATTGCGTCTTCATAAAATTTTAAAAATTAATCACTTATTGTTTAAGCTTTTACTAAAAATTATGTTAATTAAACCCCTTTAGCATATACTCCTGCATATTTTATTAAATATTACTATTCCAACAATAATGAGTTTCACATTTCATAAACAGTGAAACTGGTTGTACTTCATAACTTTTTAAATTATAAAATAAGCGTGTGTCTGTCTATAAACATAAATAAAATATGTAATATTAAAAAATTGATATTTAAGCTATAAAAATTAATTTTAAAAATGTATTAATTTGTGAAAGCATTTGCAATTATTTTAATGCTGGTGTTATATCGAGCCAACTGAAAGCAAGCTGAGAAATTGTACTATAGCGTATAGAGTATTTTAAGATGATTTGTGACTTTGAACAACTTTTGTGTTAAAACAGTGATAAGTTTTGTATTTTCAAAAAATAAAAAATTATTAAAATAACGTAAAGATTTTTGACACCAAAACATGCGAAATATTTTCCATTTTAATTTACCACAACAGTTATTTCTTTTTTATTTTCGATTTTTACGGATAGTATGAAATGCACTTTTTATTAAGCACTCAACATTAAGAAAAAAAATAAAATAAATATAGAATATGTACAAGAGATACATACATACATATGTCATGTAGTCAACTACTTTGAATTGACTTATTGATATAATATTTATATACAAATTTGTATATAATAATCAAACTATTGTACAATTCACAGCCTGTTCTATGAGTTGTATATTGTTTAAAACTTGTTGGTATTTTCTATATAAAAATATTTGCTTCGAAGCATCTTTATGTAGAAATGGCCAACACTATTTATACAACAAATATAACTCATCAATTGTTTGTGAATTGAACATACGAGTATCTATATAATCAGTAGGCGAGACCATTTTTTGTAATGTAGCTTATACACACATTATACAGCCGATTTCGACATGGCTTACACCGTTTTAAAGTTATTTGCTTGCAGAAATGCACAATCCATATTTTATCAAGATCAATTCAATATTTTGGATGGTATAATAATTTAAAAGTGCTATTAATACATGCACACTTATTACACATGCATGTATAAGCTTCAAGGTAAAAATTAAACAAAACATACATTTGTGTTTGTCCAATTTCTTTTTGCAAGTAAATGAGAATAACAATTACACAGAGCTTTTTCTCTATTTTGGATTTGTTAAATTGTGGGATAGGTAAGCCAAATAGAGATCATTAATTTTTAGTTGTTTATTTTAAAATGTTTTGGATTTCTGTATTTTATCGTATATATTTATGTACGTAAGTGTTTGATGTTTTATTAACTATAATTAGGATTGTGTTGGGCGTCAGGTATATTATTAATATTTCTTTCCTTTTAAATTTACATATCATAAATCTTTTAAATATGGAAAAGGCAAATAGTATACAAGAAGCATGTCTCTGCTTTCATTTTTACATAGACCCAACGCCTTCAGGTTAAGAAATTCATTTGTTTTGCTTGCCTTGCTTTAGGGTATTCTAGGGACTAACTGTTAATAGGTTGATCAACTAATTTGTACGCGCTCAAATTTTCAAATTGGGGATTCGCTATTAAACGATTAATAAAAAAGTTTGATTAATCATTACTGATTAATTAATCAAGAGTTCTGATTAATCAATCAAAGTTAATTTTGATTATCCGAATTTGCATAATTTTGCTCATAAGTATAAAAGGATAATATTTTGAATAAACCAAAATTAATACCTGCAAATGCAGCGTAAAATTTAAAGAAAAGAAAAATAAAAGGCAAAATGTAAAAGCAAAGAGGAAAAAAAAAACACTCAAATTGTTCAATTATTAAAAGTGCGAACTATTCAAAATTCTGATTAACACATGATTTTGAACAATCTAAATCAGAATTAATTAATTAATTAATCATGAATTTGAATAATCACATTATGTGTTTAATCAAATAATCGATTAATCAGAATTTTATTAACTAGAATATTTGTATAATTGATAGTCGCTCATAATTTTATTCAAAATTTTACAATATTAATATTATAAGGAAAATAAAATCATTTTCATTACATTACAAATGAAAAATCAATGATATACAAAAAAATAAGAACTCAAATTATTCAGTCATTCAAAGTACCGATTAATTAATTATTAAAATTATTATATAGCTCATGTACAAATTTGAATAATCGAAAAATTTTTATTGATCACATTTTGATTTATCTAGTTGTTTGAGTAATCGACGAATTCACCAAGCAAAAAACTTGAATGTAATAAGGTCGCGTGCAATAAGCTTTGACCAGGGAAATTAACTACAATGACTTATTCAAAAGAGTGAATAAATAACAGTTATTTTTTTACCAATAACTTTTCACATAAAATTTTATCAATATTTATTCAGGCAAGAATAACATATATATATTTTATGATAGGAAAAATTAACATAACTTTTGAACACATATTTTTGAATGGAAAATTAAAATTTCAACATTAATTTTGACCCAAGAAAATAAAGTTGAAATTTCACCTTTATTTTCGATCGAAAATTAAAACTAAATTTTATTATTATTGGAAATTTATTTTTTACCCCAAAAAAGCGGTCAGCCTTACTTTTACTGAAATATTTTTTACTGAAAAATAAATATAGAATGTTAACATTTATTTATATATGTATGTATGTATGTATTCCTGTCTTTCTCACTACAAAATCATACTTGCGGCAAGAAAATTTAATATAATAAGCTCACGTTAGCATTTATTTTTGACCGAAAAAGTCTAACAATATACAAATAAAAATCATTCAAATATCAAATAGTCAAATTTTTTCCTTTTGACTTTTTGAATTGAAATTTCGAAAATGATCAATTCCTTTTTTGGCAAAATCGTACAAACTGCCCTTAGTATGGCACTGACTCTGCCCGAATCTCAGATTTGTAAATTTTCAATTATTTCTACAGGGAAAAATAAATAATCATGTAGAGTTTTGTCGAAAAATGTTGTTGCATTCAAACAAATTTATTTATTTGAAATGCTAAAAATTCTTTGAACAAACAATTGTACATACATTTGTTTTTGTTTCAGCTTAAGCTTGGTACTCTGTTCGAAGTTGTGAAAAATTTTCAGCAACATTGATTATTTCGCGAGAAAAATTTTTCACGTAACAAGTGATGCCCATATTACTTTTTCGGAAAAAAATTTCGTTTTTATTGGTTAGAAGTATGCAACGACTTTTGTAAACAAAAACAAATGTTTAATTTTACTTGTTTGTGCCATTATAGAAATTATAAACACTGAGATAGTTCCTTCTATAGTGTGTAAAAGAAAAAAATTATATTAAAGAAATTTTTGACACAGAAAATTAAAAGTAAAAAATTTACAGAAAAAATTGTATCAGCTGTTAATATTTCGCGCGAAATAAATGCCAGTCACATTATTTCAAAAACAGCAAGAAAATGTTGCCAGACACATTTCATAAATTTTTCACGAGTTGAACAGAGTACAACTTTTGCAACATTTTTTCATTAATATTTCATGCAAACTTTTTTAATGGATTATGTCAACATTTCGCGTGAAATTTTAAACGGAGTACCAAGCTTTACGGAAAAAAGTCTCTCTGCAATAGATAAAAAAATTCGAGCTCATTCATTTCGCTCACTGTATAAACATCCGACTTCATGACTTATGGCAAATAATTCCAATTTATGATAAGCAAGGCAGGCTTAAAATAATGCTAAGTTTTTCAAAAAGAGATGCAATATAGCACCAAAAAGTAGTAAAAATGGGACAAAGTGGCATAAAATAAAACTTTAATGTAAAAACTTAATACAATTTTATTTTATTAAATTTAGACTGCACAGTACAATCATAAGTTTTTTTATATTTTCAAAAGGAAGTGATCTTTTAATGTTGCACAAAACTGTTGACTACATGTAAAAGATACGTTCGCCATCATTAGGTGTTACTGAGATGAATTTGAATGCATTTAATGCAGATGGAGATATGTGAAGTCTGTTTTTCATATTTATTAAAATAAAAGTTTTACTAAATCTATGAACAAACATTGTTTTAGGCATCTTGAATAGTTCTGGCAAAGTATTGAGTAGTGCATACCGAGTGTCGAATATTTGCTATTTTTGTATTTATTTTACCAAATAAATAAATGGGTAATTTAACGGGATAAATAGAAATCTGCCTAAAACACTTCTATATTGAAGTGCGTAAGAGTAAAGCCCTACAAGTATCGCGTAGTAACGGGTACCCAAAAGAAAAGTATCGACTAATATTGAGTACTTAAAATTAGTAGAATTTGCTATTACTAGTCTTAAATACACTTTTTCACATGATCAACAAGTTCTAAATCTTCATATATTTCTTACAGTTTTCTAATGCTTGAAGATATTGGGTCTACTATTGCACATTAACTACAGAATATAGCACTGACGAATCTACTCTTATCATTTTCATATGCTTTTTCACTATTCGATTTGCATACATACTCGTACATACATCTGTTTGCATATGAAGTGTAATTGACATTTTCAAAAACAATTTTTATTGACATTTTTGCTTGGCAAAATTTCGTATATAAACAAATTTCTATCTGCTTGCTGTTGCTTTACGATCTGCTTGTGAAGTTGAAATGCATTGGAATTTTCGAAAAAAAAATATCATACTGGAAAAATGTAATTTTATGATATTAGACCAACAATATGTGCAAATTTTTCACTCACGATCGCCTGATATTGGTTTATTTTGCTATTAGCGTCAAACTTTATGTCAAACTGAGCTTTGAATGCTTCTCACTTAATTTTGAAGGACTATAAACACGTATACTCTTATATATAATTAACAGTTTTGTGCTGATTTGAAGTTTATAAATTTTTTATATATCTTCTGTTTTATTACTAATTGGCCAAAAACTGTATCTGATCAACAATATTATTATATAGTTTGTGTACGTATACTCTAGAAAGTAGTTTATTCCATTATTTTCTTGCATTGGTGTTAATGAATAGATGTATTAAATACAACAGACTTTATTTCGCGATTAATCGAATGAAATTAGAAACATTATTCGATAAATCGATTTTTTTTGTTATGCTATTTTATAAATATTCAAGTAGTATAACATTGTAATGATGTCACCTGGTTAATACGACTTGTTTTTTTTTATAATATATCGATTGTGTCTGATTTAAAAAGTTTATAAAATTTTAAAAATTATATAAACGTGTATTTTGTTTAATAATACCATTCCATTGCATGCAGTATATTAAATTATTAAATTAAATCGTGTTATTAACGCAATTCCTCTCAACGAAAGTACTCTGAAAAATAATAAAATAAAATAACCCCCCAAAAATATGTATGTACATAATCCTCTTACATAAAAAAACACATACAATCTGTGCTCTGAAATTGTAACTTTTTTTACCTGCTGCAAATACTTACAACTTAAAAATATATATAAAGATGTACTCACATACATACAAAATAGTATAACAAATTACTCTCCATAAATTCTAAAATTTAGCTTTTTCTAAAATCATTTACGCCGTTAAAATGAAAATAAGGATCTATAATCTGTGTAAAAAAACAATCTCATACGTATGTTTAAATAAAAAAAGTAACAACTCAATTGTATGAAAATATAAAATTTTAAAATGAACTACGTGGAAGTTCTAAAATATCATTTAATATAAAAAATCACATTTTTTGATGAATAATATTGTTCTTATATTAAATACATGAAAAGAAAAAAAACAAATATAGTTTCTTATTAAACTACCAAATAAAATTTTTAATATTAATGTTAATTTAAACAAGAATGAAATGTTAAAAATATTGAAAACGTATATACATATATAATTAAAAAGGATTCAAGTAAAGTGTAAAATCTACCATATAAATATTGAAATGAAATAAAAATACAAAAATATCCATAAATATAACAAGAATTGCAGATTAAAATTAATTACTTAGCAAATGTTCTTTATTTTTTAAAAGAAGATACAAACTTATGGTAAGTGTACATACATACATATGTACATGTACGTATTTATCGTCGGCTTAGTCTCTTAATATGAAGAATACTGAGTACTATCAATAATTATATTTATCTCAAAATACAAAATATTATATTACTATAGAATATTATAAAGTAACTAACTACACTTCAAATTTGGGTATCTTTCTAGGTTGCAAATGAATTACTCGAATATTAGAAATTATTCGTATGAGTTGTTAAATATTTTCGAAGCTCGTTAGGGGGTTTATTATCGTCAAGTTTACTTTTAACAATTTCAAATTCATTTATGAATTTTGCATTCATAAATTGAATAAATTAATTAGAAGTGACACATAAAAGTAAACTATTAGCGATATGCAGTATTTAATTCAATTGTGAGTGCAAAATTTAACATTTTGCGCAATTGAAAAATAAATAAATGTATGTATGCAGGTTTGAACTTATCAAAACTGCAATGGTGTTGCAATTAGAAATGGGCACCGCTCACGTGATCAGCGTGAATAATGCATGTCCATTCATAATCGTGATTAGCTTTTTGTTTCAATCACGGGAGCGTTAATGAACGTGAGCATTCAAAAATTGACCGTATGTGACCGTGCATGAGTAAATTTTTAGCGTGATTGATTCATGATTTTGTTTTTGATTTATTGTACTTTATTCATATAAATTTTTAATTATTTCATAGTATTTTTTAGGGATCGTAAGTTTTCGATGTTATGACTAACTTCTTCCACTCAGATGAGCGTGAGTGGAAAATATAAAGTCATGCATGAACGTGCATGACTAAAATTTTTTTTATCGTGAGCGTGCAAGAGCGGGAGAGAAAAGTTACCCATGATCCCATCTCTAGTTGCAAGTTAATATTGCTGTATATTTTATTTGATAATGAACAATACCCCACGAGAGAGGATTTGCTTTAAACACTGAATACCGCTACTGCAATATAACTGGAAAGTGATGAAAAGTAATTTGGATTTCCTGGTAAGCAAGACGTAAATTCTACGGCACCATTTAATGTATTTAAGATGAAATAGCTTCTTTACTTAGCGATACCCAACAACACTAGCGTTCCCAGCTTTTCCCAAGGCAACCCCTTAAATAGCGGCTTTCTCGGTATTAACAAATTAATGCGAAAATATTTATTTCAAATATTTCTGAAGCTTTTATGTAAAATTATAAAATTTTATCAATGTTTTGATTAATTCAGTAGCCTTTCTTAATCCTGACTTAAAATACATAAATATAATTGGTATAAAAATAAAAGAAGGTTAAGAAATTTTCGATTCAGCATTAATATATTATCATCTAAACTGGCAACACTGTTTGAAACTTTGACAGACGATGCGACATGACTTATTGGAAATTACATTCACACTGATTATGCATGTCGAAGTCAAATTTTTTAAAGCGATGATTTGCTTCATTTTAAAGTAAATTTGTGCATGTTTTCTTTAATATAGAATAAAGCAATTGCAGTTGAAAATTCGACTTCGACTTCCATAATCAGGGTGATTATTATCAAATGAATACATTACATTTTTAATCAATAAAATATTTTTAGAACTGTGTTATTTAAGGAACGTGGTGAATGAGTGGTTACAAAATAAACGTAATATTAAAAAACCGACACTTTTTTCGTTACAGCAATGCTTGGTTCAAGTTTAAATCTGACTTTACCTTTTTAAATTTAAGAAATTTTTTAATAAATTCTTTTTTTATGAAAGAAATATTGGAACACTTTATTCACAGGCTAACAGAACCGAAATTTTTATATAAATCGTCTGGTTAATTAAATAAATTAAATAGTGAAAGTTTTAAATTCAAAAATATGGTTTAAGGTCTACTGATGCCTTGGCATTGGCACCAATGAAATGCATGTATGTACATATATAGATAGACTATATAAAAAACCCTCAACGCATGATGAAATAAACAGGTGGCTACAACTACAACAATACAACAAAAACAGGAATTTTTGTTTGTGTAAAGTCTAACCCTTTGTCAAAAATTATTGTAAACAAAAATTGAATAAAATAAGTTAACAGAAGCCAGTGAATTTTTTGGACTCTATAAATGAGTAAGACAAGGAAGTGTGGATTACTTTGAAGGTATTGCGATCCATATAGATGGTAGTGGTAGCACTTTCAAAACAAACACAAATGTATAAGTACCTATAAGAAATTATTGAAAATTTTAATAAAAAAATAAACACAAATAGAACAAACAAAAGCTTGGATATTTTGTAAATATAAACTAGAGATGGGATCGGGAGTGATTTTTCACTCAAACTCACGATAAAAAAATTTTACTCATGCACGAACTTATATTTTTGGCTCCCGTTCATGCATGCTCACGTGCGTAGAAAAAAAGTTACGCACAATTACCAAACTCACACTCACGAAATATTCATGAAAAAAAATTAAATACACCCAATCCTCTTTTTACACTGTACATACGTTCCAGAGACCACCGTGTCGAAAAAATCGGCAAAAAAATTATATTTGATTATTTCAACCTTCAAGGTGGCCTAAAAGATTAATATTTTTATGAAACACAAAAATGTTACTTCTTTTTCTTCATACAGTGTTGCTTTTATTTGATTTTATGATTTTTGAGACGTAAAAACAAAAAAATAATTCACAAGTTATTTTAAAATATTTTTTTTAAATAAAGTATTGAAAATTTTATTTATTAAAATTGTACTAATTCGTCAATAAGAAATAAGCTTAAACTAAAAAAATGTTGAAAAATGTTGCTTAAATTTTCATATTAGAGAGTTTTTTGCTTGTCCTCTAAAAAATTTTCAATGTAACTTAGGGCTTTTATGAATTCATATGACGATATAAGGAAAATAAAAATATTTTATTCGGTGTTAGTGTCTGATAGTTAGCACCGTCTTTTGCGTCGCGCTGGTTCAATTATAGTTTCGTACGAAGATATACTAAGTACGTCTGCGAATTGAGCTATGGAACGTATCTATCTGATGAATATAGACTTTTCCAATAATACTTTCTTAATAAAAATAATTTTAGTTTAACAAACAAATTTCTAAAATTAATAAAGAAATAAGTAAAGTAAGATTTGAACTTAAGCAAAATAATTCCTTTCCACCCAAACCTAAAACAATTTAAGTAATTACGTAGAAATATTAATTAAAAAAGTATACGAAAAAATAACAATAAAGCAAAAAAAACTTACGAAGCAATCACGTCAAAAATCTACTTATGCACGCTCAATTTCTTTGTACTCGCGTTCATGCACGCTCACGTAATTGAAACAAAAAATTAATTACGATGACTCACGCTAATCACGTGAGCGGTTCCCATCTCTAATATAAACAAAACTGGCATAAGATTGGAAAAACAATGCTAAAAACAATTAAAATTATCATATGGCGTAGTAATTGCACCTGTTTATTTCGCAATGCCTCAACAAACAAAAGTTTTTGAAAATCTTTAAAAAAAGATATCGAGACAATCTCGATTAATAAATTTAAAAAAAAGTATATCATAATTATATTTTAATGTCTTCATGGAAAATGTCATCAAAATGGACCGAATGGATTTGTTATTGGGAACAATACAGAAATTTGGAGCAATTATTATTTTTTCCCCAAAACAATAATATTCGAATACACTCATTGTTGTTTCACCTTTTATAAAGCTTTATTAAAAATTTATATATAAAAAACAAAATACGTAACAATTCATGAATATATAATAAAATCAGATATTTTGGTAGTTTAAATAAGTTATTTTTTTGTATATTTCTTTACAAAGTCTTCTGTCGGAATCTAATCTTCCGAATCAACTTTCATCAAATTGAATGCTGAAAGCATATCCTTACAAGTAATAACTTTTTATTTTTCATTAGTGCTAATTTTGAAGAAAAAAAAAATACGTTCAGCAGAAGCACAACTATGTGATAAAGTGAATATATGTATATATAAATTAAAAAACAAATGTTCATCAGACGTAGTTTTAAGCTTTCCTATTTCGTACCAAAAACTTTCCGGATTTGTAATTGTGAAGATATTTTCATAGCTTCTGTCGTTTATTTTACTCTCTAATAATTTAAATTCATTAATAAACCCTTCTGGATCAGTGATCAAGTGTGGAAAGTCTGAAACTATTTCGAAATAAATGATGACTTTTCAGATATCGCAGTGCATTAAGTTTTTTTTGTCAATTCTTGATATTATTTCACTACACAATTTTTGGTAAAATTTTAATAAATTGCTTTTAATTTCAATTATTTAATGTTCCGAGACTTTTACAGCACATATTTATTTCACTTTCCTTTATGGTCAATGCAAATGTTAATTTTCTACATTCATTTTTATAGTTGATATTTTTAAATGTTGCTGTATTTAAGTGTTAGATTTTTTTTAATTTTAAAATAATTTTAATAAATTAGTTTTTCGTAGAAGAAACTAAACTTTGAAAAGTCTTATTTAATTTGTAAATATTTTGAAAAACTTCAAATAAATTTTATTAACGAGTGAATTACATGAATTTTTTTAAGTTTGCTGCAGATTTTTCTTCAAAAAAAATTATTGCAAAACTGTCAATTGTTCTTGTTGCAATGGATTCAAATGATAAACAGGTAGTATCGAAAAGTCGTTGCATTTTATGATCAGGTCAGGTATACCGTTCAACTGACTAAAGTCGCAATTTTGTGAGACTTTTTCTTATTAGCAGCTTTTGCGGCTTTTTTAATTTTGTTGCGACTTTTTACCCTTTTTTTAAGTTTCTCGCAAAAAACATTTAATTTGCAGTAAAAAGCTTTTTAAGGTAAGAAATTGTGGGTTTTGAAGTGCATATTTTACAAAATTTTTAGTAAAAATAAGATATCTTGTCAAAACGAAAAGAAAGCCTAAAAATGAAAAAGAAAATAAAGCTAGAAATACGTCTTGAGAGGAAGAAGAGACCACGGAGTCTGAGACGGATAGCGCTAACAACGCTGCATGTTCTTCCAAGAAACGTAATATTTCGCAAAGTGTAACAAAAGGCAGCAAGTTTAGCAAATTTTAAAAGAGTGTCACTAAAAGTGACAAGAAGTTCAGGAAAGTAGCAAATTGATACTTTAGTGGCACAGACGGTCACGCAGCTTACTGGTTATTCTCTTTTTTTAATATTGAAGTAACTGAATATCTAATTTCGACTCCTTCAGAAATATAGCTAAGAACACTCTCGAGCAAATCACTTTTCAAAGAAAAAATTAGTATAATATAAGATCGCTCCGCCGGTTGGGAGCTGCGGTGCTACAGAGTTACAGATAAGGCAGGATACAACTAGAAAAGAGCTGAATACTTCTAAGCTGTTGGACATATTTTCTTTAAACATAGAACAAGGCACGCTCAATTAAGTTGAATTGAAATCGGTACAGCAGCTTGGGAGCTACTAGGGCACAGACAGACACACAGTTACTTACACAAGGTAAACACTTATCGGGAGCTAAATAAATTAAATTGGTCGATTACCCAAATATTGAAAAATTTTGACCGGTTTCGTTAAAATTTGAGCATTTTTCTAACGTAGAATCGCCCAAAAATCTGCGCAATTGCTAATTCTTTTATGTGATTACTGTGGATCACCATGTTTGGGCAATTTCATTTCGACGCCTACTTACAGAAGTGTAAGTGAATTAAATATGTATTTTTCTACGACTATATTGAGATTGTTTGATTGATGCGCATCTGCGAACAATCAATAATAGTTTAATAGTTTAAGCAATAAAATCAATAGCAAATAAAATTTCAGCCAATACAAAAAAACACTCCAAGCTATTTCAAAGCTTGGCTAAGCACAAAATACTCGTATATGGTTCATCAACGTGTAACAAATAGTTTTCACACAGCATACAACACTATTAGTTGGCTTAAAACAATCATCCAGATCGGTTCTGCACAACAATTGTACGCTACTAAAAGCGTTCCAACAAGATTTATTGTAACAAAGTTTAAAACAAAAACTGCAACGTAAAGTGCCCTTATCATAGTGTAATATATTTATATACAAACACATTAATTTTAAAGGCAATTTAATTTTATGTACTAAATAAAAATACGTGTGTAATTTATTCAATCCTACAACTATTTGAACCCATAAAAACTGCTTAAATTTGAATGAAATCAAATAATAAAAGTTAGTTATAAAAAGTTTAATTTATTAACTAAATTGAACAATTAACGGCAGCATTAAAAACAAGTACAACTATTATTCACACTCCATGCCTTCCATAATGATCAATCAACGACTATCTCAATATAATAATACTGTCACTCGCGTATTCAAAAAATTCTACTTTCTCATAACTCTCTACGTATCGTTATCGTTAACGAACTTGATTATGTGCAATGCTCATTTAATACAAATCGATCATAATGAATTTCATTCTAACGGATTTCCCAGGACACACATATCACCTGCTCTTCCACCACACACACCAGATGAACTGCCCAAAAATTTACCCGACAAGGAATTATCACCATCCGAGTATATGGTGGATTTGACCAACGATTTGGCATATAGAATTTTACACTATCATTCCATATTAAATCGTAATAATTTTGCGTTTTCACCGACAGCGTTGATGAGTGTTCTAATTGCGATTTATGAAGGATCGGCTGGGCGAAGTATGACTGAATTAAATAATGTTTTACATTTGCCGAATAATCATGATATAATTCGTGTTGGATATCGTGATATACATCGTCGCTTAAGAGTAAGTAATTTTTTTTTACCACAAGTAGTAATTTATTGCAACCCAGTTGCTCATTTAGTAAAACACAGTGCAACACGAAAAAATAACCATATACGGTCACCACTACGTGATAAAAGATAAAAACAAGAAGGCCCGTGTCAAGCAGTTTTGCCCAAATTAATGCACTCTTTTGTATAGACTACAAAGATTTGGGGCTTCGGTGTAATTTTTGCAAAATACTGATCATTTTCTCAGGCTGATATCTTGCAAATCGTTCGGAATTTTGATTTATACTCTGAGATAAAGTTGCAGATCTTGTCATAAAGAACAGAAATTGTGAACATATAAAAATCTTCATCTTCAAGATGAAAATCGCAAAAAATTAAAAAAAAATCGATTTTTTACCTTTTTTCCGCTGTTTAGGTCCAATTCAAGCAAACAATCAACTGTAAAATTTTATCTAAGACCTCAGCAAACAACTTTCTAGAACATATGAACTTCCTAGGAATGATTCTTAATACCGTTTAGGTAGCGCTCAGGTAGTCGTAAAAGTGAAATATTTCCCGAAATTTTTGTAATTTTATTTGTTTTTTTTTACTTCAATATTGAGATATATGTATACTATGCTATTTATTACAAAAATGTTCCTAAGATCTCAGTAAACAACTCACGCGATCACTCACCGACTAAAGCAACAAAGGTAAATCAATAAGCTCAGCACACGCATCAAGTGACGCAGCACACAATATAAAAGCGACACGACGATCACATTCAGGCATTACACAGCGCGTCGTCAGCGAGAGCCTGAGGAAATGATTATTTTTTTGCAAAAATGACACCGAAGCCCCAAATCTTTGGGGGCCCATAAAAAAGTGCATGACTTTGGGCAAAACTGGGAGACACGGGACTTCTTTTTATCTTTTATCACGTAGTGGTGTCCGTATATGGTTATTTTTCCATGACTTAAAAAATTACAGACAGTGTAACCTAGTCAGCCGTATTTCAATAAATCGAAATTTTCAAGCTACAGAACAAAAAGTGATCACTAATCACTGATCACGTATTTACGAGTATATGTATGTATAAAAGTGTTTCTAGCACCTGTATTCTAAAAATAATTTCGTGGAATTCGAGAATTCATATATTTTTTCCCATGAGCGTACATTATTGTGCGTAAAAACTTACTAACGATCTAATTTTAAATACAACAATTTTAAATAACCAAAGCACTGAAAACTGTGGTTGCATTTGTAAATGCAGCAAATTTGTGCAAACTAATGCACCACTATGTATGTATGTACATATATCAATCAGCCCTCTCAGTTGTTTGCTTACAAAAACCTTTGACAAGAAAATGTGCTGCCAGCTAGCTGGTGTTTTTTGAACGCTAAATTTATATTATTGCGCAGTTATTTATAATTTATAAATCCACCCTGTTTCTAATAGCTTGTTGCAATGCATTTATTTTTTAGACCTACTTCTTTGACTCGGATAATCCATTAAAAGGATTGAGTTTGAACAAAGAAAATGTTACAATAACTAGAGACTATGAAACTATTCTAATGTTTTATGGATATGATTTGGGCATTGATATGGTATCGTCGACAACAGTTCCAACTACTCCGATGGTAGTTACAACAGTGGAGACGGCAAAAACCGTAACAACTTTAAAAACAAGTACAGAAAACATCATAACGCAGACTCTAGAAATAGAAAATACTACAAGTCCTGTAACAACAACGCCTGCTAAGGACAATTCACAGTCAAGTACGGAAACTCCAACAATGGCGGCAGAAATTATTACATCTACTACTGAAAAAAATCTTACAACGGAAATGTTTAAAGAAAGAACTGAAAACATCACCGAAAAGAGGCAAGAAGAAAGTACTGCGCATGCACGCTTACCAAGTGAGACGCCGCCGCCAACCACAGAAACGGCAGAAATTTCCACTAAATCAGAAACAGAAACAAATGAAGCGGTCGAATTAATATCATCATTTGTTGCTGAAGAAAATCCGGAACCATTTTCGCGCATACAAAAAGCACGAGTAACTCGTCTGCCTAGCGCTAAATTACAAGCTCCTTTAACGCCCAAAGTTAAGTCTAACTATTTACCAGCACCGAGAAAATCTACCCGCTTGACAAGTCGCAGTAAACGACATTTATTTGGCTTACAAGACTTTGACTCCAATTTATTTGTGACACTTTTTAACGTCGAATCCCAATTGCACAGTCCTCTTACAACTGGTTCAGCTCTGGCCGGATTACCTACTTATGTTCAACTATCTAATGAGTATGGAGAGCAAACAGATCCAAATTACATAGCATCTTCTCAGAGTTCATCCAACTTTAAACAGGATTATAATACAGATGTTATCAGTCATGTCTTCTATTTAAATAATAAGCATATTATCTATACCACATTCAAAGTCTACAATGCCGTTCTGTATTATAAATATTTTGATCATCTTCGAAGTAGCGTTTTGGAACTGGAACTAGATACATCAGAATATAATTTAATTATTCTACTACCGGATTATAATACAGACTTAGCTGCAGCTGCAGCAGCCTTACGTGCTGGCCCAAAGTTGCGTTTGATGCGAAAACAATTAAGGCCGAAATGGGTTCAAGCGATAATACCCGACTTTAAGTTGCACGGAACTATGTTTTTAACAAATGATTTGCAAAATGTAAGTATGTATGTACATATCGATCATTTGCTCAAACAACCTCATAACGCAAAAAACGTGATTTTTGAGTCCTGAACGCAAATTTATTCTTCGTATCGTTCATCGTTTTGTGTAAAAATTTCATGGAACTGCAAGTAAAATTAGAAAAAATTTAAACTCCTCTTGCGAAGGACGAGTTTTTTTCAGTTATAGCGTTGTTTGAGTAAATCTATTAATCTATTACTCTATCCGATGGCGTATACTTATTACACTTAAGCCGGATAATATGTGACTTAAACTACCTATAGACCAAAACTCCCTTTTCATTGTTTCATTTCGTAATCCGGTTTCCTTTTAAAAGTACCTCAAAGTTTTTAGGGGCTAAATGTTTCACATTATTTCTTAAAATACTATTAATTAACTAAAATTTTCAATATTGTTGTCGTATTATAGAGGAGAACCAGGGAGCAAATTACTGCATTCGATATCAAACGATATTTCCATACATTTTTCAAAAAAATTTGTATGGGATTTCGTTCGATATCGAATGCCGTAATCTGCCCCCTGAACTATTTCATGCAATTACAGTGTAGTCTCGTTGAATGCAACCCTCGATATGCACAACCCCTCGCTTAACGCAACACCCAATTTCTTAACTTTGGTGACTGTAATCGCAACTTTTCAAAAAACAAAGCCTCAAATAACGCAACTTTGCAGAACAAGTAAGGCTTTTTTTGTTTTTTTTTAGTTTGGATTTTGATAAATAAATTCAAAACTAAAACGTGTTTGTAAAATCTTATGCTTAAGTGCAATAGTCTTTTTGATTTACCGTTATTCTAAGAATGACAAATATTTTGTGCGTATTACTTCTATTTTTGAAATTTAGCTTAGAAATTTCTTTGTTTTTGAATGACAGAGGAGAATAGCTGTTCTTTGGAGGATATAATGGTATTGCAAAAGATTCGTGAAATTGCAGTTCAAAAAAATATGACAAGCACAAAAACTCAGTCGAAAATTTCAGACTTTTTCCCTTAAAAACATGAATCTTTAACTCGATAACAACCATCAGTACAAATTAACATACATACATTTGAATACATATGTACTTTATTAATTATTTATTAGATGTATACTTTGTTTTTCTGTCTTTATTCATTAAATAAATACGATTAATAAAAGCTAACCTTAGCTATTTTTTTAAATAAAATTCTTGATTGGTTTAAAATGAGCTTTTAAAAAGAAAAATATGACTAGAAATTTGTGACTTGGTTTGCGCAACAACTCAGTTATCGCAACAGCCCAAAATTTCTATTGGTTGCGTTCACCGAAGTTACACTGTATATACATACTAGATAGACATCTAAGCAAAATTTTTCTGCCGACAATTCACTTTAAAAAACTTAGCCTTCAATATTCTTTGAATTTTCCATCAAACATTTTGGAAAAAATATACATACACATATATGAATGTATGTATTTATGTGTTTACGTATGTACATATGTACATTTAGAACCTCTTAGCAAAATGTCATCCTTCTACCCAAAGTATATTTATTCAAGTACGCTTGTTTCTACAACAACAACAGGTATTTTGCATGAATCAAGAAAACAAGATTACGCACTCAGCCGTACAAAATAAATTTCTACTGCGCATCTACATACGTCATCATAGAATACAAATGAGTGTTCGTTGTATAAAGTGTAAGAGATGAAGCCGAGTAAAACTTTTAAGTTTGGACTCGAAGCTATTTGAGGAGGAACTTCCTCAGGCTATCAAAGTTTTATATTTCGGCCTGCTTTCCATACACAAATGAACTTTTGTTTACAAGACATATTCTACGTCCACGTCAGCACACACAATCTCACATAACAAAATAACGTACCTGCGCAATGCGCAATCTTGTTTTCTTGTTTCATGGGTACTTTGTTTTTCCTATATCTTCTAACTTAGCGTTTACACATGCCACTGCCAGTTCTAAAAACTCACACTCACATTTTTTACTAATACTCGCTTATTTTTCGCAATGGCAGTTCCAGTGCCAGCTAAATTTGCATGCGAGTGAAAATTTGGCACTTGCATGCCACTAAATGTCAAAATGATAAACAATGTTACCCTGTTAAACATTTAATGGAAATTGTCTTGGATTTCTGTAGAACTGTAAAAGCCGTAATTTAAGTTTCATCTTGTCAAATGAATAATTTTGTGGTTTTCATGAATAACAGCGCATGTCTAAAAACCAAAATATTTTCAGGAGATCAAAAATACGTTATTTTTAAAGCTACGACATTAGAATTGAAAATTAAAATTTTTTATACAATAATGTATTTTTAAGTTATGACAATATTCCAATTAGTTTTTACTACATATTTCTTTATGAATCAGATCCCACAGCAATATAAAAAAACAAACCATTTTAGACATCGAAATCGTATTCTAAAAAAAAAATTATGTCGATATAAATGATTGTCGCTGAAGGAAAATAATGTCGGTTATAACCAGACAAAAGAAAAAAAACAAACAAACAACACACAAGTGCTTCTGATTTGTTTTTAACTAAACAAATATCAACATATAATTTTCAAATGTGTTCAGATAAAATGTTGTATGTTGCGCTGTGTTTTTAAATAAGAAGCATTTTTCAGAAAGCCGATGTTTGTCAACATTCTACGTCAGTGTTGAAACTGTAGAAGTTGTGTTGTTGTGTTAGGAAAAAGTGATATAAATATGTGGGTCTATATTTTTCAAAATTTTATTTTACCTTAAAAAAAACAATTTAGTATCATAAATTTGAAATGAGAAAAATTGAACATAGGCTGTTATTTATGAAAAGCACAGAATTAAGACAATTTCTTCAAATGCATATACAAAACGTCAGTCTGTTATTTATAGAGCATTAATATCATTAAAATAATAATAATAAATGTTAAATGTTTCCCCAAAAATGTTTCTATATGATTAAGTCGGTAACTCTATTTTGTATGCAAAAAAAAAGTTAAAATTAAAGCAATTTGAACGACATTTTAAAAATGAACTTGCACTCGCATGTGTAAATGCAAAAGCTAGTGGAAAGAGTTTCGAGTTTTTCGAAAAAATTTTCGTTTATAATACGTATACATCAATGGCATGCCACTCACTACTTGCATGTCTGATTGCAGCGTAAATTGTCAGTTCAAATATTTTTTTATATAAGAATTTTACGATAATTTGTGAATTTTTTATGCATTTTGACTATTTAGGGTTTTTGGTCTAACCGAGTGATTTTGTAAAATGAAATGTGATAATTTATATTGAAAACAATAAAAGATTTAAAAAAAAGTTTTTAAATCTTTAAAAAAAGATATCGAGGCAATCTCGATTAATATAAATTTCATGAAAACAATAAAATTTATTTTTTTTTTGATTTCAAAATAAATTCTCACGCGGAGTTTTATTTTCGTCTCGAGTTTTTGTTGATTTTTCGTTTTGTGGTGAAGTAGATTTTTTACCAATTTGAGATCAATTTTCGGACCCTTTGTATTAAAATCTGTGCATGTATAAGTATGAAAATTTTCCAAATGAACACCAGGGATCCCAAACGTAAAAAATTGAGGATTAACCAATTTTTATGTTAAAAATGAATATATTTTAAAAGATTTTTGTTAAATGTGTGGTATTTTTACACTTTTTATAAATGCTATTGAATTTTTTTACATGTATTTTTTGAAGAATGTGACCAATATTAGAATTTTAAAATAATACATTTTTATAATAACTAAAAATAAAAACAAAATTGTTTCCCTTTCCGGAAAAAATATCCATATTTTTTATTGGTTTTGATATTCTTCTCTAGTATATCCTACATTATCGTCTTACAGGATATATTTTTATTTTTATATGTAATTTTTTACTTAGTTGCATATTACTGAAGGTTTTTTGGCCAATTTACTTTATAATTCGTTCCACAAGTTTTTATACTATTTTAGCAAGGTCAACAGATATTCTTTATTGTTCTAAATCCATTGTCATCTTGCTGGAAGCCCCACAGTATACATATGTTGGTACGAACTGACTGAAGAATAGCAAACGTAGTTCAATGCAAGGATGGCTACAAAGAATATTAGATAAAATCGCAATTGTTTTAATCAGCCTATTTTTTAACAAGAAAGTAAATTTAATTCACAAAAATTCGGTCTCTTTCCGGTTAGATTTAAATTTGAATTATATTATATGTACATATATATATATAAATACATGTGTGCAATCATGCATTTTATTTTTATCTGCATATGTCATGATGCAACAACTGGTCCAGTACCGCATATAGTTCATATTTCATAACCATCTAAAATTGTGTAGTTATCTCTCCTATTGCTCTATAAGTGCATTATAACATTCAAGATTTAATAACTTTTCAGCGATTCGTCAGCTTTTAACATTATTGTATTTTGAAAGTTTTAGACACCACCTTTACAAATATGTATGTCACGAAATATATATATATATACATATATATGTATATTCATGTCGCAAAGGTCTCTAACATGGAAAAAATGTTCTTCGTCCTTAAATATCCTGAAAATTTTTATTTTAATATTATTTATTTTTTACACAGCAGACATTATGGTATCGAATAAGTTCTTGCATTAAGTGATGTGCAAATAAAATTAGACTTTTTACTCTGAACTTTATGAAAATAAAAAAATATATTTTTGCTGAATCTATTATTTTAATCATATCATATCTTATTGTAAAGAAGATATGTTCCGAAGAAGTATGGACAAAATATCCGTCAAATGGCCGCCACGCCTCTGATGACAGACCATTATTCTTTTCATGAAATTTTCCATGACTTTTTCACAGAGACGTGGCTATATATCACTGAAGACGCGTTGGATCTCAGGAGAAAAAATTACACTGTGTTAAATCGCTTGATCTAGGTGATCAGTTGACATCAGAATTTCTTAAAATAATTTGTTCTGAAAATCCTGGCTGCAATAAATCGATTGTTTCATGCGCGAGGAAACAATTCGCGCCATCTTGCTGAAACTACATGTCGTCCAGTTGAGACCATAAAAACTCAGTTATTATGTTCCTGTACCGAAAGCCGTCCACAGTCACTGCGATATCGGCCTCATCATCATCACGCCGCCTGACCGAAATTCGTACCAGAAAGTTGCTCGTTGTGGTTGCATATTTTGAGCCCCAAATTTGACTATTTTGTGAATTCACGAAGCCATTCAGATGCGTTCCGTCGGATAAGATGATTTGTTTTTCGAAAAATTGGCATTGACTTCACATTGCTCCATTACCCGTTGAATTTAATAAGTGCATTCTTGCCACTGACTTTCGAGGCTAGATTTAGCCTTTTGTCTTGTCTTTTAGCATCCAACTTCGTGGTTTTTTAGCCTTTTTTTATTTTAAATTTAGCCTCAAAAGGGATAAATTTTTATTAACTTCTGAACCCATAAAATAATTTTGAAACATTAACTACCTGTTCATCGATATCGAAAAAAAGTTTTCTTTCGAATTATTACATTTAAAACAATAACAATTTTTAAAATTTTGTTTTTGTTTTGTCGGCGAACAGACAGTAAAATATTAATCCAATGTACAAACGTACTAAGTACACTAAAGACAAAATTACATTGATTGAATTAAAATAGCGAAAGTTTTAAGTTAGAAATGGACAAACGTTGAGTTCTGGGTGGAGGTGCGACAATTTAAGAATGCGTTGCATATCTTATACGTAACATTAAATAAACAAGTCTTAAGGCTTAAATCTCAAGATCTCGATGGACAATTGTGATCGCCTATTCGAGAATTTAAACGGTCAGGTAACTTTTCACGTGGCGTTTGTGGAATGCCAATTTCCAAATATCGACGAGAAATGGACAAACCCGGATATTCCCCAACACTATGGGCTACAAAAACAATATTCTCATTTGAACAAGGTACACGAGCTTAATTCTTCACATCACTGACTTGTCCCAACTGCTCAAAATTTTCCACCAGTATTGCAGTTGCTCGCCGAGAAGGTTTTTCACGACTACAAAAAAGTGCTTTAACCGCGAACTGTACCCGCGAAATTTTTACCATATTTTTAGCGAATTTTAATAATTTCAATGTAGTTACAGGTTGAGTCACGATAATTGTTAAAATGAAAATGAAACGTCTTATTGGACCACCCCGTAGTATTACCTTTCACTAACGCTGAGGTTGAAAAACTTTTTAGTACCATGGAAATAACTAAAACTATAGAAAGAAATCGTACTAAAATTAGGCCCATTATTACAACTTGTCGTTAGTTAAAAGTACGATTTTGTCGGAATGATAAATAGCTTTGCATTATTACAACTTTCATTTTTTATTATTATTATTATTATTAACAAAAATAATGTTCGATGGATAAAATAAAATTATAAATGAAGATTTTATTATGCAAAGCAAAATCCTGCCTTTAACTAAAGGCAAGTTGTAATAATGGACCTTAAAATGCATTTAATGCTCTTGAAAAAGGTAACAGAAATGTTGCCATGATTTGCAGTTTGGCAGTTTGGCATCACTGCCGGAAATGAGTAGGGAATTTTCCCTTTTTGTAGGGAATTCAATAGAAAATTTCAAGGGAAGGGAAAAAAGCACAGATTTATCATTTTAAGTAAAGTGTAGTGAATTTTTAAGACTTTGTTTTTCTTCCTTTTATATTGCGTGTAATTGCGTAAAACTACCCACAAAAGTGATAATACATACAAAAATCTAAATTTAAACTTTTTTTTACAGTATTACGTGAGATATTTCATACAGACAGAAAACATATTTTGTGTAAATAATATTATAGACAACGAAAGGAAAATAAATGTCCGATTTTCTTGGGAACAGAATTTGTATGAAAAATTAATACAAATATCAAAATTTTGCAATTTTTTTATGGTTTGATAAGTAAATTAAGACTTTTTAAAAATTTGTACGATTAATAAACTATTTTAATTATTCAAATGCGCTTTTGTAAACAAAAAAAAAATAACTTTCATTCTTTTCATTCTGGATCACATTTCTGATTTTGGATAAAATTTTATTAAGAATTTACAATTAAGATTTTGACTACCTTCTAAGATCTCCACATCTTTATTTTAAAAATTTTAGAAATGGAAACGGAGCAATAACCCTTAAGTTAATCCAAAGACTTCCCTTAAAAATTAAATCATTTTTGAACAATGGTAATTAGTACAATCTTTTGATGCCACAAAGGCGAATATTTGAGGTTGTTAAAATTAAAAATTTACGTTATTTTTTAGTATTATATAATTTTTTGTCTGTCGATATAAATGAACAAAATTTTTTGTCGTTTTGTTTGTTTATGTACTTGAAGCGGATTTTTTTTAATAACTTTTAAAATATTTTGTGAATTTTTTATTAATAATAAATAAAACGTTGAATTGTGAATAAAAAATTTTCAGCCTTTTTTTAGCTTTTATTTTTGGTTCATTTAGCTGTTTCTGGCCTTTACATAAAGCTGATTTAGCCTCTTTTTCCCCCAGCTCCTGCTAACACCGATCTTACTAAGACACTGTTTAATTGTGCCATCTTTTATCGCCTTTAAAAATATAGTGAAATATTTTAATAAAATATTTTTTTAACAAAAATATTGAATATTAAATACCTCGAATTCCGAAAAAATCTCGAAATCCCCGGATTTTAAAAATCAATACTGATTGGCGGTCCTAATACATATGTACATGCATACAAACATATTTTTATATTTTAGATGGGAGTTTACGATATATTTGAACCAAATCGAGCTGATTTTCGTCCAATGACAGATGAAAAAGGTATCTATGTAAAGCACATCGAACAGTCAATAAATGTACACATTCGAACAAAACCCATCAATCAGCTAAGACGTAAGTATTACAAAACATTATATTTGCAATTTCTAATATTCACAAATACATATTACATACAATAAACTGATATACCACAAACAAACATACACACATATATACAACGTACATACATATCGTTTGGTGAAATGCAAACTCACGTTTTTTTACTTTTTTTAACTTTTTTTTACAGGAGAAAGAAAAAACTAAATAGTTCAAGGGACTTAAATCATACGCAAAATTAAAATTTTTTTTTGATTTTCGAGTTTTTTGTTAGTTACGTGTTGTAGCATTTCTGCTAACGATATGTGTCTACACTGAAAATATTACATACAACATTTTACAAATAAAAAAACTTTCGTAGTAACTTTTTTTCGATGAATGTTTAGGCTAGAATATTATAATATTACAAAAGTGACGAAAATTTTGCGCACATTTTTTTTCTATGTTAAATATAGAATTGTAAATATACAAATATTTTATTTATTCTTTCCATACTTTTAAATGGTTTTATGTGTAAGAATGTATAACAAAGCAAATTTTAAACTTTAAAAAATGAGTCGGCAAATTTGAAGAACGTGTGTGTGTGTGCTTGTACACAATTTTTTTAATTTTTTTTTATAAATGTGTGCACGATCTTCGAATGAAATATGCATGAAACACCTGTTGCGTATGTATATTGCATAAATTTTTTTCGGTGTACATACTTCATACCCGTTAATGTATATTACAACATTTGCTGAATCAGCCAAGCAAAACGTTTAAGGGCACTTTGAAATAGTAGACACCTTTGTTACACATTTTAACATGAATATTTTGTAAGATCGAAACTAATTGTTTTTGCTTTGATTCTCACAGGCAGCAATGGAGCACAAACACAGCCCATACAGATATCCGTAAATCATCCGTTTATGTTTTTTATTATTGATCGTGATTTGGATGTTGCTGTAATGACTGGACGTATTTTAAATCCACTTAACGTACGCGTTCAATAAGCCACATCTAATAGACTTGCACACAAAATGAATACATATGAACTTAATAAATGCATACTTATGTATGTATGTACACATATACATACGTATATGTGTACTTACTTACTTGAGATTCACAAAAAGGCAAATTTTGTTTTATTGCTCATGAAATAGATACCTATATTTTATTAGCATATTGTTGTGCTTCATACCCAATGTCCGATTTTATTTAAACTATTTAAAACAAAAAAATATTTTAAACAATAAGAAAGTGAATTAAATATGTTGAAGAAAACGTAGCGCCAACTACATAAACACTTGAAAATATGTTTCCGGAAGGAGGATGAATAAACGTTTAATCTCAATTAGATCTGAATAACATAATATTTGTTTACATATAAAACATTAAAGTGTAAAAGTAACTATTTTTGGTCAATTAGAATTACTTTTGACTCCGTTTTTTATTATTTATTTATATGCAATCTATCTATTGTGAGACAATAAACAAATGCGGTAAATTAAGTAATAAATAACATTAGTTATGTAATCCCAATAGACTACATACGAGTAGCTATATACAATTACATTTATATAAAAATTACCCTGAAGGAAGCATGGGGTTAAGTGTATCCATGTCAATATTTTTGTCTACAATTATGGTGACTTTTTGGTGCTACTGTCAACAAATTGTTTTTTTTTTTGTTGATAGGTAGAGAAAATTTTTGACGGTTAAAAATAAATCATTAATTTAAAACGAAACGAAGTCTTTATGTTATTTAACAATAAGAAAAGTGTACCTCAAAGAAGACTGTAATATATTTTATACATTATTTTACTTTTGAATATAATTTTAAATAAATAAAAATAAAATAGTATTGGTGACATCGTTTGTATAATTTTAATATAGACATTTCCTGCAGGTGGTGACAGCGTCTATAGTGAATCACTACAGTTTTACTACGGACATTTCCCACAGTGTGGTGATATCGACAATAGTAAGTCAGTACAATCTTACTATTCACATTTTCTCCATATGGTCCCACAAGAACTACCTAGTCAGTATCGGCGCAGTATACTGGTAGATTTCGTAGGACAAGCCTGTATTAAATGTCAATAGCATTAGCTGGGGTATAATTTGGCAGTAGTACTGGTGACATCGTCAATAGATAATCAGTATAATTTCCCTATTGACATTCCCTGCAGGGTATATACATACATATACATATGTATGTATGTATGTATGTATATGTACATATTTACTAAGAAAAGACATCAATCAATCAATGTATGTACGTGTTTCTCAGCCGTCGTCTAATAGTGCAACAGCCAGACGATTACTATGGCTATTTAACTCTTTCCGAATCAGACCACAACAATCTAGAGATTTTTGATGACCATGCGGAAATTCAAGAAATTGATGAAGATCTAAACACTAATACAAACGCAAATTAATGTATTGACGGTGGCGATGACATTGAAGTTTTTGTACCACCAGAATGGGCTAAGCAGTTTTATATGGATCTAGCAGAGCCATTTACAGGAACGAAACAAGGGTCTTCTTCCGAAATCGAGAAGATGCCATCTCATGACAGCTATTCAATTTCAAACGCAGTTGTAACACCTAAAATAATCATCACATAGTATTCCAAACAAACTTGTATGCGCAACAAGATCTATAAACCCACAAACGCATCAGAAATTCGTGTTTTTATTGGAATAAACTTTGTAATGGAATTAAAACACCAGGGCAGCTAACGAGATTACTGGCCATCGCGTCCACAGCTAAATGACAGTTATATATCTAATCTAATGCCTATAAAAAGGTTTGATTGGCTTTTAGGCAATATTCACGTGAACGACTCTTCTGCAATGCCAAAAAAGGGGTCACCAACGTTCAATAAGCTGTACAAGGTTCAACCATTCCTAGAAATTTTTCAAGAGAAATTCAAAACTACTTATAATGCAGGCGAGTATCTAGCAGTAGATGAATCAATGATCAAATTCAAAGGTAATTATAAATAAATACTACATATGTATATATAATAAATATATACTGCTAATGTTCGTTTAGGTAGATCAACCAATCAAAAGATTTTTTAAAACTTGGATGCTGTGTTTGAAGTATACACAGGAAAAAAAGGAAACTTCGTTGAAAAGTCTTGGTGAGAGGGTTGTTTTGGATTTGACCGCTGATTTTGATGATAAAAACCACAAACTATGTTTCGACAACTACTTTACGTCCTACAACTTGCTCCTGGAGCTTAAAAAAAGAAAATATACGCTTGCGGAACAGTGAGACAATATCGAAAATACCTCCCAACTACGATCAGTTCAGATAAAGATCTACAAAGAGTCGAAAATGACTGGCAGATGAGTGACACAAGCTTGCTGTTTATGAAGTGGATAGATAAAAGAGCTGTCACCGCATTATCAAACCTTCACGACCCAAAAATATGTCCAGGTAAACCAACGTAAACTTGATGGATCTTTAAAACAAATTGATAAGCCTGATATAATACACGACTACAATATAAACAGCGTTGATAAGCTGGATCACCGAATATTTTTTAATTTTTTAGATGTATCAGTTGTAAATGCGTTTATCATTTCCAAATCTAACGAACTTGCATTACCACTAAAATATTTCAAACTTGACATTATTTCACGCCTTTATGAAAACAACAAGCCGTATGTGGACCCAATACGCGAGCTGCATCATCGCATCAACCAATTAAAACTACACTACGTAGATGTGTCCACTGTAGCGTTAATTCATGAAGATAGTTTTCACTGAACCTTTGAATTTCTTTCCGTACTAGGTACATATTTAAATCTTTACGAATATTTTTGTTTGTGAGTAACCATGGTGCTGCTGAATTGTGATTAGTAGTTGAAAATTTTAAATTACACATTTTATAATTATAATGTTAAATTAATTATGAAATCTTTATTAGAGGAATGTTCAGCTTCAGTTCTATTGATATGCGATGTGTAAACAATCACCACAAAACTAAACATTCGCCCGCTCGGAACACTTGTCGGTGGTGTAATTAATAGGTCGATTATGGATAGTAACCAAACTTTAGTTGCGTTGCCAGTCGACAACTAAAAAAAAAACATAAATAGGAGCCGAAATTGACAATTTCAATTGCCATCCACAACATCGTTTTCAACAACTAGAAATCCGACCGAGGTTCAGTTGCCTATTTACTTTCCATTAAGTCAGAAGGTCGACGATATTTGCCACATATTTCCTGTTAAGCAGAATCTTGGAAAATAAATTGAAAAATGTCATATTAAACGACGTATGAAATATATGGCTCAAATGCGAAGAACTCCCCCTGCTTTACGGACGCGCCTAAACGGCAACGTTCAAAGGAGGAGCCCTAGGCGCAGAGCCAACAGCATGCGAACAAGCGTCATACGTTGGAAGGTCGCCATAGTTTCGGAACCTGTAGGGGTCTACAGAAGAATTATCGTAGTGCTGAACCAGGCATCCTTAGTGTGGCTTAAGGAAGATATATTACGGTTTCGAAACCATCTTCCTGAATGTGTACAAGGGTGACGAATAGGAAACTCAGGCTCCGGAGGACGGCGATCCAGCTCCAGACGAAATGTCGGTGGATGAGCTTTCTAGTTCGGTTTCTCAGGAAGACACTTTATCCAACTTCGATGGGGTAGGAAAATTCTTTGAACGGCTGGGTGAAGCTCTTGATGAAGACGTTCTAGTGGGCTCAGATCTGGAGTACGCCAATGTCGCAATTAAACTGAACCACTATGACGATGAAGGTAACGCAAGCGAATCTTTATCACTTAAGGCAGCATCCACTACAATGCTCCTCCAGCTGGCAGAGAGAGGGAAGAAGCTTATATTAGTCAACGAACCCTGGCATAACCAAGGCATAGTTTGCGGACTTGGTGCTAAGGGCTTCAGGCTACTTCATTCAAATGGACAAAGTAATGCTGCGAAGAAGGGGAAATAAACAAAACAAAAAAATAAAATTGTAATAAAATTTTGGAAAAGTTGTGGTTTGTGTGTGCTTTGTGTTTTGTGAACAGCAAGTTTTTAGCTCCAATATGTTTGTGGGAAATGCAAAAATCAATCATTCCATGTTGGGAGATGCTTCATAGAATAAAATACCACAAAGCAGTTTGTGTAAAATACGTTAATACAGAAAATAAAACCACAAAGAATGGAAAATATTTTTTCAATTTCATAATAAATAGGAAGAAAACAAAAACAAAAGAAGGAACAAAACAGCTTGTCTCTGAATTTCTTCCACATTCAAGTGTCATAAACGATATCGCGGCTTACAGCCTGAGAAATGCGTTCAATTTAGCGACGTCGGAAGCTTGTAGACCTCGTGTTTGCCGGGAAAACAATAAACCACCATGGCGTAACTCTAAAATTGCCCAAACGACTGGGCAACTGGTCCAATTTCGCAAACAGATTTAAAAACTTGGTAAGAAACGCAAAACGAAAGTCTTGGAGGTCATTCTGCAGCAACGTTGAGGGCGTCTCTGAGTTGAAAAAAGCAACGTACGACGGATTCTATGTGCCTCGGCCTTAAGTGAGGTACTCTGCAATGGAGCTAGACTCCATGGGTTTTACATCAGTAGCCATTGGGAAAATACCTAGACACAATCTCGCATTGTCTTAAATCCGCTTTGGGTCAGACGTTAACCCAATGAAGACGGAGCTTGTACTTTTCAGAAAGAAATACAAAATACCGTACTTCTCTATACCAACTCTTAATGGAGTCATACACAGGTTATCTGATAACGCTAAGTAGCTAAGCAGTTCTCATGGAACTTCAACGTATAAGTAAGTGCGGCCAAGGTCACCATTGCCTTTTATACATGCAAAAGGTCCATAAGAAGGAGATGCCCACCTAATGGTCAAACAACTGGCCATGAGCTCGACAGTACGACTCAGTGCTACTGAAGCATGGAAAATCGTAAGTGAGGGCCGTGAGACTGTCATGGGACACATATGTATGTATGTATAGTGTTGAGTACACAACACTATATTTTAAATTGCAACTCTAATAATTTGCAACTCTGATATTTTGCAACTCGACGGTTTTGAAGGGCTTAACGGTTGCTACAGCAAGCCGTGTGTCAATGGATGGTTTGATTAAGAACTGGCAGCATCAGTCGTGAATTACATTTTTACTTAATACAATTTATTATAACTTACTAATATAAAATAAATAGTTATACTTTTATATTAATGAACTTTAAAAGCGTGTTTCCATCATAAGGTCACAACAATTGGCGACGAGGATTAAAAGAAAATAAAAGAAGTTCATTAACCAAGCAACAATCAGGATGAGTACATCACCTCTTGAACAGGTACTGGCGAAGATTCTTGTACAACAACAAGAAGCAGCAACCCGCCAGGAGAAACAAATGTTGGTGCAACAGCAGCAGCTTCAAAAACAGCTTGACATGTTTGAACGCCAAGAAAGGTTCATAACCAATCAGCAACAAACAATGCAAAGCACTAACAGCACAACAAATTCTTCGACATCGGAAGAAGGCAACGCAGCCTCAAGACATATGCTAAAAACACTCAGCAGAGAACAGCTAATGGACATTTTGTCAAAACAAATGGTCGAGTTCGTGTTTGATCTAGACAACAACCAAACATTCGGGGCGTGGTATGCAAGATACGAGGATTTATTTGTGGTGGATGCCAGAGATTTGTCTGACACGGACAAAACACGTCTACTTCTCCGCAAATTAAACCAAAATGTGTATCGTCAGTATGCCGACGTAGTCCTACCAACAAAACCATCGGAAATTGGTTTTAAAACTACCCTAGAAAAGTTGGGAGACATGTTTGGAAAAAAGGAGTCTCTTTCCAGCAGTCGATACACATGTTTTCAAACCATCAAAACAGATATCGAGGACTATGGAGTATACATAGCAAGAGTAAATAAGCTATGCGAACATTTCCAACTGGATAAAATTACAAAAGACAATTTGAAATGTCTCGTTTTTATCAGTGGTCTGCAGTCAACAAAAGATGCAAGTTTCCGCAACGAAATTCTGAGGATGCTGGATGAAGAAAAACCTGAGAAGCCAGTTACATTGGAATTCATCAACCAGGAAATTCAGCGTACACTTCAACGTCAGCATGACACCAAAATGATTGGCAACATTCAACAGGCAGCAGTGCAAACACAGGCCATTCATACAAAACAACAGAAAAGTAAGTACGTTCCAAATCAGAATAAAAATTCAAAAATACCATCAACACCATGTTGGTTCTGTGGTGATATGCACTACTCAAACACCTGCCAATACAGGAATAATAAATGTAAGCAATGTGGTAGAGTAGGTCACAAAGATGGGTATTGCAATAAAGGTGGCAGCAACAAACAAAAACATTTAACGCATACAGGTAAAAAACGTTTCACTGGCACAACAGATGCAAATAACTTTTCAAATGCTAATAAGAACATAGTTCAGACAAGAACCATAGATAACAATATTGAGAACTTGTTCAATCGTAAACATGTGAATATGTTAATAAACAATCAGAATGTCGAGCTGCAACTGGATACGGCTTCAGATATTTCAATCATTTCGAACCAGATATGGGCAGATTTAAATCACCCTACACTCACAAAAGCGAAAAACACAGTAAGAGATGCAAATCACAACAAAATTCAATTTATGGGACAATTCCTTGCAAACGTTGCATTTCTCGACACAACCAAAACAATGACATTTTTTGTAACAACAGTACAATCATTAAACATTGCAGGTGGAGATTTTTTTGAAGAATTTGGTCTTTGGGAAATACCAATAAACACATTTTGTAAATCAATTAACACATCCAACACGAATGAATTGATAAATGATTTTGGAAAAGAGTTCCCACAGGTTTTTGAAAAGAAGTTAGGCCATTGCACCAAAATCAAAATTCATCTTCCGTTCAAACCAAATGCAGTGCCAAAATTTTGTGCAAAACGTTCAGTTCCATATTCAGTTACAGCCCTGGTAGATTCTGAACTCAAACGATTAGAAGAAGAAGGAGTGATTTCACCTATTAACTATTCCGAGTGGGCAGCACCGATTGTTACAGTGAGACGCGCCAGTGGCAAAATTAGAATATGCGCGGACTATTCGACAGGCCTCAATGAAAACGTTGAGCCACATTTTCATCCACTACCTCTACCTGAAGATATTTTCATGTGCCTTAATAACAGTAAATACTTCACGAGACTAGATTTTAATGACGCATACATGCAATTTGAAGTCGATGATGCAACAAAGTCCATTTTGACTATCAATACACATAAGGGTTTGTATACTTTTAATAGACTCGTTCCTGGAATTAGATCAGCGCCAGGAGCATTCTAACAAACAATTGAAAAAATTCTAACAGGCATTCCAGAAGCAACAGCTTACTTGGACGACGTAATTATAGCAAGTAAAACATTACAACAACATTTAAAATCAATTCGTCTCGTATTAAAACGTTTCACTGATTTTAACATTACAGTTAATTTTAGTAAATGTGAATTTATTCAACGTAAAATAAAATATTTAGGTCACATAGTGGAATCAAATGGTATCAAACCAGATCCGGAAAAAATTTCGTCAATCATTAATTTACCAAGACCTCAAAACATAAGTGAACTTAGATCGTTCCTGGGTTCAATAAATTTTTATGGTAAATTTATCAGTTCAATGAAATCAATAAGAGCACCTCTTGACGTATTACTGCAACACAATACTAATTGGAATTGGTCGTCACAATGTGAAAAGTCGTTTCAGCATTTTAAGAAAATTTTAATATCGGATTTGACGCTTAACCACTATAACCCCAAGTTACCCATTATAGTTTCAGCAGATGCATTAATGCAGGGACTTGGAGCACAAATATCGCACATTATGCCAGATGGCACGGAGAAACCAGTTGCACATGCATCTAGGTCCTTAACGTCAGCAGAGAAAAACTATGGGCAAATTGAAAAAGAAGCTCTTGCCTTAGTTTTTGCAGTAAAAAAATTTCATCGTATGGTATATGGGCGAAAATTTTTACTACGTACAGACCATAAACCATTATTAGCCATATTCGGTTCAAAAAAAGGTATACCAGTTCATTCAGCTAGCAGACTTCAGAGATGGGCATTAACAATGATGACATACGACTTCGACATCAAACACGTTAGAACAGAAGATTTTGGTAACGTTGATATGTTATCACGATTACTACCGTCAAGGCAAGAAGATAATGAAGATTTCGTTATTGCATGTGCTACGCTTGAATTTAACATCAGATCCATCGTGAAGGACAGTCTCAATGCCATTCCGTTAACCTATCACATGGTCCAACAGGCTTCAGAAAAAGATACGGTCATACAATTAGTTTTTCAATACACCCAAACGTCAATGCCTAGAAAATCGAAAGACCTCCCTAACAACGAATTACTACCGTTCTACAATCGTCGTGCATCGTTATCAATTGTAGACAACTGTCTTCTTTTTGGGGATCGAGTAGTCATTCCACAAATATTTAGAAAAAGAGTTCTAAAAAATTTACACAAAGGGCATCGAGGACAACAACGCATGAAATCAATTACACGCAGTAATGTGTACTGGCCAAACATTGATCAACACATCGAAGATTATGTATGTTCGTATTTGTCCACAGTGCCAATCGACAAAAAAAACATCCTTATGTTCATGGCCAACAACAACAAAACCGCTACAACGCGTACATATTGATATAGCAGGTCCAATTCGCTCACAGTAGTACTTAGTTATAGTGGACTCATTTTCTAAATGCCCCGAAGTATATCAAAGTACTTCAATTACAAGTAGCAGAATCATTGAGCTTATGTCGGATTATACCAACAGATTCGGTTACCCAAGTTTATTAGTGTCGGACAATGGTACCCAATTTGTGAGCGTAGAATTTCAACAGTTCTGTAATCAGCGAGGTATAAAGCATATGAGGACAGCCCCATACCATCCACAAAGCAATGGGCAGGCTGAACGCTATGTTGACATAGTCAAAACGGCAATAAAATAATTATATGATGGCGATTTAAAGGATAATGCACATCTTCAAGAATTTTTACTACAATACCGTTCAACGCCAAACTCAAATTGCTCAGAGGGAAAAACACCAGCCGAATTGTTTATTGGTAGAAAACTACTAACGGAAATCGATCTTATTAAACCTGAGGGTTCCATTAAAATTGAACGTAATACGAAGATGGAAGAGCAGTTTAATAAGAAACATGGTGCGAATAATAGACAATTTCAAAATAATCAACAAGTTTTTATTAAATCGTACAAAAACAACAAGATGTCGTGGATCCCAGGCACAATATTGGAAAAAGTTGGTAATGTAAACTACAGAGTGAGAATCAAAGATGCCAACATTGACAAAATTATCAAATCACATGCTAATCAAATTCGTAAACGATATATTGAAGTCAACGCAGATGATTCAACAACTTACGATTTGCAACCATTATTTAACGAACCATCAGAAGGGTATCAACAAGATGTATCACATAATCTTCATTCAAACAACCAACGCGACAGCGAAATTATCAATACATCAAATACTGGTGGCGCACCTAATGAAACAATTCCAGTATCGCCCAGGCGATCGAGGCGTAAAAAACATACCCCCGCTTGGCACAGGGACTACGAGGTTCATCATTAACAAGGAGAGGAATGTTGAGTACACAACACTATATTTTAAATTGCAACTCTAATAATTTGCAACTCGACGGTTTTGAAGGGCTTAACGGTTGCTACAGCAAGCCGTGTGTCAATGGATGGTTTGATTAAGAACTGGCAGCATCAGTCGTGAATTACATTTTTACTTAATACAATTTATTATAACTTACTAATATAAAATAAATAGTTATACTTTTATATTAATGAACTTTAAAAGCGTGTTTAAGGTCACAACATATAGAATCTTCCCGAACACATAAATTACCGCTCTCCTAGCCTTATGCCTGCTAAACGATACGCAGTGTTAATCTCTGATACATCCCCTCTAACTAATGATATTCTAGACCGGGGGTTGATGTACTCAAGGTATACACTGACGGATCCAAATCAGGCTTCGGAGCAGGAGGGGACATTTATATATCTCACTTTCAACAGAGGATGATTTTCAGACTATCAGATAATTGTAGTATAGCTTAAGATGAAATATCTGCAATAAAAAGGGCAGTCAACTGGCTAAGGTAAAACAGGATATCCGAATATGTACCGACTGTATAGAATGTTATTTCTGGTGCCTATACAACACCTGAGCTGGTAAAGGAATGCCGGATATCATTAAATGATGGAACGCAGGTGTGTCCGGTACCACAATTGCGGACAATCTAGCTAAAGATTCTCGTTTGCAGGAACGGGACAACGCTGAAAAGCTATAAATTACATATACAGAAGCATTATTAGCACATATTAGGCATAGCACAATCCAGATGGTCCAACTAAGCCACATGTGCGGTCTCCAGATCTTCCCTTACGGAATGCAAATTAAAAGGAATAAACATGTTTACTCGTATATCAGATTAATATAATACCGACCCTAACGAAGGATAGGGAGGCTTTTCTCCACACATCCACATTAGGCGTCATAAAGAGACCAATTTCTGTACACAAGGGGGCTGTTTGCTTGCAACTGGAGGGGTGTACAACCTAACCTAACCTAGTAAAATATTCGTCTCGTAGTAAAGAAAACTAGAATCAGGGTTGTCACAGAATCCAATGTAGTCGGAATTGGATTTAAAAACGATAAAATACTTTGATCTTAAGAATTTCAATGTTATCTGTTTTATGTTCGAAACAGAGAATAATTCTAGATTGAACATAAAACCGATAAAATTGAAACTCATCACACCAAAGTATTTATTTTATCGTTTTCAAAACCTATTCCGACTACATTGGATTCTGTGACAATTAAGATTTCATAAAAATTTTTAATTGAAAAATTTAAATAAACTTTTTCTAAGAATTTCAAAAAACTTTTGTTTGTTAAGGGTTTTCTTTAGCAAGTCTATATACGTACATGTATTTCATTGGTGCTTATGCCAATCATCAGTCGACCTTAAACCATATTCTTGAAAAGATTCAATCCTCTTACCTTATTCAAAAACTTTTAAAAAACCAATCAGAATTTCAAAAATTACAAAAGTATAAGCAAAGTAGGAGATCCAAAGTTTTTTAAATAACTTTTGTTTGTTGAGGGTTTTTAGCTAGTCTATATACATACATGCATTTCATTGGTGCTAAAGCCAAATCATCAGTAGACCTTAAACCTAATTTTTAAATGTTTCAAACCTCTTTACTTATACAAAAACCTTTAAAAACTCAATGAGAGTTATAAAAATTACAATAGTATGCTTTGAAACTTATTCAAAAATCCCAACAAACAAATTATTATATTCGATATGAATCTATTTTATTTTCTTTACAACCTTTTATACGATTATTAGACGCCCTTTGGGTGACAATGAAAGTATTTAAGTATTTGTTGGAATTTTTGAATAAGTTTCAAAGCATACTATGCTTATACTATTGTAATTTTTATAACTCTCATTGAGTTCTTAAAGGTTTTTGTATAAGTAAAGAGGTTTGAAACATTTAAAAATTAGGTTTAAGGTCTACTGATGATTTGGCTTTAGCACCAATGAAATACATGTATATAGACTAGCTAAAAACCCTCAACAAACAAAAGTTTTTTAAACCTTTGAATAGAGATATCGAGGCAATCTCGATTAATATAAATTTTTTAAATAACTTTCAGAATTAAGACTTTTATTTTACAATATATTAAATTTTTTATTAAATATTAACTACTTTAAGTTCAATTGCCAATTTTGGTCAAAATATTGCACTGTATATGTGCTTAGTATGCCCAACAAGTACGTTGAGTGAAAGAGCACTTTTAATTTATAATTTCATAAAAACGAAAGAATAAAAGAAATACTCTCCAAAGCATTTAAACTGTATTTTATTTTTAAAAGATTATTTTAAGCAAATTAATTAATTAGACTATTTTTTGGCATTTTTTTTCCTATATTAACAATATTACAAACAGCTTTATTATTTCGATTTTTTGCGCTTAAAGTATGTGCTTTACACTGTTTTTTTTTCAGGAGCACAAGCAAAACATCATTCTATATACCGAAATCAGGAAATCGCTAGGTATTTCGATTCGAAAAGGAAAACATTGAAATTTGTATATTTCATGCTTTGTACTTCTCACAAAAAAAAAAACGGTTGACCGGTTTTTCCTGAATTTTATAAACAGAAACCAGGCTTTTCAAAATATCAAATATTCGACCTATTCGAAAACCGATTTCTTGAAAATGTCCAATAATTGGTTATTTGCATACATATTATGGATATTTGTTAGTGCGGCATACATATGACCTAATTCATATGCCTGTTAATTCACTTATGTAATTTATTATCCTTAATAATCTACAATATTCATTCAGCCATTTCAATATTTATATTTCAGCATTTTATTAAATTAATATTCAAAGAAAAATTAAATGCACAGCAAATAATGTTAAAGAATACATAAATAGAAAAAAAATTTTTTATATTTAAGAACATTTTAGAGGAAAAACTTAACGAGTTATAGGTATATAACAGGCAAATATTTTAATGTTTGACTAAAATGTACATGCACATATCTGGCTGGAACTCCATTAAAAATTAATGCTATTTGTTTCGCGATTTTGATTGGTGAGGTCACGCAATATTTGCAATTTTAAATTCTGTATTTCAACATCTTTACGATATAGAATACGATCGCGTTTCTGCTGCAACCTCAAGCTACGTAAACGTTCACGTTCTACTGCCACGCGATACATACATAATTGTCGTAATCCTTGTTCTCTGGTAAATGAAGTACGTGTGCGGGTTGCTCGTAAATTGCGTGGAACACGTTCACTTCGCTTCTGTGTCTGACAATTGCGAGCAGAAAAAGAATTATTAGCATTCTCGTTATCACCACTGTTGCTAATCTGATTAGATTCTAAACGCAGTGCTAACGGTTTAATGATTGTGGATTCATTAGAATATGGAATATTACTTGTAACGTCAGCAGTGCAAATACCATTAGCATTACTAATGCAGTCATTATGCATTGCCTCAGTATCTGCATTGTTACCGGTTTCAGCTAATGATTGGACATTTTTTAATTGGAAATGCATATTGTCAAGAAGAATTTTAGAATTTTCTTCATTATTTTTATTCTTGCAAGCATTTATAATTGAATAATTTATTATCTTTGGTTTAATGTAGGTACGTGAATTTATTTGTATCTCCTGTTGGGAATAATTATTCCCATAAACTGATGGAGTCTCCTCCGATTTGATGTGAAGTTCTTTTAATGACAAAGAGTTTGGTAATGAACTTGTATGATTAGGTGAATGTTTGATTTGATGATCATTCAAATCTGACTTTAAAGTGGTAAAGCTTTCCTCAATCAATGAATGATTGCCAGAATCATCCAAATTTTTTACTTGTTCGGTTGTTAAACTTTGTTCCATGGCGTCTTTGAATTTTTTAGCATCCGCAGCTCGTATTCTTCCTAGCTGTTGTTTGAGCCGGTCCTTTGAGCGGTTGAAACCAGCAGCTTGCATTCTAAGAGCAATTTCATCCCAAGCTTCCGATTTTCGTTTTATAGTCATTGTATCACTGCCTTTGTTTTCTAATATCGTTTTATGCATTTGCGTTAGAGACAAGAGTAATTGCTTTTCGGTCTCTGTCCAATTCGGCTGTCGTTCACGTTTTTCCCGATTTAACTTTTGCAAACTGAGAGCTAAAAGTAAATTAGATGACCACATATTTTTATTCTTTAATTACGAAGTTTGCAACTTATTTTTTTCAACTTTTCATCAAACAATATTTTAGAACATGTTTTTATTAAAAGTACGTTTCATTACCGATTAAATCCATAGCTTACTTTACTGATTAGTAATGTGAAATTAGGAAAGTTTTAAACTAAAATGTGTGTTTTATATCAATTCTAATTTGAAAGTGTTTGGAGAGTTTGTATTTGTAACGCCTGCAAGCAGAAAATAAAATCCTATTTTAAGAGCTGCCAATACTAATAAAAAATATACAACCATGGTACACAACAAACGTCTGCATATGAATTGAAGGCCTCCAGACACGTTCAAAATGCTTGCTAAGCAATGTAATAGTATGAGTGAAACTTTGATAGTATGTGTGACACCTGGTTTTCTTTTAATTCCGATTTTTTTACATGTTCACAATGAAAATATATTTCTATGGAAAATTTGTTCGTGCTTGATGGGTCAACACTGTACACATATATATCAAGAGGGAGAAAGCATGCCAATCATCTAAATCTTTGAATTTCCATCAAGCATCCTTGGTGTCACACATGTTAACAAATTTTCACTCATACTATAACCAAGCTTGGGAACGCAAAGAAGACCAGATGCTATTGCTGGCTCTGTCGCAAAGGAACCGGTAAACAAAGAATTTTTCATGTTTTGTTGTGGTTTTGTATTCTTATTAATTTCTGGCTTAATAAACAAAGTTGTAGAAAAATATTAATTTAAGCAATATATATGCAAAAAGTAATATAACATTAAAAATAAAATAAGAATTATTCATGATATATAGAAGAAGTAAATGACAATACAATTCGCCATTTCTTACTTGCAAAACGCTTAATTTTGTTTTTTTTATTTTCCCTCATCCATACATTATATTGCTATCTCTTTTTAACAGCAACTAGAGGCTTAAAAAAGCTGATTTGCTCCAAAACATAACCTCAAAGTTACATCTCTGGTCTACGCTGTGCTTTTTAACGTGTCCGAGACCTTTAATAATCAACGTAAGCCCGTACAACAAAAATATTGATGTTTTCTCACTGTCAATCAAATTCCATGCATAAAAAACATTGTTTATGTTTTTTGCTTATTGAGTTTGACATTTCGAATATATATATCATAAGCGATCAGCTGCTTCAACAGGCGTACCTTGTTTATTGTGTCATCCACCTGCACAAGACGATATAGGAGCGATATCAGATGTAGGCAACTTTTCCTCTTTGTTTTATTATCATTATTAAGGGAATTTTTAAAATGAATAGTTTACAATACAATTTTTACCAGGTAAGTGCAGTTCGAAAAATTTTAAATGTATATTATTAGCTAGGAGCTTACTTAGAGTCAAAACAACAATGTTGAAGGACTTTTTTGGCAGTCTACAACTAAACTCCCAGCAAACAACATTCATGTTTTCTGCAACTCCTAAAAGTTGTTTATTAAAGTGTGACAATTTCATTGTATATTTCCGTTATAAGATAACTTTTTACATCTTAAACTATTAAAGAAGTCAACTTTGTCACATTATATGAGTTTTTGAAAACTTCCCAAACAACAACACTATACCATATCAAATCTGACTGTTTTCAATACTTTTCAACAGCTCTTAAAGAAACTTAAGAGACTTCCAATTCATCCAAAGAAATTTATATTCACCCAAAAATTTGTTATGAACTTTAACCTTACATAATTGAATATAAGTCTTTATTAGCTAAAAAGAACGCAGCTTACAATAAAATTCATAATAATGGAAAAGTTACTCACGATACCACATCTATATAAAAGTCTTTGATTAAAGTGGAGAGTTTTAATTATAGGTGCTGCCATATTTTCTCTTATTACAACATCTATTGTGAGTTACATATAAAAACGATAATAAGAAGAAGACCACAACAAACAAAATGGCTTGTTTTTCTTATCACATTCATTGCAAAGACGATTCAATTTAATAGCCTACGTAAATCCACAGACTTGAGGTACATCATCTCAAGAAAGCACATAACAAAGTAATGTAATTTTTTTCATATTATAAGTTATATTTTTCCAACATGGCGAACAACGAGCGTGATAAAATTATTAAATCGTGGACTGGGATTAGTGAAGTAAACCTTATTAAAGAGGTGGCTACAAAGGGCGAACACATACAGCTATGCATACAGTATTGGGCACGTAAAAGGAAAATGCCTGTGGCAGAGTATGAGCTATTTTTTCATGATGTTGTACAAAATTACGTGAATCGCTTGCTAACAGAACGTTTAGTGTGCAAGGCAGAAAATGTTCTTTGCAACGTTCAAAGGGACGTGAAATGTTTTTATTATCAATTTGCTTGCGAGTCCAATGATCCGGAATTAAGAGAATTAATCATGGAACATTTAATTAAGAATCAGCCTTGTGAAGATTATGATCACTTACTGAAAAACTTGAAATTTTATTGGGAATTGTTGCAGCAATTAAAGGAATCTGAAACTATAATGCCTAATATAAAGAAACATATGAGACGGGTTAATTTAGAATCGTTAATTCATTTAGATTCTGCTACTTTGCAAAGACTTATGATAGAGTTATATTTTGAAACTCACAATGACACTCTTCTACAACATATTAATAAATTTGTTATGTGGGACTTTTTAGTTGAAACTAAACAAATAGAGGAGATTATACGTTGGTGTGGAATTCAGTATACTAAAGAAGACTTGAAAAATATAAATATTCTCACAAAATTAGAGGTGAAATATCTCGAATGGTCTCTTGAGACTGAAATGTATAAGTATGCAATACGTTCACTGCAGGACATTTCCGATAATGTTCTTAGAAATTATTTTGCCTCGTCTGGGTTTTTCTTCGCTGACGAAAGAAATTCTGTAAAAACAATGTTACAACGGATTTGTCTTACGGAAAGTTTTCACGTTAACAGTGACAATATTAAGTGCTTGCCATTTGCAACTTTTATGTTCGATCAAAAGCTTTATTATTTACTTTTATACGAGTTTGTTGGAAATCGCCAACTTGAAGAGTTGTCAGAAATGTTTAGTGAACACAGGCCTCTGTTAAAACTCTTATTTGCATTGAAAATTAATTCTTTTCAAACTTTAGAAGGATTTAAGGAGGTAAGTGAATTTTTTAATGAAAAATTTCTAAAATCATCAATTTAAAAATAACACAACGTATAGTAATAAATTCGCTTAATGAAAATTTTGGTCGAACTGTTTAGTCAAGGAATAGTGTATTCTTATTTATCCTTTTTTATTTTAAACAGATATTCATTAAGTAAAAAGGAACCTTCTTCAAATAAAATGCAATTTAACTCGATTGACTACTAATTTCATGAAAAAATAGTGTACATATTTTTAAAAATTTGAGTATAAAATTACGTCTAAAATAAATATTTTGCAGAAATGTACTAAAAAAACATATAAAATTAAATTGAAAATGTATCGCTAATCATTTTTAACTACAATTGTTTTTATACCCTTCATCATATTGCAATAGCCACATAAAAAAAACTCGTTCTTCAGATAAAGAGTTTAAAGTTTTCACTTGAATCAATGGAAAAATAAAAAATATATTTTCGCCTCAAGTAAGAGTAAACAAGATATATGTATGAAGAAGGATACGACGAATAATTCTGAATTTTGATATATGACTACGTTGCAATAAATGAGTGATATGTATATGTATACATATTACTATATATGCACATATTACTCCCATAAAAATTCAAACTTGACGGACGAACGGACGAATCATGAAAATTATAACTGATTAATTTCTTCAATGACAAAAACATTTAATCTACACGCTAAGATAATGTAAAATATGGATATTTTAGTATTTGCAAAAAATAGTTACATTGTAATTAAATATGGGTTAAAATGTCCAAAGCATTTCAATAGAAATGCCCAATTCATCGATGAATTGATTCAAATTTGCAAAAATTTATGAAATCGCATACAATCATAAAAACTAGAATATTGGAATTATAACTTATCGCGAATATTTCGAACATTCTTTAAAAAAGAATTTCGACAAAAACACTGTTATCTCGAAACATACAAATTTATAAGCTTTTGAAAATTTATTTTATTTCTTATTTTATTAACACAAATAAATTTATTAAATTTATATTAATCGAGATTGACTCGATATCTTTTTTCAAAGATTTAAAAAACTTTTGTTTGTTGAGGGTTTTTACTATGCTTATACTATTGTAATTTTTATAACTCTCATTGAGTTTTTAAAAGTTTTTGTATAAATAAGTAAAGAGGTTTGAAACATTTAAAAATTAGGTTTAAGGTCTACTGATGATTTGGCTTTAGCACGAAATGCATGTATATAGACTAGCTAAAAACCCTCAACAAACAAAAGTTTTTTAAATCTTTGAACAAATAAATTTTTTAAACATCCCTAAAACTGTAAGGAATGGCAAAATCTTGCGAAAATAACGAAAAGTTTGATACAAAATCGCTAAACTATATAAAATATGATTAACATATAAAAGTATAATAAATCTATTACAAGAAGAACAACGATATAAAAAAAATTTCAATTGCGAAAATCACAAAAATTAAATATTTGAAACAAGAAAAAATGCTTTCTATATAGAATGTGAAAGGGATTGAAAACATTGAATCTTGAAATTTTTCTCATATCTTCGCCTTTTTCAGAAATAATTTTTTTTTATATGAAATTATAAGCAAAGAAGCGAATGAATGTGAAGTTTGTATAACCCGGTATCTAAAGGCTGCCAAATTATCCAAAGAAAATTAAAAATCTTGAAAAGAATAGTAAATTTTGATTGTGTTTGAATCGACGAATTTACGGAATAAATTCGTCATCCAGTAAGATCTTTGTCGTTCGTCCCAGTAGTGTTTAACCATACATTCTAGAAATTGTATCTTTATAGTCTGACGAGTGGACACTTTTTAGTATAATTTCGGTCTATACATGTGGACATATAATTCAGATTTAGTTTTTAGATATTCCGATGTTGCGTTAAATGTAAATATATGTAAATATTGGACTATAGGCATACATGAGACGCACTTTTTATTCCCCTTATAACGTAACTATTTGTTTACGTCATGTGAGCAAAACACACAAAAAGGGAACAACAATTGACTACTATTAACGGCCTGACAATGACTACATTTTGTCACTCCAACAAAGCATTTAAGATAAAATTGATTTTGCCGTATATCCGCAACTTTAACCAACACGACTTTGAAATATGTATGTGAGAATGATCGCAAATAATTGGTTTTCATAAAAATCGAAATCAAACCCGCGTTATTTTCTTAAACTAGATTTTAAAATGTGGCTACTAAAAATTAAAACGTCTTAAATGTAAAATGTGTTTTGCTTCTCTTGTAAAAGACTAAAAATGTACGTAGTTTTGTTTTATAGGTGACGATTGTATCTCCTTATTTAGTTTGCAAAACAGATAGAACACAAAAGTTAAAAATCCGTCCCTTTGAAATCCAGAGCTCATTGGAAAAACATATTTTTCAAAAATTAAATTGTCTGCTATGATGAAGGGTTATAAGATTTGGCATAGCCAAATATAACACTGTTACTTGTTCTACTAGAAATTATTTTTTAATATTTCAGATAAGCTTTTATGTCACCAAATACTTAGAAAACGTTGGAATAGATTTTGAACGGGAGCAGGCAATTGCAAAACTTTTTGAGTTTCTTACAACAGAACCTTCAATATCAGACTTACAATGTGCCGCCACATCTGGAACGCTCAAAACACTAACATATCTCAAAATCATTCATTACCAACAGCAGCATGAAACAACAAACTCAATTGAGCATGGTCTGCCAAGCGCTTATGATCTGATAAAAACCTTTAAAGATCTTGATTTCAAGCGTTTGACAAAGATTGCAAGTTTATATGGGAAGGTTTTAAGATTTTCAGAGCAGCCAAAACAGGATAGTAAAGCTATACTCCAGTACAGATCTCGATTAAATTTTTTGCACTATATTAAACAGTCTCGTTGTGCTTATGCTGTTTATATGATGCTATTGGAACAATTACAGAATTATGCTCAAATAACTGAGACTCACTTATTTAGTGCTTGTGAATGTGTCTATGACATGGCGTTACAATCGTTTTCCGATGATACGGACATTGTTTCGCATTGTATAGGTTTTTGTGAAATGATTGGCTTTGATACTCAACAGCTTCGTTGTTTTTTAAAACTAAAGAAATGTCTTTACAACAGTGAATCTCAGCATTCTCAAAGTATAAATTCTGTGTTACAAAAATCTGAACGCTTGTTAATAAAAAAATTGGAAGTTGCGGTTATATTCCCCTTAAATGAATTTACCGCCATAATGTTTGTCAGTGCAATAGCAAGAAGCGTGCAAGATACTGCCAACGATCATGTATCTTTGGTAATGAAGCACTATGCTGAGCGCAATGATTATTGGCGGTTGTTAGTGTTGTTGCAGTATTTTGAAATTCCTGTGAATCAAATTAAAAATTTGGTAAAATATTTCAACATTTCACCAATGGGAGATCATCTGCTACGTGCACTGGCATTTGCACCGCGTTTAAGCGAACGTAATTTAAGCTTAAAGAGACGTACAAGCATAACAAGACGCCACCTGAAACAAAGTAAGCAACGTATAAAAGAAAATAAAACTGATGTTACGACCACCTCCATGGAAACCGTGACATCTTCATTTACTTCTGGCAATGAACCAGCAGGTACTCCTAATGGTCTTGAACCGCATAATGATCAATTTGTAACAGATTGGGCAAATGGTGTCCCAGATCTTTTTGCTTTAATCATACTTAACACAAATGCTAAGAAAGAAAATGACATTGAGAAATTAGACGATATAAACAAGTTTCTTGAATGTATGCAACAAACGGAACATCGAACTAGAATGTCAACAGTTGTGAATTATTTGCGAACAACTGTTGCACAACAACTGCCAATAATGTCGGTATTGGCAGCGTCACTAAATGCGAAAGATAATAGCAATATTGATTGGTGTTGGTTGGTGTGGTTAGCTGTGATTACGAATCAATGGAGTAACGTTTTAAAGATTGCTGTGGGCGTTAACATACAGGAATTTCCATGGAATTTTATTGAGCAGCTAGTAATATATGGCCAAATCAAACCGTTAGTACGAAGCTTTTGCATTTTTTATCCTCATAATTCTCTGATACATCTGTTCAATTTCTTGCAACTAACAGTTCAGGGTGAATTTAGCGACAAGGTTGTTCATGAGCTACGTTTATATGCATTGGCGTGGAGCAATGACGAAGTACGTTTACCCTTAAATCCTTGGGTAAAGCGGGAGAAACTTGTAAAACGTACTATATGTCTTCTTCTGTTACATTTGCAAAACAATTTTGAATCAGTCACTGAGCAAATGAAATTTCTTACATGTGTCTGTCAATCCGGACTTAGTGACATAACCGGCCAACTGGATTTTTGTTTGTTAAGATCATTTTGTGAAATTCTGCAATCGGCTGATAATGCTGCAACACAAGGATTTCCTCTTAACTTTATTCAGCTGATACAGAATCAGCCAGGAGATAGTAAAGAGTACGAACGTGTTTTAAATTGTGTCTTAGAAGCCAAAGAGTATGATATTGCGGTACGTTTGGCATCCCTGTTGCACAAACCAATTAGTGATATTGTCTACAGCAAATGGGTTAACTCATTAGAAGAGCAACTGGCCTTGCCAACATTTGAAAATTTTGATAATTATGTATTTCCTTTTAAACAGTATGAACAGGAAGTTTCATCACACTCGTTACCACCTGAGACACTTGTAAATTTTCTACTATATGCGTCTTCTCGTTTGCCCTCGAAAGCTTTTCGCTCTCGCTACTATGTGCTTCAGAAAGCTTTAAATGTTATAAAATATCATCATTTATTTCCCAACGAATCATTTGATCGCGATCAAATTGAATATGACATGATTTTAAACTATCTTTTACTAGCAGATGATGCTTCCACTCTGACATTGTATCATTCCGAGTATTACGAAGAAATTATGCTGATGGAAAGATGTGTTCTCTATAAATCATTTCTTGAGCTTAAGGAGCTGGCTGGTATAGAAGATTTGAATATAAGCAACAAAATTAATTTAGATGAAAGACAAAAAAACAGATTTGAATCATTGTTACATCGCTTGCTGGATGACGGTGATATCGTTGAAGCCTTACGCCTGCAGGAGCTTTTTGATGTTCGTCCCTTGGACTTGCGTTTTGTAGTATTTTGCATGGCTTTAGCGGAATCCATGTCGAACATATATGCGATGTCACCAGATGAACGTTTACTTTTAGCTGAAATTGAACGATCCTCTTTTTCTAAGTTCACAAAAAGAACACTTTGTGCTGCATCAGCCGGAGGCAGTACAGTTGGCGCTGGTAGTCATATAACGGATAGTTGTTCTACCCTCGAATTCGAAGAAATACCTTCAAAAGAAAAACAAGAAACATTGGCAGTACTTCAGGGAATAGCTTCGAAGCTAAAATTTGGAGTTGCTATTGCAAAACGTGTTATCTGTTGCTATCGTGCGGCAATGTACCTGGACAAGGAGTACTTAGATGTCTTGCGTACAAAAGATGTGCAAATATTATTGAAGAGTGTAGCGGATGAAGACTGCTTACATCGTCTCTTGGTGGTCAGCGATATATTAACCTCTACTCATATGGAACCTCTTGAAATCGCCGAGCTATTGGCCTTTGAAATTGCAACCGCAGTTGTTCGACCGCGTTTCTATATTTTTAGTCCCGACCAACAAGCAAAACATATGTTTCGAAATGCTGATTTGTGGGGTTATAACATCGATAGAGATTTGCATTTATTCCTAGAATTGACACCTGATCGTACTAAGCTTGGTGCCTGCCTACTAGAATATTGTGATGCTCTTAAATTGTATCGCAAATATCAGGATAAGAAATCATTCGAAAAAAATATGTATTTCGAACGATTGGCCGAAATTATTGCAAAATATGGCCAACCCAACAGCAGCAATAGCGGTGCCAATAATAGTTTACCTAATAATGATGTAAATCCAGCCACAAGGCAACTGCAGCAAGTTTTATCACATAAAAAACAAAATATCATATATGTTGAACTCTTGATAAAAGCCCATCAAGCTTTTGTTCATGAGTGCTCAATGGAAGGGATAGCAAATGTGCTAAATCGAGCTAAAACCTTAAATACCATACTTGCCCAAGCCAAATCATGGTCCTTGATAGTTCGCATGTTAATAGGTATTGGTCGCTATCGGGAAATGTTCTTTTGCTTTGATACTTTGATTGAAAATGAACAATTTGAATCTTTATTGGGTCAATTTGATGTCGAGAAGACTATAAGCTTAAGACAAGCCATATTGGCTTATCTGCGCGAGTATTGTGCTCCACAACAGGGGAAAGAACTTTTCAAATTAGCGGCGCTTAATTTTTTGATGTACAAAGATCTGGCTGAATTATGGGAACAAGATGCCGAGGAACTACTTAATAAAGTTTATAATACCTGGCATTTAACAGATGATATTGACTGCAAACTGTCCAAACTTAAATGTAATAACGAAATCATTAATCTGCTTAATCTTTCGTTGGAGAATTATGTTCATGCCTCCGAAAACTACTTGCTAGACAATAAAATATTGCTGGCTCAGAAAAGTGCCTCTTTAGCTGAACTTACAGCCATGCAAATTGATTTAGCTAACAGAGCTTTAGAACAGCCAGCTACACCAAGTGGTCTTCATCTATGTATTTGTGCAATAAATCTCAAATCGCGGGACCAATTTAGAACGTTAGTCAACAATGAATTAAGGTAAATAGATTTTTAAGTTTAAAACTAAATCACTTAAGGTGTTTTCTTTTCTCGAGAAATGTAATTTGTTTGTCTTTTTTATTAGAAAATATTTAAAGATGATAATAAATTGCATTATGTCTAAAAAAGGACAAAAACATACGTTTTTTCGAAAAGAAACACCATTAGATTTTCTTATGAGAAACAAACCGAAATATTTTATTTCACAATATTGTGTATATCGTTGGGCATTAGAGAAATGAATGTACTTACATTCATATACATACATACATAAGTACGTATAATAAACTAGCATTTGATACGTTACTTTGTTAGCGGACAATAACATTTTCGTTAGGTCATCGACATACGAACGGATCCAAGTCGGACTCTGGAGTGGGAGGAGGAATCTCTATCCCCCATTATCAACAGATAAGATTTAACCTTCGCGGTTTGTGCATCGTATTCCACACCTAAATATCGGCCATAAAAAAGATGGCAAGCGGAATTAGGTAGTGTAGTATATACGGTGAGGATATCCAAATATGTACGGACAGTAAAGTTACGGTGAAATCTCTATCGGGTGTTTACACAATACCGAGGTGCATGAATGCCGGACATCTCTAAACAAGATTTCGAGACATTCAAACCTAGAGTTACTCTGGCTTCCACTGCTCAGTATTATTCCGGGTAACATTTTTCCAAACGAAGTATCCAAATCAAATGGTTGGCATCACGTTAAATTGTTGCAAATTATTAATTCATCATAACTTATTTGGGGTCGCATAGACTAAATGGTATAACGTTCTTTTGAAATAATAAGTGCGTTCGAGTACTCAAAAGTTTTTTAAATTTTTACAGAACTTTACTGCATTTTATTAAATTACGTTTGCTTACCCAAAATACAGTAAATGAGAACACAAATCGATATCGTAAAGTGACAGTTCATGGCTGAGTATTTACAAAAAAAAAAGTAAGAAAACAAAAAGTATATGTACAATTTGTGAAAAAATTATTTTCAAAAAGAAAGATTGAAATAATAAGATAATAAAAAATAAGAAGTGAATTATTATTTTTAAACTATTCGTTAAAAGGAAATAAATGTTGTAGAAACTATTTACAGCCATTTTCGCTGTGTTATTTTAATTCTTTGGAGTAGTGAAAGTATTAAGTATATGGTTACTTAGTAAAAACAAATAATCACATACTTTTGAATAAATTTAATCAGACACAAATTAGGAAAATCTAATAAAATAAAAATAAACATAAAAATTACAGAAAAAAATTTGTTTATATTTATATTTTCTTAAAATACTCGTGTTATAATAAATATTACATCCAGTACCAACAAGAAAAAGAGTTGAGTAGTTCAAAGTGTAAATATATTTCAACACTATAGCTGCGTTCGAGTACTTTTGCAGTAAAATGCAGTAAATGAGTAATTACTGAGTAAACTGAAAAACTTATTCTCAAAAAAGCTGTTGCCCAAAAAAGTACGCGAACGGAAAAATTTAAAAATTAGTAAGATTAAGGAAACAGCTGCTTGCAAGTGAACGTAGTGTTGAAATATATTTACATTTTGGACTACTCAATTCTTTTTCTTGTTGGTACTCGATGCACTATTTATTATAACATGAATATTTTAAGAAAATATAAACAAATTATTATCAGTCTGTGTCAGGCAATTGCCGCGAGCGAACGTGTTTTTCTCTCTCGTATTTACAGTGATTTATTCTTTGTGTACGTGCAGACTTCTGATTAGTGTTTTTTTCCTTTTGAAGCTTTATTCATTTTTCTTGTTTGATCGTATTTATTAATTCTTGTTAGAGTTCGTTAAATTCGAGCGATGAACGGGGTTCAACCCCCGGGTTACAACCGGTTTCGGGAATTAGATTTTTCGACCGGCAAGGACAGAACCAACAGAATTAAAGGTCCACGGGCTGAGGACTTTATTCCATTGCCCCAAACCTCAACAAACCAACAAAACCTCCCACGTTATCTGGTTGCATCTACTACACCACCTAAGGAGGGGGTACAACCCCGTCCTCTGGCTTCTTATAACGTTTTTCAAGTGGAAAGGGGTCTCGATTTCATTTCAAAAGATCGTCTTGAGGCCAAAGAAATGAAAAGCGGAGACTTATTAATAAAGGTACCTGACAGTAAATCTGCGGAGAAATTTCTTAAATGTAACTTCATTGACTCTGGTATACAGTCAGCATAGAACACTGAATACAATTCAAGGCCGAATATTTTCAAGGAAAATAATAGAAATCCCACAAGAAGATCTGCTAGCATCCCTCAGAGATCAAAAAGTTGTAGACGTAAAAAAAATCACTAGAAAAGAAAACAACAGAATTATAGCTACAGGGGCGGCAATTATAACATTCGATCTCATTTATCGTCCGGACATTCTGAAATTGGGTTGGGAAAGAGTTCCCGTGGAGGAATATATACCGAATCCCATGAGATGTATAAACTCCCAGAGAGTGGGGCACACAAGAAAGTGGTGCAAAAGCGTGGAACAATGTAGAGAATGTGGACATTCTGAAAAACACGAAGCCTGCAATCGTAAATACTGTGTTAACTGCCAAACAGAAACCCATACATCATATAATCCAGAATGCCCAACATACTTGAAACACAAATCCGTTAACTTTATACGAATTTCCAGAAGATGCACGACGCGCGAAGCCTGGAAAGTATTCAATGAAAACCCGTCTCTTAATATGCTTCAACCTCGTATTACAAAAAATACAAGACAACAACCTACATACGCTCAAATTGCAAATTCTTCTTTGACTACAAACAGCAGCAACAAGGAAAGTAACGACTCACAAGACAAATCTATGCATGAAGAAAATCATAACTCAAAAAAACAGATACACATCACTTTCCCAAAAACAAATCAACACACCACCACAAATATTAATAACAACAACAATTACACTTCAGCAACAAATCAACAAATGAAAAATTCTAATAAGAACAATACAAAGGCAACTACAAACGCCCAACCAGACTACCATGGAGAAATAGAAATAAATCAACAAGCAGCGAATCCTAACAACAAAATCAATTCAAATACACCAACAATAGACAACAAGAAAGAACAAGCAATGACATCACATACCATTACAAATACTGAACCATAATTAACGGAACAAAATTATTTCGCACCCATACAATCGTTATATTCTCAAATAATGGGCAAGCAAAGAGAAAACAAAACACCAGCTGTATGTAATGTGTCGGATGACTTTGAAGATGACACATTATTTACAATGAATATAGACGAAAATTTGACAGAAGAAATGATAGTTCGGGATATTACTGAAGGTCTAGGTTTCAGTACACCGTCAAGAGATTTAAACAGCAACTCAAATGTAAACGATACACCCGTAACAACATTGTACAATAATTTTCCTGAACTAAACGTGTTAATTACACCCAACACTTTAAAGAACACTCAACCTTTGGCCCAGAAGGGCAAAAAGAAAAAAACACAAATGTCTTTGCACCAAAATATTGCGCTTCTCCAGTGGAATATACAAGGTTTTATAAATAACAAATATGCCTTGGAGCTTTTAGTAGCCAGGCATAAACCGAACATTATAGCTTTACAGGAGACGCATATAATACAAAAAAATATTCATCTATTACACTTACCAGGTTACCAAATATTTCACTATAATAACAACTATGACTATGCCAAATCTGGTATTGCATTGTTCGTTAAAAATAACTTAAAAACAACAAGTTGTAATACATCTACTCGAGATTTACTATATCAAACCATAGTTGTCCATTGCGACACCGATATCTATATTACAAATATTTATAGAGAGAGTCACGTCAACTTATCACCCACAATGATGAACAACATTTCCATTGCTGGAAATGCTCATAAATTTTTTTTTGGGTGATCTGAATTCTCAGAATGTGTTGTGGGGCTCGTCATCCAATTCCCCAAACGGAAAAGTGCTGGAGGATTTTGCCATTGATTAGGACTTAGTGGTTCTAAACGATGGTTCGCCAACACTGCTTAGTACTAAGAACACTCTGACTGCTGTTGATGTTTCCATGTGCAGTGTGGACATTGCGTCTACCCTGACTTGGACATGTTTACCTTTGCCCGAAGTGGGTGACCATTTTCCCATCATGATTACTAACAACATTGACATAATAAAGAAACAATTTTCACCTCGCTTTTTGGAAAAAGGGGCTAATTGGCAATTATTCCAAAAAAAGGCCGCTGAAATAAATACCCAGTTTGACAAATCATGCAACACAGATAAAACGAATTTTACGTAAGACTGCAAACGAATCAATCCCATTAAGTCGTCCACCAAAAAATAAAAAAAGCCCTGTTTGGTTCAATTCAGATATAGCTACACTGTTAAGACTAAAGCAAGGGGCATGGAAGTCTTTCAAGGGATGTCGAAACCAGGCCAATATAGTAAATTTCAAAAGGTGTTGTGCAAGAGCAAAAAATAGTGTAAAACAGCAAAAAGAACTACATGGGAAAATTTCGTAAATTCGTTGAACCCCACACTAGACGTGAGGGTTCCCTGGAGCCGGGTAAAGAATTTGAGATCCCGTTGATCTGAGGGCTTCCCACCATATACACAGACGATAATCACTACTCACATCCATTGGATATAGCTGACAGATTTGCCAAATTCTGGTGCTCACTCGGATCAGATAGCACTTTTGATCCCGCAATTATCTCCGAAAAAAGGAAATTGAAAATAGAAAACCTTCCACAAATAGCTCGTAATTTTGACGAGTTGAACCACACAATAATAGTTACTGAGCTGCACGACGTTCTGAAAACGCTAAATGGCACGACTCCAGCTAGGGATAAAATCACGTACTCGATGATTCGCTTTACACCTGATGTACTAAAGGCTCGCTTGTGTCAGCTGTACAATAACATATTAGTTACTGGAATCTTCCACATGATTGGAAAATATCCGTTTTGGTCCCTATTCCCAAACCTGGGAAAAATCCGAGTCAACTGGAAGGCTACCGGCCCATATCTTTGTTACCGGTTCTGTCCAAAACACTGGAAAAAATCATTGCCAAACGTTTCTGGAAACTAACTTTAGCACACATTTCAAAAATTCAACATGCATTTATACCCAGACATGGAGTCCACAGCTTATGCCACCAGTTGGAGGAAGTATTGCGTCGCAATCTAAAAAATAGGAAACATTGCTTAGTGCTTTCTAAGGATATTGAAAAAGCGTTTGACCGAGTAACATCATCATCTGTTATAATTGAGCTAAACAAATGGGGTATGCCCCACGGAATATTGAACCTTATGAAGTCTTTCCTGGTGAACCGTAGGGTAGCTGTCAAAATTGATGGTTATTTCTCCTCCACCTAGGCTTGCCAGATCTAATTTGTCAAAAAGCTTGACATTGACCAAAAAAAACTTGATTTTGAAAAAAAAAACTTGACAAATAAAAACACTCATACTAAATATATAAAAGAGATTTTTAGTTTTTAAAGAAGAACTTCTGGATAATTATTATTGGGAAAATACGAATTGAATTTCAACTTTTACTCGTAAAAACAATTTTGCTGAGAGGTTTTAGCTAGTCTATAATAAATAAATTATAATTTTCATAAATAACTTGACAATTCTTCAAACACATAGGTTTTATTTAAAAAAAACAATGAAAAACCGCCTGTATTATTCCACCATGGGTATATCAAGTCGGCTAAGCTGATAGAAGGATGGCGCGCCGGTAAAACCCCGGCTCAAGCCGAATCGCCGCCGCCGCCGACGAAAAGTCCACGACTTGCTTCTCTGGTTCAATGTTGTCAATTTACTAGTGTTGAGTAATAGGGTAAATATCAGTGTTGGCACTTTTATAATAATTGTACAGAAAGTTATAGTTATTTTTTAAACTATAATTGCAGAAAAAAATATGTATCATATTAGTCCTTAGTTCTATTGATAGTAAAAATATGGGCTTTAGATTTGTTTTTTAGAAATATACACATACTTTTTTTAAGTATTATTAAATAGCTAGAATAAATTTGAGAAAAAAAATAACTTACAAAAAAGCTTGACAAATCACTTTTTCACTTGACACTTGACGCGCATTAAAAAACTTGACAATCAGGCCAAATCAGGCCCTTCTGGCAACCCTACCTCCACCTTAGCTCTAGATAACGGGGTACCTCAGGGATCTCCATTATCTGTGGTATTGTATACCGTATATGCCAACTCATTAGCAAGGGCGATAACGGACTTACCCGGAATTGATTATGTCAGTATTTATGCCGACAATATCTTCGCGGTCGCATCTGATAGCCCGGAAAGTGTAAAGAATAGCCTGAATGAGTTCGACCGCAAAGTAAACAAATGGGCTAAACAGATAGACGCAGTCATCCCCGCAAATAAAGCAGAAATATTGCAGGTGTGCAGGAAGAGATCCTGCAGTAACACAATCAGTATCCGGAACGTAATAATTCAGGTTTCTGACCAAATGAGAATTTTGGGGCTTGTATTTTCCAAAAATCTCCTTTGGAATAGCCATATAAGGAACTTGACTTATAAATTAGCAAAAATCAACAATGTATTAAAACTCATATGTTCCCGCAACAAGGGACCCCATATTGAAACAGCACTCAACATCTGCAGAGTTTTAATAACTGGTACCATACAACATGGATTAACAATCTATGGTTGGACTTCAAAGAAGAACATCAACAAAATTAATACTTCAATGAACATGTGTTTCAGAACGGCATCCGGCCTCCTACGTACAACACCTATTGCGAACCTAAGGACAGAGGCAAATTTTTCAGACTGAGACACTATTGGAAAAAAATTCGGTAAGCCTGGCATCACGTTCAATAACAATAACAGCGGATAGCTTGCATAATATGATTTGGAAACAACTAACGTCGATGAATAATTCCTCCCCATCAGCTATGAATAATATCTTAGCAGTTTTGAAAAAACATAAAATACCCATCCCAAACAGACCAAACCAAATTGCTCACCCCAATGCCTTTGTTAGAATAGACGATAGCTTAAGTATTCTGAACAAAAATTCTACAAATCCTCTGTGCTTCAAAAAGATGCTACTGGAAAAAATTTCGTTATTCGCACCGGATATGATCTACTACACGGATGGATCATTTAGGAATAACATAACATCATACTCCATCATTAAACAAGTAACCAACACGCATTATGAATCGATGAAAGAAGCTAGACTGCCAGATAATACTGGGGTATTTATGGCGGAGATCTCTGCAATTAAAAGTGCAATAAACTGTTCCGCTGAAAGCGGAAAAAAAGTTTAATCTGCTCTGACAGCTTAAGTGCTATAAGAGCATTGACAAAAAACCAAAATGGAACATATGATAGCATGTTACACTTAAAAAACAGCTAGAGCGAAATAACAGTAATATGGATTCTATCGCATATTGGAATTCGTGGTAACGAACACGCAGATAGTGCGGCAAAAAATGCCTTGAACTTGCAACAGATCACTGAAATTCCATGTTTTCCAAGAGCACTTATGAATTCATTCTTAATAGGTCTTTCTATACTAAGAAGGCCCAAATACAACATAAAATTTTCTGGGAAGCAGTGTGTAATGCTTGCCCGCTTGAGAGTGGGTAAGGCGGTATTTAATTCAAAGCATTATTTTGAGATGACTGATCCACCTAAATGCACCAACTGCAACGCAGTTCTTACCATACCGCATATACTAACTGAATGTCAGCTGTCTGGGGTAGACCAACCACTTCATAAGCTACTTGACTGCAGCACCGAAGAAAACTTTCAACTAATCACGACCAGCCTTGCGAAGCACGGCATTGTAGAAATTTGATTTTTCATTTTTTTTGTTAACACAATCTTATTTCCTACATTATATTTCATCTATTTTTTATTATAATTTATATTTTCAATATTCTTATTTAATCAATTTTCTTTATATTTGACTCAAACGTTCTTTTCTTTAATTTCATGTAAATAATTCTGTATAAAAATATAATTTAACTTTTCTTTTGTGTTATTCTTTTATTGTAATACGTGCGCTTATGGTCTAGTTACCGGCGTCATTTTTTATATATTTTATGAATTTACTTTGTAAGATATATTATAAATAAATAAATAAATAAATTATATTATATAATCGTTTCCAGGTGTTTAATTTTATTTGATTTTGCTAATTTGTGTCTGATTAAATTTATTCAAAAGTATGTGATAATTTGTTTTTGCTATTGACTACCTTAAAAGCAAGTGCAGTACTAAGTAACCATATACTTAGCATTTTCGCAACTCCAAAGAAATAACAAAATAACAACGAAAATGGCTGTAAACGGTTTCTACAAATTTTATTTCCTTTTCAAAAACCATATATGTACATGTTTAACGAACGATAGTTTGAAAATAATTGTTCACTTATTATATTTTATTATTTTGTTTCAGTTTTTCTTTTTTTTATAATTTTTTCACAAATTGTATACTTTTCAATTTCTTACTTTTGTTTGTTTACCTTTTGAATCATATGTTTTTCTAAATTTTACTACAAGAAATTTCGGCAGTAAAAATTTGTAAATTCTCAGCCATGAACTGTCAGTATACGCTCTCAATTTGTGTTCTCATTAACTGTAACTCGAGTAAACGAACGCAATTTAGTAAAATGCAGTAAAGTTCAGTAAAAAATTTTAAAAACTTTTGTGTACTCGAACACACTTTATATTTATTTGCAATCAGCTGTTTCCTTAATCTTACTTGGTACTCACACAATCAAATTTAAAATTCTCACTTTTTTCCCAATGCACTCACACTTTTAAAACTTAACAAGAATTTGCTTACAAATTTTCATGCATGCCATAGTGTTTCAAATTACGGTCAAAAACAGCTGATTGCAGTTTTTCATACAAATTTTAAACTGATGTCATCTTGCTAAAAAATTTGCTTTAAATTTTGCGTACAGCCTGCGTCACAGCTTTAAATTATTGTGAATTTTGATAAGGAGTATGTGTAAAAATCTTGAATTAGAATTGAAAAATAATTTGATGGTGCGACTGCAGCGTCACGAATTTTTAAAATTTTTAAATATATATATATATATATATATATTTGAGATCTTATCGACTAGATATTACAACAATTAACATTATGGTATCAAACGAATTTAATTACAAGTATATTATTTAATAAAGAAAAATAGGTAAAAACCTTTATATAAAGAAAAAATTTTAGTTCAAATATGGGTAGAAAATATATGCGGTTAATAAGAGCTATTATAGAATAGTCCTTTATATCATTATTTTCAATTTGGGAATTTGTATTTTTTTTTTAATTTTATCTTATGCGTTCTCTTATATGTGGATATGGAGAATTTTCGTTTTTACTTAAGTACTTGTCTACAAGTCTTACTATAAAAGTTTTTATTTTTTCGTATTTGGTTTCTTCATGTAGTAGGTACGTGAGATATCTCCAGTGTTTATTAATTATTTTTAAACATTTGTTCTGTATAATTTGTAAGCGTTTAATGTGGCAATTGGCAGCGGAATACCAAATAGGATATGCATAACAAAATATTGGTCTGATATTGTTTTTATATAGTAAGTGTTTGCATTTAAAATCTAACTTAGATCGATTATTGAAGAGTGACCAAATAGCTCTCAATGTTTTGGTTGGTTTTATACATGTTTGTTCAATGTGATTTTTGAAATTTAGCTTCTTATCCTAAGTAACGCCAAGATTCTTAACGTCATTCTTGATACCTATATAATCGTTTCCAAAGAATATTTGACTTGATGGTTTGGGAGTCTTTTGGGTGATTTATAAACGGATAGATGATTGTGTTGCTTGTGTCTTTTTGGAATTAATTAAAAAATTTTTAAAAATATTTGTAACATGAAAATAGGGTTTTTCCATTTCCTTCAGAAGTTGTGTTTACAGAAAATACATACAAAATTAAAATAGAGAGTTCATTATTAAAACTTTATTTTTAAAACAATAAAATGGAAAGTCTATCTTAGGATTTACACGATCAAGTTTCAATACACTCACACTTTTTTACTAATACACTCATTCTTTTAAAACTTGATATTCTATTTCCATCGAGTGTTTCTATTTACTGTTAAGAAAACATTTTTTGGGTTGTTTTTTTTTTTTAAATCAAATAATCAAATATGTTCGTGAATAAAAGTAACAAGTGTAATAATGTTGTGTGATGTATAGAGCAACCATTTGAAGCTGTTTTCTTGACGATGACATCTAAAAAAAAATTGCTTTGAAATTGCGTGCAGCATACGTCACTGCCATGAATTTTAAAAACCTGTGCGTGTGGCTGCAGGACTAGTTATTTGAACACATCGGTGTGTCCTTTATTTCGTTTATTTCCATAGAAATTTTAGTTTCTGTCAGTGCACGTATTTCATTTGCAATAAAACATTATATCATATGATTTAAGCAACTGAAATCTCTAAACTCCACTTAAAAATTAATAAATTTGAACTATTATAATTTGAGAGAGTTATTGTTAAGTTTAGTCCCATTAGTCCGAACTTGCCCGAAATCATCTGTGTATTTTTTTTTTAATCTTGGACCAGCACTCAGGGGATGACCCCTACACTTGCAATGCATTGTGCTGGAACTAGTGGAAAGGGATAGTGATAGATATGAAAGGAGGTGAAGTTTCATTCGTTCTTTACAACTCTGCTTTTTTTCTGCACGTTTATTCGTAGAGCAGTGTTGCAGCGCCTCTGGTGGCGAGGAGGACATTACGAGTTTTGAAGCTGTGTTTAGTTTGGTAGCCACTTCTTTTATTAATTTTATTTTACTTCGCCGTTGATAGTGCTACTCAGTACCAACGAAGGAGGGCGCTCTGATGTTACATTGGAATTAGTATCAGCTGAAGTTGGTACTGTTCAGTGACCAGTGACCATGCCTTCGCCACTGAAACCTTCCGGCAACAACTGACACAAAGGCACACCAATGCACATCAGGAAATGTTTTTATTTCATGACTCTGTCTGACACTGGGTTTGAACCCAGGTCCTTCGGTTTGTAGTCAACGTGCTTACCCAATCTGCGAAAAAAAGTCCAGGCTGAACGTGCAAAAAACCGAGAATTTTACTCAAGATCACTCATTTACGCAATCTTACAGTACGCGAACTGGTTTCAGTAAAATTGGGAGTACGGGATCGCGCCTAATATATATTCGCTAACAAAATAACACTAAGCACAAAATCCGAAGTTTGTACAAAGCATCCAATATCTATTGCATGTTTTTAAGCTATTGCACAGGTTTTATCGCGGGCTTTGAGCTCGGCGACCGAATCAAGAAATTCCGTAACGAAAAAAACCTAACACTAAGTTTGTTTCTTAAGTCTTTTGTTTTCTTAAGTAATTAACATTAACATGTAGGAAAACATAAAATGGCGTACTTACGAGCAATCGTGGTTGACAAAAAATTATATACACAAACAGACGATTTGAAGGTTTTTAAGCGTTATTTTTCAGACATTTACAGGATATCAAGTCTCAAACTTATGTTTCTTATTTCAGTTACCATAAACCTATAGTTTCAATGATAAAAATTCCTGAATAATTTTAAACGATATAACCATTAACAAAATTTTACATATTAGTTTATTGTGCTTTAAAATAATAGTTTTTTGTCAACTCTATTTATAAAGATTTACGTATTTAAAGTAACCAACAAATTTTATAGCTATTCGCAACATTTCCGTATGAGTAATGGACCCTTTAGTGATCATAACAACCGTGAGGCTATCTTATTAGTGGTCAGTAATCACATTTAACGCTGATGTGTATTTACGGCTTCTGAATTCATTTCGCACAATACTAATAATAAACAATACAAATAATAAACAACTATATCCGATTTTGTGAATCGCACGAATTGCGAATGCTATGTGGTGAATGTGAAACGTGCAATTAGTCAAAATGTCTATTTTGAAATCACGTGATTCAAACTTTTGTGAACAGGCCCAAGTAATTAACATACGATGTGGAGTTAGAGTTTGTCAGCTTCCTAAGTGACAAAAGCAAAGACATTGACATTCTGTAAAGCTATCCAAAACAATTTAACACCAATTTGTGCTCATCAGGACCTGTAAAAAGATTAGTTACATCCGTAAATGCAGTAACTGAGCAATAATGAAAGTTTAGTATACGAAAATCCATACTTGATAGCAAATTTTTCCACTAAACTTTCTTTTATGCATATTCTGTATTTAAAAAAAAATGGTTAAAATACTGTATTTTGTGTTTTAAATACACTATTTGAAAGTATTCTATATTTTCTATTTAAAATACATGAGAAAAAAAATGTAATTTATATTTTAATTACAGCAAAGCATTTACTTTGTGCAACTCTGGCATCAAGTGTGTACATACATATTTATTTTCAGTTGGTACATTTAAATTTGGTTGCACAGAAGACGCTCTTTTACGAAAAGTTTATGTTAATACGCAACATGTACGTATAATTGTATGTATGTATAAACAAATGGTGAAGAACGAAATGCTACAAAATCTTTCGGTGTGACACATCAAAGAACAAGGTTCACAAAATTAATTATTTTCTCTTAAATATTATGTCTTTTTAAGTGTTTCCCAATCATTGATACTCAGCAGAGCTTATGGTTATGATATCAATTGGTCAGAAGCTTTGATATATCAATTTGTCCTTAAACTGAAACGTTCATATATGAACGAGTTTCTACAGCAAGTGGACATTACTGATGATATTATTGAAAATGCAATTAAATGGTAAGTTCCTTAAGCATAAAAAAGCCAAACTAAAAACTTTATTAGTAATATTTTTTTTCAGTCTTCAACTTCATTGTCAGAAACATACAATAAGCAATGAAATGGAAAAGCATTTAGTTGAACTTGTAGACATGGTTGAATCTGTTACATTGAAATATAAATTAGCCTCTATATTGACCTTAAAATCGACTATACTATCGTTAATAAATGAACAAACAATTTATTATCTAAGAGATATGAAATTTGGCCGTAGAGAAGAAAATCAAAATGACTGAAGCGTTTATTTGATATGATTTTAAAAATTATTTTAAGCACTTGTATCTGGTAGAAAGTAACTTTAAATGATATTCAGTTAGAAAATAAATTTACAATTTTGTTACACTAAAATTTATTATTAATCATTAAAGCGTAACGATAAAAATAATAATGAAGAAATTTAATAAAACGTGTTTTATGTATGAATTGATCATGATTTTGATTCTGGCTCACACTTATTTTTCCCCTTGCATTCATTTATTTACTGATTAAAAGTTACTGCTGTGGTGAAATTTAATAAGTGGAAGGATGCATACAGATCTCGGGCGAAGATCAACTTGTCTGGCACAGGGTGCGAATGATCCGCCCAATTTTTTTGTTTAAATGAAAAAAAATCTCAATGGTGGACAATATAAACGCCCCTAATACGGTTTGCAACTCAACTCTACTTCAGTTGAAATTTTTCATTTTGGTATTATCGATAACAATTTAACCTGTCAAAAATTTTCAAGTTGAATTTATATCGTCTTAAGAGGGTGAATTGATATTGTAGCTACCTAAGTAGGAAAAAAACATTTTTTTCAAAAACATTTTATATCTCATCATAGTCTCCTTTTAGCTCAATACACTTAGTCCATCGTTTCTCCAGTTTTTGTATCCCTTCCAAAAAATAGGATTTTTCGAGGTCCTTAAAATAGGCATTTGTTTGGACAATAATTTCATCGTTGGAGCTAAATCTCTTTCCACCGAGCCATTTCTTTAGGTTTGGAAATAGGAAGTTGTCACTAGATGCTTAATCCAAAGAATATGGCGGATGATGTACCAATTCATAGTCCAATTCATAGAGCTTTGCCATTGAGACTGCACATGTCACACGACTACGTTTATGGTCAATTGAGAGCAAACGCGGCACCCATCTAGCCGATAGCTTTTTCATATGCAAATTTTCGTGCAAAATGTTAAACACACGTTCATATGATATGTTTACCATTTCAACAATCTCACGTGACTTGACTCGGCGCGCTTAAATTCAGCAATCCAATATTTTACCATGTAATCTGACGGAGCAGACTCAGCGTAATGTTTGTCGAGCTTTTCTTTTGTCTCTTTCGCCGCTTTCCCTTTCAAATAATAGTGTTTAATCACTGCACGAAATTCACTTTTTTCCATTTTTCAAGAAACACAAAAGTTGCTTACTTCAAACGACTACAACAAATAAACTAACTGATAAATTTTGGTGAAATTTTAACAGCTAACGTTTGACAGATCGCAATTTCTAAATTTGTGTTTGTACTGCCATCTAGCGCTAAGTAGCTTCAATATCAATCCGCCCTCGTACAACTTTTTTGTGGTATTGCCGTTTACAACCCAGTTGTGGTGCAGTTGACAAAAATATCAAAAATTTACAACTCATCACTGGCAGTTGATTTGGATAAATTAGCAGGTAAGCAAAATTGTTTTAAGGATTTTATAAACCAGCGATTTCGACCAAATTCATAGAAAAAATTAAGTTTCAACGAAAAACAGTTTGAAAAACTTGTTGAAATAATGGAAACTGGACGAGGTAATCCGCTATGTGGATGCAGCAAAAATAAAACCAAGGAATTGTATGAGGAATTTTCCATAGAAATAAACAGTTTAGGACCACCATCAAGAACTTTTCACGAGTGGCGACGGGTAAGTATTAATTATGAAATTAGACCAATATAATGAAAGTGCAATGATTATTTATTCCTCTTGTAGATTTGGATACACTATAAGGCAAATTTGAAAAGGAATCTGGTTAGCAACCATTACAATCATCTTGCGAGAAATCTTTTTAAGGTCCCTACCAAGGAAAGTTTAGCGCAATTTGGTGATTATGCTTTCCGTGTGGAGAATATACCACCGCCAATGGATTTCGAAGAAACAGAAGACACTTTCGCCGCAGCCTCGTCTTCGGCATTTGCAACGCAGTTAGAAATCCTTGAAGACCTCCCCATTTCATCAGCATCAGCAGTAAACAGAAATTACCGCACAAGCAACAAGTTCGAAACTTAGCATCTAGAGCTGTTAAAAATGCTAGCATAATCACAATAGAAAGTGCTAAAAAAATTGAGCAGTTACAGAATAGCGTATATAAAAATTACGAAATAAACAAAAAATTGCTACAGATAAATAAAAAACAAAAATGTATATTAAAGACAACACATTAATATTAGCATAAACACTTTCGTTGTTGTAAAATAAATCAAAACAAATAACAATTTTACTATTTCTTAAAAAAACACAAACTTTAACTAAAATTTATTTTAATTTTGCTACTCAATGTCACTTTTTTAGGCTGGCAACATCAATACAATTTCAACTGAATAGGTCGGACTTAGAAAAGTCTACAAAGGGCTCTTATGTGGTATATGTTTATACCGGATCCAAATTCCGTTTATACAAAAAACGCATAAACTTGAAGGTATGTGACATTGAGAGTAATATTAAAATAGTATATTGTCGGCGCAAAATATTTTTTAAGCCAAGAATGTGGGCTAAAGATTTTCCTAATGACTCCAGACTTCAAGCTGAGAGCTGCACTCAACAGATTTTTAAATTTTTACACCTGTTGGCGAAAACGAGAATTGTCTTCACCATTCCTGAGGAATCGCATATAAAAGAGCTGTCCAAATTTTCGTCATTTAATTAAAAATACAAAGAAAAATTATAATAAAAGACGCATTCAAGAAATTGTATTTTCCAAGCTTTCTAAATTGATTGCTAGATCTGTAATAACCTATGACCCGTTCATAATCATCCCTGTGGGATGTGCAATTTGAAGATACTATGGAGTCACCAAAAGCAAGTTTTATGAAGATTCTCTCGCAAAACACAATCACCCTTATAGCGGATAAAATTTCACATGAAATGCTTCATTCACCTATCCCTAAAATTGGGAATGACAATTGTGTATTGTTGTTGAGTTTGATTACTATTTTGATAATTTTTCTCACTTTTTTACACGTGCGAAATGTTTGCATTTTATTCACGATAAAGGTGAATATCTTTCAAATCAGAGAATACTTTTCTTGTGATAATGAATATCATTCTTTTAATACCCTGAAGTAACTTCAAATACAACCCTGTAATATATTTTAGTACATACTTAACTTAAAAGATGGTGAGACAACTCTTCAACCAGGGGGGTTATTATGTATTTCGATTCGAAACGGAAATCAATACACTGTGTTTCGAAACTGTTTTCTTTCGAACCGAAATACAACGCAACGCTGCACGGAAACCAAAAAAAAGAGTTCTCTAGATTCCAGGAAGATGTCTAAAATCCTTTTTTTACTGATAATTCTTGGAAAAAATACAAAATGATTTAAAAAGTTAACAACAGCTGGAGCCATGGGAAAGTCCAGCACATTTTGGACTTTATTACCAACTCAACATACCACATGCATCCGGCAACACTGCCTTGAGTTGCAAACAACGTGTACTTTTGCTCGCGGATTAATAATAAATTTTTAAATTTTCATTTTAAATAAATTATATTTTTGACTGACTATGAATGGTCTAAAAAGAAGGAAGTTTTGGGGCAATTGCCCCAAATACAAGATGCCTAAGATAAACGACGGGCCGAGTACCAGCAACAGGTTTCATCTGCTATCCGAAGTTGAAGAAGACGATTTATTAAAAAAGTAGAAAATTCCACCGATAATTGTGGATTCCAACGTGAGTTTTTCTAGTGCTAGGATTAATTGGTGAGAAATTTATGTTCAAAAGGATGTCGATTGGAACTAAAATAGCTTCAACCACCATGGCGCTGTATGAAGAGGCTCTGAAAACGCTGCAAACCAACAACAAGCATTTCTACACACACGAGGTAAGAGATAGTAAAATTTTCAAGATGGTGCTGTTTGGTCTTCCCCGACAGACGACAACAGCTATAATGGAGGAATTTAAAAGTACGCACAACATTACTCCTGTAAGCGTTAAAGAAATTATTATCAAAAGATCAAACGAAGATGACACACTGTATCTGATCGAATTCGACAGGCAACACGTTTCAAAACGTGAAATTTTAAAAATCAGATTTTTCTGTAACATTGCTGTTTACTGGAGAAAACCTTTTAAGAGTAATAAAGTTTCTACACAATGTACTAAGTGTTCGATGTACGGTCATGGAGCCAAAAACTGCAACAGAGTCAAGGTATGTACAGCTTGTGCGGGTAACCACGATTACGCTGATTGTTCACTAAACAAAAGCTCACCTGATGACAGTATAGTGTACAAATGTGATAACTGTACAAATAAAAATTACAGAAATGCAAACCACAGGGCAGATGACCCTAAATGCCCGTGCTGTAAAGAATAATTAGAGATACGAAAAAGACTCACCGCAAAAACTAGAATGACTAGTATAAGGCATAACAGTGGTTATGTAATAGAAGAGTGATTTTCCACAACTATCGAGCCAAGAACATCATGGTATTGCACAAGACTCCCGGTTCCAAGGGAAAAATATGTTTTCTGAAGTGACTAAAAGCAAAACACGGGACAACAACAACGAGTTATCCAATGATAAACTATTGGAAATATTTTTTAATGCAGTAGATGCATTGGAAAAATGTCAAACAAAGTTTGACAAATTGAGAGTCTTAGGTATAATGCTTAAACATGCCATATAAAACATTTGTTGTACACAATGTTCATGTTATGCACTGGAACGCTCAAGGCATAACAACCGAGTCAGCAGCTGCACAGCTCGAGCAAGTCCTTCACGACAAACAAGTTGATATACTGTTGCTCAACGAGACGTTTTTAAAACTGCATCACAAGCTCCAACTAGGAAGCTACAAAATTTATCGTGAAGACCGGCTATCACATGGCGGAGGAGTACTTATTGCGGTAAAAACTAACATAGTTCATAAGTTATTACCCAAAATTAACAGAAAAATCATTGAAAATATTTCTATACAGGTTACTATTAATAGTCGTCCTATAGTTTTTACTGCTGCTTATAATCGAAATTATACTGTGGAGTTTAAGGCGGACTTAGACTTACTCACAAACTTCACTTGTGACTTTTTCATTTTTGGTGATATCAATGCACATCACACACATTGGAACTGTGTATCTAATAACACAGCCGGTAATGAGCTTTACAGACATTGTTTGCTTGCAAACTATTACATTTATTTTCCATTTTATTTTACCCGGTTCGGTCAAAACTTAACCCAGGTCCAGTCCTCTACAGTAGACATTTTACTATCTAATTCCAATATCCCTTTTTCAAACTTAGAGTCACACGCAAATATTTTACAGTCTAAACATGTTCCTATTTCATGTTCCATTTATGGGCAGTTCCAAAATAAATTAAATACAGTAGCCTTGTATAATCGTGCAGACTGGACAGCAATTAGAGTTTGGGTAGAAAGTGAAATTAGACGAGAAAACATTGACCAAACAGAGTGTATTCCTAGCAACGTAGATTTATTGCTAAATAAATTAATTTCAATTGCAGCGTTTACATTTAGCAAGATTCCCGTAGGGAGAAAAAACTCGTGGCAGAGAGAAATCTCAAGTACATCTAAGATGCTTATTGCTCAAAGAAATAAATTCAAACGAAGATTTCAAAGATGTAGGGATCCGATTACAGAGCCCACTTAAACGGTATCTTAAGGCAGTTAAGTAATCTAATTGAATTCCACCTTGACAAGGATAGAAACGAGTCGTGGTCGAGATTTATTTCGAAACTACCCCCGGGATCCAAAAAATTCTGGAAATTAACAAAAGCCTTAAAGGGAAAGAACTCGTTTTGTTCAGATCTTAACTGCAATGATGTAGTTTTAAAAACTGGTGCAGAAAAAGCTAATGCAATTATTGCAGATGCTTTTGGTAGCTCACACATTATTACTATCAATAACCAATCGCCTTTGGATACATATGTATCTGATTTTGTTAATTGTCTCGATAATGATTCTCCTATTGGTAGTAATAATATTGAACGTACAAATGCCACTGAGGTTAAGACATTTACTATGCTATTAAAAAATAATAAAGCCCCGGGTTTAGATGGCATAAATAGTATTATCCTAAAAAATATGCCAGACTACTTTTATGAAATTCTAAGTAAAATATTCAATTGTTGTTTAATTAATGGCATATTTCCCCGTACTTTCAAAAAATCGAAAGTAATACCGATTCATAAAAAGGGAAAAGATCCCAAACTACCCACCAGCTATAGGCCGATAAGCATTTTAAGTTTACTGGATAAGGTCTTTGAAAAAATCATTCATAAAAGATTAGTTGATTTTGCAGATCAAAATAATATTATTAACCACCAACAGTTTGGATTCCGTAAGGAACACTACCGTACACCAAATAAAACGAGTTGTAAATTATATCGAAGACAACAAAAGAAATCGCAAGAGTACTGGCATTGTTTTTCTCGATATAGAAAAAGCTTTTGATACCATCTGGCACAATGGGATGCTATACAAACTCAATGCATTAGGTTTCCCTTTATATTTACAAAAAATTATACAATTTCCTAAAGAACCGTACATTTGTTGTGTGTGTTGACGGGGACTTTCATATGCAGTGCTTTTATATGCAGTGGAAAACTTTCAAATGCAATAATCAGGAGAATGCATGAGAGCCTTACCACAAGCCAAAAATACTTTAATAAGTGGAAAATAAAAGTAAATGATAATAAAACGCAGGCTATTATATTCCCATATAATAAATCACCAAAACGTATTCCTACTAAAATTTTGTACTGTCGGGGAAACGTGATTCCCATCAAAGATGATATTAAATATCTAGGTATCACCTTAAATAAAAAACTTAAATTTAAACATGTGAATTACATTTGTGATAAAGCTATAAAGTGTGGACGTGCTCTATACCCCATACTTAATAGGAAGTCTAAGCTCAACCTCAAAAATAAGATATTGTTGTACAATATGTGTATTAGGCCGATACTGACTTACGGCAGTCCAGCATGGTTTCACAAAACTGCTAAGACCCATACAAAAAAGCTTCAGATTATCCAGAACAAAAATGTAAAAATAATTCATAATCTTCCCCCTAGATTCCCCACTGACTTACTGCATAATAGATTTAAACATAAAAAGTTAAACGCGTTTGCCAATGATCTGACACTGTCATTTAATGAAAAATGCAGATTGTCTAATTTTGAAACAATAAGAAATTTACTAAACAGTCGCTGAGATTCTCTTGTTAAAAAGAATCTTACTAGCGATTGCTTTACCAAATTTCATTATAACATTTTCAAAGTTTATAAGAGGTTTTTTTGACAAATTTTCCTCAAGACAGTATTATTATAGTTTCCTTATTCAATTATAAGATTTAATTGTTGTAGTAAGTAAATAAAATCTCATAACATTGTACCTTATTTAGTTTATAAGTTTCGTGAATAAAAGATTTTAATAATTAATAAAAAAAACATACCACATGCCCACCAGTGATTGATCGATCAACAATAACAAGGTTATAACCTCTATCACAGTCCAAATGAATTTGCATCTCCTCACCTTTATTATTCATATAACACCGACCCACCACTCTCACCAGGCGGAAAATTTATGGCAAACTTTCCCTGGACAGTAGTAGCAGTAGTTACAACAGTAGAAAAGCTTTTCGCCACTGGCATAAGTTCTACATCATTTACACGTAAAACTTTTCCTAACCGTTCTCCTTTAATGAATAACATCAGATTTAGGAATTTAGTTTTCAAGAATACAAAAAACCAGCATCGGCATACACTATGGATAAAATTTAATACAAAATGCTTTGAACTTTCCGGAAAAGAAAGCCTTAAAATTATTAAAAATATGGGAATCTAAATCAAAATGGTGGCTAATAGACAAATTTGTTTACTCTCTGTTCTTCTACAATTTGTGGAAGTTTTAATAAAATTAAGAATGGACGAACATGCGAAATCAGTACTGATCCGTTCTGCTAGTCTGATGAAGAATAAATTGTTCCAAATAGTACCAAAAAATAATTAATTTATCCAAAAATTTCTAAAAACTAAAAATAAGAAATTGGGTGAACTCGGATCTAAACTTGAGCCAAACAATTCCTTACAATATACATATGTAAACATTAAGATTTTATATGAAAGCTTAGACTCCAATATTTTGGATTATCAATAAGGAAGACAGACACACTGTTGCTTATAAAATGTAAGTACTTTAATTATTAATAAATAGGGAAATATTCTATATTTATCTACGTATGTATGTTTCAAATATTATTTAATGACATTACTTATTTTAATGTTACTAAACTCAATTTTTTTTAATTTGATATCTTCTAAAAAATCTCTTTGATTTATAAATGTATGTTGTATGTATTATTTAACGTTTAATAGAAAGCTTGAGTTAGAAGAGAATTTTAGTGATTTCGTTCATTCATTCTAATTGTGTTTATCGTCTTCATAAATAGCCGGTAGCTCAGATTGCAAACGCAATAATCGCACATATGTAACAAGACGCCAATCCTTTGGATCATCATTCGCTTGAACAAATGTTGATGTATAAGAGACAAGTTCTTGAGATCCATCCTGATCTAGATCAGCTATAAGCATAGAATTCTCTTGATTGTTTAGATCGGGCTGACAAATAACTTCTTTGCGATCGCCGCGACAAAATTGTACAATATTACTTTGCGAAGTATTTTCTATGCGGGTATCAGCACCAATGAACAATACCAGTATTACCGATTCGGTTATTCTCTGCATGTTGTAATTATTCATTAACAATCCACCATGAACAGAAGACTTTTGCTTTGTTTCGTTAATCGAATGTGAAGTACTTCGCTTGAAACGCATCGTTTCTAATTTTATATTATATGATTCTCGCCGGTGAATAAGGTGATCAAATGCATCAAACTCCTCACACGGCATTTCATTATCAGGTATGTTTCGACGCCGTCGTTCGTTTTTATTGTCACTGGTACCACTGCTGTGAGAGCTACTTTGTACGTGATTTTGTTTAAGAGAGGGCTTAGTAGCATTATCCTTAGTTGTTTTCAATGATTTCGTTTTTGATTTGGATGTTTGAGTCTTTTGAAATGTTTCATTACCGCGAGGATTGTTATTGGCTGTAGATGTACCAGCATTAGAGTTTGTGGATTCTGAGCTGATATTCCACCTCCAAAATTTCATAACGAAGCCCGACATGTTGGGTTTGGTATTTTTGAAATGCCATTGAGCAGGCACCATCCCATATGTGCCACTGCTTGTGAAATTGCGTATAGTAAAGATCTTACCATTGCGATTTTCGCTTAAAATAAATGTGACGCTACAGTCTTCAGGGCATTTTCCGCGATTTTCAACCACCAATTCCCTTCCGCTGAGTGAGTAAATGTTGCGTTGAGAATCGATATCTTTGCGTTGTCCGTAGTGACGATGTTGAGATATTTTCGAAGCTGGAACGAGCTTCTTGCCCATCAAAGACTTATTAGTGATAAGAGAGAAGAGCTCAGCCAATGTTTTGGAGCGCTGTGCTTCTGTGTTGTTATGAATACAATTGAAGGATACAGTTTGAGCGTTTTCCAATTGCAACTTTCGTAGCGTATCACATTCAACAACCTTAAAACCTTCACCAATCGGCTGTCCGCTGTGACCTGATAAAATTCTTAAAAAGTTTCTTTGTTCAAGACTGTGACCTTTTTTGTTGGCCACATCGCCCTTGCGCATGTAATGTTTAGTTCTTTGTTCCAGCGTCACACTAGTAACCAATAAAATATCCATAACGCCGTCATTATCCAAGTCTGGTAAAATTACAGGAAAATCAAGAGCATCGACTTTGTGAACGGATCTTTCCTTAAATCTCCAATGCCATTGACCAGACACAGGATTTATAGCTCCCAATTCACCATATTCATCTATAACAAGACAATCAGGGCGGCCATTACTATCAACGTCAAGCAATGTACAATCTATTGCTACTGGTTCGTCAGTCATCTCATCAAACCAAGCCACAGCCCCTGAACTTCCGATTAGAGATATGATACCATTCCGTTTGGAGTTATCGGGTCGAAATTCGGGAAAGAAAGCATCACCACGATATAAAAATATTAGATTATTTTCCCAGCTTCGTAAACCACTTACAATATTAACACCACCCTTTAATTCGATCTTGGAGTAATTGTTGTACCAATTATGGGTTTTTACACGATCAACTGGCGCCGGGCAGGATCCGTCCTCGCTGCAGGGTATAACCCAAACGAATATTACTACTGTTACAACGCACAATAATAACGAAGCAATAAAACAACAACGACGTGCCGGAGACATGGCATCTTCAATTTCAATATCTTTGTCTGATTCGCCACCACCCAAAATTGCAACATTGTCCGCATCACTTTGATTACGTTCATCGTAATGAGTATTAAAAGAAGAGAAGTTATTTGTCGCATCACATGGGCCGCCAACAGCATCCGCATTCATACCCATGTCGGACATCATAACTGACCGTAGATATGTATTTTGCATGCTATTATTTTGAATGTTTTCTTTTTTATGTACCCCGTTACCTGAAAAATAAAAGTTTAAAATTAACTAGATTTTACTCGAAATCTGAAGTAGATTTCGCTTAAGTGTAAATGCACCATTAGCGAGTCCTTTTTTATTAATCGCATTTGTTGAATTTATTAACTAAACAGTAGGAGATTCAACGGGTTTTTATTAAACATCACTAATTTGTTTTAAAATATTACACTGATCATACATCTTCCATCAATGCAAGGAAGTAAGAAAAGAAGTCATGCAAAAAAATAAGGAAGAGTTATATTTGGTAAATTTCGATTTCCCAAAAAAATATTTGAAATTTAATGTGTTTTGTAATTATTGCAATGAATTGGTTTAAAGATTGGTATTTGGACTAGAGATGGGATCGTGAGTGACTTTTCACTTACGCTCTTGCACGTTCACGATACAAAAGTCTTACTCATGCACGACTTTATATTTTTGGATCACGTTCATCCAGGCTGACGTGAGTGGAAAAAAGTCAATTCAAAATTCATGGTAGCTTGCTACCTGCGTATAAATGGTATTCCTTACGAGACCGACGAAGATCTCCACAATGTTTTTCGAACTATCTGTAAGAAAATCAGTATACAAACTCCACATGTGCAGTCTTTTTTTCGCCTGCAAAATAAAAGTAATAAAATCATAATAAAATAATTATAATCAGATATGGGAATTTCGTACTAAGTGAACTTGATTTAAATTTGAATACCTGATGTTCCTAGTCACTATTATCCACCGCAAAAAGTGGTAAATTCGAACTAATAAAGCTGATGAGATGGTGTAACAACCTCGAAACCAGTGTACTGATCTGTTCTGCTGGTCTGATGAATAATTATTGTTTAATTTAGCAAAAAAATCTTAAATTAATAAAGAAATGGATAATCAGATTTGAACTTGAGCCACACAATTCCTTTTAACATAAGTAAGTACCTTCAAACATTAATTACAAAATTATATGAAAAAATTACAATTGTTATGTATGCAGCAGAACGGGGCACATTGCAAGAGTGTGCAAATCGTTAACGTCGCAAATTGTGGATGAGGATGTAGGGAATGAAAATAATGTTATTCAGCGTTAACATAAGTTGAGTGGCAGCAAACGGAAAATTTTAAGTAAACACATGTTTTTATAAATGGTAGCAGAATGAACATGATGTAAGACAACGAAAACAGATAGGATATTCACAAGCTACACTTGGCATATAATCAAATGCATAGGACGCGCGGTAGTGAATGTTTGAGTTGGCTCTACGACACGCAAACTGAATTAATATGTATATCGTTGATGGAAATTTTGATTCGTTTTTTTGGCAGAGTGGATCTCGCAATTCGTTCATGAAATTGATTTTAGTAAGTTCGAGGACATTTTTAGCGATACTGATGGTAAGTTAAATTTTTCGCCTATTAAGCCGGTATTTGCCAGAGCCAGAGAAATACCGTTTGCGTTAAGAGAGGCATAGGCGGCTGAAATCGATAAAAAATTTGTGCTGGCTTTTACGTCGATTTTTCCAAATGGTCATAAACAACGCACATCGATTCTAAGAGGATGGGAAATAAGAATAACTGGCAAATACAAACCAACTTTGAATCCAAGAATTATTGTGGACGAACACCCTGTACCCAACCACGAACATATATTTAGTAAGATAAATGGGGCAAGAATTTGCTGTCACCTCGACATAATAGATGCATATTCGCACCTACAATTTGATGATGAGTTGGCACATACGTTAACGTTGAACACTTCCACCCATGGGTTAATTCGGCCTACCCGAGCAGTATACGGAGCTGCAAATATACCTGTCGTTTGGCAGAGGACAATGGAATCAGTATTGCGAGACATTCCGAACGTTTGCAATTTTTTTACGACATTTTGATATATTCCGAAAATTTTGAAAACTTGCTGTCAATATTGAAGACTACATTTGAACGCTATAAGCAAAAAGGATTAACATTAAACCGCTCTAAATGTGTGTTTGCTGCACTGGCCGTAGAGTTTTTAGGCCACAGAATTGGTTGCGAAGGAATTCATAAATACGATAAGCATGTAGAGGCGATAAGAGATGCCCCTAAGCCCACAAGTAATGATGAACTATAGGTCTATGGATCTTTCATTCCTGATTTGTCCATGCGCATTAGGCCACTTCGTGATGTGATCTCAAGTAAAGAATTTCAATGGACAACGGAAGCGGAACGATCATATATCGACAGCAGAGATTCACTAATGTCCCCGCAGGTACTTATACCGTATGATTCACAACTGCCTCTATTTCTAGCTACAAGTGCCAGCAAAATAGGGTTGGGAGCCGTCTTATCCCAGCAGATGGCCGAGAGGGGCCTATAGCATACGCGAGCTGAACTCTGAGTACTACAGAGCGGAAATACCCACAGATTGATAAAGAGGCTCTTGTTATTGTGTGGGCGGTGCAGAAATTCTTTTTGTCGTATGGTCGTCGTTTTACTATCATTACCGACCATAACCCTCTCAGCCAAATTTTGGATCCCTACAAGTCCCTTCCTGTATTATATATTGGCCGGATGGATAATTATGCATATTTTTTTTTGAAAATTTTGATTTTGAGGTGATGTTTAAGAAAACGGAACAGAATGCAAATGTAGACTATTGCTCAAGAGCTGTTAAGGATGTTGTGTGTTTAAGCAGATAACACAATTAGCAGAGTATGATGATTTAAATTCATTCGTAATACAACAAATCAATCAACTACCAACAAATGCGGAAAGAATTGCTGCAGAGACGCGGAAGGATGATAGATTAGGTGTGATCATTAGAATCCTGGAAGCGTTAAGTCCCTTCATTCCCATGGCTATAAGTGGCCTGGAATAAACTACAAAATAGCGGGTTATATCCGAAAAACTTCACCACAGAATACTTCAAGACTTACACGCGACCTACTTAGGCATTGTAAAAATGAAGGGAATCGCCATATCATTGCAAGAAATTGTGACAATTGCGCCACTGAACATCACTGGCAATATTCAAAGGGCCCATGGGATCGCATCCTTGTTGATTATTCCGGGCCTTTTTTTGGCTCGATGCTTTTTATAGTTACAGATGCTTATATTAAGTGGATCAATGTAAAAATAACTTCTTCAAGTACTTCAGCTGTTACGATCAATATTCTTGATGAATTATTTGCCTATTATGGGGTACCAACTACTGTGGTCTCGGAAAATGGTACCTGCTTTGCCTCAGCAAAGTTTAAGGAGTTCCTCACCAATATTGGCGTTAAATATCATAAGATTACTGGACCATCTCATCCTGCCACCAATGGCCAGGCTGAGCGATCCGTACAGACAGTGAAGAGCGAGCTTAAATCGTTGGGATCAAATAAGGGTAATCTTCAGAAACACTTAAATATATTTCTGCGCCAATATAGAATCTCGCCACATTCCACAGCTGATAAGCCTCCGGCTTTGTTGTTCCTAGGGACGTGCTGCGTACTCCTCTGGACTTGCTTCTTCCCCAGGACTTAAAAACAACAATGGCTAAAAAACAATATATGCAGTTTAATCCTACTTTTCGGACTTTCGAACTTATGCAGGATGTTTACTTTCTTTCGAACAACGCTCGTATGAACAAATTTTTGCCTGGGGTAGTTTTGAATATGCTCGGAAATTTACACTACGAAATTTTATACAATAGCAAATATGTTAAGCGATATATAGACCAGATTCGAGGAAAAGGGAATTCGACCGAGAAGATAACACCTGCCATCGAAATTAGAATTGGGCGAAGATGCCGTTCTTACTGCGGACATAACAATCACAGCACTATGAAAGAGAACCCACCAAACGATGTCTCAACAGCACAACCCGACTTTTCTGATGATGAAGATAATGAAAGTGTATATTCAGATGAAAATAAATTTCAGGAAGCTGGTATTGGAAGCGATCCGGAAACAGTATCAGCCGAGCCGAACAATGGAGGCCAAGATGACGAAATTCCGTTACGTAGATCATCTATAATGCGGAAGCAACGGAGAACATTCTCGCCGGAATGAATAGTAGGCGAGGGAAGAAATGTTATGTATTAGTCTGGTATCATTGATATTATATATTTTGTATGTCTGGCAACTCAAATATTCAAGCATGAGATTATTCTAGTTGTTAAGATTGTATTACTAAAAACGTTCATAATATTAAATAAAACTATTTAATAATTACAAACATTCGTGTGTTTATATCAGTATTTCGTACTGTTATAGCAAAGATTTTGAAAATTGTGTGTTTTTAGCTTAGTCTTTGTTTTTTTATTTTCTAACTTCCCGCAATCAAGAATATGACGTTATTGATTTCATTTTGATCAAATGTCGACGTTTTTTTAATCTATTCTCACTATTTTTACGATGATGTCCCATCAGTACTTAAGAATTACTCAACCGGTCGGAACGGAATTTACGACATTCGTTAAGATCTCATGAGAGAATAATCCGATTCGGTTCGGCTGATTTCGAAAATTATCGAAAAAAAAATTCAACATAAATTTTAAATTACTATACTGATTGAATCCAAAATCTAATCACCTCTTAAACTCAATCTTTCCTTTCGAGAGATATCGTTGAGGAAACATTTCGAAAAAATCTCTATTTTAATAACTTCAAAATTCGTTGTCAAATCCGCTTTCAATACTCATTTTTTAGAAACTGGGTTGAGCTTAGCGGAAAGTTCGAAGGATGGCCTACATGGTCAACCGTTCTTTATCAAAATAATTGATCTGTATATGTACATATGTAAGTGAAACTATGTGTTTTGTAAATTGAAATAAAATGTTACATGGATTTTCATTTTATGGAAGTATACATACATATGTATATGACGATATTTAAACATAATAGTCAATATTATTTTTAGTGATCAATTTTTATTTAATAATAACAAAAAGTTTTATCAATAAGCCATTTCAAACTCACTCTTATGTGCATATGTATATTTGGTGCCCTTCCGCGCAAATAACTTTGCTGCTTTTTTCTTACTGCTTTCATTAAAATATTCGCACATATTCGTTTGGCAAATGTGCCAATAATAAAACCAATCACAAAGGTGCCATGAAATGTCATGCAGCATTTTCGATTACTTTAGTTGTATTAAAAATATGACGCATTTAGTTCAATAAAAGAGGCTCATATAATTCAAGTAAATGTAAATGGTTCATTTAAATTAACGCAATAATAAAATTATTCAATTTAAATATGCACCTAACAAACATAGTAATTTTGTGTACATGCTTCTAGTATTAAACAGTACGTACCAATTGTTGTGTTTACAGCTGATTTCATAGAGTTGGGATATAAATTTCTTTCCAACTGACGTTGACGTTCAATTTGTAATTTGCGGCGATTTTGCTGATACGACTTTGTTTGTAAATTAAGTGTATTTGGCGGATTACGACGATTATTTGAGTTTATGTTTAATTCGAGTGTTTGTTCCTTTTGATGTTGTTGTAAAAATTGTTTTTGTTGTTCCTGTAGCTGTAGTAGATGGCAAAATTTTGTTGAATTGTGAATTTCTTCTTCTGAATCAGAATCTGTCATTGCCTGGCTCAATGGAGCATAGATGGCCTGATGTTGTGGTGTTTCCATTGAAAGCATTTTAACTACGTGTACATAAAAATATGTATGTTAGTTACAATAGAAAAATCAATACTATGGTTTTCATTATTGTACCATACCAGAATTATACCATTAACATTGCGTTTTTGTTTCAACATATTTTATTTATTTTACGCATACAATTGAAATATACAATATTTTAAGTTGCTATTGTCTTGCGATTTTGTTTTCCTAAAAAAATTATAGTTTAGGAAACATATTATTGAAAAGAACGGATGTAATTTAACAGTATTAATTTTTTTGATAAATTTCAACGTTGTAAATATTAGAAGTATTTCTTTTGACATGTTCAAAGCAGGGATGGAAAATGGAGTATTGATTATAAAAACAAAGTAGTTGCGCATTTATTATATTTTGTGCCTATTTTTGTGGTGACCACATGGCAAAAACCTCGTATTACTCAAAATTGAAGTTCAATTTCATTGACGATGAGGCAAGTAATTGAATAAGTAGTGTAAAAATTCTATGTAGAAGAAAACGTATCGCAAAATCTATTAAAAAATTTGAATTTACCAATTGTAATAAAATACTTTCACATAAGAGATTATAGAAAATTCTATATAAAAAGTGATAAAACTGGCATATTTAAGCTAACAATTCTACAAAGTAGAACATATTTTGAATTTAGAAAAAGTTGTTATCGAATTTATACCTTTAGTTGAATAAAACTATTATATACTTAACTATTAAATAAAATTTTTAATAAAATAAAATAATGAAAGTGTTTGAAATTCATCAGGAAAGTTCGTTGTGATAAAGTACTACAACGAGCCAAATTTAAGATTAATTTATATGTCCTTGCTTCTAATACTTTTTCGTGTGTAGCCTCTTTAATGTCGTTGGGTAATTGATAGCCACGATTAAAAGTGTGGCATTATCAATAATAAAAAATGTGCGCACAATGGCAACTTCATAAAGATTAATCGATAATTCAGTTCAGATACCGCAAGTATTTTTCACGCTGCGACGCTTTTTACTAAATTTTGTAAAAATTAATAAATTAAAGAAGAAAAGAATGGTGCGTGGCGGTATGCGAGGCGGTCGCCCAATGCGTGGTCCAATTAGGTCACCTTTCAAAAAAACATTTGTACCACGACACCCATTCGATTTAACACTTGCCGAGGTAGTATTCCCAAAGGTGTCTCCAATAGTGGATGATGCAGCGTTAACCGCGGTAAGATATATATTAAAATTCTTAAAGCAGAAGCATTGACAGAGCTGCTTACTTATTTTTAGGCTTTGTTGAAGCGCAATCAAGATTTAAGTCCAACCCCAACCGAGCAGACGGCTGTTGGTAATTTAGTCTCGAAAATACAATCAGTTCTCGATAATTTAATAGTCGCTCCAGGAGATTTCAACAAATGCGTAAGATATCCGTGAGTTAGTTATTGATATTTAGTTCTTTATATTTTGTTTTCAGCAATTAGAGGAAGTGCGCCAGGTTGGTTCCTTTAAGAAAGGTACAATGTTGACGGGGAATAATGTGGCAGATATTGTTGTTATTCTCAAAACGCCACCTACAAAGGAATCTTGCGAGGATTTGGGCAAAAAAGTTGGGTCAGATCTTAAAAATGCTATGAAAACCGAAGTTCTTACTAAAGCTGACCACATTAATACTACTTTCCATGATCGTGGTTTCGATATATTTAATATTCAAGCTAAAGTTCGTATACTAATTACAACAATACCCCAAAATATGAGAAAAAGTGAAGCGACTATGTTTCCAGAACCAAAGGTAATGCAAGCACACTTGGCTGCCATAAGACACACACGTTGGTTTGAAGAGAACGCTCACCATTCTTCTATTAAAGTTCTTATTCGCATTTTAAAAGATCTTTCTAAACGTTTCGAAGCCTTTTCACCTCTTTCACCGTGGATGTTGGACTTGATGGCTCACTTGACTATAATGAACAATCCTTCTAGGCAAGCTCTGCCAATTAACCTAGCATTTAGACGTGTATTTCAATTACTATCAGCAGGTCTGTTTTTGCCGGGCTCTGCTGGTATAACAGATCCATGTGAACCTGGACACAATCGAGTCCACACTGCTATGACATTGGAAGAACAGGACTCATGTTGCATGACTGCACAAACCTTACTACGTATTTTAGCTCACGGTGGATATAAACAAATCTTGGGAATGGAGGGCAATTCAAATATTGTCAAGGATATGTCAGTGTGGAATGGGGTTGTTGTATCGCCTTTGGAAAGGGTATATGAAAAGCCAACTGACAAAAAAGACGGCGATGGAGATGAAGATATGGAAACAGTTGAAAATGATAATGTGATGGATGAAGATTCAGCTGATCAGTAATTAAATTGAAGAGAAAAAGACATCGTATCAAAGATTCTGTGTGAATGTGAATTATTAAATTCCCACCACTTTCTATTTTCCCCACATTCAAAAGTATCATTATTTTTGCGTACATACTTATCAATAAATATGAATTCTTTTAATATAATTTAATTTTGCACAAAAACTCAACTATTTTCAGTCTTGGTTAAGTTATAATGTAACCCTATGAGGTTACTCCTTTGCGCTTGTTAAATTCTGTAAGTTCTCCATACTTTGGGCTTGGTGAGTCACAGCTAAGACTCATCAAACCATCCTGTCTCCATCAGAGAACGACACACGATACAAAAATAAATAAATTACTCTAGCATACATTGAATATTTTCAATACAAAATATTTTTCGTGTCTATTCAATTTTATGCAATAAAATTACAAAGAATCACTATTTCAATTTTTCCCATTTGGAGGTTTTTGGGAATTTTCGCAATTTTCAAATTTTTCACGTTCCTTACATTTTTAGGTCTTTTTATGAGTTTTTCAAAATCTTGCAACTTTTCGCGGAATTTCTCGTTTTTTACATGTGGTTGACTTGTCCTATTTTTTATAGTTTCATCGACTTAAATGATATTAAACATTTTCATTTTCCCAATGATATGAAGTTATTGCAAATTTTTGCGAGTTTTTCATATTCCTTGCATTTGTAGCTCCTTTGAGAAGATTTTACTGCTTTTTTCTAAATTTTGGAAAATTTCGCATTTTGTGCAATGTGCGTGACTTTTTATATATTTTATTGTTTCATCGACTTTTAAATGACATTGAACATTTTAATTTTCTCAATCGTTGGAAGTTATTGCGAATTTTCGTATTTTTTGCGAGTTTCTCACATTCTTTGTATTTGTAGCTCGTTTTTTTTCTAAATTTCGCAACTTTGCGGAATTTCACGTTTTTTTTTTTGCAATGTGGGTGACTATATTTTATTGTTTCATTGACTTTTAAATTATATCACACATTTTAATTTTCTCAATGATTGGAAGTTACTGCAAGTTTTGTACCTCCTTTTAGAAGACTTTACTGTTTTTTTTCTAAATTTTGGAAAATTTCGCATTTATTGCAATGTGCGTGACTTTATATATTTTATTGTTTCATCGACTTTTAAATGGTATTCAACATTTTAATTTTCCCATTGATCGGAAGTTATTGTGAATTTTTGTCATTTGTTGCAGTTTTTGGCGAGTTTTTCACATTCATTTTAGTAGATTTTACGTTTTTTTTTCTAAATTTCTCGCATTTTTGCGATGGTCGCGATATGATTGACTCTGTGGCCTTTTTATTGCTTCATTGAATTTTTAAGATTTTATAAAAAGATGGACACATTCTAATAAGCAGGAATTTCATTGCCATTGGGTGCTAAGAATTAAGTTGTATTTTCAATCATGTTACATGGTTTTTGCTTTTGTAGTTGAATTTCTTTAGTATTCAACCGAATTCTCAGCAGCCAATGGCGCTGAATAAGCGAGAGAGACTGCAATATATGGAGTAGTTATTCATCAGAGATAGGATTTCGTACTAACCGAAATTGATTTGTGTAAAAATGAATAAGAACGCTGATGAGATGGTGTAGCGACCTCGGAATCAGTACTGATCCATTCTGCTAGTCTGATGAATAATAAATTGTTCCATATAGTACTCTCTTAATAAAAAAATTATAAATTTATCCAAAAAATTTTCTAAAAATTAAAAAAATGGGTAAACTCGGATTTGAACTTGGGCAAAAAAATTCTTTTCAATATACTATATGTTTTTATTTTATACGCACATAAATGGAACAATGAAAAATTTTTCTCCCCTCAAGAGGCGAGTAAAAAAGATATTTGTATGAATTTTTCACACAAGATGAAGCATGATACGATAAATAATTCTGCGTTCTTAACTCAAAAATCAAGTTTTTTGAGATATGACTACGTTGCAATAAAGGAGCGACATGTATTCTATATTTGAGAGGTTGTAGTCGGTAGCCTGATGTCGTGAATGTGTTTATAGCTTTAAGCTATAAACTTGCAAAATATCGTTGCTTTTTCGTGTATTTTGTTGTTGGATTTCATAAAAAAGCTACGATATTTTGCATTTGCACTTTTGAAAGACCATTTGCATTAAACACTGAATACCGCTATTGTATCTACGAAGCTACTTTATTTTAATAAATTCACTATTTAAAAATTATGTTGCAAATTTTTAATGAAAAAGACAAAAAATTTAGCTTTTTTAAAGAAAACATCATTAAATCTGCTGCAAAAAAGAATAAGTGCTCAAGTCAACATAAGCTGAATTAGAGGTCTATAATCTTATTCAGAAGTACCCCTGGGAAATTTGTCTATTATTTTTTACAATTTTTGAGGAAGTTGTTATGTACTTATGTTGTTACTACTTATCTTTTTCAACTTATAATCTGATATGGAATAATAGCGCAGAACGATGCTATCAACTTTAACTACAGTAGAAATAAATGTCTAAAAATCCATTTAAAAGTTTAAACGGTAAAATATGACAAGCTCTTTATTTTTATTATAGCCAGAGAAATGTTTATTAAAAGTTTGTACTTTCCATTTTCATTATTAGATCCCATTTTAATGGGCAGTCTCTTTCTATGTTTTTTATAAGTTTTGCTCCTATAATACTTTCTATGAACTCGGCGCTTATTCCATTAGGCTCACTTACTTTGATGCATAAGTCGTTAAGGTTTATTATTTTCCCGGCTTTTAAATTCTTAGATGATACAATGGATTTACCCAGTTTTGTACGGCAATCCATTTCACAAGGCAGTATAACTCTGTCCTCAAGCGAGTTTAAAGCTTCTGCGAGATTAGGTTTTTTATGTAATATTTTGAGAATTTCTTCATTAGTTAGCCTTTCTTGATTAGATTTATTAAAATATGTTTTATTTGCTAAGTGTTTAACATCATCTATTAACTGTCCCATTTCCAATGGTTCCAGAGAACATTTATGATCAGAACCTTTTTGTCGTTTATCCAAAGTGAAATGTCTTTCTACAATTCTGGCTCCAAGTAAAACCGCAGCTTTAGAAATTTCTATGCCCAATTCGTGACCTGAATATCCGACTACACAGAGAGGAAATTTTTTTTTTAGAATGGAAATCATTCCTATCTGGCAGTTTTTTGCTTCTGTTGGATATGATGAAACGCAATGCAACAATGCATAGTTTAATTTGTTTGCGTTGCACATAATATCGATAATATGTTCGATGGTTTTCATTGATTGCATGCCAGTAGATATAACAAGAGGACAGTCCAACCTTGCCGCTTTTTCTAGAAGTGGGAAATTATTGGCATCTCCTGAACCTATTTTAATAAAAGGTACTTTCAAATCATTTAATTCTTGTAGAGAAACCTATAATGAACAAAACTAATCAAATCGTATAGTCTTAATAAAATGAAATTATATATTTTTTTCAACCTCATCCATGGCGGAAGCTGTGAAGTCAATACCAAGTTCCTTGCAAAAAGTTTGTAATTCTTGATACTGTTGTATGTTGAATTCCAAATGTTTTTTATGTTCGCCATAAGTTTTTCCCCAAGAGTGTTCGCTTTCATATGGTCTACATAATGCTGATTTAGTAAATTTTTCTTCAAGGCATGATTTTTGCAATTTAACGCAATCACAGCCAATTCTCTAAAAGACATATGTATGTATATGTGTGTATATGTAGGATAAATACGAAATCATACCTTAGCTTCCAAGATCATTTCTTTTGCTAATTCTATGTTTCCTTGATGATTTTGACCTATTTCAGCTATAAAGTAGACTTTATTGCCATCACTTTTAACTAAAGTTTCGCCCAATTTTAATGAAACCATTTAACAAGCGTAATTGTAGTTGATTAATGAATATCACTTTGTACAATGCTATAGTCAATTAAATTTTTGTGCGTTATTAAATTGGATTTAATTAAGCATGAATAACTGTTGCCAGATTTGAAAATTTCGGGACATATGTAAGTATGTTATGTGTTTTTTATAATATTTTTTGTAATTTTAACATTGTAACATTCAGAGGAGTTATTTTTGAAATAATATTTTGATAAAAGAATTCCCAAAAGGGTTCCTGTTCCAATGAATTGCTGATCTTGGTTTTATTAAGATTAATTTTGCTAAATATACTTTCAACATTAGCTGAAGAGTTTGGTAAAGTCATTAAGTTATTTACAAGTTCACATAAATTTGGAAAAACAAGTTTATTGTTTGGTAAATTAATTGACTTTTCTCTTTTCCAAAATATAGCTACATTTACCGCGCTGTCTCCAAAATCCAAAACTCTTAGTTCTCTTATTTCATGCTCAATATCTTGATATATTTCTTTAGAGACTAGATTGGGGAAACCTTTTAATAAAGGAAGAATTTTGAAGTTTTTTTTTCAAAATAACAGGTGGTGTAATTAAATTAAAATTGTGTATAATTTTGTCATCGAAATCAAATCTTTTTTATTTGGTAACACAATTCAATGCAAAATGATACACAATCATCAATAAACTGATAGAAAGTTTCAAAAAAAATTGTAAATTGTCTTAATTAACATTTCTTTTACATATACACACTTATTAAAACTTCTTCCTTTTTAAAAAAATGTTTACGGTTATGGAAGTCAATTTGCTTTAGAGGCATATTTTGTATAAAATATTTAAAAAAAAGTTTCCTTATTTCATAGTGCATGTTGAGAATTTGAATTCCTTCAATTCTGTTTAGATTATTAATAAAATAAAGCACATTTTTTTAAAAACAAAAGTAAATCTCTTTAATGTCTTTCAAATTTTTAAACATTTCTTTAGTGCTGGTTCACACAGGCAAAATTTTCTTTCTCAAATTTTAATTCAGCTGGGAAGGAGACAATAAAACGAATACTTTCTTTATCTGTCTTTTTCCCAGCTGAATTCAAATTTGAGAAAGTAAACTTTGCCTGCGTGAACCAGCACATAGCAGTATCAATATGACGGCTTTTCCACAGTCAAAGTTTACTTTGCGAAGTTTAATTCAGCTGGGAGAAAGACAGAGTAAGAAAATATTCGTCTCTGCCTTTCTCTCAGCTGAATTTAAAATTTGCAAAGTAAGCTTTGACTGTGGAAAGTCTTCTAAACTTACACTGTGAAAAGCCGTCTATCATCGATATTGGCCGCAAAACAAAAATATATTTTTAGAGTTTTATATTTTGCCATACGTAGAGGTTATGTTGATCAAAACGTAGTTAAGTCAAAAAATCGTCAAAGTATAAGGGATACTAAACAAAAATCGTCATTTTGTGAAATTCGCTGTAAAAAATCGTCAGAATGACGTAAAATCATCACGTTTGGCACCCCTGCCCACATTATCAAATAGACGACCAAATACATAATGTCAACAAAACTAAAAGTACTTTTTACATATGGAGTTTGACATCCATTGCACATCTCAGGTTAATTTAATTTCATCATGCCTGCTAGCACATCATAAAGTTATTTGCCCATAGCAAAAAAAACAGCTAGAACTTTTACACTAAAAAAAACTTGGAAAATCAACAGTAAACGTTATTGGAAAAATATACAAGTCGAAAAGTATTCGAATGAGCCGGTTTTTTAATTATAAGAAAATCGGACTATTCGACATTCCAAAAATCAACATTTTGAAAAACCCAAAATCGTATTGTTTAAAAACCGGTTAAAAAACCGGGTCGATTAATCTATGACACATCCTATCTGGTAACGTCAATTAAAAATATATGACGAACAAGTTATCAAGTTCATCCTCGAACCGTCTAGAAAAAGCTTGCACTATAAAAAGCCAATGGTACATAACAATTGAAGACAGTGTTATTAAAAACTAAGCCCAAAAGCATAAATCCGTTTGTTTTTTATTTTTGACAAATTAGAAGAAACTAGTCAAGTAAATCTAAAAAGGCATTTTGAGCACGATAACGCTGCAATCAACCTCAGCATAAAAGAATAATTCTGTTTGTTTTTTTATTTTTGGCAAATTAAAAGAACCTAGTCAAGCAAAGGTTTACAAAAAGATTGAAACTTAACAATATTTATGTATGGATATGAGTGCTGTAACTAATCAAGAAAATGAAAAATAAAAATGGGAGAAACGCATAGTTTTCGAGTTATGTATCTAAGTATGTATATACATACATATATGTATACTTCAGGGGCTCATAACTCGAAAACTATGCGTTTCCCCCATTTTTTTTTATTTATTTAATATTTTGTTCTTATTTTCTATACCTCTATGTATTTTTTTTTTGGAGTTGTGTCACTAAACTGGGCTTGTTCCAATATTGTATCTGTCGTTTAATTATTTTTCTTAGTGTTAAAAATCATCGTTCCGGAATCCGACCCCAACACCGCTCTTTACTGGAAAGTGAATTTTAGTTTTAGTATTCACTGGTAAAAAATTCAACGTTGCGGAAACCGGCCCAGTCCTCACAGCAAATTATTATTGTCCATAGGCAAAAAAAATCATTTGAAAACAAATAAAAATGCAACCCTTGTATGCAGATTCTGTGATGATGAAACGTCAGAACGAGGTTTCAAAAACATCAAAATATTTTGATATTTTTTGGTTGCATGGTGTGTATAGTTTTAGTTAATTGAAAACAAGCAAGCTGTGTACATTAGTTTGTTTCTATGTTTTTTCCGCGATGCCTAATGCGAATACAAATTACGGAACTGATGTTGCGTGTATGGTTTCATTATTGGTTGGAGTGTGTGTGTGTCAAAATATGACACATGAATGATAAACGTGTTGCATAAAACGTTGCAAAGTGTGTACCACCATCACACAATTGATTTATACACGAAGTCCAGCATGCTGTGCCTGTTACACGACTAGTCTCCTCTTTTATGAAGTCTCGGCTTTATATACATACGTGTTGTACTGTTACGTATAAAGTTCTCGAACGTAGTAGAAACGTCCTTAACTTAGTAAGCTCGCTTGTATTAGCCTGTATTGTTTGTATTATAATGAAAATTGCGTAATATCTCAGACGGCATGTAGATGGCAGTAACACGTTTATAATGTATGTAGATGGTGAAATGGTAAACACCATATAGAATGCATACATATATGGTGTTTGATAGTTTGAAACAGTGTTGCCACCAACGAAATGTTAAATTACACATGCATCATGCCAAAATTACACATGAAAGTAGGAATTACACATGATTTCTTTTTTTTTTGTAATGTAACGTGCTTTGATTTGTTTAGATTAAATATTTGACCTTTTTGATGTAATTCCTACATTATTTTATGATGAATATATTTTCAATATTTGGGCTTTCAAGGTCATTTAATAAAACATTATTTTTATATATTATTCCGACGATTCGTTGGTACTTTCCAAGTTCTTCAGGAAATTTTTTTGTTTTTGTAGATATATAATCTTCTTTAGACTGATTAGACATCATTCTCTTTAAAAATATCACAGTTTTGTTTTGTGTAAAAAGGACAATCACAAACAAAAACTTATAGCCTATTTCTATTTTAAGAAAGTAAACTTAAGCGAATTCGGACCAATTTGGAGTTCTAATTGGCACTCACTTTCATTCGCATTAGCTTACGTACATACGTATGCCAATAAAATAATAAAAAAATATTTACAAAATTTTCTCAAATATTTTCTTCCTTATTGTGGATTTAACTAATTCATTAAACCTGCTGCTGTTGTTTCAGCGGCGTTAGCCATCCTCTTTGCTGATTCAGTTTGCACCTCACCAGCATCAGCCATTATTTTTAAAGAATTAGCTTTTTCTGTCTCCGCAAGTTTATTTGCTACTCTTAGCTGTCGGCGGATTTCGCCTTTTGCTCATTATCACTCAAAAAATTTTGGTTATGTTTTGTCGCAGTAACATTTTTTGATAATTTTTATATATTTGCTGGCCATTTTGTGGCCACAAGTATTCATTGTTACATAGTTTTTTTGTGCTGGGAAGTTTCCGGGTTACTATTTTGTGTAAGCACTGCAACAGCTTTAATGCACCTAGTTGGTGACTCCACCATTGCAACAAAATAATCATCAATTGATTAGTGGATTTACACCAAACACTTTACCCACGGGTGCTTCAGTTGGCGATAGAAACAGCGTCTTGTATAAGCCCGTCTCTCTAAGACTCTTTTGGTTTTCCCTATTTTTTTAGTCTGTGACTTTAAATCTGCCCACGTCTAGAGTAAGTTCGAATAATGTGGAATACCTATTTTTATTTGGTTTGAAGCTTAATTCGATTACGTTCAGGAAAGTGAAAGAGTCTTTGGAGCCCATGTTTTATAAATATTTGAGTGAAAGGGCAAAAACCCATAAACCAGCAATTGAAAAAATTGGTGGGTTATACGTTTTTCTGTTAATGTTGTACATTAGCGTGAGTGGTCGATGGTGATTTTGAATGGATATGACCGTAACAAGTGATGTTCGGGTAGTTAAAAAAATGTCTCAAATTTGTTTATGTAACTGGGAATACAACTAAGCTTAACAGTTTAGAGTACTTCATAAGGATTTTTAATGCTGTTCAGGCCAATGAAATACCTGTTTTATCTAAACATATCGTTTTTTTTCCTTTTTTCTGTTTCTCATTACCTTATTTCACTTTTCTTTGGCATGTCTGACATTTTTCAGTGAACCCAAAAAAAGTAAATCACACGACTATTAAATTTTTTTATTACCACCTCTTTGCATAGCTTCCAAAAAGCGAATCAAATTATTTATTGAATTCTGAGATCTTGAATTCATCAATCCTGGTTTTGTCAGCTTCTAGTTCTATACCACAATACTCGAACTTACTTCACAGATAGTGTCAATATGTTTCTTCTATAGCATACAAACAAAAGTACTAATCTTTTTTTTTCATTAACAAATAGTACCAGTGGGAGGTACTCATTCGAGTTGTCTATCGAGTCACTGTTCGATGAGAAATAAAGTAAAGAAATCGAAATCAATGATGGCGTTCTTTCTTAAATCAGAAATAGGCTATTAATATATGTAAAGCAAAAAAATACAAAACATGTTCATAAATAAATTTAAAAATATCACAGCCAATCCTTGTTTGTCGTCATCACAGTTGTCATCACAATACAAATTTTAAATTACACATGAGTTACACATGCAGCCAATTACACATGGGCTACACATGAAACTAAAAATTACACATGATATGTGTAATTACACCTGAGGTGGCAACACTGGTTTGAAATAAACTCTGCTCGTATGAGTATTTTATTAACTTCAACAAAATTTCTCGCAATGAGCATGCGCATAGGTTAGCTATTTTAGTGATATTACCTATTTTAATGATATTATGGTACAGTTATTGCCAGATAGGTGCAGTACAAACAATATATATCGTAGGTAACAGGTTGACAAATCTTAACATGTCTTTTTTACTTTTCAGGAGATAAAAAAAACGTTATTACTCCGTTACTAAGCCGTGTTGGAAGTAAGTAAAAAAACCAAAATTAGTAGAAGTAGGGAAGGAAATATAAATGAAACATGCAGAAGGACAAACACAGTCTTTTGGCATCAAAAACCCGATTCGATTTTTTTGCGAGTTAAGAGTTGTCAACCTGTGACCGACGATATGTATATTGTTTACAGGGAGTTTTGTTACTGACTGTTAAAACAACAATTTAATGTTATATTTTTGACAGTCTGATTGATTGATTTTTTTATATTACCTTTCCAAGGTGAAATTTGTTTTTAAATTATTATTATTTTGAATTGTTATTGAATTATTTTTATGAAATTGAATTATGTACTAAAGAAAATTTGAATTATTTATAAATGAAAATAACAGTTTGCTATTATTAAAAAAAACGTTATACATTTTATTTAAGTTGACGACGCTTCTTGATGCGGTCCTATATGTACGATTCTCTCAGTCGAATTTCTATTCTCACGCGCTCATATGTTATATTGTATTGTATGTGGCAATGTATATTTGTATGTATTATATGTCACCTTGGAAAGAAAATATTAAAGAAATAAAATCTGCCGAAATTTTTTTGTTATCTACTAAAAACCCCTAAAAATGAAAGTTGAGAAAAAGTAAAATATTTTAATTTTTATGTGATTTTTATGTTATGTCGTAGAACTTTTTTCCTCACGCCAAAAGGTATAGAAAAATCGATGGCACAATATCGACTAGTTTTTGTCTTTACAAATCGTCCCACCTTAATATAAACACATGTTTTATGTATTGCATCTACTTGGTAATAATTCCATCATTGTATTTGAAATATATTCAGGCTTTTATTAAGAAAATATGGATAATTTTGGAAATTTGACATGTTGGTCATTTAATAATTGCATAAAATGATATATAAAAGTAAAAATACGCATTCCAGTTGTACGAAATGAAAATAAATTTTGACAATTAAGTTTTGCTAATTTGTAGACGTTCTCTCATGTTTTATGGGAGCATACCACTTGTATGCTCTATGCAAGATATGCAGTTTAAATAGTGGAGTATATTGTGCATCCAAGTTAGCCAGCAAATGTTTGATTATTTTCTGGTTCATCGAGCCAATTATCAAATATTATTGTTTTTAATTTGGTTTTATGTCACGCTTCAGAGTTAAATATTGTTGGCATTATTCACAAATGATTAATAAAGTTAATGTGTGCATTAAAACCGGTTTTCCCGTATAAAAATCCAACATTAAACCTACTATAACATTAATAATCGTTTTTGAATAGGGCCATTTGCTTATAGGTATATTATTTTATATTTATTTCCGGTAATCTTGCTCATGTAAACATCGGTTGAAATATATACCATAAATAATGTAATTTTCGCTAAACCAAAAAACATGTGGCATCACCGTTTGGCAAACCGTTTACTGGGTTTTTCTAACCGATTGGTAAGTCTTTGTGTGTTCGTTCTTCGAATTCGCCTATCGTTTCTGGTAGCTGTGGAAGAATCTATTGAAAATACTTAAAAATTAAGAAAACGAGGCACATATATTACAAATTCCCCAAAACATTAAAGTGAATAACGTAAAATTTAAGCAATTCGAAAGAAAAACGTATTCGATATTAAATAAGGAAAAATTAGAAGTTGAAAAAAAACACTAACCCACCAGCCAAACGAACGACGGCCGACCAACGCTCGATATATTAAAAGAAAAAATTATATAGCTAAAAGAGAACAAAAGAAAAAATATGGTTGACATAATAAATATTGACAGCATCATATCACGGCTCTTGGAAGTGCGTGGGGCTAGGCCTGGCAAAAATGTACAATTGTCGGAGAGTGAAATAAGAGGCTTGTGCCTAAAATCTCGTGAAATTTTTTTGTCTCAGCCTATATTGTTGGAATTGGAGGCTCCGTTAAAAATTTGCGGCGACATTCATGGTCAATACTACGATTTATTACGGTTGTTTGAATACGGCGGTTTTCCACCCGAATCTAATTACTTATTTTTGGGCGATTACGTTGATCGTGGTAAGCAGTCATTAGAAACAATTTGCTTATTGTTGGCTTACAAGATAAAGTACTCGGAAAATTTCTTCTTATTGCGTGGTAATCATGAGTGTGCCAGCATTAACCGCATCTACGGTTTTTACGACGAATGCAAACGTCGCTATACCATTAAATTGTGGAAAACATTTACCGATTGCTTCAATTGTTTGCCGGTAGCTGCTATTGTGGACGAAAAGATATTCTGTTGTCACGGCGGCCTAAGTCCAGATCTCACATCGATGGAGCAGATACGTAGAATTATGCGTCCTACTGATGTACCAGACCAAGGGCTTTTGTGCGATTTACTGTGGTCCGATCCCGACAAAGACACAATGGGCTGGGGTGAGAACGATCGTGGTGTAAGTTTTACCTTTGGAGCTGAAGTTATAGGTAAATTTCTACAAAAGCACGAATTTGATTTGATGTGTCGTGCCCATCAAGTTGTAGAGGATGGGTACGAGTTCTTTTCCAAACGCCAACTGGTAACACTATTCTCAGCTCCTAATTATTGCGGTGAGTTTGATAATGCAGGAGCCATGATGTCTGTTGACGATACTCTTATGTGCTCTTTTCAAATATTAAAGCCAGCCGATAAGCGTAAAAAGTAAATAATGATTTAGCTAACAACTAAAAGCGAAATACTTCCTTTGTAATTGTACATCAACATCATACAAAACATAACATCAAAGAAAACAAATCAGAAAAAAACAAAATCAGGCACTTATTAAATATTATACATTCGTAGTCTTTATTTCTAAATATTTCAGAAGCGATCTTCCACCACATCATTTCTGCGTTAAAGGACAGTTTTACTCTACGCAATTTCACTTCGGCAATTTTTTAAAAAAATGTATCGTTTGAAATACTTTGCACGGATGGCCATACAAAACTTTACTTTAAACGAAAGTGAGTGATTTGCCAAATCATAATTAAAATAGTCATGGACATATGCATATACATGTATAGTTGATCTATTTCTTCTAATATATATTTATAGTTTAAAAATAATACTAATCGATTCATACTAAAAGAGACAATTCGTTAATCGTTATTTATTAGCAAGATTATTTATTGCAATTGTCGTAGAGTGCAGTCTTCAATATCAGTTATGGGTTCTAATATCAGTTATCGAATTTCGACATCAACTTCGTGTTGCGTGTTACCTACCTTTAATCTAGTACAGAATGTCGGAATTCGAAAACCATAATTAGGGCCAATATTGCCGGCTAAAGGTTTTGTATGTCTTAATTTTTATTTATTTTCTATTTGTTTTTTAAAAAATTAACACCTTTTTTCTATACACATACCTACATTTATAACGGACACAAAATCTTATCAAGTTTATAAACTAAAACTTTTGACCGATCAAGCTAAATTTTAAGTCTCTCTCCTCTTCCCCTCCTCCGATCATATAAACAAAACAAAAATACAAAAACAAGATGTGTTTTATATAAATATATTTTCAACTAAGAAAGAAAACAAAAATTATTCATTAATTATATTCAAAATCTGTATTATTAAAACAAGTACATGAAAATATCCTTTATATTGAATAAAAATATGTAAACTAAATTTGCTTTTAATATTTTATTACGAATAATTTGAACAACTCAAATAATTACGGTTTTAACAAAGAAATTATTTTATATCTACGGCATGTACTATATACATATATCTCATTTACTTCAAGATCGACATAACAAAAAAATGGTTTTATAGAAAACGAATTGGAAGTTTTCAATTTAGTCGAACCTTAAGGTAAGAATGTAATATTTTTTCAAGAGGTGAGTATGAAAGGTTTTTGTATGAATTTTTTATACCTCGTGATGCACGATATGACAAATAATTCGGCGCAATTTAGTCTTGTTTGTAGTGGTATGACAGTCCGTAAGTTATCTAGAGGATTTTGAATTTGTGTGAGCGTGCGTGATGAAGTTTATTATCCTCGTGAAGGTGAAACATCGTCAGCATAAAAAGTTCACGCGAACATCTCTTGTAATATCCTTTACTTCAATCGTATTACAAATTGTTTGAATAATTTTCGATAACAGTCGTAAACATCAACCATCGCTGGCAATTTCCCAACAGCAACCAGTCCACCTGAAAGGTTACTAGCATTCGAGAGTTTTACGTCTCACTCTTGCAAATGTTAATCTAACTCGACCAACTGTATCGCACTACGGTTCCTTGCGAAATTTCCCATTGTTTTTTATTAAGATAATACTGGTGGAGACCATTAAAAACTCGACGAGTGTATGTATATACATACATATGTACATATATATATATATATATATATATATATATATATATATATATACATACATACATATATTATTTTAGAAACACTATTTTCAGCATATGTATAAAATCATAGTAATATTAGCCACTTACTCGTATGCACTATTGTATACGGAATTTTCAATTTTTATAGATTTTGAAAGGAAATGTACTACATACTTAAGCTCCGTTAACACCATGGCAAATATCTCTACAGTTGCTGCCGCGGCAGTTGCTAAACGAAGATAGCTGTCACGGCAGTTGCTAAACGAAGATAGCTGTCACGGCAGTTCTATAATGTAGAAACATCAAGTTGGGACCGCGACTGGAAAGGAGAGGAATTTATGACACTCTATGGAAGACCTGGGAAGATTCCATTATTCTGGGGCGTTGCGATTCGAAAGAAAAATGTTACAAAATAAAACTATTTTTATACTGAAATCGCTTTCGCATCGCAATAGAGAGTAACCCCCCCAATGCAACCCGTCGTTTACTTTCGTATAGGAAGAATGAAGTCGAGATCCGCTGTGGAATTGAAAATTCCACGAAGGGAGTAGAAGAGTGCTAAAGTTATCAAAAATTGTGTTGAGTATCTTTTCAGTTCAAAACCCTTCCACTACGATGAAAGACAAATACTTTTTAGTACTTTACAGAATCAGCAAAAACATCTTACATTATATGAAAACTGATTAAATAAGTGTGATCGTAATATAGAATTATGTTGTAACGTTTGAAAAAAATTGTCTGCAGAATTACAACAAAAGGAAATGAATTATTTTTAACATATCGCACTTGATCAACAAGAGGGTATTAACTCAAAATTTTAAAATTTTCAACAGAAGCAAAATACTTTTTGATTTTACATCAAAATAATAGATTTTAAATCATCCGTTTCATTAGCGAAACATAGACAAAACAATGTGAAATTTTTACAGCAGCTAAATATGAATATTAGAATGCAAGTTTTGGAGAAAAGTGAAAAAATTTAAATTTCGAGTTATTACCCTCTTGTTGATCAAGTGCGATATGTATATTTATTTTTAAGCAAAAAATGCACTTTATTTGGTGTTAAATTTTTTGAGTAAAAATAATTTTTCATAAAAACAAAAAAACTAAGTCAATATTCTGTGTAAATCAAGTCTTTTTTTAACCGATTTTTAAAATTTTTACGCCCTTTTGCAGCTAATATATCCAGATTAAGGTAGCCAAAAAATTAGGTTAAACTATTGATAATTGTGAGCGTGGCATGCTGTCAAACTCAACGGTTATTTTTTAATTTCAGAAAAAGGTGTTTTTCTTTTGTTTTTCATAAAAAATAAATGGTTACTACTCGCAAGCTATCATCGATAATGGCCTGCGGTCTTTTTTATAATGTTGGTAGGATTATAGTCTTTAGTTTTTGTAAGTGGTCAGAGCTCTAGCGTTTAATATTAAGGGCGTTACGGAATATTTATGAAACTACTATATTTTTCTCAAATTTAAACTTTAGTGGAATAGAACTTCTAGGGAACAAGAAATGTATACCACCCGGAGAAAGGTGAAAGTGTCCTCTTTACCGCTATATATACTTTTGCACCCGTGACGAGCCGTGTGTAGAACACTTTTTTCATTTTAATGAAATTACTCCAAAGTACTCGTATACAATGGTGTATATAATTTTCACTTTTTTGCCTAAAAGTTTATGTTATTTACTTTAGACTACGTAAACTAAAAAAATTAAATATAATACCTGCGAAAGGGTTTAATGGCTTTGTTTTGATCAGCCAAAAATTGGTAATAAAATTATCACAAAATTCTACAGTAAACATATGATCTGTTTCTAAATTTACCTGTTATCAAATGTTAGGGTCAACCAAAGTCATAAGCAATTTTATAACAATAATCGGGACATTAAACCACTAAAAATAAAAAACAACCCAACAACAACAACAAATATTGGCGAGATAATCAGTTTTACCTGATATTAAGGTCCGGACAACATGTGCAGTTTTGTGCAATTTAAGCACTACCTGCTATGAAATTAAAGATCAATGTGTGAATAACATGTATCTAAAAATGTATAAAACTACGGATTCGATAAGGGATTACTCAGTAATAAGTTAATCCTCTAGGTGTACGGGTAAAACATAACAGACGCAAATAAAAATACTCACAAAAATATGGAGAGCTTCAGTTATAAAGAACTGGCGGAAGAGTATTTTAGAAACAAAAACCAGGAAGATGTTCTTAGTTACGTTAAAATAAAATTAAACTTAAATTCGTGTAGCACCGAAATGCAAGAGCAATTATCTAATTTCGTCAAAGCAATAAAAAACGCTACAAAGAAGTTCGCTACAGTAAACAAAACTTTTATATAAAAAGTGCAAACTGGTTAGAGGGCCAACTTACTGTCGCTGCAGAAACAGCAAAGCAAGATAAGGCTGGAAGACCACGCAAATCATTGGACAACTGCAGCGATAGATCTAAGAGGTGGAAACTTAAAGATATTAACGATGTAATTGGTTGTACAAATATATAAGAATTATTCCTACATCAATTACGATCACAGAACCAATGAACAAAAGTGGATATCATTGAAAAAGTTGTTAAAGCTAGTCCAGTGAGAACAAAACGGATTCTTAAAAATATACCAACTCCGAGTGATGCAATACAGTACACAAATGAGGAGGCATTAGCATTATTTCTGGATTTGAAATTAACAAAACAGCAATATATTAAGCTCAGACTGCGTGCGATAGAAAAAGGCTCAAATATGTATCCAGCATATCATTACATAACCGCTGCTAAAATGGACTGTTTGCCATTAAAGGACACTATTACAATCACACCAATTTCGGCAGAGGTACAACTACAATCTCTACTTGATCACACAGCAGAAGGCTTGCTACAATCAATAACAGGAAATGAGTTAAAGAAATATGGAAACACAAAGTTAATTCTTTTTTGTAAATGGGGATGTGATGGTTCTTCGGGACAAAAACAATACAAACAAGTTGTATGTGAAAATATTTCGGACTCGGATATGTTCATGGTATCATTTGTACCATTGCGATTGAAAAAAATTTTGGAAGATTCAGAGCCTTCGACTAGTATAACGCAAACAATGGATATTTGGAAAAATGAGACACCATCTTCTACGAAATACTGCAGGCCAATCAAATTTGAATTCAAAAAAGAAACTCATGATGCCATTAACAAAGAAGTTAGTGATATTAAGGCCCAAATTGCAACACTACAGCCATTACAATTACAGTTAGATGGGCAGCAAATTGAAGTAAGCTACAAATTAGTGCTAACAATGATAGATGGAAAAGTAGGTCAGGCTTTGACTAACACGAAGGCTGCATCCAGCTGCATTATATGCCAAGCAACATCAACCCAATTAAACCAAGTCCCGACAAAATCATTAGATAATACCGATGCATATGAATTTGGATTATCACCACTACATGGAAGAATACGACTTATGGAACACATACTAAAAATCAGTTATGATTTGGATTTCGGGTCTTCAGGATCAATAAGAAACAACGAAACCAACAAAGAGTTAAGAAGTTCAAAAAAGAAACACGTTCAAGATGAATATCGCAAATTTGGATTGATTATAGATCAGCCAAAACAAGGGTCAGGCAATACCGCAAGAAGATTCTTTTCAGATCCAGAAACAGCATCTGAAATAACAGGAGTGGATTTAAACCTCATTTTCAGATTTAAAATAATCCTAGAAGTACTTGCGTGCAATGAAGAAATTGACTCTAGAAAATTTGGAGATTATGCAAAGGAAACTGCAAAAATATATACAACCAACTACCCATGGAGAAATATGTCTGCAACAGTTCACAAAATCCTTTATCATGGAGAAGATGTCATTAAATATCATTTGGTGCCACTTGGAGATCTATCAGAGGAGGCTCAGGAAAAAAGGAACAAGGATAACAGATTTTATAGAGAGCACAATACTAGAAAAATTTCACGAAATTCGAAATCATTGGAAAGTGGAACATCGGGATTTAGATGAAGAAGCCAAAAAACTACTAAAGAACAGAGATAGCACAGAACAAAATATGGAATATTTGCAATCAATATTTGAGTCAAATGAATAATAATTATAATTGCCTTTCATTGTTATTTAAGTACGAAAAACATAGTATTAGTAAAAAATAATAATAAACAGAACCTACCATTGTTGCAAATGCTATTAAAATTTATTGCAGTTTTTATTTTTAAAATGTTTTTAAAATTATCAAATTTGACAGCAAAAAATAATAAATTTTTCTGTAGTAATAGCAATATTTTTAGATAATATTATTAACGTTTTTTTAAGTGTAACTATTCTTTGAGTGTAAACAAATTTGCAAATTTGTCAACCAAAAATTTTAAATTTTTCTGTAATAGCAAAATCTCGAGTTTTTTTACTATTTTTTTCTGTGTAAAATTTTTTTTAAGTGTAACATTAAAAAAATTCCATTATTACAAAAAATATTTATAATTATTATTAATTTCCAAATATTAAATTTTTTAATAAATAAAAAAATAATAAACCCATATTTCACTCTAAAAGTTAAAAAATTCAAAAGTTCAACTTTGACCTAGAATTCCTTAAAAAGTCCTCAATCAATTTTAATGTAATTTAAAATGAGTCAAGCTGAACTAAATATCTATCCAATAAAATAAAAATTACTTCAATATTTTGATCGGTTCAAAAGTTACAGAATTTTGGCCAATGAAAAACGATTTTCAGCCACTGTGCGCCGGTAACTAGACCATATGTCCGTGATGTTATTAACAGTATTTTAAAAATGTTTTTGTGACTGACTATACCCGACCTATGCCTTCACATAGGAAGTAGCAACGTGGTTGTCAACGAAATTCCACAAAATAACCGCAATACTATACGGTTATCCGCGGCAAATCAGTCAACCAGTGCGAGCGAGAGGAAAAACTCACGAAGGCCGAACAACACACGCAAGCCTGACCGCACTTAAGAAATGACGCGAGAGCTGTTCTTCAGCCCAGAGCTGCTTAACGACTGTAAATCTTTTTATAAAATCTTAAAAACTCAGTGAAGCAATAGAAGGTCAACTGACTAAATCATATCGCGAAATTTTTAAAAATTTAAAATAAGACGAAAAATCGTCTAAAACGAGCTACAAATGCAATAAATAAAACAATAAAAAAATAGAAAAGGTCACCATCTTTATCCATTTTTAAGCTTTTCCTATTCTCAAAAATGTTTACAAAAATTTGCTTCAAAGTAAAATTGTACACTTTTGAAGTTAAATGATGAAACAGAAAAAACTGCAACTTCAATGATGAAACAGAACTGGGACTGACGTTTGTTTTCCATACAATTTGACATAAAATTTTGCCAGAGAAAGCGGTCGTGAAATAAAATCTATTTTATTTTTACAGCGTTTTTTCTTATACTCTCTATTTTAGACACTCATTCTCTCAACAATGTCACCGTGTTTTCATGAAATCACATACATTTTTCATACGAAAAATGCAAACAAAAGAAAATCAAACAATAATAAGAGAGAATTTGAAGTTACTGCCGTCGATTTTATTATGGGACATCAGCGATTGTTCCTGAAGTTGCAGATTTGTTCTGTTTCATCATTAACGCGCATTTTTTAATACAACTTTGTCGCATCTTTCTTAAAAATGCTTCATAATAATTACGAAACAAAATGCATAATACAACTACAGATAAAATTTCTGGCAATACTTATCAAGCAGAAAATTGGAAAATAAATCTGTGGCCACAAGGAATAACAACTAAACTCTATTTTGAGAAGTTTTCAGCAGAGCATTTTTAAGTTTGAAATTGGTGCCTGAAATCAGGGAATTAAGATTAAGCTAATATTTGAAAGCTCGATGTTAGCAATTTTATTATATTTTAATTTGCAATTCAATTCATAATGAAAAAGCAGCTAACTTAAGAGAAATAAGCAAACCAAATTGTTAAGCTTCTTTTCCTTTTTCGTTTCTAAAAATTTCTAAGTCTTATCTCGACTTTAGCTGTTATACCAAACTTAATGAATTGACTTTAGCTATTATGCACTTTCATTTTGTTACTTTTGCTGAATAAAAAGTTATTAGTTAGATATAGCAAGTTTTTTTTTAATTTTTTTTATTTATGAGGATTATAAGATTGTTATATGTATATTTGTACTTCAGTTGCTGTGATTAGAATTAATTAAGGAACATAAAAATATACATACATACGTCAGACCCATATGTTTGTCATATTTAAATCAAAATATAAAAAAGAAATTCAGTTAATAAGATTAAAAATTAATGAAAGGTTTTAAAATATAAAATAATCTGTTATACAAATGACCACTTGCAAGATTAACTTAAAATAAAATTTATAATACGAAATGTTTATAAAAATGCAGAAATAGCTAAGCATTGACATCTTTCTCCTCATCTACCAAATCTGGATGAATATTATCAGGTTCATTTGAATTCTCATTAAGATTTCTATAAAAAGCGTGAAATTCTGGATCGATAAGACTTAGCATATCCAGAAGATCTTTTTTTTCATGTGATATAGCTGGGATAATACTTATTGCTTTTAAATCACTATTGCTGATAGAATAAACTCCTCTTTTGCCTATTTTGAGTACCTTAAATGGCTCTTCGACATCTAAAGAGGTTTTATAAAAAATAGAATAAATATCTTTCGTATAACGAAGCCATCGCACTTCGTTCCAAATGAATCTGTCACCGTTTTCATTGCAACGTCTCCAAATAAACTTCGTTTTCAATAATTCCGAGAAATTAAGAAAATGTTTTTCTCTCATTTCAACTACATTCATTTTTCGATGAACGGATCTTACAAACTGATACCAGTCTCTCGGAATTTGAATCTCAACATTGGATTTTTTCTTCTTGCGTTCAATTAGAGCATGATCCGAGTCACACTCCATATGTGGATTATTATGCACGAAAGTAATGAACATTGAAGACACATGAGAGTTTTTGTTTTGTCCAGTGCAGGAGTCGCTATAAAAGCATATTTTAGTCACATTTTTGTCAATCATATTTAATTGTCTATAAACACAAGACGCGATTTCGTTACCACCTCTACGAGCAATAGCTTCATGCCACATGAAACACTGAACTGAGTCGTCTTCTAAGTCATGAACTGTAAGATTGTACGTCCACAGTTGACGCTTGTAAAAGCTAATTGAGCTTCTTAGAAAGGGAGTAGATAAACATTGCTGCAAGTCAAATGCAAATGCCTTGGTATTTTTGTTATCCTTTGCAGCCTTTTTATCAGCTCGTTTGCAATTGTAAGCAGTATCTGCTTTTTCAACGTGTTGCATTTTCAGTTCCTTAAACTTACTTTTTTCTTCCGTTTCAGTGGCATACTTAATTTTCATTTTAAACTTGTCACAAGTAGAACAAGTGTCTAGCTGCGGTGATTTGAATTTTAAATTCATGCTCCTAAATACTTGCGAGTATTTTGAAAGGCTTACAGAAGCTAGGGTTTCATCAGTGTAGAGTTGGTGCATTTTTGAAATCGTTAAGTCAGAGTTCAGGTATTTTTGGCTGGTATCTGGTCTAGTGTAATGACTCTCATAGGCTGGGAATTTATTGATATGGTTTGCAATTTCCTCCAGTTTTTCTGAATTTATTTTACTCGGTGGTGATGATTTCCCACGAGAATTTTTTATTGACATGGTTGGACATGCAAGTTTCTTGCGTATTACACTTTTCAGGAAACTTTCAGTCTCACCAAAGCACTTGGTAAAGTGTCTACGACATACTCTTATTGTTTTTCCGTCCACGCTTAAAGAATATTCTACACTGTTCTCCCGTTGCCTTTTTCTGGCAGTAGAGTACAGTAAAGTATCACATTTCTTGCTATTAATATTTATTAATGATCCTATATAAAGAACTCGAAGATCATATGTGCCCAGACACCAATAGTGATTAAATAACATCTTGCAGGCCTAAAAATTAACCTTTGTTTGGCAATTGAATCGGCAAATATCAAAAGGCTTGCAAACTCTTTCTTTAATGACTTTTCCAGATAATGTTTTGTACGTCTGACCACTATTACGACATTTTTGGCGAATGATCTTCTTATTTTTACCTGATTCCGCTTGTAACTCATTTTCCATTCGTTACCCCAGTAACCTCATTTCAAAGTCTGATTCAAACGCACTTCCTTCAGTGTCACTTGAAGAAAGCTGAAACTCTTTAACTACGGCGTTATCATTACTCGATGTACCACAATAGTCTGGATCTTTGACGGAGTCCTCACAATTTTCAGATAATGATGAATCATTGTTAATTGACTCAAAAATTTCAGTTATAAACAACTCTTCTTTGTTTCCAGAATTTGAACCTGCAAAAGATGCTTTCATAATTTGTTGCACATAGTTTCGATAGGAGACAAGACAGATGTTAATATATGAACTTATATAAAACTATACCTTTTAATATATTATTTAAGTCAAAATCAAATCCGTTGATTGAGGATTTGGTCTCATTTTGAACTACGGGTTCATAAAACGTCTGCAAAAAAAACACTGTTTTGGGATCAGGTTGATGTCTTAGAGAAATATTAGGCCATTGCTTCAAACTGAATTCCTTATTCCTCATGTCGTCTATAAATAATTTAAAACTTTTTTTGTTAAGATGGTCCAGACTCTACTCTACGTACCATACTTTAAAAAGTTAAACTTACTTTGAATATCTGTATCAATTTGATACTGCCCTTCAACATTTTGAATAAGAAAAGAATTACTCGAGGTTGTTTCCACTATAAAGTTTAAGTTTAAAAATTAATTTTAACGTTTCATCATAAGGAAATATATTATTTAAAACTTACCTTGAACGCTCGATGACACTTCTGAATTTTTTTTACTGCTAACTCTAACATTTTTTTTGCACGGTTAGACATCCTGATATCCTTTTCTGTATGAACTCTTACACTTAACAACCAAATTCGATTTAAGATTTTATTGAACTGCACACAAAATTTGGAAAATGAACTTAACTCTACTTTAGAAATGCTTCAACTGAAAACCTGTTACGGAAAAACGACTAAATTTAACTTAGCATGAAGGATTTTTCAATTCAAATTGTAAAAAATAACTTAAGTGGAGTTAGGCCTTGAACATATTATTCTTCACATTTGGAATAACGACCAAATTCGACTTTGTCTTTTACTGGAAACTCGAAAAAAAAAACTCAATAATGACTAAACTCGAGTTTGGTTGTTATTCCTAATTTGAAGAATTATCAATTTAACATACGGAATGATGACTAAACTCGAGTTAAGCAGACATTTTACGTCTGAATACACGCACGGCACTGTTTGGAATAAAATCCTAATTCTACTTAAGAAACTTTTTTTAAAAAAATATTGAAGCAAATTGCAATAGGCTGTTATTCCAAAATCATACGAGCAAAATTTGGACTTTAACTGTTTAGTTTTTTAGGTATAAAATACTCATTTTTTGAGCTACGATGACAAAATTTTGTGTGGTAGTGCATTTGAATACAGTGAATACAACAGTAGTAATAACTCTACTTTGTCCTAACTCGACTTTAGTTGTTATTCCTTGTGGCCACAGAAATGTGCTCATAGCCATTGGGATCAAGGCGTATTTAAACAGGTGACAGCATTAAAGCAGCTGAATGTCAAAATACATACAAAATACTTTTACTTTTTTTTCTGTATCTGTGTTTTGTTTTATAGGTTAGGTTTTTGACATCCGCAATGAACCTACACAAACAAAAATCCCTGTTCTTCTATTGTTGTCACCTTGATTGGGATACCTATCGATACATATTGGTGCGCTGTGATAAAACAAAATGCGCACCGATACATACAATAATAGCTGCGTTCGAGTACTTTTACAGTAAAATGCAGTAATTATTAGAGATGGGATCGTGAGTGACTTCATGCACGCTCACGATAAGAAAATTTCACTCATGCACGCTCACGCACGACCTGATATTTTTGGCTCACGCTCACGTGAGTGAAAAAAAAGTTAGTCACAAAAACTCACGCTCACGAAAAACACAACATATAAGTATTTATGCATTAAAATTTCTGAATACAAATAGAAAAATCTAATATATAATTAGAAAATTCTGCAATAAAAGATGAAAATTATGTTTAACTAAGAAATATACTTTTCTGAAACAATTTGTTAGTTTTGAAATACAATTTTGATAAGGTAAGAAACAGTCCACCAAACAAAATTTTTTGATAGTCATCAAACTTATTTCTTATCTTTTTTAAGGAATATTAGACTAGATATATAGTTTTATAAATAAAATAAATATATTTCGATGATCATTAATGCACAAATTATTACCAAATCCTACTCTACCTCAGATCTTCTAATTTCATACCAGAAATTAAGCATTTTTAGGAATTTATATCATTACTTTAGTGTTAATGAAGTTGACCTGACCCGATCGAATGCCAAATTTTTATAAATGAAATTTAACCAAAAGAACGATATCGTTCGACATCGTGGGCCAGGCAGTTAATGAAGAATGCCCAATCATCGAAAGCCATATTATTATACATTGAATTCACTTAAATTTTAGTAAAAAAAATTGTTTTTGCTATTTTCGAAACATTGGAATTAGGTATAAAATTTCAGAATAGAAATATAATAGAAAAAATATAACGTGAGTCAGAAAAGGTTCATGTCTTCTGACAAAAAACGAAAAAAATTTTTAGCTGCAAAAAGTTATTTTAGAATTCTCTTATATTCATCTTTCTTTTAGGAACTATTTTCTGAAACATTATTTTTTAGAAACAAATTATTTTTTATAATCGTTTCAATGTGTTTATTTTCATTTTATTTGATTTTCCTAATTTGTGTCTGATTAAATTTATTCAAAAGTACGTTATTATTTGTTTTTACTATTAACTACCTTAAAAGCGAATGCAGCACGAAGTAAGCATAATATGCTTATACATATGTACATAGCATTTTCGCAACTCAAGGAATTACAAAATAACAACAAAAATCGTTTCTACATTTTTTTTATTTTAAAAGGCATATATATACATACATGTTTAACGAACGAATAGTTTAAAAATAATTTATTTAATTGAATTTTTATTATTTTGTCCCAGTTTTTCTTTTTTTAAATAATTTTTTCACAAATTGTATACTTTTTAATTTCCTACTTTTGTTTGTTTGCCTTTTGAATAATAGCGGTATTCAGTGTTTAATGCAAATGGTCTTGTAAAAGTGCAAATGCAAAATATAGTTGCTTTTTCGTGTATTTGGTTCATGGATTTTATAAAAAAGCTACGATATTTTGCATTTGCACTTTTGCAAGACCATTTGCATTAAACACTGAATACCCCTAATGTGTTTTTTGTTTTACCAAGTTTTACTACAAAAAAATTTCTGCAATAAAAATTTGTAAATTCTGAGCCATGAACTGTCACTTTACGCTCTCAATTTGTGTTCTCATTTACTGTAACTCGAGTAAACGAACGCAATTAAGTAAAATGCAGTAAGGTTCAGTAAAAATTTTTAAAAACTTTTGTGACTGACTATAGCCGACATATGTATGCCTTCAAATAATATGTATCCACATTCCAGTTGCTCAAATTATTGACATTGACATTACTTTCTGCTGAATAATCACAAATGTATGTGAAACTTTTTGAAATGAATTAAACAACGTTAAATAAGGTTTTTAAATTTCTACAATGTAGTGCGTAAGTATAAGTGAGCTATACAAGATTACAGCTGTCCCACTGCTTCATCAAACCATTTCACATAAGCGGATAGTCTGAACAGCCCAATACCTGCCAGACTATCTAAGTGCGGCAAAGCACTCCTTGCGCTTGCTAACGCAGGATTTCCTCTTCATCATTACAACTCCTGCAGTAGTAGTTGTAGCTAAGAAAGACCAATATTTCTGGCATGTTTCTCGATATTCCTGTGCCCAGTTAGCACTGCCACTATTAGTCTCACTCGACCTTTCTTGAACTTGATTAGATCACGTATTCCATTCGGGGCCCGCGTTGACGTAGCCACTCGTCAAGTACCTTCGTTTTCACACTTGCGTTGAGCAAGCCGATACGATTCGCGTTAAATCAACAGCTTTCATTGTGATAAGAGGAATGCCAATGAAAGGGCTAATCATTGAGTTGTCCAATGCCACACCATGTTTAGCAATACCATCCGCAAAACAGTTATCAGGACAGTCAGCGTGTCCTATAGTCCATCAAGAGATACCCGGCATCAGACAACCACAAGGGATGTAGAGTAGACAACATTTGTAGCGGCGATGGCCGCTTTACTATCGGTAAATATAAGTATAAATATCCTCTGAAATCCTATAATACCTAAGCCATATTGCCACCCGCGGAATAGCAGAGATTTCAGCTTGCAGGACAACCGCCCTGAAGTCTAAACAGAACTTTTAAATTAAAATTTTCCACATAGAAACCCCTGCCGACCCTTTCCTTCTCTTTGGAGCAGTCAGTGAAAGCATTGACCGATCCGTCGAGGTGGTAGAGTGCAACACATCAAAATAAGGTTTTGGTGTGCAGCAATCAATGTTGTTATGTATACTTTGATGTGGTCTTGGAATCCTGGCAAGCATAGGAAATGTAGCGTTCAATGTGAAAGCCGAGAAGAGAGCTGATGTGTATTTAACATAAAGTTCTCTTAATAAATAAGTTCTCACTTAGTGTTCTCTTAGTTATATTATTAATAAGTTCATGTTTATAATTATGTCAATAAGAATAAATAAATCAGTCTTCAACTAGCATTAAACCACGTTGTTTGTTTATACTTATCATTGGCGACGAGTAAAAAAAGTACTTGTAAATGGTAAAGAAAGAAGACAAAGTAAATGAGGAAAAAGTAGCAGATGAAGTAGAAATGGCGAAATTTATTGGTTCTGCAGACCCTTTTTTACTAGGAGAAGATTTTGATCTTTATGCTCGCAGATTGGATCATCTTTTTAAATTAAATGCTATAAAAGACCCCGAAAAGACTGGATTTTTGGGCAGTTTTGGTGGTGCAGAATTATACCGGGCAATTGTTTCGTTAACGGCTCCTAAAACAGAAAATGACTATACGTATTCAGAGTTGGTGAATAAATTAAAAGTCATTTAAAACCAAAAAGAAATATTATTGCAGAATGTTATAAATTTTTTAAAACTAATAGAATTGTGGATCAGAAACTAGCAGATTTTGTTATTGAGCTAAAACAACAAGCACAATATTGTGATTTTGGTGACTTTCTGGATAAAGCATTATTAATTCAATTTGTATGTGGAGTTGGAAACGAAAAAATACAATTACGATTATTGAGTGAAGTTGATTCAAACAAATTCCAAAAAGCAATAGAATTAGCAAATGCAGTGGAAATAACAACAACGAACGTAGCATTGATCAAAGAGGAAGATGAAAACATTAATGCGTTGAAGAAAAAAGGTCATGGAACGTCAAGAAGAGGGGAGCAAGCAGAACAACAAAGCAGCGCAGTCAACAACAACTCAAATGGTAGCTACAACAAACAAGCGGGTAACGGGAAGCAAAATTTTTATAAAAATGTGATTTGCTTTAATTGTGGTAAGCAAGGCCACATGCAAAAGTTTTGTAAGAAAAAAAGAGGACAACCGAAAATTAAGAGTTTGGAAACGAAAATAAAGAAGAGGAGCAACTGTGTAATTATATAAATAACATAACATCTCTTAAAATTAAACCTTTAAAACTTAAGTTAGGTATTGAGAACATTGATGTAGAATTTGAAGTAGATACAGGGGCGTGTGTTACCGTGATGCATAAGGGAGATTTTTACAAGTATTTTTCAAAATATAAACTTTTAAAGGATGAATTTTCTATAAAGTTAATTTCTGGAGATAGAGTTAAAACGCTTGGAGAATTTACGGTTAAGGTAAATTTTAAACGTTGTAATTTTAATCTAAAACTAATCGTTTTAAATACAGAAATGTATTTTTACCCATTACTGGGTAGGAATTGGATGGGTGTAATTTTTTGTGGTTGGAAATTTTTTTTACTGAGTATGAGTATTGTAACGTTAATTTGGCAATAACTGATTCTGAATTGAAATTGAATAAAATGAAATTTTTAGAAAAGTATAATGCGATTTTGCTAAATCAAACGATTCATATCCAATTTTTTGCAAAGCAAACACCGTTCCTTATGGCCTAAAGGCTAAGGTTGAAAACGAACTCAACAGATTATGCGATGACGGAGTGTTAGTACCTATAACGAGAAGCAATTGGGCCAGTCCATTGGTAATTGTCAATAAAGGGGATGGGTCAATTCGACTTTGCGTAGATTGTAAAAGAACAGTAAACAAATTTGTAGAGATGGAACACAGCGCAATACCACGTATAGATAATATATTGGCATCTATGGCAGGATGGAAAGTATTTACCAAACTAGATTTGACGGGGGCTTATTTACAGGTCGCTGTCTCAGAACGTTCTAGGGAACTGCTAACTATCAACACACATGTGGGTTTATTTCAATTTACTAGATTAGTTTTTGGCCTCAAAACATCACCCCAGATATTTTGTTCAATAATCGATCAGATTTTACGAAATATTAAAAATGTTCAAGTTTATTTTGATGATATAGTAATTGGAGGTAAATCGGAAGATGATTGCAAAGTTAATCTTATATGGGTCTTAGATAGGTTGTTAGAATACAATGTAAAGGTGAATTTGGAAAAATGCGAATTTTTTAAATCGGAAATTGATTATTTAGGGTATCGAATAAATGAAATTGGTATAACACCAAGCCCACAGAAGGTGGATGCCGTTGTTAATGCTCCAGAACCAAGCAACAAAACTCAATTGAAGTCATACTTGGGGATGATTAACTATTATAATAAATGTATTCCTAATTTGTCTGGCGAACTACATTGCTTATATGAGTTGACAAAGGAAAAGGTAAAGTGGGCATGGGGAAAAGAGCATAGTGAAAGTTTTCAACGCAGTTAGCGATTGGTTAATAACATAAATATATTAACACACTATGATCCTACAAAGAAAATCATTGTGTCCGCGGAGAGAAGAGATATTTCGGGTGTGGCAGCAAATCGTCTTCAGAGGTAGGCTATTTTCTTATCAATATATTCATATGACATTAAAGGTAAAGAATATGGCTAATGCAGATGCATTATCAAGATTGCCAATGGGTTATAACTAGGGTTGCCAGAAGGGCCTGATTTGGCCTGATTGTCAAGTTTTTTAATGCGCGTCAAGTGTCAAGTGAAAAAGTGATTTGTCAAGCTTTTTTGTAAGTTAATTTTTTTTCTCAAATTTATTCTAGCTATAGCTATGTACAGACGATTGGCAGATCTTACAATATTGTAAGATATGGCAATATGCTGACAACGTACTGACAATGAAAAATTTTTACCAAATGGTAAATTGTCAGTTCAGACGATTGTAAGAAAACCTTACAATTTCATTGCCAGACAATTGTCAGCCAATAAATTTATCTGCCAACAAAAATTGTCAGTTTTCACGGTTGTCAGATTGTTGTGTGGAAAAATTGCCAGATGTGTTGTTAAACTTTGTCATTTATTATTTATGGACAGCGTTGCCACTAAAAAAATTATCTGACAATGGTGCCATTGTCAGATGTATTAAATTAAACACATCTGCCAATAAAACGAGAGCTTACAATGTCTGACAATTATCTGACAATGGCAAAGTAGAGTGTTCTCACGATTGTGAGATGTCTGACAATATTATTGTCTTACAATGAACTGACAATGCTTTTTCTGGCAACGTTGTAAGACAAAAATTGTAAGTTCAGATGGTTGTCAGACATTTTCTGAACATTTTTCTGGCAATATTGTAAGATCTGCCAATCGTCTGTACATAGCTTATGTAATAATACTTATTAAAAGTATGTGTATATTTCTAAAAAACAAATCTAAAGCCCATATTTTTACTATCAATAGAACTAAAGCTATGTACAGACGATTGGCAGATCTTACAATATTGTAAGATATGGCAATATGCTGACAACGTACTGACAATGAAAAATTTTTACCAAATGGTAAATTGTCAGTTCAGACGATTGTAAGAAAACCTTACAATTTCATTGCCAGACAATTGTCAGCCAATAAATTTATCTGCCAACAAAAATTGTCAGTTTTCACGGTTGTCAGATTGTTGTGTGGAAAAATTGCCAGATGTGTTGTTAAACTTTGTCATTTATTATTTATGGACAGCGTTGCCACTAAAAAAATTATCTGACAATGGTGCCATTGTCAGATGTATTAAATTAAACACATCTGCCAATAAAACGAGAGCTTACAATGTCTGACAATTATCTGACAATGGCAAAGTAGAGTGTTCTCACGATTGTGAGATGTCTGACAATATTATTGTCTTACAATGAACTGACAATGCTTTTTCTGGCAACGTTGTAAGACAAAAATTGTAAGTTCAGATGGTTGTCAGACATTTTCTGAACATTTTTCTGGCAATATTGTAAGATCTGCCAATCGTCTGTACATAGCTTAAGGACTAATATGATACATATTTTTTTGTGCAATTATAGTTTAAAAAATAACTATAACTTTCTGTACAATTATTATAAAAGTGCCAACACTGATATTTACCCCATTACTCAATACTAGTAAATTGACAACATTGAATTAGAGAAGCAAGTCGTGGACTTTTCGTCGGCGGCGGCGCAAGTACGAAAATTCGTCGGCGGCGGCGGCGATTCGGCTTGAGCCGGGGTTTTACCGGCGCGCCATCCTTCTATCAGCTTAGCCGACTTGATATACCCATGGTGGAATAATACAGGCGGTTTTTCATTGTTTTTTTTAATAAAACTTATGTGTTTAAAGAATTGTCAAGTTATTTATAAAAATTATTATTTATTTATTATAGACTAGCTAAAAACTCTCAGCAAAATTGTTTTTACGAGTAAAAGTTAAAATTCAATTCGTATTTCCAATAATAATTATCCAGAAGTTCTTCTTTAAAAACTAAAAATCTCATTTATATATTTAGTATGAGGATTTTTATTTGTCAAGTTTTTTTTCAAAATCAAGTTTTTTTTTGGTCAATGTCAAGCTTTTTGGCAAATTAGATCTGGCAAGCCTAGTTATAACACACGTATTGAATATGATAGCATAAATAGTTTGAGCACTTCAACTTTTCCATTGAGTGCAGAAGAGGTAAAAGAGTCAATGAAAAAAGACTCGTGTATGACAGAAATTTATAATTCTATTATAACAGGCAAGTGGCTAACAGAAAAGACAGGAGAGCTACAAAAATATTATTCAAAAAGAGATTCACTTGCTACAGAAAATGGGTGTTTATTTTACGGCGATAGAATAATACCGGTTACTATACGTAATGATGTTTTGAAATTAATTCATGATCAACATATAGCAATAGTTAGAAGTAAAGCTTTGGCAAGAACAGTTGTTTGGTGGCCAGGCATTGACCAAGATATTGAAAACTTTAATAATAAATGTGATTTTTGTCTATATATCAAAATGGATAGAGGCAACATATCCATTTGAAAGAATTCATATCGATTTCTGCTCTTTAAAGGGACAACAGATTTTGATTTTGTATGATGCGTATTCAAAATGGATGGAGGCTATTCCTTTTAAAACAACTACAGCAGCTGGAGTAATTGAAAAACTTCGGTCAATTTTTTCTACGTTTGGGCTTCCATTTAGTATTGTAAGTGATAATGGGCCTCCTTTTAGTTCCAGAGAATTTGTTGAATTTTGTAAATCTAACGGTATAGTTCCACCATACCACCCCCAATCTAACGGCAGTGCAGAAAGAGCTGTACAAACTTTCAAAAATGGATTGCGGAAATCACTGTTGGAGCTAAAAGAGGCCGGTATATCTTTACAACTAAGAATTGACCGATTCTTATTAAAGTATAGAACAACTCCGACCTCTTCAATTGGCTTAACACCTGGAGAAATGATTTTTCAATACAAACCACGAACATTACTTAATGTGTTAAATTCTAATAAATTGAATGTTACAGCGGAAACCAATTCAGAATCAGTTAAACCAAATGTGGGAATTAAACACGGTTCAGAAGTTTATCAGAATAAAGTAGTACAATTCAATGTTGGGGAGGAAGTATGGTACAGAAATGTTTTTTCCAATTTTGATAAATGGGTAAAGGGAAAGGTTATTAGTAAACTAAGTAGTTACAGGTACCTGGTTTTAGTCAATGGAATACAAAAACAGGCACATACGGATCAAATGAGAAAGAATACAAATTTGGATAAAACTTTGGTTGAAACTCGTAAAGACTTAAATAAAACGACTACAGAAATTCAAAGTACCTAGTATTACTGATACGACTACAGAAATTCAAAGTGATATTACTGAGGAAGAGGGGCAACGAATTGTTACTCGAAGTATGGCTAAGAAGACTAAAATTATAGGTGGGAAATGATTTTATTTAAGTTGGGAGGAATGATCTGTATTTAACATAAAGTTCTCTTAATAAATAAGTTCTCACTTAGTGTTCTCTTAGTTACATTATTAATAAGTTCATGTTTATAATTATGTCAATAAGAATAAATAAATCAGTCTGGATTTTCAGGTTCCACGATGGCTTGCTACCAAGGATTGTACTCAGATATTTAACGTTCTCCGAGACTGTCAGATTTGTTCTGTTGAGTTTAGGTGGCGCAAACCTTTTGACCTTGTAGCCCCTAGTAAAAAGTACCAATTTAGTTTTCGCTGTATTGACACCAAGTTCGCAACTGATACTCCAGTCCCAGTGCGGATTCGATACATTGGGATATTGTATCCAAGTGCTTGCGAGGGACTGCAACTGCTACGTGGTCCACCAGAGAGTAAAGTGCCGGTTCTACAGACTTGCCGTTGGTATAAGCAAGTTCCGATGAAAAGAGATGTTCCATAGGAGTGGTCATTCTCAAGGGGATATCAATAGCTCTTTCCAGTGTTTTGAGCAGCAAGGATGTCAGACTGATTGGCCGAAAATCCTTGGGCTTAGCGCGTGATGTCTTGCCACGACATTCGCTATGCGAATGTGCAATGTCAGGACTCTACAAAGTTGGTTTAGCCTTTCCTTTACAAACCACTGCGTTGCAAGCCAAGTTAGTGGCATAGTATAGTGAACCATTCAAAGAGTCTACCGCTGAATCAATGACCCTAGTAATATTTATCATTGGGACCGAAGTTAGAGAATTGAGGAGAAGATTATTCTGTAACTCCCAGTTTTCTCCTATATATTTACGATACGATCCGCGTAATTTATAAAACCTCTTTACGGTTAGATACAATAAAAGTTGGTTCCGGACCTCTATTGGCTATTTCCAAATTGCTATTTACTATAAAATCGAAAAGCCTTCTTGTGTTACTGCTGCCCCGTGAATTGTGGTGCGAGTTACCATCAGCGCATATGATGGCGTCTTCATGCTGATTACTTAGGTCACAATCCCTCGCTCCTTATCATTTAGTGGATGCTCTCCGTGGTCATGTTTTTTTTAAGAGAAATAACACTCAGGTAATTAGTATGCCTACCAACCCGTAGGTGTGTTACCTTCTTTGGGAAAGGGATAGTGAGAGAGGACAGATGGTGAAAGAGAGAAAGCTTAATTTTTACAACTGATATTGCGCGCTGTGTTAGTTTTTAGATCAGTGTTGCAGCGTCTCTGATGTCAAGTAGGCGCATTAAATGTGTTTTAAGCTGCTGTAGCTATTTTATTAATTATTTTACTTCGCCGGCGATTTTGCTACAATACCGACGAAGGAGGGCGCTGTGATGTCCGCTAGCATACACCAGTATCAATTGCTGCCAGAACTGTTCAGTGACCAGTGCTATGCCTTCATCACTTAAACACTCCGACAACAACAAATACAATGGCATACTAATGCACATCTGAAAAATGCTGGATGTTATGACTTGTCTGAAGCTGGGCTCGAACCCACGTTCTTAGACATTATTTGCTTTGCAGTCAACGCGCTAACTACTTCAGCCAACAGCACCCTCAAATGCCATGTAACTGGAGACTAGCCAGATCGTACCCGATCCTGCTCCCAACGGTGTCTTCACCACTGTAAAATTAAAGATTCGCAATGTGTTTTTAGCAAGGACACAGGATCTTATACTGCATGACCTATTGACAAAAAGTATCTTTTAGCCCTTTAGACCCATTCTTGGTAAACCCAGGGTTCCAGCACTAGCTCCTCCTTTTTCTCTATCACTCGGAGGAGCAATGAAGGTTGATTTCTGTCACCGCCATGCTGCATATTTGTTACAACTGTGACGCTGGCGTCCTCCTGGTCGTCTTCTTCCTCCGCTATGTCCATCTATTCATCTCAGAAATGAAAAGAGCATCATCAAAGTAAGGACAACTGGTTTTTTCATTACAGGGCATGCTTCCTTTGGGCTGCCTGCCCATTGGTGAGCTGTTCAGTCAGTTTGAAGCCTAAGCTCAAAATATAGCCCAAAGCGGAACTCCTCTTAGTGACAGCCACACGGGAGGGGTTTTCGTGCCGGAGTTTATTCCTTCACCGTCTTTTCCCGCACAACTGGCGCGTGGGAGACATAGGGTTTGGCCGACTTGGACATATCCGAACTCGCCATACCCGAAGGACATACCCGAACTCGCCGTACCCGAATCAGGGGTTTCAACCAGTTTAATACCGGTAAGGACATTGGCACCGCGCTGTTCTTCTTTGGGCAACCACCTTTGGGCTGTATTGCTCTTTTACGGTCCACCATCTTGGGAGTGCTACGCTGATTTCCCACAGCCACAAAGCATACAGAGGTGACAGAATGGAAGAACTATATATGCGCTATTTGCGGGTCACTCTATACGCACAATTAACGAAAAAGAAATGAAAAAATTATTTGCAGTCACTTTGATATTATTTTTCGCGTACATTTGAAAAGTACGTAATATTTCAGTAAAAATTAAAAAATCTCAACTTTCTTGAATATGTAAGCATTTTTCGTGTACAAATTTTGTACTATTTTTTTGTTTACATCCCTTATTCGTAGCATTTTGTACTTTATAGTTGTCTTTCTTCACCGACCAGCGATTTAGCTGATTTGGACCATTTGCATTTTTTACATGTCTGTTAGTAGTTTGTGCCACAGCACCAGAAGTTCTCAGACTGACCGGGCCTGATGTAGACACCAGCCTACGTGTGGATGTGTTAGCTTCAAGCAAAAACTTAACAAGAAATGTGCCTGTTTTTATGCAATTTTATTTTGTTTTCCTATGGGGGTAGTTTTTTCTCTTATTTTTTTAAATGTTTCGTAAGATTCCAGTGAATCCAGCTTAACACTGGGTCTTCACGTAGCAATTTCATTGCTGAGAAAAAACAAAAACATCAGCAGAGTTTTGATAGTTCGATTGCTGATTGCTTTTAGGTGGAGAACACTTAAATTGCTTCGTCACAAATTCAAAATTTGCATAGTGAGAGGTTGTATAAATATGCTATAATTTTATATACATAAAGAGGGGAATTGTTGATAAAATTGTATTATTTTAAATATTCGCAAATGCACTGACTATAGAAAAGAGAAATGACAGCAGATTGATAGGCAATAATTGCTCAAGCAATCATCGCGCAATGGATTGCCACTTATGGCAATCGCAGTCCAAATTTAATGAACGCAATCAAATTTGACGATTGCCGCAATGGATATTGCTACGTGAAGACCCAGTGTAAGACTGTGTAACAATATTAACCAAAAAAACTGTTTATTTTGTTTTTTCTTTTATTATAAATTTTAAACTTTTTTAAAAAACACTCAGTCAAAATAGTACATCATAGTTCTTTTTATACTGAAATTAAATACTTAAACTAAGAATATATTAAAGATTTTGAATAACCTCTGCACCAGAGGGCTGCAACGAGTACCAGTTTTATTAAATTACGTGCGAGTTAATCGTAACACCAAGTCGTGTTAGTTGAATACAAAGAAGTTACCGAGTATGAAAATAGAAAAAACACGAAACTTTGTTCGGAATGGTTGTGATATTGTATTAATTTTTTTCTGCGTTCTTACTTCTTTCTGCAATCAACACATGTACAAGTAAAAAGTTATTGTGTGTATTGCCATGCATGAAGCTCGCAATGTATTGAAGAACGAGCGAAAAAAAACAACAAACCAATAAAAGCGAGTGCTTAAAAGTATCCGAGACTAAAAATTACTTAGTAAAAAGCGAGTGGGCTCGCGGGTATTATGTATTGTTGCAGATGTCTGCTATGTACAACGTTTTTGCTTGGAATTCACAAGATTTTGGCATCTTTCTTTCGAAATTGCGTTTCTAATTAGTTTAACAGCCGTCCAAAGGGCTTCATTACTGGTTGGCTCTATTTGCGACACACCCTTCTTTATATCTGTCCATAATTATCAATTGGATTGAGATATGGGGACTGAGCGGGCCATTCCACTTTTTTGCTCGCATGATTCAGGTCATTTTCTTGCTGGAAGACCTCAGAAGCATACGGTAGCATTACTTCCTGGAGGATATTAACGTAAACTGTCTTATCCATGACTGTTCTAATCCACTATATGGGTCCTACACTATAATAAGAAAAGCATTAGGGTGCCTTCTGATGTAAGAACGTGATCCCTTGCCTCCAAATAAAACAACTTTGGACTTATCTGTCCAAAGAACATTTCTCCACTTTTCTGTTGGTCATTCCAAATGTGCTATTTTTTATTGGTTCTATTATTTTACCGGCACTGCATGTATTGCGATACTGGATCGCGATAAATATACTTACATATGTATGTATATTGTGCCTTATTACGGATGTCGACAGATTAAAGAATAATGTTGTGTTTCTTTAACCAAGTTCAATTTCTCGAAGGCGAAAATTAGACAACCGTAATAAGGCCCATTTTACGTGTAGCAGTGCCTTTAGAAGCAAATATTTTTCAGATGATGTTCTTTGAATGAAACGTTTTTTCTATCCTTGTGTAGTTGAACCAATCAATTTAGGAGAGAAACGAGCAATAATTAACATTCGATGCGACGGCAGAGCAATAGTGTACATACTATATAAATACATACATACATATGTATTGCAAAATCAGGAATATTAAAATTTATATCGAACGTAAGCTTGAAAGGACCTCTATTAAAGTGCACATACATATACAAAAGTACCGTTATACAAATCAGACAATAAAATTTAATTATGCCAATAATATACCAATAAATATTTATCGTATAGCACTTTGAAATGATACCTCCTATTCCTTTGATATCCGTGGCATATTGTACAAGTTATGACCCAATGAGGCAATTCACACTAGACTAATTATGCTGGCATAACATGGCAGCTTATTGGCATTTTCGGTGAAGAGACTAGTTTTTGGTTGCCATAATTTTTTAACCAGCTTCAACCCCGCATTAGCTGAACAAAACTAATACATACACAATTTAAAAAAAACACACACATATCAAATGAATACAAAAACACAAGCATGTGTATACGTATACTATTTCATGCCAGATGAATTAATCCAGTGTGCTTTGGAAAGAACAAAAGTTATCGGACTAATAATTAGTCTAGTGTAAATTGGCTCAATGAAAATATTTTATTTATTTATTGGTATATATGTATTCTGCAAAGTAAATTTGCAGAATATAGTTGCACAAAAATGGCGCCGGTAACTAGACCATATGTCCAAGATGTTATTAACAGTATCTTAAAAAAGTTTTGTGACTGACTATACACGACCTATGCCTTCACATAGGAAGTAGTAGCAACGTGGTTGTCAACGAAATTCCACAAAAGAACCGTAAGACTATACGGTTATCCGTGGCAAATCAGTCAACCAGTGCGAGCGAGACGAAAAACTCTCAAAGGCTAAACAACACACGCAAGTCTGACCGCACTTAAGAAATAATTACGATGACGCGAGAGCTGTTCTTCAGCCCAGAGCTGCTTAACGACTGTCAATGAGAATATAATTTTTTAAAAGCGCCGAAAAAAATGAATATTTCCCATATGATAAGACTCAGGGATGCAAAAGTTGGTACAATTGTACTTTTTTTTAGCACTATTTGAAAGTACAATAGCACCTCCATGCCTAATTTAGCACTATTTCATAATTTTCTAGTTTTATTTCATTACAGGAAATTGTTTAAAATTATTATCCCATTTTGTATATGGCAACTTCATGTTAACCATTCGCTGTGAATTGTTTTATACCAAAAGTGGAATTATACAGATGATGGCGATTCTACAACATTACAATAACAACCGACATCTCAACTCTTAGTTTAACATATAAAAATTTTGACACACGAGCCTCTAATATGTGGAAAAAAGTAAAACACCTATTTAAATGGGCCTTGTTTTGGATGAAGGAATCAGATATTAAAAATGAACCGATGTTTACTGATATTCCAAGAATTGCTAAAGGAATATTATCCATCACACATTCGTCTGCTGTAAATGTGGAAAGATTTATTTTCGTTTCGAAATTTAATAAAAACAAAAGAACAGAACAGGTTGTTTGTTTCGACTGCCTCTAATCTAATCCAAAAAAAGGATTTGCTGAAGCCCTCTAATTCGTGCTGCTTCAATTTAGAAATGACTAAGAGTTTGTTAGCAAGAAGTATATCATAAAGTATAATTTTATATTCAGATCTCAATAACTGATAGTCTTTTGTGTACCTTTTCGAATTAAGCATTAAATTTAATCGTAAACTTTGTCTACATAATATATACATATGTAAGTACTCAGTACAAATGAATTTAAATTATATACATATGTACAAATGAATTTTTATGTACGTTTTCAATTAATTGTTAATAAACAATATTTAAAAAATAAAAAGTACATATTTTCTTTAAACTTAGTACAATTTGAAAATTTCATTTTGCATCCCTGATAAGACTATTACGTAATGATATTTTTTTCTTTCATGCTTAACTGTTTTAGAATTATAGATTAACAATTGCACTTCCGTTCGTATGGAACATTTGAAAAATTTAATATGCAGCACAAAATGAGGTTGTGTTTTGTTTCAATGAAAGCTAATTAAATTTTAAATACAAGGTTCTTATTCTCAAATTAACGGTTTTAGATTAAAAATCAATTTTCTAAAAATTTGACACTAAGTTTTAAGTTCCTATTGCTTGCAATGTAAAATATTTATTGCAGCAGTTCTTTCAGATGCTACTAATGACAGTCATAGTCTTATCAACATAGTATTTGTTGCAATCTGAAAGTGTTGCCAAGTGACCAACTCCATATTACTCGCTCGATCAGCTAACACATTACGTGAATATTGGGTATGGAGGAAGAACAACTAAAACATGCATAGACTGCAATATTATATTTCAACAAATGTGTTTTGTGTATCTTTGCATTGTTGGATTCAGCTTTCTTTAGTTTTCTATAGCTGACTTTTGAGAGTTTACAATATCATAGCTGTTATTAATAAATCTCTTTCACTATATACATATGTACATAGATACTATTTCATATTCAAGTCTTGATTACTTTGGTGTTGATATTAAAGTCGATATCAACCATTTTACTTGTGAAAGCTTACCATTTTTTCTTCTTGTAGCTACCGTAGTATCGCCAATTCTTATCCTCACTCGCAATCTGATATAAAAATTCTATGTTGCTTTTGATTTTTCTCCTCGAAGATAAAAAGCGTCCTTTCAACAAGTCTTTATCTCACTTTATAAGACCCCATTTACTAGCCATTAATTTCAATCAGGTGGAAGCTTCTTCCTGCATTACTTTCAATGACTAAAAGCTCATCCCGAGATTGGTTCTTACCTTCATTATATACGTCTAATTCTTTGAATTTTAAAATTACGTCTATTAAATTAAACAGAAAACCAACCGTATAGTGAGTGCATTTCCCGCTTTTTAGCTCAATATTTGAAATATTCAACATAGTAAAAAAATGTTTTACATGCAAGGATTATTAACAAAAGATTATTGTTAAATATCTAAGGTATCTGAAATTACCAAAATCAGCAGTCACATAAAGCATTCCTCCGTAAAAATTTCGAAGAGAGCGAACTAATTTGACTAATAATCACCCTTATTCCAGTTGTCAACATCCACGTCACGTCAATACAATAAAAAAATTGGGGTTTGTATTGCTCTCGAGAACAATTTTGTGCTACTGACAGTCTATTTCTGTTTAAAAAAGGTCTAAAAAATATCATGACCCTACCAACAGTGTAGTAAGTTGTTTTCTGCAACGAATAGACAAGCCCCAACTTTTTGCTATTGTGTTGACGCGAAGTCGATGTTGACAAATGGAATAAGAATAAATATAATATTGATATCAAGACAATTAAAAACTTGTAAAATCCTGAAATTAAAAATCTCTCAATTTACACGAAAAACGAAAAAATTTAGCAAATCGTGAAAAACAAAAGCAACTCGTGTTAGGCGATCCATCAATACTAACGTTACTACCGTATGCTAAACGATCAATAAATATCGTGGTACTGGAACGCGGTCAATATTTATTTTAACTTATTACGGTTGTCGAATATTCGCCCACTAGATTAAAGCACACATTCCTTAATTTAGTACACCGTCGATGACGAAAATTCGACGGCATTCCTTGTAGCAATAGTGTCAAAAATTACAGAATTATGCTACAATTTCCACCACTGCTTCATACTACCTTTAGAAGTTGATGCATACGAATATTTACCTTGCACAGATTTATTTATAAGTGTGTATGTACTTATATTTTAATCCATAATGGATAAAAAACACGTGTAAAAAGAAAACAAAACTGATTTCTCAAAAACAAATTTAGTTCTGGTCAAGGCGAATTCACTTTGAATTCGTGAAAGTGAACTCGCTTTGGATCTGCTTTTTCCTACATACTATGTACATACATATGCATATGTATACTTATATCTATGTCGTGTTTACTCAGCAGCAGAAATAATATCCATTTGAGTTCCATCGCCTTCTATAGGTGATTGCGCGTTTGCTTCAGATATATGAGCGTTTTGAAGACTTTGTTCTAAGGACATAATCTCGGAATATTCTCCACTTGCATGATTTTGCTCCACTGAAGTATGTGCGGAATTTTCTTCTTCGATTCCCTCTTTTCCACCGCCGCTTTCATTTAGATTATCATTGTTAATAGAATCATTATTAGATGACTGTTCCAACAAATCTGGGTTGATGCCTCGAATGATTTCTGTCAAGCGTTGTATTTCATTTCGGGCATCCTCCAGTTCACTCTGTAAATATGCAATGTTGTCTGCCTGAAGGCGAGCATCACCTAAATTTTGAAGCAAATATTGAGTGGGATCTTCTGGACGTTCTTTGAGAATCCTTACAAATACTTTTGTTAGCGATTCTATTATTCCTCCACGCTCCAAATAACGTCTATATTCATCACGTTTGGGATCAATAGGCTATAATTAAAAGATATTTAATTAATTGCAGGTAAAAATGGAAACGAAGCAGCATACTTTAAATGCCATAATGTCGGCCTTATTGTTTGTAATGGACGGTCAAATCAGAAAATCGTAAGAAAACACGAAGTTATAGTTATACTCCACTATGACTTAAAAATAACTGTTCTATTTAAAGAAACATAAATGCAAAAAACATATGTATACTTAGAAATGTATGTATATGTTCATACATTTGTAAACAAGTTTTTCTGGGCTTACACGATTCACAAAGGTTTTGCGAAAGCTGCCACATGTGAAAAAAATAGAATCTATTCACAAAGCAGCATTTACAATTTCTAACTGTAAAACCTTGGTATATTAATACAGGTGGTGTTGCAGCTGCAACAACACTGCTTTTAGGTTCGAAGCTGTCAAAAAGTACAAAAGAATTTTGTTTCTTTTCCTTTTCTTATTTGCATTTGAAACATGTGATAAAGTGTGCTTTTTTAGCAGTGTAGGTGTGTGCTAGTAATACATAATCATATTTTGACAGACTCAAAAAAAAGTCCGTTAACGCTTCGACACTACCTATATTATTCTACCATCAGATTTTGACATAAACCAATTATGTTTCTAGCCATGGATCAAGATTGCGCACTCAGGCGTACAAAATAAATTCTAGTGCGCATTTACGTCATTGGTGACCGTTTCATAGCACAATTGTGCAGAGAATACCCAAAATACGAGCGAAAGAAGTATGTCTGTAGTATTTTTCATTCTTTACACAAAGCAAGACACTCAAAATCAACGAATTTTACACTTATTAAAAAACAAAAATAATAAAAATCGTCAAAACTTCTTAAAACCAATTTCTATTTTATATGATCTTTCATTATAGTTAATATGCAATCAAAGACTCTTTTTGCCTTTCAAAATGTGTTCTACATAAACATACATTATTTCTAAAGCTTCTTTTAACTTAAATACCTATTATTGGTTAAAGTACCTATACAAAAATTGTTAAAATTAAAAAGATTTTAAAGAACTTTACCTCAAATCAAAATCAATCTATGTAAATACGCGTGTAATTCACAAAATAAAAAATTACGTTTAATTATAATTATATAATATATGTATGTATATTCGTACAAAATTCTTGCATATGGGTTAGTATAAAAAATGTATAAGAATGTATGTATGTGTTAGTTTCGGCCACAAATTTCTTGGATCTAAAATTTTTCGATATACTTATGTATGTATGTACATATTGATACGTTTCGGCCTTTTCGATAACGTTTACTTGTTTGAGTGTGTTACATTCATTATGTATCACTGGATAGCCATCAGCAGCTGAGTGCTTGCGGCCTACGCTGTTGTTGCTGTATCCTATTCTCTTGCTTGATGATGAACTGCAGTCATGTGTACATGTATTACTTGCATTTCCTGCAGATTCAATATTCTCGAGCTCTAGTTTATGACGTTCCATCGTAAGGAATCAGCTTGGCGTTGCAAATGTTTTTGTTCCAGTGCCAGTTTTCCGTGCCCCTCAGCTAGTCGAGCTCTTTACAGACACTGACGCTCCCTTATTTCTCTATGCCGTTTTTCCACTTCATGCAATTCACGCTCCCGCTCAAAATGACGCTGCTTTAGGGAATGGCCTTGTTCCTTTGTGACACATATCTGGTTTGTTTTCTAGGCGCTTTGCAGTTGCGCTGGAAATGACTGCTGTTACCACAGTTATAGCATTTAGCTCAGTCCTTGTGTTGTTGCTCAGCTAATGCTTGCTTCGCTGCCTCCTTAATGCTTGTCATTAGGCTATTATAACTTTCCGCACCCTCCTCCATATTTCGCACCTTGCATATTTGGGGCTTACAAATAATTCTAGTAGTTTATTCTGCTAAGGCGAATGCGACAGTTTCTCCAAAGGATACTTTTTGTGTGACACATACTGCAAGCTTGGCGTCCGGATCACGAATTCCGTTTACAAACGCTTCCATTTTGAAGTTATCCAAAAATGGGTGATTTTCGCCTGGATACATCAGTTGCATAAGCCGCTCAATTTCCATTGCAAAATACTGTAGAGATTCATTTGGCTTCTGCGCAATTCCATACATCTCGCGCTTGTGTTCGCCGCCGTACTTTCGCTGTAGTGCCACTATTATGTGATCGTAGCTGTTTCTACAACTTACTGGTACGGTTTCAATTACCTCTGCCGCTGTGCCTTTCAACGCCAAAATTAACTCTTATGGCCTTTTCTTAAATACATTAAATGGCGCACTGCCATCAAAGCAAGGTGTTTTTATTCTGCTAGAATTCTGGAACAACACTCACTGATCCTTCTTGGAACTGTAGATTATTAATTTTTGTTTCCATATCCAAGCCATTTATTTCAAGATTTTTCATTTTTTCTCTAAGTCGGATAGTTTTTCGTCGAATTTAGCGACTTGCACTTCGATCCCATCCACTCTTTTGTTTATGGTCTCAGAAATTTCTTGAAGCTTCTCGTTTGTAGCCCTGGATGTTTCGTGAATTTCGGTTTTGCCGTTATTAACTTCGGCTTTAACTTTTGCTTCCATTTTGTCCATCAAAGCGGGCAATAACTGCTTGTTTTCTCGCGAGTACATACCTCTATTTCCTCTTTGCCCACGAATTCGTATGTACTGATGTCGATATTACGTCGCTTGAACTCATCTATCAGCCTCTTCTGCAACTCAGTCTTATTACCTATTGTGGGCAGTCCCACTTGCTCAATTCCTTTTTGAGTTGTTCCACTTTTACTTCTTCAAACTTCAGGATCGTTATAATTAATTATTTTTTTTAAATTAGTTATCCTTTATTTTATTTCTGAAATTTCACTTCTAACACCAATTCTTACGTTTCCACCTTTTCGATAACGTTTACTTGTTAGAGTTCTTTTAATTAGTCAAAAATAAAAACAACAGAAATTGATTTTAGCTTAATGATGTTTTATTTCCTTTAATACCACTGTTTTATAAAATACACAAAGTAAAAATTTTTTCATAACATATCTATGCACGAAGTTCACCATGCGGTAGCTTACACAAGACTGACTTATTGGTGCCTTTCAGTAACGGCTTTTATGCCTGTTGACTGTTAAGGTTCTCGAACGTAGTAGACAAATCCTCCCCATGACAATAAGCTTGCTTGTGTAAGCCTGTGTTGTTATTCACCTATGTTATGGTTACTGCATGCAGATGGCAGTAGCAAATTTATAATGTGGATTATGAATCAACTAGCCAATTTTATGCCAATTTTTGCCGTAATCCAATCGAGGGCGTTAGTCTTTATTTACAATTGCTATGAAGATTTTTCATACAGATTTCATGAACAATCTTGTATATTCTTGTTGCTGTTTCTAGAACTTTCTGTTTCCGTTAGTTTGTATTTGAGTGCTCTCAAATTTGCATGCACACAGTTGATTAAACTGTGCTTAATTATCGCTGTATTTTTATTTCCATTAAATTTGAATCTACATTTGAATTTTGTGACAATATGTAAAAATTATCAGAAACATATACAAAAGTGAATTGCAATGTGTTAAATTCGTGGCCACTACTGTATATGTAAGTAGTATCTAAATATTAGTGGTGGAATTTAGGTTTAAAAATATGTATGCATAATGCACTCTAATATTTATGCGCATGCCTTATTTTTAAAATAAATATGTACATACATACGTATATACCCAATGACCAATTCCTTCGTTTATGATAGTGTAAAACATTCGATATCGACAATAAAAAACGTGACGAAAAAAGTTCGACTGCCGCTCAGTTTTGCTTCAAATGGTACTTTAGTATATTTGATAAAAGCTGACACATACATAAATACAACATGCTACTCTTTATTCAAAATTTATCGTAACGTATGTGACAGCAATCTAGAGAAAATAAATTTTTAAGTAGAGAACGTTAAACGTTGACTTGTGTCAAAAAACAAAAACAGCGAAAACTAAAAACAAAGCCAAACAATTACATGCAAAATTAGAATTACACACGAAAACAAAGTGAATGTCGGTAAACTTATTTATTTAATGTGTACATAAGTATATATAAATATATATATATATATATATATATATATATATATATATATATATATATATATATATATATGATGAATGATGAAACATTTCCATGTCATGCAGCGTTCCGCGGGATCCTTAAAAATATAATGTATGTACATATGTAGGCTATAATATGTATAATGTATGTATGTAGCACACAACCTCTACATTTGTACTGTTACTTGCTTTCAAAAATCGTCATGTATTGTGTTCGAGTTGTGTAAAAATATACAAACACTAAAAAAATAGATATTGTTTATTTTGGAACACTGATTTATAGAACATTTTATTTTCGAATCTTAGGTTAAGTGGGTATGTATGTATGTATATATATAGTATGCATATACTATACATACCGTAATGTATACATATATACATACATACATATGTACATATACTATGTATAGTCAGTCCATTAGAGATTTGGGCAACAAAAAATTAAAATTACACAAATTTCAAAACTAAAAAAGTATTTCCATCAAAGATTCAGTAAATAATAGTAAATAATTTTAGAATGAAAACATTAGAAAACACATTCATTAGAGGTCCATCACCCTCATATTCAGAGGAGGTCAACTCAGAAAATGTTGTATCAGCTACTCTTCCAATAGGATCATTGCATCAAATGGAAAGGGAGACAGTAAAATCACGGGAGAATCGTGACTTTTATAATTGTCATAGCCAGCAATTGCAGCAACAGCATTACGAAGATGGTTCTTCTCAACGTGCTAAACATGGTCGCAATACTTTTGCATTTTGGACTATTGTAATAATTCTCTTAGTGCTGACGGTGGGTAATTTATTGTTAACTCTAACGATTATTGGAGTTTTGCACTTGGGCAAAGGCATTCATGGTATGGAATTTATACCTGAGGAAGATGTGATAAAATTCTATGGCGATACTGATCTAGATCGAATATTTTCTAGAAATATTGGACAATTTGAGGGTTTTGCCGATGAGCCCGTAACTATAACTGGCGATGATGCCCCCGTCTATGTGCGTATGCATCATCGTAATAGTCAAATGGTTAATCGAATGATTATGGATAAAACCGGTATACAATTTCGTGGAGTCAATAGCTTTGAAATCAACGATCCGACTAATGGTAATTCGATTTTCACAACACATCGACCGCATTACAATATACCACAGGGTGTAGAAACCTTATTGTCAAAAACTAATAGTGCCAGTCGCATCGTTAGTCCCATTGATAAACCGTTAACTATAGCATCATCGGATAATCGCATATTTATAAAAGGTTCTCAAGGCATAGAAACGGATTCGGAATATCTGTATATGCAAGCTGAAATTAATATTCAAATTAATTCCACTCAAGGCGGCATACACGTAGAAGGAGGCTCTACGGGAATTTATCTAGATATTAATAAAATGCCTATAGTTAATTCGGAAATGGGATTACGCACGGGTAGTGTCCAATACAAATTATGTGTTTGTATGCCACTAGGTATTGTTTTCCGCATTACCATACCGCGTATTCATAATGGATCAAAAGTGTCTTGTGCTCATTTTAGTGGAAAACATGATCCATGTTTAGTCAATTAAAATTGTTGTATTTGAGAGAGCTTTGCTTCAAAAATAAATACACACATACATATACCTACTTATAGTCATAAACATTTAATACATGTAAGCAATATACATATGTACATACTTATATTCATATGCAAGTACATATGTCGTAGGTATGTACAATTATGTACGGTATTCCACGGATAATTACCCCGCTCAAAAATCTCAGATTTTTGCGCAATTAAGCGGGGAAAGCATTTAAACGAATTCGTTTTATTACCTCGGTGAGGTAATTATGCGAATACTTTTAATTATCTCAGAGAGAAAATTACGCGAATAAGCTTAACTACCTCTTCAGAGTAGTTACTCTGAATTTTAAAATATATTCAAGCATAAAACAAATATTACTTAATTAACATTTTATTTAAATTTTGGTTCAAGAAAAAAAAGCAATTCATATCACATATACGCATATGTAAGTAAAAATGAAGCAACAGTAACTAAAAAACTTCAACGAAACTTATATGTAAGTATGTACCTATTTGTTTATATATGTTGTACGTACATTTTGTTTAAATCCTGTCGGAAACTGTGTTATCTTTAAATTTATATTTTAATTTAAGCTATTTCGCAACTAGTGCTGACTGACACTTGGATTACTTTTCAATGGAATCAACTAACTATTTTAACATTGCGACATCCTAGGAGATAGTCAATTGTCCGACTCTGCATTACTTTCCAACTAACTAAAGTTAACTTCTTAAACGTTAGCTTTCAGTTAACTTTTTGTAGTTAGCTGTAACCTAACTGCTTTTCCGTTGGATATAAGTAGATTTTGTTTTAATTAACTGTAAGTTAGTTAGATTTAAGTCAACCAAAAGTTAATTGTCTACGCTTTAGCGGAAAACTAAATTTTGTATCGAACTGTCATAATTAATTAAACATTTTTAAAAGTATTGGTGTAAGTTTTGAAAAATAATAATTATTAATTAATAATATAAAAATGTTGTATTTGTTGATGGTTTTAGCTAGTCTATTTCATTGGTGCCAGTGTCAAATCATCATTGGACCTTAAACTATATTCTTGAAAAGTTTCAAACCTCTTATCTTACCCAAAAATTTTAAAAAAACAAATGAGAATTTCAAAAATTATAAAACTATAAGCTTTGAAATTTATTCAAAAAAACACAACAAACAAATCTTGCATTGCTTACTAGATAGCTTAAATTTAGTCCACAAAAGTTAATTTGAAGTTCGCTATTTGTGTTGTCAGCTAAACATTTTCCGACAGGGAATCAACAAATGATCACACACATACATATGTACATATTGTTAGTTGTATTAGTGATAGTGTTGTAACTAAAATTATCCGTGGATTACTGTATATCTTTGGCAAAAAGAAATACACACCGTTATTAAAGTATGCGTACGGCCTCTTTTTCACTAATTTTCTAAAAATGTCAACATATCTCAAATTATTAAAAAGGAAATAAAAGTAAAAAATCATTTGAATTTCCCAAAAAAACAATATTTCTATTATCGAATTTCCTTTGTGTATACTAACTTAACTGTGTAAAAAAACTTCACTTTACGCTAAACCGAATATTAATGACACTATGCTTTTAGGAGTACATAAAGTAATTGAATTTTTTTTAGTCAAATTATGTTGTATTACATTTTTTTTACTGAATTTGTATTAGCATAACATTGGTAAACAAAATAAAAATAATAAAAAAAACTAACTGAAAATAAATATTGTTAAATTTTTTATTCGACCGTATGTATATTTATGTTACTTGGTGAAAATTAAAATTTAGTATTATTTTAGAAAATAAAATGAATTTGTACTTCTATTTCATTTTATTCTCTTTTTATTAATTATGAAAAATAAAAATTGTTAATTAAATAAATTTTTTTTGGTTTTTCACAAAATAAATGAAAAAAGCGCCGTAATTGCGTGTCGAAATGTTTTTTTTTTCAAATTGTACTTTTTGGAAATAAATGAAAAAAAAAGAATTTTAAAATTTTTTTTGCGTTCAAAAACGCTTAATTTTGTTCAAAAAGCATTTAAACTTTTTAACAAAAGAATACACTGATTTTTGTAGTTAAAAAAATACACCTAATATTTGTTTTATTTTTCATCTGAGATATCATTCAGTGTTGAAAGATATTTTATTTACATAAAAAGCCCGTGCGGCCTATATTACATGTGTTACATTACAAAAATGTCTATTCACTAAGTAAATATGTTTAGATGTATTCTATTTACAGTCAGTAATAAAAAATAACCTACTATAAAAAATCAATATATGTAATATGAAACTGTTTACATATTATCAAACTTAAACAATTGGCTCCTCAGCAATACTCGTATAAAAATTATCAGGAATTATTTGGAAGAAAAACCCGATATAATTTATCCCGTGACCAGATAATAAAATTGCCAGTGGAAAATACAACATTTCTAGATACATTTTTGCAGTAGATGTGAATAAGACTAAAATCTTCCTTTTGTACGTAATATAGAAATAAGAGAACTATTTCAGAGCAACAGGTAAAGGATTCCAAATACGACAAATTCTTATTAAAAAGCATCGTTCAAAAACAGATAAATGTATACGAAGTATATAAATTTTAATATTGCGAGTCGAGTTCATAAACAAAAAACTAGGGGCAAGGGAGAGAAGTCTTCCTTCCGCTTCTCATCAATTTACTATAAAATTAAAGTAACAGTGGCAACTTAATGGTAGTTTTTGAAATTGATGCCGAGAAATTCAGGTAGAAGGCAAAATAAAAGATAATGTTTCCTTAATCGAATATGAAAAACATATATTACAATTTTCCTTATTATAATCTCAATACGGTGCAAATTACCCAATAACGTTCCAGTATAAACTTCAAGACAGTAAGACTTAAAACCGTGACGTAGAATCAAAGGAAGTCATTATTGGAGTGAAATACTCTATTTAGTACAAGAAGTAGGGGAATCAAATCGGCATTAGCTATTAAAAATTCCACAACAGCAATTAAACAATGGACTTCATAAAACAATTCCCACAATCCAAAATTTTAAGCGTTTTACCAACGCACCTCCAAATTACTTATAGTGATAGAAAATTAAAAAATAAGAAAAAATTGTTATGCAGAAAATTTTTAATTAAGGAATCCGGTGTTTGTAATACCATAAAGAATAAAATCTTTGTGCTCGGCCGAAGGCCTGCTATGCAATAAAGCTTTAGTTAGTTAGCGATGCCGGTTTTTGATAATTAATTAAATTTTTTACACTTTGATTTGAATAAACTATGTATGTACATATTTATCTAATGCACTTCCGTAACATTTTGATGTAAACTTTGTAAAAACTGTATTGGCGCCTAAGGAGTTGAAAATTGTTAAATAAATTTTGCATAACCAGAAAGATCTATTCAAAAGGTTTCAAATGACACATACTGACCAAATATGTACATATTGTTACGTTTCGACAACGTTTTCTTGTTTGAGTTCTTTTAATTCGTCAAAAATAAAAAACCAAAGGAAATTGATTTTTATTTCCTTTAATACCACTGTTTGATCAAATACACAAAGTAACTTGATTATCAAAAGCTCTTTCACAACTGATCTATGCACTAAGTTCACAATGCCGTAGCTTAGACAAGACTGACTTCTCTGTGCCTGGCAGAATCGGCTTTTATACCTGTTGACTGCTGCGGTTCACGAACGCAATAAAAAAATCTTCGCCATGACAATTAGTTTGCTTGTATGAGAATGTATTTGAGTTACAGACGACATGTAGATGTCAGTAACAAATTTATAATGTGGGATGGTGAATTAACCAAACAATTCAAAGCCATGTCAACCCAAACGGCCGAACCGCACCATCGTCCACAGTTGCGTACAATACCTCTCGTATAGATCTCTCGAACAATCTTTTAGATTCTCGTTGCTGTTTCTAGAGCTATACTGAATGTTCTATTTTAGTTATTTTGAATTTGAGTACTCCCAAGTTTGCACACACACGGCTGATTACTGTTCTTAATCATCGCTGTATTTTCATGTCCTTTAAATTTGAATGTATGTACATTTGAATTTTTTTACATTATGAATGTACATACGTAGTGGAAAATCTCATTTATATATGAAAAGTTCCGAGATGCATATCTCAAAAACTGCGCTTCCGATACTTTTTCCATTTAATATTTTCTTCATATTTTTCAGTCATCCTATGTGATTTTTATTTTATATGGAGGCTCGTTGTTGCATACATATCGCTCCCGGCAAGAAGTAACTACACTGAAGCAAATTTTGTCGGTAATATTAACTAAAAAGTTTAGTAAATCCTTCACGAAAAAAATTGTTAAATCAACAGGATATTTTTTTTTTGAAATCTGCACAAAATTTGTTCAAATAAACAAAATTTTCTTCAATTCAACTCAGTGATTTTTGTTAAAATATATTTTGGTAAAATCCGTTCATTTGAATAAAAATTTGTTAAAAAGATGGCTAAAATTTAGTTGAAAATATGTACACAAATTTAGTTAAAAGAGCAGTGTAGCAGTGTAACGCATCGTTAGATAAGCTACACAGAAAAATATTTAAATTAAGACCCTTAAAGGATGCTAATTTGAATAATGTATTCGTTTATTTTACTTAATTTTGTTATTACAATTCCTCAAAATGAAGAACAAGAATAACAACAAATGGTAAAAAGTGTTGTATTGAATAATTTTTTAGTAATAACGTCAAAAAAATTAATAGGTTCGAAGACTTTTCGTTAAGATTATTTGGATTTTTTATAATGCTTTTGAATTTGTAAAATTCAACAAATTTATTTTTTAATTTAACTAAAGGTACACTCAGAAAAGAAACACTTTAAACTCACTTTAAATCCAGTACAAGGGACTTTAAAATTAAAAATTTTCATGTATGAAAACCAGCCGTATTGAAAAATATTTACACTTTAAAATGTAAATTATTAATGTTAGCACTTTGAATGTTAAAGTGAAAACTTTACATTTTAATATGCGCATTCTCGAATACAATTTAAACACTTTTGATTTTAAAGTTCACACTTTTAACCCAATTTAAAAATGTTTGTATTTAAATTAAAAGTTAACACATTCAATCTCAAATTAAAAGCGTTAGCTTTTATTTTAAGAGTGAATACTTTCAAATGCAATTTAAAAGTGTTCACTATAAACTTTAAAGGAAACAGATTATTTTAATTGTTTTTAATTCACTTTTTATTATTCAAACATATTTAAATTTAATTTAATATATCGTTTTTAATAATACCTGGAACTCTTTTTCTTTGGGAAATAAACCAATTATTTCTTCCACAATACTAGCAAAGTGTTCCGGTTTAAGCTTTGCCTTTGTTAACATGACATCTTCTAAAATTATTTTAATGAGGTCATCGCGTTGCTTATTCGTAAAACATGCCCTTTCCTCATAATATTGAATAAGTTGTTTTCCGGCTGAGTTATTCCTTAAAAATATTGAAAGGGGCTGCAATGCAGTATATCATTAAATTTAATACAAAACTTTTTAGCGTATATTCTTACCTGTGATCCAAATGCATTTCCTATTGAATTGTTTGAAAAAGAAGGTGAATCCTTGTGACGGTTTTTTTCTAGCCAACCCACAACCTTAGAAGTCTGGCTCAACGTTTCGTATTCTATTCCAAACTGAAAAAATAAGCTTGCTAAATTATAAACGTAGTAATAAGGAAATGGGAATTGTATCTATGTACGTGCGTAACATCGCAAATAAGCTTCAAAATTAATATTGACCTTTGACTTGCGCCAGAAAAAAAACTTTTCTCTAAATTCCGCTCGAAGACCAATATCTCTTACTGCTTCCGCAATGTCTTCTTTTGACAAAAATTTTAAGCTTCGAAAAGTTATTTCAGCATCTAAGGAACATTAATATTATTGCATAAGTGTTAATATTGCCTAAGAATTTTTACTTACTTTTTAGGTCAAGAAAAAGTGTTTCCAGATCAAACTCCTTTAGCAGATTAAGGAGATCTGTATCTTCCTCAACACACGTGTACGTTAAATCACCCTGCTCATTAATTTCGATATCGTTGGCAAGAATTCGCAGCAAGTAACTTTCTTGTATAATTTTACCCTGACTGGTCATTCTTGTATCTTGTTCACACTTCTAAATTCACTTTACTATAACGAAATCACACAATTGCCGCTAACGGTACAATTTAAAGTCGATCTTTTAAAATAAACTTAAACACTTTCGAAATAAAAATTTTTACGTTCACGTTTAGTTCCAACAAAGACACTTTGAGTTTAAAAGTTAACACTTTTAATACAAAATGTACTCTTTAAATGTCAAAGTGAACACTTTTAATAATAAACTGACGCTTTATATATTAAAGTGAAAACTTTAAAGTTAAAGTTAACACTTTTTACTCAAAACTAAAACTTTCAATATTAAAGTGAACACTTTAAATTAGAAAGTGGCACTTTGATTTATAAAGTGAACACTTTAAATGTAAACGTTAACACTTCTGCAAATTAATTACTTTACATTTTAAAGTTAACACTTTGAAAATAAACGTTTTAATTTTATTTTTTAAAGTTTAAAAATTTTAAATTAGTGAATCCATTTAATTTAAAATTTTTAAAAGTGATTACTTTATAAATAATACATTTAACTTTTAAATATAAAGTTTGTCATTATAAAATAAAGTCAACATTTTAAAATTTAAGAATTTTACATTAAAAACAAAAATTTTAACTTTTAAATTAAGAGTAAACACTTTGAGAACTTTTACAAAATATTTTTTTTGTGCCCCCCATAAGAACCTATAGACTGAGGCACTGTAAATAAAATTTAAAAGTGTTCATATTTAATTTTAAAGCGCACTTTTTTTCTCAGTGTATATATTATTGAATAAGCACCTGTAGAATTAAAGAAATTTCGTGTAATTTAACTAATGTCTTTTATTAAAATTAAATAAAATTAGTTAAAATATCGAACTAAACGAATTTAGAATTGAATAAAGTCCTCTATAATCCAAGAAATTTTTCTGAATTTTGCTATTTTATTTGAGTTGAATTGAAAAAGACGTGTAAAAATATATCAATTTGTTCAATTTGTCTAATTTAAAAAAAATAATAATAAACAAGAACAGTTAAGTGCGTGATGAAAACAAATTACAAATTCTTTGCTACTCATTTTCGAATGCTACTGCTAAATTAAATTTGATATTCATTTTTGAATAATATACTCAAACACGAATAGAACGAAATACAACAGAAATTAAAAATTCGTGTTCATGAATATGAGTGAATAAATATTCATTTAATGGTACTTTGCCTACAACTCATATGGCTAACTGTGTGCGCCGTAAGCTCTGATCATCAATGGTACATATCCGGCCGCTACATTTTATTATCGATTTTTCAAGATATTTGTTATATGTAGTATTTCTGTGTCTCTTTGCGGAAGGAATCGGGGTTTTCGGCTACATGTGCTGATATTGACTTGGCACTCTTCAGAAGACAAATAATTTGTATTGCACACATAAATATTTTATGCGGGATTTACGACTAACTTTATTAGAAATAATGGTACTACGAACGACGTGCAGAAATAAACTTAAGAAACAACCTTAAAGTGCATACGAAAAACTACTACTGTACCGTTAGTAGAAAATCATCCCTATTCTGGGTTTCGATTCGAAATATTCTCCGTTTTGCAAATTTAGTATTCTGTGCTCCGTTCCCCGTATTATTTTGATTTCTTTTTCACAAATAGTATTATTTTTATTTTCTTGCTTTTGTTTGTTTACCTTTTGAATCATATGTTTTTCTGTTTTACTAAATTTTACTACAAGAAATTTCCGCAGTAAAAATTTGTAAATTCTCTTTCGAATGTATTAATCAACATTGGCAGCATTTATTACACAAAAGTCAAAACAATGAATTTAAAAATATAAAAAAGTAAACAAGAAATATTTGTGCGTTATAAAAATGGATTCGGTTGCCCTTTGGATGGAAAATGAAGACGAGCGATTGGAACGTAAAATCCTACGCGATGGTGTAGATTTTATGCAGTTGACGGATGTAATGTATGTAAGTAACAATTTATTAAATAAGTTGTATGTAACTAAATATTTTTATTTGTAGGTTTGTTCGAAATTTCCGGCTTAACAAGGATGCTTTTAAATATGTGTTGGAGAGCATTAGTGCGCAGCTGCCAACAACGCTGTAAATCAATTACACCTTCTTCGAGTGCGGTAAATGAACACATTTTTGCCGGGCCACCACCTGTGACCGAAAAATTATTGCGGTTCTTCCGCAATTTGGCCTTAAGATGGGTCTTGTGATCTGCCCAAACCGAAACAAAAAAATGTATTTCCATTTATGGAAACCACTTCCACCAGCATTGGTGGACCGGCTGTATTCATATCTTCTGCCAATCGGGTCCATAAATTGTTGGTAGCTTGTTTAGCGTCCGGAGCTTTTATGTAGCCAACCGCGGATGCTCTGCCATAAAGTTGAGCATAACTTCAAATTGCCTTTGCTTCGTATTAATATTATTCCTATTGATAAAGACTTGTATTAATTTTTATCTATTAATATATGTACATAAATTTAACAAATACTTACATTTTCAGCGTTTGGTGTCGATGTTTTGAGTTATTTTCGTTTTTCAAAATTTCATCCGCTAGCTCAAAATCAAACGAGTACAAATGCCAAATTTCGAACGACTGACATCTACATTCGAAGTACATCGATAATCGGATATGGCAACCCGAAAGTAGCAAATGTATTTACGAATTCGAGTTAGTTGGTAGGAAAAATCCGTATCCGTAATATTTAACTATCGAATCGAGTTACATAGTAAACCCCTGAGCGATATGAAAAGCTGGAAAATTTAATAGCAACCAAGTATGATATTGCGTGTGGATATCAGAAGCATCCCAAGGAAGAACTGCAGGCATTCTGGGATGAAGTGATGTATAGAAAGTGAAAATATCGCCTCTGGCGCTGCAGGATTCTTCACACTCATATTCTGGATTTTTTCTTACTTTCCGTATTTAACTGATGTGTTTATTTAATTAAAGTTACCACAATATTTATTTTTTATATATTTATCACTATTATTTTCACTAAATTTAACTTTTTACAATTTAACAATTACAATGTTTACAAAATTGCTTATTTTTTCTGTTTCTTTTTCATACGTTTCATAGCAAATCAGGAGGTTTAAACATACTCTTCTCTTCTTCTTCGATTAAGTTTTTTTTGGAATACCATTTTTCTATTCTAACGTAACAGAATGTGGGAACGTAATCAAAACGCAGAATAGGGGCAAATATTTTTTCTCAAATTAAAATAAAACAACCAGGATCGCTGAAAAATACTCCATATAACTATATTTGTCAGAATGTTTTTTTAAGAAGCTTTCAGACAATCATACTGATTCAGTGCTTTGGTGAAACATATGAATTAAACGAAACTGCATGCAGCGACATGCATTTATGATATGAATCATGCATTAACATCTTTGATTTTTTTAATGTTAAGTGCTAGTTTAGTATTCATTTTCGAAAGTGTAATATGATGCCATTTGATTCGTAATCATGCAGATCTCTGGTACATACATACATACATAACTACATTATTATTTAGTATATAATTTTTTTGTGGTACTTTTTTTAACATTTTATTAAGAGTTAAATGAAAATCAAAAACTAATTGTTAATTTCTTATTATTCAAACTAAAAATATACAACATGGTATTAGTAGGTAGTATTGTTTAAGAAAGCTAAAAAAATTAATTCAATTTGTAATTATAAAGTAAGTATGTATATTAATGAGACGTATTTTATAAACAAATATCCAAATCGAATAGACAGACAATTATTTAAGCCTTTGGCTTACTTGAAGTAAGATATTTATTTCTTTTTAATTTTTCGTATGAAATTACTGAATATATTTTAAAAGTATCCAAATTCTTTAAAATTGTTGAGAAGTTCTTCAGAAACTTTTTCTATTCTAAATATATTTATGATTGCTTATGTAAAAAAGAATTCAAAAACAAACCTACATATAACACATTAAAGTATATAAAATGAAAAACGTGTGTACAGTGAAAAATGAATACATATTTAAAAGAAATTCAAGTAAAATTACAGCCGTTTACGTTCCTAAACTCCTGGCGGAGGTGGTTCTTCGTGTCGCGTTGTTTTTTTTGGAGCTAATACAACGTCATCTGGTACCATACTAAGAAGCTCTGCTTCACTTAGCTTTGCCAATAGGCTGGTTGAGTTGGTATTTGATCCTGTATCTGCTGCATCTGCAAAAAATAAGTTTCGTTTATAGAATAGAACAAAATTAATTGTATATCATGTAGCATATTTCAATCACTATTTAGACTATGATTAGCAACTACGCTTTAATGGTGCTTGCTGCCCGTTTCGCAACTAAAACTTTGCTATCGTGAAAAGAGCATTTATGAACCACTGAAAATGTCAGTTGCAACAGCCAATCAACACAATTGGGTTTGGGTTGTTATCCATTATACACCTAACAAAGGCAATGATGCAAATTTCATAGCACAGTTTTGATACCTAAAGCAAGTTAAAATCTAAAAGGCCGTAATTACATAAAAATACGAAATGGGGTTTCTTATTGATTAATAGAGTGTGAGCGAACATTCGGGTTTGGTATTGGAGTCAGTGTTGCCACCACCGAAATGTTAAATTGCACATGTATCATGCCCAAATTACACACGTATTTTGTTTTTGCCTTGATTTGTTAAGATTAAATATTTGACATTTTTGGCGTAATTCCAAAATTTTTTTGACGATGAATAATTTTCAATATTTGGGCTTTCAAAGTCGTATAATAAAAGATTATTTTTTACATATTATTCCGACGTTTCGTTGGTATTTTCCAACTTAAGGGAATTTTTATATTTTTGTAGATATATAATCTTCTTTAGACCAACTCTGCATCATTCTCCTTAAAAACGATAAAATTTTAAATTACACATGAGTTACACATGCAGTCAATTACACATGGGCTACACAGGAAAATAAAAATTACATGTACATGTATTACATTACATGATATGTGTAATTACACGTAAGGTGGCAACACTGATTGAAGTTCGGTGGAGGCTATGTTGTTCAGCTTTTGAAAAAATTTTCGCCACACATCGAACTTTGTATACATTTTTTATACATGTTTATATATGAACAGCAAGCAGTGTTTCCAGGTACTGGAGCAAAAAGAAGTTAAACATGTTAAAAGCTATTAAACAAAAATTTACTTCAAGTTCATATAAATCAATATGTGTATAACATAAAAATTAGGGGGCAAATTACGGCATTCGATATCGAACGAAATCCCATACAAATTTTTTTAAGTTTGATTCAACAAGCCGAATTCACAATAGGTGGCCTCGAGGGATCAGGTGACAGAATTCGCTTGAATTTTGGCTGCTAACACTTTTAAAATTACAATGTAACCTCGGTGAACGCAACCAATAGAAATTTTGGCTTGATGCGATAACTGAGTTGTTGCGCAAACCAAGTCACAAATTTCTAGTCATATTTTTCTATTTAAAAGCTTATTTTAAGCCAATCAAGACTTTTATAAAAAACTAATGTTAGCTTTTAATAATCGTATTTATTTGATTGAAATAAAGAATAAAAACAGAAAATCAAAATATACAGCTAATAAAAAATTTATAAAATATACATTAAAATTTATGTTAATTTTTACTGATGGTTGTTATCGAGTATGTTTTTCTCATGTTTTTAAGGGAAAAGATCTGAAATTTTCGACTGAGTTTTTGTGCTTGTCATATTTTAATAATATTTTTTTTAATAAGATTTTTTTATTTGAAATAACATTTTTCATATAAAAAACTTCTTACATTGTGCTCCAATTTATAAATTATTTATTTGCTGTTACTTATCAATACCAGCGAACTAAGAGGTAAAGCAGTACTACCAACCAACCAGCGTACCACTAATATTACTAACTGAACCATTAGCGGAAAATGGAAAGCTACTAATACCCTGAGAGATTATTGTATGTATTAATTGCACTTGACTGGACCAGCCGCCATGCAAGTAGTGCTATGTATGACTGTGGTGGCAGATGATAAGCTGTTGCGAATTACAGATGTGCCATGATCAAAGTTTCCCGTAGTATATATACCAGTAACCGTAGCCACAGCTCCAGTAACTATAAACGACGCTGGAATATTGCGAATGGGTGCAGGCACGCCTACACCAACACCTATCATTTGCGTGGCTATAACATTAGCAAATGGGTAAATAAATGAGTAACGTTGATTCATTAGTAACGGCAATCGAAGCATTTAAGACTTAGCTGGAGCTGCAACTGCTGCTTCTACCACCTTTGTCCAACAAACTGGTGTGATTTATTGGGAACACATTTTGCACTATCTATGCTTTTACAGATATGTATGTTTCACGATGTCGCATACGAAATACTTCCTATTTCCAGTCTTCCTTAACCATTTTTATATATTTACATTTTCCCAAGACAGACATGTATAAGTATGTATTAGTTCTTTTTAGAAGATTTTACGAATTTTTTCAATTATGCAAATTTTTGCGGATATTCGCAATTTGCGCGAGCAGCTTAGTTTATTCGTTTCGGTCGCTTCTTATAACTAGGGATATTCATCCATTTTTAAGCTTTTGTTATTCTCAAAAATGTTTGCAAAAATTTGCTTCAAAGTAAAATTGTACACTATTGAAGTTACCGCGCATTTTGCAATATAACTTTATCGCATTTTGCTTGAAATTGTTTCATTATAATTACGCAACGAAATCCATAATACAAGTACAGACAAAATTTCTGGCAATACTTATCAAACAAAAAATTTTAAAATAAATGTGCTTATAGTAATTGGAGTACCTATCGATACATATAGCTACGCATGGATATAAACAAATATGAGTATGAATACATACAGGTATAAAACAAAATGCGCACCGATACATACAATTATGAAATTGAACAGATACGAAAAATATTTTGTATTGAAAATATTCAATATATGCAAGAGTAATTTATTTATTATTCTATCGTTTGTCGTTCTCTGGTATGTATGTATGTATTTTTAATTTATTTTTTATTTTTTTTATAGATTTGTGTGACGGTTGTCTGACTCATCTGTTCTAATTTTCAAGGCGAATTCGGATGAAACTACCTGTTGGGAATCTGCCTTAGTATTCAAGGCGAATTCACAACAGGTAGTCTCAGTTTAGCTGATTATTTTTGCTACTTGTATTTTGATCTGTTTTGTTTGTCAAAATTTATTTATGTTTTATTTATATATTGTGTTTGACGTTGATTTTGACAAAGAAAGCAGACATTTTTCAAAGCGAATTGAGGCGAGTCTACCTGTTATGAATTTGCCTTGCTTGGTATTCAATAAAAAATATAACCGAATATTTGTATCTAGGCATGATACAATAATTATTGTACCATTATTGAAATATATTCAAGTAGTACGAGTATATCAGTAATCAAAAAAATAAATTGTATGTATATATTTTATGCAAATATTTATTCATATAATTTTATCATCGCCAGTAGAATCGGAATTATCATATGCATAAATATCACGAGAGTATAGTAATTTTATCATCGGTAACTGCGAAATCATGACAACATTTCTGAGTATCGAATTCACAATAAAGAATCAACCAATGTAATTCTAGTACGATTTCTTTTTTGTTTTAATTATATTCATGGTGCTAAAAAGTTATTCAACATCAGCGTTACTGAAAGGTAATACTACGGGGTGTATCAACAAAACGAATCATTTTCAATAGTTTACAGATGAAAATTAAAAAGTAGGCCATTAATAAAAATGGGACGATAAACGATTTAACAACGCATTGAAATTATTAAAATTCACTACGAAAATAGTGAAAACTAAAACATTTTTGGGTCGTCGTAAAGCACCTTCAAGGCTAACAATTGTGAAACTGGTGGAAAAAATTTGAGCTGTTGGGACAAATTAGTGATGTGAAAAATTGAACTCGTATACGTCGCTCAACTGATAATATTGCTGTTGTAGCGTATGGTATCGAAGAAAGTCCAGGTTTGTCCATTTCTCGTCGATATTTGGAAACGTAGGCCAAAAGACAAAAAAGGCTAAATCTAGCCTCGAAAAGACTAAACTGGCATCACTAATTACCATTTGCATGGCAGAATAATACAGGTACATGCATCTCTATGAGCACACGAGAAGTATTGTGCTGGCTTAACATGGCAGCTTGTAGGTGAGCGAGGCGAAGAGAATGGTTTTTTATTCGAGTAAAGTTTCAACTGGCTACAACTCCGCATTAGCTGCACAAAACCATTACATAAACATTAAAAAAAAGCAAATGTCAAATGAATACTGTTCAAATACTAATTCAAGTTGTTTGCTGGTTTATCGATTTCTTTTTCGTGTACCAAAAGTTCTCTTTTGTACATTGCTATATAATATCATTGCTGAATATACTGATATATCCGTCTTTATCTGATTAACCGGTAGCGGTATTTAAATATTGTCGACCTGTTACTTAAACTTTGGTATACTCGAAATTATTATTACATCTATAGACGCCAGATGGTGAACTACGTGCTTATTTAAATCGATTGTGTTTAACAAACAAACCCAAGTGAATTAATAGTCCTGAGAATTCGTTCTCATTTTTACTCAATGTTGAAATTAAAATTAGTGTGTTTTATTCTACAAACCAGTCGGATTTACGCCGAAACAAATACAAAAAAATACACACAAACCTGTGTATACGTATAGATTTCATGCCAGAAGAATAATCATACCGTGTGTTAAGAAAAGAACAAAAATTGTGCACTTACAAATTGTTCTCGTCTGTGAGCGCTCTATAACAAAAACGCTAACATCTTGAGAATGTCAAAAAATTCCAATCCTTAACAACTCTAGCCGTGTGTTTTTGGATCATTATCCTCATAAAAATTCAAGGAGCCTTTTATCACGAGTTTTTCAGAACTTTGTTTAAGATTATTTTCTTAAATATTTAATTGGATCTTAAGTGGATCTTATCCATATTGTTGCAGTACACGTGAAGTTGTTATATTAGTATTTGCCCCTTTTTGCAAACAATTAGTTTTTATATGCGCGTAGATTTTCAAATTAACATCTTTTTGGGGTTTTTATGCGTTTAGGGTTTTCCAATATATCATGGTTTTTTAATCTTATAGCCTATTCCTGATTTAAGAAAAAACGCCTTCATTCGCATTCTATGAGAAAGAACATTGATTTCGTTTTCTCTACATTATTTCTAAACGAAAAGTGACTCGAAAGACAACTCGAATGAAAACGTAAATGTTTTCACATAAAATCGATTTCTGTGCTACGAATGTGTCGTTAACATTGAGAATGAAATGTAAAAATCAGTCACGTGTGGTTTTGTTTTCGTAACAAATTTTTAGGATTTAATAAAAATAAATATAAGTTAAAAATTAGCTGGAAAAGGCTAATTGAGCTTCCCACCCATACTATTTTTGAATGAAAAAAGAATAGTACGTTTGTTTGTATGCTATAGAAGAAACCTATTGAACATTTTATCTATAGGGTAAGTTCAGCTCTTGCGGTATAGGCGGGTAATGTGATATAGTAAGTTTTCTCGAAAACTAAAAACTAGAAGCTGACAAAATCAAGCTGGATGAATTCTAGATCTCAAAATATTAATAAATCATAATTCGATTTCCTTTTTGGAAGCTATGCGAAGAGGTGGTAATAAAGAAATGTACTAGTGTTGTGATTGACTTTTTTTGAGTCCACTGGAAAATGTCTGCCAAAAATCACCATCGGCCACGCACGCAAATTTACCACATTAACAGAACAAAGTATTACCCGCCAATTTTTCTCAAATGTCTCTGAAACTTGGGCTCCAAAGACTCTCACTTTCCTGAATGTAAACCTAAGATCTGTAGCAGAATACCAGCTGAGATCTGTTCTAACCGAATTAAGCTTCAAAACATTATAGTCAAATAAAAAATAGGTATACCACATTACCCGAACTTACTCTAGACATGGGCAAAGGACATAGGGAAAACCAAAAGAGCCTTAGGGAAACGTGCTTATATATGCCGCTATTTCTATCGTCAGTTGTAGCACCTGGGGTAAAGTATTTGGTGTAAAGCCCCAGTCAATTGATGATTGTTTTTTTTTGCAATGGTGGAGTCACCACCTAGGTGCATTAAAGCTGTTGCAGTGGTTACACCAAATACAAGCCCGGAAACATCCCAGCACCAAAATAAACTACATACATACATATGTATGTATGTACATAGTATGTACGTTACAATGAATGCTTTTCAGCTACAGAAAAATCTAATTCTTTAAAAAGAATGGCTGATGCTGCTGATGTGCAAACTGCAAAGAGGATGGCTAACGTCTTTGAAACAACAGCAACATGTTTAAATGTATTAGTTAAATCAACAATAAGGAAGAAAATATTTAAAAAAAAAATTATTAATTTTTTTTTATTATTTTACTGACATACATATGTACTCGTACATACGTAAGCTAATGAGAATGAAAGTGAGTGCCAATGAGAAATCCAATTTGGTTCGAATTCGATCGAATGCCTTTCATTCGCTTAGGTTTACTTTCTTAAATCAGAAATAGGCTATTAATGCGTGTGGGTTTTTAGCAGAATGAATTTATTTGTAACAAATTTACCTTGAATGGAAAATTTTGAAATAATATTGTTTTTAACAATTAACTGAAAAGCTGCACGATATTCAAATTAAATTCATGAAATCAATTGTTCCTTCTTTTTGTCGAATTGAACTTTGAACGTGTTCTTCATATAGTATTTGTTGTACAAAATATTTCATTAGCTTCTAAATAACCCACACGCATTCATCTTCAAAAAACCATGACGTATTGGAAAACCATAAGATCTATGAACATATAAAAATTAATTAACAATTAAACTTGTAGCGAAAAATGGGTATTAAAACTAAAAACAATATCATCAATACCATATAAAATCATTATAAAAGTTCTTATCCGATGGTATAGGTTATTTGAATTTCATGCATGAGACTCCTAATTGTTGCAGTAGGATTTCTCTTAGCCGTACATTTTTTTCTAACTAAAAAAAACGTTTTCATGCAACCATCAATTAGGGTGAATATTTTGTGTGAGGCAAAACGTATGATAATTACAAAAGCTTCTTATGGCTATAAACAAGAAACACGAAGGTCACCTGCTCATTTGCAAAGAAAATTGCGTAAGCTTAACGTTTTTCTACTTACTTTTTGTGTCACTTGCTGATCCTATACTATTTTCTGGGTTACATTCATTACTTGCATCCGTCAGTTTTGAAGACGCAGCAGCTGTGGATGTCAGTAGTGAACCAATTAGAGGTGGTGGTGGTGGAATTGCAGAATGATCTTTTCCCGACGTTTTTATACTTGCCAGGATCTGAGACAAATTTGATGGTATTGATATATTAGCTAGTACATTTGAATTGGACACTGTTGCTGAGCCAAATGTCTAAAAAGTAAATAAAAATATTTCAATAAAAATATATGTACAAATTCATAGCAAAATTTAATTACCGATGGCTCTCCCGTCAATAGGCCAGCAATTTCCATTTCTTGTGCTGCAATCTGTCTATTAATTTCCTCCATTTTACGTTTCAATTCCTCTTCTGCTGTTTGAGTATGATCCATACTATTGGGCATCTTAACAGGCAGTAAGGACAAGTCATCGTCAGAGCTTCCACCTGGTGAATACGGTTCATCGGCATCATTTTCGCTTATTTTTGTTACGGATGCCGCTGCTGCTGCAATTTTAGAAAAATCTCTTATTAATTTTTGTTCTTGAGTTTCTGAATAATTAAAATTAATTATATTAATTAATTATACCTTTTTGCGCTTTTGCTGCTATAGGTGCTTTTATAATTGCATCTACATCGATTTGGCCAACCTTGTGGGCAGCAATGGATGGTCGATGCTTTTTAGGTTTAGGACTACCAGGTGGAGTAAAGTTATCCATATCATTAGAGCGGCTTGAAAGCTAAAAAAATAGCATAAATAAATAATTTTTTAGAACGCATTCCAAACTAGCTTACTTTGTTCACGGCAGATGAAGTGCTGGCACCTATCAGGAGCGACTGAGAGGAATTTTGAATATTACGCTTGCTGACAACTACACGTACTATGATGCCAATTAAAACATCTGGTCTACCAGGATCATCATAGAAGTCAACCGGATCGCTGGGCTGAAGCAGTGAGGGAACACTTTTTCCAGCTCCAAGTGGATAAATATAAAAGTCCTTTATATGAGAAGAAGCACTCTTAATTACACCTAAACGATTTCGGTTATCTAAATACTCATAGAGTATTTTGTAGGCTACAGTTTCAGATTCATTGGCCGGTATTAATCGTATTACAACTATTTCCTTATTTGGGCTTTTTTTGATTTTTGAAATATAATCCCAAACAGTTTCGGGTCCAATACGACCTACAACATCTAGTTCTTTAGGCAGAAGCTTTGCCAAACCACTTGAATTTCCAACAATGGGCTGAAGGGAAAGTTGGAATGAGGTTACGTCCACCATGTCTATATGTCCAGTCCATAACGACACGATACTATATTGAAGATCACCAGCAAAGGATGAAGATGGACTCGAGCAAGCAATAAAACGCGAATAGGGATCATGGGGAGGTGTGGGTATCGAGACGGTACTAGTTGGCTCCTGGTCACTCTCTGCAGAGCCCACATTACTTGGTATATCAGAGACAACAGCCGAATCAATGCTGCTACTGCAATTCGCTACAGTAGATGTGGCAGGTTGAATAGGCTGTGGTGTAACATTACTTTTCCGTGAGCTTTCACTTTCTTTTTCTTTGACCCTGTCAGAAATAAGGTTTGCTGCTTCTTCCACAGTTTTGGTAGATTCCAGAATCTGATCAATTAAATTGTAAGTATCCATTGGATTGATAGTGGCCTTCCGTTGCTCGTGGAATTTTTTACTAGGTTGTTTTACTTGTGTAAGTGTGGGTTTTTTTGTTTCAGATAATGTTCTTTTTTCACTAATCTCGCTGTGATGTTCTCGCTCGGAGCGATCTTTAACACGTTCCTTATCTGCTCGAATACGCTCTTCGCGGTCACGTTTATCATCTCTGTGACTACTCTTATGACGTTTTTCGCCTCTTTCTCGACTACGACTACGCGAGTGACTGCGACTTCTTTTACGCGAACGAGTTTTATCATGATGTCGATCTTTGCTTTTACGGCGTTTCTCGCGTTCACGGTCACGACCTCTAGTTCTCTCTTTGTCCTTTTCTTTATCTTTGTCCTTATCCTTATCCTTCTCCCTTTCTCTTTCCTTTTCCTTTTCCCGTTCTCTATCCTTTTCCTTAGAATGCGAACTTGTTAATTTCGATTTCTCTTCATCAATCAACGAATGTGATGTTTCCGACAAAAAAGTAGTGGAATGCGCTAAAAATGTGGTGTCAGCATCAGACCAATGTGCCTGCGATTCTTTGCGCATTAAAGTGCTAGCATCTGGAAGATCTGACTTATTTATCGCTGATACGACATCTTCTACCGGTATAGTAATATCAACATTGGCGTAGTCTGACGACTTTCCTTCAATAACTTCTTCTCCCTTATGTGTCTTCAGAACGTAATTTTTTGCACAATTAATTAAATCTAGTTCAGATTTTTTAATCATTTCTAATTGGTGTTTATTTTCCTGTTCTCTCCATTGCGCCAATTCCTGACTTGCCATTTCTTCGGGTGACATACGTACTAGTTGTTTTGGCAGAATTGATTTTCCACAAATCTTTGCAAATAAAGTATGATTTTTGCGATCCTTAATGTTGAAAACTAACGATCTATATTTAGCTTTGTATTTAATGCCCGTATCTTTATTAAAATAATTGTACATTTCAAGCTCTGTTGATTTGGCAAACTCTTCTATTTCCTCTTCGGTCAACTTGGGAACGTTATTCATTTTGAGAATTTCCTCTTTTGCTTCTGCAGTCGTCGAAGGGCTTGGACTCGTTTCCTCTTTAATACGCAATAAAAGTTGTTCCTTAAGAGTCCTTCGTACAACGAGGCGTATTGGTTCTCCATCAGTGTTAGAGCTCTTGCCAATACTTTCAGTACTTGTTTGGCGTTTTGTAGGCAAAGTTTTCTCTTTAGGAGGAGGCTTTGAATCTTCTGGTATTTTGGGAGACTTCTCAGGATTAATACTCACATGCGATGGATATTTCTGTAATTGTTTCGGTGTACTTGGTCGAGGACTGACTGTATGAGAATGTGAGCTTTTCATATAATCTGCAATAGTTTTATGCGTTTTCGTCTGCACTTGTGGAGATGGTGAGCTGACAACACTTAATTCCATCTTATTTGCCGTAACGCCACTCGTCACAGAAAACATTTTCAACGGTGGAGGGCTGGAAGTAGCCGACTTTATTACTGTTGGCGAAGAAGAATGTTGTGTACGTACTTTTTGTTTTTTCTAAAAAGAAATTGTAACATTTTAAATTCATTTCATCACTACTTTGTAATCGAACACACATACATATACTATACATTGTGCATATATACATATACATATGTATATTATACATACTATGTCTATTAAAATTGATCACGTGTTTTTTTATATTCCCAGGCAGAAAGACAATCTACGCGGCCATGTTTAGTTTTTGATGAGGGTGATACATATCTGCATCAATACATACAAAATAATGTTTACAAAATTTACAATCGGAATGTCCACCAGCAAGCCAGTCTTCCGGATTTTTGCACTAATTTGCTTAAGCACTCGGAGTGAATGATTCATTTCGCCCAAAACTTATTCTTAACAATTCCACATTTTGAGCAATATATTCTTCAAAGCCAACCACCCTTTTCATCAGCGAATGTACGATACTATACGACAGTCGATATTTCGGACGGAGCGAGTCTAGCAGTGTCAAAATAGCATATAATTTAAAAACATACTTCTATTTGGACCACCCGGTAGTACGAAAAATAAAGATCTACAATAATGGTTATTCTTAAGCAAAACATGTGAATGAGTAATAATATTTCAACTAAAAAATAAAACCAAAACTAAAAAAATCCATCATTTCCGCCTGGGTTACTATGAAATAAGTAAATTCCGAAACATTTTATAATTTAGTTTCTTTGCTAATTTCAAGCTGTTAAAGCTAATTTTCGTTGCTCAGAGATATTCCATCTGTTCGACTTTAGTTTTTCGTAACATACCTCTAAGTCCATAGCTTGTGTACTTCCTGGTTGAATCACTTCGAACGTGGGATTATCTTGCAACCATTTTTTTAAATTAGTCACAGTGGGGGCACTATTTCCCGTAATAACTCTCCCAGTTTTCCTTTCGTAAACATTAACCTAGAATATTAAATTAAACAATTTTTTCCAAACTTTTATATAAACTGCTGTGATTACTTACTCTCTCCACTTTAGGTTTACGATCAGCTGCTGAAAGTAACTCCTCAAATAATCCTTTAGATTTCCTTTTTGCTTTGTCTTCTGTGGTATTTTTATTTGACGGGCTGATTGTGCCACTTGTGTCCGTCTGTGTTTTAGTCATTAAAGAATTGAGGGCGTTTTGTGCATGCTTACGAATACAATCATCACTACAGTATATTGAATTAGATCGTGCGATCTTTTTGCAAACAATACACATTGTTGAACTTTCAGTTGAACTAGGTATTGACGACGACGGCATAGAGGTGGAGCTAGATGCAGATGCTATTGGAGTGGCAGATGAGGATGTTGTGCATATATTAACACTTTGAGCTGCCGAGGTTGTAGCAGGAGATATAGTTTTAATAACTTTTATATTTTGATTGTATTGTTGTTGTGTCGTTAACTGTTTCACCACGGTTATTGTTCTGATTGGCGTTCCAGGCTGTGAAGTCATTTTCAAATTAGCTTGGCCAGAAGTCACAAATAATTTCTTTTGAGCAGCTGTTAAAGTGCTTGTACTTGATGTTGATGTTTGTATAATAGTTGCTCTTTTAGTACTAGTCGTACTAAAATCTTTCAAGTTTATTATTTGACCACTTTGCAACTTTAGATGTGAAGCTGTTTCCATGTTTTGTGCAGAAATTTCCTTCTTGGGAGTTATATTTATAATATCTATATTAGCAGCTTCGACTTTCGGCGTTGCCGTTTTTTGTACGGACACAGAAGAAACCAATGATGGTGACAACGTAGATGAAATTACCAATTGGTCACTTTGAGCAGAATTCGTGTCCGGTGTCTTTCTAATGAGCATTTCCGTAATTTTCGGTTGTTTCTGCAAGAAAATTTCGTTTTTCTTTATATATTGGAATTTTTCAATTATCAAATAAACAAAATCAAATTTGCACAGGTGGGGGAGACACAAAAAAGTGGAAACACATCTTTTCCCAATTTGTAATATCAATAAATAAAGAATAGTAATAAAATAAACAATTGTACGATAATATTTATAAAATAATCGTAGTTTGCCTGTGCAAATGTTTGAACTGAATTCGATCTGATTTAATATACCTTTTCTTCTTGTATTTTAGTGCATTTCGGGCAGGTCCAATCAATTCCTTTCTGTTCCATTTCTAAGCCCATAGCTTTAGTAATGCTAACACAAGTTCCGTGAAACCAGTCTTCACACACATCACAACAGATCATAAAACGATTATTATGTGGTTGGCGACAAATACACCAAAGCCTGTGAAAAGCGTACGTTAATACTTTATTTATTTAAAAAATATATACATATTTTTTTAAATGGTAAATTTTTATTTAAAAATCTTATAAGCTAAATAATGTACAATCCGGTATTTGATGGAAATCGATCGATTTCAAATCAATTGATTTCAAAAAATAAAATGTATAAGGCTCATTAATCAATGTTTTTTTAATGTTTTCAACTTTTAAGACTTTATTCGAACATCAATTACATTTTACTATATCATCCGATGTACAGCACACGTTTTGGGATATTTTCCCTTAAACGTACTAAAATTAAAACTAATAATATTATTAACACTGTGTTCAGGAAAACTGGTTATGAAACAATTATTATTATTATATATATTTATTAGTATTTTTTTAATACTTTAACTTTTCACATTATAAATTTTACCATATTTATCAAAAAAATCACAGAATTACATTTCTTTTTACTAAATTTATACATTCATTTCTAAATACATACTCATTTCGTTCATTTTTAATAATTTTTGATAATGAATTAAATAATTTAAGGCCCTTATAGAAAAGAGATAGTTGCATAGCTGTTGTGGTAACTCGTTGCAGTCTAAAATCTTCCGCGTTTCTCAATCTGTAAGGTTGAACATCTCCCACATATCGTATTTGTTCGCAAAGGTACTTAGGTGCATTTCCTTGTTTAATTTTTCGGATAAATAGTAGGGTATTTAATTCCAATCTTTGTTTTATATTTAACCATTTAAGTGTGTTAAGCATGACTTGTATATGCGTGTATCTGTTACATTTTAATATTGCTCGCATTGCCTTGTTTTGCAGTTTTTGCAGTCGCTCAAGTTGCATTGATTTACAACATGTATAAATAATTGTAGACCCAAACTCAAAATTTGGTTTTATCGTCGTGTTGTATATGTTAATTGCTGTTAATGTAGAGACTTTATTTCGGATTCTTTTTAAAAATCCTATTTTTTACCAATTTTTTTACAGACGTATTCTATGTGTTCTTTAAATTTAAGTTCTTTGTCTATTATGAAACCCAGGTATTTAATTTGTTTTACTTTTTCTATTATTTTATCATTTATTTTAAAGTCTGTTTCACTAGTCATATTTATTTCTATTATTTTTGTTTTGCTTTCATTTAATTTTAATTTATTCATTTTTAACCAAATATTGACATTATTTATATCGCTCATCATGTCGTTTTGACATTTTTCTGCCGTGTCTCCTTCCGTGTATATTAAAGTGTCGTCCGCATATAGAATAATTTCACTTTTTGTTAGAATTTGGGGCATATCATTTATATATATACTAAATAATAATGCTCCTAGGATGGATCCTTGTGGAACACCGAACTCATTTTCAATTGACTTTGCCATTTATAGTGGTAATTTGTTTTCTATTAGCCAAGTAGGACTTAAACCATTCAAGTTCAACACCTTCCACTCCGTACATATAAAGTTTTTCAATCATTATTTTTCTGTCTATTGTTTCGAAAGCTCTTTTAAAATCCAAGAATATTGCCATTATTTTTTTATTTTTTTCTATTTTTTTCCATCGATTTATTACATAATTCACAGCAGTTTCACACGAAAATTTTTTTCTTTATCCAGATGGATATTTTGATATTAATGCATTTTTTTCCATATAATCTTCCAACCGTTTTTTCACTACTTTCTCCAATTTTTTTTCACACGTCTTTAATGAGTTGATCGGACGAAATTCTTCACATTTTTTTGTATTGGCCACTTTTTCAATCGGAGTTACCATTGCCTCTTTCCAACTTTCTGAAAACACTCCATTTTCTAATGATTTATTAACGATATGTAATAATATTCCTCCAACTATGTTCCAATTATCAACAATCATTCTTCCTGATACTTTACAATAATCCGGTTTTTTGTTAAGTGCCTTTACTATATTCTTAAGTTCAAAGATTGATATTGCACGGAATTTAAATTTTTGATTTACTGTTTGTATATTGTTTCTATATTGCACATTTTCGATCGAATCTCTTATGGACTTAATGCTATTTACAAAATATTTATTAAAATGACTAGCTATTTTCTTATTATCGTTATATTCTATATCACATTTTTTATCACAGTTGGTTTCTTTTTTAGAACTAAGTCCTTTATTTCTTTCCACATTTGCTTTTGATCTTTGGCATTATTTATTCTATTATTAATATATTTATTCTTTTCGTTTTCTATCTTTACTTTATATAAATTTCGGATTGCTCTATAACTTGACCACGACTCGTCAGTATTCTCAAGCCTTGCTTTTTGGTATTTTATAACTTTGTTCAGTTTTAATAACATTAGTTCATTATTAAACCATTTATTAACGTTATTCTGTTGTTTTCTCGTTATTTTTTTTTACAAATTTGTTAATAGTTTCTTCTAAACTTTTATCAATCATTAGAGCCTGTTCATTTACATCTCTTAATTGTTCATAGTTTATTACTGTATTTAAATGACCGTAAAATGTGTTTTTATTATATTTAAAAGTCTCATGATTTTTGATACTTGTTTCATTTTGATTGTCTTGTTCACTTTTTATGTCAATATTAATCAGTGCTGTTAAATTTTGATTAAAATTAATAATCAATTAATTAATTTGTTTTTTTTTTTAATTTAATCGATTAATTAAAATTGACTTAATTTTTATAGATTAATAATCGATTAGGATTAAATTTAGCTCAGGATTAAAGAGGATTTATTTGGATTAATTTATTTTTAAAAGTAATCCTACGATTAATACATTTAATCTAAAATATTAATCGATTAATATTTTAGATTAATTTGGATTAAACAGGATTAATTTTTTTTGGCAACTCTATATAAAAACTTTCATGTTTGTTTACTTAAAATAATTTGCACATGTTTGTTAACTGTTACAAGTATGGTCATTAGGGTGACCTTTAGCTATATTAAATTTTTTTTCTATTTCTTTTACTCTTAAAAACACACAGATCGGTGCCAATAAATTTAAAAAGAAATTGTATATAACAGCAAAATAAGTTTCTTATCACTTTGATAGTCCTAGTATACATAATTTACATAAAAAATATTTATAGTGCATAAATTCGGTCCTAATCAGACAAATCTAATTTTAATGTTTACAAAAACTTTTTTAAAAAAGGGGCTTGGTCAAAGGAAAACTAGCCCTATCTTGAAACAAATACGTATATCCTTTTTAACTTTTTGCTGGTAAAATTTAAATTTAAATACTTATCTCTGCGTGAGTCACCTTAAAAACGTTACGCATAACCTTTTCAAATAAAGGCGGGCTCCAAACAATGGGCGTGGCTATATAAGTGTTTAAAAACAATTATTTTACAGTGACATGGTGTAGGGTATCTGAGCTTCGGCATTGCCGAAGATAATGTTCTTACTATTTTTTTTTTAATTAGTAAGAAAAAAAAATAGGTATCACCCTAATGCTCACATATTTTATTGTTGTTACATACTGTTATATTTGAATCAACGTGCTGTTAATGCGGAGTTTAGACTATAGGATTTTCCATCGGATTTTACATCTGACAAATCAAACAAAGTTAATTTATTGTTTTTGTGTGAAATAATTTAATTGTTCTAGCATTAATTGGTAAGTATCAGTTTTATGAACCTATTTCATATGTTTATTTGTATATTTGAAGTGAATTTCTATATTGATTCTGTTAAGTGCCGATGACGCAAAATTTATTGGACTGCAGTGAAACTGATTTTTCAGCAGATGATGAGGTTGGTGATCCTATATATACGCCAGAAAAAATATCTTGCAAAAGGAAAGTGACAGACGAGTGCATTGGTAATGCAAAGGAGCGGCGGTTGGATAATAATTTTTCAACAAAAATTATTTTTAAGTCAGAGTAAAACTGATTTTATAAAAGTATGTATATATGTTCGTTTGTTTCAGTGTTTGTGTCCGTGCTGGTAGATCATGCTGTTAAATGCAAAAACTCAAATATTTTCTATAATTTTTATAGGTTTCTATAAACAACAAGGACTCAACTCAGGCCAAATGCGTGACATGTGGACGCCTAATTAAAGGATATGGAGATGTATCTTCTAACTTTGTTACACACATTAAAATACAACACGCTGACGTTTACGAAAAATATAGGAATTTGAAGTTGGGCAATACTGATCAGTGTTCAGCAGTAAAAGATTGCTTCAACAAGAAAGTGTTAAATTTTGTTGTTGATGCAGCGTTGCCTGTTTCTGTCGTCGACAGACAGACTTTTGCCTCTATGTTTGAGGGCACTGGTCTGAAACCAATGTGCAGGCAAACAGCAATGAAAAAGTTGGAAGATTCCTACCAAAGCCAATGTACAAAAATAAAAGCAGATATTTCTTCTGCTGAATATTTCTGTACAACGGCAGATATTTGGTCCGGGAACCAGAGAAGTTTCTTTGGCTACACATGTCACTGGCTAACAGGAGACTTCCAACGGAAATCGGCGGCATTGGCATGCAGGAGGTTTAAGGGAACTCACTCGGCAGAAAACATAGCGCATTTATTTTCGGAGATAAACGAATCCTATGGCCTTAACAGTAAAAACATTGTTCTGACCGTGACAGATAATGGCTCCAACTTTGTTAAGGCTTTTAGAGATCATGGTGTGCAAAACTTTAAGCTGCAAGAAGAAGATATGGATGATGATGATAATGTGCCTGTGTTCCAAAACGATGAGTTACTGCCGAAGCATCACAGATGTTCGAGTCACACCTTAAACTTACTCGCAACGACTGACCTCAACAAAATTTTGAAAGCTGATGAAACTGTTTATAAGAAACACAATTCGGTAAATTTTATCAAATGAAAGACTTAATTGTTTATAAAATGGAATTTAAAAAATTGTTTTTCTTTAAGATTTTTCAGAAATGTAACGCAATTTGGAAGAAGTGCAACTGGCCAAAGTCCTCAGAGATTATTGTTGAAACTTTGGGGTCGAAATTGGTTGTACCCGTTGTGACGAGGTGGAATTCTCTTTTCGACGCAGTCAGTTCACTTATCCGCCACAAGAAGGATTTAAACAGGTTGTGCGAAAAATTCACTCTGCAAACGTTTTCATCTGGTGACCTGCAATACTTGGAGTCGTACTTGGTATTGATGACACCAATTGCACATTCTTTGGACTTTCTTCAAGGCGAGAAAACTGTTCAATTTGGTTTTCTTGTACCTGTGCTGATGACATTGGAAAATAAACTGGAGAAGCTCAGTAAACAGGAGTTTCAATTGAGATCAATCGCACAGAAACTACAACAAGCACTGAAGAAACGTTTTGGACATATTTTCAGTCTAGAACCAGATGCAGACCTTGCAATAACTGCTGCAGTATTGACTCCAGACGTGAAAATGAAGTGGCTGACTGTTCTTCAGAGATGCACACCTGGTTTGACGAAAGAGCTCATTTACAAGAGGGTCATTTCGAGTATTTGTTCCTTTGCTTCATCATCAGATCTTGCTTCTAAAACTCCTTTTAAAAGTATTGATCAGATAAGCACTAACAACTATTTCGATTTTGATGTAGATGGTATGTTGCAAATCTATATACTGATTTGATGATATTGCTATTAAATATGTTTTTCGATTTAGATGGTCCTTCTGAAATGATCGGGTCATGTTTCCAGCAGAGTGAAACAATTGATGTACATGCCTTAATTTCAAGTCAATTCTATGCGTACATGAACGATGTGATTGTGGGACCAGAAATCTGGGAGAAATATCCGGCATTGAAGGAGGCTTCTTTTTATTTCAATACTCCACTCACATCATCTGCTCCAGTGGAACGGTTATTTTCTTTCGCCGGAATAGTGAATACTCCTCGCCGAAATGCCTTATCTGACCTGTCATTTGAAAAGTTAGTTTTGTTAAAGTCCAATGGTTTTTGTCAAAATTAGTACATATTATTTTTGTTTGTTTATATTTATGAATTGTTAATTTTTTTTTGTTAAATGTACCTGAACTACATGTACAAATTTTTTTTTCCTGATTATAGATTAATCCTGTTTAATCCTAATTAATCTAAAATATTAATTGATTAATATTTTACATTAAATGTATTAATCGTAGGATTATTTTTAAAAAATAAATAAATTTAAATAAATCCTCATTAATCCTGACCTAAATTTAATCCTAATCGATTATTAATCCTTAATTTCAATAAATAATCTTAGTTAATCAATTAAAACAAAAACAAACAAAATTTAATTCGATTACTAATCATTAAGATTATTAATCATTAATTAACAGCTCTGATATTAATATACAATGTTTCATGGTCTGCTATTTTATTATTGATACTATTTTCCACTGATACTTTATGGCTATTTGTTATAACATAATCAATTAGAGTCTTGGAGGTTTTTGTTATACGTGTGTACTCGTTTACTACTTGTTTAAGCCCATTATCATTTAAACTGCTTTCAATTTTCTTTTTATAAAAATTATGTTGCGTCCAATCTATATTAAAATCTCCACTTATTATAATATCACAGTTATTATCACAGATTTCATCTAAACTTTCATCGAACACCATGCAAAATTCAGCTTCACTACAGTTGGGTGATCTGTATACTGCTGCAATAATCATACGAGTGTTATCATATTCGGCTACGCAAGCTAGAATCCAATATTTTGAGTTTTCATACTTTTCTAGAATTTTTTGTCACCTTCCAATTTTTTTTAAAGTATATAATAACACCTCCAGTTCTTGTTGAGTTTGAATATGATATTATGTGTTCATAATGTTGCAAAATTATTTCACTCTCATCGACCATTTCGGTTAGATGAGTCTCAGAGAGTATTATTAAGTCCAAGTTTTCATTGGCAGCAATTATTTCAATTTGATTGTAATTATTAACCAACCCCTCCCTGTACGTTTGTGTATAGTGCACGTATTTTCTTTGATTGTTATATTGCTAAACCTTGTCCCGCGATGGGTGGTCATCTTGACGCGATGCGGGGGCTTAAGTGCAAGGACCCATGTAGAATATCTCTTGGTGAGCACGAACTAAGAACTACCCTTCCCATGGTCTGTAGCGTCTGTTTTCCCCTAGTAGGGGCGGCTTACAGACCAAATTTCTGTCCGCTTTAGATCTCTGATCTCTCTTAAGTCCACACCAAATATGTGTCCGCAAATCCATCCAGCGTCTGTTCCACATTGGGCGGCTGGGTGGTCTGTTGTTGTTTGACAGTTTCATTCACTTGGCAGTAAGTATAAAATGCAACCCCCCCCCCCCCCTTATAAGAAATGTCAAAGCAGCAAAAGTGCCCCGAGTATCCGGTTGCGGGCCAAATAATCTCCGGAGACCCTACTCCCTTGGTGTCGGCCACAGCCCAAGGTGAGTCGAACGCTACTGCGTCCCAGATTAGTCCGGTGAATGTACCAGGCCGGGCAAATCTGCAAGTTACTGGTAACAAACTTAACACAGGAGGGGGCAAGGGGAAACCTGAGCCCACCAAATGTAATAAACCCGCTGGAGGGGGCAAGGGGAAACCTGAGCTCGCCAAAGGCAGCGTTGTAGCACCTAAGGGCTCAACGAATAAACCAACGCTTAGTGTTGGCAATAAACCCGGCAGTGGAGTGCCTCTGGACTTCAAACCAAGTACTTCAAAATCTGCCATGGCCCAGGTCTCCAAAAAGGTGACCAAAACCCCCTGTTTGGGAGCTACCAATAAGAAGGTAGTAAACCCAGTGCCACTTGTGAGAAAGGGTACTGCGACCATGACGTCGGGTCACTCGGACTTACACCCCTTTGCCAGCAAGGAAACCGCGACCTCGAAGTCGGGTTCCGACGCTCGGCATCAAGCCACTCAAGGCAAACCCCACAGGCACATAACACCTTAAAGAAGGGCCTTTACGCAACGGCGGTCCGCCGAAAGACTTTCGACGCAGCTAGGCAAACGGCCAGCTGAGTCCCTCACCCCGGAAGAACGGGCAAAGCTTAAATGGGCTCAAAATTTTTTGGCCAACCTGCAAGACTCCTCCGTCGTCTGCGGACGCGCCTAAACGGCAACGTTCAGAGGAGGAGGCCCAGACGCAGAGCCAACAGCCCGCTATGAAACGTCATAGGCCGATGAACAAATCGTTCAGCGAGATGGCTAAAGGCTATCTCATGCAAGCTGTCATCGACCGAAGTGACGCAGACGGTGGCATGTCCTACGCTCAGTGGGACATTGTCCGTAAAAACTGATGGGGGAGTTCTGGAAAGTCTTCAAAAGCAATCCAGGACCAACCCCCAAATGTGATGATGCTGGATGGCTTCGCCGGAGGGTAAAGCTTATAGCCTTTTCGGATGAGCGATCAATCTCTTTGTATAAGAAGGCGATCGTTAATCTGGAAGGGCTGTGGGAGGGTGCTAGGCTCGACGTGGTACCTATTAATGAGGTGCCTCGGCGACCTAGAGCCTCTGCTCGAGTCCCGGACGAGCCATCAAAACCCGAGGAAATTCTGGAACTCCTACAGGTCTGCAACAGTGACGTTCCAACCAATGGTTGGTTGGTCGCCAAGGTTTCGGAACCTGTAGGAGCCTACAGAAGGATCATCGTGGTCCTGAACCATGAATCCTTGCCATCGCTGAAGGAGAGACAAGGGAAGATGTATTACGGCTTCGAATCCATCTTCCTAAGTATCTACAAAGGCGATGACAGGGAGGCTAGGGATCAGGAGGGCGATGATCCAGCCTCAGACGCTATGTCTATGTCGGTAGACGAAACTGCCAGTTTATCCTCTCAAGGGGATACCGTATCCAACTCCGGCTGGGTAGGGGAATTCTTTGAGGGGATGGACGAGGTAGTTGACGAGGACGTTCTCCTGGACTCGGACCTGGAGGACGCCAACGTCACAGTTATGCCGTACCATGACCAAAATTACACAGGTGAACCTTCACCACTGTAAAGCAGCATCCGCTGCCATGCTCCTCCGCCTAGTAGAGAAAGGGGAGGACCTCGTCCTAGTCCAAGAACCCTGGCTTCACCAAGGTAGGGTTTGCGGACTTAATGCTAAAGGCTTCAGGCTTCTTCATGCCAATGGTCAAGGTAACATAAGAGCGTGTATTCTGGCCAAAGGCAATCTAAACATCTTCATTTTATCTGATTACAGTGATGAAGACACACTAACTGCAGCGCTGGAGACGGACGAGGGCACCATTATGGTCATCTCCAGCTACATGGCATATGAACGCGAATCTCCGCCCGAAAAGATTCGCAGCGCAGTCAGTATGGCAAACACAAAAAACTGGCCAGTCATAATTGGAGCAGACGCAAACGCGCATCACGTCGTTTGGGGAAGCTCGAACATAAATGGAAGGGGTGAGTCTTTATTTGATTTCATTCTTTGCCACAATCTTGATATTTCAAATCACGGGTCAGAACCCACTTTTATAACTGTAAATAGAAGGGAGGTTCTAGACATCACACTAGTAAGCGCTATGCACTCGAACATGATCAGAGAATGGAGGGTCTCTAACGACTGTACTTTTTCTGATCACAGATATATTGAATTTAAGATAGAAATTCCACTAAACAGGCCAATGCCCATAATAAACAGGAAAAAGACAAATTGGGAGGAGCAAAAACAGCTCCTCTCTGAACTAATTCCACAACCACCTGTCATAAACGACAGGCACGATATTGATACTGCGGTTGAAAATCTAAATAATGCTTTCAACCTAGCAACATCAGAAGCTTGCAGACCTAGTGTCTGCCGGGGTGGGAGTAAACCACCATGGTGGAACTCCGAGATAACAAATGCTCGCAAAGAGAGCCGTAGACTTTTCAATGAGGCCAAAAGACTAGGAAACTGGTCCGATTATAAGTCCTCCGTAAACAATTTCAAAAACCTGGTAAGAAACGCAAAACGCAAATCCTGGAGGTCCTTCTGTAGCAATATAGAAGGCACTTCGGAGACCAGCAGACTGCGTAAAATCTTAACCACGATTCCTTCAACTCCCAGCTTCATTAAAAAATCTGATGGGAGTTGGACTACTAGTGGACATGAGACCCTCATGGTTCTGATGGACACGCACTTTCCCGGTTGTGCTCCGTTTACAGGAGAACTCACGACAACCACACACAATCACACGTTAGCCCCATTTCCCATAAACAGGGAAAACATTACATGGGCCATAAACAGCTTTCATCCGTATAAATCAGCGGGTCCCGACAACATTATACCTGCTGACCTCCAGCGGAATGCAGACCTAATAGTCCCATGGCTTATTCGGATATTCTCGGCATGCCTTGCATGGTCATATATTCCGAAAGCATGGACCAAATGCACCGTGGTTTTTATACCTAAATGTGGAAAAACTACGCATACAAACGCAAAGGATTTTAGACCAATCAGTCTATCATCCTTTCTACTAAAAACACTGGAACGATTGATTGATCTGCATCTCAGATCGGTAATCAACTCGAACTTACTATCCACCGCTCAACATGCCTATACGAAGGGCAAATCGGTTGAAACGGCACTACACTCGCTTGTTGGTTACATTGAAAAATCCATAAAGCATAACGAATTTGCTCTGGCGGCCTTTCTAGACATAGAAGGTGCCTTCAACAACATCAACCCAGAAACCATCATCATGGCTCTGGCAAGACTGAACGTAAACCAGTCAATAACCAATCTCATCAAAGAATTATTGACTAATAGGGTCATCACATCTACGATGGGATCCTCAACAATCTATAAAGTTGCAAAGCGAGGAACGCCGCAAGGAGGGGTTTTATCTCCAATCCTGTGGAACCTTGCCATAAACACGGTACTGTTGGAGCTAGACTCAAACAGATTTAAAACAGTAGCCTACGCAATGACGTTGCAGTAGTAGTGTCGGGTAAGTACCCAGACACAATCTCGCATCGTCTACAGTCAGCCTTGAATCACATTACTGGATGGTGCATCAGTAATGGACTCAACGTTAACCCAATAAAGACGGAGCTCGTACTCTTCACGAGAAAATACAAAATACCGTACTTCACCTTACCAACTCTTAACGGAGTCACGCTAAGGTTAACCGATAATGCTAGGTATCTAGGTATCATCCTAGACTCTAAGTTATCGTGGAACCTAAACGTACAAGCAAGAGCAGCGAAAGCCGCTATTGCCCTCTATACCTGCAAAAAGGCCATAGGCAACAGATGGGGTATTAACCCCAGAACGGCCAACTGGCTCTTTGAAATGGTCGTCAAGCCCATATTAATGTATGGTGCAATCGTCTGGTGGCCGGCCCTAGGCAAATCCACCTATTCTAAAATCATTGACAGAATTCTAAGAACATCGGCCTTGATGATTACAGGCGCACCTCGCACCACCCCATCAAAAGCCTTGTTCACAATGTTACACTGGCTTCCTGCCGATCTAATGGTCAAACAACTGGCTATGAACTCGGCAATTAGGCTCAGTGCCGCCGGAACATGGAAATCACTAGGTGATGGACATGCGAACATTATAGGACAGTTCGAAAACCTTCCCGAACTTATTGACTACCGTTCTCCCTACCTTATGCCCGAGAAAAGATTCGCAGTGTCAATCTCAGATACTCTCCCTCCATTCATTGATCCTAATTACCGAGGGGAAGTGCTTGAGGTTTACACTGACGGATCCAAATCAGGTGTAGGGGTGGGAGGGGGCATATACATTCCTCAATTTCAGCAGAGGATACGTTTCAAGCTCACAGATCTCTGTAGCATTACTCAAGCCGAAATATCGGCCATAAAAAGGGCAGCTAACTGGTTAAGGTACAATAGGGTATATAGGCAGGATATTCGTATATGTACCGATAGTAAGGCTGCATTGAACGCTCTATCGGGTGTTTACACAACATCCGAACTGGTAAAGGAATGCCGGACATCCCTAAACGAGATGGCGTCACATTCCAACCTCGAGCTAATCTGGGTACCAGGGCATGCGAATGTGCCTGGCAATATAATTGCGGACAAGCTAGCCAGGGAGGGATCTCGTTTACAAGAATGGGACACCGACCGGCTAGTGGGAGCCCCACTAAAAAGTTGCAAAATTCTTATTCAACAGAAACTTATAGGGTTAGCACAAGCTAGATGGTTCAACGAACCCACATGTGCTGTCTCCAGATTAACCTGGCCCCATTATGATCGAGCAAAATCAGCCATCATTCTGGGGATCCCTCGACATCAGCTACGTATACTTGTGGCTGTCCTAACAGGGCACTGTTTCATAGGTGCCCACGCAAATAGACTAAATCTCCCTTTCAACGACTTCTGTAGAAGTTGTCATAATGAGGAGGAGAAAGAAACCGTAAAGCACCTCCTCTGTCAATGTCCAGCTCTGTCCCATCACAGAGCCATGTATCTAGGTAACTCAACTTTACCCGAACTCGCAGACCTTACGGAATGCAATCTGAAGGGAATAAACAAGTTTATTCGGAAAACCGGTTGGTTCAATACTGACCAGAATATAGGATAGTCAATATTTTTATTTTTTTCTCGCTATCCATAACGGGCATCACAAAGGGACCTATTCTCCTGGACCCAAGTGGGCCGGTTGCTTGAAATCGGCAGCCTGTACAACCTAACCTAACCTAACCTATATTGCTAAACCCATTCTTTTCTTTTTCATGTTTAATTTGTTTTGATACACTTGACATTCTTTGCTATTTGTAAGATGATTTTCATCCAACCCCATGTTCAGTTTTATATTCATTCTAACACAGTTAATACATTTAACAATTTGTTCCTTACTGCACTCTCTAGTTTTATGATTACCATGACATTTTAAACATATTTCTTGGTTTTTACACTCTTTGGCCATATGATTATATCCTTTACATTTAAGGCACTATAAAACATCCGTTCCATCAAAAACTCGACATCTTTCCCATCCTATATTAACTCTTTGTGCTGTGATCAATTTGGTATACGTCTCCTTATCTACTATTAATTTTACATTGTATATTGTTTTATTATTTCTTTTATACTCATATTTTCCTATAATTTTTATTTCACTTTTACTAATCATTGGATTTTGTTTTTTCAATTTTTCAATAAATTCGTTATCCTCGTAGTTGAATGTCATATCTGTTATTTTTATTTTCAGTTCTATTGGACTGGGCACCTTAATTTCATATCCATGTTTAGTTCACTTTGTATTGCACTTCTAATTTTTTCCCTTTCTTCGTCATTTTCACTTTGAATTATCACCGACAAGATTGTTATTAACAAAAGATTCGCAGTGACTGTTTAGTAGAAATTTATTGTTTCGATATTTGGCAATCTGCATTTCTCATTAAATGACAGCGTCAGGTCATTGGCAAACAGGTTTATCTTTTTGTATTTAAATCTATTGTGAAACCAGGCTTAGCAGCCGTAGGACAGAATCGGTCGAATACACAAATTATACAACAATAATGCCCACATTTTTGTTATTCTTATATTATTTTAATAGAGTCCGAGCTAAATTTCTTTAGAGTTTTTACTCTTGTCAAGTATTTATGTGTGAAAAATAAATAATCAAATGATTGCGTTGGTTCACATAGGCATTCGAGTTACATCTAGGTTATTCCTTTTCAAGTGGTTATAAATTAAACAAATTTCTTTCTATTGCAATAACGCAAGAAAGAATTATCCATTACAGCATCGCAGGCCCTGCATGTTTTGAAACAGCCATTGTTTGGGTCGAAAATAACACAAACAATTATAAACACATTCATTTTATTTTTTCATAAGATTCATGACTTAGAGGTAGAAATGGCTGAAAATTCTTGTACAAAACAAAAAAAATCATTAAAGATTTTTTTGTTTCGGTATAAATATTGAATGAAAAATGTTTTTTAGACTCTGTCTAAAGTGAACTTTTTGAATAGAGTGAACAGGCCTCACGCGAATTAATTCACTATATTCCAATTACACTGTATATTACATGGAAATATAATAGCCTACGTTTTTATTTTCCACTTCTTAAAATATTTTTGGCCTACGAAAAAGCTGCAAGACATTCTTGCATAAATACACTTAGTGAATTCTGTGCACCTTTACATCAGAAGTATATAAGGAATTGAGTGTTGGTGATAGTGCTGAATCTTGCGGGAATCCCGCTAGCATTGTTGTTTCACTAGAATGTACGGGTTTTCAAAAACGCTGCAGAAATTTTTATAAATATATTGGAAAAAGAGAGCTTGAGCGTTTTCTGAATCGACATAATATAATGCCATTTATTTGATGTACGGTAGTGTTCCTTATGGAATCCAAACTGTTGGTGGTTAATAATATTATTTTGGTCTGCGAAATCTACTAATTTTATATGCCGTTTTTCCTCAAAGATCTTGTCCAGTAAATCTAAGATGCTTATAGCCAATAACTGGTGGGTAATTTAAGATCTTTTCCCTTTTTATTGCTCTCGTTTTTTTAAAGTACATGGAAAGCCATTATTTAAGCAAAAATTAAATAGCTTCCTTATTGCTTCAATTTAAAAAATATTTGCTAATGGTATCATTTTGTAAAATAAAAGGTTTCTAAACGTTTAAAATTTTTCTAAATTCGAGTTTTTCCATACAAATTTCAAACGTTTCGAAATGTTTCCTTTTACGAATTGAGTTTGATAAAAAATACAATTAAAATATATAAAATACCAAAAACTTACTTATTAGGGTCATCATCATCGTCTTCTGATTCTATTGCCTCAACCTCAACTTTACCTTTATGGGCATTTGCTTTGTTTCCTCCCTTCTTTGCAACGGTTTTTTGTGTTTTTGTGACCTTTTGATTAGATGTAGTAGCTGCTGCGGTAAGATTCTCTTTGGAACCACGCCTTCGGGTATTACTATCCGTGGCTTTCTTCTCCTGCATCGTTGCAGCATTAGTGCAACTAGCTACTGTCATTGAAGAATTTGAATGCATTGAACTATCTAACGATGATTCACTCAAGGTAACAGTGGAAACGAAAGACGTATTACCTGCACCAGTAGTATTAGGAATTGGTTGAGCTTGAGCTCGTCTTTTAGCTCGAGTTGTAGGTGCCTCAATGGGTGGTAATGTTATTACACGGCCATTACCTCTAACGATTTGTATAGGTTCTTTACGCATCATAGGCGAGGTTTTAGACGTTGGATAATATGGTTGCCCCGAAGGGGTTGCGGTTGTTGGAGTTGTTATGATTGTACGCGTTGTAATGACAGCATTTGATTTAGTAACTGAAGAAGATGAAACCACAGATGTTGGTATATTCGATATAGCCAGTTGAATAATGCTCTTAGATGAGGTTGGAGGAGTTTCCTTAACAAATATACGAACAAATTATTAACATACATACACTATATATAATCAAGTTATGCTTACCTGTATTCTGACGGGTTGCTGAGATATCGGTGCTAATGGAGGTGGATTTTTATTTACCACTATATTATTAGCAATTTCTTGTTCGCTGCAAACACTCGTGCCAAAAACTTGCTTTTCAACGGCTTCTTGAAGGGTTTTATCGTCCTTTATAAGTTCTACGACCTGCTGTAGTATATCGTCAGGCAAATCATCAGCATCATTAACGTCTCCTTCTGGAGTAGCCAAAAGAGATGCACTTGTAATATCAATTCCACCAACCAGGTGATTTTCTGAGGTTGACAATGGGACTGAAGGCAAATTAATGTTTTCATTTCCTGCTGCACCATTATTGCCTCCACTGATGCCGCCGACACTGGTGAGTTGATTTATATTTTGTTGTGCATTAGTTGATGTTAATACCTTCTCCGTACTTTCAAGCATTTTAACTAGTTCTGGTATATTTTCATTTATGTTGGTTATTTGCTCGTCCGCTTTTTCATTTGATTTTTGCATCTCGTCCTGTACAATAGAATTGATAAGATCTAATTGCTTGTCATGCTCGGCCTCTAATTCGGATGAGCTTTGATGTGTTTGGATAGATATTTGTGCTGGCAATTGATTCTTAGCAGCAGTTTCTATCGGCATAAATCCTTTTAATGAAGCCGCCATAGCCGACCTCGGAGAAAATGTCACCACAGATGTTATAGTAGCAGTATGAGATGATTTTGGAGTTGTTGGGAGACCCACTGCTTTAACTGGCGTTTGCTTTTCCGTTTGTTCTATCAACTTTGTTAGGTCAGTAAATCCTTTGGTTTTCGGACTGGACATAACCTGCTGCAAGAGATTAATGTCAAAAACATTAGGGTGGATTAGATTGAAAAGAGAAAATTAAAATTCGAAAGCACTGGCGGAGTATTAGTCTGAAACTTCAAAGTCAAAGCGGCGACCACTTGAGATAAAAGTTCTGAAAAGTCTTTGCTTTTACGCTGATATCGCCGTTTAAATTATACACTAAAAACTTTTTTACGTTAATCTTTTTGTGTCATGTGGGTCAAAATATTTCATTTTAATAAAATATTTTTCAAATTATTTAACAAAAGAAAATTGCAAAAAAAAACTTATAAAACTTGTGTTATGAGCGAAAAACCTTCTTAAGATACAGTCACACTTAGCAAACATTTGCCCAAAAAAAAAACGTAACCACTACTTTGGTTACGGTTAGTGTGATTTAACTTGGTTCTTATATCACAAAATGAAGTCAATTATGCCGCAAAATGCTATTTTTATATTATTTTTAATAAATGCGAACCCATATTTTAAAAAATATTGGAATTATGGAAATGCAAATTTAGCTTGTCTGTTGGTCTCGTTTTTTTCGGGAAATGTTTGTCAGATGTGAGCGCACCTTTATACATAGTGAAGGATCGGTCAAAATCAATATGGAGTGCACTTGCAGTTGCGTGTTCTTTTTTTTTTTTTTTATTAAAATTTTTTATTCGCGAATCTTATAAACTAAATAAGGTACAATGTTATGAGATTTTACTTTCGTACTACAGCAATTAAATCTAATAATTGAATAATTGAATAAAATTTTTCAAAAAAACCTCTTATGAACTTTGAAAATGTTATAATGAAATTTGGTAAAACAATCGCTAGTAAGATTCTTTTTAACAAAAGAATATCAGCGACTGTTTAGTAAATTTCTTATTGTTTCAAAATTAGACAGTCTGCATTTTTCATTAAATGACAGCGTCAGATCATTGGCAAACGCGTTTAACTTTTTATGTTTAAATCTAATGTGCAGTAAGTAAGTCAGTGGGGAATCTAGGGGGAAGATTGTGAATTATTTTTAAATTTTTGTTCTGGATAATCTGAAGCTTTTTTGTATGGGTCTTAACAGATTTGTGAAACCATGCTGGACTGCCGTAAGTCAGTATCGGCCTAATACACATATTGTACAACAATATCTTATTTTTGAGGTTGAGCTTAGACTTCCTATTAAGTATGGGGTATAGAGCACGTCCACACTTTATAGCTTTATCACAAATGTAATTCACATGTTGTTTAAATTTAAGTTTTTTATCTAAAGTGATACCTAGATATTTAATATCATCTTTGATGGGAACCACGTTTCCCCGACTACAAAATTTTAGTAGGAATACGTTTTGGTGATTTATTATATGGGAATATAATAGCCTGCGTTTTATTATTATTTACTTTTATTTTCCACTTATTAAAATATTTTTGGCTTGCGGTAAGGCTCTCATGCATTCTCTTGATTATTGCATTTGAAAGTTTTCCACTGCATATAAAAGCACTGTCATCAGCATAAAATGCTGCTTCCAGATTTATGTGCACCTCAACACCAGATGTATACAATGAGTAGAGTGTAGGTGATAGTACTGACCCTTGTGGCAATCCCGCTGGGATTGTTCTTTCTGTTGAGAAGTCCCCGTCAACACACACAACAAATGTACGGTTCTTTAGGAAGCTTTGTAAAATTTTTTGTGAATATAAAGGGAAACCTAATGCATTGAGTTTGTATAGCATCCCATTGTGCCAGATGGTATCAAAAGCTTTTTCTATATCGAGAAAAACAATGCCGGTACTCTTGCGATTTCTTTTGTTATCTTCGATATAATTTACAACTCGCTTTATTTAGTGTACGGTAGAGTGTTCCTACGGAATCCAAACTGTTGGTGGTTAATAATATTATTTTGATCTGCAAAATCAACTAATCTTTTATTGATTTTTTCAAAGACCTTATCCAGTAAACTTAAAATGCTTATCGGCCTATAGCTAGTGGGTAGTTTGGGATCTTTCTCCGGAAAGGGGATATATAGTTTTGTCATTCCATATGTAATTTCTTCATTATTCATTTAAGACCTCATAAAGTATATATGTATATATTCTGGATCCTTATAGATAGAGAAGTCGAATAAGCGATGTCCGTCTGCTAAAGTAGAATATCGAGAACTAAGGCCTCGCACAACATAGGGACCTAAATTTTGGAACATTCTGTTGATATTTGTCTCGGAATTTTTAAGTTTAAAAATTATAAAACTCGGTCAAATGATTAACGAGATATAGCTAAAAGACTCTTTTTTGTTATGGTTCCTATTCTGTTGTTTTTTATGGCCCCAGCTGTCCTGCGGTCAATTTTATGAAGCAGATCTCCTGTATGGAGTTCTACGAAGGTTTAGACTGAAAATAATTGAAGTCGGTGCATTAACGACTAAAATATGGGCAAAAAATGGCATTCGAAATAATTTTACTTTTAAAAATTAAAATTTTTTTTTTTAAATTGCGTTGGCATTCATACCAAAAACATACCGGTTAGTAATCACAAGCGCTTCTTATATACCACAGAGCAGTTGTTCATGGTATTTTCCGCGTTTAAGTACATAATATACCTTATTTATTATAAAATACTAAAACTTCAAATTCTTGTTGGAAATTGGTGTGGTTGTAATTTCTTCCCTTTTTACCGATACAATCATACATTTTTGTCACACATACATTAATACTGAAATGCGTTCATGTGCACATGTACATATTGTGTGTATACATGTGCATAACTAAACAGTCGAAAAGCAATGATTTGTTGTTTTGCTTTTGTTTGTTTCTATAAACTTATTTTTGTACGTTTATTAGTATAATATTATGCATGCATATTACAGTACTTTTTATCGCTTATATTTTCTTTTCGTATATAAATAACCATAATTATTTTTTATATTATTTATATTAAAGAAATGTAACGGATCGTCAAGAAGCTATGTACGAGTAAATATACAAAATCAATGAAATTGAATTTTAGTTTTGTTTTGAAAATGTATTAATTTTTCATTTTTAATGACTATTTGTGATTTCAGAAGAAAGGAAAGGAAAGGAACACATAACAAAGCAGAAAAATCTCTTCCCGGCTAGAATTTGATAAGAAATGTTTCTTTCATTCTGTAACATCAGTGAGTTAATCTTCAAAAGCACTTCAATTAATTGCCTTTTCTATAAAATAAAAACAAAGTTTGATGTAAGAATTTAATTAGATATCAAGCTCCAAAATTTAATTAGCAAAGAAACTAAAAAATTGAAAACCCCGCGAAAATAGCTTCTAGATTGCATTATCCAATTGAATAATTTGATGTGGGCTTAATTAAAATGTATTCTAAGAATAGTTCGCAATTCATCAAATATTTTTCAAACAATCAGTTCCTATCGTATACGTACATATGAAGTTTGGATTTTTAGATCGGAATGTTTGGGGAAATTTTTCAAAACTTTTGTAAGGCATAGCGATAATAGTACCGCCTATAAAAATGGTATCTGCATACATATTTGTACTTTGCTTGCATATTTTTGTATTTTCCCCAATTCAAGATATACAAAATGATTAGTTAAGATCATAGGAGATAAAAAATTCACTTATTCATATTCATATAAAATGAACTGGTCTTACATTCATTAAAAACACCTAAGAAATCAGCGCTTTGCGGAATATCGCATTGTCGATTGTCGGATTAATGGTAAAATATTACGAAAATAAGCCGAATTGTGGGTTGGATTTGAGAGCAAAATGCTTTCTGTTTGCGATTTGATCGTAATTTTTCATATTTAGTTCTCTGTCTTACTTAGTAAACGCAGAAGAAAATTTAAATAAAAAAATGTTTTTAATTAAATCTATCTGTTTTCTTAGAAAGCTGAATATGAATTACCGAATTCGTATTTTTTAAATCAATTGTCAATATACAGGTTATATTGAATCAAAACCTTTATCGTCTGGTCCAACCGCAATACAGATATTTTAACATTGACATTTATGTGCTAGCACAAAAAATATCTATGCTATATCAATTCCCCGATACATCTGTCTACCTTTTTGATGTTCCTTGTAAATATTTCTATCTAAGTTTTGGATACATATTTTTAATTTAGAGAGAAATACAGAGATAGGAATACAAATTATATGCATGTATGTCTAACACATCGGCTAGAAAATTTGCATGGCAGAATAATACAGGTTTAGTTAATAATACAAGAACAATTTTTTGTTAGTTGGTTCTTATGTAAAAATTATTTTTAAAATCATAAATAACTACAGAACGTGAAATTAAATAAATTATACAACAGCTGTCTCGCAATATGACATGCATAATAGACCTTAGTTGCAAGTTTCTCATGTTAAAAAATGTTGCATTTTTTTACAGAAATACGCCATTATTTTTTTTGTATTATGTCGAATTATTTTATAATTCAAGTGTTTTTATTATGAAAGATTTATATGTAGACGAAGGCTGCGGCGAATTAAATACTCCAAGTTTAACATTTATCGCAAACCAAAAATGCCTGAGGTTTTTGTTTTGTATTTCGTCGTGGTGAATGCAATAGGCTGTATGTCAAAAAAAATTGAATTTGGTTTTATTGTAGCGTTGTAACCAAAATTGGGGCTCCTACAACTTGTATTTATCTCGTGCCGTTCAGGCAATCAGAAGAGAGCTTTTACGCGCTTCTTTTGGTTACTGCAAAAGGACGTATGTCAATCGCACGCTTGATTTGACAGTGGCGTGGAGTGTTCTTTCGAGATAAAACCTATAAATTGTGTCATTCTGCATTGGATACTAACATTGGATACAGTGTGAATCGTGGCGATTTATTATTATATTCTAGCCAGCGAAACTAAAACAAACAATTTTTCTCAGAAATATTCAATTTTTGTCTTTCCTGCAAAAGTATGATTTATTGACATACAGCATATTGCATTCACCACGACGATTTGTTGTAGACGATCGCCAACTTTTAAAACTAATTAGGTTTGATCTAATTTTAACTAAGCTGTTTGGTTAAGCTTTGATTATTAAGGGCTAATAAATCAGTAATAGTTTAAAGGCTGATATATCTGAACTAATTTTCAATTTGTATTTACTTTAAATCCAATAATTTAACAAATAACAATGTAGGTTCCGTAATTTCTAAAATCATCTTCATTGGGAGAAAAGATTATTCGTTTTTTATCTTTTTTTTTGGTAAAGGTCAAAGTTGTCGAAATCATCTAATACCTATTTACTGGTTTAAACACACCAATTATTTTAGTAAAAAAAGACAGCTCAAATACAGTTAGCCTATATATTAAACAGTAGCCCTAAATTTCAGTTTTTACAAATTTTCCTTTCGCGTACTTTTATTGAACAGTTTTTTTTTAAGATTTATGTTTTTTTTTCAATTTGGTCAATTCGTCCGTATTTCCGCCGCCTCATAACACCATTTATAAACCGATGCGGGGAATTTTTATTTTTTATAAAAGTGTATGCTGTCAGATTGGTAGCGTTGTTTCTTTATTTTGTTATAAGTTCGCTGTCCGTCTCCTTTAAAAAAGTATTACTGAATTGAATTTCTTACCCTATTGTGCAGTAAAAACAGATGTACTTTTTCTTTTTGTTACACTATTTATAAATAATTGGATTTGTGATTAAAATATTGGATAATAAATTAAATACATATACCTACTTAATACATAAGCTACTTAAAAATTTTAAATAAACAAAAAAAATTATCTTTGATTGCCAGACATTGAAATTTTCTTATTACGAAAAGATTTTAGAAAAGAAAAGCAAACATCGTTTCCACTAACCTTATTGATTACGATTTCCTTATGTGTTTGCGGTGATATTTGGGCAGAATTTTTATTTTCCTTAGGACCTTTTAAAAGAACATATGTTTTGGGTGACGAAGTTACAGATGCTGGAGTACTCATTGTATTTAATAAAGATTTATTTTCAGGTTGTTTTTTAGGAATTGGAGGCAGTGCTGCTATAACAGGAGATAAAAGATTTGCTTTCCCCATCATATGCACAACTTTTGAAGGTGTAGAACGAATTGTTATGCGAGTTGGGTCTGATACAATTTTGAAAATTGATTTTTGTCGCTGTAATACACTTGAAGAAGAGCATGATGCAACAGCAGAAATATCATTCGTTCTGTTTGATAATTCAATAGGCTCATCTTGATTATAATACCGTTTTGTTTTTGGATTTATTTTACTTATGCTCAGTGAGCGTTTGTGCGTCTTCAAAAGTTTTGCTTTGCGTTTGCGACCTTTAGGATTGTTGACATCAAAATCTAAGTCGCTGTCGCGATCATTGTCAGTTTCAGCTGAACCGTGTCCACTAAAATCACTTTCATCTTCACCCCCTGGATCGTCTTCATTTTCATCAAATGATGATCGTAAATCATCGTCTTTATTCACGAAACCTTCTTCGGGAACTGATTTTCGATCTTTGATATCTTTCTTTATTTTATGCGCCACAAGAATACTCTTATCCTTTGAAAATGAAGTTGTTGAGAGGTTAGGTCTGGCCACGTTCACCCATTTTGAATAAACATTTTGTTGAAGTTTCTTTCGAACAAATAATTGTTTACCCGCTGCTGTTTGCAAAACATGGATTTTACGGTTCGCAGCTTGTTTTTCGGCTTCTAATTTATCTGCAGCTAGTTTAGCTTTCATTTGTGTGGGTGATGTAAATGGTGTATAGCAATGATCGTTTTGTATGACAAATAATTCAAACTCATAATCACTTTTGCTTTTTTTATCCGATCTTATCCCAGCGATTTCTGTAAAATAATTTTTGTTCTTTTATTTTTTAACTACTACAAGGAAATTATACAAAAACCTAAATAAATTTATACTAACTCAGAGCTTGTTTGATAATTTCGTTAGCATCCTCTGGGGGGTAAAAATCTTCTAAACGCAAACCCACTATTTCAGGACGTTCCCGTCTACGTCTACGTGTTGTCTTTTTTTGTTTTACATTTTGCTGACGAACTCTGCGACGTGGTAATCGTCTATGTCTTGATTTACTTCCTTCGCTTGACTCATCTGATTCCTTAAACACCTTTTTTTCCTCATCTTCATCTCCACTTGATGAATCACAATTTTCAGTAGAGTTCTCAGTGAATGAATTTTTATCCTCATCTTCCGAATCGCAGCTATCTTTGTCAGATCCAATTTCTTGCCTCCTTAACATTTCCTCCAGTTTTTCGTTCTCTTCTTCCTCATCTTGCATGCTTGGTGTTGGTGAAGTCAATCGTATTACACTTATTGATGAAATTTTCTTTTCCTCTATTTAACGAGAAAATAAATGCGATTATTAGTCTTACATTTGTCATTTGTACTTACCAATGAGATTCTCTAAGCCCTTGTCATCGAAACTTATTCCATTCTTACCATATACCACAACAAGGTTCGAATCTGATATACTAGCGCAATCACTATTATCAGCAGCCTTGGAGCTGCTCTCAATGAACACCGAACTAGACATGTTTGTATATATTTAGATGGTGCTCGCTACATATACATATACAAAGTTAATAACTGTAATTAGCATAAAAGCAATTTTTATATTTTTTGAAACAGGGGGAACAAAATCGCCATTACTTTATGGTACTGTCATTTATAATAAAGTGCTCCCGGTGGTCTTAAAATTGTCAAATAATAATATATTACCAGCAACGAATTTGGAAAACAAAGCAAACAGTGAAAATAACACTTTTCTTCTACGCCTTATTCTTTTCTTAAGCGTCCGCGTTGAAAAATTACCACTCGAGCTTTCCAAAACGATCTTTGACCGAATAAACTAGCATTCTTTTAAAAATATTTAAGAATTTTATATTTTACAAATTAATGTGTTTCCGGAGAAAAACTTTGTTTTCATGGCTATTATATTTTTTACTCCCGTAATCCAAGACAAAGCGCAATAAGAAAAAAAGATTTGAGTTGTAAAAGTATTGACTATTTGGGTGGTGAGTACTCAATACCGTCCGCTTGATTTTCTTTTTAAGTACTCGATACGCGAGAGCAGCTACTCAGGAACTTTAGGGCCGTAATGCTCAACAAAATAGATTTCATAATGTGAATGGTATAAATTTCAGATGTTCCTTATTAATATATTTATGTAAATATAATTTCATTTTGGAATTCAAAAAAGCGGTTAAAGTGTTGAGTAGTCGAGTTGAATCCACTATTACAAAATGAGTTTTTGAATATATTTACATAAACAGTGAAAATAGAATATCAAAATGTGTTTGAATTTTGAAATACAATAACATGGTAGAATAATACAGGTTCGGGTCTGCAAAATTTTATTATGTATTACTAACACACACCCACGCTACAAAAAAGCACACTTTAAAATTTGTTTCAAATGCAAATAAGAAAAGAAAAAGAAACTAAATTCTTTATAGAACAGAAAATGCAACCATGCTGCCATTTTTCTTTTGTGCTTTTTGACAGCTTCGAAACTAAAAGTTGTGTTGTTGTAGCTTCGTAGGAACATCTTTGGCTGTAACTAAATAATTGTTCATTGCTTGTGTGCTGAGCGGGATAGGAAGTATATACCATATTCGAAAAAGAAAAGAACTTCACATGTACAACAAAAACTTATTCGATGCAGACCTCTAGAACACAGTTAGGCCGGCTAGTGCTTTTTAAATTGCGACTTTATGAGAAAACAGCTAAATTGTCATCATTGCAAAACACAAACAGTTCTATGACAACAATCAGAATTTAAAAATCCTACAATTCATAATTATTGAAAATATCTAATAAGTTTAAGAAATGGAACAAGCAGGAATAAACCACAAATATCAAGGATATAATGAAAAGGCTAGTACAAATATCACGTCATATCAAATGCGTCCATCTTTGGGAGAGAACTTTAAAGGAAGCAGAATAAAGGAAATAATACGAGAAATTATGTGTGAAAAATTGCAGGGTATTTTATTTATGGTGGGTAATTATAAATTGTTGATTTTAAAATTATCACTTAAAGGAAAAACTTATGACGTAGAAGATATTAAACAGTGGACGAGCGACATTGCGGATAGCATTAATGCAGCAATTAAAGATCGGCTGGTGATGCCTCGATATAAATATGTGGTGCAAGTAATGTTGGGTCAACAACTTGGAGCCGGATGCCATTACTATTGTAAATGTTGTTGGGATGCTGAATCTGATTCTCAAACATCTGATGTTTTCACGAATACCAGCCTGTTTTGCGTAACCACTGTTTTTGGAGTTTATTTGTACTAATTAAATTATTTTATTTAATAAATTTTTTATATTTAGAATTATACAAGGAAGATTCGCCTTGGAATTATATTAATAACAATTATCATTAATAGGTACATATGTACATATTTTATATTTTTAATGCGTAATAACACATTTTCATTTAAAGCATCAAGTTTCCGTATTAAAGTCCGGACTACCTTCGCTGTTTCAACAATCTTGGGGATCAATAATTATTAGAAATTTAATTGAAACTTATTAAAGGGGTCGGAGTTCGCGGATCAAATTTGTAAACATTTTTTCAATTCGATAACATTTTTTAACTGTTACTTAAAATAATAATCTCATAGGTGTGTTAAAGAAACCAAGTTTGAATGAAAACAAAAATATAGTTAGGCTCTATAAAAAGACGATTTAAAATTTTCACTTTTCTAATTGCACACAAAAAATACAAATTGTTCAATTTAATTTTAAACAAGTCTTTAAACATAACGACAATTTACCAAAATAATTCACGTTCTTTGCTTCATATTGCACATAGGGCTCACTAGAATAAATATTTTGCTAAAATTATTTTAAAATAAAAAAAATTGTTTTTAAAGAAACAGCATTTACAACCGAGCTTACGCTTAACTTTTTAAGTTTGGAACAATTTCTGAGGTTTAAAAACAGTTTAACCCTTTGGTGGGTATTTTGTATATACAACAAATGTTTTTCGTAAAATTTAATTTTCTAAAGCTATATTTATAAAAACGAAGTGTGTCAAAAGCCATTATATGAGTTTTGTGTCCAGCTTAAACCTGAGTAAAGAAAAATTAAAAAAATGGGTTCACCAAAAATTTTTATAATTGATCAAAAGTTGCTGCAAGAGCACCTGGTACGGCATATAAAAAGATGAATATCTCAAAAAACTAGAAAATATTTAAAAATGTTAAAAAACACCTGCAGTCAACTATTTTTCCAAGTGGACTGAAGTTTATCAACTTTAATGCAGTAATGTTAAACGGTAAATTGCAATTTATAAAAACAAAATGCTCTGATGTGTTTGCTATTAGATTGCAACAACAAAATTATAATCGTAGCCCATGTAAAATATTTAGTTTTGGCCAAAAATATGAATTTTGAGACCTTAGTGCATTGGATTGTGAACTTATAAACTCTAATGCAAGGCACATTGATAACGGCGGTATACTCGGCTTTCGATAACGATCTGATTCGAACATCTTTTTTTATTTAAGTTTATGGCATTCGATACAGAACAATGTGTTTCCATTGTAAATATGTGCACGTGTCCTTTATCATGAGTTTCACTCGCTACTCGCTGGCTGTCGAACATCGAGTGTCAAATGCGCGGGAGCTAGCGGGACTCGGAAATTTCTCGATAGCGCCATGTTTATCGAATTTGCGCTATAATACCAAATGAAAATTCGTTTGATCAGTTTTTCTCATAATAGGCACCAGTAACTCTTTATCGAAAGCGATGATTTAACCCCATGCATTAGCTAAAACTAGGCCTAGCTGATTAATTTGGTACTGTCAAAAGTGGTGCTATTATATGAAAAAAGCTTGACAAGAATTTTCTTTAAATAGTTTTTGCTTTGTGGGGATGCGATACACTGAGAGTAAACTCCTGGTTAAGCTGACTTGCTCTAATGTATAGAAAAACACCTTTAACATATGTACATGCATGATATTGTTACGTTTCGACCTTTGCGAAAACGTTTCTTTTCTTGGGTTCTTTTAATTTGTGAAAAAATAAAAAACCTGATATAGATTTTTTACTTAATACTGTTGTATTTACTTTATAACGCTTCAAGAATAAAATACATGAAATAATTTGTTTTTTCTATACCCTTCACCAAAAAATTTGGAAAGGGGATAACATACATACATACTATGTATAGTTTTGTCATTCCGTATGTAATTTCTTCATTATTCATTTAAGACCCCATATATATATATATATATATATATATATATATATTCTGGATCCTTATAGATAGAGAAGTCGAATGAGCGATGTCCGTCTGCTATATTTTGGTGTAAGTAGAATTAAGGCCTCACACAACATAGAGACATAAATTTTATACCATTCTCTTGGAATTTTTCATAAAATTGTTCGGTTTGAAAATAACAAAACTCGGCTCATTAATTAATGAGATATAGCCAAAAGACTTTTTTTATATTTCCTATTCTGTGTTTTTTATGCCCCCGACTGGCCTACGGTCAATTTTATGAAGCAGATCTCTTGTATGGAGTTCTACGAAGGTTTAGACTGAAAATAATTGAAGTCGGTCCATTAACGACTAAAATATGGGCAAAAAAATGGTATTCGAAATAATTTCTTTTAATAATTTGTTGAAAAAGTTGCGTTGGGATTCAATCCAACAACCTACTGGTTGGTAGTCACAAGCGCTTCTTATACACCATAGAGCAGTTGTATTTTTCATAGTAGTTTACGCATTATATTATATTAAAAACACCTAAAAAATCATAGTTTTGCGGAATATCGCATTGTCGTTAGCACGCACTACGGAATTGGACGCGGATTAATGGTAAAATATTACGAAAATAAGCCGAATTATGGGTTGGATTTGAGATCACTCATATAGCCTCTTTTCGACAATGTAAGAAGATGAAAAGTGTTGTACATGAGGGAAACTTAGATTTGTTTAAATTATGAAATTTATACTTAGCCAGAACAAAACGCAATAGCTTAGAAGATCGTGAAATATCTCTAAATGTATTGTGTGCTGTTTGGTTGTTTTTATTGAGATTAATAGAGTACGTCCGTTTTGATTCGCAATTCCAATAATAGGCAAGAATGCGGAATTCTTTTGATAGCCTCTCGTCAGGAAAGTCAGGCGAGGTTAGATGTATCAAAGGAAACCGTTCGTCGCTCGTATCTCTCTAGACTAAAAGTACAGATGATAGTACGAGAGAATGCCTAAGAAGGAGTTCGACCATTTTTTTAGAGTAAAGTAGATTTATACCACCATAGCCGTTGTAAATTATAAAATTAAAAAACCGCTTTGACTTTCCAAACCTTCCATCATCACCTGTAAGAAAAGTCCAAGAATTTCTGAAAAAAGAGAAAAATTCAAGATTTGTTAGTGAAACCTTTAAAAAAAAATATATATTAATTACATTTTTTCGCATATCTTATTAATTATTATTTTATTAATTAGCTATTATTTGATTTAATTATTATTATAATTTTTTTGAGATAATTATTTATTGATTTATTTCTGTATCTATTTATTTATTTATATATCTATTTATTTATTTCTGTATCTATTTATTTATTTATTTATAACAAGTAGCAAAGTAGAAATTTCAGTTTATTTATTTGATATACATACATATTTATGTTGTATTTATTACTAGAAAATTTTTTTTAAATATTTATTCTGTTATTAGTAAGAGTATTAGCAGATTTACATATTTAGAATCTGGTTTTAGAATTTATTAGCAGTGATTTTATTAATTTTCGTATTAGTGAATTTCCCAATTTTTATTTTATTCAATTTTTTTATAATTTTGTGCGTTTGTGCGGATCTGAAATTCCTAGCACAAGTAGGCAAGCACAGATCAGGGAAAGTACAGCAGAAGCAGTGAAAAAATTTTTTGAACAGAATATTAGTTCTCAAATGGCAGACATGAAAAGGACAATGGCTCAAATAACTAATTCGGTTAGCAAATTAAGTTTGGTCGTACAGCAAACATAACAGCAAAATAAAAATTTAAATGTGCCGAGAATGACAAAATCATCAGAGGATGGAAATTATTTAGATATGTCAGGACTTAATGCGCAACCCACACATTCGTCGCGAGGTTCCTCATTTAGTATAGATAACACCCAGAGAAAATCTACAAGGTAAGGCCTTAGGGGTATATCATGTGAAGGATATTAGGGTATAACATCCCCTTTTATCTAAATTATATTGGAGCAACTCTATTTTACAAGAGCGACATAAAGTATGTCTAACTTGAAGAAAGGATTGAGCAATATTAAAATTTAGCATCTGTGATATAGTCCTAAGAATGTACCTGATAGTTTCTAGTTATACATAAGTTCCAATTATACACTATAATTTTTATTTATACCCCTAGTTTTGAGTATACACCTTAATTGTTAGAATTATACACCTTACACAAATTTTAAATATAGTTTATCGTTACATACCAGCAAGTGCAATATGAGATAGTAAAATCAAATCACTGTGATAAAATTTTTAATATGCCTAGTGTAGAGTGATGGTTGTTTTGAGTGTTGGGAATAACCGCAAAATAGGATGAGATGAGTTGTAAAAAAAATAAGGGATATTAAACCCCTGAAAAAGAAAAAAAAAAATATCACAAAGTAATAGTTAATATTATTTAAATATCATATGAATACTTCCCGTAAAAGTACAAACAGCCGAAGCGAGTTGAGTTTGACGAATTCTGAAATCTTTAGCGGTAAAGGTATCAGAATTCACAATCCTTCCTTAGGCGTTCAGGGGGAAAAGAGATGAGGTATTACCCGATTTTTTATTGACGCAGTCATTATACGGAGATTAACAATTATAGCCTTAAAAAGGCGTTCGCTTTAATTATTGATACCAAAGTACCACTACCAATTAAAATTGGTAACAAGAGATATATTTTGAAGTTAAAAGGGTTGCCTCTATCTTTTTTTCTTACCTCACGGGAAAGAATTGAATAGAGATCCAAGTCTGGGAAGGCGTTTTATTCAACCAGACTTCTGCAGGAGTACGAGGGAAATGTGATGAAGGCATAACATAAATCTAAAGAAATACAGATAAGAGAAAAAGTTTCGCAACTTTTTTTATAAAAAGAACGACAAGGGTTGTTAAACCATTTTCATACGAAGATACAAAATTTGTTTATGTTTCTGACTAAACATAAAAGGAAGAACATCCACGACTAAAATAGATCGCTAAACGACATCACCAGCAGCACTACTTCAGAAATCGCTGCCCTTACATAGCAACTTGTCGCACTCCAAGTGGCCGTCTAAAACATACAAGTAGAACAAAATCAACTGAAGGCACAAACGGATGTAGAATTCTACGAATCCAGAATAATCATTCCCAGAAATACGAGTGAAATAGACCTTAAATTTTTTAAGGCATTGCCGGAACATTATGAAGTCCTGGCGTACACAAGTGAAACGAGCCGTGACATCGGTAGAACTATATAAAACCACCAGCAATATTAGATGAGTTGACACCATTTAATATAGAAGCTATCATTCAACGACTAGACAGCATTCCTCGAAGAAGAATCACTTATTGAACTAGAGGAAAAGCAATGAAACCCCAGGCAAGGAAATAAGTCATTAAGTGAGCTACATGCTGACCTATCTCCAAGATGGCTCTATCTAGGAATAAACCAAATGACATTTCTTTTTTAAGTTACATATTTCTAGTTTTGCGGAAAAAATCTTCCACTTTTTACAATAAACAATCATTTGTATTCTATGATGACGTAAATACGCAGTAGAAAATATTTTTGTACGGCTGAGTGCGCAATCTTGTTTTCTTAATTCATGCTGCAGCTGTGTAGTTCACAAACGCCAAATTTGATTGAGCGTTCACAGACGAGAACAATTTTTAAGCCATGGTAAAAGAATACCAGGTAATGCTAAAAGCACAGCTGACTTAGTAAATTTGATAATGTGGGCGTCAATAGACAATAGATTTTGACATAAACCTTGTACGTTTCTATCAACAAAATCCGTGTGTTTTTTGGTATTGTAATTTGTAGTAGATCGCTATTACCTGTTATAATTGTACCATGTTTTAAGCGCATAGTTTTTTTTCTGTTACTCTGCAGCCACACGTTCAAGATTTTCTGTCAAGTTTTTCACACACTGCTTATCAAAATTCTTTTAAATTGATAGCTGTGACGTTGGTTGCACGCAATTTTATTTTTCAAAATGTCATTGTCAAGAAAACACTCTCAAATGCTCATCGCACAACATTATTACACTTACTACTTTTATTCATAAATATAGTTTATTCTTTAATTTTGTTGATTTAAATTTATTAATGTAAGTTCTGTTGATTTCAAAAAGGGAATGAATAGAAAAATTAAAGATGAGAAATACAATGGCTGACAGACAAAAAAGGGCATACATGTTGAAGATGGTTGCCATCTTCCCTCAATACGCCCCCTCAACGTGGATGTAACTTTACAATAGAAAAAGCTTTTATATTTATCAAAGATACACAATTAGTATATTTTATCCTCGGCAAATTCTTGGCCAAAATATCGGCCACCATACTATTTGTCGGACAATACTGCAGAGTAATTTTATTGCTCCGGATGACCTCCTTTATGTGATGATATTTTATGTCAATATGTTTACTACGTTTGTGGTAGATCGGATTAGTTGCCAACTTTTGCGCTCCCTGGCTGTCAATGTGTAGAAGCACTGGCTCGCCACTAGAATAACCCAGCTCCATTAAAAGTTTTCGCAAATATACGGCCTCTTTTGCTTCGTCGGATGCGGCCATATATTCCGCCTCAATACTACTAAGCGCCACAGAGTTTTGCTTCCTCGATTCCCATGAAACTAAGCAGTTACCCACAAAGAATGTAAATTCAGTGTATGATTTTCGATCAGAAGCATTTCCACCCCAGTCTGCGTCTACGTAGCCTGTAACTGATGCATCTTTTGCTGGTGTATACTCTAACTTATATTCCGTTGTTCCAGTTAAGTAACGTAACACGTGCTTAACAGTCTGTAAATGTTCGTGATGAGGGTCTGAATTACGTTGAGCCAATTTGGAAATACATACATTAGAGTACCATTCATTGATTGATACTGCTGCTGGTCAATTTTCTCACAATCATTTGTACATTGAACCTGGAAACCTGCATCCAGTGGTACTAAAACTGGTCTACAACCATCCATTCCAAATCGCTTTAACATCTATTTCATTACCCAAAAAGTGACATAACGCCCCTTTGTCAGAAACTTCAAATTCTTTACATATCTGTTTCTTCACATCCAAAACAATAGATTTTATGTATATCCAATAATCAGATCGTCCATATATGTATGTATACCGCAATTAATAATACATTACCATTACGATTGGATTGGTACAGGCATGGATCACCATCACTTGGGTTAAAACCAATTGCCTTTAAAACGCCATTAAGTTTGGAATTTCATTCCCTACCCGATTGCTTTAGCCCATATAATGCTTTATTAAGCCGTAAAACTTTATTTGGATGATCTTTATCTTCTAAGCACTGTGGCTGCCGCATATAAATTTCGTCGTGCAAATCGCTATTAAGATATGCAGTACTTCCGTCAATTTGATGAAGATGCATTTTCCATTCAACCGCTAATGCCAATAATATAGTAGAGTACCGTACTACAGGAGAAAATGTTTCTGTGTAGTCAAATCCATATCGTTGACTGCACCCCTTAGCCACCAATCGCGCTTTATAACGCTCGACCTCGCCTTGCTTGTTTCTCTTCAAGGCAAATACCCATTTACAAGATATTGCTTTATGACCATGAGGTAAATCTACAAGCGACCAAGTTTCATTTTTCTCAAGCGAAGAAATTTCTGCTTGAAATTGCTTCTGTACTCTGTTAAATAGTCTTCTGGCCGTTGCTGTTGATTATCATTAATGCTGTTATCTTCATTCATATTACATTGTACGTCCTCATCAAACAAAACATTCCTATGCTCAGAAACTTTTTGCGTTCTCTTATCAAATAGTCTATATAATATTGCTACTGTTGAATAGCCAACCATAACGAGCTGTTCACATTTTGGGTCGAACTTTGATCTTTTGGTTTTATTCAATGCCACTGCAAATGAACCAAAAGTTCGAAGATGTTTAACACTTAGCTGTCTACCACTCCAAACTTCGATGGGTGTTTTGTTGTTCTGTAATTTTTCGTTGGACATCTATTGCGTATGTATGCTGCGGTACTAACAGCCGCTGCCCACAAGCTCTGTTGCACACCAGAATGAAATGACATAGAACTAAGCATTTCTACTAGAGTTCTATTGCAACGTTCAGCCACACCATTTTGCTGTGGTGTGTACTGTACGGTAAGTTGACGCTGTATACCTTGTTGTTGTATATAGTTTTCAAATTCTCTATTAACATATTCTCTACCGTTGTCCGTACGTAGCGTTTTTATTTTCTGGTTTGTTTCGTTTTCAACCTGCGACATGATTATTTTAAACTTTTGCAAGGCTTCACTTTTTGCCTTCATGAAATACATGTATCTAGATTTGTCATCGATAAACGTGATGAAATATCTTGCTCCACCAGCTGATTTAATTCTGAATGGGCCACATACATACGTCGGAATGTACCAATTCAAGCGATTCTGCCGATACATGTTCACTTTCCTTTGGAAATGGCAATGTATGAATTTTACACATCATACACGTTTTACAATTTGGTTTCTTATTGCCACTAACATGCATGCCAGCCACCATACCCTTCTTCGACAAATCATTTCAACTTCTGTAATTTAGGTGGCCAAACCTGTTGTACCAAACCTCATCGGTTGTACCATCCAATGCAAATGCTCTTTCTGCTGAATTTTGCATAACAAACAAATTGTTCTCCCGGTTAGCTTTAAATACGATTGTACCGTCTGGTCTTCTAACAATTGCACGGTGAGCTTGAAATTTTATCGTCAAACCTCTGTTGACGATTTTAATGACTGAGATGAAATTACCCTGTAACTCAGGAGAGTATAGTACATTTCGGAAAGTCAAATCAAAATCTTTATATTGAAAATATGCATCACCCTTTTCGGTTGCTGTTATATATTTGTCGCAAGCTAATGTTATTTGCTCATTTTGATACTCAAACCGAATAAACATTTCTAAGTCGTTGCACATGTGAGAGGTTGCACCGCTGTCGACGTACCATGCACACTTCTTTCCGCTCGGCTCTGTTGCTGCCAGCATAGTCAATATCTGTTGCTGCTTTTTCTTTTTGTCGCATTGACTGACAAAATGGCCTGCTATACCGCAAATATAACACTTTCCTTTAGAAAGCTGTTTGTTGTTGTAGTTTTGCATGCTGCTTCTTCTTGTATTTTTTATTTACAGCGTTCAGCTTCTTCGAGAACTTTCTGTCAAAGAAAACTTAATTTTGGCATAGAATCTCGGGTTTCCATTACAATTACGAAAATTTCGTAATCCTTAGGGAGACTGGATAACAACATTATCACTAGCAGCTTTTCCTGAATTTCTATACCTGTTTCAGCGAGTTTTTCCGTGGTCTCTGTGAATGTTTTCAAATGTTCTATTGCATTACCACTCTCCGACATTTGAAGACAAGCAGACGTTTATAAGACGACACTTTCTGTATAGGACCTTTTTTATGTGGAGCTTAGTCTCTCCCACGCTTCCATTGACGTTTTGGCATTTTTTATATAAGTATTCCAACTGCGTTGGTTTCACACTCAATATAATGGATGCCAGCGCCTTCTCATCATCAGAGTCCCATTTTGCCTTAGCTTCTGCGCTTTCTGCTGCCTCCCTTTTTATATCACCACAATCCATGCGCCAAAAACCGCTGTGTACAAGTACGCTCTTCATCTGCACAGACCAACTCTCATAGTTGGCGTCATCCAACTTTTCAATCTGGAATATGTTGGTCATTGTTTATTCCGATTATTCTACTTCACTTTCAAAAAACAAATCAAATTTTAATTTATGGTTAGGCTTGCTGGGCCCATAACCTGTTGATTTAATTTTATTAATGTAAGTTCTGTTGATTTCAAAAAGGGAATGAATAGAAAAATGAAAGATGAGAAATACAATGGCTGACAGACAAAAACAGAGACATACACGTTGAAGATGCTTGTTTGTGCCATTATTAAAATTAAAAACACTGAGATAGTTCCTTCTATAGTGTGTAAAAGAAAAAAATTATATTAACCCATTATATGCCACCGGTCGATTTTTCGACCAGTAACTTTATGAGCGCATATCTCAAAAATTTTCTATAATTTTTTTGATCTGTTTTCACAAAAATAAAATTTGAGCTCATTTTTAAAATATCTGTAGCGAAATGATTTTCTAAAGAGTTTGAAAAAATGTTGGTGAGAGGATTTAAAAAAGAACATTTTTAACACTTTTTTCAAATTAAAAAATATATGTAATAATTTAATATTTTGTTTCTTATTTTTCATTATTTTTAGAGCCTAAATACTGTATTATAAGAATCGAAGAAAATCAATTTGCATATGACACATTTTCTTATTCTTAAATGCCCACAATCTTTCGTGGTCGAAAAATCGACCAGTGGCCGGAAGCCCTACAATAGAATTTAAAAAGTGTTTTAAATTTCAAAGCTGTTATTTTCATAATAAATCTGGCAATACTTCCTTGAAAGTTTTTGTGTGTCGTCCTGTAGTTTTCTCTTGCTAAAGCTATGTACAGACGATTGGCAGATCTTACAATATTGCCAGAAAAATGTTCAGAAAATGTCTGACAACCATCTGAACTTACAATTTTTGTCTTACAACGTTGCCAGAAAAAGCATTGTCAGTTCATTGTAAGACAATAATATTGTCAGACATCTCACAATCGTGAGAACACTCTACTTTGCCATTGTCAGATAATTGTCAGACATTGTAAGCTCTCGTTTTATTGGCAGATGTGTTTAATTTAATACATCTGACAATGGCACCATTGTCAGATAATTTTTTTAGTGGCAACGCTGTCCATAAATAATAAATGACAAAGTTTAACAACACATCTGGCAATTTTTCCACACAACAATCTGACAACCGTGAAAACTGACAATTTTTGTTGGCAGATAAATTTATTGGCTGACAATTGTCTGGCAATGAAATTGTAAGGTTTTCTTACAATCGTCTGAACTGACAATTTACCATTTGGTAAAAATTTTTCATTGTCAGTACGTTGTCAGCATATTGCCATATCTTACAATATTGTAAGATCTGCCAATCGTCTGTACATAGCTTAAGTAATATATCGCGAAATTTAGTCAGAGCAACCCCGGTTATTTTGATTTAATTTAGTTATAGAAACATTTGTGGTAAAATGTCAGTAAGTTTACGAAGGTGAATGCAAACAGTTGTGCTGAAAACTAATTTTACAATATTTAACAATGCCGACTTATAAGGCAGTAAATGTGTCTGAAATAATTAACATTTTAAAAGAGCTAGACTCAGATGACGAGGAAGACCAAGCTATTACGGCAGCCAAAGATGTAGATATCGTTTACATTCCACCAGCAACTATAGGATCTATAACTGATGAAGAAGATTTGGACGACGATAAAATTAATCTAAATGACAACAATGATGACCTCATGAAAGAAATTGCTGGTAGTGTAGAATTACAATATTCTCTAAATGGAGGCAATATACAGGAATTGGGTGATGGGTATGGAAGTACAATTGAAGAGTCGTCAACATCCAACTCACGCAACAATGGTATGGAAAGGGGAAGCATTAAAAAAAATCTGATTTTGCTATACCTATGTGGCGAAAGCCAAGAAACTTTAGCTACACGACAAAGCCAACAAATAATGAAGCTATTAAAAGGGAAGAAATTTTTTTACAAATTGGTGAGAAATTGGTCCGCTTTGTCTCTTTTGGATTCTTGTATTTATATAGTCATTTCTATATTCTTTATAGGCTCTAAATCTCCATTTGAAATTTTTTCTTTATATTTTGATAATTCCATAATATCTGATATCACAAATTTTTCAAATACATATGCAAATCAGAGCAATGCTACAGCCAGTATTACACCTATTGAACTACGTAGATTTATTGGAATTTTATACTTGTCGGGGTATCATACCTTACACATATAGACCATTATTGGTCTACTAAGCCCGATATGGGGGTTCCAATGGTAAAGCAAACCATGAGCCGCAATCGGTTCAGAACAATTAAAAGGTATTTACATCTATCAGATAATAGCCGCTTAGACAAAACAGATCGATTTACCAAAGTTCGCCTACTAGTTGATGCTCTCAATAAAAATTTTATGCAGTTTGGAATTTTTAGTCATATTGTATCAATTGATGAGCAGATGCTTCCGTATTTTGGGCGACACTCGTGCAAAATGTTCATTAAGGGGAAGCCAATCCGTTTTGGATTTAAATCATGGTGCATGTGTTCTGAAAGTGGATATTTATTCTACAGTATTTTATATGGTGGTTCAGCCACGCCACACGATAAGGACATTGGTCTTGGGGCTCAAACTGTTTTGGACTTACTGGCAAACGTACCTGCTCCCTGTCACATAGTTTTTTTTACAATTTCTTTTCTTCTTATCATCTCATGTGTCTATTGAATGAACGCAAATTTTATGCTACGAGTACTATACGAGAAAATCGAACGGCGAAAGTTTCGTTAAAGAATCTAAAAAAAAGCAATCGCGGAGAATTTGACCAGTTGCTCGATAGTCAACAAGAAATATTATTGGTGCGCTGGAATGATAATTCTGTTGTCAACGTAATTACCAATAACTCAACAATCGAACCAATGGCTAATTTTAAACGTTATTGCCGTAAGCAAAAAAAAACCTATTACTATTCCACAGCCAAAAGCAATTCAGGAGTATAATCATAGTCGATCTTCATGACAATGCCGTGGCCAATTATCGTATCTGTATAAAAGGAAAGAAATGGTGGTGGCCAATATGGACCAATGCGCAGGGTAACGCAATGGTCAACGCGTGGAAAATGCACTGCATGTTGGCAAAAATCCAAAAGACAAAACCGCTTTCGCAAATTGATTTTCGTTTTGAAGTCACAACACAACTTCTAAAATACAACAGTGAGCTAAGCAGTGAAGATTTTGATATAATCCCCAATCAACCCCGACTAAATGAAAAAGTACACTCAGTTATCAGAAGCGTTGAAAATAAGTATCGGCGCAGCAAATTATGTAAGAAACATACTATTTTTACATGCAAAAAGTGCAATATATATTTACATACAAGCTGTTTTTATGAATACCATAAAGTTTTTTAATAAATTTTTTTGAATAAAGCCTAAAACAATATTTTTTCTTTAAAAAATATCAAATAAATTTTTATTTTTTTTATGTTTTCGGCCAGTGGTCGATTTTTCGACCAGTCCATATAAAGAAAACTATATATCGGGAGGGAAATTTTTGCGAAAAATATTCTTCATTGGGGTCTTAAAAACACCCTCCTGCAAAGGATTCAAAAATTTCCTACGTTTTAGGGTAGCGGCAGATAATGGGTTAAAGAAATTTTTGGCACAGAAAATTAAAAGAAAAAATGCTACAGAAAAATTGTATCAGCTGTCAGTATTTCGCGCGAAATAAATGCCAGTCACATTATTTCACAGATGAGAAGAAAATGTTACCAAATACATTTAATAAATTTTTCACGAGTTGAACCTAGTACAACTTTTGCAAAATGTTTTCATTGATATTTCATGTAAACATTTTTTGTATGGATTATGTCAACATTTCGCGTGCAATTTTGAACCAGTACCAAGCTTTAGTAAAAAAGTGTGAGTGTATACAAATTGTAAGGCAAAAATTTAACGTGTGGACCCCAACATAACACACGTTAGAGCCATTTGCCACGGTCAAAGTTTACTTTGCAAAGTGTTGCGTTTGTTGGTGATAAAGGAAAGCAAAAAGGGAGTGAGTGCACACTTTGCTGTGCTCGCAAAGTTGCTTTCTACTTCGTTCGTCAGTTACAGATACTTGTATTTGGATGCATGTGTGTGTTTGGTTTGCATGTTCATCCCACAAAAAAGCACAAAATCTTTCAAAATAAACTTTGCGTGTGAAGAAGCGAAACAAAGTTTAAGAGAAAATTTAAAAGACTTTGTCAAAGTAAACTTTGATCGCGGAAAAAGGCTATTATGATTATTCCTCTGGCATGAAATGGCTTTGTGTGTATTAGTGTTTTTTGTATTCTTTTGACATTTCTGTTCTTTTATATTAGTTTTGTTCTGCTAATGAGGGGCTGTAGCTAGTTGAACTTTACGCCAACAAAAAACCATTCTCTTCGCCTCGCTCACAAGCTGACATGTTATGGCAGCACAATTCTTGTGTGTGAATGTTTACTAAGCCATGACGTGTGTAAGCGAAGACTTGCTGAGTACCCGAAAGAACTCGGTACTCATATACTTTTATAGCACTAATTGCCGGCGTTATTTCGCAAACGTTTTTATGGAAGTAAATTTTACAATTTTTTGGTAATTGCGGTATAAATTTATTTTTAAATAAAAATGGGTGAAGAAATGGAAGTTGATGCAGCAAAAGAAAACGGAAATCATGAAGTAGAACTTACAGAAACAGAAAATGAACTCTACGACCGTCAAATTCGCTTATGGGGCTTAGAATCGCAGAAGCGTTTACGTACAGCCAAGGTATTGATATCTGGTTTATCCGGTGTTGGGGCAGAGGTTACGAAGAACATTATATTATCTGGAGTGCAAGCCGTGGTACTCAATGATGAAAAAAATGTTACTGAAGCCGACTTCTGTTCACAATTCTTGACACCACGTTCAACTTTGGGCTTAAATCGTGCAGAAGCGTCTATTGAAAGAGCAAAAGCCCTTAACCCTATGGTAGAAATTTCGGCGGATAAAGAACGCCTATGTGAGAAAGATTCTTCTTTTTTTGAAGCATTTGATGTGATTGTGATTATAGGAGCAGAAAATGATGAACTGGTTAGAATTGACGAAATTTGCCGAGAGAAGGGCATAAAATTTTTTGCCGGTGATGTATGGGGCACTTTTGGATTTTGTTTTGCTGACCTGCAGCAACACAAATTTGTAGAGTAATAAAGAAATTAATTTATTTTTGCCAATATCTAATCGCTAAATTTTTTTGCAGGGATACCGTAAAACACAAGGTGATTTCTAAACCTAATGAAAAAATCAAAACCGAATTGGTTACAACAACGGTTCAGCGGGAACTGAATTTTCCGGCTTATGAGGAAGTACTTAAATTTGACATAAATTGTGCAGCATTCCAAAGAAAGATAAAACGTACCGGACCTGGCTTCATATTGTTGTGTATTTTACAGAAATTCCGTGAAACTTATAGTCGCGATCCATCTTACAAATCTAGAGAAGAAGATAAAAAGGAGTTGATAAAGATTCGCAATCAAATTTCAAATGATTCCATAGTCCCTAACGAATGTTTTGAACATGTGTTCAGCCAAGTTTCTCCAGCTGCAGGTGTTGTTGGTGGTGTTCTAGCACAAGAGATAATTAAAGTCCTGACTAAAAAAGAGGCTCCGAATTGCAACGTTTTTCTTTTCGACCCTGAAAAGTGTTGCGGTTTCATAGAAACTATTGGAACAAACTAAAACCTTTTTTTATTAAATGGCATATTTAATTTTTCTTTTAGCGTATATACATACCCATGATTACTAAAAACTGATTTCTTTGAAATAAAAAAATTATATTTAAAAAATCTAACAAACCACAATTGGAATATTTAAATACCATTAAATATGCTTTATTTTATTTTTAAGTTCTGCAAAGTCCTGCTTCTTTTTTATGTATGTTCAGGCAGGAATTTTCGTCTCTTATATCTAGGGGATGTTGACCAAGTAGTCTCTTACAGTGTTTGGGTCTAAACGTTTAAATCCATTGCGGTCGCAAATGCCAACTTCTATATTATCGGCAGTCATTTTTCCTTCAAATCCTTCTTTTAGGGTAAGAATGGCGGTGTGAACGGCATCATCTAATTCCAAATCTTCGCTGTAACTGTTGGGAAGAATGTTCAATATGTGCTCGGTTTCTATATAATTTTAAACTTACCGCTTTTCCAGGAATGTTTTACCATTAACAGCGTTTTTTCCCATTGCTGTAGCTTTCCAAGCAAAATAGGCCCCTGATGGATCACATTGAAACAGGTATGGACGATCATTGTCCCAACCGCAGATAAGTAATGATACTCCAAAGGGCCTTACGCCACTAAAACAAGGAAGGCAATTAATCAACACCATATTTATTTATTTATTCGAATTATTTTTGTCTACGGAAATAAGAGTTAAGTTCCGTTTCTTTTACTATTTTCGTAACTAAATCTAATATAATTGAGCTTATTTCTTCAAAAATTATTTTTATTTAGTGCTCCACGAGATAACCTCTTCCAGTATTATGTAGTTTTTCATCAATACTACTTTTGAATGTATTAATTATTCAGAGCAGTTTATATCTACAGTACTTCACCAACAGGGTTGGGAGTATTTCGATATTTATTTATTTAATTAATTGTTTTCAGTCTATGGACAAAAAAAACCCTTACAGAAAATGAGTTACAAAAACACTTACAAACTAATGGTTATAAATACTAACTGCCAGTCCCGCGATGTCACAAAAGTTTAGAATTTAGACATGCTAGGACTGGCTGTAAATATAAAATAAATATGAATTAAAAAAAGAAAAAAAAACATAAGTACAAACAAAAAAATTCCAAAAATAGTTATTTATCAATGCTGAATTTTAGTGTCCTACCGAACGTTTGCGTTCGGCGAAATTTTTACCGAACGTTTTTATGAAACTACATATTTATTATCATGCAAGGTCAATCCATCAGGTGGACTCGAATCAATTCGCTTTGAAAAATACCCTTTCGATGTCAAAAAATGTACTGAAAAATACGTCAGCAAAGCATTTCACATCCGAACCAGGTGGAACAGTGCCTATTTAATGATAGGTAGATTACTATAACAAAAAAAAAAAGATTTGTGTTTGTATGCCATTAAAACAGGCAAAATAAAAATTCTTTCTGCAAGAGAATGGAAAACAATTAATGAAATCATAAATTTATTGGAATGCTTTTATGAAGCCACACTAGATATCTCGGGAGATGCATCAACAATTTCCATAGTATTTCCCTTATTCAAAAAGCTTATGTCGAAGCTAGATGAAAACGAATCGGAGATTGAATTGAATCTACTAAAAGAACGTTAAGGTAAGAAACTCCAATTCATAGAAGAAGAAGATTCTTGAGTGTTGCTACGCTTCTATACCCTCGGTTCAAGTACCTTGGAAATGAACAGATTGAAAAATCTAAAATGGAAATAAATAATTTTGTATAAGACAGCGATTGTTGGGGAAACATGCAAGCAAATATCACAAATGATAAATCAAGGAGAAATAGAAAGTCGACAATAAAAAGGCCGTCTTTGTGCATTTATACTATGTAGGTTATTTCTTCAGTTTGTATAAAGTTGTCATGCAGCACTAATAACTGCTCACTAGCAGCGCTGGTTGGTGGTGCTGAAAGTTAATTTCTGGTCACAGCCTTAAAATCTAAAAATGGACTGGAGTTCCAATATTCAAATATATCTGTATTTCGAGGACCGGGAAATTTTTATCTGCACAAGTACAACAGTGTGTCTAAATTTAATTTGGGTTGGCTCTTAGAATAAAACTAATTATTGGTGGAATTCGATGCGAGACGGATATCGTCCAAACATAATTATTAGAATCGCTACATTTGCACAACAATGGGGTAGCGAAGCACTCCGGGTGTAACTAGTTAATAAAAAAATACGAGAAAATTTTAAATATAAAAAAAAAAATTTCACGGGTGGCTGGAGGGTTTGGTGGGTGGTGGAGGGGGTTGTTGTAATAATAGCAAAAAACTGCCACTCGATTTTTTAAATCAAGTTACACCTAGAACTATCAAAACAGTCTGTCAATTCAAAAAACACGTTTAATAATTTTGGCCAGCTTTTTGGCTCAAATACTCCTCTGTGCGATGAATGGGGTTTTAATTTACGCGGTATCTGAAATATCATTTCCCAAAAAATTATCTTATAATAATTCAGAGAAAAACTTTCCTTAGAGCTCCCAAAAAAAAGAACTAATATGTAAAATACTCACCCACTTTGGGTATATTCCTGCATTAATGTTGCCACACGCTGAACTAGTTGACCCACGGGAATTGGCTCTTTGTAGGTAAGAAAATAGTTTTGGGCAAGTTTGCGAGCTTGCTTAACTAAAAGACGATAATCTGGCCCCATTCCTGAATATACCATACCAATATGCCCAGATATCATTTCAACGCGATGAACACTATGTTCTTCATACAGAACAGATTTGTGCTTGTTTTCTGTTGCAATCACAACACCATTAGATGCTGCAAAAATTTAGTTTATTATCATGCCTTAACATTAATTTTTTGCTTATTTACCCATTATTCCAACAGAAGGCGCGCCGGCCGAAACGGCAGCCAATGCATATTCCAATTGGACCAGCTTACCCGAAGGACTATTATCACAAATATAAAAAGAAAATTAAAGCATCTACTTACAGATGGAACATATAATACTTAAATGTAAAGTCATTGTGTAGGTTATGTTTTGATTAGTAAGCGGCGAACTCTCCTTGGCTGAACTTTATGAAACAAATACCTACCTAAACGTTGTCAAGGAAAAGCTGTAGCGTTCTGAAGCCATTTTATTAGTTTCTTAATATGAAAGTAAAAATTTTTTAAAACTAATTCTAACGTGAAAACCAATAAATCAGAAAATGTTTCTTCACAAGTAAACTAAAAAATGACACAGCAAAGCTTCAAACAAATTGTCAAATTTAAGCACACAATATTGCCAGATAGTTTTCAACACATATTTAACACTAATCTAACCTTCAACCATATAGAAATAAAATGGCATTTAGACGTTGAGTTTCTATGTTGTTATATATTAAATCAAATTGAAAATGCAGGCGTCGAAACGATTCAACGAATAATTCAAAGCAACTTTTCCCTAGAAACTATAGGTCTAAAATATATTTCGAGCTGTGGAAATTCCAAGGTATGTTGTTTGTAGAGATTCACTGCAATGTTTGCGTAAAATCTGAGGTCGCAGGTAAGTATTGTGAACCAGAATAATATCTGGATGTTCATGCTTAGCCGGGACAGCATACATTGATCGTCACAACTCCGTAGCAAAAATTTTACACCAACAACTTGTAGCTAAACACTCCTTAATTACAACTGGAGGAGTACCGTACTACAAATGCATCCCTGAGTCTGTGCTAGAAAATGCAGGATACCGACTCTACTGGGATCGTACGTTCTGACAGATCGTAGCATAACAGCAAATAGACCAGATTTAATGCTGATGAATAAGAAGCGACGGGTCGTATGGCTTATCGATGTTGCAATACCAAACAACAACAACCTGCAAATAAAACACCGAGAGAAAATAAGTATATATAATGTGCTTGTAGAACCCATTAAAAGACAATGGAACATCGACAAAGTGCGAGTAATCCCAATAATAATTTCAAGCACGGTATTGATACCGAAAACTTTGCACGATGGTCTGAGGGAGCTTGAGATGCCAGAACAACTGTGGCAGATAATGCAAAAAGCGGTGGTGATTCCGACTACACGAATCGTCAGGAAGTTTATGGGCATTTGATGTGATATATAACATAGGTTAGCTTTAGATTTGCGCTGTGATTTTAATTAATTTGTGCATTTTAATTTTTGTACTTTATATTTTATTTAACATAAAATTTAAGTAGGATCGTTATCCAATTTTTAAATTGAGAATAAAGAATAATAATAATAATTTTTTTTTTAATTTCATTTATTGATAAAAATTTTTATAATGTACAATTCATTATTAGTAAAACCTTGCGAAGCCCTTTCGGCTTGTCTGCAGGTCCAATTAATATAAATGTACAAAAAAAATTAAGTTAGTAATATGCTTATACACAATTTCTAATTGTTTTTATTTCATGTAGAGCATTCATTGCTGATTAATAAAATGAGTTTTTAGTGTCTTATTCCCTGCTTTAATATTATTACATCTTGATAGAACATCCTTTGGCATCGTGTTGTAGATTCGGTATCTTCCTTCAGTGTTTCTTCTTGTTTGGTGATTATGGTCAATTTTATGTAGATATCTGTTGTCCTTGTAGAATTCTATAGCTAATGTTGTGCGGTATAAATTCAAAACGTTTAATACGTGCCGATCCTTAGCATAGTTTACCGTTTGTGTATCCCTTAAAATAATGTCATTTGCGTTTTGTGGTTGATTAGTGTTCGCTTGTGTTTCATTGTTGGAAGGTGTGTATGGTCTTATTAGTTTAAGTATTTTATTCTGGATTTGTTGCAGTTTACCACAGTGTGATGAGTTTCCCCACGCCGTTATACCATGTCTCAGATGTGATTCCACAAAAGAGAAGTACGCTTGTCTCAATACTTTGTCCTTATTTATTTCCAATAAGCTAATTGGGCCTATTATTTTTATGTAAATAAAAAACTTTTTTACATCTTCTTCCCAACGTTTCGTCAATTTTTTGTTGACATCTTCAGGGGATTTTTATGTAATTATTTAGTAATTTATCACATTAAATTCTATCTAAATGATTGCAACATTTAACATGAAATTAAATTAAACACACAACCTAAAATAGTATCACAGTGGTTTTCTTTTTGTTTTATTATTATAAATAATAAATATTATTATAAATAAAACAAAAAGAAAACAACTGTGATACTATTTTAAGTTGTGTGTTTAATTTAATTTCATGTTAAATGTTGCAATCATTTAGATAGAATTTAATGTGATAAATTACTAAATAATTACATAAAAATCCCCTGAAGATGTCAAAAAAAAAATTGACGAAACGTTGGGAAGAAGATGTAAAAAAGTTTTTTATTTACATAAAAATAATAGGCCCAATTAGCTTATTGGAAATAAATAAGAACATTTAAATAACCTGGCCAAAAAATAAACAAATCATCAATACTTTGTCATTTGAGCAGTAACTTAACTGATGCATCATATATGAGGCTTTTCTTAGCTTCTTGTGTAATTCATTAATGTGTATGTTCCATTTAAAATTATGACCGATGTATACACCAAGATATTTATATTGGTTGACGAGTTCTATTGTAGTGGTGCATTGATCAGTAAAATAATTGAAGTCCCTAAGCTTCGTGTTATGCAGGCATTCAGTGTTATGGAAAATAATTTTGATGTCTTCATATCTGAAATGTGCTGGCGTAATATGCATCAACTTGGTTTTATTTGCGTTTATTACTAACCCATGATCATGGCACCATCTCACTGCATTTTCTAGCTGTTCTTGCATTAATTTCGTGGCCTGTTTTAATTCTCGATGGGCTACTACGATTGCATTATCATCTGCATAGGGAAAAGTTTTGCCCGCTGTTAGCAGATTGATGAGCTCATTCGTGTATATTATATACAGGATTGGGCCTAATTTCGAGCCTTGCGGTACCCCATTATCTAAATCGGTTTCTTCACTGAGGTTGTTGTGTATCTTAACATAAAATTTCCTGTAACTTAGGTAGCTCTCGAACAATTTTAAGCTATGACCTCTTACACCAAGCCTTTATATCATAGTTAGAAGTTTATCATGTGATAGCGTGTCAAATGCTTTGGTGAAATCTATGTAGAGATTCAGACAGTGTTGTTTTTTGCTCAGTTGTTCGTTGATAAAATTGGCAAAATTACGTAGTAGCTTGTTTATGTTTTTTTCCTTTTTGGAATCCGAATTGATTGGTGTTTATAATTTTATATTTTTCTGTATAATTTGATAGTCGCCTACAAATTATTTCTTCCATTATTTTTTCTATAACCGATAATATTGCAATTGGTCGGTAATTGTTTAAATCTGATTTCACGCCATTTTTGTAGATTGGCCTAACATAAGATATTTTTAAAATATCTGGTATTATTGATGTGTCAATAATTAGGTTTTTTAATTTTGTTATTATAGGAGCAAAAATTATAGAGTTATTTTGTAGGTCTATAGGTCTAATTCCATGAAAACCCGCGCTTTTTTAATATTCAAAGTGTTCAGTATGTTATATATTTCATTGTTATATGTGTTCCGCAAATGGAATGAGTTTAAAAGTACATTAGGGGATTGATGCCCTGTTTTTATCTTACATTTATGTATGGTGTTTTCTACATTTAGTTTAAAGTTGTGAGCAAAGTTATCACATATTTCATTTAAGTTCATATTCCTAAAACTTTTCATTATAGTTTCAACTATATTATTTGATTTTACGCCAATTATTTCATTGATAATTTGCCAAGTAACACGCATATTGTATCTATTTTCAAAAAATTTATTTTTATAATATACATTTTTAGCATAGTTAAGTCTTTTGTTTAAAAAGTTTCTATATTGTTTGTAGTCACACTCATATCTTTTATTATTTTTATTATTTCGCCATCTTATGTAAAGTTTATCCCTTATTTCACAATTTTTTATTAACGAGTCATTTATCCATGGTTTAACTATTCTGTTTTAGCTATTTCGGGTCGTTATGTAAAGTTTATCCCTTATTTCACAATTTTTTATTAACGAGTCATTTATCCATGGTTTAACTATTCTGTTTTTTCTATTTCGGGTCGTTATTATTGATTTTTCATAAATGTTTTTAAATTTATCTAATATAGTATTGTACATACATAACACTAGGGTTTATTTGGTTTGATACTTCTTGCCAGTTTGTTGTACGAATCTGCCGATTCACTTTGTTGTTACATATTATTGTTTGCTGGGTGGTATTGATTCTAGTTTTATTTACGATATTACTTTCTGAGATACAACATAACAGAGAAAAGTGATCTGAGATTTTGGTTTTAATAATTGATGCATACGCATGTGAGTTTATATGTTTGATTCTTACAAAGATATGGTCCATACATGTTTGTGATTTTGTATTGAGGTCTTCTCTTGTGCAATCGTTAATCATACATTTCATACCATTGGATGATCAAGGTAAGAGTTTGTTGTCGGTGTCTCTCTTAAGATATCTATATTAATGTCTCCAACTAATATAACCTTTGTCTCTTCATTGTTTGTAACATGTCATCTAACTCTTTTATAAAATTATTCGCATTAAGAGATGGGGGTCTATATACAGCAACGATCGTAATGTTCTCAGACGTTTCTATGTTTATACGGATTGACTCAAATGCTTTTGTATTGACAGATACATATATTTGTAAATTAAATGTTCTTTTTTATGTAAATAGCTACTCCGCCTCCGCATCTACCTGTTCTGTTTATAAATATCTCTTCAAACCCACTTATACCGTAAAACGTACTTTTATCATCGGTTAAAGTTGTTTACACTAGTACAATTATTTTTATGTGCTCTATTATATTATTAATTGTTGCCAAAAAAGAGTTAAAGTTGGTACGCATAGAGTGAATATTTAGAAAAATTATAGAAAGGGGATAACTTAAATATTCCTGCTTCACTTGATTAAAACTTTCAATCGTTTCAAACGTTGTGTTATTCATTTTAATTTATTGATTTTTATTTTTAAGTTCTTGTATAAAGTGACTATTACGCACTTATATATGTATTTTGAAAAGTATAATAAATTCAGATTTTAATTAGCAATAAGTTCAATATCACAATTATTTAGGATCCTAATAGCTGTTGCATTTTCATTTTTTTTGGCAAAGATGTGTCCATCTGACCCATACAAATTTCCATCCAGTCTCTTTGGCTTTTGTTTTAGCTAGCCAAAGAAGCCGACGGTTAGCAGATGTTAGTTGATCATTAATGTAAATTGTTTTGTTATTTTTATTGGTGTTAATATTGCTAATATCCAAGAATGATAGAAATACAGATTACGACATGCGCATGATTTCCCGCTAGATGACGTATATTCCCCTAAGAAAGGGTTGCCAATCCTTTCATTCCACAATAATTTTTAGGGCTGTATTTTTATCTTGTATGATTAATATTTTTATATTTACTTACTAGTGTAATTGGATCAGTGTTCCTGTTAATAACAAAATAAATTTTATTATAAAGCTCCAATCCATATACCTGCTCACCTATTTCGTCCAGTTGAGTGACATTCACCCTCATTTTTACAGGTAATTAAAATATATTAAGCAGTCTTTGCTCGTAATGTTTTATAATTAAAATTTATATGTGAACTTCGATAATGAATTATAAGAGAATGACTTAATTAACTTTATTTGGTTTTAATGTTTAACAAGTTGATTTGTGTGGCCTTATAAAGTGTATCAATTACTTCTCTAGTTGACCTGTAAGCCTTAAAAATATAGAAAATAATATAAAATTCCAATGTTTGTTATTTTTTTGTCTTTTTGTCATGAAAAACCCCTTTAAAAAACTTCCTGCAGTAAACTGCAATGTAGGTCGTTTTCTTCATTGTAATCTTATTGTGGAAGTTACAAGCGCTTGATGTTTGAAACACTATTTTTGACTGTACCTTCAATAAAACGATTTCGCATTTTCTTAATTCCTGGAAAAATAAATTTAAGCAACTTTTTTTTTGGCCTGCAACCTTAAAAATATAAGTAGAAAATAATTGTAACATTCCAATGTTTTCCTTTGTTTTTTTATTGCATGTACACAGATTTTTAAAGGGTTTTTCCCACTTTAAAAAACTACCTGTAATAAAAAGCAATGTAGGAAATCTATTTCTGAACATACCCTCAATAAAACATTTTTGGTTTTTCCCAATTATTTATTAAAAAAATAAATTTAAGCACCCTCAGAAATTTTTTTAGGTAATTGTAAAATGTTGCGTTTTCTTAAGGTAAATAGTCAGTGTTCATGGTTTGATATGAAAATAATTTTTTAAGTAATATCAGTCGTATTGTGTCTTTCAAAGTGAATTGGTGAATTTTAATTGAAAAATAAAAATATAATAAATAAAACAAACCGTTAATCTAAAAAAGTGAAAAAATCTAAATCTTAGTACATAATTGTATACACAAATAAATAATTTTGACCGAAACTTTGTTAAGTCTAATGTGAGACTTGGCAACCCCGCAATTCAAAATTAATTTTGATTGCTCGAAACAAATATATATTATATTTCGATAAAAATCAGGATTTTTTAATTAAATTTAGTTTTATTTTATAAAAAAAAATAATCTTTATTATAAAAACCGTGTATAAAGTGTTTAAAATAAGAAAAAGTGCACGAAATCTTCGCCAAAAAAAATCGAAGCAAAAGCAAAAAAAAGAAAAAATGAAGTGTGCAGTGGGCAAATGCAGGCAAAATGATAGTCAAAAATCATGTGAGCAAATGTGTGAAAAATTAATTTTGTGCATATTTTTAATTAATTTAAATTTAGCTGTATCTTTTTATAGTTTTCCCAAACAACGATAAAGGGCTAAAAAGACTTTGGATAAAGTTTTGCAATCGGCGGGATACAATAAAGACCCACAGGGAGAGAATTTGTTCTCTACATTTTAAACAGGACGATTTTGAAAGAAATTTAAAATTTGAAATGGGTAAGTTACAATTATGTTTTTTTATTTGTTCAGTTTTTTAATTAATAATTACGCATAGGATTCAGCAATCGAGCAACTCTGAAGTTGAAAGAGAGAGCAGTACCGACTATAGAAGCGGGTGAAACGGAAGAGGAGACAACAACATTCGTAGAGGAAGCAACAACATCCGTAGAGGAAACCAAAACATTTGTAGAGGAAACAAAAACAATCGTGGAGGAAACAACTAAATTCCCTGAGGAACGAACAATGGTGAAGACTAGCACTAACGAAGACAGTTTACAGATCTACATAAAAAATTTGGAAGACAAAATGTATGTATCTACACTTTTATATATACTTTTAAATGGTTCACACAAACTTTTACATATATGATCGTTTCTAGGGATGCATTGCGTAAGGAAAATGATATGCTAAAAATGCAAAAAAACCAAGCTGAGATCACTACTAAAAAGTTGTCTCAAGAAGTTCAGAAGTTAAAGTTTACAAACGCAAATCTGCAGAAGGCACTGAGACGTCTTTTCACTGAAGGCCAAATAAAAAAACTTAAAAACGGTGACAAAAGACAAAACTTTACTGAAGAAGATATTGCACAATCAATTACGCTATATTCCACAAGTGCCAAGGCTTACAGGTTGCTGAAGAGAAAAAATTTTCCGCTTCCCTCCGTAAGAACATTGCAGAGGTGGTCACAGAAATTAGATGTGTCGACAGGTATTTTGGATCCTGTTGTAAAAATATTGTCTGCGGCTAATCAAATGTCCAAAATACAAAAGCTGTGTGTATTAAGCTTTGATGAAATGAAGGCAAAAAAAAGTATTGTTACGACAAGCCAACAGACTCTTTGTTAGAACCGGCTAATTATATTCAGGTGGCTATGTTGAGAGGTGATTTATATAAATCAATTTCAAGAGTTTTTATTAACATTTTTCTATTTTATTATCAGGTTTGACAGCAAAATGGAAGCAACCAATATTCTATAACTATGATTGCCAAATGACAAAAATTATATTATTTGATATAGTGAAGACAATGCGGCAGTGTGGCTTTGAAATTGTTGCAATTGTTTGTGATTTGGGCGGTGGGAACCGAAAACTTTTTAATGAGCTTGAAGTTGATTTTAATAAGCCCTGGTGAGTGGTATATGTAGTAAGTATGTATTGTGTGGTAATTAAAGTAATTTTAAATTTACAGGTTTTTGTACGACGACACAAAAATATTCGTGTTTAGTGATGTTCCACATATGATTAAACTGTTAAAAAACCATTTTATTGACGACGGGTTCATCATTAACGGCAAAGAAGTTAAGAAGGATATTATTTTAAATCTTTTATCGCTTCAATCTAGTGACTTAAAAATCACAAACAAAATATCAGTACATTATCTAAGCGTTGCTGGAGCTGAAAGACAGAAAGTTAAACTGGCTACGAAGCTGTTCTCACATACAGTTGCTCAATCAATTACACGAGCAGCCAGTTTAGGATTTTTGAGTGATAAAAATTGGAGTGAATGCAGTCAGTTCTTCAAATTTGTAATGAGATGTTTTATTTTAAAATATAATAAAATCATTATAAATTTTTTACTAGACTAATGACTGGTTTGATATAATGAATTCAAGGGTACCAAGACAGGATGCAAGAGAGCGATTACACGCATACGGCTTGTCACTTGGAATACAAAATGAGACGTTAAATAATATGTCGCAAATGATGTTAGATATTCGTGCGATTGGCAAAAATACGCTCTTACCATTTCAAAAAGGTACACATACATTTAATTTAAACTTTAAAAAATGTATATTGTTAAACATTTATTTCACAGGCATTATTCAATCAAATAACGCATTGAAGATGCTCCACGATGAACTAAAGAATCGTTATAATATAGACTACGTCTTAACATATTGCCTAAATCAGGATGTTCTTGAGAATTTTTTTGGGATAATAAGATCTAAGGGAGGTCTTCATGACCATCCCGATCGTCAAGAATTTAAATATAGACTTCGGTCATATATTTTGGGGTACAACGAAGGCATCTTGGGCAGTTATGCAAATGTAGATAGACAATACTCCCGATTTGGAGGACGTACATTATTCATTAACAGGTAAATTTAAACTAACAATTTAAAATCATACAGTTTTTAAAGTTTCGTTTGATTTCTTAAGGTAAAATACTTAAAAGTATTAATCCCAGCATAGAGCAAAACGATTTGCGAAAAGAAAATTATGAGGAGGAGGTGGAAAACCTGAATTATGATGGTTTGGAGAATTTGGCCGGCTATATTTGCAACAAATTAAAAAACGAAGATCCCAGTCTCGTTGCTAAGCCTGTAGAGTACTCGACATACTCATGGGTTAGACATTTAAATGAAGGTGGGTTAAGTATTCCATCAAACACTTTAATGGAAAAGTTAAAATCTTGTGATGAAATTTTTGTAAAACTAAATGGGGATAAGTTACTTGCTACAAAGGGATATTTAGAAAAGCACTTGGCGGAAGCAAGGAATATAAAAGCAAGTGAAAAAGTAAAAAGACTTTTTTTAGATGCAGAATGTATTTTAGAATACGGTCTCTTAATGCAGAAATGTCCCAAAATATAAATAAGCGTAAAAGAAAATTAAATAAAACAACAACGTAATATAAATAAAAAATATACTTTTTTTCATTTTATTTTTTTTAACAAACATAATAATTTGCCCCACTGTTATGTTTACATATTTTTTGAGAGTCGTGACGTCATTTCACCTACCTGCGCAGAAGAATAAAATTTTGTGTGCGTGATGTCGTAATCTGTATTTCTATCATTCTTGGCTAATATCGTTGTTGCTGTTGTTTTCCGTGTTTTCATTGAGAGCACTCTTAAACAAATCTCCATTTAGTTTATGCCCCCGTATATTTGTCATTAAATCTTTTATTGTATTTAAGGAGCAAAATTCAACAATGATTTTTTCTTGTTTTTTATTTCATATTCATTGGATATGTCAGTCTCTTTGATGTCGACGTTAACAGATGATGCAATTGTTTTTATTACATTTACAATGCTCATATTATTCGTACCTATTGACATTTTTTATCTCTATGTTCTTGCTTATCAGTTGTTGTTCAAGATCATTTACTCTACATTCCATTTTTTGTAGGCGTATGTCTTTCTCCTTGTTTTCTCTTACCAGGTCACTGACTTGTCCTGCAATACTCTCCATGGCTTCGGTGAGTTTTATATATGCATTAGCAACTTCTTTTGAGAGTTGTTTGAGGTAGCTATGTTACTATTAATCTGCTGTATATTGGTTTTTATATCACTCAAGTCGTTTGTAACACTTGTCTTAAATGCCAATAAATCATTCTTAAGCTCAGATACATTAGAATTAACAGTGTCTTGATGCATTGGGTTATTCACCCGTTGATTTGTTGAATTTTTATTGTTCTGGGCATTATTTTCATCACATCTTTGCTTTTTTTCAGATTGGTGTTGTAGTTGATCATTTTTTTTACTTTGTTCTTGACTTTTTTGTTGTTCATCATAAGTAATTTCCTGGTATATATTATTAGGTGATCTAGCTCTATTTCGTTCACCTCTACATAAGTGGCATTTCCATCCAGCTTTCTTATCGGCCGTCATGCTGTTGTATGTTGACTCAGAAAGTGTAGCGCAAGGAGAATAATGTAATTTGCCTCCACAATGCTGGCATTTAATATAATCTCCTGTTATAGGTAGTTTTTTTTAGGCATACGGTGCAAAGAGCACTTGTATGTGAGAGGTAATCTTGTTGTTTGTTCATTTTGGTGAAGTAAAATATTCTCTTTGAAGTAAATGTAACTTATTTAATACTGTTTGTTGCTTTATTAAAATATTTTAAAAAAGTTTTTTATTAATTTGACATTAATTATTTAGAACTGATTCACTTTTCCATTTGCACAATTATAGCACTATGTCTTAAGATTTGTTTGATATTTTCACGAATTGTTATTGACACAAATTTATGTTTTTAAGGGGTTTTAATGCGCGGTGTGATAAAGCACGTCCGTTCACAATGAATACTCGGCGAATAATAATAATGATAATAATAATAATAATAGCATAGTATATATTAATTTTGTTTATTAAATTAATTTATAATACAAATTTTTTGTTTACTTTGTTGCGTTAAACACCAACAAGCAAGCAAAAGCATATGTTTGTGTATGTATGTATGTGTGCATAACTTAAATGCAGAAGAATGGTCATTTAAGTTTCATTTATGTATATACATAAAGAAAAAAATTCTAAAATAACTAATAATAATTATTAAACAAATCCGAAAACTCACCAGCATCCCCAGTATCTTGCACATACCACAATAGAATATAAGAGATAAAAATAAATCGAATAAGTCGACAAGCTCAAAAATATATTTAGTGACCAGCTCGGCTTCCGCCTCCTGTCTTATTAATAAACGAACGTCTTGCGTTGACTTGCTTTCTCACACCTGCCTTTAAATTTGTCCAACACTAGAAACAAAGTACTCATTAGTGGCAGAATAACTAAGGGATTCCGATTTTTAAAACTCCAATTTGAAAATTTGCAAGTAAAATGTATTTAAATAATATTTTTTGTACGCATACCTTTTTCCACTGCTCCACAGACTTGCCGCTGCCACCAAGAGAGTTAAGCGAATTTTTAAGCATTTCCCATTGCTCCTTAGAGTTAGCATTAGAATTAATGCCATCAAATTGTCTTCTTGCGAATTGCAAGTTTTTAGGCATATACTTATCTACCAATTTTTCTTTTTGCTGCTTTGAAATTCGCATATTTTTCTAAAATTATAAAACAATTTAACAATGAATAAATCATTTGAAAACAAAATACTTAACTTTTCCGTGTTTATTATTCATCGAATTTTCTATTTTGAATATGTTTTGTATTTTAACAATTTTATCTCACCGCGTTTTTATTTGCGAGTATATTTGAGAGTTGAAAGCGGTAGCTTTTCTCGCAAAAATTTTACAGACACACTTTTTCTGTAAATTGGCGAGTAATTTGCTTACGTGACAGCTATTACTCGCCAAAAAATTACAGACACAGTTTAGTGAGAAAAAAAAACTGTTTGTATCATTTTATGGCATTTTTGTACCATTTCACACATTTCAATCGAAAAGTTTCTCGACGCGGGAGTTACAGAACATGGGTACAGTAATCTAACAGTTTACGTTTAAATGTAGTCAGTGACAGGGGAAAACACCTCAAATTCCTGGGTAAGAAATTCCATACGCGTGGTGACCGAACAACAAACGAGCATTCACAGGCTGTATTGAAAATACGAGAAATGCAGACTTGCGGGTTTCTGATTGACCTGATAAACGAGATCAACTGTGCAAAAGTCCCAGGCCTTTAGAACTTAATAATAGTAAAAAGATAAATGTGAGTGCAAAAAAATTGAGAATGAGCAGATTTTTGGCGTGATTGTTTCGTGATTTTTTACTGTTTTTTTTATTTTAGTTTTTCCAAATGTTTTTTTAATTCATTTAGTTATTTTGGCACAGAGAATTGTTTGATTAAACAATTGAAAAAACCCTACGTAACAACTCGTAGTAGTAGCTATTTTATTGACGACATGTCTCAATACCTCGTAGTATATAAAAGTGCCTATAATTAGCAAATTACATCTTTAATAAAACTTTTTTGTGTTTCTTATGCAATACTATCGTATTATTTATCGCTATGAATAAAAAATTTGAACTGACCTCAGGGTTTGATTTTATAAAAACAGCCATGGCAGCGAATGCGTTAATTAATATTTCTACGTAATTATTGGAACAATTATCCAGCAGACTAACGGAACAGATCAGTACTGATTTCAAGGTCGCTACATACAAATATTCTATTCATTTCTCCAAGTTAAATCAATATCGGTTGTTACGATATTCCCATCTCTGATGATTAATTATTCCATATAATATTGCTCTGTCGCTTTTTCCAGCGCCATTGGGTGCTGATATCAAGCTGTTTTAGTAATTCAAGCAACAATGTAAACATGTAGTTTGATGGGTAACATCGTTTTTAACAATAAATGCTTATATGTAATTAGTTAAACTGTTTTTGGTTTATATTGAAAAGAATTGTTTGTTTTGATATTGATTACCTTAAAAGCAAGAGCAGTACTAAGTAAACATATACTTAGCATTTTCACAGCTCCAACGAAATAACATCGAAAATGACTGTAAATGGTTTCCACAATATGTATTTCATTTTAAAACAGAGTGGGAAAACAAACAAAACTTTTCGCAAACGTTTAATATGAAAACACAAACTTTTAAAATTTTTTCAATCGTTTTGTACATGAACAAAACCAAAACAAATACATTTTAAATGACAAAGAGCGCAAACAAAACTATTGGCTTTTCACTCACCTGCTTGCTTTAATATCCCGTTACAATCGTACAATTGGGAACAAAACAAATGCTAAAACGTATTTTTTTGAGTGTTTAATTTCGTTCGTCATTGTATAATGTACATTTAGTGCTCACAAACCAAAACAGTACAAAACTAAATGGGACGAAAGCAAACGTTTCGTTTTGTTTATTTTCCTACTCTGTTTTAAAAGGCATGTTCATACATCTTTTACGAACGAATAGTTTAAAAATAATTGTTCACTCATAATTTTTTATTATTTTGTTTTAGTTTTTCTTTTTTTTAATAATTTTGTTTTCTTATTTTTGTTTATTTATCTTTTTAATGATATGTTTTTCTGTTTTACTAAATTTTACTATAAGAAATTTCTGCAGTAAAATTTGTTAATTCTAAGCCATGAACTGTCACTTTACACTCTCAATTTGTGTTCTCATTTACTTTTACTTGAGTAAACGAACGCAATTTAGTAAAATGCAGTAAAGTTCTATAAAATTTTTTAAAAACTTTTTGGTACTCGAACACACTTAATAATTACATTTTAAAACCAGAAGAACATTGAATATTTCGATATGGAAAATAAAATGTATACGTAAGGTATACTGATGTATAACTGTGTTAAAAGATTCGTATGGACATTCAATTATTAATGCAGCCAACTTGACAAAACGAATCGTTCAGAAGTTCCTATTTTTGGGGCTACTTTCAAGTGCAATTCTCAATAATATTTTTTTAAATTATTTTAGTTTTTTTCGTGAGCCTGAGCTTTCGTGCTTGTAAGTAACTTATTTTTCGAATCACGTGAGCGTGCAAGAACGTGAGCCAAAAACATAAGGTCGTGCATGAGCGCGCATGAGTAAATTTTTTTTTATCGTGGGCGTGCATGAGCATGAGTGAAAATTCACTCATAGTCCCATCTAGTCCAAACACATATCTAACCACCCTATGAACAACAGATTATTATCTTCTTCCTGTTACCGATATTGCATCCAGATTAAATTTCAATGCAATAATTGATTTGGAACATCAACAACGTATGTCCAATGGCTTTTCTGTCATAAAATGGCAACAATAAATTCACAAAATAAAACAGATCTTCGAACAGGTATTGTTAATGTGGGGTTCGAACAATAATTTATCCTTAATTTTCACCCCCATACATCTCATAACGCTTACAATCTCATTGTCGAAGTCACATACATATGTACTTATTTTTAAATTCAAATTTAGTCTGTCATTTCTGTTTGACCTGAAACCCATGGCCTTAGCTTAATCAGGATTCACTTGTAGACTGTTTCTCAATATTCAATCATTTAGGGCGGACAAGTTATTGTTGATGATAGCTTCCAGGGAATCAGAAAATTCGGCTTCCCCTGACCAAAGTAATTGAATGTGTCAGCGAAGGCAAAAGATCTACAGAAAAAAATGGTATTAAATAAGTCATTAAGAAAAAGTATGAAAGGAAATTGTCACTTAAAGAGGTTTTAGACTATATTGAAGAGCTAGATAGTGAAGAGGAAGATGACGAAAACAAAGTACAAAAAATGTTTATTGAACCTCCGGAAAATGAAGGGTATTTTAGTGGTGAAGATGACGCTGAAAATGAAATTGAAGGTACCCCAGATGATTTGTGCCCAAAACAGCTAAAAGCTGGCTGCGAAATCGTATTGAGAAGTGGACGTAGACCATCCACAGTAGAAGAGCTTGAAGATGTTTTGGAAAATTCTGCGTCAAACATATCGATTGCTCTTCTGGAATCCAGTTTGGACAATTTTGAAAAAGAAACAAGTGGAGCTATTGCTAAGAAAAGGAAAGTAAATAAAAAGAAATCTGGTAATGAGTTTATATGGAAAATAAATGAGAGCACAGATGGAATGACGCAAATTTTCCCCGAACCCAATTTCGAAGATTGTCGTGGTCTTAAGCCTCACGAACTCTTTGAAAGATTTTTTGATGAATATATTTTTCAGCTTATAGTTGATCAATCTACTAAATACGCAAATTTTCGATATCAATCAAATCTGTCAATAACTATCGCCGAAATGAAAACATTTTTTGGAATTCTACTGATAAGTGGATACAACTATCACACGAGTATGAGGAATATGTGGTCTGATGATGACGACTTGAGAAATAATTTAGTTTGCAATACCATGCGAAAAAATCGTTTCATGGAAATTTTAAAATACATTCATTTTGCCGATAGTGATGCTCCTGGTTCATCACAAATTCCAAATCTCGACAAAATGTGGAAACTTCGACCACTAACCGACCGATTGAAAGCAAACATGGTCAAAAATTTCCATCCAGAAGAACACTTATCATATGATGAAAGCATGATTAGTTATTTCGGGAAACATGGTTGCAAACAATTTATTAAAGGAAAGCCATTGCGTTTTGGGTACAAGGTGTGGTCTTTATGTACTCCCTCAGGTTACCTGATCAATTTTGAGATATATCAGGGAAAGAATCCACGCTCAATAACTGATTTTCAAAACAAATATGGCAAATGTGCAGAGCCGCTTATATGCATGATTGAGGACTTTCCCGAAAATATAAAACAGCTTCCATTCTCCTTTTTTTTGACAATCTTTTTACGAACTTTCAGCTATTGTCCTATCTTAAATCACATAGTTATTACGAAACTGGCACTATAAAAGAAAATCGTATTCCAAATAGTTCACCGTTAGCCAGGAAAAATGAACTCAAGAAAGAGAAGCGTGGATTTTGTGTGTCTGCGACGGAAGAAAAAAGTGGTATACATATCGTCAAATGGGTTGACAATAGTGTAGTAAGCGTTGCTTCTACTATATACGGGAAATTACCTATGACCAATTCTTCACGATACTGCCGCGAGAAAAGAATGAAAATCAATATACCACGCCCTTCTTCAATAACGAACTACAACAAATTTATGTGTGGTGTTGACAGAATGGACCAAAATATATCCCTTTATAGAATAGCATACAAAGGAAAAAAATGGTGGCAGTCAATTTTCACTTGTCTGGCTGATGCCAGCGTCCAGAATGCTTGGCAATTGTATCGAAGAGAAAATCCTAATATATCAAACCTTGAGTTCAGGAGACAAATAGCGATTTTTTATTGCAAGCATTTCGGTGAAAAACCACAACGTCCAGGTCCATCAGTAAACAGAAAAAGAAAAGAAACAGCTAACGCTGTACAGGCAACATTACGTTATGATGGGTGTGCTCATTATGTTATACCAATTGAAAAAAAAGACGTTGCGCCTGCAAAACAGTTGGTCGAACAGCCTGCGTCAAATGTGATGTAGGACTATGTGTGAAATGTTTTGTATCCTATCATACAGATACATTAATTATATTAATTGATACCAAAAAATCGTGCCTCACGTATTTGAATTTAATAAAAATAATAATTTTCAATAAGAATTTTTTTTGTTTAAACTTCTCGTAGGCGTACCCGTGTGGCCATATGAACACACCCCTTTTTTCAATAATTTGTGTGTCAGACTGGGAAAAAATGCTTATTTCACAATGAGCTATACCTTTTAATTCTACCTACATATATCATCAAAATCAAAATTTTCAAAAAAAAAAAGTTCTGGAACAATTCGGGTTAAACGAAAATTTAAATAAAAAGATTAAAACGTATAAAACTAAATTCATATCACAGCTGTAGCAGCTGCAGTTGATGAACCAAATTCTGAAGAAGCAACGTGCTTTGGCCATGTGTAGTGATAAGATTTATTAACAATAGGTTTCAATCATATGGTATTTCTTAAATTAAATTACAGTGCAAAATCAAAGCATTAACACTTTGTTCCCCAATGGAATTTTAATGTGTACTTACATCCGTGGTTGGGTGGGTGGTGAGGCAATCATCGACTTACAACCACGTTGAACGGCATTACGGATGGCAAGGGCCAATAATTGATCAGCGGATCTTTAAAACATTTCCACACAACAGATTTCTTCAACAAAATAATATTTGTTTAATATTTCAAGGGATTTAAAAAAACAGCCCTTAAAAAACTTTTTTGAAATAATAATAATTATAATGTAGATGGTAATAAATCAACTAAACGATTCAAATTCATGTTAATTTAAACCGCCAAACTATCGTTTACAGTTGCGAACAGGGTTGCCACTAAAAAATTTTCTTTCCGACCAAAGTTGGCTACAAAACCTACCAAATCCTTCCGAAAAGACCAATTTTTTTAATATTGAAAAACATATACTCGTATGTATTTTTCATATAAAGTATAATTTTTATTCTATTAAATTATAGAATAAATAACAAAAATAACGGTAATGTAACGAAAACGAAGGATGTAAAAACATAAAAAAATCCATTTACAATATGTAACATATAGTTTTACACTCACAATATTTATATGTTATGAAAACAAATAGTAAAAATTAATAGCCATTCGTTCCCTCAAAATATTTTTTGTGTTGATATACATACATATGTACATACATACATACATAAATAATTATTTGGTTAATTATTTAATTATATTTATACATACATATGTATGTATGTACACATGTATTTACATACAATTTTAAATTTTTAGAAAAATCTCTTTTTGCTGACCCGACAATGCGTGCAGCATTATTTTCCATAAGTTCTTTACAGAGCATTATACTGTTAATTGCATTTATTTCAAGTTTCTCAACTTTGTTTTAATTACGCTCAGCAGCTGCAGAACTATGTGAGAGCGAAAGTAAATTAAATACAAAGCTAGCAAGATCTCCAAAGCTTTTCTGATTTAGTCCGTTTATAATTGAATTAATTTGGTCCCAAAATAAATCACTATTAAGTCTGCGGAAAGATTCATTTCTGTTAAGCGCGTTGGTCTTAAGGACCTGGGTTCAAACCCAGTGTCAGACAGAGTCATGAAATAAAAACACCACGCATTTCTCTGATGTGCATTGGTGTGCCTTTGTGTCAGTTGTTGGCGGAAGATTTCAGTGGCGAAGGCATGGTCCACTGGTCACTGAACAGTACCAACTTCAGCTGATACTAATCCCAATGTAACATCAGACCGCCCTCCTTCGTTGGTACTGAGTAGCACAATCAACGGCGAAGTAAAATAAAATTAATAAAAGAAGTGTGGCTACTAAACTAAACACAGCTTCAAACCTCGTAATGTCCTCCTCGCCACCAGAGGCGCTGCAACACTGCACTGCTCTACGAATAAACGTGCAAAAAATAAGCAGAACGAATGAAGCTTCACCTCCTTTCATATCTATCACTATCCCTTTCCACTAGTTCCAGCACAATGCATTTCATGTGTAGGAGTCATCCCCTGAGTGCTGGTCCAAGATAAAAAAAATCGCAACAGGGTCACAATCAACAAGGTTAGAAAATTTTAAAATTAGGGGCAAAAAGGCAAGTCTTCTTTAGACAACACTTTAGAATTAGTAATTATTTGTAACATTTTAATGTCTTCACGATTAAAGTCAAATCTAGATTTTATTTGATTTAGAAGCTCAATATAAAATTTCAGTGTGTGTTGTTTAACTTCTAAAATGTCGTTTGAACTAATATTTTTTTCAATGTACATTTCAGCTTTTGTGCCAATAAAAATATTTGAAACATCAATATGATTGCTTTTATTATTGGAATCGACTTCAGCATTATATGGATGTGTCAGATCTTTTCGAATAAAATTGCTCAAAATAAGTAAAAAATTAGACTTTAAACTGGAATATAAATATGTTAAACGAGAACTTTCTGACTGGAATTCTTTGATGAGATTATTTATAATTGGTTTGCTTACACCTATAGATCACACACATAAACTTTTACAAAAGTGATGCTATCACACAAACGCCTCAAGAAAAAAATAACGACAAATTTTTTTTTGTTCTTGTTGCTATTATGGTCACCGTATTTTTTTTATACATTTTTACAAAGAAATCTTTGACATTTGCTTTTCATGCTTAGAAGTAAATAGGCTTGCCGGAAGCTTAAAATTTTGAGGTGATCAGTGTTCGGAGTTTCCTAAAATGTATTGAGTTGAATTTTCTCAAAAATACCAAAATAAGGTTTAGCCGACCAGCCGACCAAACGAATAATGTTCGACCAAATTTGGTCGAAAAAGACCAACGATGGCAACGCAACTTGCGAATAATACTTGTTGTACAGATTTCTCCGTTGATTAAACTCTGGTTAATCATCGCTATATATTTATGCTCGTTAACTCTGAATCTACATTTGAATTTTGTAATAATTACCCATGGTGTCGAAGCTGCAACAACACTGCTTTTAGGTTCGAAGCTGTCAAAAAGCACAAAAGAAAAATGGCAAAATGGTTGCATTTTCTGTTCTATAAAGAATTTTGTTTATTTTCCTTTTTTTATTTGTATTTGAAACAAGTGATAAAGTGTGCTTTTTTAGCAGAGTGTGTGTTTGTTAGTAATACATAATCAAATTTTGACAGACTCGAACCCAAAATAAAAAGACCGTTAACGCTTCGACACTACCTGTATTATTCTACCATGTAATCACCCTTATTCCATTTAGCGTCATCAATACGAAACGATATCGTTTTGTGCCGATGGTTGTAAATCGGTATGCACATTGTCAATATCAAGTATTATCGATAAGCGTCGATGTATTTTTGGTATGCCGTACGCAACGTCAATGCCGGCATCGATATAAATTGACTCTAATTTTGTCGCCAGTCTTATTGGTGTGGAAACAGGAGATGAACAAAAATCCTCCACTTGCCAAAGGTTTTCAAAAAGGCAGTCGTCCTTGTAATTTTAAAGAGCAGTGGGAAAGAATTTCAACGATATTATATGCCCTTTGTCCACCGAAGAGAGCAGATGACGGTTGGCAAATGGTAAGAAATTTGAAAGGTAAAAATTTTTTTAAGGTTTGGCGGGATTTAAAATTTAGTGAAAAAAAATTAGTCACAAACAATGCAGATTGCACGTGTACTGAAGGCGGAATTTATAAACAAATAATACTTTGCCCCTGGGAAGAACCTGTGGCAAAAATGCATCAATTAAAGAATCAACTAAACCCTAAAGGAGCTGTTCAGGGAGTGCAATTTATTGAATGTGAGATTCAGATAATCGAAATATGTTTGATTTCTGTCTTACTAATCTTCTTTGTAACACCATTTTTTTCTCACAATTCAGATCATAATTACAAACAGGAACAAAAACATTTAGTTGTTTGAAGTTATGAAGAAATTTTTTCAATAAAAACTGAAAACAAAACAAACCAACTGTCTAAATTATTAGAGATGTGCTTTAAAAAACGATAAACAATCGACATCGTTACAGTGGACGCACTTAAGCAAATCTTTAAGAAACGTCCATTTCGTTGTTGTCCATCATGTGAAATATATTTTTTACTTTTTGAAACATGTCGGTTGGGAGGACCAGTAATGATGAATGTGAGGAACAGTATGATACCTGACAAAATAATTATACCTATGAAACGGTACAAATGTGACTTGCCCTGATATGTTCTTCTGATTCGCATAAGTATTGAAATGTTTCAAAAGTATATCCATAATTTCTTTATCAAAATATTGTAGGAATAACTCTGCATAGCAACATAAATAAAGTTTCATTCAAAAAATATATAACAAAATAAATTAATCAGAAAATCCCTGTTGTATCAGTAGTGTACGTTAGGAGAAAATCAGAAAAGTGATTTGCATGCAATCAGCCACTGTTGCGTTTTCGCAACAGTACGTTTCATTTATATTTTTATAAAATATTTCCTTTCCTACTTCTCCCACTAATTTTGTTTTTTATTTACTTCCAACACGGTTTAGTAACGGAGTAATAACGTTTTTTTGTCTCCTGAAAAGTACAAAAACCAGGTTAAGAGTTGTCAACCTGTGACCGACAATATATTTTATGAAGTTTTTGAAAAAAGCAATTTTTTGGGCTGTTTTTAAAGCTTCTAGAACTTAATGAAAAAATTAGGTTTTTTATTTTTAAGGTCAGTGTGGAATAGTAAAGGCCCTAAACTACCGAAAAAATAACTAAACCGTTCAAATCAAATAGTTTAAACTAGTTTTATATGCATTCAAAATGGGTTAAGGAAATCGGTTGCCGAGACATTCGAAAAAGAGAAGCAAGTAAAACCATTTGGAAAAAATACCAAATTGGTTCCCGATTGGGGGTATTTAACACGTTCTCAATAAAGAGGTCATTAATCGTACCTATCGACATTCATATCAGAAAGTAGCACGATCTTCCAAAATACCAGAATTACGCAGATGCTGCCACATTTGTTTAGTGCCACCCAATCTGAACATGGACAGCTATGCACTCTCCTGAATTTTTGAATTTGGTCTGACTTCAAATTCGTTTTATAAATTTCCCAATTTCTGTCATCATGATGGTTATCAAACATCTGAAATAATTAATAAAGTTAGGAAAATTAGGAGCCCTTTCGCCTATATGTCCTCAAAGGAACATAAGCAAGAAGTTCATTAAAAATTAAATTAAAGAAGGATAGTAGTGTCTCTCCATTGAAGCAATATCCGAGCGTAATTATAGTCCCCAACGAAGGAGGTCACCAAGGAATGAGTGACATTGAGCTGGAATAACGCACAAATTAGTGAGTGATTAGAAATGAAAGGTGACTGAAACTGTGCAGATGAATGAACTGTCACGCTTTGACTCGTGAGAAAATAGTCTATAAGTGACGTAGAGTAGTGGAATGATTTAAAATGAGTGGGAGCAAAGATGTGTGTACATGCAATTCCAAACCGTTCACAGAACAATCTCTGCTTTAGAAGAGTTGAAAATATCATAACTAATATCACCCCATTCTTCATAGCGCTTTCAAGTAATTGATTAATAATGAAGAACCGATAATAATTTCTAAAAACAGACCGTCGCATAAAAAGTAATCAACACTTTTATAAATGCTTTTATATTTCATGCCATTTGCAATGTAGACGGCAACTCCCCAACCTCTGCGATCCTTCGGGCGATCGCTTCTACAAATCGTATATCCCGGAGAATGGCGGGATTTAGCCAGGCTTATATCAAACGACGCATTGCGTGCCATTAAATTTAATTCATTAAGCTTCAGTGATCTGTCCGATGGACACAAACTTGAGCATTGATGTGACCAACTTTGAGATACATAGAATCATTATTGAAGATGCTCTTATCACTAATTATTGGTCCTAAATTTATTCTAGAATCCAAACAGGGCCAAGGATGGTGCGTGGAGGAACCGAAGAGCTGAGAGACCAAGGAAAAAAGCACACGGTAAGGCCTCGTCAGTGTTTGTAGAGGATTCCTGGAACTTCCGTTCCCATTATTTTGTATTTCAACTAAATGATGTGCTGATGGTACTTAATTTGACTTAACTGACTATAAGTATTCGTTAAATTTCATTCTCCTCTGTTTTACAAACCGAATACAAATCAACAGAGTCAACTTGTATGACTTGCTTTGAATATTTCCACAGGAAATAAGTCTTGGCCAAGCTAGTGAAATAAAATATGTATATATTTGCCGTATCAAACTTTTTTTTAATAACTGATTCTGAAACTGTAATTCAGTATTCGAAAGACAATTTTCATTAAAAACTTAAATAAATAAATTTTCCAATGCACTTCTGAATATGAGTAGGTATGCAACATCGTTCCTAAAAACATCGATGTTTGAAAATATCGATATTTTCCCAATGAACATCGATGTTAAAAAACATCATTTGAAAAGCGATACATCGATGTTTTGATTTTCTAATAGTTAAATGATGTAATACGTAGTCTGAAAATTTTACAACGTAAAAAATATATTCATATATGGGTGTAAATCACACGTAATTAAGCAGAACAAAATATGTATTTAATATTTCACAAGATTTATTTATTAAAATATGTTTATTTGTTTTAATTGCAATCTAATAATTGTGAAATAGAGTTAAGGAAAAGTGGTTTTCATAATCTAGTCCCCAGAAGTATATTTCTGTCCTGATGGGTAGATATAACATTGCAATCTTCAAAAGTTTTGGAAACAGAAATTTCATATACTCCCAAATTTCAAAAGCATCTTTTTAATTTGCAAAAAATAACATGAATATTTTTGTTTTTTTTTCATATGAAGTTTGACAAAAATAGATGTACAATTGATAATCTGTTCTAATCAGCGTTGACGTTTTGGTTACTTTTAACCAAAATTGGTTATATTTTTATTTTATGTGTATTTTCTATATATTTTGGTTACTTCTTTTCAACCAAAAATTTAGAATTTTTTTTGCTGATATGCTGAATTTTCAAATCACGCTTCTATGTGAATTACATGCCATCTACGTTAGACATAAATCCACTAACATCAACTTAAACGTCATGTGATGAAGCCAACGTGATGGCTCCCGAAGCCAATGGCTTACAAGCAAAATTGAAAAACGATGTAATCTATATATTAAATTCACTACATTTATGATCTACTTATGCTTGTAAGAAGCTTCATCATATTCAAATTTAAACTCTTTTAGGAAACATTTACAGCTTCTTTGCACAAAGCCCAAAGCGAATTCTTCAATTCAAAGAACTGAGCAGTGGCCTGCATTGCAGTTATATTTTATATCAATTCATCTAGAAGTAAATGGTGTAAAAACTTGTGATGTTTGCATGTTTTCAAAAGGAAAAAAGATTCTGAAATTTTATATTTTTTGGCTTTCATTAAAAAAGTCCGATATTCAAATTAATCAGATTGCTTCTGATAGCGTGCAAAGTCAGTCTCAAGTGACCTGTCCTATCTACATATCCCATGTAAAATTCGTTCGGGAAGACCATGGGCAAGAAATGGCATCGAAAACATAATCCGAAAAATGTATTTACTCCAAACATAAAAAATAATTAAACACACACGATAGAGTATAAAACCAATACAAAGTATGTTAATTTTTTATTTTTAATTAAGGCACGCGAATTATAGTTAGTTCTAATTATGTATTTGATTAAACCCCTGATCCATAAGTGCGAGTATAAACTTGATTTCGAAAATATATATGAAAAACACAGTTTTTTTTGGTGTTTTTCATAAAAATTTTATAGAAAAAGTTTAATTTTCTGCTTTTGAATCAGGCATTAATTAAATAATTATAATTCTGCTGTTTTGTTTTTATTATAACTGTAAATTGATTGTAGTGTTTTCTGTATTAAATTATCACTGGTTTCCATAAAACCATCCAAATGCGTCCAGAGAAACCAAAAGATCAAACCATAAAACGCAAATGCAACTAAGCGATCCAAAAAGTATAGACGACGTAAAACCTTTTTCGCATATGGTATTGTTGATTCACTTTCGCCTAATATAAATGTTCGCATGCCCATTATGTAAATACGTATATATGCCTCCCAATTCACTTGTGACGTATCTGTGTCGAAAATTTCTTGATCTGCACGCTTAAGCTTGGCCTGGAGTTGCTGAAACTTTTCATTTTTAAACTCCCATTCCCTGGTAGTGTAATACTGCAACAGTTCCAGTCCATTCGATATTTTGTTTTGTGCACGAACTAAGCTAAAAGTCGATTAAAAATATTAAATAAATAATATTAAAATAAAAAAAGTAATAAATAAGTATGTATGTGCGTTTTTTTTTTTCTTACAATCGTTTGCGTCCAATCAGAAGTAGCAGAAAGTCTATAAAATATGCTGGCAAGTAATGAAAAAATACAACACAAATCATATGATGATAATAATTTTTTTTTATCGATCCATCAGGGTACCATAAAGCAAAACTCAATGGTGCTTCATTGAATAAACGTTTTCCAGTTTCAATACATTCACCCCAGGAATAAAGCGCTTTGCTGTTTATGCACAAATTACAAAACTCGACAGTTTTTGCTTGTGACTGTGACCGATGGTAACCGGCAACTATCATTCCATTAATAGCCTTATCTACCGGTATAATAGTAGACGAATAGTCTGGATTGCAATGCATAGAGCGTATAACTCCACGTGCTGCTCCTATCATTAAACCTGTCGGTCCATTAACTCCTTCAATCCAACCGGGTAGGGGTTCTTTTAATGCTGCTGTTACTGAAAATAAAAATTGTTTATACACATTTTTAAAAGCGGCATTTATATTTTGTTCATTTGGATTAAAAGTTTTAAAATCTTGAGGGGTATAAGTAGGGTTGCCATTCGTACTGTTTTAAACAGTACTGGTACTGTTTTTTGTACTGTTTTATTCACAACATATAATCAGTACCCAAAAGTACTGTTTTTTAGATTTGTACTGTTTTTGTACTATTTTTTGTATATATTACACATTTTTTATAAAAAAATGTTTGCGTTTTTTTATGTATACGATATTTTTTGTATAAACATTTTTGAAACGCTCTGTTTTTATTCCACTTCGTTCGTTGTTTACAAGTTTGGTTTGTTTACGTTCCAAACAAAGAATGTCATGTTTGTAAATATGAAGGTTTTGTGTTTATACTAATGTTCTCTTGATGTGTAATTAAATTAATATTCATTAAAAAATATTAAATATATGAGCATATCACTTAACTAAACGGTAAGATCACTATAATAAAAAATATATTTTTATGTTTTTCATTGTATTTTTTTCTTGATTAGTTAAAAAGGGAAAGAAATTCTAGTGAGTATGTAGCCTCAAACAGTTCTACCGCTGTCGAAGAAATTAAATGCCAATCGCCTAAAAAAAGGAAAAAATAGTCCATAGAAATTGAGATTGTCTTTAAAAAAATTTAATAAAAATAAAATTATAGTCGACTTTAACAAAAAATGTTTTCTTATTGTTGAGCCTAAATATTTTTTTCTTAAACTATAATTTAATTTTTATTAAATATTGATTTTAAGTAGAGTAATAATTTCTATGGATAGTAAAGTAAAAGTCTGCAATTTTTTAAATTTAATTAATAAATTTTGAAATGTATTAGATCATTTTAAAAATATAATTTGAAAATATAGTGGGTAGTTATGAAATACAGTTAAAAATGGTGCAGCATTGATAATTCGTTTATTCAAACCAACATTAATATCATTCGATAAACGACGTTTAATTTGTGCTTTTGATCACGTTAGGTTTTTTTTGTGTAATCTGGTGATATTTGCTGCAATTCAGTCATACTCAAGTTTATGAGTTGGGATTTATTAGAAATTTTTAGACTACGTAATCGTTTTTCTAAATAGTTTCATAAATTCTAACTCGGTTTCATATCCGGACTTTGTGGAGCAGCAGTGATTGGGGTCATTGTCCTGTTGGAAGTAAAAATCATTACGAATCTTGAAATTTTCACACTTAGTTTCATATTGTTTTTAAGAATATTCAGGTATACTGTTTTCTCCATTGCTTCCTCTATAAATTTCAAATTACCCACATCAGCCGCCATAATACCGCCACCTCCATGCTTAACTGGTTTATGCGTGTTCTTGGGATTAAGTTCCTCATTGTTTTGTACTCGTTTGGGAATTCTATTCGCTTCTTTCTATTTATCTCGCTAATGTAGGGCTTCTTGTATTGCTGTTGGAGTGTTGTACCTGGCTCTCTTGATCGATCTGGGTACGGTGTTTGCGGAAATATTTGCGCTTAAGGAATTCTTTAACTCTGCAGCAATTTTTGGTGCATTTTTAAATGGATAATTTCTAATAATATTTTCTGTTTTTCTTTTTTCTCTGCTACTTAGCCTTCGGGAATGTCCTGATCTTGGTTATTACTTTCTGTATTCTTGACTTACATATGTACTTCTGTTTGTTATTATGGCAATTTCGGATAATGTTTCGTTTTGAACTAATAATTACTTTCGAGTCATTTTTATAAAACACTTTATTCCATAAAATACGGCTGACAACAGTGACAATTTCCAATAAAAAAAATTTTAAATGCATTTAAAATGAACCGTTATAAATGAGAAGTGATTATAACAGAAAATAATAGGGCTACCAATACTTGTTTGTAAAGCATATTACAGGATACTAAAGGAGTTGCCACAATAATCAGCATGATTTTTCGTTTATTGTGTTTTATACCACGGTGAAATAAACAGGTGGCATTACTACGCCATATGAAAATTTTTGCTCTAGTATTGTTTTTCCGTTTTGTTTTTATTAAAGATGGGCATCGCGTAAACGCGAGTACAAAGAAATTGCGAGTGCATAAGTAGATTTTTGACTTGATTGCTTCGTGACTCTTTGCTATATTGTTATTTTTTCGTATACTTTTTTAATTAATATTTCTACGTAAACGTGAACTAAAATTATAAGAAAGTATTATTGGAACAGTCTATTCATCAGACTAGCAGAATTGATCAGTGAGAATAATAACATTTTTTTAATTATTTAAAATTTTTGTTTTTTTCTTGAGTGTGCGTTTTCGTGATTGTGCGTAACTTTTTTTCCTACTCAGGTGAGCATGAATGAACGGGAGCCAAAAATATAAGGTCGTGCATGAGTAAAATTTTTTATCACGAGCGTGAGAAATCAGTCACGGTCCCACCTCTACTTTATATTTACAAAATATCCAAGCTTTTGTTTGTTCAATTTGTGTTTATTTTTTATTAAAATTTTCAATAAGTTTTTATACATTTGTGTTTGTTTTGAGAGTGCCACCACTAACTTCTATATGGACCGCAAATACTTTCAAAGTAATCCACACTTCCTTGTCTTGCTCATTTGTAGAGTCCAAAGAATTTACTTAACTTAACTTATTTTATTCCATTTTTGTTTATAATAATTTTTGATAAAGGGTTAGACTTTACACAAACAAAAATTCCTCTTTTTGTTGTATTGTTGTAGTTGTAGCCCTAATAATGCCACCTGTTCATTTCATCATGGTTTTATACCAGAGAATTTTTTTCTCGACTGTAGTTTTTAAGTAAATTACAAATCAGACACAGACACATATATCGTTACAAAATAAACAAACACAGAATTGGGATAAATAAAAAACCTGTAAACAGTGGGTGACAAAGTTTACAAGCATAAACAACTTGCAACACTGCATCATATTAAATTGTATTTATTTCTTATCCTTAATTAAAAATTAAGTTAACTTATTCTAAGTCAGATGTCGTTTTTTCTTAGACAATTTTAATTCCCTGAAGATGACCAACAAAGTTAATCGAAATATTGGAAAAATAAATTAATAAAAATAAAAAACTTAAAAAAGTGTTCTTATTTTTTAATTTATTTATTAAACAAAAGAGACAGACCGCAAGCCGAACAATTAATTCCTTAACTCATAAATTATAAAAGGTCTACAACACTACACATTCGAAAATTCATAAAATAAAAATAAATAACAAAATTTTCCTCACATATTTCTTTATAGAATCTATGAAATCGTTTATTTCAGCAAGGAGCAAGGATACCTTGACTCATGCTCCTCAATGTATGTACGAGTATTGTTTAGTTTAATATGATCACAATTTTATTTCTTTTCTGTAAGCAATTAATTTTTAAACAAAAAACGTTGCATTGAAAATTTGCACAAACAACTTTTTTACTCACCAATTGACGGTCTTGTGATTATAATCGGTAATTTTATTTCATATCTGCTAATTAGATCTTCAGTTAAAGCTTTGCTGTAAGCATATGTGTTTGGCAGTCCATTTAAAAGTCTAAACAAAAAGAAAACAAAAAAAAAATTTGATAAATGAAAAATTTTTAAAATTTTATAGATAAGAGATGGATTCGTGGTCGCTCACGGCAAAGAAATACTACTCAGGTCAATCACGTTCATGCACATGGTTCATGTAAATCTGGTGATCGGTGCCCATCTCAATTTATAATATAAACATACTTTGGTATAAAATATCTATGGGCACGTGCTTAGCGTCAATTGTGCGTGACCACGCGTGAATACTTTTTTCTCTCAATCACGCACGTGAGTATAAAAAATTGAGTGTGAGTGGGCGTGTATGAATAGATTTTTGGCGTAATTGTTTCGTGATTTTTTTCATATAATTTTCTTTTTATTTATTTTATATTTTTTTCGTATGCGAAAGTTTTCCTGATTGTGACTAACTTTTTTTCCACTCACCTGAGCGTGCCTGAACGTGAGCCCGAAAATATAAAGTAGTGCATGAGCATGCAGTAGTAAATTTTTTTTATCGTGAGCGTGCATGAGCGTGAGTAAAAAGTCGCTCGCGATCCCATCTCTAGTATAAATACATTAAAACCTGGTACATACCCGTATGTATGCACGTATGAACCGTTTAATTCGAAAGTTTCCTAAACTCAATTATAAATATATTAAGTTAAAAAATATAGATTACTTTTCAAATTGTAGTGTACAGTGGGACCGATCGAAAAATTAATGGTTATACAAATGTATGCATACTAAACAACTTAAGCAGCAATGGAGCAACATCAATAGAGGAAGAGCTAGAGCAGTGGATGCAGCTTAAATTCTGTTCAAGAAGCTAAGAAAATACCTTTAATACTAAATATTATCTTTTATGGTTTAAGTGATATTTCATTTAACAAACAAATTTTGAGCTTAAGGTAATAATTTTATATTTCCTGTTGCTGTTAAATAAAATGTTGTTCAAGTAAAAATTTTCAAACTGTTTTCATAAAACACAAGTTAAAAAAACTATATTTTTATATGATGGTTTAATATATCTTTTTATTATTATTTTATTTTTAGAAAATTTTGTGAACAAAAGAAGAATTTTTAACATTTTATAAAAAAAATATTTTAAAAATACGTCTACTGCAACTTTGGAAATTTTTGTACATGCGCCCTACATCCAGCAACGACAAAAAAATTTTTTTTAAGTTAAATTCCCTGCAGGAAATGTCAATAGTGAAATTATACTGATTATCTATTGACGATGTCGCCAGTACTACTGACAAATTATACCCCAACTAATGCTATCTACTATTGACATTTATCACAGGCTTGTCCTACGAAATCTATTAGTAAACTGCGTCAATACTGACTAGATAGTTCTTGTGGAACCATATGGAGAAAATGTCCGTAGTAAGACTGTACTGATTCACTATAGACCTGCAGGAAATGCCAATACTAAAATTATACTGACAATGTCACAATACAATTTTATTTTAATTTAGTTCAAACAGGTACCAGTTTTTTATTTAAAATAATATTTAAAAGTAAAACAAGGTATAAAATATTTCAGTCTTATTGTTAAATTACATAAAAGGAACTTCGTTTCATTTTAAATTAATGATTTGCTTTTAAGCGTCAAACATTTCATCTACCTATTAAAACCAAAAGACAAAAAAAAATTGTTGACAGTGTCACCAAAAATACACCATAATTGTTGACAAAAATATTGACATGGATACACCAAACCCCATACTTCCTTCAGGCTTATGAGAGCTTTACATACATACATAAGCACATACACACACATACATACACACACATACATCCGGCCATTATCGTAAAAATAGTGAGAATAGTTTCCCATGAGGTTAACTTCCAATTTTTAATAGTGGGGAGCTAAAACTAATAATAATAGAAACTTATGATATAAAATACTCACTGAGGGGTTATTTCGGCTAAAGCTTTGTCGTCCATTGTTTTAATCATTTCAATAATTTCGTAAGGATTCTGTGGAGCAGGATATGCTCGTTCTTCTAAAATGCTTTCATTGCACTGAAAAAAAAAATTAACTAAAAATTTCCAATTATTTTCAATATGCCAATATGCACTTACCTGACAATAAGATGTTGAAACATGTACTAATACTTTTAAATTTGACATTTTTCCTGCCAACTCAAGCACTTTTAATGTTCCCAGAACATTCATTTGCATCATAGGCCGCAGTGGTTGATCAAAGCGTACATTGGCAGCGCAATGAAAAATTACATCGATAGTTTTAATTAAATGCTCTCTGTCATCACCACTCATGCCAAGTTTATCTTCCATAACATCTCCTTTGATCAAACGAATTTTTCTTACTATATCTGGATCCTTCTCCAAAATTTTGTTAAAGATCTTGAATTAAATAATATGAAATGAATAAAAGCAAGATTTAATATCACAAGATCATTTCTAAGGCCAATTCAATTTACAGGGGCAGCACAAGCTCGAGCTGCCAGTTGCTTTGGGTTATTGTACTCGTATATCGAGGCGTTTTTTCTACTTTCTTCCAACTTCTTCTGCATTTTTTAATGAAAAATTTTAATGTTGTACGAGTATACAAGTTTTACGTTAATTCTATGAATTGAATTTTTTGTTAATGACGTTAATTTTGTCATCTAAGTTTGCAGCAGAAGTTTTTTTTTAATTTCTTCAGAATTTGTAAATGAAAATATGTATAATTGTAGCCCACAAATGAATTTATGCGGGTTTTTTAAAAAAAATTTAACAATAAAAATTTATCCTGAAGTCAACAGTAAACTCAAAATTTCAAATACAAGAAGTTATTAAGACTTAATGATTTAATACTTTACTAATCGTTTTTTTATATGAATTGAGATAAATTTAAAATTTGTTCTGTTAACTATCGAAAATAGTGTTGAAAAACATATATTTTCTTTTTAATTTTATCTATCTTATTACCGTAGATATTCACGAAATTGCGAGCAAAGTCAAGGCAAAAAACAGGAATTCCAAATATCTTTGAAAATATTAACGAAATTTTTGTAAAATAAAATGTATTTTCTTTACAGACTAATAAGCTTTAAAAAAAAATAAATTTGTAAAAATCAAATATTATTTGTAAAATCTTTGAAGCCAACATGACATACACGAGGTAGCCAACTTTGACACCCTGTAGCCCACCGTATGATTCAACAAGGTGCTTCAAGTTAGAATATCCTTCAAGCTTAGGTCTTCTATGATTCTTGCACACATTGTTTTGTAATCGGATCACAAGTATTAAAGATACAGATTTATTACCCCTTTTTTCTAATTGGGACCACTGTGGAGCGGTTCTCTAATTCTTATTTCGTACATACAATATTAATGCATAGAAGATAGTTCCTACCGTGCGTCCTGCAGACACTAGTCGTTTTTTTTAACTTCAAGTGCCAGCGAGGAAGATTTGTTTATCAATATTCCTTAAAGATTTGTAAAAATGATTAAGTTCGACCAAAGACTCTCAAATGCACCAACAGTTCAACTAGTGCTATTCTCTAATCCTTCCGAAAAAGAAGCCTATCGCAGTTCTAACCGCCTCTAGACAGTCCTGACCTTCCTTTTCTGAACCTAGTCTTGCTAACTCATCAGCTATTTCATTGCCGGTGATGTTACAGTGACCCGGTACCCAACACAATCTTAGTTCATAAGTCTCTAGGATTTCTCCCAGAGTCCTCCTACAATTATCTACTAGCTCGGAGTTCACGTGCCAGATCATTAAGGTCTTAAGAGCCGCCTGGCTGTCCACATAAATAGTGATCTCCGAGCCCCTAGCAAGATCTCTAGAATCTCCGCCTGGAAGACACTACATTCATCAGGGAGCTTATATGACCTTCTGATGTTCAGATCCTCAGTATAGACTCCCGCGCCTCTCATCTTTGAGCCATCAGTGAATATGGCAAATCCAGTATACAATCTGCCCCTACCTGACCAGCTCTCCCTAGTCGGCAATATTACCTTCGGCAACCGCCCAAAAACTACTCTACAGCCTCCATTGCTAATTTCACCCAGGATCCATGAGTCCCCTACGTGAAATTACCTAACAGTCCTAATTCCCTCAGTCTAAGCGCGCTCCTGGCCGCCATTCCCATCACAAATTGCTCAATTGGCAGAAGATGTAGAATAACGTCCAGGGCCGCCTGAGGAGTTCTTCTCATGGCACCTGTTATGCCGATCGAAGCACACCTCTGAGCTTTAGACAGAAGGTTCCTTTAACTACCAAGTCTTACTGCCTCCCACCATCAACTCTCAATATTTTTAATCAATTTAAATTTTGTATAAGTTTTTATTTCCACTCGAACGCGTTTTTCCTAGCGGATGATGGTTCGTGAAACTTTTATGATTGCTTATACGATCACGGATGTTGTATTCTCAATTTTTTCTAAAATACACTACAGTAATCCGAAAAGTACATTTTTAGATGATGCGAGACCTGATAATAATTGTTGCATGGTTTATACATATTAAATGATGACAACATTTCAATTAAAATGAGTTGAGTTTGAAATCATTAAAAATTACTTTGAAACTTTTCCTCTTTATTTTTATAAAGTCTTTAGGAAAAACCGATGCGTACGAGAGCAAACAATGCAAAAACTAGCGATGAGCAAATGAAAAATATCGATATACATATGTATATGGATTCGATATACATATTTAAATACACGATCAATCCCTTCAATCATGCCTTATGTGTGAGTGTCGTATGTTTGTCGCTTAATCAGAGACGTACAAATGATCTCATCAATCAACATTCATTGTTATTGACGTCTTGTGCAATATTATTAAAAAAGAGGAAAATGATATGAAAAGGAAGAAAAAACTGTGGATGAAAAGTTTGCACAAGAGAAGAAATAGTTTTACACGAATTACTATTAGCAGAGATGGGATCGTGAGTGACTTTTCACTCACGCTCTTTATAAAAAAAACTACTTATGAAAAACATAAAATAATTAAAAATCATATGGAAAAAATTACAATAATGCAAAAAATCCCGCAAAAAATCTAATCATGCACGCTCTCATGATTGAAACAAAAAAATAATCACGATCATGTGTGATTCACGCTAACCACATGGGCGTTACCCATCTCTACATTATAGTCACAAAGCAACTAGGATTGGTTTTGACAGCCATAATTGGTTACGATCAGCAATGTTGCTTGTCAAATTAAAATAATAAGATTTATGGATTTTCATCAACACGCACGTAAACAGGTTTATTTGATCGTCTCCTGCTGCTTTAAACAATATCTATAGATGTACAAATGTATGTACAGCAAGTAAAAATATCTATATTTCGATACATATCGATATTCTTTAATATGGATGGGTAAATATCGTAAATATTCTAAAAAATTCTTTAAAATTAAATTTAAAAAGTAATTTTTTACTAAAAATAGTAATAATGTTGCAAAGAAACTCTATTATGTATATTCATTACGCAGCCTTTCTGTATTTCTTTTCGGCGTATTTCTATTTTCAAATTAGTTTATCATTGTGTTCGTGTTGTATACATATATACGACTACATTACATATTTACGTATCCATATAAGTATGTATCCTAACCACACCATTTGCATTAAAGGACTGTTTCCAGATGGGTTGACTTAAAAATATAGAATAAAAATAATGTGACTTAGGCCCAATAATTTAAATGTTATTTACCTAATTGGCACTTTAATTTAAGTTGCATTTAAATACAGTTTCAGTTTTTCAGTGTTAAGTTATTGTTTGTATTTAATTACGATAAAATTGTAGCAGCATCATGACATTTTTTAAAATTTTTTGGAACAACAGCTGTTGAACAAAATTAAAGAAAAATTTCTAATGTGGATTCTTTTTCAGGCTAAAAATAACAACAATGAAGGGCTGCTGCAATGTTTTAAAACAATTTAAAAAAAAACACAAAAAGAGTAATATTAATAAAAAGAAGTCCGAATTTCACGCCAAGAGATATTTATTTTTCAATGGCCGCAAATTTTTTGTTAACTTTGTTGCGTTAAACACCAACAAGCAAGCAAAAACATATGTTTGTGTATGTAAGTATGTGTGCATAACTTGAATGGACTTTAAATGCAGAATAATGGTCATTTACGTTTCATTTAAATGTCACTTAATTTTGTACTGAAAAAATGAAATTGGTACTTAAATGGCATTTAAAGATAAATGAGTAGTCAATTATTGGGCCTTAGGGTGTCAGTCGCAGGGTTTTAACTTAAATCACATTTTTTACAATTAGATTATACATGAGAAAATATAGTAATGTCATTTATCATGTAGTATCTTATTATCGTGTGACAGAGATAGAATAACTACAACTAGAGCAGCAAACAGTCTCGTGTCATCGCTGGTCTCCTATGTGGTGACATCTGAATTGCCTTCAATGACTTTTATAATGCAATATGGCCGGAAAACTCTGAGTTTCCACTGATATGTCCATAAGGCGCATTTTCGAAAAATCAAGTTATATTTAGTTATAAAAGTCTCTCATATAATTTTCTACAGATATTTCTGTAAATCCTAGAAAATTTTGGAAAAAATTGTGCGGCTTGAGACATTTTTTTTCTTGTGTGTACCATACGAACGCACCTTTTTCAACAGCAGCATTAAAATGCAACGTTTCTTTTACTTTTTATAAAAAAATTTTTATTCAATGTTTTCTTAAGACAAAAATTTTTCATCGAAGTGAATACAATAATTTCTAATAAACTTACAAATTCAAAAAATCATTATATTGCAAATTTTCAATAAAAAAAGGCAAAAAAAGTAGTACTTTTTTTAGAAAAGAAAACGCCATAAATCTTTTCAAGATACAGTTGTTTTCCGATTTAACGAATCTAATTGTTGCCAGGCAAGTTCGTTAAAGTGAATTTTGTGTTATATCCAGTACTAAATTCAAAATTAATAGCGTTATATATTTTATTAAAAACTCGACAAAAAATACTTTTGTATGATGAATTTCAATGTTATGGGTTTTATGTTCAATCTAGAATTACTATCTGTTTTGAAATTAAACCCCATAACATCGAAATTCATCATACAAAAATATTTTTTGTCGTCTTTTCAAATCCAATTCCGACTACATTGGATTCTGTGACAAACCCGATAATTTTCGTTTTGTTCATTGTTTTGTTTTATGTACATTTGTTCGTTAAATCGAGTACAAAATAAAATGTTTAGAAAAAAATTTGGTGTTCGTTAAATCGGAAAACCTTTTATCACTAATTTTTTTTAAGTTTTGATTGGGGCACCAATCTAATATTTTTAAGGCAATTAATATGCTGTCCATAGGATCCAAGCAATCGAATTGAGTGAACTATTTGTATGAAAACCAGTCAGTTATTCGTGTGGTTTCCATACATATGCATATTCTACTCAAATCGATTGCTTGGATTCTATAAATATCACGTAAGCAAATACAGTAGCTTACCGATTTAACGAACATTCGATTTAATGAACATCGCATTTTACGAACACTCAAATTTTTATTTCTATTAAGTAAGTACCGTATATTACGAACTAATATTTTATTTTGTACTCGTTTTACCGAACAAATGTAAAACAAACGAAAATGATGAAGAGCTTTAATACTTTTGATAGAGTTTCAAGAAGATCCAATTAAAAAAAGAAGTGTGGCACTCGGGGACTGCCGCTGCAAAGCTTTTGCATAGCATTTTTTTTATCAACTTATGCAATTATAATTATTTATTTATTTTTTATTTATGCAGTATTTTTTATTTTCTTGATATTAATTCAAGTTTTTTTATTTAATATTAATTCAAGTTACACTTTTTCAGCGTGGTGACCGATAGGAAAACAAATTTTTTTCTATTATTGAATAAATGAGAAATTAATATCGTTTAAAATATTTTTATTATCTTACAATACATATTAGGTTATTCAGGAATTTTTATAAGTGAAACTATAGGTTTATGGTAACTGAAATAAGAAACATAAGTTTTTGTCAACCACGATTACTCGTAAGTACGCCATTTTGAATTTTCCTGCATGTAAAAATCTGTTCTGGCAATACTGTATGTTAATGAAATCAATAGCATACTTTGGGGGTTAACATACGCTAGGCGTTTCAAATACTTAAAAAAACAAAAGAATTAAGAAACAAACTTAGTGTTAAGTTTTTTTCGTTACGGAGTTTCTTGATTTGGTCGCTGCGCTCAAAGCCTGCGATAAAAGCTATGCAATAGCTTAAAAGATATCCCTGCCATAAAACAGATTGTGCTCAAACAATTTTTGAAATTAATTATTTTTCTACAACAGTCTTTTTATGAATTTTTCCTTCCCTTACACATATTTTTAAAGAAATAATTATTTTAAATTACTATAATTTTAATATATGAAAAAAACACTATACATATTTATAGTTATTAGATTACGCCTAGTGGTCGAAATTCGGCCGCCAGTTCAAAAGAATACCTAATTACTCATTTCATTCCCCATGGAATAAACAATAAACAAAATAAAATTGCATACAAACATGCACATTTATAGCTCATATACATATGAATTTAGGTATTCTTAAGCACTCATTGCTTTGCTTATGTTTTTACTTGGACCAATACTTATGTACATAAGTAAATGCGTGTACATGTGTATTTTTATCATTTGTAGTAGTGTCAACTTTATGAGACTTTTATTCCTTTAATACAGAACCAATTTAAATATTATATAGTCGGGTCACTAAAGCTCAACAATGTTTATCATTTGGCAAAAGAAAGAAGAAAATCGGCTGGCAAACAAAGGAGCAACAAAGGATCTAAAAATTTGTTTTTGCCTATTTATATATAGATGAATAAAATAGACGACGCCATTAATTTTTAATTTAGTACTGGATATAACGAACAATTTGCTTTAACGAACAGGCCTGACAACCATTAAGTTCGTTAAATCGGAAAACTCGGTATACTCCTTCATCTATGTTTCAATTTAATAAAAAAATGGATTAAAAATGTTTTTCATACATCAAGATAAAAAATTAAATTTTCGCCACAAAATCTGAAAACTCGACCATAGTGCGATGCTGGATAAACACATAATTTGCAGGTAAAAACATTAAAAAATAAAAATAAAAGTACTTACCACACATTTTAAAAATTGATCTTTGCGTGTTTCAGCAGTTTGTCCACGTTTCGATCGTATTAGCAAATTAATACTTTTGATATCGGGACAACTTCGCAGTAATTTCTCTACCAGCACTTTGCCCATAAAACCAGTAGCTCCAGTTATAAAAATATTTTTCTCAGCATACCAAGATGCCACTTCCGACTTATCAGCCCCAACGTCAGCATGAAGAATTTCCATAATGATGTAATAGCTCAGCTGATTGTCTGTTATGAGTTGAGATTATTTTCCAAAACTAAATTTAAAAAAAAATAACTTTAAACACATGAAATATTGATAATATTAAATTATACATTTGAGTGGAACCTAAATCAACGTGTATTTGTTTCATTTTATTTATTTTGTTGCATGTATGATGCGATTTATTTCAGGGTCTACATTAATCAGTTAAATTATCGGGCCATGTCGTGTAATTTATATTTCTTGTTTTAACTTAAATTTTTGCCAGACATTTGTCAAGCATCTTAATTGCATGTTATAAATAAGATAAATATTGTATGTTGTCTGTTATGTTGTTTAAAATGCATAAAAAATTTATTACTTCCACTCTTTAGTGCGTAACTTTAATTATATTAAATTACTATGGTAATTTATAATAATTGTGGCATTTAATGTAGACAACGAAAAATTGATAAATGCTTAAGGAGTTAATTGCTTGTAGCGTCTTTATTATTAATTAAAAAATGTTTTTTTTGTTTTTAAATTTGCACATATGAAAATGCAAAAAATTTGCAAATGCATATTGTTAACTAATTTACAGTGAAATTAAAGCTACTTCGTTCGAACAGTTGTTCTTGCAGAAAATGCTGAGGAGCTGTGTTTGCTTGCGATTAGAGCTATTGGTCGCGTTCATAAGTCGTAGCTGTTGAGCTCAACTGTTGTGAAACTGTTGTCAACTGTTGAGCCCAACAGTTACGTCTTAGAAACGGCTTGAAGAAATGTGAGCCAAGATAGCGTTGACGAAATAACGTCGATTATGGGTATTCAGAAACCGGGAAAAATGGGGAAAAATATCAAAAGATAGCAAAGATTTTGGGAATTAAAACCTGAAAAATTGCTAATTTATACCAGGAATACTTAACATATACCATCTTGAAGACCTATATTTTATAAAAGAATACACCTTAAGGAACAGAATGAGCCAATCAGTTCTGATTTCAAGATCGCTACACCATCTCATCAGCGTTCTTTGTTCGATTTTACCACTTTTGACGATGGATACTAGTGACTAGGAATATCAACTATTTAACTGTATTATTTAAAAAATTAGAATACAAATAGTACAACTTATTCATTTCTTACAATTTAAATCAATTTCGGTTAGTACGAAATTCCATCCATACTCTCTCGAACAAAGAACGCTGATGAGATGGTGTAGAGACCTCGAAATCAGTACTGATCTGTTCTGCTAATCTGAGGAATAAATTGTTTCAAATAAAAAGGTACTCTCTTAATAAAATAATGAATTTATCCAAAAATTATTTCTTAAAAATTAAGAAAAAATGGTCAAACTCAGATTTGAACTCAAGCATAAAATTTTCATTTCAATATAACCCTTAAACAGTTCAACAATTACGTATAAAAATATTAATTATTATGTATATTATAAGCGAAATGTTGAAAATTGTTTTTAATTACATTAATTTACAATTCAAATTAAGCTAAATGGGATTATTACAATATAATTGGTATATAATAGAGCTCTGTAACATACATAAATAGCTTTTTGAGATATTTTTAATTATGTAAATAAATTAAATTTTTTTTAATTTAGCTTTTTAATACTAGTGACACACAGTGAGTGGTCTGAATTAGAAACACAGCTAATAAATCTATATCTTTGAAAGTTGCAAACCGATTACAAACTGATGTATGTAAAAATCATAGAGGAGGACCTAAGCTTTAAGAATGTTGAACTTTTGGAGCATCCTGCTGAAACACACGGTCGGCTACAGGATGTCAAAGTTGACTACCTCCGGCATAGAAAACCTTGTTCATAGCTTTTACAAATATTATTTGATTTCAATGAACTTATGCTTGTTGTAAAACTTATTAATAGATAAAGAGAATATATTTTACTTTTTATTAAATGTCTTTAATACTTTCAAAGATATTTGGCTTACGGTTTTTAAATTTTCCTTTTGCCCTCGACTTTGCTCGCAATTTCGTGAATATCTTCGATAATAGCATTGGCAAAATTAAAAGAAAAATATCATATAATAGAGACACATGCGCCGCACATAACATTAACCACATACACCTAATTCTGTTTTTTACGGAAATTTTTAACGCGAATTTAATTTAAGGCGATTCCAAACAAATATATTTCATTCTTTTTTACGCGATATGATTTGATTTAACGCGGTCTAAAGATGTCAAAAATGAGTGGAAGAAATTTTCTATTATGGACTGTATCAAACGTGCAGGTGCTGGATTAACGATATCAGAATTAAAAGAATCGACGTTAAATACATATTGGAGAGCAGTTTGGCTAGATTGCATTGAAAATAACAGGCCAGTGCCTTCTAACACGGATGAGTATTCCAACATCATAGCAATAGCTCATGATGTTAGAGGAGAAGGCTTTGATGATTTATCGTCCGCAGATATTGATGAATTATTTTTAGATAAGCTACTTGGCGATGATGAAATCATTGGTTTTTCGCTTGAGGCAGCCGATACTAAAGAATTTTAGTAATGATAGGTTCCTACCCTCACTGCATCCATAGTTAAAGAAGGACTCTAAATGGCAACTGAATCTGGCAATCATTTTCGCCAGCATGATCGTAATGAGGAAAAAGCCGCGAACTTTGAACGTGATGCGAAATAGTCTTATCAAAACTGGAAGTAAACGATTGATAACGGAATTTGTATCTAAAATCTCTAAACATTTACCACGAATTGACGATATTTTAGAAAAATGTTCTAGCGATGAAGGTGATGTCTCTCGTAAGCGAATGCGGTTATCAGAAATTCATAGATTCTTTTTTATTGAAAATTTGCAATATATGATTTGTTGTATTAGTGAGTTTATTAGAAATTATTGCCTTAAGAAAACTTTGAATAGCAATTTTTTTGATAAAAAGTAAAAGAAATCTTACATTTTTTTAGAATAGAAAAAGCATGTTTTATAATTTTTGTGATTTCTTTTTCTAAATGAACTGATTTCTTTTTTTTTCAAAAAAAATATGTGTATGAATAACGTGACAATACGTCCCGTTTTGAACGGGACCGTCCCGTTGTCCCCGACAGAAATTGAAAAACAAAGATTTGTTCAAAAATGTAAGAATAAATCTTCAAATTCGTCAAAGATAGTTTTTTTAAATATACATATGTATGTACTTGCTTGGTTATCCTGAAATGCAGAAATACAAAAATCATCTTCGGGAATTGAAGCAGCAAGTGAAATTAACAAATTAAAAGAGAATTTGTTTCAAAAAGAGACAACTCACTTTCATCCATATTCAGTCGCGCAGTTTTCAAATTAAAGCTAAAGAATTTTATAAAACTAGTCGAGAATATTTAGAGCAATGGACTGTTTATAACAAAGATTTAGAAAAACTTAATTGGGCAAATTTAACAGAAGTACCACAGTGGGAAGATGTTCAAAGACTTCTAGATATATTGATCGAAAAAGAACATATCGAGATACGGAAGTATTCGATGAATATTTACTTTTATCTAAATACGTAATATCGCAGAAAATTTATGAATGGAATCAACAAAATATTTCTACGGAAAATCGTTGGATGGAAGTTTTTAAACATTTTAAAAGCAATTACCTAAACCAAGCAAATTTTCAAATTATAATTGAATATATTTTATGTTTGCCTGGTTCAAATGCGATGGTTGAACGTGTATTTTCTTTGATGAAGAAGTTGTGGACCGAAGATAAAACTTAATTAAGGCTATCAGTGCTTAAGGTTATGTTAACCCAGTATACTCCAGCGTCCTATTTATAGGACAGTACAAAAACAGGTGTTTATTTTGGTCTGTATATCACTTGTATTTTCAAAATAGTTTTTTCATCGTTAGCTGGAATCAAATTAAGCTCTTTAAGACGTGTTTGACCATATATAGTTTGTACCATTAAAAAGATTTTTTAAATCCTTACGTTTAATCCCAAAACGACGTTTTTATAACGTTACATATATGTTTGTACTTCGCGTTATCAAATTTACAATCTTTTTTTATTTCATATTTCGAGTGTTACATTGATATGTTATTCTAGACATTTAGTTTAGTTTAGTTTAGACATTTTTATACATATACATCCATATATTTACTCAAAAGATGTACAGAAGAGCATTGTCGTTGTCAGTGATGTACCAGGAGAACTTGCACTGCAATGTGAATTACCTCTTAGTTCTGAGGCTCCAGAAACATATGAGCAAGAGGAAGTAAGTTTACCTGGTTGTTCATCTGCTGAAAATACTCATGTCAACGCAAAGAGACCTAAGAAAAGATGTTGCCTTACTCAACAAAAGGTGAAACCCGTTTACAAAAAATTGCCAGATACACTCCAAACAGCCACCACAAATAGAGATAATCTCAAAAATCATCTAGCGGGAAAATCGTCAGTCCAAATGTTTGAAGAATATTTTAGTGACACCGTTTTTGATTACATTGTTAACGAAACACTGAAATATGCTAGAAGCAAAAATGATCAAGATTTCAACGTCACAATAAACAAACTAAAATCGTTTGTAGGTATTTTATTGTTCAGCGGATATCATAAATTGCAATCTGAGAGAAATTATTGGAGCGAGGAAAGGTATCTTGATATAAATATTGTCCAGAAATTAATATTTAAAAATAAAAAATATATGACTTTTGCCGATAACTTGGTAATAGACAAGGATGATAGAGGATTCAAAGTTAGACCTTTGCTAAAAATGATAAACAATAACTTTAAAAAATTTCACGTAAAGAATTAGCAATCGACGAAATGATTGTCAAATATTATGAACATCATACCCTTAGCAATTTATACGTGGAAATCCTATTAGATTTGGCTATAAATTGTGGGCTCTTTGTGGCGTTAGTGGATATTGCTATAACTTTGACCTGTATACTGGAAAATCAATTGCAAAGAATAATCGTGAAGATTTAGCCTTAGGATCCAGGGTATTACTTGATATGTTAGATTGTGTATCAGAACCCGCAAGTCATCAGATATTTTGACAGCTTGTTTACAAGTAGAGACCTACTCATTCATCTACAACAGCTAGGATTCCGTGCGACTGGAACTTTAAGGGAGAATAGATTATCTTCATGCCCTTTAAAAGGTTCTAAATCTCTTGGAAAAGAAGAACGAGACTCGTATGATTACAGATTCGATACAAATGCAGATGTATTTATTGTGAAATGGAATGATAACAAGTGCGTTACAATTGCCACCAATTTCGATTCAGTAGATCCTCTCCATAAAGTAGGCAGGTGGGATCGGAAGGCTAAAGAAAAGCGAAGCATACCACAACCGCTTTTGTTGAAGAATTACAACTCTTACAGGGGTGGAGTTGATCAATATGACTGGTTGGTGCGCAAGTATGCAACAAATATTAGAGCCAAAAAATGGTACTGGCCTCTATTTATTAGTTGTATTGATATGGCCATGGTAAATTAAAGCTTGTTTAAAAACTAGTTAACAATATTGATTCGAGTTTGGTAGAGTACAGACGATCTGTTGCCGTACCATACGTGAAAATTATTCAAAAACCATTTGTCGGTAGGCCGAGAACGTCTGCAACAAAAGTTTTCGAAGATGTAAGATATGACAACCAAGGCCATTTTATGGAAAAAAGAGAGAAACGGCAAAGATGTCAAGGAGAAAACTGTTCATCCAAACCTCTTTCATTTTGCGTCAAATGTGATGTAACACTCTGCAAGGAATTCTTCATTCGTTACCACAAAAAATAATCTGCGTCTTCATCTCACCTATAGTACGGTTGATATGTCTAAGTGCCAGTGTCCTGTATTTAGGACAGGCTATATTTATGTTATTTTCATAAAAAAATTAATAAATTTTTGTATTTTCGTATTATTTTACTTCAATTAAAACGTTTCACTAAAAAAAACTTTTTGTTTTTAATTTTTAAAAGTTGGACATTAATAGGTTAATTATTAAAGTTAATATTAAAAAATCCTGCCAAGAGTTCCACAAATATTTGAAATCGTCACCTAAAATTTTGAAACAAATTTGTGCCTCTGAAAAATATAACAATGTATAAACACTATTTTTGTAGTATAAAGTAAAATAAATAATGCCATACACTATGGACAAATAAAATATTATTATATTATCTATGCATTTACATTTCGTATAACCGAACCCATTAGAATTATTCGATGTCCCGTTTTTAGGTAAAAAAATATGGTCACTTTATGTATGAACCAATATGAATTTTATTTACATATTTATCGTATTTTCCTGATATTTAATATATTCGTCAACCAATCGCCCCATTTTATTTTACACGATTTTCCCGTGAGTTTCCGAGGAACATAACTATCACGTAAAAACAGAATGGGGTAAACGCTTACGGGTTGATTCATAAAAATTACGTATTTTAAGTTTTAAATTCACATTAGTTATTAAACACTTTTTGTTTTGTAAACCAGTAATAAGAAAGAGTATTCATAAATGTTCAATAAGTCTAAATTAACTATTAGACGTTTTTATTAGTTTTATAGTCTTATGTTTGAGGTATACTTTTAGGAGCGAAAATATAAATACTTGCTTCGCTGGCTTTGTGTGTTGACAAATCTTAATGTAGCGCCTGAAGGTACTCACAATTATTACAGCCACATAAATCGTATTTATTTGTTTTTTTTTTGCTTGAACTTGGTGTAACGATTTCTGTCGAAAATGAAACAGAAATAAAATCAAACAATACATTTTTTTCTTAACAATTATTTTTATTAAGTACAACTTCGCAGAAGTTCGAGAAGATTTTTATATACTTCTTTAATATTGTTTTATATATGAAATATACCGCTTTAAGTTGATGGCCCGGAATCACGAATTCTTGCCTCGAATGTTTTGTTGTTTTTTTTTGCATTTATGCAATGTTAATGTTGATTCCACTGCTACCCAACGCGGCATTTTGTTTTACTAAATTTATATATAACTTTAAATTGCTTATCTGTGATGTAGAATAGATTTGCGCTTTCCAAGTACACTTCTGGTTGCCGATAATTTGATATCTGAGCTAAAGTGTTTTGTGAATATTTGAATTTGTTAGTCAATTTTCTTCTTCTTTTTTTTAATAGTAATTTTTCTATTAGGCGAAATGTGTTTATCGAATCCATAATATTAATTAAATCACTTTTACAATAATATTACCGAAAAATATTTTTATAAAATGTAAATATGTGTTTTAACAAAATGGCAAAGTGTCCTTTTATTTTTGGTTTAAAGAAGGGTGAAACGTTTAATTAAACGTTTAAAAGCCTATTAATCATTTATGAATTTAACTTTATTGAATTTTGCTTAAAAGCGGTTTATAAACCTACTATAAGTTTTTATGCATATGGCTGTTATTGTATTAGAAGTTCTGTTGTGACGGTGACAGATTTTTAATTAACTGTTTTCTATGAATTAATTAATTTCTATACTTATTGGTTTTGTTTGAATAATAAAAAAATATATAAAAGACTTAAGACACAAGCACATGCATAAACATTTAATTTTAGTTGTCGTTTTTAAAAAAAATCTTCGAGAATTTTATTTATATAATCTATCTACAGTTTTAATGATTAAATTTACATTTCAATATTTATTTCTCACACCCATTAAGTATACAAAAATTGCACGGTATCTGAATTTTCCACCGTATAGTATTTATGGAAATGTAAACATTTACTTTTATTCAGAATTTTTAATACTTTAGACACGCAATTTAAAAAGAGGCAAATAAAATTTAATAATAAGCAAAAAGTTTTAAAACGGAAATTAATTTAAGCAAACCCAAGTCACCCCACTCACTGCCTTCTACATCACTGCAGCATTCATTTGAAACTTTTATTTTTCATGGCAAAATTCAACAATTTACATTCACTTAAATTTAGATGAATAAGTATTTATCCATGTTTTTTGTTTTTTTGTTTCTTATTTTAAAGTTAATCACTTCTTTTTTTAATTTGCATCTAATTTTTTCTTAATATCTATTTGTATTTCAATTTTTATTAGAATTTTGTTTGTTTTTTTTTTGTTCATGTTTTACATTTGCATTTGTAGTACTGAAATTGTTTTACAGCAGCCAAATAAGTAGTGAATAATACTATAATATTTATTTGAAATTATGAATGGATATCGTTAGACTTTATCTTAATGCCAGATAACAAGCGAATTTCAAAGTCATTGCCTCACTCGATTTTGATTTATTTTTTTATTTTTGTTAAGCGCGCGTAGATAAACTATTAACACTTAATTATAAAAAATGTTGTCTGCTAATATTTAAATTGAACTCATTTCCTTAAACACACTATTATTATTATTATTATTGATAATATACGTGTATATATATGAATACAATATAAAAGTGGGAATATTATTTATTTTATTTAAGTTATTAGCTTTTTATTACCCTTTTCTTTTAAGTACTTCTAAGAGATTTTTATTATTTTTAATTAAGTACGAATGCCTTAAGCGCGATTTACTCAAGTTGATGTTAAAGTATCAACTAAATTCAATATTATGGCATCAGTAGAAATTATACGAAAAATCAGAATGATCGTTGTTGGGTACATTCATATGGATTCGTTGTGGGAATTTAAAAATTATTCGTACATGTGTGCATATTTAACTTATACTCTATAGCAGTGGTTTTCAACCTTTTTGCAGCCGCGACCCCAAAATGATTTTCAAAAAATCTGGCCGACCCCTTAACGTTTTCGCTCTCAAAGTTTGAAAATATTATTATAAAAAAAGAAAAACAAAATTCAACGAAAATAAAGCAAAAACATGACACTGCTTGCTTGCTATTCATTAAGCAGAAATCTAACGGTATTTGATTATTGCTTCTTTGTTTACACATCGGTATGACAGTATGCTCAAAATGGAATACAGTGAACTCGCGAAAACGTAAACTCTCGAAAGTGTGAACGTCTCAGAAACGTGAACAAATTTATTTTTCCATAGAGTATTCTAAAACGTGAACAAAATCTAAAAGCTCTAAAAGGTGAACACTGTTTTTCAATTGAGAAATCCCCGAATTACAGGTTATTTTAAAATGTTAATTCGTGAAAGTGAAAAATGTATTTTAACAGAAGATATCTCCTCTAGAAATAAGACAGCTAGAAAATAGTGCGGTTCTTCTTCTTCAGGCGCTGAATTCTGAGGTTTGTTTTATTGCAGGTTTTAGTGTTTTTAGAGAATTTAATTAAAATTTAATTACAGATGGATGTTTCTCTTTCCACGGTCAAAGATTGGAATAACAATCCTGAAGAAAATGGCACAGAAGAAGGAGGTATTGAAATTCAGGATGATACCGACGATGATTATGATTCGATTATATTCCAGCCAGAAGTTATTATTAAATCCAAAGAAGGTGTAGAAGCTTCGGACAAGATTGCTGAAAAACCTTAAATGCATGGGTTCTCAGATCGATGCGAAAAATACATATTATATGTAAACCGACAAAAAAATAATAACTGCTTTTAAATTTTTCCAATAAAATTATTATTATTAATTTTTTTTTTGTAATTAGTTGTATCTTTTAAGATACACTATGCACTCGCTGGTCCCCGATTTTATTGACAAAATATAATTGTTCATATATTTTATGTAAAATATACAAATATTTATTTTTATTGGTTGTGAGAATTTAAAAAACTATTTTTGTCACTCCTAAGACATAAATTTCGTTCACAATTACTGCAAAACATCTTAGTTTGGCCTGTACAACACGGCATTTTAGTTAGTGCGGCGTGCATAATGTATCTTTTAAGATACAACCATAAAAAGTGATTTTATAACTAAAGTTACGGTCATATTCGTTTAAACGTTTAAAATTAATTAAAATGTAGTAAAATCCACAATATACATATATATTTTTTGGTTAAATTAAATAGAACCATTAGTAATTAAATCAGACTATGATTATGACTATTTCTAAAAATGTAAGAACTTTGAAATTTTGAGTTTCCCGTTATCTAATTGCTCTAAATTAAAGGCTGTCGAAAGCCGAAAGAAAGCTAAAAGGGTTCTAAGGAGTAGTTTAAAATTTTGCTTAGTTTTGCAAATAAATAAATAGAAATTACTAATTTTTTCCTTTAAACTTTTTTTAACTGATTCTTAATTATCCAACCAAAAAGAATATTCCTATTATTTTTTTGCTGTTTTTGTTAATTAAATATCAGTTTCTTGTATCCTCTATTTTATATTTTTTTTGTTATTTATCGAATGCAAAGTGAACTGAATATATGTATGTATGACATTTTATTTTTTGTTATTAAGAATTAATAAAATAATTAATTTCAAATAGTGTTTATAATTTTTACTTATTGAAACATAATTTTGCTATTATTTTTTTGTTTTAAATTTGGGTACTCGATAACGTGAACAAACTCGAAGATGTGAACTGCCTTGGAAAAAATTAGTTCACGTTATCGCGAGTTCACTGTATTTATTTCAAAATAATTCTACACTTTGGGTAAAGCGAAAGGCTTTTTCACAAATGGTGAACATTAAAAAAAGGAATAAACTAAATTTAGAAAATGATTTCATTGTTTGCGTGTCAAAACTGCAACCACGTTTTTCAAACTTAATTAAAAATAAGCAAGCCAAGCGTTCGCATTAATATTTACATATATTAATTATATACTTTATACTTTTATGTTTTTGAATTAAAAAAATTCAATATTAAAAAAAATCAATGTTTTTTATTTAGATCATGTCGCGACTCCCCAGGGGGTCTCGGCCCACCGGTTGAAAACCACTGCTTTGTAGCAAACGTAGTACGTACCTTCAATAGGAATAAATGCAGCATGCTGGTGCTGAAATGAGTACCTTCAATACAAATTCGTATGGTATTTATTTATTTTCCTCTCTTAACTTGTTCATCGATTTTAAAATAAAGTATTTCTGAATTTTTTTTAACTTTGCCAACTTGTATCTATTTATAAGCCATTAGGAACATACAAAAAAAATAATGCATTGACTTAGAATGTTTTTAAATAATTGTTCTATTGCAATTAATATATACTTAAGTAATTTAATTCATAAATTCATACACTATACTGGTTACTGACACGTTTTCACACATATAAATCCTATTGCATTTTTAGAGCGCACATTGGAGTATTTGAGGTTAAAACCTGGAAAAAATTTTAAATGGCAAAGTTAATCTTATTCCGCTCAAAATGATCTATTGTTAAACAGTGATAACGTGTTTATTAAAAGGCAGCTATCTGCCCTCCCTCAGTCGACGTCTCACCTAAATGCGTAAGTTGGAACCCAGTCATTATGTTAACTACGTGTTTTTGTTCTCGGCGATCTCGTTTGTATTAACATAGTTTCTGTGCCTAAATAGTTTCATCTGACAAACAACAGGAGGGAAACAAATTAGAGATGGAAGTGGAAGGTTAGTGATATCTAATACAGCATATTTAATATACTACATAGTTTATTCTTTATTTCCAACTTCTATGGTCAACTGGAACGTAACAGGAGAATCAATATTAAAAATTATAAATAAATCGTTAGAGACAGGTGAATTCCCTGAAAATTGGAAAGTAACTATGATAACACCAATTGAAAAAGTGACAAAAACAAATAAATGCGAAGAATACCGGCCAATAAACACATTAAAAACCTATGAAAAAATTTTGGAAAAAGTTGTCAAAGAACAATTAGAAAAATATATTGAAGAAAACTCTACATTGTCAAAGTACCAATCAGGATTTCGTAAAAAATACTCATGTGAAACGACTGTAAATTATGTAATAAGTAAATGGAAAAATATAGAAAAAACAAAAAAAGTGATGGCAATTTTTTTAGATTTTAAACGAGCCTTTGAAACAATCGACAGACAAATTATGGTGAAAAAACTCTATATGTATGGAATACAAGGTACGGAATTAAATTGGTTCGAGTCGTATTTAAAAAATAGGAAGCAAATAACTAAAGTTAATAATGTTTTGTCAAATGAAATTGAAAATGATTTCGGTGTACCACAAGGCTCAATTTTGGGAGCTCTTTTATTTATTATATATATTAATGATATGCCAAAGGTATTAGATAGAAGTGAAATGGTCTTATACGCAGATGATACATTAATATACTCGGAAGGAGATGATGATGAAAGTTGCAGATGATGATGATTGATGTACCATGACATCAATAAAATTAATACGTGGTTAAAAATTAATAAATTAAAACTAAACGAAAATAAAACAAAAATAATTGAAATAAATATGAACACTGAAGCAATATTTAAAATTAACTATAAAATAATAGAAAAGGTTGAACACATAAAATATCTCGGATTTATAATAGATAAAGACTTAAAATTTAAAGAACACGTAGACTATACTTGTAAAAAAATCGGGGGAAAATCGGATTTTTTAAAAGAATACGAAATAAAATATCAAAAACAACTGCAATAAATATTTATAATACAATAATTAAACCACATTTAGAATACGGATCGACAATAATATATACTTGCTGTAATGATAGTCAGGTAGAAAGAATGCAAAAACTACAAAACAATATAATATATAATACTAAAATGCAATCGATATAAACACATCAACGAAATACTTAGAGAACTAAAATGGTTAAATATAAATAAAAGACTGAAATTCAACACTTTAATTTTTATTAAAAAAATGAAACAAGGTGATGCCCCAGAATATCTATGCGATCAAATTAAATATGTTGGAGAAGTACAACCGTATGCACTAAGAAATACTGAAGATTTTCGAATCCAAAGAGTCATGACAACACATATGCAAAGATCCCTTTTTTATAAAGGCTTTAAACTGTTCAATGATTTACCAAACAATATGAAACTTGAAAGAAATTACAATGTATTTAGAAAAAAATGTACAAATGTAGTAAGATAAAATTTATTTATATAGAACTTATAACTAATGTAATATGAATTTATGTAATATTTTTGAATATTTAAAGTATTTTTAATACTAATAAAAAAAATAAAAATTAGAGGCCCGCTTTTGAAACCTGAGGGGAAAATTACAGCATTCGATATCGAGCGAAATTTCCCTACAACTTCAAAAAATTTTGTGTGGGATTTCAATCGATATCGAATGCCGTAATTTGCCTCCTGTTTTTTTATATAAAATTTTAGATAAATTTTTGTTTAGCAAGGACAAGTTGATAAAAAAAATGTCCCCCAACGTACCCCAAAATGTTCTATTGTACTTCAAAGTAAACGTGTAACACATACCCTAATCCAATATTAAAATACCACAAACATCCGCATGTACGCATGCGAACAATAATAAACGTTCCTCAATTATAAACAGCTACAAGCACCCTCGCCCAATACTAATCATACAGTGCTCTCGAGCTGCCCCCAGCTTTGCTTAATCTGCTAATACACTTATGATTTGTGTGTGTGATTTGTTCGCAAGCGCCATTAACTTGCAACAAAGCGTCGAAAACGAACAAATCACACGCACAAATCATAAGTGTATGGGCAGATTAAGCAAATAAAAAACCATAAACATTTACACGCAGATGTATTTCCGACAACATTGTTATTAAATGTAAACAATTACACAATAGTAAATATAATTCTCATTTATATTTGGTATAATTAATCAGGGCTTAATGAGAAATAATGAAAAATTTCCTAAGATGTATACTATACTCAAAGAGCCAATTCACACTAGATTAATTATGCTGGCATAACATGACAGCTTGTAGGCATTTTCGGTGAAGATAGTCGTTTTTGGTTGGCATAATTTTTTAACCAGCTTTAACCCCTCATTAGCAAATGAACACAAAAAACACTAATACACAAACCTGTGTATACGTATGCATTTTATGTCAGACGAATTAGTCTCGTGTGATTTGGAAAGAACCAGGCTTGTCATTTTAGTACTTTTAGTGCTAGATCTAGCATTATTTTTTCTGAGTTAGCACTACGAGTAAGAGTTTAAAAAAATGCCAAATGCTAGCTTAGCATATTTTTATAATTATTTAGCATTTTTAGAAATCTTTTAGATCGCAGAATTACTTAAAAAATCACATACATAATATCAAGTTAAGCATAAATTCTCTCACTGTATAAAAACGTACAAATATATGTTACCTTTTCTAAAACTTTGTCTTAGGGTTTTTACATCTTTGCAGTGTACGAAAAATAAAAAAAATTGTTATTACCGATTGTACGAATAAGAAAGGGTGTGAAATTAGACAACGTATGCTGCTATACTTTGGACCAGGGACCTGAAATAACAATTAGAAAAAGCTAAAAATCTTTTAGTCCTGTCATAATTGTTTTTTATTTATGTTGGTCTTCTCTTAACAATACCCAGCCAGACGAAAAACTCTCGAAGGCTAAAGAATACATGCAAGCCTGACCGCACTTAAGAAATAATTACGATGACGCGAGAGCTGTTCTTCAGGACAGAGCTGCTTAACGACTGTACCAATTTTTTATTTTTTTCGGTCTTTGCGTAGCCGTTATTTAATTAGGGCTTTTTAGAGCTTGCACACACTAAGTATGTGTTGATATAGATGACCAATAAAAATAATGGTCGCGAGAAGACCTAGAAAAATAATAATCTTCTGTAATGGGTATGAGAAGGCTAAAAAAATAAAGCTATTTTAAAGGTGTTATGAAAGTCCCAAATAAATTAGAATCGTTTGTAATCTATATATAAATAGGCAAAGACAAATTTTTAGATCCCTTTTTCTCCTTTGTTTGGCAACCGATTTTCTTTATTCTTTTACCGAATGATAAACATTGTTGAGCCTTAGTGACCCGACTATATATTATTTGAATCAGTTTAGTATTAAAGGAATAAAAGGCTCATAAAGTTGACACAACTACAAATGCTAAAAATGCACACGTACAGGCATTCACTTATGTAAGTATTGGATCAAATCAAAACATTAGCAAAGAAATGAGAGTGCTTAAGAGTACCCACATACATACATAATAAGTAGTAAGATTGGTTTTATAAATGTGCGTGTTTGTACGCCATTTTATTTCGTTTATTGTTTTATTTTTGAATGCAACTAAAATAGGTGTACGTTTGAACTGGCCGTCGAATTTCGACCACTAGGCATACTCTAATAGTTATAAGATGACCAACAAAATATTCCTAATTTTTAACTGTTTTTAAGAGATTTTTATTTTAAAAATCTTTGAATAATAATTCTTTCAAGATTTTTATAACTAAATATTGGGCATAAAAGTTATGTCCCTGCCTTAGATATATCAGTAAAAAAATCGGCTAATCTGAAATATAAAAAAATCAGTAAGTCTGTGAAGAAGATGCAAATAATATGGTTGATATTTTGAATACTCTTAACTGGAATTAAAATATATTAAAGCTTTTTGACTACAAAAATTTTATTTCACATGTATGTCTACCATTAAAAGTTTATATATTAAATAAAATTAATTTTGTATGTAAATATATTTACATAACTAAAATATCAAATAAAATTAAAGATATTTAATATCAGTAATCCATACAAATGATAAAAATTTGTTAAAAATGTACAGATGTCTGAAATGTAAAATTATTTTTAACTATATTAATTAAAAGCAGTGTTACAAAAACTAGCACTTTTTTGAACCGTTGAACATTTTAGCACTTTGTTTTTACAATCTAGCACATTTAATCTGTCTTATTCTGGCAGCCCTGGAAAGAACAATAATTGTGCGGCTTAAAAAATGCTCTCGTCTAAATATGCTTAATCAGGTATTTAAGGCCATTTTACACTATTATACAAGTATTACGTAAATTAACAAAAATGCAACCCTGATATAAAATTTTTTTATTATTATTCGAAGAACAATATAATAAGCGTTATATTTTTGTTAATTTACGTAATATTTGTATTATAGTGAGAAATAGCCTTTAACATGTCCATTCCGAAAGTGTTGAAAACAGAGTCCAGCCTAAACCTCGTAAAAGTTCTCATAAGTCTACGAGAAATACTCACCTTTGGAGCGTTTGTGGAAAAGTCATAAGAAATTCCAAAAAGGATGAGCATCTATCCATCCAAAGCTGTGCTTCTGTTAAAGAAGAGCTCGAGAGATACCTTAAATCTCCCAATATTTCTAGAGACGCAGATCCTCTTGTTTACTGGTGAATGACATGTCCTACCCAAACTTAAGGAAAATGGCGCAGATATACTTAAGTTTTCAAATGAGTTCTGACGCGTCTGAGAGACTATTTTCCACTGCAGGTCTGGTTCAAACAGATTTGCGAAATCGCCTATCTCCGCAAAAGTTAATAACACTTTGTTTTTAAACAAAAATCTTATCAATCTCTTACAATTCTTTTTTTTTTTTGTTTTGATAAAAATTTATTTATTTTTTGTTAATTTTACCATGATCTCAAATTCAATTCGTTGTTTTTTTAAATATTATTAATATCAATTTTAAATATTAAACCACTGAATATCATATTGTTTATTTTGTAAAATCACAAAAATTTTGCATTCATTTTGTTGTTTGAAAATTTTAGAAAGTTTAGAAATTGAAATGTATTGATTTTAGGAAATCAACAGTATGACATTGAGTTTGAGTTGGCTCATTAATAATCTCTTATACTGTGTTCAGACATGCATTCTTGATTAAGACAATATTCGGTTTAATGGCAAAATTAATTAAGTGTTCAGATATACCAAGGCATATATAACAAGGTGACAGCATTACAGCAGCTGACTATTCGTTGCGAATGTCAAAATACATACAAAATACTTTTACTTTTTTTCTGTATCTGTTTTCTTTGTTTTATGGGTAGGTTTTTGACATACGGAAAGAAACTACACAAACAAAAATGCCTTTTTTTGTTGTATTGTATTGTATTTTTATAATTGTTTTCCTAATGGTGTCACCTAGTTAAATACACCTTGAGATATACTAAATTTAGCTTACTCAATAATCATTTGATAGTTAGAAAAAAAATTGTTTTTATTTTGGTTGTTGAAGTTTGTTTTGAAAATTACAAAAATGGAAATAAATTCCTATATAAAAAAGAAAATTATATTGTGTACTAGAAACGCCGAGCGGTTCCGTTGACGTACTCGGTTCAGGAGAAGGAGAACACGATGATGGTGCACCAGGACACTATGCCATTGATGAATCGGAAGCATCTGCATAAAAAAATATTTAATAATTATTAATAATAACAAATTTTAATCAAAAATTAAAACAGGAAAAAAAGGATTTTCTTCTAATTAAAATGATTCCCTCAACTGGTTAAAATAAGATTCGCAAAAAGACTAAAATTTATTAATATTTTTAAAGAGAAAATTATGTATCTTATCTCTTGCTATATTCGTAACTTTTGAAATTTCAACATATAAATTCTGCGTTCGCTGACAAAGCACATATGTACCGTATATGACATCTAGTGCCAACTCATCAAACAAGTTTGCATTGAACCCACCAATAATTTGGTGGACAATTCCATATTGTGGCCATTTGGAAGGTGATCCACCAGATACTCCCATTGCCGCCTTTTCTTTTCTGCAAAAATTTTAATTTTAAAACATTTTTTATTTTTTTTATGTACATATGAATATACTAAATACCTGTAACTTTACTTGTATATTCCGTGGATTACAAGAGTAGCCCTGCTGGATGTGACCATTGTTCATGTATATAGAAGGGCTACCACACTGACATCACTCCAGCCCATTCTCTTCTTCTTAATTTTAACACCTGTTTATTTAAAAAGAAATTGATTTATTTGTTTTTTATTATAAATCATAGATTTAATAAACTTAACCTCAACTTTAATCGCCCTACTTTTAACGTATTTTTTCAATATTTTCTTAACATTTGCCATTTTAGATAGTTTTGCTCACTAAACACACTTGTGAACAGTGTTGTATTTCAAGTTTTACTCAATTTTATAGCGATTTCGTACTTATTGAACGATAATTAAATTAAAATTTTGTATGGAATATTGAGCTCAATAATGGTATTTATTGCGATAATCTCAATAAAGGTGTATGGCTGAACACCGTATTACACTGTAATTTTGTATATTAAAAGTATTACGCTATTTGAGTTTTGTTAATTTTAAATAGAGTTCAAATGCGTATCGGTATCGCCGGTAATTCTTTTTGAATATCGGTATCGGATCGATAAAAAGGCGTATCGATAATTTAAACCACTCTTTTTTTATATACAATAAAAATAAAGCACAACCTTCTTCACCAAAATTTGCAAGTTTGTGTTCTAAGATATTTACGTGTTCTCCACCTCGATATACAAGCTTGAACATTCGCAATTTGACACCGTAATACCGCAGGAGTTATTGCTTCTATTAAGACATACACAATTGATCGTGTGGTCGGTGTGTTAAGATCGTCTAATATGATACAGTAATTTTCTGATTTAACGAACCTAATTGTTGTCACGCTTGTTCGTTAAATTAAATTAAAAATTAATAGCAACGTTTATTTTATTTATAACTCTAAATACATATGTACATATATTACTTTTTAATATTTTATTAAAATATTTCGAACTTCAAACCCTCAAAAGTATAAAGTGTGCGTAAATGCACCTCTCGGTAACTCGGATAATTGCACCATTTCCGCCTCCTTTTTGTCTTCAGAACTTCTCAACGTTTCTCAAACAGCTACGAAACGTGTAAAATACATATACGAAAAGGCTCGCTGGACTGAGCTCTTCGCATTCTTTAGGCATTTTAATTGTAAGCTTTGTTTCTTAGACAATAATGACAATGCCATGGCGGAAATTGTTGAAGGCGTAATTTTGCAAGGAATGAAAGCTTTCATTCCATCCAAGCAAATATCCATTAAACTTAGAGCGAAATCGTGGTTTAATCTGACGTGCAAAAATGCAGTCAAATCCAGAGAGGAAACATTCAGTATATGGCGGAATAACAAATATGTCGATACTGATTTGCTACGCAAAAGGGCGAGATATTCATGTGCCAAAGTATTAAGGCGCGAAAAAGCTTTGTGCGAGCAGCGTCTTCATGCTAAAGTTTTTAATGCCCCTCGGGGTAGTAAGAGCTTTTGGTCATTCGTTAAAAGAGTAAAGGATAATGTTAGTTAGTTCAAGTGTTCACTAACCCGGTTGATAAAGCTAACATTCTGGCAAAATTATTTGCAAGTAATTCCCACTTGACGGAAAGCACTCAACCACTGCCCGTGCTTAAAAGAGTATCTGTAACTATGCCAAGAATATTCTTTCGAGTCCGTGCAGTTAAAAAGGTTTTAGCTGATCTCAACATAAATAAGTCTCCAGGGCCGGATGGTATTCCAGCACTGGTATTGAAACAGTGCTCTTCGACGCTAGCGCGTCCGTTAGCTAACCTTTTCAGTACATTGTACCATGCTGGTGAATTTCCAATGTGTTTTAAGCTTGGTAATGTAACGCCAATCCCCGAAACAGGAGAGGCTAACAACCCTGAAAATTACAATTTGCTCTGCACTTTCCAAAGTTATGGAAAGTATTGTAAACTTCCATCTTATGGGGTATTTAGAGTCCAACAGCTTGCTTAGCGATCGGCAGTATGGATTCCATAGGGTTCGCTCTACGGGAGACCTACTGGCATTCCTCTCGGAAAGAATAGTGTCATTCTATTCACCATTTTGGCAAGAGTAAGGCGGTGGCTCTAGATATTTCCAAGGCGTTTGACAGAGTTTGGCATGGTGCACTTCTGTCAAAACTTTTTGGTATCGGTGATGTCTTCTCTCGATTTATATCAAGCTTTCTCAGAGATCGCACTGTACGAGTTGTTATAGATGGGATCTCATCAAACGAGTTCAAGGATAATTAAGAGGTACCGCAAGGCTCCGTTCTTTCTCCCACACTTTTTCTTATTTTCTAAATGACCTTCTATGTCAAACTTTTACTCTTTTGCAGATGACAGCAGCATGGGCCATTCGTATTCAATCAGTAACAGATCAAGCCTGCCAGAGATGAATGATTGATTCATCTTTAACAATCTCTGAATGGAGACGTACGAATAGGGTCGAATTTAATGCTCGTAAGACCCAGTGTTGTATGCTTACACCCAGATGTATGAACAATCATGCTGCTCCATCTGTAATAATGGGTGGTGTAGATATTGCGGAATCAGAGACTCTTGATGTTCTTGGCATGAAAGTTAAATGTGATGTTCGGTGGACTGATCATATTTTTTAAGCCTCAAAAGAATCAAAATCAAGTGCCTCGGCTTTCTAAGACGGTGTAAGAGATACTTCACTCCAACTGATCTTATTAATATTTACACCACCTATATCCGACCGAAAATGGAACACAACTCTCATGTATGGACCGGTGCCATTTTGAAGATACTCGACCGTGTACAGGAGGGGGCGAAGAAGCTCATCGGTGACAGTAGGGTAGCCAACTCTATTGACTCACTGGAGCATCGACGCAATGTGGGATGTGTTTCACTGTTTTATCGTTACTACAATGGAATGTGTTCTAACAAAATCAGGGAACTTGTTCCCGAAACCCGCTCATTTTTACGAACAACACGTTCTTCGTTAAGTGCGCACCCATTTGTGGTTGATATGTCAGTGGATCGCACTACGCATTACAGAGAAAATTCGTTCTTTATCTGAACAGTTCGCATGTGGAATAAAGTTCCTGCAGAGGTCTTTCCTGTTACTTTCAGAGTGGAAAGATTCAAATCGAACGACCACAAACAATACTCCTTTTATCTTCCTTCCCATAACCAATTTTCCTAGTTCCGGCACAATGCATTGCATATGTAGGAATCATCCCCTGAGTGCTGGTCCAATTTAAAAAAAAAGACGTGTGGTACTCGGGGACTGCCGCTGCAAATCTATTGCATAGCATTTTTTTATCAACTTATGCAATTATAATTATTTATTTATTTTTTATTTATGCAGTATTTTGTATTTTTTTATATTAATTCAAGTTTTTTCTTTGATATTAATTCAAGTTTCAACTATAGGTTTATGGTAACTGAAATAAGAAACATAATTTTTAGACTTGATATCGTCTAAATATCTGGAAAATACCGCTTAAAAACTTACGAATTGTCTGTTTGTTTGTGTATATCATTTTCGTCAACCACGATTGCTCGTAAGTACGCCATTTTGAATTTTCCTACATGAAAAAATCTGTTCTGGCAATACTGTATGTTAATGAAATCAATAGCATACTTTTGGGGATTGACATACGCTAGGCGATTCAAATACTTTTAAAAAAAACAAAAGACTTAAGAAACAAACTTAGTGTTAAGTATTTTTCGTTACGGAATTTCTTGATTCGGTCTCCGCGCTCAAAGCCCGCGTTAAAAGCTATGCAATAGCTTAAAAACCTACTTTGTTGTTTTTTTATAAGACTAACAGCCTGTTCATGGAACGCGTCGCAAATAAAACGAAACTGGGGACACGTTAACGACTACGTAACAAATAGGGTTTCTGTAACACGTTTTCAATTGTTCGATGTATGACATTTAAATTAACATTTTCAACAAAATTTTTTATATATTTTTTGAATTTTTATTTAGTTTGTCTATATTTTTCAACAACAAATAATTTATTCTATTCGTTTTGCTATCAGCTGTTTGACATTTAAAAACGCGATACACAGACCAAAAAAATTAGCCAGTTTTTACATGTTTTGTTTAAAAACTTGACATTCGTATTGCGTGAACCCAAGGAGGAAAAAGTTTGATATTTTTACTTGTTGTTTTAGTTAATTCTGTTCGATGAACAGGCTGTTAATTTTCATTATAAGACCTCTTTCAACAAAAAATAAATAAAAAGCGTTAATTTCCATTAAAAAAAAACGAAAGTTCAACTTTAATCTTAAATTTATCAACAACCACCGCACTGATTTTAATGAAATTTAAATTGAATAAAAGCTTAAGGTGTTATATATCACAGAGTTTTGGCCGATGAAAAACGTTGCTGAACCACTGTGCGCCGTAGATATGCTAGACCAACATACTTTGAATGCTGATTTTTCGAACAAAATTTTCGATGAAGTTCATTTCGTACCCGGTGGTTACGCCAACAAGGAAATTGTGGCATATAGGGCTCGGAGAACCCAGAATAGCCATTGCATTTGTTTACTGCTCATTATTGTCTGGGGTCATTGGACCGTATTTTTCGGAAATTACACTGGAAGAACCGCTATGGCCATATAATAACCAACTTTTTTTACCTAGACCAGTGGTTTTAAACCGGTGGGTCGAGACCCCATGGGTGGTCGCAGCGACTTTTCTCAGGGGTCGCGACCTGATCTAAATAAAAGAAATTGATTATTTTAAATATTTAATTTTTTTAATTCCAAAACATAAAAGTTCTTACATATATTAATGCGAACGCTTGGCTTGCTTATTTTTAATTAAGTTCGAAAAACGTGGTTGCAATTGTGACACACAAACAACGAAATCATATTCCAAATTTAGTTTATACATTTTTTTTGTTTTAATGTTCACCATTTGTGAAAAAGCCTTTCGCTTAACCCAAAGTGTAGAATTATTTTGAAATAAATACAGTGAACTCGCGATAACGTGAATTAATTTTTACCAAGGCAGGTCACATTTTCGAGTTTTTTCACGTTATCGAGTATCCAAATTTAAAACAAAAAAAATTGCTCTATTTAATATAAAAAATTATATTTTAATAAGTAAAAATTCTAAACACTAATTGAAATTTAATATTTTATTAATTCTTAATAACAAAAAATAAAATGTCATACATACATATATTCAGTTCACTTTGCATTCGATAAATAATAAAAAAATTTATAAAATTATCCTCTATTAAAGAAATTGATATTTAATTAACAAAAACAGCAAAAAATAAGCCAAAACTAATAGGAACATTCTTTTTGGTTGAATAATTATGAATGAGTTAAACAAAGTTAAAGGAACAAATTAGTCATTTTTTTTAGTTTGCCATCTTTAAAAGAGCTTTTTCTTTGCTGTTTCTCAGCAATCTAATGAAACTTTGGTCTACCATCTCGATTTCAGCCCATATTAAACCCTTGTCCGAAGCTGCTACAACTTCTTTGGATTTAATTGTATCTTCTGGCTGGAATATAATCGAATCATCATCATCGTCGGTATCATCCTGAATTTCAATACCTCTTTCTTCTGTGCAATTTTCTTCACTAAAACCTACGAGAAAACAAACCTCAGAATTCAGCGCCTGAAGAATTAGAACCGCACTATTTTCTAGCTGTCTTATTTCTAGAGGAGATATCTTCTGTTAAAATACATTTTTCACTTTCACGAATTAACATTTTTAAAATAACCTGTAAGGCATGGTACTCTGTTCATCATTTCGTACGAACTGCTGTCAGAAGTTTTTCAACCACAACATGTTTCTGGCATCATATTTTCCAACTGCGAAATAATGTAAGCACCACTTATTTCGTGCGAAATTACAAACAACAGATGATCAGATATTTCTGGGCGTTGTGGTTTTAATTTTAAGTTTGCTGCCCAGAAATAATTAAAATAATGGAAATAGTGTAAATATAATATAAAATGAAGGTGAGTGCTTTTTGCAGAACGTGTGTATTCAATGAGCTCCTCCGCAGCAGCTGCGGGATGTATTAATTGATACATTGCAGTTCAAACTCCTAAAATTACTTTGTTGTCCATTTGTTTTAATTTTTTTTAATAAACACATTTCTTTTGTTTTTATAAGAAAAACAATGTTGTTCATTTCAAGGCAATAAAACCGATAAATTTGTTATAAATCGTGATATTGTCACCACTGACCAGTTGTCAAAATTTTCAAACGAAATAATCAATGTTGCTCAACATTTTTCGCAAATTCAAACAGAGTACTAACCTGTAATTCGGGGATTTCTCAATTCACGTTTTAGAGCTTTTAGATTTTGTTCACGTTTTCGAATACTCTATGGAAAAATAAATTTGTTCACGTTTCTGAGACGTTCACACTTTCGAGTGTTTACGTTTTCGTGAGTTCACAGTATTCCATTTTGAGCATACTGTCCGCTGCCAGCTCACAAAAATTTTCTTTAAAATTATTGACAAGATCGGCGAACTCAACGCCGAAATCAGCAATCACCATTATCTTCTTTCAGCTCTTTTGGAAAATAGCACCTGTGATAGACGGTTCCACAGGTCTTTTAAGAAACTTATCCATTTATTAATGTTATTGTAATTTAAATGCGGCTTGTCTTCTTCATTGTTCACAACCAAGTGAAAATTAGCGACAATTAATTGCAAATACTAAATCAAATACACACATCAGCGATATTTTGTTTCATATATGCATTGCATCATACCGATGTGTAAACAAAGAAGCAATAATCAAATACCGTTAGATTTCTGATTAGTGAATAGCAAGCAAACAGTGTCATGTTTTTGCTTTATTTTCATTGGATTTTATTTATTTTTTCTTTTTTTTATAATAATATTTTCAAACTTTGAGAGCGAAAACGTTAAGGGGTCGACATTTTTTTTTAAATTATTTTGGGGTCGCGGCTTCAAAAATTTTGAAAACCATTGACCTACACGATATGTGGCTTCAACAAGTCGGTACCACGAGCCACACAACACGTCCGATTTTGGCTTTATTGCATTAAAAGTTTTCAGAACGCATAATTTTACGTTTTAGCGACGTCAATGATCACCAAAATCATGCGGCTTGACGCCGGTAGACCTTTTTTTGTTTTCTGTAGAGCTACGTCAAGGACCGTGTCTACGCAGATAATGACCTAACGTTGGAGCATTTGAAAACCAACATTCATCAAGCTATCATCACCGCCTGAAATGTGCGAAGAAGTGGTTGAAAACTAGTTCAAAAGGATCGACGGCTGCAACCAATCTAGAGGCAATCATTTATATGACATTGCATTTTGTACATATTGGCAAGGTCCAAGCATTATAATGAAAAAAAAAAACGTTTCATCCTTTTATTAATTTTACATCCATTTAAAAGGGCATAAGCTAATTTTTGTCGAATTTGTAAAAAAGACCTCGTCAAAAAAGGATTCGGTGTACCTTATAGGAGTATCTTTCATATATTAGGTCGTTATTTTAGTTTTAATCACTTAAGGTGAAACTGCGAGCAAAAGGACAAGTTAATAAACATTTGTTTTTTAAGTTTTTTATTTAAGTTCACAGTACTGGAATTTCCCAAGGCCAAACAAGATTGAATGTAGCAAACTTGTATCTTCACAATTTCTGCATGTAAGATTGGCAAACTATAAGCAATGAAAAAAAACTCCAAAAAAGGCAAAACAAAGCCCTAAATTACTCAGCAAATGAACGATCTTGTAATAATGCACAACAGGTTTTTTTTATAAAAAATGCATACAACAAGCAGTCTTATACATACATAGATATGTATGTACATATACACAGTGGCTCAAAGTTATAATGGGACAATTATAAACGTCAGTAGTCTGTCGAATGTTTCGTTAAAATCATAAACCTTAAAACAAAACTCTTGCTATAATTTTATACTATTTGAATAAATTAATAAAAACAAACAAAAAATGCAACAATTACACAGTACGACAAAAAATACCTGGTAAGTGTTATTATTTTGCTTGTAGGTGCTGTCGAGTAGATCAAGAATCTGTATTTGATATTTCCGGGACACCCCCAAAATCTGGAGTTAAGGGTAAAAACCCGTTTTTTCGTAACTCTATGCACTTATAGCTCTGTATGATGTTCATGTTACTTTCGAAAACATGTTAGTAATTTAACCGCAAGGCATTTTCCGTTAAATTTTTTTCGTTATTTTTCATATTCGGAATCTTTTTTGGAGTATTTTGTAAGAGAACCCTAATATTCAACTAAATTACAGACCTTCGACTTCGTTTGTTTTTGTAACACAGAGTTATAGTATAAACCAAGGTGTATTTAACTAGGTGACAACATTAGGAAAACAATTACAACAATACAAGAACAGTGTTTGCTGTAATAACAACTAATAATACAAATAACTCTCGTATGCTTTTTCTAGACATTATTTGTATAAATACAAGTTTGAAATCGCATTCAACCGAGCCACCTAAACAGTGGCGGATACATGGAAACACACATGAACACTGATGATGGGAGTGTGGCGGCTCTCGAAAAACAGCGTTGTTTCTGTTCTGCCGTGTAAGTTGAAATTAATTAGTGTTAAAATTTTTCCTTGTTCCTTTGGAATATTGTCTCATGTCCAATTCTTTCTGACTAAAAGCGTTACGAACATTAGCCAAAAAATAATAATCACTTTGGATTAAAAACTACTAAAAGAGGCGTTTTTGTTTGTGTAGTTTCATTACGTACATATGTCAAAAACCTAACCCATTAAACAAAGAAAACAGATACAGAAAAAAAGTAAAAGTATTTTGTATGTATTTTAACATTCGCAACGAATAGTCAGCTGCTATAATGCTGTCACCTTGGTAAATACGCCTTGGTATAAACAAAGTAATAGCAGGAAAAAAAATTAATCATCATATAAACTTCACATCAAAGTAATAATGGGGCAACTAAGGTCAAGTAACAAATAGAGACAGAGAGATTTAGTTGGATGGCATTTGGATGCAACAAATTTTTTACCATAATCGGGTGATATGATCACCCATTCCTCCTACAGAGCACCAATCAGTTAATTTTTGTTAGAAATCTGCCTACTTTTTAATTTTTTATCCAAGTGACCCCAAACATGCTCTGTAGTTGACTGTGGTGGCGTTTAAATCCCGTGTGGGGCAATTGTAAAGCAACCGGTTTCCGACATTATAATCTTTGTGTTGATAAATATAAAAATAATTTGCTAGACCCGATTTTCTGCTTCTGTAATACCTGTAGTCCGTAATCCCTTCAATAATGTGAAGATTGCCCGTCCCAGCAACTGAAATCCTAAGCCATGTTTCACTGTCGGTCTTAAATTTTGACCTAAAAGCTTAGTATTGGGGTTTCTTCATATGTATGAATGTCAATGCGGGCGGAATATATTGTATCTACTCTCGTCAGTCTTGATCTCTGTATTTTCTGGCGAAGTTTACAAGTTTTTGCTTACATATGTATGTATGTACATACTTTATTTATAATACAATGATTTCTTAACACATTTCGGAAATTTTCTGTGGTGTGATCAGTGATGTTACACTCAAAATAATAATATTGGAAAATTTAACCAGTTTTTTTCTTAACTTACAGTTAATGTAAATTGTTGTAGCAATTTTAATGATATAACAATTTTTACTGGTTAAAATAACCACTTAAAAATAGTAGCTAAACTTTTAGTTTGAATTGTTGATGCAATTTATGTCTGTATGTATGTATGTACATAATATGTACATATTATATATATACATACATATTATGTATGTACATATGTATATAAACTAACATATTTTGTTTTAAAATAACTGCGTTAAATGGTTAGAGAGCATATATAGCAAATTTTTGATTTATATTAACTAATTTATAAGTTAAATTCTAACCAATATATGTACCTATTTTTACAGTTAAATAACAATAATGTTGGTCAACCTAACAATTAAACACTCTCATATAACGGCATTTGTTTTTGTTATGTCAATCACAAACTTACAGAAGGGTTACAAATGTATGACTTTTGTATTTGTAAAGGCAAAAGTGGCAATCTTTAAAGAGTAAATTGAGATCACGTTATTCATTTTTCTCGTTATTGTTTTAGTATAACATTCGGCTTTTTTGTATGTGAACGTTTTTTGGAAATACATACATATTCAAGTGAAAAAATATGTATGAATGTGGGTATGTACATACATATGTATTTAAGTATGTACATATATTAAATTCATATTAAATATTTAAAAAATAGATTAGTTTTAAATATTTAACAAAAGTGTAAAATGCAGTGTAATATTACTGAAAAGAATTTTTGTTCATGTACTTGTTCCTTTTCTAGGCAAGAAGACGATATCTGCAAATTGTTAGATTGGAATTTTGGATATACATACATATGCTTGAAAAATTACAATGTAAGTGAAAAACTAATGAAAATATTTTTAAGCTATTGCATAGCTTTTATAGCGGGCTTTGAGCGCGGCGACAGAATCAATAAATTCCGTAATGAAAAAAAACCTAAGTTTTTTAGTGTTGCCGCTGTGGTAATTTCGGTGTTGCCGCTGCTAATTCCGGGGAAAATCGGGGATTTCAGGAAGATTTTTGCCATTGATTTTGGGAATATCGGACCGGTTACTGGCGTTGCTAAGCGGTTCGGGAACATGCTAAAGTTTTGTCTGTGCTAACTTTTGGTGTGTGTGTGTGTGTGGCTTGGCTAAAATCGACAAAAATCTTGTTTTCCACCTCCTGAAGTGAAAAATTGACTTTTCGAGAAAATTTTTGTGAATTCTGACTGTTGTCGACTAAAGCTTCATCTTTTGGATAGTGTGGTTGAGAAGGTTGACAAGGGGAAACGCGTAAAACTTAACTCGCCCAGGCCGATATATTTGATATATCTACATATTTTGTTATTGAAATAACTTAAGCACAACTTTTAATTTACAATAAAAACAGACGTGTGGTACTCTGCGGCAAAGCTATTGCATAGCATTTTTTCAACTTTTGGAATTATTTATTTATATTTTATTTATGCAGTATTTTTTTCTTTGATATTAATTCAAGTTACACTTTTTCAGCGTGGTGACCGATAAGAAAACAAATTTAAAGCAAATTTTGACGAGGTGAAAGTATTGGATAAAGAGAAAAAAACAAACAAAAGATATACATTGGAAAGTCTAAGAATCCAACAAAAACTAGAAAATGTAATAAATACCAAGGAAGACATAGACAATATTAAAGCTAACTACACCATAGCTTTAGTTTAATGACGACAACACTGAGAGTAATTCGACTGATATTTTTATTTTTATATTTTTTATAATTTTAATTCATTAAGTTCGTGTTTTGTGCTGTCCACTGTATACATAAACTGTGATATTTTAAGCAATACAAATATCCTAATGTAAAGATCAATTGTAAGTAAGACTAGGAAAATCTAACGTACTATTATTGCTTTAATAACAAAATATTTTATTTGTTTTTATGTAATCATGGTTGCCAGATTTTAATCAAGAAGCGTCCCTGAGGAAGTTGGAAAAATACAAACGAAACGTAGGATGAAATTAAAATTAAATAAGTAATCTTTTATTTATTTATTTGATATTTAAAAATAGACCTTGAAAGCCTGTATTTTGGTAATAACGTCCAAATAAAAACTAATCATACTAAAATAAAAAAGGTCGATAAAACAGAAATTATTCACATAAAATTTTTTTCTTTTACTGAATAAATGAGAAGTTAATATTGTGTGAATAATTACTTATTTAATTTTAATTTCATCCTACGTTTCGTTGGTATTTTTCCAACTTCCTCAGGGATGCTTCTTGATTAAAATCTGGCAACCATGATTACATAAAAACAAATAAAATATTTTGTTATTAAAGCAATAATACGTTAGATTTTCCTAGTCTTACTTACAATTGATCTTTACATTAGGATATTTGTATTGCTTAAAATATCACAGTTTATGTATACAGTGGACAGCACAAAACACGAACTTAATGAATTAAAATTATAAAAAATATAAAAATAAAAAGAAAAATATCAGTCGAATTACTCTCAGTGTTGTCGTCATTAAACTAAAGCTATGGTGTAGTTAGCTTTAATATTGCCTATGTCTTCCTTCGTATTTATTACATTTTCTAGTTTTTGTTGGATTCTTAGACTTTCCAATGTATAATCTTTTATTTATTTATTTAATATTTAAAAATAGACCTTGAAAGCCTGTATTTTGGTAATAACGTCCAGAGAAGTTAATATTGTTTAAAATATTTTTAATATCTTACAGTACACGTAGGTTATTCAGCAATTTTTATCATTGAATCTATAGGTTTATGGTAACTGAAATAAGAAACATAAGTTAGAGACTTGATATCCTGTAAATATCTGGAAAATATCATTTTTTTTCAACCATGATTGCTCGTAACTACGCCATTTTGTGTTTTCCTACATGTAAAAATCTGTTCTGGCAATACTTTATGTTAATGAAATCAATAGCATACTTTAGGAGTTAACATACGCTAGGCGATTCAAATACTTAAAAACGCAAAAGACTTAAGAAACAAACTTAGTGTTAGGTTTTTTCGCTACGGAATTTCTTTATTCGGTCGCCGCGCTCAAAGCGATAGCTGAAAATGTAAATTCTGCTAGAAAGACAAACAAATTAATAATTTTTTTAAAAAGAAAAGCAGCGAGTCAGCTGTTTTTCGCTGAGCACGATGTGGCGTTTCAAATCGTCGAACACATTTGAAAAAAATAACTGATTCACATACATAAAAGAGTTTATATTCAAATAAAATTTGTACGTATACATCAATTAAAAGTTGTAGGGATCTTTGTAGAGAAAATTTTTTGGACGCATAGGGAGAAATAAGGATTTTATTCGGGCCACGTAAAGACTTCTCAAAAAAGTATATCACAACACTGAGTGCGATTCTCTATTAAATTTTAACGTCAGTTGAATTGCTAATAATATTTAACAGCAAAATTGACGTCAATGTTAGTCATTCAGTAACTTTTTTAACAACATTTACCTCTAACAAAAGGACAAAAATTTTTTCATTGGTAATTTCAACGTCAAAACTTTAATTTTTAAGTAAGAAAATTGTTGGATTTTACAATAAACAATAGACATACAGTTTGGTTTGTTTCATTAACACTATTTTTAGCAATATTTTTCGAAACATATTTTTTATTATGTGTATTTGTTTTTTCCTTTCTTTATTTTGACATATTCAAAGATAAATTCGTATTTAACTAGCAGAGACACGAACCCAGGTTTCTCCAGAAATTTCAATAAAAAATAAATTTTTAAATCAATTTTTGTAGTTTCTGCCAACATATGTCCAATATGCTATTATTGTAATATCATTAGGTAACTAATGCAGAATTTTTGCCGTAATTTTTTGCATGGATGTGGTGCTAATTCCTTGATTTTTCTTCCTTAATAAAATTTGCGACTACGTTAAGTGTTTCACTAAGCTATGTAAAAAGTTTTGGTTCTTGTTTCTGCTCGTTAAGTAGTTAAAGATTAAAATTTTAACAATATCGTTAAAATCGAGTAACAGAATTTATGTATTACAGTAAAGTTAATAATTTCTGTCACTATTCTCCACAAATTCCTTCTTTAATTGCCCTTTTTGTATCCGCACATTTAAGTTAAATGCCCAAAAAGTTTTACATTTTAAAATTATTTTCATACAAAAAATCAACGTTAGCTGCGTTTTAGCTTAAGTGCTCAAAAATACATAAATGCGGTAATTATTTTTCCTAAAACTTGATTAAGTGCATTTTGTATACCTGCAGATTTGCCATATTTTTCGGCTGTTTTAGAATATTTTCATATAAAAAATCAGAGTTAGCTCCACACATTAAAAAAATTTAGTAGCCACTTTTTCACATAAATACCCAACTTAAGCCATTTATAGTTAAAAAATATCGCAAACAGTCACACAAATCGCAGGTTGTCATCATTAAAAAACTTCATATATTTTGTTTGCATCTACATTCATACTTACATACATTTAACTTCTCTACACCAAAAATTGTGCAAAGTTGATTGTGCAGCTACGTATGTATGTAAATCAAAATTACTGTATTATTACAAGCAATAAAATGTGCATTAGGCTTATATCGAATATCTGCGATATTACGGACAGTTTTTCCGGATTTAAAATGTGCCATTATTCGTTGCCTTATTTCCGGAGATGTCTGTGAACCACGAGGCGTTATGTTGAATAAATTAATTTATAACCAGACAAAAATATTTTCCATAAACCCACGCTGCCATGGTAGAATAATACAGATAGTGTCGAAGGTACAACAACACCGCTTTTAGATTCGATGCAGTAAAAAAACAAAAGAAAAATGGCAAAATGGTTACATTTCCTGAATTTTGCATTTGAAACAAATGTTAAAGTGTACTTTTTTAGTAGTGTGGGTGTGTGCTAGTAATACATAATCAAATTTTGACAGGTGCGATCCCAAAAAAAGACGTTAACGATACTCTACTACCTTTATTATTCTACCATGCACGCTGGATTTACACATGAAAGTACTTTCTTGAAATTTTTGTATATGTACTTATGTATTATAAATAAAAATTTTAGCGAAATAATTGACTTTCATGAAAATTTCTTGTTCATTTTCACAAGAAAGTGAAAGTTCATTTTAAAAATGTCGTCGAATCGAAGAGTTACAAAAATTGATACCGCTACTTCTACTCATTAGAGTTACCAATATTATCACGTAAACAAATTTATCGGGCAATAATTGGGAATAATTATTATTGTTAATATTTTAATGAGATTATTGCTATAAAAAGGCATGAATTAATTGTCTTATTTATGTATATTTGAAGAACATATAGGTATGTATAACAATTCCTTAAATATACTTACAAAATAAGTTAAATTTGCAATTAAAATTTTGCCAACATCCTGTTGATTGGTATAACTCTTATATGAGGGTAACAGTGTTTGAGTCTTCGTCATTTTACTTTCTGAAAACGGCAAAAAAATACTTTCTTAAAAATATCGTTGAAAGCTGAGTGGAAAGTAAAAAAGTTTAAGTGTGTTAGTGAAAAAGTGTGAGTGGATTGTGACTTTCATGCAATTACTTTCATGTGTAAATGATATGTAAAATAGAAAAAAAAATTTGCAAAATATCCCGTTATAATACGTTAAGCACGCGAAGTTATCATGTCCCATTATTATTTTGTTGTGAAGTTTACAAGTTGTTTGAAGGTTTTTGTTTTTTTACAATAACGGAAGCACCCTTCGCTGCACATCTACAATTTTAACACACATTCAAGCGCATAGCAAGTTCATTTTATAGTTTACAGAGTTGAATGAATAACTTTGCCGCAAGGAATAAACTAAGCCGCAGACAATACTTTAACGCGAACGCCGCCGATAAAATTTTCACGCGAAGCAAGCGTCCTTATAAAAGATTTGTTTGACATTGATTTTTTTCGTATTTAAATGTTATTTATATTTAAGTTCTTTATAAGCACGAAATTAAGTTATACAGTACAAATTAAAATGAAACTTAAATAATATTTAAATGACCAACCATGCTGATTTAAGTTCTATTTAAGTTGTGCACATATACATACACAAACATATGGTATTGCTACCTTATTGTTGTTTCGCGCAACAAAGTAAACAAAAAATATTCTTCTATTATATCTTTTTTTAAAATGTTTTAAAAATATAAAACATTGCAGCAACCTATTATTGTTGCTATTTTCAGCCTGAAACAGAATCCACATTAGAAATTTTTCTTTAATTTTGTTCAACAGCTGTTTTTCCCAAAAAAAATTAGAGAATTTCATGATGCTGCCACATTTTTATCGTAATTAAATACAAACAATATTTTAACACTGAAACTGTATTTAAAAGCAACTTAAATTTAAATGAAAATTAACTAAATGCGTATTTAAATATGAAGTCATAAATTGGCCATTAACGTCAATATAATTCTAGCACACGCTGTTTTTGTGTCGGTTCCGTCGCCGTAAAATTTTTTAAGCGCTGAAGTCTAATTGTTTTTATTGTAAAAATAAAACAAAAAACACAACACTCTCATAGCCATTGTAGAATAGTACAGGTAGTGTCGAAGTGTTAACAGTCTTTTTTTTTGGGTTCGAGTCTGTCAAAAATTTATTATGTATTACTAACAAACACCCACACTTTATCACTTGTTTCAAATGCAAATAAGAAAAGGAAAAGAAACAAAATTCTTTATAGAACAGAAAATGCAACCATTTTGCCATTTTTCTCTTGTACTTTTTGACAGCTTCGAACCTAAAAGCAGTGTTGTTGCAGCTTCGACACCACCTGTATTATACCACCATGCTCATAGCATTGCAAACCTTTGCAATTACCAATCTGGAACGGCTTTTTATTATGCATATTTGTTCAACTGATGCAAATCTTAGTTTCATGTGTTTTGTTGTTGTGGTCTTGCAGAATATAGCACGTTTGCTAGATTTGCAATATCTGCAAGGTTTCCAAGGGTAGTTCGCAACGAGGAGTGATTCCCGCTAGTACATATGTATTATTTGAATTTTTTATTCATGTTTCTAGTAAGCAATTACAGTAGTAAAAAATACCACATAGTAAAAGGTTTCTTTTTGAGTTTATGGTTTCAATAAAATAGTGAAAATCGACGTACTACAGTATTTATCCCAATATAACCTTGATCCACTGTATGCAAATAGTATGTATATGTATATAGACATATAGACAAAATCTTGTGGTAATATTTTACATGACCATATTAGATTCTGAATATCTTAACAAACACAAAACTTGCTTAAATTTTAATAAAAGTCTTTATTATGATTCCCAAATTATAAATTTTGTGTTTTGCAAAAATTCCAAGTTACAACGTCAACATGAATTCAATGGCGAAGAAAGAGTTATTTTTAATTTTATATAGTACATATGTATGTTGTATGTGCATACATACACATGTGCAAACATATGCAATTATTTCAATTTAAATTAAAAATTTCCATCGACGATTTAATGCATGAATAAAATAATATGGAATAAAAAAATAAATCTGATATGATTAATAGACGCTGGCTTTGATAAATTAAAAACTACTTTTCTACACAATTTCGAACTCTTTGAATAAAATCGGTATTTCTGAACATGTCCGTATAAAAAGTTATATTTATTTTGTTTAACTGCGTCATCAACTAATCAGTCAAAAACTTAATGTTGAGTTTTTGTGTAGTTAAGGCTTTTTGAATTTTACGTGACTATATGTTTTGTTTAGTAGAAAAACATCTATCTAATTAACATAAATTTATTATGGAAAAATTAATGCAATCTTTCCGCTAGGGGATTTTCTCTATATTCATCACTTTGTGTTGCGTATTAAAAATCAATTTAATTAATAACGACTTTACAATCAGTAAATGCAATTGTCAACTTGTTATTAGTTGTAATCAGTGGTGACACAGCAGATTTTTTAAAATTATACCTCGGAGCTAGCAAAATAACCCAATTTCAATGAAATCACAACCAATATTAGTGTTACTAGGTAATTTTTTCTTCCCCACCCAAAATTTAAAAACTCTCGAAAACTAACATATTTAAAAAAAATCCCCCTAAATGTAAAATTTTATATGATACTTTCATTTCAATTTAATTAACTACACAGTGCAACACGGAAAAAAGTGACCATATACATAAACCACTACGTGATAAAAGACCAAAAAAAAAGAAGACCCGTGTCTCCCAGTTTTGCCCAGAGTCATGCACTTTTTTATGGGCCCCCTAAGATTTGGCTCCTCGGTGTCATTTTTGCAAAATACTGATCATTTTCTCAGGCTCATATCTTGCAAATCGTTCGGAATTGATTTGCTTTCTGAGGAAAAGTTGAAGATCTTGTGATAAAGAATAAAAATTGTGAATGAATAAAATCAAAAATCTTCATTTTCAAGAAAAATCGCAAAAAATGTAAAAAAGTGGGATTTGTTTCACCTTTTTCCCCACTGTTCAGGTCCATATGTAGCAAACCATTAAAAATTCAAGAAAACAATCAGCTACAAAAATTTACCTAAGATCTCAACAAACAATTTTCTAAAACATATGAACTTATTAAGAGTGATTCTTAATAACGTTTAGTTAGCACTCAGGTAGCCGCAAAATTTAAAAATTTCCCGAAAATTTTTTAACAATTCCCAATTTTATGTGGAGCGGTGGCAGAAAGATGTCTTGAGTATTGTCAATTAAAGGTGCATTCTTCAGTCGATGTTGCTTCATTTGTTTCTCCACACTTCCTTTTGGTCTCCACGAATTACATTGGAATTGATTTAGAGGTGAGCGCGAAACCCAATTACAAAGAAAACACAAAAATTTTGGAAAACCCTTGCAAAATGTTGATGACCTTCAAATCACAGCAAATCTTCCATTTATTTTCCTAGTAGTTGATTTTTTCATTATATCTCTCAATGTTTCATAGCTTTCTTTCATGTTAATACCCATTGCTAGTGGAATGGAAGGTCTTCGGTTCAACGCATGCAACAACACTGCTTTCAAGCTCGAAACAGGACAATCAATAAATAATCTCCACTCACTAGCGATGTAGTTCATTCCCATTTTTAACACCAAAGCTTTTATATCGTTGCAGTAAGCGAACGAATGGTCATCATTTAGAGTGTAGAGGATCTGAAATTCATCTTGCCGTTTGCGGTAGCCGTAGAGTTAACATTGGCATGTGTGAATTTTCTTTGCCTTAAAAACGCTGACAAAAATATGGCAAGTCGCTGCGATAGTCCCAATATGGCCACAATGAAATCCATTTCCCTTTTTGTGTTATTAGTTGTGGTCCATCTCTTCCCTGTTTGGGGACATAATCGTTTATCAAATGGATCTTCAAAAGTAACACCACTTGCTCTAGTCATTCTTGTAAATTCTGTCCTACGATCTGGAGTTGGCGGCCTTGGTGATACAAAATTTTCAGGTGCAAGCACTGGCTGTTATACATACATACATACATAGTTCCTTTATAAATTTTGTTCTTCTCAGCATATCGATTTAGACGACATGTGTAATTTACGCATGCATAGCAACCTGTTGCATCATGGTCACCTGGGCGATTAATCCAGTTTACCTGCTTACAATACTTCATACTATCTTTCCCTTCACTCAATCATGCCATGAGATTGTTGTAACATACACTGTATTAGGTGTGTAATTTTCACTGTCCAAGTCTGCTTCGTCGAAAAATAACGTATATGGTCTTCTCAATTCACTACTTAAAAGATTATTTTCCTTTTAAAATCTTGTACAACTTTTTTTTTTGATTTGATGACCGCAAACGTAGCAAAATAAATCATTTTTTCACACAGTATATTGAAATTGTCAGTTTTCAATGTTGTGCGCTAATGATGCTATAGCACAAGATCACCGCTAAGCTCTCGTTGACGTCGCGCAGTGTAATGCCTCGATGTGAGCGTCGTGTCGCTTTTATATTGTGTGCTGCGTCCCTTGATATGTGCTTGTTGCTTTACCTGTGCTGCAGCGGTCGGTGCGTGATCGCATGAGTTGTTTATTGAGATCTTAGGTACATATGTACATTTTTGTAATAGATAGCATAGTACTCGTATGTATCTCGATGTTGAAGTAAATAAAAAACAAATGGCATTAATAACGACTACCTGAGCGCTACCTATACGGTATTAAGAATCATTCATATGTTCTAAAAGTTATTTGTTGAGATCTTAGATACATTTTTGCAGTTGATTGTTTTCTTGAATTTTTAACGGTTTGCTACCTATGGACAGAAAAGAGTGAAAAAAGGTGAAAAACCGAATTTTTTTACATTTTTTGCGATTTTTATCTTGAAGATGAAAATTTTTTGATTTTATATGTTCACAATTTTTGTTCTTTATCACAAGATCTACAACTTTGCCTCAGAAAGCAAATCAATTCCGAACGATTTGCAAGATATGAGCCTGAGAAAATGATCAGTATTTTGCAAAAATGACACCGAGGACCCAAATCTTATGGGGCCCATAAAAAAGTGCATGACTTTGGGCAAAAATGGGAGACACGGGTCTTTTATGGTCTTTTACCACGTAGTGGTATCCGTTTATGGTTACTTTTCCATGAACTAAAAAATTACACACAGTGCTATTTATAAATTACGTACTAATATTATTTTTATAGTTTCTTTAATATTTGCATTTAATAAAATATCTCAAATAAATTTAACGAATAGTTTAAAAATGTTATTATTTATCGTTGGCTTAATACAGAAAAGTTAAACTCGAAGAAAAACTGACACTTGAATTAGTAGAGGGGTATGTCCCCTTAATTTTTAAATTACGAATTTGTACCCCCTAAACGAATTAAAACCCCTAAGCCTGGGCGGAAATCAGGAAACTGGCAACTCTGCCCAATATCAAACTAAAATTTTATTTCATAAAATCGATGAACCACCGAAAATTAATGTTGTATGCATAATGTATCGGTACCAGAATATTTTACATTAAATGCAAATTGCTCTGTTGTACCAAGATCTCTGCTTTTAATCAGTTATAATGGAGAATATCGTATTGTTTTTTGGCATACAAAATCTTAAAAGGTAGGTAAGTCTTGTTGTAACGATGTTGCTTTCGAGTTCATTCCTGTAAGAAAATTTAGGGTATTGAACGGGAGCTCTTATGTAAGATATGCTACGAAGTGGCATAAATAACTGGGCTCTTAGTTTTTAAATTCCCGCTACCAAAAATTTACACCAATTGTCGAAAAACGAGTTTTCATGAAATGTTATCTTTTTGAGGTTATGGGACTTTACATATTCTGACTGTTTTTGCGATGATGTCAGTATGGATCTTTTTTACCATGGGATGAAATCATCGAAAGACACTGGCAGTGATAGTGTTTGCCATGAGTGCGAGACTTTAACACGCTAAAACACCCCTTTACACTGACCCAAACGTTCCCCGTGGAACCACTGCAAAGATTTACGTCACGGGATAGGTCCTAGACCAGATCTAAACTACATTGATTCTGCTGCGAATCTCTTCTAACCTACGAAGTTCCAATAAAACCAATTTCACAAAATTACATACACACGTCCAGTTATACAAAGATTCCAACCTGATTGGAACTATCTTGTCCGATCTAATGCTACGCCCTAAAACTTCTTCTAAATACGCCCCCCACTAATAAATCGTGTACATATGAAGAATACATGTTCGGCATCCTCCACGATATTACCATCACAACTCGGACAAAACGGAAAACTGTCATGTCCGAAAAGATACAAGTACGACCTAAAACAACAAAAATTGAATAACATAGAAATTCAAGTCATCATGTTTTCTTGATAACCGTGTCTTGATGTCAGTTATCAGTAAGTAAGTCCATTTGTTTTACCAGTCGCTCTCTATCGTTCTTGCCACTTCCGCAGGCACAAATCTGTCACACCATCTGTACCGTCCAAAACGGCCTCTAGCTCGATGGGTATCATGCCGGCAATAACAAAAGTGGCCCCGTCCGATATAGTTCGCTACATACTCGCAGGGCATCCAGATATTTAGGACCTCTTGTATTCGGCATGATCCGGGACAGCGCTAAGCAGATTGTTGATGTTTTGTTACCATATACTGCAAGTTCTCATAAAAACACAGACGACTATCAATTATGACTCCAAGGTGTTTTAGACACTCCTTGGATTCTATGCTACACGGGTCAATATTTAGCCTAATGGTTTCCCTAGTCTTACTGCTTTATGGTTTACTAGAGTTTTTTATCAGTGGGCCAACTAGTGATCCTTGAGGCACCCCGCCCATGATCTTGCTATAACTTGATAGCATGATCATGCTTTCCTTAAGCTAAATTGGAATCGAAAACTTTTAAGTACTTAGGAATACATTTCTCGCAAAATCTAATTTGGGATATACATCTTGCAGCTATCTGGCTTACCTTCCCATAATTTATGGAAGCTTTAACACTACTACTTTAAGAAGTATGCAATCTGTACAAAATAAGGCTTTGAAATTAGTTTTCAATCTTCGCGTAAGATTTCATACTGTAGGCATTTTCAAAAATTATGCGGTGAATGTTTTACCACTATAAGGATTATATAAATTGCAATTATTAAAATTTGTTTTTAAATCTACTAGAGCTCTTGGCAATCGTTCTGTTCAATTTCACCCAAACATACTCATCAAAAGTCGACATACAAGACAGAGTCAGAATCTATCTGTAAAGAGATGTCGCCGTGAATTGACAAAACAAAAAATCCGTTTTGCTGGTCCGAATGAATTCAATTCTTTCTAAAAAATTGTGTGCTCCTTTCAGCAGAGAGACCTTAAGTTGTATTTGTTAAATAATTTGGAAACGCTTCTTTCATCAATGGAATTTCTAACTAGGAATATATAAAATAATTATGCATGTACGTACATACATATGGTTGTATGAAGGAATGTATGTAAGTATATAAATGCATACATATGTAAATATGTAAGAATGTAAATATGTATATATTAATACTCGTATATACATATATGTATAAGTAATGTATTTTATTGAATAGATTTTTATTGTATACTACTTACATAGTTACTTACATATTAATTTTTCCCCCCTTTCGTGTATATAATATTCTTAAATTTTTATTTTTTTAATCATTTACATTTGCCAACTTGCCTCTTTAATGTCAATTCTGGTTCTGAGGCTTTAATTATTAATGTTTGTAGCTATTATTGAAATAAATAAACGGGTGCATCGATTTGAAAAAAATTTAAAATGGCCAGAAAAGAGATGCAGTCGAATAAAACTTTTGAGTTTGGGCTTGAAGCTATTTCAAGAAGAGCTTCCTCGGTCCATCAAAGTTTTACATTGCGGCTTACAAATACACAAATGTGCTTTTGTTTACAAAACATATTCTTTGTTTTTAAAAGCGCAAAATACTTTCAAACAAACAAAGACTGTGGTGTATAAGAAAAAGTTGTGACTGACAAATAATGTGTTGGTTGTAGGTTCTTAAATCAAAATTGAAAAAGAAGTAAATTTACATATATAAAAAAAATAATAGATAAAAACTTCTTTAAGCTTTATTATTATTAAACATCAAAATTTTTATAAAAAATACAAAAAAGTGCCAAAAGTTAATGAGCAGTGGCAAAATTAAATAGAATTTGAATCGTAAAATCGTTATTTGAGCAAAATCATGTACCCGTTATGGAGTGGAAATGCCAATCACCGGATTTGAATCCTATAGGCCACCTCTGGGGAAATGTAAAAATTATATTGAAACGTAAACAAGTAATGTTCAGCATAACTTTCAGGAAGCTTGGTGTTTCATTTCCCCGGATACCAAAACCAATCTTGTGGACTTTTGTTTAAGAGCACTTTTGATATAACTGCATAAAATTTATCATTTTTGTCACTATTCTTTAAAATCCCATACAAAATCCCTTTTTGTACCTGCACATTTAAGATACGAACAAAATTTTTGGAATTCAAAGTTATTTTCATACAAAAAATGCCCAAAAATATTTATTTTCTGTTATTATTCTTACTAAACCTTGTTTAAGTGCATTTTGTATACCTGCACATTTGCCATATTTTTCGGCAGTTTAAAAATATTTTCATTAAAAAAATCAAAGTTAGCTGCACACATTAAGCAAATGTGGTGGCTGGCACCTTTTTCACTTAAACATCCAACTTAAGCCATTTATAATATAAACAAGTAAGAGAGATATATTCGGCTGTGCCGAATCCTGTATACCCTTCACCATAGTATGGACTAGAGATGGGATCGTGAGTGACTTTTCACTCACGCTCATGCACGCTCACGATAAAATAATTTCACTCATGCACGCTCACGCACGACTTCATATTTTTGGCTCACGTTCACTCACGCTCACGTGAGTGGAAAAAATGTTAGTCACGATCACGAAAACTCACGCTCACGGACTAATCACGAAAAACACAACCTATAAGTATTTATACATTAAAATTTCTGAATGCAAATAGAAAAATTTAATATACAATTCGAAAATTCTGCAATAATAGGAAAATTATGTTTAACTGAGAAATATACTTTTCTAAAACAATTTGTTAATTTTGAAATACAATTTTTCAATTTTGATATATGGGTAAGTCCTAGAAACAGTACACCAAACAAAATTCTTTCTTATCTTTTTTTAAGGAATATTAGACTAGATATATAATTTTATAAATAAATAAATAATAAGCAATAGTAAGTTTTATAAATAAATGTATTTCGCAGATCATTAGTGCTCAAATGATTACCAAATCCTACCCTTCCTCCGATCTTCTAATTTCATATCAGAAATTAACACTTTTTAGGTATTCATATCATTAATTTAGTGTTAATGAAGAAGACCCGATCGAAAGCCATATATTTATACATTAAATTCACTTCAACTTTTGATAAAATATTTTGTGTTTACTATTTTGGAAACGTTGAAATTAGGTATGAAATTTTAGAATAGAAATATAATAGAAAAAATGTAATGTGACTCACGCAAAGTGCGTCGCAAAGGGTTCATGTCTTCTGACAAAAAACTACAAAATTCTTTTTGTTATTTTAGATTTCTCTTATATTCATCTTTCTTTTAGGAACTATATTTTGTGTACTTTATTATGCAAAATTCGCAAAAAATTACGAAAACACAATTTACCTTTCAAAGTTACTTCCGTTTTTGTGGCGTGCGTCACAAAACTTTGTGATCAATTATTTCGTAACAAATACCTGCTAAAAAATTACAACTTATATCCTACTAAGCACCATGCATAAGTCAAAGGTACCTCTTTTGAAAGACCAAAAAATGTTTATATATTAATGTGAAAATGCATACGAATGTAGGGTTGTTACCCTACCCGGTGGCACGGTTTCGAATCCTGAACGCAACACAATGCTATTTTTTTAGAATTGAATTTTTTATACACTTTAGTTGTTTTTATTACTTTTAATTTTTTGAAAAAGTTTGTTCCACAATTTATTTAAAAAACCAGGACACAATCTCATTTACAATATTTTTTTTTAATTTTTTGCGTTTTTTCCAATTTTATGAACGAAAAATTGATTTAAAAAATACGAATTCGGTAATTCATATTCAGCCTGCCAAGAAAACAGCTGGATTTAATTAAAAACATTTTTTTATTTAAATCTTCTTCTGCGTTTACTAAGTAAGACAGAGAACTAAATATGAAAAATTACGATAAAATCGCAAACAGAAAGCATTTTGCTCTCAAATCCAACCCATAATTCGGCTTATTTTCGTAATATTTTACCATTAATCCGCGTCCAATTCCGTAGTGCGTGCTATCGACTATGCGATATTCCGCAAAACGATGATTTTTAGGTGTTTTTAATGAATGTAAGACCAGTTAATTTTATATGAATATGAAATAAATAAGATAAGATCTTATCATTTTGTATATGTTGAATTGGGGAAAATACGAAAATATGCAAAAAAAATAATATACAAATATGTATACATATACTATTTTTAGACGCGGTACAGCTCGCGCACTATTATCGCTACGCTTTACAAATGTTTTGGAAATTTTTCCCAAACATTCCGATCTAAAAATCCAAAGTTCATATGTATGTATACGATAGGAACTGATTGTTTGAAAAATATTTGATGAATTGCGAACGATTCTTAGAATACATTTTAATTAAATTATTCACTTGGATGAAGCAATCTAGAAGATAAATATAGATTTGTGGAAATAGGTATTTGCAATACTTTTATTCAAAATACAAATGCATTTCAATTTTTGTATTCCAAATACAAAATAGTTTTTAATAAAAGTTTAATTTTCACAATGGAAATGATATTTTTTAAGTTTTTTAATCTATAATTTTGCTGTTTTTTAATCAATATTGAATCATTCAATTTTCCTGATGTTCGCATATTTTTTAGAATTTTTGACATTTTAGAGATTTTTTTCAAGACTTTTGGCTGCCGATTGCCAATTATATGATTTTTTTAAAATAAATTTTGGGAATAATTTCCAATATTGCAGTTGCAATTTTTAGAATATGCGCTATTTTCGCGGGGTTTCAATTTTTTAGTTTCTTTGCTAATTACATTTTGGAGCTTGATATCAAATTAAATTCTTACATCAAACTTTGTTTTTATTTTATAGAAAAATGACAATTAATTGAAGTGCTTTTGAAGATTAACTCACTGATGTTACAGAATGAAAGAAAAATTTCTTATCAAATTCTAGCCGGGAAGAGATTTTTCTGCTTTGTTATGTGTTCCTAAGTATCCAAACAACATTTTATTTGTCAAAAGATTTTTTATCACATTGTACAAATACAATAATAATACCGGGTTCTGATATACTAAAGGTACGCTCTGCACCTGAATATAGAAAATAATTAAAATTACACAAGTATAAAACAGGATATAAGCCTTTCTTCTGATATCACAAATAGTCATAAAAAATGAAATATTAATACATTTTCAAAACAAAACTAAAATTCGATTTAATTGATTTTGTATATTTACTCGTACATAGTACGATCCATTACATTTCTTTAATATAAATAATATAAAAAATAATTATGGTTATTTATATACGAAAAGAAAATGTAAGCGATAAAAAATATTGTAATATGCATGCATAATACAGTAGAAACTCGATTCTTGCACGTAATGAAAACAGGGCTCGGTGCAAGTTTCGAGGTTGTCGCAAGCACCGAGTATTAATTTCCCATACAAAATAAAAGGCACATACATCTACTTAGTATCTAAGTTTAATATTTCATTTCAAAACACTTAAGTTCAACGCATTCGTATAGCAGTAGATACATATTTTATGTGGAATTAAAGAAATTTAAAATTTTTGTTTGTTTTGTACAAAGTCGCTTGTTCAGTAGTACACTGCTTCTTAGTCTCTGGAGCATCATAATATCGTCTAATGAAGCATTGTTTTGCTCCGCCCATTATAAGCAAATATTGAACGCTGATATAGTCTCCTCCGATGTAACTTGCTTCGTATTGAGTACCACGTTACCTGTTTCTTCACCACTAGTAAGGTCGTCATCGGTACACTGCTCTTCATTTTGTGCGGTGAGCGCCAAATTAGGTTCAATTTCAGAATGTGATATTTACTGCAATGGTTCTACTTCTTGAAGCAAAGTTGCAATGGATTGAATATAAAATGCATCGTCAGCTAGCTGTAAACGTAACACTGAAAGAGGCATGAGATCTTCATTATCCCAGTCGGATAATTTATTAAACAGTTTTTGAAATGATGACCGAATTGAATGGGTTAATAGAATCACTCTTATTTGACTGTTTTTCCCCACATATTTTGAGTCTTCGGATTGCATGTCTTTTTTTAAAGTTTGCAACCCAACCATTGCTAGCGTGGAAGCCACCCGACTTTTCCTGAATTTTGGCATGGAATAACTTTGCCTTTTCCTTGAGCATATCAGATATGATTGGTAAATTCTTTGCTCTTTGATTTGCAAACCATTTAAACAATGCTCTTTCCATTTTTGGAAACTCCGAGGGCTTAAGCGTCTTTCTTCTCCCAGGGCCGGATTCAGAATGCGCCACAAATTTCTTTATGGTGTTTTCATTTCTCTTAACACGAGTTATTGTTGATCTATGCACATGAAAACTTTTGGCTAAGGAATTGGTGGAAAACCCAGCACTTAATTTCTTTAAAATCTCAGCTTTGTCTTTAATTGTCAGCAACGTAAATTTTTCCTTGCCATTATGACACCGCACCTCTCAATAGCTTAAAACTGATTCAAATTACAACATTTCATCAGCAGCATAAAACGACGGGGATTTCCCGAAATGTATTCAGTCTAAGAAAACGTAAACAAATCAGCATGCAAGAGTAATACAAAAATGTTGCAAGTATCGAGTTCAAAATTTTCGGATGTCGCAAGTACTGAGTGCGTAATGAAAAATATTTCTATGTTGCAAGAATCAAGGTGTGCAAGTATCAAGTATATGCAAGAATCGAGTTACTACTGTATTATACTAATAAACGTACAAAAATTAAGTTTAAAGAAACAAACAAAACAACAAATCTTTGCTTTACGATTGTTTAGTTATGCACATGTTCACATTGTGTTTTTTGCATTTCAATATTGATGTATGTGTGACAAAAAAGGGCCAATTTACAACAACCACACCAATTTCCATCAAGAAATTGAAGTTTTAGTATTTTATAATAAATAAGATATATTACAGTGTAGCCTCGTTGAACGCAACCCTCGATATGCACGACCCCTCGCTTAACGCAACACCCAATTTCTTAACATTGGTGACTCTGTAAACGCAACTTTTCAAAAACAAAGCCTCAATTAACGCAACTTTGCAGAACAAGTAAGGCTTTTCTTGCTTGGTTTAAAATGAGCTTTTAAATAGAAAAATATGACTAGAAATTTGTGACTTGGTTTGCGCAACAGCCCAAAATTTCTATTGGTTGCGTTCACCGAGGTTACACTGATGTACTTAAACGCGTAAACTATGAAATATACAACTACCCTGTGGTGTATAAGAAGCGCTTGTGACTACCAAACGCAACTTTTTAAAAAAAATTTTTAAAGTAAAATTATTTCGAATACCATTTTTTTACCATATTTTAGTCGTTAATGGACCGACTTCAATTATTTTCCGTCTAAGCCTTCGTAGAACTCCATACAAGAGATCTGCTTCATAAAATTGACCGTAGGACAGCTGGGGCCATAAAAAAACAGAATAGGAAATATAACAAAAAAAGTCTTTTGACTATATCTCATTAATTATTGGGCCGAGTTCTGTTATTTTCAAACCGAACAATTTTAAGAAAAATTCCAAGAGAATGATATAAAATGTATGGCTATGTTGTATGAGGCCTTAATGCTAATTACACCAAAATGTAGTAGACGGACAGACGGACATCGCTCATTCGACTTCTCTATCTATAAGGATCCAGAATATATATACTTTATGGGGTCTTAAATGAATAATGAAGAAATGACATACGGAATGACAAACCTACATATACATCGCCTTTCCAAATTTTTTGGTGTTATATTATGCAGTTATAATTATTTATTTATTTTTTATTTATGCAGTATTTTTTATTGATATTAATTCAAGTTTTTTCATTGATATTAATTCAAGTTACACTTTTTCAGCGTGGTGACCGATAAGAAAACAAATTTTTTTCTTTTATTGAATAAATGAGAAGTTAATATCGTTTAAAATATTTTTAATATCTTATCTTACATGTACATAGGTTATCCAAGAATTATTATCATCGAAACTATAGGTTTATGGTAACTGAAATAAGAAACATAAGTTTGAGACTTAATATCCTCTAAATATCTTGAAGAAACCGCTTAAAAACCTACGAATTGTCTGTTTGTTTTTGTGTATCATTTTTTGTCTACCACGATTGCTCGTAAGTACGCCATTTTGTGTTTTCCTACATGTAAAAATCTGTTCTGGCAATACTGTATGTTAATGAAATCAACAGCATACTTTAACATACGCTAGGCGATTAAAATACTTTAAAAAACAAAAGACTTAAGAAACAAACTTAGAGTTAGGTTTTTTTTTTTTGTTACGAAATTTATTGATTCGGTCGCTGCGCTCAAGGCCCGCGATAAAAGCTATGCCATATCTTAAAAATCGCAAACAAGTCACACAAATCGCAACATGTCATCATAAAAATTCAGCTATTTTGTTTGCTTGTACATACATACAAACATACATTTAAGATAACAGCATTTTTGACTTATCTGCACAAAAAATTATGCAAAGTAGATTGTGCAGCTAAGTCGAAAACTGCAAAAAGTGTTAATTATTTTTGTTTTTCATCCAAAGCGTGTACGTGCATGAAGCGTGTACGTGCATGAAGAGTACAACATATACATACATTCGTCAAAACCACTCGTTAAGCATTCCAAAAATAAAAATTTTTTGATTTTCCATCAACGATCGTCGGTGTCACACATGCAACAATTTTTCACTAATACCACCATAATGATTGATGTGATTTTGACCAATGCATAGTACCCTTTAAGCACGATGTAATGGTTTGTTAAAAAAAAACGTACCGCTTGTATCACAACTAACTCTGTGTTCAATCGTACATAAGACACATATGCTTTGGAGTTTTTAGTACAAATCTAGCTTGCCTTATCAGCAAGGTAGTAGCACTGGACCAGCTGACTAGACTGGCTACATGTCAATTGCCTGATATTGCGTTGACGTTGATGATTTTATCATACTGTCAAACACCATATACGTATTCCGTTTTGATAGAAGACATTTCATATAGAGTCATCTGTGCCGAAATGTGTTGTTTTTCACTTATTTTGACAATTATCAAGGTATTTACTTCCAAAATTTTTATTGTTGTAGGACTGCTACTATCTAGTTAATCTGACATGCTGTCAAGCTTAAATCGATTGGCAATTATTTTTGTACTTTTTCACAGATTTTATTTTCTAAATTAAGTTGTTAAAATCTGTTCCTGTAGAACTAAAACAAACACATCGAAATGGAAAATTAAATAAAAGTATTACAAATTCAACTATAGCATAATCACGTTTGATTGTAGGTCTTAAACAATTGAGATCTTCAGTCAGCAGAAAAGTTCTGGTAGAGATATGCTTAAATTATTTGCAAAATTAAATTATATAATTAATGAATTGTTTTATTAGTAATTATTATTAGCGCCAGCCCTCAGTTGCTTCCATAAATTAACATTGAACCAAAATTTCTAGTCGGACCATTTGAGAGGGAATTTCAACAGAGAACTCGAGGTTTATTGTGTGATATTTTCACACATCCTAAACATGAAAGAAAGTTAACGTAGGTAGCTAAACTTTACATTTTAATTAATGAACAAATGTTCTATGCAGTTGGAGGCTTTTGTTTTTAAGCTGTTAAAAAAAAGAAAGGACAACCAATAAATTGCACCAAGCACAAAATGATTACTGAACAAAGTAAAATTCAACAAACTTCGAGCGCACAACATCAACACCAGCATGAACTTGGGAACATTCCTGTGAAAACTACTAGCGTTTTCGTAGAACGTTTCTTTGGAGCATTTTATTGGAAAGAATTTGCTTGTGGTTGTGGTGCGGCATTCGTTAACATTGGCATTACGTATCCAATTTACAAAATGATATTTCGCCAAATGCTTCATGGTGTTCGCATCTCATCCGCTTTTGCCCAGCTGCAGCATGAGGGTTTATTATATTTATACCGCGGCATGCTTCCTCCTCTCGCACAAAAAACCATTTCACTGTCCATAATGTTTGGTGTCTTTGATGGCACACGGCGTTATCTAGTCGATGATTTTCACATGAATGCTTACAAAGCGAAAATAATAGCTGGTATGGCAGCTGGTACCGTAGAAACATTGTTGCTACCATTCGAAAGAGTTCAAACACTGTTGGCCGACGCGAAGTATCACAAGTATTTTGCGAATACGCAACGTGCCTTTGGGTAAGTTTTTTTATAAGTACTTCCAAAAGCTAAAGAGTGGAGTTTTTAATCTAGAATACCTAAGATTTATATATATGTACCTATTTATTTTTACTCCATCATCCTTGTTTAAAGGATTTTTCAGAAATGTCTGTACATATAATATAAAATACTTTTTATATAAAATAAAATACCAATGTTATCGGATTATACATTAGCTAATTAGAAGAGGTAAGCTAATTTACGCCGTCAGATAATTAGCTTATCTAATTTATTTAACCGGCTAAGCAAGTCATTTTTATTTAAAATACATTTCTTTTTAAATTAAGAAACTTTTTGATAAATTCATTATGCTATTAAGCAAGTAATATTTATTCATTTGACTAGCAGAACGGATCAGTACTGATTTCGAGATCGCTACACCATCTTATCGACGTTCTTTTTTCGATTTTACCACTTTTAACGGTAGACACTGACATTCCACTATATAACTATATTATTTAACAAATTAGAATACGAAAATTCCGACTTGTTCGTTTTAACAAATTACATCTATTTCGGTTGGTGCCAAATTACCATCTCTGATCATTAATTATTCCATATACATATTAGGTCGTTTTCTTATGCAGTAATAAGTGTGTTCGAGTACCCAAAAGTTTTTACAAATTTTTACTGCTTTTTACGAAAATGCGTTCGTTTACTCCAGTTACAGTAAATGAGAACACAAATTGAGAGCGTAAAGTGACAGTTCTTGGCTGAGAATTTACTAATTTTTACTGCAGAAATTTCTTGTAGTAAAATTTTGTAAAACAGAAAAACATATGATTCAAAAGGTAAACAAACAAAAGTAAGAAATTAAGAAGTATACAATTTGTGAGAAAGCTATTAAAAAAAGAAAAACTCAAACAAAATAATAAAAAATAATAAGTGAACAATTATATTTAAACTATTCCTTCGTTGAACATGTATGCATATGCCTTTTAAAATAAAAGGAATGTTGTAGAAACCATTTATGGCCCTTTTTGTTGTTATTTTGTTATTTCGTTTAAGCTGTGAAAATGCTAAGTATATGGTTACTTAGTACTGCACTTACTGTTAAGGTAGTCAATAGCAAAAACAAATAATCACATACTTTTGAATAAATTTAATCAGAAACAACTTACGAAAATCATATAAAATAAAAATAAACACATGGAAACAATTATAGAAAATAATTTGTTTATACTTTCTTAAAATATTCGTGTTATAATTAAAATAATGCATCGAATTTTTACAATTTTTCCGTTCGCGTACTTTTTGTGCTACAGCTTTTTTTAAGAGTAAAATGGTTTAAGGTCTACTGATGATTTTCATTAGCACCAATGAAATGCATGTACATACAAATATAGACGAGCTAAAAAACCCTCAACAAACAAAACTTTTTGAATTCATAAAAAAATATCGAAACCTGTCTCGAATAATAAATTTAATAATTATTCACTTTTTATTTTTTTATTATTTAAATTTTTCTTTTTGTATTTTACTTTGTCTTTTGAATCGTATGTTCATTTGGTTTACTAAAATTTACTACCAAAAATTTTAGCGGTAAAAATTTGTAAATATTCAGAACAGGCAGATCAAAAAGGTAGAAGCGATAGCACAGCTGATTAACCTGAGTACATGCCAATTATGTAAAGTTTTTGTTGATATTAGGTGCGATCCTGTACTCAACATTGGGATCACGCGGTATCCCAATTTGCACGAAAACTGTTCCCGTACTGCAAGATTGGGTAAATGAGAGGGACTTTGAGAGAAAAATATTCTTCTTGTACTTTTCTTCGGCCAGTTTGTTGTCAAACAGTCAGCTGTTTGCAAAATAAACAATAAAAAATAAATTTTCACCAAAAACAAAAATTTTTTTTTAATTTTAATAAAATAAGCATTTAAAATATGTCGCATTTTCCGTTGTTACTTATTCTTGTTAATGCATGTACATACATACATGTAAGCATGTATGCTATTTTCAACAGACATTGCTTTGACATTTCATTTTGGGCTAAAAATGTGGTTTTTAGTGTTCCCGTACTTTTGAACATATTTGGCTATTAGTGAGAGTAATTCTTGCTTTTTCTCATTTGCACAAACTTTACTCAAAAAGTACGCGATCGGACCTAATATAACAACATGGCTGAATTCAAACTGCAAAACACCACACCTTTGAATGACGGCTTACATTTTCTTAGAGATTGATCTGTGCTGACAGAGCCACCCGGTTTTGTATAAGTTTTGACAGCAAGTCATGTATTTTTGCAACAAGTTTTGTATTGTTGTAGAATCGCTACTACTTGGTCTACAGAAAGTTTTCTTTCTGAAATTTTCTCTAATTCTCTTTTAATCTTTCATTGAAAATTTTTGTAATGAAATTCAAAATTTTTGCATGTTTACCTTCAGAAAAGGAAAGTAAAAGAAAATCAAAAATAAAGCTGCAGGCATTTTTAGGTTACGAATTAAAAAACACAAGAGATTTTCAAAGTACATTAAAGAGTGTACCACTTCCCAATCTTCTCTCCCCATACACCAACAAACTAACACTTTCAGAAAGAACAATTTCGTAGTGAATTAAAATTTTGACTGTGGAAAAGCCGTCCTTGTTTTCAGCCATGAAGTGTTATTTTTCGCTCTCAATTTGTGTTCTCATTTAGACGGCTTTTTCACAGTCAAAGTTTACTTTGAAAAGTTTAATTCAGGCGAGAAAGACAGAATATGAAAATGTTCGTCTCTCTGTTTTTTTCTCAGCTGAATTAAAAGTATTTTTATTTGGTTTTCTTGGACCTAGCGAAAATGCTCCTATTTAGTATTTCACGAGAATTCAAAATATATTTATTTGTAATAACAATGCAATGAAAATTACGAACGTTTTGATTTCACAAGGAATAAAAAACAGATTGTTGGAATAACTACGAATTGTACAACTTTACTACAATTTGAACAATTTCTATAAAAAATATTCTGTTTTCGTACTTTGGATTAGTTTTGAGAATATATTTATCTATTGTGTGCTGCAAAAAATAGACAACTGATTTATTTCTGAATTATATAAAATACCAAAATTAAATTAAATTTAGGGTCTTTCTACTTATGGTATTTATATATATATAAATTTTTAAGAATTCAAAAGGTTTTGTTTGGTGAGGGTTTTTTAGCTGGTCTACATACAAGCATTTCATTGGTGATAATGCCAAATCATCAGTAGACATTAAACCATATTCTTGAAAAGTTTCAAACCTCTTATCTTACACAAAAACTTTTAAAAACCAATGAGAATTTAAAAAATTAGAAAAGTAAATGCATAGCAGACTTTGAAACTTATTCGGGCCCCGGTTGAGCAAAACTTTCTTTAGTTTTTTAAATTTTAAATCTTTAGTTTTATTTTCTTAATTATATATCTTACGAAAGAATTTCCTGTATGAATATGTATAAATGAGCATATACTTATAGTGAAATGTGCCCTGTTTTAACTTTTTTTGTCAAGAGTCTTCAGATATTACATATATAAAAAAGTAAACAAAAGAAAGATCGAAAATTCTCTCATATAATATAACAAACAAGCCGCTCATCACTGCCTTAAAAATATCACAACGTCGATGGGTTTTTTTATTTTATACTGATTGGGGCGTTACAGCAAAGTGGCTTTCTCATCCCATACAGGAACAATTGACACGTTTTCATAAAGAAACAGTACGGTACGGCTCGATATTTCTATTTCCATTAGTTTTAGGATTTTGATCAATATAAATATTGTTACCTTTGTGGGGCGGACGCACCCCCTAAAACACAATTTATCGCTATGAAATTTTTTGGTATTTTTTTTTACATAAAACTCAATGCAGAATAATACAGGTATTGTCGAAGAATTAACGGACTTTTTTTGGGTTCGCAGTTGTCAAAATTTGATTATGTATTACTAACACACCCACACTACTAAAAAAACACTCTAACTTTTATTTCAAATGCAAATAAGAAAAGGAAAAGAACAGAAAATGCAACCATTTTTCTTTTGTTCTTTTTGACAGCTTCGAACCCAGGCTTGCCATTTTAGCACTTTTAGTGCTAGATCTAGCATTATTTTTTCTAAGTTAGCACTAAAAGATTTAAAAAATTTTAAATGCTATTTTAGCATATTTTTATAATTATTTAGCATTTTTTTTAGACCGCAAAATTATTTAAAAAAAATCATACATATATAATATCAAGTTAAGAATAAATTCTCTTACTGTATAAAAACGTACAATTATGAAATTAGGCAACGTATGCTGCTATACTTTGTACCAGGGACCCAAAATAACTCCTGTTATTTTTTAAATATTCAGTTGGTCAAAGAAGAAATAGCTGGAAAATTGTTGGTCCTGAAATAACAGTTGGAAAAAACTAAAAATCTTTTAGTCCTCTCATAATTCCTTTTATTTATGTTGTTCTCTGACCACTTTTTTATTTTTTTCAGTCTTGGCTTTTTAGGGATTGTACACCTAAGTATATGTAGATGACCAATAAAAATAAACCTAGAAAAATAAAAATCTTCTGTAATGGTTATGAGAAGGCTGAATAAATAATTGTCTTATAAGTGTTATGAAAGACCCAAATAAATATATATATTAGACCCAAATAAATTAAAATCTTTTATAATAGTTATAAGAAGACCAACAAAATATTCCTCATTTTTAACTGTTATTAAGAGATTTTTATTTTAAAATGTTTTGAATAATAATTCATTGAAGATTTTTATAACTAAATATTGGGCATAAAAGTTATGTCCCTGCCTTAGATATATACATATATCAGGAGGATATTGTGAAAAAATCGGTTCATCTGAAATATAAAAAAATCAGTAAGTCTGTGAGGAAGATGTAAATAATATGGTTGATATTTTGAATACTCTTAACTGGAATTAAAATATATTAAAGCTTTTTGACTACAAAAATTTGATCTCACATACCATTAAAAGATTCTATATTAAATAAAATTAATTTATTATGTAAATATATTTACATAACTAAAATATCAAATAAAATTAAAGATATTAAATATCAGTAATCCATACAATAATAAAAATTTTTTAAAAATGTACAGATGTCTGAAATGTAAAATTATTTTTAACTATATTAATTAAAAGCAGTGTTACAAAAACTAGCACAATTTTTTTGAACCGTAGAACATTTTAGCAGTTTGTTTTTGTGCAATCTAGCACATTTAATCTGTCTTGCTCTGGCAACCCTGTTCGAACCTAAAAGCAGTGTTGTTGTAGCTTCGACACCGCATGTATTATTCTACCAAGCATAAAACCGAACCGATTTGTGGGAAGAGAATATAAGAAATCAGAAAAAATTCTCCATGCAACTAACGGCCACTCTAGTGATCATACATACATATGTACATACTTATGTATGCATACATAAGTATGTATGTATGTATGTACACAAAATTGTAATTGTGGAATCGCTTACATCCGAAAATCGGATTTGCAATTAAAAGAAGATTGTGGTGGGCATTTCTGTGGCGAAAAACAGGCAAAACCTCGATATGTTTTTATTGTCGTTTTTGCCAACCGCGGTACGATTAAAAAAAGCCTGGTTCGCCATAAAAACGCCAAATGGTTGTTTACTATTTAATTTTATAAATATTTCTTAAATGTAGATATGTTTTAACAAATCATGGGTTTAAAGAATTGTATCGTGGTGTAATGCCTGTGCTTTGGCGTAATGGCCCTTCCAACGCCATGTTCTTTATTCTGCGGGAAGAAGCTAGTCTACATTTGCCAAAAAGGGTAAGTAATCAAATGTGCATATGTTTGTATGTATGTATGTACATGTTTACACTGTTTTTCAGACATCTGTCTCCACAAAAGCGGCACAAGAATTTATAGCTGGCGCTTTCATTGGAGCCAGTATAAGCACGCTTTTTTATCCTCTCAATGTTATAAAGGTGGCCATGCAAAGCGATATGGGACATCCTCCAGAAAGTATGTGGAAGACAAGCTTAAAAATTTATCGTGAAAGAGGGAGCAGTATTGCTTATTTTTATAGAGGGTGCGTTTTTAATACTGCACGTTCATTTATTAGTTGGGGTGTTATGAATACGGCATATGAAAACTTGAAACATCTCATGAGTACATATTAACTTAATTATACTACCATCCAAAGCTCATCACATTCAGCCAAAGGTAATCATAATTCTCGAAGCTAATTACTCATTTATTATATTAGTAACCGATTAAAATCAGATCTACAAAAAAATACATAAGTAATAAAAGAAGCATTTGCTGCTATTTGTTCAAGTTTTTTCTTTATAGTTACTGTTATTTATATTAATTTAGCTTTATATTATTAATTAATAACAATGTAATAGCTAAGAAGACCAAACGACTGACTTCAACTTGTCTGGTTTGTGTAAAGAGTAAAAACTAAATGGTAATCCATTTATTTTGTTTTTTCTCTCACTTAAGTGTTTGGCTTAATAATAATTTTATTAAGTTGTTGCCTTAATCTGCAAGGATAATAGTACATTTTGTAAATAACAATTAGCTTGACCATAAGCTCCATTTGGTGGACTTTTTTCATTATATGAGATTATAAATTGTTTAAAAAGGGAATTGTGTGAATATATTTAAGCATAAAGAAAGTATATAACTAATATTCCACAGCGTAATTAAAATATCATTGTCTATACATTTTAAGATCAATAATAACAACATATAATTACAATTGTTGTAAGTACAATTATGATGCAATATCTAAATTTGCTAAGAAAAAACATAAAATGAGAAATTAAGCATTTATTCAAATGAACTATTATTTATTATATGCAAAAAATTAAAAATATTAGCTATATGTAAATATGTATGTGTATTTCTTGTGTGATTTTATTTAGTTATTAGATAATTGTTATTTTAACTTAGTTGAATTGATAAAAAATTTATAAAAATGTAAATCTTAAAAAATCTTTGTTTCATTGCAATTCCGATGCTGTCATAAATGAGGAATAAAAAGTATGATGTTTGAAAAAAAATCATCAGTAGTAATGCAAATTTCAGATGTTCTAAAATAAATCGCTTAGAGATTTGATGCGCAAACGACTCAATCATACCAAAATGGCCGATGAAATAAATATTATATAACCACATAAAAGAAACAAGATTGACGTATACATAGAATGTGTGTTGTAAAAAAAGTACAATTGCGTATGGAAAGTAAGCCGAAAACTAAACCTTTTTAGCCCAAGTTAGCTCTGCTTCAAATAGCTTCAAGCCCAAACTCAAAAGTTTTACTCGGTTGCATCTCTTTTCTGTCTATTTAAAATTTTTTTCAAATCAATGCACGCGTTTAGAAGTTATCAATAAGGGTGACGTTGCTGCGACAACGTTTGCGTTCTCTTTTGTAGTCCCTTCTTAAATCCTCACGCGTTTACATAAAGACTTTTTGTCGCACAAGTCAGAGGACTTTTATAAATTTAATTGATTAATTCTTAGCAGTGTCGCCATAAAGGAACAATTTCTTAGTTTGTGAAATATAAAATTAATATGCTTGCAGGCAATACTGGCAATAATTTATAAATTAAAAGTAATTTCAAAAAGCTTCTGTTTGTTGAGGGTTTTTTTATTTTTTCAACAAACAAAAGTTTTTTAAAGTCTGAAAAAAGATATCGAGGCAAGCTCGATTAAATAAATTTAATAATTAAAAGTAATTATTAAATATAAAATGCTGCCATAAATAACATAATCACAATAAATACTCACTGGCAATGCTACCTCATACATAACAAAACAAAAATACGAGAGAAAGAGATATGCAAAAGAGAAGAGGAAAGATTGTCGCAACTAGTAAGGAAAAGGAGAAAGAAAAAAATTTACAAATTAGAGCTTCCAAAATACATACATACATATCTAGATAGTTTGAGGCGAAAAACATTGTTTGAATGCGAGAATAACATCAGTTCAAGTGGTGGGGTTTTCCACCAACGAGCAGCCCTTACAAGAAAAGATTTGCTAAACGCATCTCAAAATATTCTAGGGATTAGTATCTGTTTGTTCCTAGTGGAACGAGAAAAACCACAGCAATTACAAAGTTCAGTCTCTTGTAAAAGAAAAGAAAATTTAGGTATTTTACGAATTAGAAAAATTTTGCAACGAATTCTGAGATATGTCCACGTCTACGAATGTTGTAAACATACCTGACAGTAGAGTTGACAATACTCCCAATTCTCGTAAGCTTTGTCGAGATGGTACCCGAAACAACTTCTAAGCCGTAACGAACAAGAGGTATGATAAGCGCATTGTCCAACTTTTATCTTTAACAACCAAATATGTATATGTTCGTGGAGTAAATCCTACGTAAGATAAAAGAAACCCTCCGGAGTATGGATGCAATGTGTGGCTCGAAACTCAATTGGCTCTCAAAAATTGCGCACAAGCACTTATGTTCGCTAACAAGTTCAATGCGATTGTCAAAAAAAAACATTAAAGTCAGATAAAACACGCTCAGAAGATCTTTGGTTTTGTTAGGGTTTATAGCAAGCGAGTTCGATGACGTCCATTGATAAATGCTCTTCAGACAAAAATTCACATAACGTTCTTGCACATGCCCACACTCACGATCCGCACTAAAAAGCAGTAAAATATCCGCAAAAGGAATGGGCGGCATATATTGGTGTCCAGAGCATCAGTAAGGTCATTAATATACAAAATAAACAGCAGGGGTCCTAAAATCGACCTCTGGGGGACTCCAGAGTTCAACATAAGGCAGCCCGAACGAGTTTTATTTAATTCCACAAATTTATATCTACCACTCTAAAAAGACAATATTAATTTACATATATGCCGATCTTGAAAATCCAAACAAGGAAAACTATCAGTGACAATCTCGTAGCGTTTTCACTAGTTCTAATGCTATCCGTCAAGTTCAATAATAGAGAACTTGTGTTAAAATTGCGACGAAAAGCATATTGCGACTCAGAGATATTCCTCCCACAATAAGGCAGCATTTGATTCTTAATCAAGTTTTCCACTTCTTTTGACAACGATGGTAAAATATAAATAGGCCTAATGTCTTTCAGACTTCAGATTTAGGAAAGGGAAACACACGCGTAGTTTCCCAAGCATTAAGCAACACAGAAAACGTTAAAATAGTGTTTACCGAATCAAGATAATACCCGAAATTACAGGAAAAATTACCTTTATAAAACGTATTGGGATCCCATCAATGCATTATTAAAAAAGTCATCAAAACTTACTTGGGCCACTGGGTTACCTCCTACACCAGTACCGAAGAACTCATTCAAATTTATAGATCAAATTTATATAAAGCAGAGAAGATACCCTCCCAATTAATGCTATTAAAATCCCGGTGCTCAAAAACAACCTCATTAAATTCTATATTAACCCCCAAAGTCGCGAAAATAAGTGCATGACGAGAAATCGACGTGCACTGTACTTGATTAGAGTAACTAATGGACGAGCGATCACAAGCAAGAAAAAAACTAGTAGGGCGGTGGACAAGTGGCTTCGAATTATGACAAACTGACAAGTCAGATCTAGAGCAAAACGAGCGAATTAAGTTAGATTTCCCACTATCACCCACTATAATTATATTCGTATGACTCAGAATCAGTTCAAAATGGATATCATTAAATGCTATAAAGTCCGCAGGAGGTGGCAAATAAGCGATACCAATTAAATATTTAATATTAACAAAAAGAACATCCACAAAAAGAGATTCACAATATGTAACTAATTCTTCCAGAAACGTAAATACCAATGTCACCGCCCCTACAATGCACCCGATCATTACGACAGAACCTATAACCCGGAATATGAACAGCACGAGAAGATACCTCCTCCTTTAACCACGTCACACTCCTTACTTCATCAAATTTCGATACTCTATACGAGGGCCAAATACTATTACAGTTTCAGTGTGCAACCTTTAATAAGTTGCCGTACAATTGCAGCATATTAGACAAATAGACATTACTGCTATCCTCCGGACCAATATTAATGTTATAGTATGTCGTAGTTTAAAAACCATAAGAAATACTAATACAATAGCCACACGAAAAATATTATATCATAACTATCCTAATTCTCTACAGCTAATCTATGTACGAGTATATATAAATAGGCAAAGAGAAATTTTTAGATCCCTTTTTCTCTTTTGTTTGCCAACCGATTGTATTCATTCTTTTGCCAAATGGTAAACATTGTTGAGCTTTAAAGACCCGACTATATATTATTTAAATCGGTTAAGTATTAAAGGAATGAAAGGCTCATAAAGTTGACACCACTACAAATGCTATAAATACACGTACACGCATTCACTTACCTAAGTAATGAAGGCTTTCTAGTAACAATTGTTACAAATTTGTTAAAATTTTTAGTAAATGAACACAGCTATAATTACTTTTTTCTATTTTTCTCTCTCTTTTTTTAAGTGCTTATTTCTGGGTATCGGAACGTCTTACGTTTTCATCTTTTTGCTTTCCATTTCTTTTCTTTCTTTCCACATCTTTAATCTTCACTTTCATATATACATACATACATATTTACACATATACTATGTAAGTACAATTGTTAGATTAAACAATCATATAAGACCAAACGAATAGGCTCGATTGTAAACCATGAACTGTAAATAAATAAAGCAACAATGGGTCAGGCAATGAGGAAATAATGAATAATTTTATGCTGGCATACACAAACCGGAATATGTCCCAAAAATTATTCTCCAAAAAGGTATGATAAAAAGATGGGCTTCCCAGTTTCGTGACGTAAACCTTATTGAGTATCTATGGGAAGCTGTTAAGAAGTGTTTCAGACAAAATAACGTCAAATGCAACTGAGTAATGATCTCATTGACTCAATTATTCAGAGAAGTGCTGAAGTCATCAAACATAAAACTTGTTACACCAAATTTTTACTCTAACTCTTTGAAGAATCTATATACACATAAATAGGCAAACACAAATTTTTAGATCCCTATTTCTACTTCGTTTGCCAACCGATTTTGTTCATTCTTTTACCAATCGGTAAACATTTTTGAGCTTTAGTGACCCGATTATATATTATTTAAATCGGTTCAGTATTAAAGGAATAAAAGGCTCATAAAGTTGACACCACTACAAATGCTAAAAATACACACGTACACGCATTCACTTATGTAAGTGTTGGTTCAAGTAAAAACATAAGCAAAGAAATGAGAGTGTTTAAGAGTACCCACATACATACATACATATGTATATAAGTAATAAGATTTGTTTTATAAATGTGCGTATTTGTATGCAATTTTATTTCGCTTATTGTTTTTCCATGGCAGTTTTTTCTCTTTAAATGAATACAACTAAAATTGGTATACGTTTAAACTGGCGGTCGAATTTCGACCTTTAGGCGTACTCTAGTAATAATAAATTTGTAATACTCCTATTATTTTGAACAGCCAACTTAAAGATGATTTTGCTTACATACTACAGCTTTACTTCACTTGTACATTAATTTAGAAGTTTCAGAATTAATTACATAAGTACATATGTATGTATGTATGTACATATATATTAATTTAATAAAAAAATATGTGAAACATATGTAATTGTGGTTTTGGCGAACAATTTGTCAAAAGTTATTGTAAACAAAAATTAAATAAAATAAGTTAACAAATACCATTGAATTTTTTGGACGCTACAAATGAGCAAGACTTGAACTTGAGACAAACAATTCCTTTCAACATAAACTTAAAACAATTTAAGTAATTACGTAGAAATATTAATTACAACAGTATACGAAAAATAACAGTATTGCAAAAAAATCACGAAGCAATCACGTCGAAAATCTACTTATGCACGCTCAATTTCTTTGTACTCGCGTTCATGCACGCTCACGTAATTGAAACAAAAAATTAATTACGATGACTCACGCTAATCACGTGAGCGGTGCCCATCTCTAATATAAACAAAACTGACATAAGATTGGAAAAACAATGCTAGAGCAAAAAAATTTACGGCGTAGTAAAGCCACCTGTTTATTTCTCTATGATACAGTCATAAATTGGCCCAAGGCAAATTCATAACAGGCAGCTCAGCTGATTATGTTTTGCTCCTTGCATTGTGGTCTGTTTTGTATGTCAAAATTTGTTTATGTTTGACTTATATATATGGTGATTGACGTTGATTTTGATAAAGAAAGCAGGTATTTTTCAAAGCGAATTGAGGCGAGTCTACCTGTTATGAATTTGCCTTTAAACTGGCTATAAGTTCATAATTTTGCTCAAAAACATTAAGTTAAAGTGAACGAAATGGTAGGTTTTGAAAAAAAATTGTGGCACCCCTGCCTGTTGCTAACATACGTTTAGCTCATATGCAAACCGGAACTTGTATATTTAAATACTGGTAGCCCTGCAAATTGACATTTGTGAAATATTTTCGACAGCTGAAGTGCGGCCAACTTCGGGTTTCTTTCTTTTTGACGTGCTCTATTAGAAAAAGTGGTGTGTATTTTTTAAGAAATCTTTAATAATTTCCGACATCTTTTGAGTAAAGTGAATTAAGTGTGCAAATAACATAAAACAAATATATAAAAAATGTTAAGAAGGTGTAATTTAATAAAGCATTGTTTTGCGTTGAGTAAAAATATAACTCAAAAGCTTGTCGATGCACATACACAATTCGGTCACTGTGCACTGTTTAAAACTGTCCGAAATTTTGAGTTGCAAATTATTCGTACGACTGTTTAATGAAGTGTTAAATTATTTACAGCTCAAATATGACCATTCGTCCAGCATATAGGCCAAAAATCGTAAAGAAGCGCACCAAGCACTTCATCCGTCACCAATCGGATCGTTATGCTAAATTGTCGGTAAGTAAACAAATGTTTACATACATGTAATAATAACGATGCAATAAATGTTTTTTTTATTTTAGCACAAATGGCGCAAACCAAAAGGTATTGACAACAGAGTACGTCGTCGCTTTAAGGGTCAATATTTAATGCCCAACATTGGTTATGGTTCTAACAAGCGTACGCGTCATATGCTACCAACGGGCTTCAAGAAGTTCGTTGTTCACAATGTTAAGGAACTTGAAGTCTTGATGATGCAGAACCGTGTTTATTGTGGAGAAATTGCTCACAGTGTCTCCTCTAAAAAACGCAAAGAAATCGTTGAACGCGCTAAGCAATTGTCGATCCGTTTGACAAATCCCAATGGCCGTGTTCGTTCACAAGAAAATGAATAAACATTTTTAGTTTGTCATTTTATACTACATACATATATTCAAACAAGAACTGAATTATAAGAATTATTAAATTTTAACGACTGTGTGTGTGTTCTATTGTTTACAAATTCTGAACATAGTTCAAATGAAAAGATTGGCTTTAAATAGAAAAAAAAGAAAAGCTGTATTCACCCATAAAATTTTTGTCCGGACAATTTTTTTTTAATATGTAGTTTGAAGAAGAGACTAAACTATGTACATATGAAAAAAAAATTATGGTTGAATTCAGCTTTAAAATGCATCAAAGATCTTTAAAAGTATTTTCATTAATATCTATATTTTATATACTTGAAAACGTCGCTTACTCGGCTTTGAATTGAATGCACGAATTTGTGATGGCAGTTCCAGTTTTTAGATATTCCAAATAAACTCAAACATTTAGTCGATGCAGGTCCGGTGAGGGAGACAATTTGAAGGTGTGGAATACAATTTTCTCCGTATGTTTGCAATCGTTCCGCATTATCATTCGTGCAGACGTATAATTTATTAGACCACATTCTGTGTATAGTATCAGCCGAGTGGTTATGCTTTCGTTTAAAAAAAGCAGTGTATGGCTTAACGTACGCAAATATAATATAAAATTTTTAAAGATCACTGCAACTGATGAAAACCTTTTTGTCCACATGAAATGTCACCTGAATATTAATTGCATTTAATCATTACCATATAAGTTTATCCAATAGGCATTTTTTTTATTACAATGAAGTAAAAGTATCTTGATATTTTTAGCAATTGCAAATTTTTTTGTTCTTCATAAATGTTTCTTAATTATACCTTTTGTCCTTCCTTCTGGAAGGTACGACCTACATATTCCAGATCCTATGGCGAAGACAGCAGTTGTTCCTTGTCTGGATCATCAAATACCTGTATCAATGCTTCCCGCTCTTTCTAAGATTGTACAACACGAAAAACATGAAATTTATTTATTCTGTGTACCTTTCGCATAAACCACAATACCACGTTGTTAAACCTATCTGATTCTGTGATTAGTAAAATAGGTTACTCTGTAATTCGAATCGAAAGAAATGCTTTCGAATTATCGTAGCTTGTTATTTTTTCAGAGTCTTAAAGAGCACACAACCGTCTCGGCTGTGATAGATATTCGTTTTTTCTCGCTTGACTAGGAATCTTCAAATCGTTATTCAAAAATTATGCGGTTCTTATGAAAAATCGTTAGAGTATCTCGCTGTTGAACTACGTTTATTTTCACACTACCTACGCCTTTCGTCTAAAACTATTCGCGCTTTCTGTTTAATTTATTTTGCAATTTTTTTTACTTTTATTGTTTGTTTAAGATGTATATGTAGTACATGCAATTTGTAAAAGCAAAAAAGCCAATTAATTGGAGGCACTTTTTTATGAAATTGTCAGTGCTGGTACTAATTTCTGCAACAAGGGCAACATTTTTTTTACTGTTGCAATAGTTTGATGTGAAAATCTAATTTTTTTTAACTGAATGTAGTACATCGTACTTGTTTAGCAATAATGTAGATTTTTTTCAGTGAACGAAAAATCCACATGTAATATTCACATCTTCATACTTTGTTGTAATTACATGGAGAATTGAAAAATTACACCTTATAGTTCCAATCGTATACGTACCGACCCCAAGGAGTGAATGACGTTTGCCAAATTCACGGCAATATAGAAACAAAAAAAGCCAATCTAACTAAGAAGTTCCTATTACAATATTTAAACGGACCTTTTCTTATCAATATTGAAGGATACAAGGATAATGGAAATATTTCAAAGCGATTTATCTTAACAATGAGTTTGGGCCTCCTTGCATCAGTACAGTGTGAACGTCGTGTTTTCAAAATCCGGCTTAAGAAATAACCCAGCAAAGAAATAGATAAAGCATATAAACCAATAACCTTTTTTTATAAAGTCTTACTGAAGAACACTGGTTTGTTAATATTACAAATCGGTTATAACGAAAAACCTATGTACATATGTATGTAGATATATAGTTTTTATTATAAAGTACGAAAGAAAATTGCTGAATTTAAAATTTTAAATGAGCCTGTTCGCCTATACATATATCTGAACAAAATTTGTCCTTGTGTCATATGTAATTGTATGAAAGAAATTTTTCTTTCGATATCGACAAACACGCAGTAAATTAGTTTTATGTTTAATTTCGTTTTTATATCTTATGTTATTAACAGCCTGGCCTACGGTGTCGAATTCGTTCTTTTGTAAAATTACATTGAAAAAACAATTCTAAAATTTTGATTTAAATACAATTATAAGAAAGAAAGAATACGTGCGACATCGTGTGCCTGCCAGATAACTTACAACCCTAAATGGTGTATCTGTTGGAATTCGTCCAACTGAATATCAGGCAAATCCACGAATGGCGGAGATTAACCAAAAAGTCAAATTTGTTAATTTTTTTATGTATATATGGCGATTTTCTTTGGAAAATGTCGAAAGAAGTAATTTTATTTAAACTAACTCCTTAAATGTACCAAAATTATTTCGCCGCTAAATACATTTCTTACCGCACCACCGAATATAGCGCATTTAGTTGTTTTTTTAACTAAATATAAAATAAAATCGACTTTAAATATCAAAATAATTGATCGAAAAATCGATTTTTGAATTTAGCATCCTAGTGCAATTTTAGTATTAGTGAATTTCAAACGGATTTTGTTTTCGATTTTTATCGCTATCGAATTTTGGAAATGATTAATCGAAAATGAACTGCAAGAAAAATTTTAATATGTACATACTATACTATAGTATGTATGTAAGTAACCATTTTAAATATATACAGGTGTATGTGTACGACCTTTTAAGTCGACATCTTTTTTTAATGTTACTTCTCTGAGAACCCCGCCATTAACGAATCTATTTAGAAAATTTTTGCTTTGCTTGGAATGATTTACTTCCACATTGGTCCCGTTATTTTAATTTCTATTTTCGTAAATAAATTTTTGTTTAATAAACTGTAATATCTTGGTGACCAAGCATTATTCGGAGCAATTGCTTATTTAATTTTGACAATTAGGGTGAAAAAGCACGCCAAACAGTTTTCGAGCGGGTTTTAGCATAATAAAATTCGATTTGAATCGATTAATGTTAAAAAATGTGTACATTCGTATATGCAGTAATTGTGCAAAAATTAAAACAGCGTTCGAGAAGCATAGAATTGGCAGAAGCTTATCTAAAGAATTGGCCACATTGCAGGCAAGTTTCATAAACTTATTGCATTTACGAATGCTAACAATATAAACCATTTATCGGTAGCAAAACTTAAATATTTATTTACGAAAAATCAAATCCTTAGGACTTAAAAGAATTATTTGAGAATTACATCATGCACATCCTGTAAATGTTGTTCCAATCCATTTTTTGCATCATATTTTTTATTGCATATGACACAAGTATTATCGCTATCATAATTATCATTTTCTATTAACATACTAATATCTTCCTCTGGACAACTCTTTATGTTAATCACCGAACTTGAAGGACTTTCGAAAAATGTATCTCCAGAGTGTGTCTTTAGGTGCATTTTAAGGGTATAGCGTTCAGTAAATGATTTAGGACACAAATGGCAATGATGTCGCGGGCGATTTTCTTGATGTATAAGAAGATGATGAGTATATGTCTTTCTTGATTTGAATGATTGATTGCAAACTCCACAAATGAGTGGATTCTCTTCGGCCTCGTGCCTTAAACGATGATTGTACAACATGTTGTCAAGAGAAAACCGTTCCCCACATTTTTCACATTGGAATTTCTTTTTATCCCAGTGAATTCGCATATGCCGCAATGTATTAACAGGACGGGTGAAACGCTTGGGACAATAACGACATTCGTTTTCCGTTTTCCCTTCATGTAGGTTCATATGCAGTTCAAGATACTCTTCATCTTTTCTGGTTACTCCGCATATTTTGCATGTAAATTGCTTTATATCATGGCATTCGGTCATATGATTCTGAAGAAGAAATTTCGATTTTAGGACTGCTCCACACACAACACATTCTAGGCTTTTACGCTTTCGTCCGGTTTTCGTATATTGGCTATATTGTGACATTCTATTGATTTCGTTTCCTTTATCTGTAGTTGGCTCAGTTTGAAATTCGGTTGCTTCTATAATAGCGTCGTCATCAAGTTCAACTAATTCTTCTTTTGTGTCTAGGTTTGGATTAAACGCATCTACTAGGCTTGGATCGCCATCATCTTCAAGTTCAATATCCATAGACAATTCATCTTCTTCGTGTGGTTTTTCCATCAATGCATTTTGTAACAAAGCTGTAAGACGTCTCTGCGAAGTAAGCAGATTTAACATTAAATCATCATAATCAGACATCTCCTTATAACATTCCGCACAAATATACGTTTCACTTTGAAAAATCAGTTTATATTTGATGCAATTTGCCAGGTGCTGAAGGACAACGTGAATGGACTTCTGTGATGCTGGCACAACAGAAGATTGTATGTTGTAAAACTCAAGGTTTTGTTTTACGGTATCATTTCCGCACAAAAAGCATAAAATGGCGGTTTCCATAGTTTATTTTTTACTGCTCTAGTCTGAATTTGAATCGATTTTCATTGCAAAATATTTCACTTCACTATTATTGGAGACGAAAGGCTTATTCTTTCATCGATGTCAAATTATGTAAAAATAACTTTATTATAGTTACCATACTAAACAGATTCACTGGCAGAAAAATGGATAACACATTCAACAAAGAGTTATATCACAAGTATAATTTTCTTGTGTTTCAAAAAAGTTGTGCTGGGAGTCCTTATAACATATTTAAATATAATATAATTTATGCTAACAATAAATAACTTGCTTACTTTTTGTTGATGATTGTGATAACTCTTTCAGTAACAATGAAGGCTTACTTGGCCGCGCCATCCCAATTACGGACTGTATCTTATTTTGAGCATAGCAGATCTGGCAGCATTTTTTATGATGATGTGTTGCTTGCGATTTTTTGTAGATACCATTTCTAATGTAATTAAATAAAATAAGAAGAAGCCTTATGAGAAGCTAAACAAAAATTATTCCTGACATTTTCCTACGAACAATAAAAATAAAAATTTTTTGGTTAAGATGGAAAAGATACTTACGCCAAAGTGTCACATTTGTCAAGAAACGGACTTCAGGGCACTTTACTGCGATGAAGTATACAAAGCAAAGGCTCCGAAATCACAAAAAACTATACTTGATATAATAAGACACATATCTCGAGTTCTTAAGGTCACATTTACTGTGCCAGCTCGAGCAAGAGTATGCACAGTATGCTACAAGGAACTTGTACGATATGATTGCTATGTTGTCGAACTATTGGAGGTTCAAAAACGTTTAAGTGACAAAATAAATGCCCGCGTAAAAGGTATTAAAATCAAGCCAGTGGATAAGGCTATTGATAAGGTTAAGAAAGAAACACTTGACGATAACGAAAATAACTTTGACCCTAATAATGATGGTGATAATTTCGATGACGACGATGAAGATGAAATAGAAGCTGAAGATGACAGTGATGAAGATGATACTTCTTCTGAAGATGATAATATTTTTGTTGATCCTGATTTAGACACCGAGCCCTCAGCCAGTGGACAGCAGCAAGATAAAATTAAAACTGAAAATCTACTTGATAGTTACCCATGTCCAGTTTGCAACCTGAAATTGAAAAATCAACGAGCTCTAGATTACCACCTCGAGAAGGACCACAAAAACCGAGTTACATGTAATATATGTGGCACACAAGTCCGTAACGATGAATATTTGGTATTGCACATGAACATTCATAATGGAAAAACAGAAAATGATTGTAGCTTTTGTGGCAAAACTTATGCTCGAAGAGTAAATGTAATTCGGCACATGCAGGTTCATTTTAACAAAAAAAAACATCAATGTGAACGTTGTGGCATGTTCTTTTCTCAAACAACAATATTTTATAATCATCGTTTGCAACATGAAGCTGAAGACAATCCTCTTATTTGTCCCGTGTGCTCACAAACATTTAAAACAATACGCACATATAAACGTCATATGGTTACGCATCAGGAAGATCGTCCGCGTTATAACTGTGAGTACTGCGGCAAAGTTTTTGTGGACAAGTACACACTCAAAATGCATGTCCGCACTAATCATTCTCAAGATGGAGATGAATCAAAGGAGCAAAATCCTGCCCAAAAAAAAATAAAATCTTCACCAACCGAAGAGAATGATAATGTTATATTTACTTGTGTCATTTGCCAACATATTTTTGTTAGACAAGATTTATTTGCTGATCACATGCAAAACGTTCACGATGTTATAATGGACTCGTAAACATTATATTGTTTATGATAATCATCTAAAGTAGAACTAAGTATTCTTTAAAATTCATTATAAAAGTTTTATTTTATCAATAAAAAGAGTGAATTCTTCTGTCTAGTAATTTTGTGCTTAATGATTTGTGTTCCGATCAAGCGTGGAATTTCCATATATCTCACATTTATATGAAAGTAAAAGCGATAACGTATTTATCTTCTCCAAATACTAAAACGTTACGATTGATTCGATTTTCAAATAAGAAAATGGAATTGATACATATTTTGAAATGATTAGAATATTTTTGAATGCAAGACCCTATGATGGTACATATTCATTCTCATCGCGGTAAAGAATATGTACTTATTTTCTTTAATGAATTTCAAAAGGTTTTGTTTGTTGAGGGTTTTTAGCTAGTCTATATACATAGATATATCCATTTCATTTGTGCTAATACCAAATCATCAGTAGACCCTAAACCATATTTTTTGAAGTTTCAAACCAATGAGAATTACAGAAGTGTAAAGGCCGAGGCAAAGTACTCATCGTGTCAACCTCCTCCGCCGATATTTTTATGTAAGTTGAAAAAAGCAACGTATAACGTACGACGGATTCTATGTGCCTCGGCCTTAAGCATAGTAGGTTTTGAAACTTATTAAAAAAATCAACAAACAAATTATATTCGATATGAATCTCATTTCCTTTACAACCTTTATACAATTAGACGCCCTTTGGGTGACAATGAAAGTATTTAATACGATTTTATTTTCCGTTTTGCCTTATTAAATACTTATATTGTCACCCAAAGGGCGTCTAATTGTATAAAGGTTGTAAAGAAAATAAAAGAGATTCCTATCGAATATGATTGGGTTGGGTTTTTTGAATAAGTTTCAAACCCTACTCATGATCTAATAATTATTGGATCATGACCCTACTAATCTTATACTTTTGTAATTTTAAAAATCTCATTGGTTTTTTAAAAGTTTTTGTATAAGATAAGAGATTTGAAACTTTCAAAAATACGGTTTAATGTCTACTGATGATTTGGCGTCTACCCTGTGGATTTGGCATTAGCACCAATGAAATACATGTACAGAGACTAGCTAGAAACCCCTCAACAAACAAAACTTTTTGAAATCCTATGAAAAAAAATATCGAGACCTGTCTCGAATAATAAATTTAATTTCTTTTTAATCTATGAATCGCTTTATATTAACATATGTTTATACTATGTATTTTTTTAAAAATTAGTATAGTTCTTGCGAAAGTCAGGGTTCAACACAGACAAGTCCGAATTAAAATAACTAAACAGTGGGATCAAGTCGAATTCCTTTTATAGGAACAGGAAAAGAAAATGTATATATAACTACCATTATTCCAGTTGGCGACATCGACGTCACTATATTAACAGGCTCATGTTATTTTCTGGACCTTAGAGAACAGAGACTGCCAGTAGCACGAAATTGTTTTCGAGAGCGAGTAGACAGGCTCCAATTTTTTGGTATTGTATTAACGTGACGTCGATGTCGCCAACTGGAATAAGGGTGAATGTATTTTAAGCATCTTTTATTACAATTCATACGGCCCAAATAAAAATGTCTTGCTTTAGTGCAACACATCATTCCGGTATGTGATGGAAATCAATCGATTTCACTCACATGATTTAAAAAAAGGAATTCTAAAAGTTAATTCATTGTATATTTGCGACGATTGGAATAATTTATTAGAACTTAATCCAGTGGGAGTTAGAGTATATATAAATTCCATTTCGATAGCGTCCGATTTACAGCGCACATATTCTTCAATGATTCGTTTGGAGCTTTGATTCGTGGTGCTTGCAACAGCACCTGTAAAATGCATTCCCTTTGAATGGGATCAATTTGACAGAATTCACTTTTATATACATAAACTAAAAATTTTCCAAACTGGTTTATAAATGACATTAACAAAAAAAATTACGCTATAAATCGGTTTTACTATTTTTTAATTTAAAGTAAAAAATATTTATATCTTAATATCCTTCATCACAAATTTCAATCTCATAATCTTCATATTTTGTTAGTAAAACTTTCCTTGATTCAGAATGATCTGCTTTACCATAACCCTGAAATGTCAATATATGTATATGCTTATATAAATAAGTTAGTCATATACATAATTAAAGTTAAATTTTACCTGTGAGTATCCGTAAACTTTGATTCGTTTGGCATCTGGATTGTGATCAATTCTACCACCACCGAGGCATTCAGTATCAAGTCCCAATGCTTGGCATGATGTACTTACACGTTCATAAATATCGTCTTTAATATTTATTTAATATAGTCAAGTATTAAAAAATATATGTATAAGTAACTTACTATGCCATTGGCAATCGTCGTATCCTCTTACAATTAATTTATGCGGCTCTTTGCCATCAGAAGTCTCTTTACCATACACTTTGATAAGTACGTATTTGAAAACACCTTCGTCAATTTGAACACTCGGTACGGCATTTAACTTCGCATCAACCATATCGCATAAGTTTCGATTATAAGCTATATAATTTTTACGACTGGACTTAATAATTTGGAAGAATTATGTAAAATTATTTCTAAAACTTACGGGGTTTTTTGGAAAAACGGTCGTTGCCCGTTTTGTAAATAAATGCACAGCTGACTTTATCATATTAGTGATTGGTAAATCAATTTCGATTTTGACGATAGTCGATTTCCATCGACAAAAAAATTATTGGTGTCTTTATACTGAAATCGACTTCTATCCAATATTAATCGAAATTCTAAGAAAGAAAAATTTTAAATAAACGGTCCGTAGCGTTACGTATTCGTGTCGTATAATTCGCAGTATAGGTTAACGAAATAGATTGTAACTAGATTAATTACACAGTAAAACACGAATAAATGCGGTGTTCTGAAAATGGATTCTGGTAGAGAAGACCAAAAAAAAAATATATGTATGTGGGCGTTTTGAAAGATCACTTCAAAACTCAATACTACCTTCTCGTCAGAGATGGGATAACCTACATACATATGTGAACAATAACTATATTAGACCTTAATGGGTAATATTGAGTTTGGCTGGTTTTTGCTGTTAAGGTTTGGGTTTTAGCTGTGTTTCCGGTGTTTGTTTAGAATAAAGCTAAAACTTACCGTTAGAGGGTTAGTATGCTACACAAAAAGCATACATACTTATGTATGTACCGTGGTTATATAAACAGATGGCATTACTACGCCATATGATAACTTTTTGCTCTAGCATTGTTTTTCCAATCTTATGTCAGTTTTGTTTATATTAGAGATGGGCACCGCTCACGTGATTAGCCTGAGTCATCGTAATTAATTTTTTGTTTCAATTACGTGAGCGTGCATGAACGCGAGTACAAAGAAATTGAGCGTGCATAAGTAGATTTTTGACGTGATTGCTTCGTGATTTTTTTTTTGCTATATTATTTTTTCGTAGACTTTTGTAATTAATATTTCTACGTAGTTACTTAAATTGTTCTAAGTTTATGTTGTATGGAATTGTTTGGCTCAAGTTCAAATCTTACTTTACTCATTTCTTAATTAGTTTTAGAAATTTTTTTGATAAACTAAAATTATTTTTATTAAGAAAGTATTATTGGAACAGTCTATTCATCAGACTAGCGGAATGGATCAGGGATAATATTTATTTTAATTATTTAAAATTTGTTTTCGTGTTTAATTTGTGAGTGTGTTTTCGTGATTGTGCGTAACTTTTTTGCCTATTCACGTGAGCATGCATGAACGGGAGCAAAAAAATATAATATTTACAAAATATCCAAGCTTTTGTTTGTTCAATTTGTGTTTATTTGTTTATTAAAATTTTCAATAATTCTTTATAGGTACATTTGTGCTTGTTCTGAGAGTGGCACTACCTTCTATATGGACCGCAAATACTTTCAAAGCGTCCAAAAAATTCAATGGTTTCTGTTAACTTATTTTATTTAACTTTTTGTTTACAATAATTTTTGACAAGGGCTTAGACTTTACACAAACAAAAATTCCTTTTTTTGTTGTAGTTGTAGCCCTAATAACGCCACCGGTTTATTTCATCATGATATGTACAATACCGCAGATGTAAAGAACACATACAGACCTGTCACAGAAATTATTCGAAATGGTTTGATTACGAATTTTCATTTCATCGGTTTTGTTTTAAATTCTTCAAACAAAAATTCATCGATTTTATTTTCTGAAGAAGCTTTTTCAGAGTTGAAATAACTTTCGATCGAGATTTATCGGGTGCTTATTATGTATTTTGATTCGAAAGAAAACATTTTCGAAACACAATGTATAAGCTATACCATGATCTAGTATGATTGGATCATGAGCTATACAAATTCAAATGATTTCTCTTTCGAATCGAAATACATAATAACCCAACTGATAAGTTTCATATAGACATTTCCAGAGTTTACTTGACGGCTTTTCACAGTCAAACTATACTTTGTAAAGACGGCTTTTCCCCAGTTAAAGTTTTAATTCAGCTGAGACGAATATTTTCTTATTGTCTTTCTCCCAGCTGAATTAAACTGCAAAGAAAATTTGGAAAAGCCGTCTAAGAAAATATTCATCTCGCTTTCTCCCAGCTAAATTAAAACTGCAGTTAGACGGCCCAAAATCACTTTTTACAACAAACTCATTTGTATTCTATGATGACGCAGATGCGCAGTATAAAATTTTTTGTATGGCTGAGTGCGCAATCTTTTTTTCTTGATTTATGCGCCCGCTGCATCTTGATGTTGATTTTATTATCTTGAAGAGTTGATGAAAGATGTCCTCAGTGTAAGTAAAAAGGCTATAATAGTAATGGTACCTTAAATATGGTTACAGTAAAACTCATTTATAAGCCACACCGCTTATAGTAGAAATAGAACCTTTTAAAAATGGGCGCTCGAACCAAGACATCGTTACTGTTTGCATTTCAAATGAAATTTGTACCAAAAAATTTTCGATTTGCAACATACCAAAATGACACATGAATTTTTCGCTAATACACGAGTATGATGGTACGATATTCTCACACAACAGGGGGCTAATATTTCGATTCGATACGGAAATCAAGCGAATAGAAACTCATAAAAACCACCGTATTCATTTGTCTATTAGTAAATACTTTTCAAACACATATTCGGCAACTTTTACTTTCACTTCAATTCATAACAGCTATTTAAACAAAGTACATAAATTTTTTACATTTTATATACATTAGTCTGAACAATGCCGTAGAAATGTGGTGCTCCCTTAGACTAGTGCACAGGCTATTTCTACAGCAAAATCAAAAAGGTTTAAGCAATTTCCAGTTTAGTTAAAGTATTCTATGGAATTGGAAATACAATTCCAAGAAAATAATCTCGGTCGATTATAGATAGCAACTGAATTTTAGTTGCGTTGCTGGTGATAAAAAAATTGTGGTTACCAGAAAAACCACTAAATAACAACCGAAATTGACAACTCTTAGTTGTCATTCTTATTCGTTTTTAACAACTGACAACTGCTATTCCTTATCCATCCATAATCAATCAATCCATTTGTTTTATCGACTACATTTTTAAAACGTTTACGTCTTTTATTGATTCACGTTTTAATTTGTAAATAAAAAAAAAACACTGCGGTTCTTCCCGAAACAAATCAGTTAATTTAAGCAACCAACGCCGAAGCCGTGCTTGATTCATATTTCCAGTTGGGTGGAAGGACACTTTTTGTTTTGTAGTATCGGGCCAATCTGTGGATACGGGATTCAACTAAAATAAGACGGAATTTACCATCCTTATCTTTGCGATTACGTTCCAAATGCTTGCGAATAGCAACGGCCTTCTTGATCATATGGTATAAATCTTCTGGTATATCAGGTTTAAGTCCAACAGATTTCATGATACGCAAAATTTTATTACCATTAACAAAACGTACTTGAGCAACCCCATGGGAATCACGTAGGATAATACCTGGAAACAAAAACAAGAATTAATACTTCATACATATTTATTTTAAGTACACAATAATAACTTAACCATAAGCTACTTACCAATTTTGGAAGGTGTCAAACCCTTTTTGCCCAATTTTTTAATTTGTTCCTTAACATCTTCGGCGTTTAATTTGAGCCAGGAGGGAACGGTCCTTCTGTAGGGCAAAGCTGATTGGGAAATTCCCTTTCTGTAAATAAGTGGATATTAATTTTAAGCTCAAACTTCATATTTTGATTATAGAAAAAAACAATTCAAACGCAACACAACTGACGAGCGATCGGTACACATGTAAACCATAAAGCATTTTTTCAACTTTCTGTCGATTTACACACAAATCTTCACTTACGGTGAACATAATGTATGACAAAAATCATTTTTAAAATAAACACATTTGCATAACTAATTAAGAAAATAAAGAATATAAGATTTTTACCCTGGAGCGTGCATACGACCCATCTTGTCGGATTTTTATTCTACAGCCAAAAGAAAGAAACGGATGTTGCAAATGAAACACCATGGTGAGCGACAGTGCTACCAACGCTTAAAATAAAATAACTTATTAAACCAGAGATGCTAAACGAATTTTTAAACAATGTGGAATAAAACATAGTGTGCGCTTAGACGAGTCAGATCTTATTGACATCTTAGTTGCTACATCGACGAAAGTGATGAAGAGGGGAAAAACGAGTACTCAGATGCATTTACGTCATTACGTTTTATTTTCGTAATTTTAAGCCTGAAGGTCATAAATGTCATCAACATGACATGACATGTGTGAACAACAATGAAAGTTCATAGACGAAAAAGTAAGAATTATGTCAATAAGACATGACTCGTCTAAACGTAAACTTTATGCTGATCATCAAGTTTACCTGATCCAAGACGTATGTAACCAAGTGACAGCATTACAGCAGCTGACTCTTCGATGCGAATGTCAAAATACATACGAAACACTTTTATTTTTTTCTGTATCTGTTTTCTTTGTTTTATGGGTTTGATTTTTGACATACGAAATAAAACTACACAAACAAAAACTCCTGTTGTTCTTGTATTGTTGTAATTGTTTTCCTAATGTGGTCACCTAGTTAAATACACCTTTACCTGATCAGTTTTTTTTTTTAATTTTCTTTTCGTTTCAACTATTTTCGTTTTTTTTTCTCTCCAAATCAACCTTGTATACTATTACGGATAGTCCCTTTTCACATATCGACACTTGAAAGACGCAGACGAAGTTTGTTAAAGAAGGGGCGAAGATTCAGATTGTGTAGTACACGACCCTATGTAAAGGACTTTTTTTGTTTCTCTTTTGTTATTTTCGCAATTTTCACCTTGTTGCTTTATATCATATTTTCAAGCCCAAGTCGTCTACTTCGGGAGAATCTTCTAATGCCATTTTTGTCTAATGAACTAGTTTTTCCTTTTTCAATCAAATTTCATTTTTATAAAAAAATTGTTTTTAATGTTTTTGGTAAATTAAGTAACCCTGCAGCCACACGTAGGCTGCACGCACTTTTTAAGCAATTTCATTTTTCTAGATTTCATCGTCAATAAAACAGCTTCAAATGGTTGCTTTATACATCACACAACATGATTAGACTAATTAATTTTATCCACAAACATATTTGGTTATTTGATTTTAATTACTAGTTTGAAATTGCGGCAGAATTTTTGTAAAAAACAAAACAAAAAATGTTTTCTTGACAATAAATTGAAACACTCGATGATAAGAGAATTTCAAAAGCAAGTTCGTATCAAATTTTAAAAATATGAGTGTATTAGTAAAAAGGTGTGAGTATATTGAATCTTGATCGACAAAACTTGATCGTGTAACCCCTAAGTAAACCACAGAATAAAATAAATATGTAATAATAATAAAACAAACTTTGAAAATGGATGAAAAACGATGAAATTACTGTCTGCCTTTTAATTTCCAATATGCAAAAGCTTCAGGCAAGAACAAAAAATTTAAAAAAAATGTCCGGCAAGAAATGTTGCACATATGTGACATAGTGGGACATAGCCAACAAATAGGAAAAGCAAAACTTGATTGATGCGGACAAGGCGAATTTAACCTGGTGGCAGCATTACATCAGCTGGCTATTTATGCGTTGCTGATGTTTTACGTTGCCAATGTCAAAATACATACAAAATACTTTTGTCTTTTTTAACTTTTTTTGTTTTCTTTATTTTATGGGTTATGTTTTTGACATACGCAATGAAACTACACAAACAAAAATGCCTATTATTCTTGTACTGTTTACTAATACTGTCACCTAGTTAAATACACCTATGATAATCTCAACTTTGTACTTCTTCTCATTCTCTCTGACTCTCTCTCATAAAACCCAGGACTTGAAGAGTCAAATTTGATGTGTGTGAACCAGCACTTCTTGTGTGTTCACATCAGCGCTGCCACTTTCTGTATTATAGTACAAAATTCTGTTTAAAAATATTGTAAGATTTTTGTACAATGCAATTTTTGTACCGGTTTTGTACTATTCTACTAAGCACAGAAAAATAAAAAAATTAAACAGTAAATTTATCAAGGTATATTTAGAATTCCTTTCATATTCTCTTGGTATTTGAACTAATTTCAATTTAATTTTCCAATCAGAATCTCCAATGTTATACAAAATAAAAAATGAAGTTAAATTAAGTTAAATACTTAACATTTTACTGTCTAATTATATAAAAACAGATATTATATAACAAAAAGATTTATTTCTGATAAATCACACAAACGAACTTTTTGTATAACAAAATAACAGCAATATGTCGTTGCACAAGAAACTATTTCATTTTATTCGGAATCAGAGCAACAAAAAATGTTTGCCGATTTAAGAAATTTTTACATTGAAGTTATTACCCAAATTAAAAAAATTGTACTAGTGAAACACTCTTCCCAAATTTAAAAACTTTAATAAAATTTCTTCTATTACCATTTTCATATTCTTGCGTAGAAAGTTAAACAATATTAAAACGGATTCGAGAAATAAATTGTCGACTGACACAATTGCATCTATTATTTTTACGAAAGAGGGTATTAAGAAAATAGGGGGGCAAATTTTTAACCTACTGGAAAAAATAATTCTTACTTTTTATGTCAGAGAATCTATTGATATTAAATGTCTTCATATATGTTTACATTTTAAAGTACAAATATAATGCTCTACTTATGACTTTTAAATAAAAACAATATGTTTTGATGAAAATACTATTTTATTTGGTTTTGTACTATTTTTCCAAACTTTTGTATACAAGCGTTTGAAATATAAAGCTGCATTATATTTCCTTAGTCACGTTCCACACAATAAAATTTTTCTTTCTGAAAGTGTTAGGCCCAATAATTGACTACTCATTTAAGTGTCATTTATCTTTCATTTTTTCAGTACAAAATTATGTGATATTTAAATGAAACTTAAATGCCCATTCTTCTGTATTTAAAGTCCATTTAAGTTTTGCACACATATGTACATACACAAACATATGTGGCCATTAAAAAATCAACATCTTTGGAGTGAAATTTGGACTTCTTTTATTAATATTATTCTTTTTTATGGGTTTTAAAATTGTTTTAATTAAACTTTTAAAACATTCCAGCAACCTATCATTGTTGTTATTTTCATCCTGAAAAAGAATCCACATTAGAAAGCTTTCTATAATTTTGTTCAACAGCTGTTTCTCTGAGAAAATTGAGAGAATTTCGTGAGGCTGTCATATTTTTATCGTAATTAAATACAAACAATAATTTCACACTGAAAAACTCAAACTGTATTTAAATGCAACTTAAATTTAAGTGGCAATTAGCTAAATGGCATTTAAATGCGAAGTCAATTATTGGCCCTTAGTTTGTAGGTGTACGGGGAGAGAAGATCTTTCATGTACTTTGAAATACTCTTGTGTTTTGCTATTCGTAACTGTCAACCTGAAAATGGCTACAGCTTTATTTTTGATTTTCTTTTCTTTCATTGTGGTGAGAGCAAAAATTTATGTACAAAAAAAAGAATGTGAAGATAAACATGCAAAAATCTTGAATTTCATTACAAAAAATTTCAATGTGTACATTAATGAAAGTTCAAAAGAGAATTAGAGAAAATTTCAGAAAGAAAACTTTTATAGTCTGAACCAGCACTTAGGTAAAATAAAAAAAAACTTATTAAAATATCGTAGTTTCAATTGCAGAAATTCATTGCTCACAGGAAAAAGTAAAAACAAGATTCAATTAAGAAAAATTAAGATTCAATTAAGAAGTTGAATTCTTTTCAACCAATCTTTAAAATAGTTGTATTAGCTCAACAGGATTAATTGAAAATATTTTGTATCTTTTAAATTAAATCAATATTACATTCCATAAAAAATCAATTTAAATGTTTAAAATTATCAATTTATTTTTATAAACAATGTCACATACTCAGAAAAATCATTATATTAAAATAATATAAATGTCATCATCAATTTGAAATGAAAAACGTGTGTTTGCTGGATAATTATGGTTGAAAAAAATTATAAGAAATATTAAAAAAAAAAAAATTTTTAGGCATCCGTTTCGAGTGCATTCGTCGCTGTCACCACAAAGCATAGACGTCTTTTCCATAGTGAAAGTTTACTTTGCAAAGTTTTAATTCAGCTGAGACAGAGAGACGAATATTTTATTATTCTGTCTTTCTCCCAGCTTCATTATACTTTGAGTGTGGAAATCCGTATTTGCAAAGTTTAATTCAGCTGGGAGAAATACAGAATAAGACGGCTTTTCCACAGTCAAAGTTTACTTTGCAAAGTTTTGATTAAGCTGGGAGAAAGACAGGGAGGCGAATGTTTTCTTATTCTATCTTTCTCCCAGCTGAATTAAACTTTGCAAAGTAAACTTTGACTGCGGAAAAGCCGTCTAAGAAAATATTCGTCTCTCTGTCTCTCTCCCAGCTAAATTAAAACTTTGCCCCGGTTCACACACTTCAACTTTTGTTGATCAACTTGTAATTCAGCTGTAAGAAAAACAGAGATAGTTGTATTTCTTTGTCCGTCTTTCTTACAGCTGAATTACGAGTTGAGCAGCAAAAGTTGAAATGTGTGAACCGCCACAAAGTAAACTTTGACTGTGAAAAGGTAGGTAAACATTTTGCAACGTGTTTATGCAACACATTTATCATTCATGTTTCATACTTTGAGACAACTACTGGCAATCAACAACTAAACCAGTTCTGCACATCTTGCTTGTTTTCAATTAACTAATGCAATAAACAACAATGCAACCAAAAAACATCAATATATTTTTATGATTTTGAAACCTCGAATGCCACGATATGTAACCATAAACACAACTACACACCATGCCACCAACAACGGAACATGCCTGGTTGCATATACATATATGTTTAAACTGTGTACCTACAATTATATCATGATATTGTTTTTCTTTTGAAATGGTAGCACTGGGTACGTCATGCAATCCAGTGCTACTAACATATAAAATATAAAAATTCTGTAGCAAAAGAAAAAAAACGAAGCCTCCAAGAAAAAATGAAAATGGCGAAGAACCGAGTGCACAGTTTTTCTAAAATAAAAAATAATTAAAATAATTTAAAACAACAAAAGAATACAGAAAAAGTTTTTCACAGTTAATAGCCCATGTGTAATAAAGTGTACAATAAATTAAAAAATACATGACTATAAACCTTTGAAAAGTGCTGCAAATTTTATATGGAAAATCTACGAAATTCTCTTGCTAGAAATAGTATATATACAAAAGAAAATTTATTAAACTGTAAACAAATAACCATATATTTTTTCTTTCTATTTTGATTTGTTACAAACAATGTATATTTTGACGTTTCCATTCATATTTAAGAATTAGTTATATTCGTAAAGCAACGAATTGGAAAAGTTTATGTTGCAAACTTTTCTGTTTTAAGCCTCCAAATAAAACGCACACATGCAAGCAAAGTGAAAAATATAGGAAAAAATTGCGATTATACCGTCTCATAAAAAAGCGGTATTTCACCTCTACTCATTTGCCGGAAGAAATATTTGTTTTTTATTTTAACTTGCTTCAATTACTAGTATAAAATTGTTTCGACAAAGAAAAGAGGACATAAAAAATAAAGAGCAATATAATTTATATTAAATTTATGTAGTTTAAATTGCATATTTTATAAAGTTTAAACATTTTTTCTGACTTAATTTTGTACTTATGTATGTATATTTTACATTTAACAAATTAATTGAGAACTTTTGTTAGATTGTAAATTGTGAGAACCAAGTTGGAAGCCAAAAAAAACAAAAATGTCTGAAGATTCCAGTGATTATAGTGATATGAATTTTCGACCATCGGGCAGCAGGGGCCATAAACAAAATCGGACAGATCAAACAAGGAAACGTCGAATAGTTATGCGTATTGAATTTGATGATTCTGACGAGTCAACTTCAGCTTCTGATCGCACAAGCGATGATGAAGATGATGACGTCAAAACTAAGAACAATAAAGATGATATTGGTGCCAATGACCTTGATGATGATGGTCCCTCGTGTTCAATAAAACTTCGTAACCGGCAAAAGAGAAAATCTATGAATAATAATGATACCAGCAACGATAATGATGACTCGGATGAGTTTCAACGTAATGCTGCATCGCGTCGTTTACGGCGTGGTGGGCGACGTGTTAATGTTTTAGATGTTGGATTTTCAGATGATTCTACAAGTGGCAGTGAGGTAATAAAAAAAAAAAACAAATTGATTTGTTTTATTATGAATAACTTGGTTGTACTTACATATTGTATGTACATATGTATATGCCAAGATTTTGATTGATTTTTAAACATTAAATGTTTAATTTGAAATTTCATCGTCAAATACAGTGATCAAGAAACGTCATGAAAAACCTGCGTCAAATAATTTTTCAACATTTCTCAAAAATACGTTACAATAAATGTGTTTGATATACTATTTTATTAATTTCAAAATATTTTATATATTTATACATACATATGTACATATATGCGGCAAGAGCTTGCAGACAGGTTGTACAAATTTGCTGCATTTACGAATCTGCCACATAAATTAGGTTGCAGAGGTAGCCAGTCTTTGGTGAACTGTCCCGCTTGGCTCCTAATTGATCCCACAATGCGGCTATTTTGATATATTTCAGAACAAAAAGTTCCCATTTGCTGTGAAAGAAATGCCATACAGGTGGGAGTTTAAGCAGGACAATGATACTAATGGTGCTTGTACACACTATGTACAGTGTGTTTGTCAGCTTGAAAAAGCATTTGTGATTGCGCATGTTTGTCAAAATTGTACATTTACAGGCGGTTTATAATTTTTGCTTTTACACTTGAGTTTTTGGTTTCATCTGACATAACCTATAATAGATTACAACACTATGAACAATTGTATTTAAGTAATTAAAAAATTTTTTTAAATGTATATACACATACATACATTTTAATAATTTGCCGAATCACAAAAGCTATGTTCTTGGCGCCATATACAATTGACTTGCAAAACAGCTGATGTCAGATGGTTTGTCAGTTGAAAATCGAACACGCTCTAATTGAAAATTTTTGCACTTTAAAAGTGGCCTGATATTTACAGAAGCAATTTTTTCTTTGTTTTTACACAAGATATGCATTTTGCTGTGGGAAATTTGACAAGTGCTTTGTGAAATACATAGTGTGTAAAGGCAGCATTCTCCTAAATATGAAAATGAGGGACTTGGTGTAAATTTCTAACAAAAATATTATTTTTGGATATTTTTTACATAAGAAATACGAAGCTTTAAGTTTATATCTATACACAGAAACAACTAAAAAACAATTTAATTCTTAATATTGCACATTTCATTAATTGTATTATTGAGGTTCAAGCTACGAATCAAAGGGTCTTTATTACAACTTGCCTATAGTAGGATTTTGTCTGCCCGATAAACAGCTATGCATTAACTAACGGCAAGTTATAATAATGGCCATAAATGTTTAAAAAATGTTACAAAATATATTTTTCAAATTGAAATCAATATTAAATTTAGACGAAATATATTTATATACATTTTTTTGGGCATAGTTTTTTCTGTATATTTAATTTTATTTATGTAAAGATAAAAAATTTAGGGAAATATTGAAAATTTAATTTTTTTCCGACACTGCGTTACAAAAAAACTACATTTGGCGTTTTATTGTACATACAAATATAATTCTGAATGAAATTAAAAATAGGGCTTTACTACGGTTGTTAAATTTAAAAAATTTTCAGTGATTAAAGAAAAAAATCGCAACATTGTCTTCAATCTGTTACAAACTGTAAAAAAAATCGACAACCGTTATAAATAAGGGCTTACTAAAATTAAATTAAATGGTATCCAGATCTCAGTTCGCTTTCCGGTTGTTGAAAACGATATTACGGATGGGAATTGAAAACTAAGACTTGTAAACTTCAGTTGCTATTTAATGCTCTTTTTTTGATTATATATTTAGAAGTACTAGAGTACGCCTAGTGGTCGAAATTCGACCGCCAGTTTAAACATGCCTTTTTTGGTTGCATTTATTTAAAGAGAAAAAAATTACTTAATTACTTATTCCCTTCCCCATGGATAAAACAATAAACGAAATTAAATTATTAAAAAAATTTTCATTTCATTTTCATATGTACATATGTATGTATGTAGGTACTTGTTTATGTTTTTACTTAAACCAATACTTACATAAGTGAATGCGTGTACGTGTGTATTTTTAGCATTTGTAGTGGTGTAAAATTTATAAATCTTTTATTCTTTTAATACTGAACCGATTTAAATAATATATGATAGTGTCACTAAAACTCAACAATTTTTACCATTTGGTAAAATAATGAAAAAAATCGGTTGGCAAACAAAGGAGAAAAAGGGATCTAAAAATTTGTTTTTTCCCTATTTATATATAGATTAATCTTCTATATTATTAATAGGCAAACATGTTTTTTTAGGTCCCTCTTACCGCCGTAATACTGAACCGAATTTGAAAAGGTTTATATGTTTACAATCGGGTTTTTACATAGATGTGCGCAATCTTAGTTTTATTTAAATTGGTTCGATATTTTGGGAGCTATAAGCGTTTAAACTTGCTACTATCCCATGCACACTTATTACGCATGTATGTATCGGCTTCAAGTTACGTCAAGTTACTGTTCAAAACTAATGCAGAAGTTTAAAGAATCTAGAGCGAAGTCAAACCTTGAGGTAAAAAAAGGATTACCAATAAACAAATAGTGGGAGTCACTGATTGGTTAATGGCAATTTTGCGACTTTTTTAATGATTGTATGATAATAAATATATGAAAAATTTGCTTAATTTTTAAATTTCTTTATTTTTATCTAAGTATCGTGCAGAATCAATATTTGTCCATCACTTCTCTTCATCACTTTCCTTTGTGCGCCCATTTGATTGGCACATGCCAAAAGAACTTCGGATATATTATCTGTAAGGTTTTCTAAACCCATCAATTAAACATATTCAAAGCGTTCGAGGCGGTTCAACCAATATAATAGATAATCGGCTATTAAATCCTCCCGCACTAAATGATCCGTCAGGCATTCAAATAAAGCCAACATCTATCATGTATATTAATTAAAAGGTCCTCACTAATTTTTATTTTTTCCATTAAAGAGCGGGTAATTTCGCCTATTTCATCTAATTGGGCTACTCTTTTTTTTTCTTTAGGTGTCGATTTTGCAAAACATTTATTATAGAGCTTTTACCTACATTTGGCACCATTACACAATAATATTTTTCGCCCTCTCAATTATACCGGCCGGATTTTGATATTAATTCATAGGCCAAAGGTATTGGCTTACGCATTCCAACACGTTGTTGATCCTTGCAATTTGTAAAAATAACATATTCATTAAATGACCTAGTTATGTATATATTTTTGATCTTCTGGTGATACTAAATCCTTTTTATTTAGGACTAATAAATAATAAAGTTTTTTGGAAATTCACGGTTACGGTCAGATAGATTTCTTCGTACATCATCCAAGATGTAGTCTACCGATTTCAGCCTCTGCTGCATTTGCTTCTAGCGTTTTCCATGTGTCCAGGATCTCTATTTAGTAATTCTTGCTCCTAACATGTTCTTTTGTATCCTCACAATTATAAATAAACATTTTCTGAATTTGTTTTCTTTGTGTATTTGGGGTCGTTTTTTTGACAGTCGCAATAAAACTACGCAAACAAAAATGTTTGTTGTTCTTGCTTTTTTTGTAATTGTTTTACTAATACTGCCACCTAGTTAAATACACCTTGGTTTTTATCGTATATATTTATGTAAATGATTAATATTTAATTACTAGAATGCGGTCGATTCGCTGTCGACCATTTGATACACTAGTAATACTTGAATATATGACAAATTATCATTCTTTTACATTCAATAAAACAAAATTTTTAATTTCTTTCTAATTACATTATCTTCTCTTTAATTTCCCATACTATTCGGCAATTCATTAAATAGCTGTAATATCTTGTTGAATAGCAATCGTTGGATCAATGCAATCGTTGTGGGTCACACTTTACTAGTATTCCCATTGCCCTGTTTTGTAGTTTTTGTAGCCTTTCAAGTTGTGTTGAGTTGCAGCAAGTATACAAAGTAGTTGTTCCATATATAAAATTAGGTTTATATACTTTTATTGCAGTTGTCTGTGATATTTTATTTTTTAATCTTTGCAGAAACGCATTTTTTTGCAGATTTTTAAAACGTGTTGTATATCGTCCCGTTAAATATTAGCTTTTTATCTATAATATAATTTACACATTTTCAACCAGTTATTTTATTTATATCATGATATAAATTTGATCTACAATCTATATTATTTTCTCCATATAAGCGTATAATCAGCATACAGAACTATATCACATCTTTATTGCAAATTTAGCATGTCATTTAATATATATATAAAATAAATAGTAGAGCCACTAATAAAGAAGCATGTGGTACTCCAAAATTATTTTCTTTCTCATCCGATATAAATATGATCCAAATATGGCTCTCGTATACCACACATGTATGGGTTTTCTATAATTATATTCCTATCAACCAAATATTTTCAATTACCGACTAGCAAAGCCACTAGTTTCTTCGATCGTATAGGCGATATTGCAACGCGCGAACTTGGTGATGTCAACGGCAGGAAGATAGTTGTTTCATTCGATAGTTGTGTGTTGTTTTTAGAGTAAAGATAATTTCTCCCTCTTTCGCGTTTGTCTTCTATATCTTCTAAAAGCTCTCTCTTCTTTTCTCTTCTAGTTTCATGGAGGGCCTCACAATGCACCTCTATAGTTCTTCGAATGGAAGTGACACAGGCACTACCCTTCCTATCTTAACCTAGTTCATTTTATGTTTCTGACCTATGCACTGCCAACTAATTTGCAATGCATATTGTTATTAATCAAGACAATAAACAACAACAAAGCACATAAATGATTTTGGAATGGTCGTACACTCCGAAACTGTGCGGAGAGCGCTGCCTGAAGCTGGGTACAACTCACGTATAGCTAAACGTAAACCTTTAATATCAACCATTATTAAAAAAATCAGCAGAGAGAAAGACAGAATAAGAAAATATTCACCTCTCTGTCTTTTTCTCAGCTGAATTAAAATTTTGTAAAGACGGCTTTTCCACACTTAAAGTTTACTTTGCAACGTTTAATTCAGCTAGGAGAATGGCAGAAAAAGAAAATATTCGCCTCTCTGTCTCTCCCAGCGGAATTAAAACTTTGCAAAGTAAACTTTGACTGTGAAAAAGCCGTCAAAGTATACTTTAAATTGGGGAAAATCCGTCTGGGTTTACTTTCTACTTTTTACGCGTCGCAAGCGTCATGAAAAAATTTAAGTTGTTTTTGATAGCCAAGGATGGCAAATTATATTCTATTTTCAATGTTATCGGTAAATATATTTCTATTGTAGATTACTTTTACCTTTTAGTCCTAAAAATCGTTTTTGACTAAAAAAAAACCTTTCGCAATAAAGTAGAAATATTTTCAAGAATAAAATACATAAAAATTAAATTTCTTAAACAATTTTTTCACCCACAAAATATGCATTTTAGTTGTCAATTACTTTTACTTACTGAGTCTCATTTCTGTTATGTTTATTTATTTTATTAATTTATCAAGAAAGTGCATAGAACGCGTGTTATGGACTTTCAGCCTTATATATATTTTTCACATTTTAATTGATATTGAAAAAACGACTGTATTGAAATGTTTCATTAGAATAAGGCCAGTTGCAATGTCAGCGACCGAAAAAGCTGAAATAGAAGCTTATAAGGAAGGTTAATCCAGTTGCGCTATAGCTGCAAAAGTTAGTAGGTGCAAAACTGTTGTTAATAATTTTCTACAAAATAAGGGTAGCTATGCAGAAAACATTTAAGATCGCACTTACCGTGCCACATCGCTGCGGGAGCGACGTTTAATACTAAGAAAAGCTTCTAATTCAGCTGCTTCTGTGAGCAAGATACTCTCTCAATTTGGTGTAAAAGCAAGTTTGACAACGGTTTGGTGAGTTATCAAAACATGTACACACTTGCAAAGAAAAAAAACTGCAAAAAGCCACCATTAAACGATTAACGAAAGGAAAATAGGATATAGTTCCGACGTGCCAAAATGACATGGAGTAGCGAATGGAGAACCGTAGTGTTTTCTCATGAAAAGGAAATTAATTTAGTAGGCCTCGACGGTTACAATTAATACTTCCATGATTTAAGAAAAGAACTCCGGTTTCAGACAAAACAGCATTCCCGCGGAGGTGGAGTAATGGTGTCTTAGTCACAGTTCACATTATGAAATTTTTCTTTCTGAAAGTGTTAGTTTGTGGTTGTACGGGGAGAGAAGTTTGGGAAGGGGTACACTCTTTCATGTACTTTGAAATTCTCTTGTGTTTTGTTATTCGTAACTGTCAACCTGAAAATGGCTGCAGCTTTATTTTTGATTTTCCTTCACTTTTCTTTTCTTTCGTGGTGGTGAGAGCAAAATTTGTGTACAAAAAAAAAGAATTTAAAGATAAACATGCAAAAATCTTGAATTACGTTACAAAAAAAATTCAATGTGTAGACATTAATGAAAGTTCAAAAGAGAATTAAAAAAATTTTAGAAAGAAAACTTTCATAGTCTGAACCGGGACCTACTACGGGTCATCTGAAATCGTTTTTGAGAACGCTGAAATAACAGCGGAATCGTACAAATGTGTTTTGGAATCAGTATTTCCACATTGGCTTTCAAGCAAGACTGGATCTCAAGGGAGGCTGCACAAAGTATTAAAGCGTACTCCTTTTCATATTCAGCCCAATTATAAACAGAAATTCTCATGAAATTTTTTTCATCATTTTACTCTAGTCCGTTTTTATAAACTGTGTAAAAGGGAGAAAAGACTAAAAAGCTGAAAAGTAGTTATTTTAAATATATTTAAGTTTGGGTTTTTTTATTTTAATAATTAAAATAAAAAGTTTTGACATTTTATAGCTTTATCACAGATGTAATTTACATGTTTGACTTTAAGTTTTTTATCTAAAGTGATACCTAGATATTTAATATCATCTTTGATGGGGATCACGTTTCCCCGACAGTACAAAAATTTAGTAGGAATATTTTGGCGATTTATTATATGGAAATATAATGGCGTTCGTTTACCATTTACTTTTATTTTCCACTTATTGAAATATTTTTGGCTTGTGGTAAGGCTCTCTTGCATTATTGCATTTGAAAGTTTCCCATTGCATATAAAAGCACTGTCATCAGCATAAAATGCTGCTTCCTGATTTCTGTGCACCTCAACATCAGACGTATACAATGAGTAGAGTATATGTGATAATACTGACCCTTGTGGCAATCCCGCTGGGATTCTTCTCTACAGAGAACACACAAATGTACGGTTTTTTAGAAAACTTTATATATCGTTAGCTAAAATCCAAAACCACGTAACTAACAAAAAATGAGAAATCGGTTTTTTGATTAATGATTCATTTTATAAGCGAAAAACGAAAGTACGTAACTACAAGTGCAATTATTATATAAACCAAAAGCACGTAACTACATACTTGTTTGTTAGAAATTGTCACTAACACATACTTGAATTTTTTCATTATATATCTTTATCATAGCTTTATAAACAATTCCAAAGCTCTCTTTTAAGCTGGTTTTAACAATTTTCTATAGGGACTATTTACTATAGTTGTTATTTGAAATTTTTACTTTGTTAATTTTAAAATATTTCAATTGGTTTTACTTTTTAAAGATATAATTATTTTGTTTCTTTATATGTACGTACATATGTATGTAACTGTTAACCTTAAAAGTGACAAAATGAGTTCGGAAAGTGAAATTGATTTTAAAAATAGTTTGGAAAGTTCTGTAATTAGTTCCAATAAAATTATAAACATTAAAAAGGAAAACAAAAATAAACGTATGTATGTATGTATGGCAAAAAATATCAGGGAATAAACGAAAATATAAGCGATGTACAAGCAAGGCCAATGAAGGGGCGATGTACTTCTACATTTTGCGAGAAAAGTCTTTAGGATCTTAAACCATCCTTTATACTATGAAATTCCATTTGAGAAGTATTTTATAGATTTTTTTTTTTTACAATTTTTCAAAAAAATAAATAAATAAAAAAAGTAATATATTGAATTAAAACTGAAAAACTTTCTTAATTATTCTACATTTTACGAATGCAAAACAAATTCTATTTAAATCTTAAATCTCCAAAGATTAAATTAAAAACGAACTTAAGCCAAACTAATTAAATAACTTTGGATCTTGAACAATTTTAATTGAAGTTACGTGTTTTTGTTGAAGGAAATATGAGTTCAAAAGCGTGTAACTCTTTGAAACATCAATATTAATAAATTGTTCTATATTTAGTAAATCTGCGACATTTGATTACCAACATTCTATTTATTTCTACTGAAAAATAATAAAAATGTTAGTTACGTGGTTTTGGAATGAGAAACCCAATGAATTGAGTTTGTATATCATTCCATCGTGCCAGATGGTATCAAAAGCCTTTTCTATATTGAGAAAAACAACCCCAGTACTCTTGCGATTTCTTTTGTTATCTTCGATATATTTCACAACACGCTTCATTTGGTGCATGGTAAATGTTCCTTATCCCCCGTCTTGTCTGGCAATAAATTCATTAACATATGTTGCAGCAAATGTCAAAATTATGTTATCTCCAGTGAAGACGCATCTTTTTCGTACTTGGCAATAATTGCCAATCATAAACCGTTTGACATTTATTAAGAAAAAAAAAAGAAAAGACGCGCCATAAAACAAGAAAAAGAAATTTTTTTCCAAAAGAATAAAATAAATTATTGAAAGATATTAAAAAGGCAAATTAAAAAGAAAATCTAATACTATACACAAAAATGCACAATTTCTTATATCAGGATGAGTTTTTCAGATGAAAATGTAAAAAGTCTTTCAGTTTCTCCTTCTTTGTTAGCGAACCTCTCTCTTTTTGAAATTTTGTAAATTGTGTTTTAACAAAGAAATAAGCAAAGCATAAAGGAATATTGTTCCGTTATTCTGCCGGCGTTATTACTTTATTGCCAACATATTTATTGCCAATCGAGACGGGGGCTTACGGAATCCAAACTGTTGGTGGTTAATAATATTATTTTGATCTTATCGGCCTATAGCTGGTGGATAGTTTGGGATCTTTTCCCTTTTTATGAATCGGTATAATTTTCGATTTTTTAAAGTACGGAGAAAGAAGCCATTAATTAAGCAACAATTAAATATTTTACTTAAAATATAATAAAAGCAATCTGGAATATTTTTTAGGATAATACTATTTATTAGGATAATACTATGTCTGCACAATTATACAAAGTTACTGTATTTAATTTATTTTGAAACAGTCCATAAATGGAAAAGGAAATCGGAGCGTGATCTGACTAAAATATTTGGGTGTGACTCTAAGTTTGAAAAATGGATATTGGAATTAGATAGTAAAATGTCTACTGTTGAGGGCTGTAAATGAAAATGGAAAGTAAATGTAATAGTTTAAATTACTGGAAAAATCTGGAAAAGGGCTTTTATTGAGGGTATGACCCAAAGAACACATTACGTAGAAAAAAGTTAAGATTCAACAGTGTTCAACCAAATACTTTTGGAATCATTATCTAGGATATTAACAGTTGTAATGAAGTCAAAAGCAAAGCAAATAAATTAATAAAAATTAATTTTCACATTGAGTATCAAAAAGTGTTTGCAAACAGTTTTATTTGTTGTGGGTTGAGCTATTTTACGCACATGCATTTCATTGGTGGTTATGACTTAAACCATATTCTTGAAAAGTTTCAAAACTCAACTTATACAACAACGTTAAAAAAGGAAATGAGAACGATTGGATCGATTGATATTAGACTTAAGGGTGTGGGCCATTTCTGGATTATTCGCATATCATTAGAAAATCTTGCTTCATTTTATTACATTACTTTCTTCGATCTTTTATTTAGAGTTTTATTGATGATTTTATTAAAAGTTTTGTCTTAGTTGTATTATTTAAGGGCCTTTCACACTATAATACTTTATATTAAGAGTTGTCAAAAACTGAAATAATACGTGCAAGTGTGATAGTGCGGAAGCAAAATGTTATTTAAATGACAAATAATAAGATAATAAATTTGACATACCATAAGACTTTGCCATTTTTAGAAATTTTTCTAAACGATAAGATTTTTAATTTCATCAGGGTTGAATTTTCATAAAAGCAAATTAAACAGTCGATTGTTTCGCCGCCGATAGCGTGCCGTCTCTGATGGGGGTTTTTTTTTGTCATACACATGCTCAAAATTTGGAATGTGTATCACACCCAACCCAATTATGAATAAAAATTCCCCGGGAGATTTCTCCCTTTTCCCAAAAAGGGGCTGTTCACACATATGTTCACATAAAGGGTGTCCCAACAAGAGCGCAATTTTTAAATTTTAAATAAAACACAGATATTTAAAAAAAATCGTGAAACTTTATTATATCGTAAAGTAGACAGAATGAAGTTATGTATGGAACAATATATCGTGGAGATGTCCGCCGCGGCTTTGCTGGCATGTACGCGATCTTTTAATGTAATTTTCAATGACCGTTTTGCATAAATGCTGCGGTATTTCATTAATGCAGCGTCCAATTTCCTCTTTTAAGGCTTGAGTCGTCGTCGGCTTATTCGCGTAAACCATCGACTTCAAAAAACCCCAAAGAAAAAATCTAATGGTGTTAAATCGCACGATCTAGGCGGCCAATTCTGATCTCCAAAACGCGAAATAACACGACCGGGAAATGACTGATGCAGCAATTGAATTGTTTCTCTGGCTGTATGACATGTGGCGCCGTCTTGCTGGAACCACATGCCCTCCACATTCATTTCTTCAATTCTAGGCAAGAAAAAACTGGTTATCATTTCACGATACCGAACACCATTGACTGTTTGCGCTTGACCTGCCTCATTTTCATAAAAAAAAGGTCCAATGATTCCTCCAGCCCAAAAACCACACCACACAGTGACACGTTGAAGATGCATTTGCTTCTCGTGAATCACTCGAGGATTTTCCTCACCCCAAATGGGACAATTATGCCTATTGACGAAACCATCAAGATGGAAATGGGCCTCGTCACTGAAGATGATTTTATCGGCAAAATCAGCATTTTCATGTTGTCTCTCCAATACCCAATTAACGAACTCCCTTCGCTGTCCATGGTCAGCTGGCTTCAGTTCCTGAGTCAATTGAACTTTGTATGCATGAAGATGCAAATCTTTCGTCAAAATTCGCTGCAAAGTGGATTTGGAGACACCAATTTGCTGAGCTCGGTATCGAATTGAGGTGGATGGAGTTTGAGCGACATCATCACGTACAGCTGCGACATTTTCGGTCGATCGACCTGGTCGATGGCGCGTTATTGTCTTTACATCACTAACAGACCCAGTTTCGGTAAATTTATCCATTAATCTCTTTACAGTTGACTCTTTTGGAGCATTATTGTGACCCCAAATTGATCGCAATTTACGAACTGTAGCCGCAAAACTTTCACCATTTTGGTAAAACAATTTCACAATGAGAATGCGTTGTTCATTCGTGTAGCGCTCCATTTTTACTAACCTCGTACCTTCTACTAGCAAACAATAACAATTGTTCAAATGTCAAACAATGACACTTCGAATGTTGCCAGATTTAAAAAATGCGTTCTTGTTGGGACACCCTTTATTAATTGTTCGCATAATCTCCCGGGGAATTTTTTATTCATAATCGGGCTGATCATGTCTCAAAATTACTGAAATGTTGTACTTTGATATATAGTATATATATATATATATATATATATATATATATATATATATATGTTCAATTCACAAGCTCGTATTAACCTGGTATGTGTCGTGTAATCGTCTAATTATACAATATTGTATTTTTGTTGGCAATTGTCATACAAAAGTGTATTATAATTATACGTTTGAATTTTATATGTTTTAGAAATGGTTGTATTGAGGCCAGGTATGGACAAATTCTTTTAAATATGCGATAAGTAAACCCAGAAAATACATTCTTCTTTATGATAAAGATATACATACATATATAAAAAAATTGTTTATCGCGAAAAAGTTATTAACTATTTCGCGTAAAATTTATCTGGTTTTATTTTGTTGTTCGACATAAATTAATTACTCACAATGAATTGACTACATTGAATTGACATTTAAAATACAGCAAAATGACGATACAACAAATTTGTCTGTTCACAAGCACATAAACAAATATCGTCTTTTTTGAACGATAAGCCATACGACTGAGCTTTTGAATTGAACAATAATTTAACTGGTAACATTTTAAAAGGCCGGCTACATGAAGAAACTGCTCAGCCGCCGCTTATTTCCTACTCATATTTTTCATTTTACTTGAGATCTGATAGTGTGAAAACAAAATGTAATTGCACGTTGGATTTTTCATAGTCGCAACAAATCTCTTTAGATTTCTTTCACACAAAATCCACTGTAAATCTTAAGACTTGTATGATATTGTGAAAGACCCTTTAGTGGTGTGGTATTGTTCATTCATCAAAAGAAAATAATATTTTCACACTTATAGCCAAAGTATTTTATTCAAGTACGCTTGATTCTACAATAACAAAAACAACCGGGATTTTGGTTTTGATATTTCCACCTTGACTTTCGAAAACAGCTGAAAGTAACATAAAGAAGTAATAGGTCTGTTCGTTTACTTGAAATTGTTAATTAAAGTGTTTAACTCCAAAAAATTTTAAGGAGAGTCAAAAGAGCAACAAACTGAGATACAAAAAATTCTTAATAGTGAAATTTTTACTTTTAAGATTTTTTAAAACAGCTATTTTGTGTTTCATCATATGATTTCAAAAAAGCCCAAGTTACAAAAATGTCAAAATCGACTTCTTGATAGATTACGATGCACCATATAAAAAAATTTTTACTTATTCCTTAAAACGAAATAATTATTATTATTATTATATGGCTATTACAGAACGTTTGTTCCTGTAGCCGAACGAAGAATATTCTTCCACGCGCTTCGACCTTCTGCGCTTCTTCTCCAATTTATTACACCAAGCTTTGAAATGTCTTCCTCCACCTGATCTTTCCATCTGAGTTTTGGCCTTCCTCTTCTGCGTGAACCATCACCAGGCGCGTATTCGAATGCCTTTTTAGCTGGAGCATTTTCTTCCATTCGCACAACATGACCTAACCAACGCAATCGTTGTAGTTTTATACGTTTCACAATGTCAATGTCGGCATACAGCTCATGGTTCATACGACACCGATATTCTCCGTCAATGCAGATGGGTCCATAGATTTTACGAAGAATTTTTCTCTCGAATACTCCAAGTACTGCCTCGTCTGCTTTCGCAAGTACCCATGCTTCAGAGCCATATAATAGCACGGGTAGTATCAGTGACTTGTAGAACGTGATTTTTGTCTGTCGAGAGATGGCTTTGCTCTTAAACTGCTTACTTAGTCCAAAGTAGCATCTATTAGCCAGTATAGTTCTTCTTTTAATTTCAAAACTGATGTTATTCCTTTTGTTTATAGCGGTGCCGAGGTAGATAAAATCGCTGACTATTTCAAAGTTGTAGTTTTCAACTTCCACTGTTGGCCCGAGTCTACTGGACGTCCTGTGCGTTGATACCATCAACTTGGTTTTATCTGCGTTTACCACCAGACCCACTTTGGCAGACTCTTTTTCGACTTTTTCAAAGGTGGCAGTCACTGCTCGCAATGTTCCACCCATGATGTCAATATCTTCGGCATATGCGAGTAGCATGTGTTGTTTTGTGTATAGTGTATAGAATCGCCTTTTCCAGCAGGATATTAAAGAGGTCACACGAGAGACTATCTCCTTGTCTGAAACCTCGCTTGGTACTGAATGGTTCGGAGAGGTTTTTTCCTATTTTGACTGAGGATCGCGTATCAGTAAGGCTCATTCTGCAAAGTCGTATAAGTTTTGCCGGGATACCAAACTCAGACATGGCCTGAAACACCTTTGATCGTATGGGACTGTCGAAGGCGGCTTTGTAGTCGACAAAAAGGTGGAATGTGTCGATTTGTTTCTCTTGGGTCTTTTCCAGGATTTGGCGTAGTGTAAATATCTGGTCGATGGTGGATTTGCCAGGTCTAAAGCCGCATTGATATGGCCCAATTATCTCTCCAACTTTAGATTTAAGTCTGTCACACAATACGCTCGAAACTATTTTATATGCAATGGGCAGGAGACTTATTCCTCTGCAGTTGGCACATATTGTCTTGTCTCCTTTTTTTGTGCACGGGGCATAGTATGCTGAGGTTCCAATCATCGGGCATGCGCTCTTCTTGCCAAATAGAACAAACAAGCTGATGCATGCGCCTTATCAGCATGTCACCGCCGGTCTTAAACAGCTCAGCTGGTAATCCATCGGCTCCTGCTGCCTTATTGTTCTTTAGCCGAGATACTGCTGCTTTCACCTCATTTTGGCAAGGCGGTATACACTCAATACCGTCATCCATCATTGGTTCTGAAGTATCTTCATCGCCGCTACAACCAGATACCAACAGTTCGGAAAAGTGATCTTTCCACATCCTCAGCACACTTTCTGTGTCAGTCACCAGATTACCTTCTTTATCTCTGCAGGAGAATGTGCCCTTACCAAAGCCTTGAATTTGATGTTTAACTCTTTGGTAAAATTTTCGGACATCATTTTAACTCCTGTACATCTCGATTCGCTCACACTCCCGCCTTTCCATTTCTCTCTTCTTTCGGAAAAGGCGTTTCTCTTCTCTCCTTTTCTCCCGATACCTCTCCTTTGCATTACGTGTTGCTACTGACTGCAACGTTGCCATATATGCAACATTTTTTGCTTCAGTAGCATTACGGCACTCCTGGTCATACCATGGGTTCTTTTGGGGAGGCCTTTGGTACCCAAGCACGGATTTTGCTGCATTTTCCATGGAGCGGGCAATGATTTGCCATTGTGCTGTTACATTATCGGGACGAGGAGAGCTTTCTTCTAACAGTTGGGTCAGTCGAGTGGAGTATGCCGTAGCTGTCTGTTGTGTCTGCAGCTTTCCGACGTTTAGCTCCCTTGCTGTGTCAGTTCGTACGTTTCTCGCTACACTTAGACGGGTGCGAACCTTTGCTGCTACAAGGTAGTGATCCGAATCTATGTTGGCTCCTCGGATCGTTCGTACGTCCAACACGCTGGATGAATGCCTTCCATCTATCACAACATGATCAATTTGGTTTCTCGTTTTTTGATCCGGGGACAACCACGTGGCCTTATGTATGTCGAGATGTTTAAATCTGGTGCTGCTAACTACCATATTTTTCGCCGCTGCGAAGTCTATTAGCCTCATTCCGTTATCGGATGTATCTTCGTGAAGGCTAAATTTACCGACTGTTGGACCAAAGATATTCTCCCTTCCTATTTCAGCATTAAAATCCCCTAGAACTAATCTCCGGCTTACCACAAATCCACAGCCAAACTCATGTCTAGTTTTATGGCAGCTATAGTACAGTGCGTCGCCTTTGGGTGTTGTTGTGACGCCTGTCCCATTCCATCGCAATTCCTGTAAGGCGGTAATATCGGTTTTGTACTTCAAGTACGTCCGCCAGTGCGTACACTGCACCGTCTCTATAGAGAGTTCTTACATTCCAGGTGCATATACGCAGATCGTGGTCCTTAAAACGTTTGCGGGGGTCGTCATCATTAGAGGAGTTCATTAAATTTCTTCTTCGCTTTTTCATAGTAATAATTTTGTTTACAAGGGTGGGCTACTAACCCGACGCCTCAACCCACTTTTTATCGTTCTTTAGGATGAACGCGCGGCACATTTTTGCTCACTAACCTTATCGGATGATAAAGGTAGCTACCCCAGGAGGCACCACGAGGATGTTTGTGTCCACAATTGGGATGAAGGAGTGACCGAGATAGGCCTGGATTTTGCCATGTTAAAACCAATCAGAGCCGTTACTCGGCGTCCAACTTCCCCTACGCCACCCTAAAACGAAATAAGCTTAAAATTAAAAAAAAAAAGTATAAAAAAATAAAAATCATTGCCCGATCGTCCAATACGATATCAAAGGATTTTATCGGCTTTATCTGACATTTGACATCATTTGTGCTGATACGGCCAGAACGAAACTCAGTAAACCACTTTTTAATAATTTAAAATGGTGCAGAGTCCCCATAGTCATTATCAAGCTTTTCTTTGGCTTCTATAATGATATCTTTACTTAAATATTTCACTTTTTTCATTTTAAAACTAACGAAGTTGTGTACTTTCAATGGCCATCAAACGCAAAGTAATAGACGCAGCTTCCTCAAAATTCGTCAACAGTCTAGTAATATATAACCGATGACGGGACCATTGGTGGGTTCAAGGTTGGAGCTTTGGAAATATAAAAAAACACGGAATTATCAAACTTAATATTAAAAATTTTTCTTTCTATTTCCAAATGCGTCAACACAATACCAAAAAAATTTGGGATTGTCTATCCGTTGTCGAAAACAACTGACTACTACTGACAGGCTCTTGTTATTTTGTAGACCTTACAGAGCAGAAGTACACTTTCATTCGCATAAAATTGTTCTCGAGATCGAGTAGACAAGCTTCAATTTTTTGGTGTTGTGTTGACGTGACGTCGATGTCGCCAAATGGAATAAGGGTGAATAACTTGCTGCCAATAGTAGTCAATTGTTGTCGACAGAGACAAAAACTGCAATGCATCAAGTAGACCTGTGAAGTCTGTCGTGTCATCAATAAGTCAGTTGATTTCCATATTATTTGAACTTAATTTATATTGCTACGAAAATTGATATCGTTTTGTCTGATCAATGTCCTAGATTGATTTAATTATTTGTTAGCGTTCAGTACATTATCCTTTTTTCAATAACACTGTTTAACTTCACAATTTTTTACACTTATTTAATTTTCAAGTTTTTAGAATTTATGTGATGAATAAAAAATTTGTCGTACAATATTCTTCGAGTCAAGCCCTTTCATGTGATAGGCTGTAAAAAAATATATGTAATCCACCATTATGTTGGCGGCCATATTGAATTTGCAATTTCTTTCAATTCTACTGGTCAAGCCCTTTTATTTAATACCTATAGTGACGGAGATGTGAAAAATTTTGGCATTTTGTGTAAATATGCAACTTTTTAGAAGATTATTGTTATTAATCTTTTAAAATATTACTTATCGTTGGCAATGTCCAGATTTTCCTCTAAATAATTGATTAAAAATTATTTTTAGTTCCCGCTTGCGCGATTGCCTTCGATGCTTTCTCCATTTTTTCACCGTTAAAATTAAAGTGAAAAAAATTAGAGAAATGAAAATTTGACACTTCTTTGCACTGTTACACAGAACAAGAATCATATTACTGAGAAATTGTTCTTTTCATATAAAAACATTTGAATTTATTTATATTTTTTTCATTAAACAAGAATCGGAAACTATGAAAATATGAAAAAAAAATTTTCATTTCACAGTTTCACAGAACCAGAATCGACCCCCAGAGACATATTTCATATTAAAAAATGCAGATGACAAGGCTTTTCAAAATATTTACATATAAAATAGACTTCATAATCTCTATTCTTATAGAACAATTTTAAGTGAAAATATCTTGTATTTTTATATCATATATATTTGCACGGCAATAGCAACTACACGTATTGATGTTATTTTATGTTTATGATTCGCGAAGACATTTCAGACTAGTACACAATACTCACTCCCATCGCGAATCTCAAGGGTATAAATTCTAGGGAATAATTTATTTATTCCCATGAACATCGCCAATTGTTAGGGAATAAAATAAACATCTGTGGCAAGTCGAACATTCTATTGTGAATTGATGTAATTTTATTTTTACGAGTATTTTTTAAATTTTCTAAATAAATTATTATTATTAAGTAAAATGCATAGTATTTCGCTCTGTTTTTAGAAGAAGAAAAAAAATATTGGAGAAAATAAACAGGACGAAATTTAAGAGATGCATCAAATCTACTGTGTTTATCGGAAGTAATGTAAGTGAAAACATGAAGATTTCTTGGCGGTATTTATTTAAATAAATTCTTTGCAAGGTTCCAACAACATTTCAGAGTAAACAGAGTGGATTTCTAAATTTTTCCAGAAGTCAGTCACAGTTTCCTTCTTCTCTTTATGAAACCCTTTGGCAATGTCGGGATTTCCACACATTTATCCATCAATGTAGCCAGCTGTAGCTTGTTTGCATTTCCACTCCTTTTAATAATCAAATCAAACAATTAAAAACAACTACATATATACATTAAAAAAATTACAAGAAAACTACTTACATTGTGCTTCCTTTTTTATTCGCAATCAAAATGTTTGTGGAAAAAGTTACATATTCGCGATAGGGGTGAATATATTTAATTTTCTTTACAACCTTTAAATAGGTTTCAAAGCCTACTATGATTATACTTTTGTCATTTTTGAAATTCTCATTGGTTTTTAAAATATTTTTGTATAAGGGGTTTGAAGCTATTTATGAATATGATTTAAGGTCTGATGATTTGTATGTATGTTATAGAATAGCTTAAAACCCTTAACAAACAAAATAACAAATATATTCGAGATAATTAATGTTTGTATTCGAGATATCGAAAAACGCGTTAGGTATTTAAAAAGCGGACACATTCATTATATATAATCGATCCAACTTTTTTTTTATTTTGTCATGCAGCTAACCAATAGCCAGCCACCCCATGATATGTAGACAAAACCGTAGTCGATCTGATAGCAATTACACATGCAAGTAGTGGCATGCCATTGATGTATATGTACGTATTATCAACGAAAAATTGTTCGAAAAACTCGAAACTCTTGCCACCAGCTTTTACACATGCGAGTGCAAGTTCATTTTTCAAATGTCGAAGGGTAAACTTGAGAACATTTTTGCAATTGCTTCCATTTTAACTTTTTGTTTTGTTTACAAAATAGAGTTGCCGACTTAATCATATAGGAACATTTTTGGGGAAACAGTTAACATTTATTATTATTTTAATGATATTAATGCTCTATAATTACCAGACTGGCGTTTTGTGTGTGCATTTGAATAAAATGTCTTAATTATGTGGTTTTCATGAATAACAGCCTATGTTAAATTTTTATCATTTCAAATAAATGATACTAAATTGTTACATTTAAATGCTTTTTTAAAAGGTAAAATAAAACTTTGAAAAATACAGACCTATATTACGTTTTTCTAACACAGCAACACAACTTCTACATTTTCTTTAAATAAGTTTGAACACTAACGTAGTATGTTGACAAATATCGGTTTTCTGAAAAATTTCTTTCTTATTTAAAAACACAGCCCAACAGACATCATTTTTTCTGAACACATTTGAATTTGTTTAGTTTGATATTTGTTTAGTTAAAAACTAATCACAATCAATTGGGTGTTTTTTTTTTCATTTGTGTGCTCATAACTGACATTATTTTCGTTCAGCAATAATCATTTATATCGAAATAATTTGTTTTTTAGAACACGATTTCGTTGTCTAAAATGGTTTGTTTTTTCATATTGCTGTGGGATCTGATCCATAAATAAATATGTAGTAAAAACTAATTGTAATACTGTCAATACTGAGATCATAGCTTCAAAAATAACTTATTTTGGATCCCCTGTAAAATTTGATTTTTAGACATGCGCTGTTATTCATGAAAACCACAAAATTATTCATTTTAACAAGATGAAACTTTAATTACAGTTTTTTACAGTTTTATAGTAATCCAGGTTGCATTAAATGTAGAACAGGGTAACATTGTTTATCATTTTGACATTTTGTGGCATGCAAGTGCCAAATTTTCACTCGCATGCAAATTTGGCTGCCATTGCGAAAAATATGGGTGTAAACGCTAAGTTAAGGAGATTACAAGATCCTAAATTGATATTTTATGTAATCGTGATTTTATGGTTTTGGAAGAAGGCGAACATGCGAGTTTTTTCACGTTCAAATAATTTACTATTGCAACTTTAAGGAAAATTTAAATATATCTAGGGGAAAAAATTCTAAAAAAAAATCGAATTTCCGAAATTTCGTTATATATTTTTATTTGTTTAGATTTTATTAAAAAAATTAATTTTGCTTGGAAAGTAGTAGTTATTTTTCAAGTTTAGTATTTTTTTTGAAAAATAATAGTAATTTTAAATGTTTTATTTTTTGCTTATAATATAATACTTAATTAAGATTTATTTTTTGCTTGGAAAAATACTTTACCATTGTTTCATTTAGTTTTTGTCAATCAACAACATAACTTATTTGTCAATATTTTATTTGCCCTAAAACTAATAGCTAGTATTTGTTAAATTAAACATTTTTATTTTCGAAGCAAAAAACTTTAAAAGTAATTTTTTGAATAAAACATAACCGCTACGGTCCCTGCTATTTATTTAGATAAGCGGATTTCACGTTACACATCTATTAGTATACTTACTACGATTTTACACTACAAAGTAAAAGAGAATCGGCTGTTTTTGGTTTGTTTTGTTTTTCGTCAATATTTCACTCTGGTAAATTCAACACACTTGTTTAATACATCTTTTTATGATGTTTTTTTTTCTGTAAATTGTAGTTCAATACATTTTGTTGTTGCCGTTTTGTAAATATTGGTACTTTAACCCTCCGTTATTATCGTATATTTCACCTACTTCGTTACTATCATTGGATGTGATCCACCCATGCCTTTTAAGTGGCTGCGTTTCTTAACTGTACAATTAAAATATACAAAAAATGTAATTTTATAAAATAATGAGCACTAAAATACCGAACAAACTTAGTTTTATTCATACATATATATATCTATTATTTTATTTCAAATTATATATAATTATAATTATAAAAAAAAAGCTAATCCTCTGCGCGTTTCTGATTTTGAAAGCTGACAAGATAAAGAAAAAATGTTATTTTGAGCTAATTACCAACAAAATTTCAATTACTAATTAAATCCATCAAACATATCATGGTTTTCTAAATTTTTTTGCAATACTGAGTTTGAAGATCAATAGCAATTAATAGATAGTGGGTGGCTGTGACTTTTGCAAACAAGAATTTCACATTTGCAGCATGCTGTTTTTTCCGTACCTGACAAGGATTTTGTTTAGGCCTTTTGGCTGGTGGTGATATGTTTTCTGGATCATTCTGCTTTCTACAAAGTTGTTTAGTAAATTTTTGACAGCTTATTTTGATATTTAGCAATGTCTCAATTTCGCCACCTTTTTCCATATGTGGTGCAATAAGCCTAAAAGCAAGATCTTTGATGAAAAGTGAACGGTTTTTGTATTTTAGTGGTGGATTTTGAGTGCACAACAAAACAATACGCGCATTTATGACAGCCACATTCAGCAAAGAATAGAATATTACCAGAGGGCAGCGATTATAATTTCTAGCTACGTTATATGTAGAACCTAACTGGTCAGTCGTAGACTCCTATTTTGATTTTGTTATAAACCTCAATTATTTGTGGCAAACACCTTGGAGCACCTATCTGCTTACAATCTCTTTGCATGGTAGAGAGCAATATAACACTCATTTCTTTTTGGAATATACGATAAAATCGTGCATTTCTTATATTAGTCATCGCACAAAATGTAATCGCTGCAAAAATGTACAAGTTTACTATCGATGTTTGTAAACCACCCAAGGTCTTTTTAAAATAATTTTTTTAAATATAATCTCGCATTAATGTAGCAGAATATACTTCTAAATATAAAAAACCATTCAAAGGTGGATTGCATCATAATAAAAGGATGATTTTCCTGAAAAATTTATATAATTTACTTACAAGTTCAGCCTTTTGGGTGGAATCCACCCAGACGATAGTAACGCAGTGTTAAATACATTACCAAGGTTTACAGGGGAGCTTTACTAACAAAAATGAAACCGCTTATATCTATATTCTATATAGTCAGCTGAAATCCAAAACACTTTCTTTACGTACTTTCGGTTTTCGCTTATAAAATGTCTAATTTTTATTATACGAGAGTAAAAAATGCTGGGGGCATGGATGTTGATGATATGCATTATAATCATTAAAAAACCGATTTCTCATTTTTTGTTAGTCACGTGTTTTTGGATTTTAGCTAACGATATGTACATATATCTTCCATTTAATATATAAATAGGCGAAGACAAATTTTTAGATCCGTTTTTCTCCTCTGTTTGCCAACCGATTTTCTTTATTATTTTACCAAATCGTAAACATTGTATTAATGAAATAAAATAGCCTTAAAGTTGACACCACTAAAAATGCTAAAAATACATACATACATTCACTTATGTAAGTATTGGTTCAAGTAAAAACATAAGCAAATTACTTAAGTAATGAGAGTGTATGTATATGAGTAATTTAAAAAAAATTTTTTCTGCAAATGAGTCAAGTTCATGGTACAATTATTACAGGTACTAGCGATTTTACAATAAATCACAACCCTGCAGATAATATTGGACTACGCGATCCATTATAGCTCAAACGGACTAGTTAGAACATAGCCCTATGTAATGCAGTCATGGAGTGTCATTTTCAAACCAGAACTTATTGCTATACGACAATTGTTCGTGCTTTCACTCTACTCGTGCTTTTACTCTTTCCGAACGAACTACATGTTCGTGGTCCTTTTTTAATGACGTGGAGTAGTTTTTGTGTTAGTTCGATGTAATGCAAACTTGGACCATATGGTCTAGCCCAAGGACATCGCAATGTTAAATAGACCATGTTTTCTTCATACATGTCGTTTATGGAGTATAGTTTACATGCATGTTTGGACTAGTCGCGTTATCTGCATGGTAGTAGAAACCATAACTGAAAGTGTACTTTTTTTGCATTAAATGTTGTATATGACATAAGACACTGAAAATGCCAGTGTTACATATGCTAAATTGTTTACCATTTGTTTTGTCTTATTAACCCTGGATACTTTTCCCTCCATTCTTCTCGGAAACCAGCACTGTATGTTTTTATTTTCCAAAAATGTTTTAATTATAAATTAAAAATATATAAACGAATATCAAATGATTTATATACCTCTTGGGTAAACTTTGTTATTTGTAAATGCAGCCGATTTTGGTTGTAAAATGCAAGCAAAACTCTTATTGAGATGATTTTGACATACGCACTAGAATTGAAGGTGATGACATTTCTATTTACAACAACATCAATTGTGCAACAAACACATGATTATCAAAGTCTGTTATCAAAATGATCACATCACAAAAATTTTTTTACCATTACGTTGAAAGTATTGGCAACGTATTAAGAATTGAAATAAAAAATGCGGGGGTACCGTGGTATTTTTAAAATTAAAAAGTACTGAAAAAAGTACTAAAGTACTGAATTTTTCAACACTGGTAGAAACATACATCGTTTATGTCAAAATCTGTTGGCTCTGTGACGCACACATTCTCAAATTTACTAAGTCAGCAATGCTATTAGAGTTAGCTGTATTGTTGTACCATGGTCAAGTTGAAAAAGAAAAAGAGATCAGAATTGAAAGAGAAGAGAATTAAAAATGGATGTACATGTTCATGAAGTATGGATGTGTTAGCTTCAAGCAACAACTTAACAAAATAAATGTGCGTGTTTGTAAGAAAATTTATTTTGTTTATTGTTTTTGCCAGGGGAAGTTAATGAGAAATTAGGTAGTTTTTTTTCTCTTTAAATGAATGCAACTAAAATAGGTATACTACGTTTAAACTGGCGGTTGAATTTCGACCATTAGGCAAGCTCTATTTATAGTATATATGTTTTTTTTATCATTTTATTTAATTAATTAGCATTTACTTGTTAAATTTTTAAGTGTTTTTGTTTCAAATATACAAAACTGAAATATTTTACCTCATAAAATATCTGTTTTATTTTCCACAAAAAATTTCTAACCCCCAGAAATCCGGTGATCTCTCAAGTATACACGGATTCAGGAAAATCTGTGATACATTTTGCGACAACACGGCGGTTTTAAAAATAGATAATCCATATGAAAGTAAACATTTGTAAATTGTAATTCCTATTTTGATTATTTCCCATCGAACAGCGTTATTCGGAATGAGCTTTCTCATTAATAACCTAAAAAAAGGAGCAACAAACCATTTTATAATATAAATATCAAGATAAGTTTTTAGTGATGTTACCTTATTGTTTCAAATTATGTCCCGAATTTTTTTTTATCATTCATATTTCCATATCCCTACTTTGGACAATTATGCTGTTTTCCTAAACCCATGTTGCATTACAGCAATAGATCGCAACATCTTCCTACCGTAACCCAGATAATTTGTCAACGTATCTTGTTTCCGATGGCAACACCTTCTCACTTAATAAACAGTCAAAATGTTCTTCATGTGCTTAATCCTAGCAGTTCATGTGCTTAATCCTAGCAGGCAATTGAGAAAATCCACGCTCATGGTTATGCTCAGTACTCTTTGAATCATTTAAATCTTAAAAGAGAAGCTGTTTGCAATTTCATTCATAACTTACCATCAATCCATAGGTGGGTTCGATTACTTCTACAGTAAAATACAGTAAATGGGCAGTTACTGAGTAAACTGAAAAATTTACTCTCAAAAAAAGGTGATTGCAAACAAATGTAGTATTGAATTTTTTACACTTTTGACTACTCAACTCCTTTTCGTTTGACTTCGGTATAATTATTAAACTTTTCAGACATTATTGAAAACATTTGCAACTTCTTTATTAAAATTTTACAAAAAAAATCAATATAGTCGCTGTCGCGGTCCATCTGTGAGCTCCAATTTCCGCATACTTTTTCCAGCATTTTGGCCGGTATCTCACCAACCGCAGCTGTAAAGTTATCTTGTTATCTTGTAGGGCTGGAATTGTGTGGTGGCTAAACACGAGAGACTTCAGTATCCCACAAGTCGCATGATCTTGTCGGTTATCTTTCTTTTCAAATTCTTTGATTATTTTTGAGATTGCAACAATTTGTTAGCCTTGGTCTAGCGGCGGGAATTCATTATAAAATGACAAAGCAAACTAAAATCGAAAGAAAACATCGAAAGTAAAATACTTCTCCACAATATTTTGTTAATTTATTTAAATGGATTTAAATATGGCTGATAACTTTTGTCCAGATTCCTTAAGAAATCTAATCCTGTATTTAGTTGCTAGTTTGGTTTTTGTTTTTCCTTTGCAATTTATTTCGATATAAAGTAGATAGTGTTACAAAATTTAAAACTTTGTTATGTCGTACTTTCGTTATACCGAGCTTTAACTGTACAAAATTGAAATAATATTCGTAGGTCATTTGATAAAGCCTTCTTCCAAAACCATAAAATCACGATTACATAAAATATCAATTTAGGATCTTGTAATCTCCTTAACTTAGCGTTTACACCCATATTTTTCGCAATGGCAGCCAAATTTGCATGCGAGTGAAAATTTGGCACTTGCATGCCACAAAATGTCAAAATGATAAACAATGTTACCCTGTTCTACATTTAATGCAACCTGGATTACTATAAAACTGTAAAAAACTGTAATTAAAGTTTCATCTTGTTAAAATGAATAATTTTGTGGTTTTCATGAATAACAGCGCATGTCTAAAAATCAAATTTTACAGGGGATCCAAAATAAGTTATTTTTGAAGCTATGATCTCAGTATTGACAGTATTACAATTAGTTTTTACTACATATTTATTTATGGATCAGATCCCACAGCAATATGAAAAAACAAACCATTTTAGACAACGAAATCGTGTTCTAAAAAACAAATTATTTCGATATAAATGATTATTGCTGAACGAAAATAATGTCAGTTATGAGCACACAAATGAAAAAAAAAACACCCAATTGATTGTGATTAGTTTTTAACTAAACAAATATCAAACTAAACAAATTCAAATGTGTTCAGAAAAAATGATGTCTGTTGGGCTGTGTTTTTAAATAAGAAAGAAATTTTTCAGAAAACCGATATTTGTCAACATACTACGTTAGTGTTCAAACTTATTTAAAGAAAATGTAGAAGTTGTGTTGCTGTGTTAGAAAAACGTAATATAGGTCTGTATTTTTCAAAGTTTTATTTTACCTTTTAAAAAAGCATTTAAATGTAACAATTTAGTATCATTTATTTGAAATGATAAAAATTTAACATAGGCTGTTATTCATGAAAACCACATAATTAAGACATTTTATTCAAATGCACACACAAAACGCCAGTCTGGTAATTATAGAGCATTAATATCATTAAAATAATAATAAATGTTAACTGTTTCCCCAAAAATGTTCCTATATGATTAAGTCGGCAACTCTATTTTGTAAACAAAACAAAAAGTTAAAATGGAAGCAATTGCAAAAATGTTCTCAAGTTTACCCTTCGACATTTGAAAAATGAACTTGCACTCGCATGTGTAAAAGCTGGTGGCAAGAGTTTCGAGTTTTTCGAACAATTTTTCGTTGATAATACGTACATATACATCAATGGCATGCCACTACTTGCATGTGTAATTGCTATCAGATCGACTACGGTTTTGTCTACATATCATGGGGTGGCTGGCTATTGGTTAGCTGCATGACAAAATAAAAAAAAAGTTGGATCGATTATATATAATGAATGTGTCCGCTTTTTAAATACCTAACGCGTTTTTCGATATCTCGAATACAAACATTAATTATCTCGAATATATTTGTTATTTTGTTTGTTAAGGGTTTTAAGCTATTCTATAACATACATACAAATCATCAGACCTTAAATCATATTCATAAATAGCTTCAAACCCCTTATACAAAAATATTTTAAAAACCAATGAGAATTTCAAAAATGACAAAAGTATAATCATAGTAGGCTTTGAAACCTATTTAAAGGTTGTAAAGAAAATTAAATATATTCACCCCTATCGCGAATATGTAACTTTTTCCACAAACATTTTGATTGCGAATAAAAAAGGAAGCACAATGTAAGTAGTTTTCTTGTAATTTTTTTAATGTATATATGTAGTTGTTTTTAATTGTTTGATTTGATTATTAAAAGGAGTGGAAATGCAAACAAGCTACAGCTGGCTACATTGGTGGATATAATGTGTGGAAATCCCGACATTGCCAAAGGGTTTCATAAAGAGAAGAAGGAAACTGTGACTGACTTCAGGAACAATTTAGAAATCCACTCTGTTCACTCTGAAACGTTGTTGGAACCTTGCAAAGAATTTATTTAAATAAATACCGCCAACAATTCTTCATATTTTCACTTACATTACTTCCGATAAACACAGTGGATTTGGTGCATCTCTCAATTTTCGTCCTTTTATTTTCTCCAATAATTTTTTTTCTTCTAATAACATAAATCAGAGCGAAATACTATTACTGAATTACTGAATAATAATAATTTATTTAGAAAATTGAAAAAATACTCGTAAAAATAAAATTACATCAATTCACAATAGAATGCTCGACTTGCCACAGATGTTTATTTTATTCCCTAACAATTGGGGATGCCAATTTCTTGTTCATGCTAATAAATAAATTATTCCTTTGAGATTCGCGATAGGGGTGATTGATGGGATTTTACACATGCAGGTATCTACTGGCATGCAATTGATGTATACGTATTATCAACGAAAAATATGTAAAAAAAAGTGGAATCTCGTGCAAATAGTTTTTCTGTTTACACATGGTAGTGCCTTTTAACTTTTTGTTTTGTTTACGAAATTGAGCTACCAAGTTAATTATATATGAACATTTTTGAGGAAACGGTTAACATTTATTATTGTTAATAGTACATACATATGTATTAATTTAATTATATTAATGCTCTAAATATAATTAACACAGTTGCGTTTTGCATGTGCATCAGAAGATATAAGTCTTAATTATTCATTTAACAAGATAAAACTATAATTACAGTTTTACAGTAATCCAGCAAATCTGCATTCAATGCATTTGGGAGATTATTTGACAAGCGCGACCAGTTCGCGACATTTTTTAATCGTCCAGACGATTGTTGGAGTAAATTTACTTTATACGCTTTCAAATGCTGCTTTTGCGACTCATTCTGACGGTTGTTGGCGATAGTTGAGCGAATTTAATCGTTATGATTACATGGAGAGTGATGATAAAAAGTGTTCGTTTGATTAAAGAGTTTTCTTTTAAATAGAAGTATTTTTAAATTAAAACGATTTTTAAATTAAAATGATTTTTAAATTAACTGCCTGTTTTTGGAAAATGAAAACAAAATTGTGAGTGAGAATTTATATTGAAAACAAAAACAAACTTTCGTATTTTATTGTTGTTTTCAATATTAATTCTCACTCACAATTTTGTTTTCATTTTCTAAAAACAAGCAGTAAAATATAATGAAAAAATATTAAAAAATATAAAACACGAAAAAAAACTTTATTTAAAAGAGTCACACGATTCTTTTCCGCGCAACGTAGAAGACTCATTACGGACTTTATTCAAGGGTCGTTTGAAGTAAGAATAAGAGTCTTACACGATTCTATTAGGCGCATCGTAGACGAGACAACTCATATGGAAGAGTCGCCATCTTGACGCAGTTTCAGAGGAGTATTTGAGCCAAAAAGCTGACAAAAATTATTAAACGTGTTTTTTGAATTGAAAGATTGAGTTGTTATTATAGTTTTAGGTGTAATTTGCTATAAAAAAAACTACTGGCAGATTTTTTGTTATTTTTATAATACTTAACACGGTAAAAAGTTATAGTAATTAAAAACGTCGAAATCATTATCATATGTCCCCATGTCTTTGAGATTTTGAAATTTCGCATAATTTTCTAACTAAAAACTGCAATTTCTCGTATTATTTGGAATAACTGTAATCTTGTGTAAACTTATTCACGTTAGTTCTAGAAGTTACAAAACGGTTCTGATAACAATTGTATGCAATAACAAATATATGGATATGTATTTTTATAAGTATGTTTTTATGCGTTAGGTAGTAAAGTGGTACTTGGGTGACCCATTTATTTTTTATGTGCCGATGTTTACTTATTTATAATCTAATTTTCTTATTAACGCTTTTAAAAGTTACTTTAGTTAGGTATGTACATATATTTTTCTAACAAATAATGTTATATAGAGAGCAGTTAAATAAAAAACTGTTATTGGGGTATGCGATATTCCCTTACAACTATTACCGATAATAAGCATTTAGCAAATTCATATTTATAGGCAGGTAATCACATTGTGAAGTGCTAAAATTGATGTGAATAACATTTAAAATCAATAATTAAAAAGACACAAAAGTTTATGACGTCAAAAAAGTATTTAAAAAAGTCCCTGATGAGCAAAAAAATTAAATTAGAAAATGTAAAAAATCATTAAAAATAATGACGCAAACTTACGCAAACTTTTTTCTTGGGTCTAAAATGAGAGATTCTAAATTTTATTGTGGTATAAAACGTATTTCTACATTTGCTACCTTCACTTTGAAAATCCTTGTTCTTTTTTTAAAGTGCATACATTTATTTATTTTTTTTTTAATTTTTAAAGAATTGATTCAATATTAATATTACAGATAATTTTTTTTAAATTTCAAAAATAGCTTTTGATCAAATCTTTCAATGAATAAAAATCAATGTAAAACCTATTCGTTTAGCCACAAAAAATATATATGTGTATAAACATCTTGAAACCGAAAAAAACGTTAAAAGCGCCTGTAATTTTCTTCACTTTCCTGACTTTAGCAGTGTCTCCTACAAATCGCGTTTTTTGGCATTCATTTATGACTCTAAAAATGGAATAACCTGGATATAACTAATTGTGAAATCTGCAATAAGATGTTCGCTTTGTCCCGGATCACACACTTTATCTTTTGTTGCTCAACTTTTTATTTTGTATGTGAAAGATGAGATAGAAACATATACAATTTGATTTTTTTTATTTATTTGTCTTTCTCGCACCAGAATTCAGAATTGAGGAACAAAAAACTGGGTTGTTTTTTCTATATTAACACCATTGTTTTTCCACACTTTTCCCACCTTCGTGGAGTAAGTATTGCATCAACCTGATTAGTACAACCCTGAAATATCTTATCTCGTTGAGAAATACCCGTCATTCGACAATCGCTAACGATCTTGAGTAGATAGCATTTATGTCGAAAAATTCATAGATATCTTCTATTATCATATATTACTTCAGCCAACTTGCCGCCCGTGAAATTGTCAAGGTTTTTCTTTGTTAGACTCACAACTGTCCGGAACTCTGAGTGAAACTTTAACACTGAAAATGTTCCGTCAATAATTTAATAATTAATTAAACAAAGATCTCACCATAATTAAAAATTTACGATATACAAATACCCGCCAACATATTTAGACTATCGGGGCCGAACGAATAAAATAGTCCACTAAATTAAAGTGACGAAATAGCGTAACTACCCAGTGTCATTATTATAGATCTAATATTGTTATGTTTTTCTAGTAAAAATTTAACACTTCTATTTGGTTGGAAACTTGTGTACAAAGAAAGAAGATGAACTGTTAGATAAGTTAAAGTTGCTGTAGCTCAGTGTTGCCACCAACGAAATGTTAAATTACACATGCATCATGCCAAAATTACACATGAAATTAATAATTAAACATGCTTTAATTTTTGTTTTTGCAAAATGACTTGCTTTGATTTGTTTATCTTAAATATTTGACTTTTTTGGTGTAATTCCAAATTTTTTTTTAATATTTGAGCATTCAAGGTCATTTAATAAAAGATTATTTTTTATATATTCCGACTTTTCGTTGGTATTTTCCAATATCTTCAGGGAATTTTTTTATTTTTGAAGATATATAATCTTCTGGAGACCAATTCTACATCATTCTCCTTAAAAATACCACAGTTTTGTTTTGTGTAAAAAAGGCAATCAAAAACAAAAATTTTAATAAATTTAAAGGAAAAAAATGCAAAACACGTTCATAAATAAATTAAAATATCACAGCCAATTATTTGTCGTCATCACAATAAAAAAAGTAGTGCTCAAAAACTACACAAAAGAATTAAAATTACACATGATATGTGTAATTACACATAAGGTGGCAACACTGCTGTAGCCGGTTGTAAGGGCTTCTATATATATATATATTAATATATTAATAGTACTACTAGGTGCTTTCTTTATTGTTTCGAGGCCTGTAATATTTTATTAGAATTTAATTAGGATTCGAATACATCGTGCGATTTACAGAACACCTATTTGGAAATTATTTGTTTTACGAAATCGCGCGATTTGAATTTGATCACTTGCTTGATTAAAGTCAATTCTTAATGACATAATCACCGCAAAGCATTGGCATATGTAAGTACGTATTGTGTCGGTTCTGGCATTTACTCCGAGCCGGACCACTGCAGTGTCACTCAGGCTGAAATAACGGCCATCTACACAGCCGCAAGATACATTCGGTATGGCGTAATATCTGGCAGGGATATTCAGATCATTACCGATAGTAGAATGTTTTCATCACATCAAAAATTATCCAAGAACCAGGATCATACATGGAAACTGTATTGCGGACGCGTTGGCGCATGCAGGCTCCACTTTAAATCGAATCGATTCTACATTTGACATGGTGTCTCTCTCCCAATGAGTAAGCAACTTATTGCACACAAGTTTCACCTTATTACCAATCAGAAATGGTTAGATGAAACTACCTGTAGGGAAACTAGGAAAATCTGGCTCATAATAGATGAAAAAAGGACTAGGGAGGCACTACAGCTGTCCAGACATCATATCAGAAACCTAATCGCGGTAATAACTGGCCACTAGCCTATTGGGAGGCACGCCCAAAGGTTAGGGCTTAATTATAATGTCATATGTAGAACCTGCGGCGATGAAGAAGAGGAAGAGTCGACGGAACATCTTTGTCATTGTCACGCTTTCGGAGATCTAAGACTTAAATTATTCGGTCGAAGAACCCATAGGGACAAAACTTGTCTCTCTAACATTGATTTAAACATGGTCCACTCCTTTATTGAATCAAACGTGAGAATATCAGCAGCCCGATAACATAGGACCCTTGTGAGACTGGGCAACATGGTAGCACAAGGGGAACTAATTGATGGACTCACGTGAGCAGCTGCTGTTTTTAAACTAACGAGGCGTAAAAAGTTAATTTATCGGATTAATTAAAATCGTTGGGAAAACTTTAATGTCGAGGCAAAAAATTGTTTTGAATAATTAAGAAAATTAATCTAAACTAGAAATCCCACATACTCGTACATGATACTGCAGCATTTGTTTAACGTTACTACGTTCCTTTAATATCGCAGAAGTATTCATTAACTACAAAAGATCTGAAGCAAAACCTAATTTAAGCTGGATTGAATTGCTCATAAATATTTGTGAAAACATTCTATTTAACAACACTTTGAATCAGGAAACGAAAATATCAGTTTTTTCCAAATTCAATTCAAAAAGTCAAACGGAAAGAGTTGGACTAATCGATATTTGAAAAAAAATCAGCTTTTAACTTTTATTCTTGGCCGAACATATATCGGTTAATTTTTTTACAGAAAAAATAAAAGTATGTAATTCTAGCATTTTTTTTATTATTGACCGACAAAATGTCGGTAGAATTTTGACTGTTATATTGACCGAAGAAATATCGCTGTTATCTATTGACTGAAAGAGAGACAGAAGTAGGAGATTGAAATCAGCGTTGTTAACTTTTTATAGCCAAAACGCGCTATTCACCTTCTCGAAACGGGCTAAATCATGGCGTTAACAGATATTCATAACCAATATTTGATGAAAGTCGATGCATATATTACAAAAAATTGAATATTTATTGAAACAAAATAATAACTATCTACATATGTATTTGTTTTGAAATTCATTCAGGTACAAAAGTAGATACTTACAACTATTAACAACATGTAGGAAGCTTAAAACGATAGCAAAACTTAAAATGTTCTTTGATATATCAATAAGAGTTTTAATGCGTTACATAAAATTATACGTGGTAACGTTAAAAATTTTAAATCAATAGTTCAGTCTTGTCTTGGTTAATATTAAACTTTTAGGGTCTTATTCATTATAAATTATAAAATTTTTATTAAAGGTTTATGAAACAGAAAATACACTGCCTGACTCATGTTCTGGCCACAAAACCGATTGTAAGTAATACTTCAAATTGTTATAGGATTCATTTGAATTTATTAACTTCTAAAAACGCGCCAATTCAGCGCATTTTTTATTAAACGCGCTGAAACAAATAATATCGCGTTTGGCTGAGTTAAAACGAGCTAAATCAAGCGCGAAACACGCTAAATTGGCAATACTAATTGAAATGCATGATAAGAAAAGTTAAGGTGCGAGGAAAGTCATAGATGAAGTTGAAGAGAAAGAGAGATTAGTGAAGAGGAAGAGAACGAAGGGGATATAGTTAAAAAACTAAAAAATACTCTTGTTGTGCACTAACAATAATAAAATGATCAAATTGATTTGTAATACAGTCGAATTTCCATAACTCGAATTTTCTCTAACACTAATAAATTCGATTGGCAGTAGTGTTAAGAGAGAAAATTACTTACAATTCTACTTCTGTAAGTCGAACTTCCATAACTCGAACGAAATTATATGCATATCGCACTTGATCAACAAGAGGGTATTAACTCGAAATTTTAAAATTTTCAACAGAAGCAAAACACTTTTTGATTTTACATCAAAGGTATATGAAAAATAGATTTTAAATCATCCGTTTCATTAGCGAAACATAGACAAAACAATGTGAAATTTTTACAGCTGCTACATATGAATATTAGAATGCAAGTTTTGGAGAAAAGTGAAAAAATTAAAATTTCGAGTTAATACCCTCTTGTTGATCAAGTGCGATATGAATTCTATAACTCGAAGTGATTTACTTACTTATCAGCTGGTTTGTTGCATTGTTTCGGAGGTTCCATCCTAAGCGGTACCGAGAGTGATGGCGAGGGTTCGGTGGAAGAAACTTTTCAGTAGCCTTCCAGAAATGATATAGAACATTCTTATCGAACATTCAATTTATATTTTAAACTACAACTGATGAGCACTATAATACTGTGTTCAGACATGCATTCTTAATTGAGTCAATATTCGGTTTATTCACAAAATTATTTTAGTGTTCAGATATACTAAATTTAGCTTACTCAATAATTATTTGAAAGTTAGAAAATAAAATTGTTTTTATTTTGATCATTGAAATTTGTTTTGAAAATTACAAAAATGGAAATAAATTCCTATTAAAAAAATTAATATTATGTACTAGAAACGCCGAGCGGTTGCGTTGACGTACTCGGTTCAGGAGACGGAGAGCACGCTGATAATAGCGGTGATTATGCACCAGGATACAAAGCCGTTTGTGAATTGGAAGCATCTGCATAATTTAAAAATATTTTTCTATAACGTTTTTTAAGTACATATGAATATACCAAATACCTGTACCGCTATGTAAAGTTCCACAACTTTACTTGTATATCCCGTGGAATAAAGAGTAACCCTGCTGGATGAGCTCATCAGCCATCTCTGCGTAGATGTGGCCATTTTTCCTGTGTCCACGAAGCCCATCCATTTCGCCTGCCTGCACCGCACTGGCCTCATTCCAGCACATTCTCTTCTTCTTAATTTTGACACCTACATATTTATTTAAAAAAGAAATTGGTTTATTTGTTTTTTTATTATAAATCATAGATTTAATAAACTTACCCTCAACTTTAATCGCCATACTTTTAACGTATTTTTTCAATATTTTCTTAACATTTGCCATTTTAGATAGTTTTGCTGACTAAACACACTTGTAAACAGTGTTTTATTTCAAGTTTTACTAAATTTTATAGCAATTTCGTACTTATTGAACTTATTAATTAATTAAATTTAAATTTTGTATGGAATATTGAGCTTAATAATGGTATTTATTGCGATAATCTTAATAAAGGTGTATGTCTGAACACCGTATAAGGCTTTGAATAATTTAGAGAATTTTTTTTTATTAAAAATAAAAAAAATAAATTTTCACTCACCAATTTTAGAATATTTTACTTCACTATACCTCCTTATTGCATATATGTATGTATGTATTTATGTTGTTTTCAGCAAGTGTCTGCTTTAAATTAAAAAAAATATATTTATCATTTAATATACGGACATAATTGCAATTGTTTTTTTTAACAAATAATTTCTATAACTCGAAGTTTTCGTAAGTGGATGATTTTAATTGTTGAACTACCATCGTCCATGTGTTTTGCTAATAGCAAAAGCGACACTATAAAAAGTGTGTTCATTATAAAAAGCAAAATAATAGCAATTCATGAAAGAGTGATTCTTATAGTAAATCTCGTTTTTTCTTTGTTTTACAGATAAATCTACAAAAAAAATCTTGCGGTAAAAAATATATAATTTCCGAGGACGAACGTGAATCCAAAAGCCCAGCAAAATATTGTAAAACTAATAAAAATTTAGATGAACAAAAGAAAACAGATGAACAAGGGTTTACGTCGGACAGTAGCAGCAATGATTTGCTGGAAAAATGTCCAATTTGTCTGCTAACATTTCGGCAGCAAGAAATCGGTTCACCATCGACATGTGAGCATATATTTTGTGCAAATTGTATTGAAGCTTGGTCAAGGAATGTCCAGACATGCCCTATTGATCGTATCGAATTTCAACGTATAATCGTACGAAAATCATATGAAAATCGCAATATTGTGCGTGAGATAAATGTTGATCCGAATGCCAAAAAAGAATTGGTGGTGGAAGACGACTTAGCTGAAGAGGAAGATGATGTAACAAACTGCGAAATATGTAATAGACCCGATCGGGAGGATGTTATGTTGTTATGTGATCATTGCAATCATGGTTATCATATGGATTGCGTATCACCACCATTATCTGAAGTACCCGAAGGTGCATGGTATTGCGATAATTGTGTAGATTCTGAGGACGAAGAGGATGAAGAAGATTTGAATATTCTTTATGAAGATATTCGAGATATGGGCATTCCGGAAGACAGGCTACGTGTTCGGGAAGTCCAGCAGCCTAGAATATTAAGAACTCGGCAGAATGAGCGCATTCGGGCTGCAATAATCAGACGTACAAGAGCTGTACTTGGCAGATTTGAGACAACAACAACTGCGAACACCTCAACTTCTACCACACAGCGAAGGTGTCCTCGTGTGACTACAACCAAAACTACTCGTCGTTCTGCAGTAAACAGAAAACGAAGCAGTGTAGCTGTACGTAAAACAAAGAGAGGTAGAAGACGACGTGCACGTCAACGCACTTATGTTGTTGAATACGATTTAAATAATTTCGATGAAAAATTCGCTATAAAAACCACGAAAAAGGTAATAAAAAGACGCAAACTCCGCTCCAAAGCAAGAAAATCGTCAAAAAGAGGAAGAAAAATTTCATCTGATGGAGTTCGCATGACTGCAAGTAAGCGATTAGCTGAGCAAATGGGTGTTAAGCATGATCCCACATATACTTCACAACTATCAGGAAGTACTAGTGGTTTGTCGTTGTTTGGAGGTGCTAATGATTTAGAATACTTTTCTGACAGCGACAATGATGGTAACATTGAAAGTGAAATTCACATCGAAACGGGACATGGAACAGCAGTGCAAACTTCAGTCCGTATTTCTAATTATGGCTCGCAAAGATCCCGTAAAGCTCTAATTTTGGGACGTCTGCAGCCAAGTCGTGGCATACGGGAACCGGTAGTAGATCAAAATAATTCTAATCCAGATATACTTTCAAGTATCATGAATATGCAAGATCGTTGGCATAGTGCTGCACGCAACTTAGAGAGTGTTCATATAAACTCGGATGGCACTTTAAATTTACCGAATTCAAATACGACGTCCTCGGAAAGTACTTCCTCTACACAAAAAGGTTTTGCAAAGGAAAAGAAATCTGACGGAAAACAGTCCGCGAATGGTCCAAGCTCAAGCGACATCAACCAAGCTCCAATGTATTCTCGCGGCGGTGGAAATGCAAATTTCAATAGAGGTGGAGGAGGAGGTTATAACAATCGATCTAACACTCAAAACAATTATCGAGGTGGAGGAGGCGGAAACCAATATCGCCATTCTACCGGTGGTGCTGGAAGTTCAGGGGGATTTGGAAGTAGCAATCCAAGTACCACTGGGGGAATCAACTTCAATATGGTTGGACGTGGTAATTTTAACTTCAGTAACAACCCGAATTACAATGTACCTCAAAGTCAGCAAAATAATGGTTCTCCATTCCAACAAAGAAATTTTAATCAACGTAATCAGCAAAATCAACAGCAAAATCAAAATAACCAGCGTAATAACAGCAACAATAGTAACGCCCAGCGTCATTCTTTACCATTCCTAAATAACCGAAATGATAACATTCAACAACAACAACAACAGCAACCACAAAATCAAATTAATCCTTATGGAGGAGGAATGCCACAAACATGTTTGCCACCACCATCACATTTACTTTTAAACCAACAGTCGCAGCAAAGTCTTCAAACGCCACTAAATGAAAACTCTTTATTTGGTGGTTTGCCACCACCAATGAGTATTCCACCACCTCATATGAATGTGGCTCCTCCAGTTCGTATGAGCGTACCTCCACCACCGGCTCCACCACCAGTCGTAATACCATCAGTGAATAGTTCATTGTTTCAACTTAATTCCGATTATGGCAATAACGACGACGATTCCAATTGTCCAAATTTTTCCATATATTCACATGAATCCCTGCAAGTTGCTAAATCATCGGAAACCTATCCAGTCAATACATCTGAAAGAGCTTCAAATATACCAAATATGGCCAAGGTATGATGTGTATTGTATTACTTTAGGTATTAAAGAGTTTTTTTTTTCAAAATGGAGTAGTATATTTTCAAATTTTATTGAAAATTGGTTTTAATATCTCTTCGTCGTTTTTTTATTAGTGGTCAATTTTTTTACTAAAATTAAATAATTGGTTGTTTTGATACGGATTTACAGAACACTATTTTACTTAAAATTATGTACTAAACAGGAGAAAGAAATATGTTATGATATTTAAATATACAAAATGATTTTCTTATAAAGTTTTTTTAACAATATCTATAGATATATCCTTCGATAATTGCTTATTCTATTGAACAATTGAGTTGTTCGTTCTATTAACGCTAATAACGTTGGTTTTTTTGTACTTTTTGAATTATTTGTGTGCTTTCCGACAATTTGAATGTTTCCATATTCTGAATATTTTTCATAACGATTTTATACTCAAGTCGAGCGACTTAATTGTCTAAAATCGACTTGAGTATAAAATTTTTATGAAAAACATTCAGTACTAAATTTTTTGGGCTTTTTTATCGGCTTTGTTATAACAAAAGTAAACAAATAAATAAATAAATAAATATATAAGAAAATGCGTACTCAAAGCTATTATTTTATTATTTATTTTACTTACTGCCAGTTTTTGAAAATAAAATAAAAATTTTCGGTTGGGAGCAAGGCGTATTAACTAGGTAAAATTATTAGTACAACAATTTTAACAGCAGACATTTTTTAGTTTGTTTCTGTCAAAAACAGATCGAGAAAAATATAAAGACATCCTATTTGACATTCAAAATATAAGGGAAAAAATAGTCAGCTGCCGTAATGTTGTCACCTGGTTATACGCCCTCGTTGGGAGTTTATATTGAAAAGAAAAACAAATTTGTTGTTGTTTATATATATGTAAATTCCCATACGAAAGTTTTTATTTTATTTTCAAAAGCTAGATCAAGATATATTAAAAACACGTATACTCGATAGTACAACAACAACATTACAAAAACCACTCGTATTTTGTTTTGGGAAAACGCGTCTAGGGATTACAATTACAAAATTATAATTGCTTTATTTTTAGTATTTTTCTTTTTTATTTTGAAAATTTTTAATTTTTTTAAGATACACAATTCAGTAAAGTAAACAAAACGATATTATTTTAACAATTTTGTATTAAAAGTAAAGAAATTTTGACAGCTCTGGAAGATAAACTAATATAATCTCCTGATCACTTAAGATTACCTGTTTTTAATATATCTTGATCTACATAGATATTAGTTTAGGTTAATTTGACTTATTTCTCAAGTTCTCTTTTTGATTTTAGAACATTTTCCGCTTTTACGCATCTCGGTATATATCAATGTTGCCAGAAGTAGGGCAAAATCCCTACATGTGGGATCTCTACCAGTAAAATAGGGAACAGCGCGGGGACTTTTTATTTGTCGCAAAATGTTTTTTTTTTCGGAAACGTGTTTTTTAAAATAAATACATAAAATTTTATTTTATCCTTTAAGTATAGACATAATTAAGCAGAAAATTAGAGAATAAGGCGATGAAGAATTAAAAAAAGTTATTGTTGGTGTGAAGTAGAAACCCAAGATTTTGCAAAAGAAATTGTTAGACGTATGTATGTATGTATATTTACATTATCTCTTTACGATTACACAACAATTCAAAAAGGGGCTTCATGAAACAAATCCCCCAAATTTGCTCAATTGCACAAATGCTACATTTAAAACAAAAACAAAATTTTGAGCTTTTGTTTTTCTAGTGTAATTGCACGAAAGAGATTTTTCTTTCAGTTAAAATTTTAGCGGTAAAATTAAAAATTACCGCTCTTCGAAAATATTGATATTACCACTTAAATCTTCTATTTATGAACCGATTTTTGCCAAACTTTTTTACTTGAAATTGCATGCATGCAACTTGGTCCCATATAAAACTAAGTAGAAATCGTATAGAAGAATATCGATTATCACTAACTCCACCATTTTGGACGGATTTTCAGTGGATTTAGAAGAATTTCTTCACGTAATGACCTTTTTAAGTTTTACCGATTTTTAACTTACGGTAGCTTTGGCTGCAAAATTTTTCATTTTACTCACAACTTAACGAAGAATAAAATAACATTTGTGAGTACACAAGATATTTATATGATATTGTAGGGTAAGACGATTAATTCTGCGTTATTAACATAAAAATCGCCATATCTTAGTTATCACTATATTGCAGCAAAGGCTCGATATGACTTAACAGGTTTCTGAATGTCGTTTTTTATAGTTTGCAAATTTTGTGGTATTTTTCAAACAATCTCAAAGCTTTCCTCTGATTTAGATAATCGGCCTTGTCGTAAATAAAATGATTAAATTGTTGCAATAATACTTTCTTAATAAGAATTATTTGAAGTTATCAACAAATTTCTGAAACTAAAAAGATGAGTAAAGTAAGATTTAAACTTGAGTCAAAAAATTCCTTTCAACACATCACATAATTTTAAAAATTTCGTGTGACTTTCGATAGGAATTCAAGAAGTATGGAACTCAATAAAAAATGAATGATACCGATGAAGGTATGAGCCGAAGATTCCATGCAGCAATAACTGAATCTCAAAAGCGTTCTGGAAAAGTAGAGTATTAAGGTGGATCCGCCCATTTGTTTCGAACAAAATTTTATAGACTGAGATTTTTCTGTAAAACGATTAACTCGTTTGAAAAAAATTTCCAGACTATGAAGGGCACCATATGAAATATATATAGCCCTATTCTGAATGTATTTTATTTCAAATCTTGCATAGAATTTTTTTTAAGATTTTAAAAACATGTTTTTTTATTGCATAGCTTAAACACATTCACGACAGCAGGCTACCTACTACAAGCTGTCAAAAACAGAATACATGTGTGTATATGAAAATTATTATTTTCACGACTGCTGCAGATTCTTGTCCATGCTACTTTTGTCGTGTAGTCAAATTAAACTAATTTCTATTTTTGTTTGCTACGAAACAAAAAAGAGTTGACAATATAAGAAAATATGTAAAGCAAATTAGTGCTAAAAATAAGAATTGTATTTTTTAATGTAAAATAAAAGAAAATGCAAAAATTTAATTTTTTTTTAGGTATTAACTTTTTGTCTAAAAATAATTTTTGCATAAAAATAAGAGGAATGAAATTTCTGCATATTATTAGATAAATATTCTGTGTTCATCTTTCTATAAAATCTTAAAAATTCAATGAAGCAATAAAAACGCCACTGAGTCTATCATATCGCTAAAATGCGCGAAATTTTTTTAAAATTTAGAAAAAGCAGTAAAATCTTAAACGAGGTACAAATGCAAGGAATGTGAAAAACTTGCAAAAATTACGAAAATTCGCAATAAGTTCCAATCATTGGGAAAAATAAAATATTTGATATTATTTAAAAGTCGACGAAACAATAAAACATAGAAAAAGTCACCCACTTTCCTAAAAACGCGAAACTCCGAAAAAGTTGCCTAGTTTAGAAAGAGCCGTAAAATATTCTAAAAAGATATAAATTTGTAAGTAATGTGAATGTATATCACATTATTTAAGTTTTTAACTACATTTAAACTTTTCACGGTTTTTAGCTACTTTTGCGATATGAGTCATTCGTTGTCATTTTATTGCTTCATTGAATTGTATATTTAAAAAAAAACGTAACCTTAAAAAAGCAAAAAAAAACTTAAGTGGCACCTCTGAAATATAAATGAACCTGCTGCTTACTATTTAGCTGTCGTTTCCAAATAGCTGGCTCCATTTGTAGCCAGTTGCATTTGTAGTCAAGTAGCCGTGTAGCCTGCTGTCGTGAATGTGCTAAAAGTTCAAGCCTCAATATTTGTATTGAATATTGAAATTCAAATGTAAAAAGTAGAATGCAGAACAATAAAAATTTAAACTGAAGTAATGTTGTTTTTTAAGAAAATAATAACTGAAGTAATTTCGAATGCATTCTACTTTCAAGTAGAATGTGTGTATAACATACCTGATAAACTGTTATACATATGGGTGTTTCCAAAGTAACGGTCGTTACCGATTTCCGGAGATTTTTAAATAAAATTCCAACCTAAGCAAATATGGCACGAGAATTGCATAATTTCGGACCTACGAAAGTTCATTGGCATCGGTAGCAACCGAAAGAATTCATTTAAATGTAATTTTAATACTTTTTTTGGACCATTTCTTTATAAATGTTCTGTTTTCAAATTTCGGAAACAAACATCATGTAGTGTAAAATTTTGTACAGCATGTGTCAAGTAAAAAATCTGATTAAATTCTTTGGAATATTTTGTTTAAGGAATGGGGTTGTATTTTTTAAACCAAATAAATTTTTTTTAAGTAACGGTCGTTAAACGTTTTTCGTTTTGAATTCTTTTATTATGGATAAGAAAAAGTAGCATATTTCATTAGTATAAAGAAAATTAAAGTTAATCCTTCGGAAAACTTCAAATACTTTTTTTTATAATATTAGCGAAAAAATCAATTAAAAATAATAATTTAATTTTTTTATCTGTAAGGGATAATTTTCTGTGGATACACCCATATATATATCAATCCATCCATCTCTATCCGGTTTAACTTTTTCATACGAATCATTTGTTCCTATTTGCTGTAAACATTCCTTGGGTAGTTTATAAGTGTGACAACATTTTCAAAGTAATCAAAGTAATAACAACACATTTAATAAAAAATTAGAAAAAGTTGGCAACATTACCAGGCACCGACGTGCCTAAACATTGAGAATACAGTAGAAACTCGATTCTTGCACGTAATGAAAACCGGGCTCGGTGGAATTTTCGAGGTTGTCGCAAGCACCGAGTATTAATTTCCCATACAAAATAAAAGGCACTTACATCTGTTTAGAATCTAAGTTTAATATTTCAATTCAAAACACTTAAGTTCAACGCATTCGTATAACAGTAGATACATATTTTATGTGGAATTAAAGAAATTTAAAATTTTTGTTTAGTACAAAGTCGCTTGCTTCTTAGTCTCTGGAGCATCATAATATCGTCTAATGAAGCATTGTTTTGCTCCGCCCATTCTAAGCAAATGTTGAACGTTGATATAGTCTCCTCCGATGTAACTTGCTTCGTATTGAGTACCACATCACCGGTTTCTTCACCATCAGTAAGGTCATCATCGGTACACTGCTCTATCATTGTGTGATATTTGCTGCAATGGTTCTACTTTTTGAAGCAAAGTTGCAATGGATTGAATATTGAATGCATCGTCAGCTAGCTGAAAACGTAACTCTGAAAGAGGAATGACATCTTCATTATCCCAGTCGGATGATTTATTAAATAGTTTTTGAAATGATGACCGAATTAAAGACTCATTAAGGGCATTCTACGCATTAGCTAAAAAACTTAAATTTTTTCTTTGCCATTATGACACCGCACCTCTCAATAGTCAGCTTAAAACTGATTACAATTTTTCGTCAGCAGCATAAAACGACGGGGATTTCCCGAAATGTATTCAGTCTAAGAAAACGTAAACAAAGCAGTACGCAAGAGTAATACAAAAATGTTGCAAGTATCGAGTTGAAAATTTTCGGATGTCGCAATTACTGAGTGCGTAATGAAAAATATTTCTATGTTGTAAGAATCGAGGTGTGCAAGTATGTGCAAGAATCGTGTTACTACTGTACTTTATTTTTAAAACAATAATTTTATTAATATTTTAAATACTTTCAAAAACTTTTGTTTGTTGAAGGTTTTTAGGTAGTAAGCCTTAAACTATGTTTTTGAAAAGTTTCAAACCTCTTATCTTATACAAAAACTTTTAAAAAAGCAACGGGAATTACAAAAATCACAAAAGCATAAGCATAGTAGCTAAAAAACCTCAACAAACAAAAGTTTTTGAGATTAATAGATTAAAAAAAAGTATTTTAATCGTGCTATATTGGCACACGTGTAAAAATATTTCACAATTTATTTTGGCTGGTCCCATTGTCGTCGCGACAATTTTTTTGGTTCATATCGGCCAAATCTCGAGTGCGACAATAATCGGTACAATGCGATCACATTAACGTGCTTTATTTTGCAAATTAAATTTCATGTTTTTGTTTATTTGCTTGTTGGCAGACACAGTATAATTTTCGGAAGGAATTACTATGAAAAACAGAAAACTGCTTTAGCCGTATATATTGTGGCGTCAATGTTTCAAAAAAAGGAGTAAATAAAAAATAGCACACTTAAAAAAACGATGCAATTTTTGCAGTACTTAAAAATAATTACATAAATGAATTTTGTTAAAACTTACTGCACAGCACGTACTTTTTATTCTTGTTGTTTTGTAAACGGTTGTTTTTAAACCGAGGATGGCAAAATCGTTACAACTGCAATGTTTTGGTATAATCGTCTTACAAATGTTCTATTTAATATATGAATAAAAAATAAATACTAATATTATTACGCCCATTATTACAACTTGCTGTTAAGGGCCTCAGACTCGTTCAAAATGCTTGCTGTCAAGTTCGTGTACGACGTGTGCTTGCTGGCTTGATATTACCACGCTTAATGACCCACCAAGCATTAATTTTTACTTTGATTTTGTGCTATTCATTTAGCTAAAAAAACACAAAGAAGACCAGAGGTGACACGAAACGGCATGTTATTTTTGTTTTGCTGACTCTGTCACATAAAAAGTAGTAAACAAAGAATTTTTCATGTTTTGTTGTGGTTTTGTATTCCTATTAATTTCTGGCTCAATAAAAAAAGTTGTAGAAAAATATTAATTTAAGCAATAAAAATGCTAAATATAACAAAAATAAAATAAAATAAGAATTATTTCATGATCTATAGTAGTATAGAAGTAGATTCCATTACAAGTTATCATTTCTTACTTGCAAAATGCTTTAATTTTTGTTTAGTTTATTTACCATTATTCCTACATTATATTGCTATCTCTTTTTAACAGAAAGTAGAGGGGAATAAAAACTGATTGCACCAAAACATAACCTCAAAGTTTCATCTCTGGTCTACCCTGTGAAAAAATATAACAATGTCGCTAAATAATGAAATGTTAATAACAAAAATGTTATTTAATAAGTTCTAACACTCTTTCTCTCTTTTCTTTATCAGTAATTTCTTTGCTTTTCTTTTAATTTTAACACTTTGAGCGAGAAATTTTTCTAATTTTCTTTTAATTCCGATTTTTTGGACAACTGTTCACTATGAAAATATAATTCTACTGAAAATTTGTTCGTGCTTGATAGGTTAGCACTATACATGTACAAACAACTGACAGCAAGCATGCCAAAAATATAAATTTGTTGATTTTCCATCAAGCGTTGCTGGTGTCGTGTCACACATACTATCAAATTTTCTGTTATACTACAACTTAGCAAGCATTTTGAACGTGTCTGGAGGATTTAGTGAAAGGTAGGATTTTCCCTGCCCGATAAATACATAGCTTCGCATTATTACAACCAAGGCGCATTTAACCAGGTGACAGCATTACAGCAGCTGACTTCGTTGCGAATGTAAAATACATACAAAATACTTTTGTCTTTTTTACTTTTTTTTCTGTATCAGTTTTCTTTGTTTTATTGGTTAGGTTTTTGATATACGCAATGAAACTACACAAACAAAAATGCCTGTTCTTGTATTGTTGTAATTTTTTTACTAATACTGCCACCTAGTTAAATACACCTTGATTGCAACTTAAATATTTTATTGATTTTATTATTAACCCTGCAGCCACACGATCAAGTTTTTCTTTTAAGTTTTTCAAACGTACTGCTTATCAAAATTCATTTAAATTGATAGCTGTAACGTAAGATGCACGCAATTTTAAAGCAATTTCATTTTTCTAGATGTCATCGTCAAGAAAACAGCTTAATATTGTTGCTCTATACATCACACAACATGATTACATTTATTAATTTTTTCGCAAACATATTTGATTATTTGATTTTAATTAGTAGTTTTGAATTGCGGCAGAATATTTGTAAAAAACAAACAAAGACAATGCTTTCTTGACAGTAAATTGAAACAGTCGATAGAAAGGGAATTTCAAAAGCAAGTTCGTATCAATTTTAAAAGTATGAGTGTATTAGTAAAAAAGTGTGAATATATTGAAACTTGATAGAGAAAACTTGATCGTGTAACCCTAAGTAATAATAATATTTAATAATAAAAAAATAAAAAAATGATAAAAAAATAATGAATGAAGGTTTTATAATGCAAAGCCATTTATCGGCCCGACAAAATCCAGCCTTTAACTAACGGCAAGTTGTAATAATGGCCCATAGTATAATTAAGCTCAACAAATTTAATTTTAGAAGCCGCCAGGTGATGCAATTTCAAAATTCGTTTTTCAACCCCTTCGGCATTGATGTGAATGGCCTATAAAAATCGGGGCATATTTTACGAATTGATTTGTCTGCATTGTGCAGTAGAGGGTTCACATTATCGGCGCATCAAGGTTGATTTTGATTATCCGTACTCAGCACAATTCCGCATTTAAAAAAATTGTTTGCGTTCATCCTATCGTTGCATGAATTGCGATATTTTCCTGTTTTTATGCGTATTTTTTTTTGCACGGGTAAAAATATTTTTGGGGAATTTTCAGTTTAGGTAGTACACACATATGCAAACGAGAGCTGCCATATATTTTTGATAAATTTCATAACTTGATTAAACATACTTTAAAAAACTAATTATGCGGTAACATAATTCTTTTTCGATTTCGATTTTCTAATTAATTAACGAGCTTGAGGCCATTTTTATATAAAAAACATCTAATAAATTTAGATCGATATTTCGCTACTCCTTTGATAGCTTCCTCAGGATGAAAAATCGTTTAACAATCAAAATAACAATTAATTAACAAATAGTATAAATTAATGTATGGCTCAATACAAGGATCTACACAAAGAGATCTCCAAAGTAGAATGGATACGTTCCACAGCTGAATTCGCTGTTGAAATAATTAAAGCACTGGAACCTGAATTATTAGTAAGCATTATACCGTGCTTACTATCAGACACTAACACCGATTAAAAAATTTTTATTCTCCTTATACATATGTATGTATATCGTCCTATAAAATGCAAAATAACGTAACATCACTTTTAATAGGTTTACAGGAGAAACAAAAACCTGTATAATATGGAAACTGTTTGAGATATTGAAATCATATTTTCACTGTCTTTAGCGCTTTTGCATTTTAGGTGACGATATGCACTTTTTTGCTTTTTTTATTTTTAGTTTTTCAAAATATTATTTCTATAGAGTTATTCAGTTCCTTAAAAATGTGATTATTAAAAAAAAATATTTTAAGATATTTTGTGAATTATTTTTTTAATTTTATTACTTAAAAATCATAAAATTAAATAAAAGCAACACCGTATGAAGAAAAAGAAGTAAACATTTTGTGTTTCATAGAAATATTAATCCTTTAGACCACCTTCAAGGTTGAAATAAGTAAATACATATAACTTTTTTGCACGATTTTTCTTTTACACGGTGGTCCGTAGAACGTATGTACCGTGTAAAAACAGGATTGAGTGTACTCTTTACTTAAAAATATTTATTTTTAGCGAAAGTTATGTTTATTGTATTGTGTAATGTTAGATTCATACCGTTTATTTAAAATACATTGGTATAATTTACTTTGTGTGTATAACAGTTTGATAACTCATTCGGGAGATATTTTACATAAATATTTGCTTAACAAATACTTGCAAATATTAAAAAAAAATTTTAAATTGCAAAAAAATCATATATTTTCGACTAAAATGTATTCCTATATCTAATGTTGTTATTTGATTTAGAAAGGTCTAGATTTCAGTTACAAATTCGAAGTTTCTATTCACAGGTCAAAGTTTAAAAAATTTTTAATATTAAAAATTACACTTCAAATATTCGCTCATTAAAACTCATGGATAAAACAATGTTTTAAAAAATATATGAAAAGTATTCAAATAAATATTTCAAGTCTGATCAAAATTAAAAATTACATACATATGTATGTACTTCAAATCGAAGATTTGTAATACAATATCTGCTCCTTATGGAGCATCGTCACAAGTTGTCCGAGTCATATTTAATGCAAAATTACTACCATGTCCCAGATTTAATTATATTTTAGTTTTCAATGTAGACACATACAAAAAATACACCCAATACACCACAAAAAATGGTATACTAACCAAGAATATCATTTTCTTTTTCCTATACACAAATTATCACTTCTCAGGAAGACGATGAAAATGAAGATTTAGTACAATTAGATGATGATGATGAAATACCGATGCCACCAGATCCTAATCCAACTGAAAATGTCGGATCTTCTGAGTTATATGAACCAGAAAACCCTACAGAAGAAAATGATTATGAAGATGAAAACAGCGAAGAAAACGTTAATGAAAATCAATTAAGCAAACGCGAAGTTGAAGCGACCACAAAGGATGATGGTGATGATTATGGCGATGATAACAGCGACGATGAAAATGATAAAAAGAAAAATAATGATAAAGAAACAGAACAACTAAAAGCAACTAATTCTGAAAAGTATGATCCGGAAGAAGATGTTTTATCGGAATGTAGTAATTACATTGACAACGAAGAGCTAACAGAAAAAGATATTACTGAGCGCAATAAAGATTCCGTTAGTGACATAGATAAGCGATCGGAAACAGTACGATCCCCTAGTCCTGCAGTATCGGATATACGATTGCCCGAAAGTGAAACTGCAGCAGCAAATCGTAAAGGTGTTCTAGAGTTGTACGATGACAGCGATTGGGAGGAATTGGACATAGATCGTCCTAAAGAAAATGATACAAATGTTGAGAAAACTAGTGAAAAGGAAAAGGATGCGGAAGACGAAAATGAAGATAATGACAATGTGAACGAACAAGATCGATCATATACTCCTTGTTTAGATGAAAATAATGATCCCGATGAGCATGAAAATGAGGGCGACGGTACCAACACCCCAATTATTGAAGATAATTCTATGACCACTAGAAACGGCAAAAAAGAAGAAGAATCGAATCCCAACATTGAGAATATGGGAACTGAACTTATATCTGATGAAGAGGATGACATTGATCGCACGAATAAAGATCGAAAAAAAAATCAAAAAAGTGACAAACGTGTCGACCGACGCGAAAATGAAAAAGTCGAGACGTTTAAAAAGATTGGTAATAAACAGAAAGGTCGAAACTATCGGGGTGACAAACAACCTTTATCGAATAACCGTCGTGGTGACAAAAAACGTAAATCTAGATCTCTGTCGCGTTCTCGATCGGTTGGTTCTGTTCGCTCGCGAAGGGGCAGATCACGTTCAAGGACACCTCGATTTAGAAGTCGTGGCGTTAGGTCGCGATCACGTAGTCGTTCAAATAACAAAGAAAACCAATTTCGTTGGGGTGGAAATTTTAGAGATGGGGGTCGCTTTAATAGAAACAATAACATTAATCAACAGAATCGCCTGAAACGTAGAGAACTACCACGGTACGATGTACGAAATGTAGTTGGACATCATTCGCCCCCAAAAAATATTATGAAGGATCGTTACGGACGTGATACATCTCGCAATCGGAGAAGTAGCCGTTCATTGAGCAGAGGAAGGCGTGGCCCACTACCAAGATCATTTTCACGTTCGCGATCACGTAACAGGCGCCCAAGTATAAGTTTGTCACCATCACCATCTTATAACCGTAGACGTTCATTATCACATTCTCGACCAACTCGAAACTTCAGTCCGGCTCGAAGAAGATCAACGTCAGTTGGTAGAAGAACTCCTCCCTACAGGCAACGCTCACGCAGCCCCTTGCGGGTAATGAGATCTCGATCCATATCGCGAGAATCAGAACACCGATTGAATGCTCGAAAAGTGCCACGACACTTAAGGGGTGCATCGCCAGCAAGAAATATAAGCAGAGGCAGGATTCACTCCCGCTCGATATCAATGTCTCCACGATATACTCCACGTTTAAGTCGATGTCGCTCAAAGACCCCTAGACCAAAAGGTAGGAAAAAGAAAACGAAGGAGTCTCGTAAAAAGAAGGCAAAAAGACGTATTGCCACAATGAGTCCATCTCCTAACAGAAGAATAACTCGTCAACCAGATCCCTTTGAAATCGAAAAACCTCCTAAGAAAAAAAGACGGCGTTCTCCTCGGGCTAAATCTCCCATAATTGACGACCATGGATGGTCGCCGTCTCCCAGTCCACCTCCACAGCCAATTGTAAATAATTATGACTACCAACCGGATAAAAATGTGTCCTGGACACCACCAATGCAATCGCCACTATTAGGAGTTTTCAGAGCCAACGATGTCAGAAGTGTGTCGCGGACAAGTAGAAAAGAAAAGACTAAACGTATTAAAAAAAAGAAAAAGAATGAAAAACGTCGTGATACACGCAAAGACAAGAAGCGGAAGCGTCGCACCGAAACTCCGGAACCTGCTCCATCAAAAGAAGTTTTTGCTTCTGGTAACAATATTCTTGTAAGTGTAAGCTTTAACAAAGAATCCACGACCAATCAGCAGCATACTCAGCAAACTATTGTTACGTTGCCTCCTAATCGTGATAATTTATTAGCAAATAGAAGGGCATCTGTAGATCGTGTTGTCAGTAGCGGTGCTCCTACAAAGAAACGCAAAGAAAAACGCAAAAAACTTGATACGAAGCCTGTGGCTATCATTGACTTGGAACGTTCACCTTTCCAAGTGGAACAAGAACCAGCTGATATTATTATACTTACCGACAGTGAGGAGGCGCTCGAACGAGAGCAGTGCGAACACAGGCGTGACCGCCGTCATAGTGAATCATGTCCTAGGGATGTAGATACCGAAATACACCGAAATCAAAGGCCTGGTGTCAGCAGTGGCCAAAGGGGAGAGAAAACTCCAGAACGTTTAGACACTATTCACGAAGAATCATATGATTTACCACAAAGCGGTGGTCCAAAAACTCCTCCAGAACCTCCAATTATTAAGTTTAATTTACAGACAAAGAAACAGAGTAAAGTTCGCAATCCACTGCATGAAGATGACGATCTAGCTTCAGATGTCGAATTAAATGAAAGACAGCAACAGCAGCAGGAAAACCATCGGTCGGACTTGGATATTATGCATGTACAAAGCAACCAAAAAATTGGGCCTAATACACCGCCAGAATCTGGGCCATGTTCGCCGGATGCGTATGACCCATTTGAACCCACAAAATCTCCTTCTATATCGCCACGTTCTCCTACACCGCCACCATCACAACTTGACATTTCACAGAACACAGTATGCGGAGAAACTGCTGGAGAGTTAGGATCAAATCAAAAACACATGAGTGGAATTGACAGTGAGCAGCGCAGGGAACAGATTCCAGGCTTGGGTGGAAATGTTGCGCAGGGCGCCTCCCTCAATCCTGTCGAATTAGTTATGGCATTAATTAACTCCAAAACTGCAACTAACAGTGCTCAAGATTTAGCAAATAAATCAAACGAGTCGCAACACAATGGAGTAAATTCCCATGACGATGCATTTCGCGACAAAGCTGAAGAAGGCAATGCCATTACTGTACTTTCAAATCTACTTCTTAGTTCGGGAAATATGCAACATATACCTAGTATATCTAGTCCCACCCCACCGACAATGTCTAAGAAAAGTCTTCCTAGCTTACCAAAAATTGGCGGTAGTGTAGGTGGAAGCAGTAGCAGCGGTGTTAATATGCGCAACGGTGGTGGTGGTACATCCAATAATGCCGACGATTCATTTAATATGAATGATATTGAAAGTCCCTACTCTCCCGGATCTGCCGACTATGAAGATCTTTTTGAACCCCCACCAGATACAAGTGGAAACAAAAGGCGCTCTAAACGATCTGCTGGCGGCAAACCGGAAGTATTTGACAATCTCTTTGGCAGCTCATCGCCAGTTGTTAATGTGCGTTTGCCTTCATATATGCCGTCGAAAAAATATAAGAGCGCTGCAACAGCTGCTGCTTTACGAAAATCAAGAATTAAAGGTGGGTTTTCATTAATCACAATTGTGTTTTGGGTAAAAAGAGTTTTTCATATTTATACGTATTAGTTTCCTTTCAAATTGCATATCTCTTTGCTTGCTACATGTAAATTTCTTAAGTATCCCATGGGGAAGAATATCCTTTACAAAAAATTTCAGGCCATATAAATTAATACGCAAACAAGTACATACTATGAAAATAGATATTACCACTTAAAATGCTGTGATGCCTTAATTACTAAACTTTAAATAAATTTAAATTGTAAATTTGTTATAAATATTTGGAATTTCTCTTTCGATAAAAAGACGTAATTTTTGTTGTCTAAAATATATTTGTCTTGTATGTACTTGTTTGTGTATCACCATCTACTTGAGATCGTCATCAAACAAACTGTTGGTTTGGTAAGTCAAATACAAATAAATAATAATTATTAAATTTGATACATTTATTGAATTACTGAAACTTATAGTGATTTCCATATTTATAGCAACATTTTAATACAAGTCGCTCATTTATTGCCACTTAGTCATGTCTCAAAAATTTCGTTCTTTAGAGAACGAGTTTAAAGCTTCTAATTTACTCACACCTCAAAGGAAAAAATAAAAAATATTTTCTCCCTCAAGATGTGATTAAACAAAATATTTGTATGAAATAATTTACACAAAGAGCAGAATTATTTCATTCCCAAATCAAAAATCACGTTTTAGGATATGACTATTTTTCATTAAAGGAGCGATGTGTACATATTTTTTATTTTTATAAACATCAATAACGTGAAAGCAACAATGTCCATGAAATTAAAAAAAAATTAAAATAGGAGAAGTTCCAGTCACCTTGTCTGTTTACTGATTGTTTCTGTTTATTCATTGATTTATTCGGTATTTGTTTCCTAATGTCGGCGTTTTCCTTATGCCTGATTTTCTGATTTCAAAAAAACCCTATGTTACAACAAATTCAAAAACGTCTTGATTGATTACGATCCACCCTTAAAATTCCCTGGAAATTTTATATATTTAAATTGTACTAATTCCTTAAGCTTAAACTGAAAAAATGTTGAAAAATGTTACTTAAATTATCATATTAGCGAGTTTTTTGCTTGTCGTCTAAAACTTTTTCAATGTAACTTAGGGCTTTTATGAATTCATATCACGATATTTGCTATGTGCAGTATAATTGTAAATGTTGGCTGTTTATTTTTAATTTATTAAATTTTTTGTGTGATTTTTTTAATCAATGAAAGTTGAAAAACTGTCAAAAAGATTTTTATTTCTTGTAGAGAAGTGAAATCCATGCAATGTACACCAGTGATCGGCAATTTTAAATGCGAGTATATGTAAAAGCCGATTTACATTGAGGCTGATGTCGCTGCGACAGCGTTTACGTTCTCTTTTCAAGTTACTTCTTAAATCCACTCGCATTTACATAGACTTTTTTGTCGCAAGAGCCAGGGGACTCTTATAAATTTAATTAATAAATTCTTAAGGCCGAGGCACATAGAATCCATCAAACGTTATACGTTGCTTTTTTCAACTAACATTATAGTATCGGCGGAGGAGGTTGACACATTGAGTACTTTGTTGAAGGACATTAAATCAGCTGCATTTGATTAAAGTACAAATTTTCAATGGAATACCAGGATATTATTTTTTTTTAATTGTAATTTTTATTTAATTTAATTTTGTCACCGCGCAACACAAAAAGCTTCATAAAAACAATGCAAAAAAATTATTATTTATTTATTTATTGGTATATATTCTGCAAAGTAAATTTGCAGAATATAGTTGCACAAAAATGGCGCCGGTAACTAGACCATATGTCCAAGATGTTATTAACAGTATATTAAAAAAGCTTTGTGACTGACTATACACGACCTATGCCTTCACATAGGAAGTAGCAACGTGGTTGTCAACGAAATTCCACAAAAAACCCGCAATACTATACGGTTATCCGTGGCAAATCAGTCAACCAGTGCGAGTGAGACGAAAAACTCTCGAAGGCCAAACAACACACGCAAGCCTGACCGCACTTAAGAGATAATTACGATGACGCGAGAGCTGTTCTTCAGCCCAGAGCTGCTTAACGACTGTGCAAAAAAATTATATTTGTCAAAAGTACTCAACGTACTAAGGCGTATTTAACCAGGTGGCAGCATAACAGCAACTGACTATTTTTTGCGTTGCTTATGTTTTACGTTGCGAATATCAAAATACATACAAAATACTTTTTCTTCCTTTACTTTTTTTTCTGTATCTGTTTTCTTTGTTTTATGCGTTATGTTTTTGACATATGCAATGAAACTACACAAACAAAAATGCCTGTTTTTCTTGTATTGTTGTAATTGTTTTATTAATGCTGCCACCTAGTTAAATACACCTTGCAACGTACGGTAAAAGATGCCCAACTTAAGTACTTTGCGTTGACGGAGACGTACCGAATGTGACAAAGCTCATAAGAAAATCTGTATTTCAACTTAGTTGTCAGTGGAAAAAAGCAACGTATAACGTACGACGGATTCTATGTGCCTCGGCCTTTATTCCTTCATTCGTAGCAGTGTTACCATAAAGTAAAAATTTCTTAGTTTGGGAAATATGTATTTAATATGCCTACTGGCAATAATAATTTATAAAGCAAAAGTAATTATTAGAAGCAAAATGTGTGATTTAATCAAGGAAGAAATTATTGAAGAATACAAGTCAAAAATTGATCTCACTGGCAACAGTACCTCATACATAAAACAAATATACGAGCGAAAGAAATATGCAAAAGAGAAGAGGCAAGATTGTCGCTTCAAATCCAATTACGTGTGACTTTTGCTAACCCGCAAGCTTTCCTATACTTTTCCCCTATAAACTCAAGCCGCAAGCGACGTGTCGCAGGGACATCACCTCTAATGTAAATATGCTTTAAGTGAGTAGGTATCAATTAAACTCAGCTACTCTGATTTACTCGTACTCACGTTAACGTTGCAATAAATATGAATGCGACGTCGACGTTTTTTTTTACAATTAAAAAACCGGCTCAGTCGAATACTTTTCGATTTCGGACGAACCTTTTCTGTTGATTATCCAAATATTTTTTTTTTTAATGTAAAACTTCTAGGTGTTTTTTTGACTATGGCAAAATAAATTAATGAGGTGGTAGCAGGGGCGAATTAAATGAACTTGTTGCGTGCAATGGATATCGAACTGCATATTTGAAAATCGTTATTTAGTTTTGTTGGAGTGAGACATCCATTGCAGACCGAAAACGAATAAATGAACGTCTTCCAAAAGGTTAGAATACTTTAATACTATATCTCAGAACTGGAAACTTCCCCAAAAGCGAGAATTTTATTACATACTCTTTTATAAATGAGTAACGAGTTTTATTTAATTTAAAGGAGAAGCTGAACAGGTTATAAAGTCAATAGTAATAGAGTATTCCTTGCAATTCTTTAAATTAATTTTTATAATATAGACACGACACATTTACTTTTGAACAAGACAACTTAACACCTTTTTTTACAAGAGTGAATGTAGTTACACCTTTTTGCATTAAAAAATACATTTACTTGGAGTAAATCCACTTTTAAATTTCTGTAATAAAGGGGTTGTTTTTGATCGTAGGAGTCTAAAATTTTCCCTGAACATGTAGTTTGACGAGCCACAATTAATCGAAAACTATTTCGAATATAAAAGTAGTTACGTCCGTTTGCATTTAAGGCGACGATATGAAGCTAATTTTTATGTTTAATCTTTAATTGTTATATTATTTTATAGTATTTGCATGAACTGTCAACTCTTTTTTTTAATAATGCAAATAAAAATCTAATCTTTTCTTAAGAAAAAAATCTTGGGCGGGTTTTCCTGAATTTTAAAAACCGTAACCGGGTTTTTCAAAATTTTAAATATTCGAACTATTCGAAAACCGGTTTTTGGAAAATGTCGAATAATCGATCAACCTAGTTCGTATGCGAAGTTCGCATTGAGAATTATACTTATTTTGCATCGTCTATAAACTATTCTTATATATTTTTTCGACCTTTTGTTTTTTAAATGAATCTAATTTATCTCGAGCTATAGGTAAATTTTTTTATAAAAAAACGTTTATAAAATTTTATTAGATAACCGATATTTCGCCACTTCCTTGTGTAGGTTCTTCAGGGAAATATAAAAATTTTTTAAATACATTTTTTTTACAATAAACAAAAAATTCAAAAAATTGTCAAAATTAAAATATCAAAAAATAAACAACTTAATAAATACGTATGTACACAAAAATAGAATATTATAATAACCAAATATTCAATTTCCGTTTCCGTTCTTATGTTATAAATATTTATGTGCAATACTAGCTGTATCTGCTTTAAAATTAATTCTATTTCCCATTGGAACATTAATAATTTGTAGCATCTCTAATATATATCGGCGTTTGTAGTTATTTTCTGTATTTAAAACTGCTACATTACTAAAATCAGGATTTCCCTGAAGAAGTCACACAAGGAAGTGGCGAAATATCGGTTATCTAATACAAATTTTATAAACGTTTTTTATTAAAAATTTACCTATAGCTCGATATAAATTAGATTCATTTGTTGTATATAAACATTGAGTTAAGGAGAGTCTAAATCAACAACGTCATAAATGATTTCGATGAGTACTTCAAACTTTTGAGTGAGTATAAAATTGGACGAAATTGCAATAAGTACGAGTGCGTACGAGTACAAGAAATTATAAGTCATGATTCAACTATACTCACTTTTTCACTACTCATTGCTGATCACCGGAATACATGCATTTCGGTTAACGCTTACGCCACCTCTTCAGTAGATGTTGACTGACCAATATTTTCTTTAAAAAAATATATAAGAGGGCGGATTGATATTGAAGCTACCTAGCGCTAGGTGGCAGCACAATATATTTTTTTTTAAATTGCGATCTGTCAAACGTCAGACAATACCATCAACAGGAAGGCCAAAAGAGGTGGTTACTGAAGAAAATATCAAGAAAATCCTCGATATCGTTATGAATGATCGCCGAGTCAATTTACGTGAGATTTTTGAAATGGTAAACATATCATATGAACATGTGTTCAACATTTTGCATTAACATTTGCATATGAAAAAGCTATCGGCAAGATGGGTGCCGCGTTTGCTCAGTGTCGATCAAAAACGAGTTCGACAGACCACTTCACAGCGGTATTTGGACATGATAAAGCGTAATCCTGTTGATTTTTGGCGTCGATTAATAACTGTTGATGAAACGTGGGTCCACCACTACACACCTGAAACCAAAAATCAATCGAAACAATGGGTGGAAGCTGGTGGAAGTGCTCCGAAGAAGGCGAAGACAGTGAAATCGGCTGGCAAGGTTATGACGACTGTATTTTGGGATGCAAACGGAATATTGCTCATCGATTATCTTGAAAAAGGATCCACAATCACAGGAAAGTATTATCGTGCATTATTGGATCAATTGATTGATGCAATCAAGAAAAAACGACCACATTTAAAGAAGAAACAAGTGCTCTTTCTTCAAGTCAACACACCGGTTCACAGAGCATTAATACGATGCTGAAATTACATGGAATACACTTCGAATTGGTTGATTGATCATCCACCTTATAGTCCAAATTTAGCTCCTAGTGACTTTTTCCTGTTTCCAAACTTGAAAAAATGCCTCGCAGGAAAAAGATTCATTTTAAACGAAGAAGTGATTACCGAAACTAACGCGTATTTTGAAGGGTTCCCAAAATCGTATTATTCAGATGGTATAAAGAATTTGGAATATCGTCTTACTAAGTGTATTGAGCTAAAAGGAGACTATGTTGAGAAATAAATGGTTTTTGAAAAAAAAGTATTTTTTTCCTACTTAGGTAGCTTCAATATCAATCCGCCCTCGTATAAAATTATTGTTGAAATTACATAACATTATCAATATATATTTCGTATGGACAACATTTTAAGACATTACTGCTAAGATCTTTGAAAAACTCGCTATCTTCAAAATGACGGTAATATTTAGCATTTCTTCTGAACAAGATTTTCTGGAGTCAACAATAATTTTTTTCATAAAAAGCTTTCTTAAGCTTAATAATAACGGCTTCTGTTGCATCATAACCACCAATATTTTCATATTCTGTAAATGAATCATTCTAAATGCTAAATTTTTAATTAATTGCTAAATTTTTAATTATTTCTTTTCACAACAAAAAAGAATTGAATGAAATTTGAATCAACTTAAACGAATTATGCAGAAATGAATTTTGTTAAAGTGAATTGCAATTCATTTCCAATTCGTTTGAATGGAATTGATTTTGAATTCATTTAAATGAATTAGAACAATGAATTGCAATTCAAATAAATGAAATAAAAAATGAGTTGCAATCAACCATATTCAATTGTTTCTTATAAACATACATGTGTATATATCGACATAAGAAACTTTTTTCTTATTTGTGTCCATCTTTTACACGCAAGCTAAAAGCTTTGGTTCAACAAACGCATAGTTATATGTATATTCACTATTACCCGAAAGAAAAAAAAATTCTTATATGAAATTTGTTTCATATCATTTATCTTCTTTGGTGTTTCGAAAAAATTTAAATTTTGATATATTCAGTGTTCCCGAAAAAAAAATTCTAATATAAAATCTTTTTTCATATCATTCATCATCTTTGGTATTTGAAAAAAGTTTCTTATATCAAGTTTTTTCTTATATACGATTTTTTTTTATAGAAAATGGAAAGTATAAAAAAAGACATGTTGTTTTTGGTCCACTTTCTTATAAGCGGTTTTTTCTTATATGTGATGTGCTTATATCCGGTATCTACTGTAGCACATATTCTCTTCTTATTTAGAGAGTGTGCAAGATATTACTATAAAATTTTGACAGAATATGAAGCAGAATATAAGGAATAATTACTCTGCATAACTAACTCGAAAATTTTTCATAGAATTTTCGCCGATACCTAAAGCTGAAAGTCCAGACCACGCGTTCTACGCGCTTACGTTTTAAGCATTTGACGCCTTAAAAACTGCAAGTTACACACCACGCTTTACACACGTTTTTGCTTATCAAATTTCAAGTAAATTTTGCAGCCTTTTTGTTAACTTTTTTTAAGTTTTATGTTCTTTAAATTGTTATAATTCGTTTTTCATTAACTGCTTGCGAAAATAGCTTTCTAATAATTAAATGTTCAATCCCAAAAAAATTTAGTCTCGGAACTTGGCAGCACTAACAGATATTTTGTATACGGCGCTTGTGACGCGTAAAAGTAGAAAGCTGTTTACCTTTTCACGCGTCACAAGCGTTACAAACTTTTGTTTTGTAACTCGCTGTATGGAAATACTCTGCTTTCACTTTTTTGAGAGACGCGTAGGACGCAAGACGCGTAGAACGCGTGGTGTGGACTTTCAGCTTAATAATTCAATTCCTATGAAAAATTCGCGAATTAATTAAAAAATGAATGATTCATTTACAGCTCTGCTTTTCATCTCATGTATTTTTATAATTTATAACACAAGTTGAAAACCAAACATTCCGGTTTGCCAAAATAATTTACAAATAGTAGCTTTTGCATAAAAATTTTATGGGGAAGAATTGTTTATCATGGCAACGCTGATTAAAAAAAAGAGCGATACACAACCTTCCTTTTTGAATGCTCAAGCTAGAATGATTTATATTGTTTATTTCTCTACAATACATGAATGAGCACACGTAAATAATAAAAGAGCAAACAAAAAGACGCGGCGCCCTGATTTTGCCGATGGCTGATATATAATGTAATGGAATATCGCATATGCACAACTAACATTTAAACACTTTACGGCAGAAGGCTGAATGAAAACCTTATAATCTGCTTCAGTTTTTAGCCATTAATTATGTGACGTTATATTCGATATTTTATAAAAAAACGGTCTCAAAAATGAGTCCAAAACAAAGTGAAACTACTGAATCACATCGAAAAATAAGTTTACAGCCCGACCCAAAAATTACATCAACACATATTGTGACAAAAATAAACGAAAATTTTAGAATGGTCGTACACTTCAAAACTGTGCGGAGAGCGCTGCCTAAAGCTGGGTTCAACTCACGTATAACTAAACGTAAACATTTAATATCAGCCATTAATCAAAAGAAGCGGTTGGACTATGCAAAACGATTTGAAAGTGTGTCATGTGGATTCTGGGACCAGTTTAAATTATTCAGCTAATCGAGTAAATAATGTTCCAGCAAGAATCCTAGTCCACAGGTTTTTGGTTCTCCCTCTCGAAAAAAATACATGGTATAAAAAGAGAGATTTATATAAAATATTTCTCACCAGCCCTCTTCGCAGACGCGCTGAAATGTAGTTACGGCACCCCGGGGGTTCACGGCCCCCCATTTTAAAGCCATTTCCCTGATCTTAGCAAAACCTGACTGTCTATACTATGGGAAAGATACGAGATATATAGAAGGCCATAACCACCACAATTCAGAGGATATTTTTTTCATCCCGTGTAGCTCACCACAACAGGTTGAGGCTGCGTATAATGCCAATTACTGTGCCTGGTGGACTTTCGTAAGTTTCGGTTGGGCTCATCATTTGCACCCCCAAAAATTTTCGCTTGGAATTTCCCAATACGGCCCAATAGCAGAGCAGATGTTCTGTCGTTTCATCATCAGCTTCGCAGAATCTGCATATCTTGGCACTCACGTTTCCCATTATAAGCTGGTGGTATCTAAACCGATAGTGCCCAGTAAGTAGGCCAACAAGTAGGTTAAGTTCCTCCTTCTCAAGTAGAATTAGCCTTGCCACGGAACAGGGTCACAAATCTCTTGGACTGTCTTAGCCCAGAAGAGGATGTCCGTATGTGAAGGAATTTACGTTCGGACCATGTTTGTAACGTCCCTTTAATGTGACCGGCAGAGATGCCAAAGAAAGGCTGAGGACCAATAAATGGACGGCAAGCGCTCGTGTTTGCGAAACAGTCACCCCTTTTGTTGCCCATGTGGCCCTCATGACCGGGTACCCAACACAAATTCAGAACGCTTAGAGATGTAAAGCAGACCATTACGAGCTTGGACTTCAGCTCTAGAGAAGATAATGATTTAATAGCGGCCTGGCTATTCGACATTATAAATAGTCTTAGCTCCTTACCCTCCTCAGCAGGACTATACTATGGGAGCAGCGGCTTGGAATTATGGGACGACTATAGCAACTACAAAGTAATTTTCTTGTTTAATGCCATCATTAAACTAAAGAAAGTCAGCCTCTCCAACTCTGATTAAGCCATCAATCCTGTCAGGTATAAGCACACCATTAATGAAATATTGTACACTATAAAAATTGTATTGACTTGGAAAATAACTTTTACTAGTCAAAAGGAAAAGATCAAGTGACTGATTTTGACTATTACTTTCACATTCATTAAGATATGCTGGTGTTTGTATGAAAACACGACGTTATTCACATTTACGGTACGTCTTAATTCTACTTTAAAACTCAAATAAGTTTTCTTTCCTTTTCGATAGCCTCTAAACAGGCCATTAATTGCTCTTCTTGTAACAAGAATCGTAACCAAACAGAATTTATTTTCATGAACATTTTTATGAAATTTAGAAATAAATTCATTTAAAAAATCTTTTTTATTTAAATTGACATTCAATTATATTTTTGTACGTAAATGATTGAAAGCAAAACTATCAAACGCAATGACGTCATTCATTAATGAACATTTCCATTTGTATAAACCAAAAATATTTCAACCTAAAATGCTTCAAATAGTCGAATTTCGTAAGTGCGAGTTTGCCTTTTGATAATTGCTCTTTTTCCCCGAGAGAGCAGGGCAGCGGCAGATAAGGTGCTCTACAACAGTGGTGACCATTTCATAGCACAATTGTACAGAGAGTACTTACACGTATTCTTACCCTCTTTCATTTAGTCGTCGATTAGATAGCGCCGAATGCATAATTATCAACAATAATTATCCAGCAAACACACGTTTATCATTTCAATATAATTATATGACATTGTTCTAAGAAAATTAATTGATATTTTTAAACATTTAAATTAAGTTTTTAATTGAAAAAAAATCAAAAAATGTGTTCATTTAATCCTGTTGAGCTAATACAACAATTTTAAAAATTGGTTAAAAACAATTTAACTTCTTAATTGAATCTTGTTTTTACTTTTTCCTGCGAGCAATGAATTTCTGCAAGTTAAACTATTTAAAAAAAGTATTTTATTTCATATGCGTAAAATATTATCTAAGGAAATATAATGCAACATATTTCAAACGCTTGTCTTTGTGTTTGGTGGGTAGCTTAATCAACTCACTAATACTAATAAGCATCATTACAATGACAGTTTCTGTTGTGGTCACCACTGTTCTACAATCTCTTTCTCATCCACCTGCTGGCAGAAGTCCTTAACAGCTCTGGGTTTGCAAATTTACTACTCGTACAATCATATCGGGGCTATTAGACTATTTAGTTTAACCGGCGGAAAATACTTTCTAATGAATTAATAATTTCGTAGCACCAATAAGTTCTGGGACTAAACGGTCTAATGAGAGGTCAATAATGACACTAAGTTTTTTTATGATTTTCTTAAATTGTGAAGTTAGAAAATGCTTGGCGTTAGCTGAAATGAAAAACCACATAACTAACAAGAAATTTTAATTAATTTTTTTTATTAATTATTGTACAAGGTGGCCCAAAAGTAATGTAATATTTGGAACTGGCAGCCATTTTGTTAAAAATGAAATGAGAACTCTGTCTTCATAAAAAGTTTATTTAAAAGTGTAAAATTGATGATATTAATTAGATAAAATTATATCGCTCAAATTGCCACCTCCCGCGATAACGCGGAATTGCGGTTGTTTTACTGCATTTTGAATTATTGCTCGCAAAACAGATAACTCCAAATTGGCGATTACTTCTTCATTGTTAGCTTTCAAGACTTGTAAGGTTCAAGGTTTGTTGTAAACGAGATATTTTTAAAAGCCCCAAAGGAAGAAGGCTGGCGCTGTTAGACCTGGCGATCTGAAGTGCCAGTTCAAATCTCTAAACTGGAAGACCAATGGTCGATAGTCAATGCACCATCTTTCGGCCAAAAAAAAACTCGATTAGCATCTGCCTGTAACGCTCACCATTTACGGTCACGTTGGTGCCATCGGCGTCTTCAAAAGGCAATGGTGAATCAGTTTTTCACTGCAAATGCCGCAACAAACAGTCACTTTGAGAATTCACTATGCACCAGATTGGTTGGTTAACATAACCACTCAAGTGGAAATAAAATTCGTCGCTCATTATGAAATCATCCTCTTGTACCAAGTTTAACAGAGTACAACAGTAAGTTAACCCTTTCCGACGGTCAGCAAATCATTCGTTGCAACGAACGTCTGGTGATGCCACAAATGTGTGCATCGTTGTTTGGGGATTCGCTCTGACGTCGTAGGTTACATCATCGATGTTCTTGGTCGAACGAGCAATATCAAGTCAGCCACGTCTTGTGACACACCGTGTCGTGATTTCATATAACGAGTGGTCACAAATAGAAGGAAATATTGTAGAGATTTTAAATTTGGCACAAGTTGACAAAAGCAAGGACTCGTGTATTTCCCATATATCCAGAAATTAAAAAATTTTATTCAAATCATATTAAGAACACGCTATGCTCAAAAATTTCCTTTTTCAAAAAATTAAAAATAGCGAAGAAAACTAAATTTCTTAAATTAATTTTGAACACAAAACACTTATAGTTAGCTCAATGTATCTATTTTTTTAATTCGATGCAGGGACACCCACCCACCTTCCATATATAATTAAAGTTAAAAATTTTGTTTAAATGATGAAACAGAACAAACTGCAGGCTCAACAATGTTTTCGATACATTTTGACGTAAAATTTTGCCAGAGAATGTGGTCATGAAATAGACTCTATTTTATTTTTATAGCGTTTTTCTTATACTCTCAATTTTAGACATTCATTCTCTCCACAATGTTACAGTGTTTCCATGAAATCACATACATTTTTCATACGAATTTATTATGTGCCATCAGCGATTGTTCCTGAAGTTGCGGATGTGTTCTGTTTCATCATTAAGTTACAAAAGTTATTAGAATTGGTAAAATAAATACTTGCGACCGGAAATTTCCTCCTCTCATATTCCACAATACCCGAAGTTACTCTAATCTAAAATTTAATAAAGGAAGATACAGAATAGAATTTAAAAACAAACATTAAATGCATGTTGAAAAATTTCTTTCGTATAATTAAATTTAAAAAAAAGTTCATAAAATTTTCTTTTGTTTCAAATGTAAATGTACGAAAGAAAATGCCTTAAAAACTTTTGATTAAAATAATTTTAAGACAGACAAGCCATCTACTCCCATAAGTTAGCCTTTGGTTAACAACGAAAGCATTTATAAGTCAAAACAAGAAATAAAATGTTAATATATAATATATTTGAGATATTCTTATTCTCCAAATTAATTTAAAAAGATTTTTTGTTTGTTGTTGGTCTACTGTTGATGTGGCATAATCATCAAGGAAAGGCAGTAATAAAGACTAGTTAACCCACAGCAAACAACAACTTTTTTGAAAATTAATTTGGAGAATATCCCAAAATAATTTAATATATCGCACTGGTTTTTTTAAAGAGAGTCAACTCAAAAGTTTTAAATTTTCACTTTATGCAAGAAATCGATGTACAGTCATATCTACCCACTGTAAAATTCTTACATCATTTTCTCTACTTTTTCGCCAAAAAGTCAGTTGTATCTCTCTTCGTGATATTTAGAGCGAAAAATCGTCAAAACTTAAAAAAATCGTCGAAAATAAAAAAAAATTTATTATTTATTTCCAAAGATTTCAAAAAGTTTTTTGTTGAGGTGTGTTTAGCTAGTCTGTATACATGAATTTCACTGGTGCTAATGCCAAATCATCAGCACACCTTAAACCATATTTTTTGAAAAGTTTCAAACCTCTTATCTTTACAAAAACTTAAAAAACCAATGAGAATTTCAAAAATTACAAAAGTATATATAACCGTAGTAGGCTTTGAAACTTATTCAAAAATTCCAACAAACAAATTATATTCGATATGAATTTATTTTATTTAACGAAAACTTAACACAGCAAATAAATTCATAGTTTTTGTAAACCGAATTCTTATCAGTAAAGATATCCAACAGATTAATTACACGTTTAGTGTATTTTTAGTAAAATAATACACATGTACATAAACATCAATTAAAATATTTCAATATTTAAAAAAAACAAAACAGCAGCAATAAAATCCTTTAAATAAATATTGCTCCTTTGACGTAGCAGAATATAACAACAAAGGCTCAAAAAAGCAAAATTTATAATTTCATTAAGTAAAATTCTTCATTAAAAACATCTTTATAAGTACCGGGGTTTTTTTAGGAAAGATATCTTAACATAAACCGAAGTTATAACTATTAATAAGCTAATAACCGACAAATACATATTTCCTAATAATTTTAAAACATTAAACGCATTTTAGAAAGTTTATGTAAGAACTTAAAAAAATACATACTCGTACTATATATATTGCAATTTAACCATTTTATTAGATCAGGTACTACTTTCAAGTCAAAGCAATTACAATTATTTAGTTTTAAATTATCTTTAGCATACAAAATTTCTTCTAAGTAAAATTTTTGAAACTGATTTCGTAAAACTCAGATTTTTCTGATATTCATGGTTAACTTCAAAATGGGTTTAAAGTTCTGAACAAATGTCAGTTTATAATTATTTAAAAATCGTCAAATTTAAGGCAGAAATCGTCCTGTCGTCAATATGGTTTTTTTTGGCATCCGAAATCGTCAAATCTGGCAACCGTGAGTGTGAGGAACAAGTGCGATATGTTGTTTATTATATGTGACCTTCTTAGAGAAAAAGGACTTACCTAGTGTGTGAAAGTGAAGTTTTGCGAAAAACGCATTTAAAGTTTCATAACGCATTATCACTTTAAACACACCTTCAGTTGGGAGATGCGATTTGGTATGATTAGTTATGATTGGATGCCGACTTTGGTGACGTCATGCCTATGTGTTGACGCATTATCACTTTAAACACACCTTCAGTTGGGAGATGCGATTTGGTATGATTAGTTATGATTGGATGCCGACTTTGGTGACGTCATGCCTATGTGTTGACGCATTATCACTTTAAACACACCTTCAGTTGGGAGATGCGATTTGGTATGATTAGTTATGATTGGATGCCGACTTTGGTGACGTCATGCCTATGTGTTGACGTATTTTTTTCGCTTTTAGTGTGACAATGCCTTTGCTATTGTTGCTCCTCCGTACACATTGTAAAAATAACTAAGAAAGGAAAAGAATAAACTGACGCTTTAGTCTTGTGACAACTGTTTTTATGTGGTAAATAAATTTTTATCAGAAATCTAACTCATTTAATCTTATTCTACGCACTTTTAGGTACCAGAATCCACTCTAAAGTCCAAACCCGTTGTTTGACACATTAAGTCTCTTTTCTCGGAGAAGGTCACATATATTGTTTTTAAAAAGAGTACCTTAAAAGAAATCAATGAAACATTTTGAAATATACTTATCCTTACCTTAATTTAGAAACAAAAATATATGAAATTTTGTTTAAATAATTTGACAACATTATTATGTACTTGCATACATATGTAGATATGGGCGTTTCCATCATAAGAAGACCAACAGATTAAGAAATTTTAGGAAATGTATAATGAAAAAAATAGATGGTTATGTATGTAAACATATGGGCGTTTCCATCATAAGAAGACCAACAGATTAAGAAATTTTAGGAAATGTATAATGAAAAAAATAGATGGTTATGTATGTAAACATGTTTATTCATTTAACTTTTAATTAAAGTTTAATATTATACTACTCCATTTTCTCAATATCACTATTACGATGAATACAACAAATGCAGAAATATATAAACATTTTTGAAAATAGTTACAAGTATATAAATTTTATATATATATATTTAATTTCAGTTGGAAAATCAAATGAGGATAATATTAAAATATATGATGATGTACCAAATTCCGCTGTCGAGTTACATGTCAAAGATAAGGTAATATTCAAAAGAAATTTTTAATTATTTTATTGTTTAAAATTTTAACAATCGCATCAATTATTTTAACAAACAGTTTTTGCGTAAGTTGAATCGCCAAGAGCGCGTAGTTGAAGAAGTGAAACTAGTATTGAAACCACGCTTCAATAGAAAACAAATCACCAAGGATGATTACAAAGAAATTATGCGGCGTGCTGTACCTAAGGTATTCTCGTTAAAGTTTTTTCTTTAAATAACAGCATTTGATTTATAGGAAAAATTTTAAATTTATAGATCTGTCATAGTAAATCTGGTGAAATTGATCCATTTAAGATCAAAAAATTAATTGAGGCCTACGTGAAAAAATTCCGTGCAAAACACAAAAAATTAAATATTGTGAATACAGGACAAGTCAGCAGTGCAGTCAAGTGTGCGGCTTATCTGAAGAAGTTGTAAGTCGGTTATGAGTAATATGAGCTAAATAAATGCATTGATAAACCAAACCACGTTTAACTCAATTTGTAAAGAATGTAAGTCCGAATAAATAAATTTAAACAGTTAATCAACAGTTATCAACAATCTTCAAATATCTTTATTTCGTTTTTAGTTCACGATGTCACCTCTTAACACAAAATCTTTAAAAGAAAAGAATAAAAACATAAAATTTCTATAAAACTAAAATCGATTTAAGATATTTCTCTTATAATATCTTTAGCGGCATATACACCATACTAGCCGCACAGGCGCAATCAAATGGTGTATAGAGATAGAAACACAACATACGAGTACGCTGGTGCAGTATTCACTTCTCTCAATATTTTGTACGAGAAGGATTGCTGTAAATGGTGTATGCCGCACTGTTATGTTATAAAAAATACTATATAGAGAGAAAAATGCTTATTTGGATAAAAATATCATTGATCATTCATGACTTCTATAATGCGGGAAACTCTTCGCAAAATATTGTTTAAATTAAATTAAATTCCTTGTGCGCGTGTATGGTGCTATGCTGTATGGGCCGCTTTGTGTTACATTTATTTCTATAGTTTTTTTTATTGAAAAAAGTCTACAAAATTGTATTGAAAAAACCACTGAAATATTTTGAATATTTTTTCTCGTTTGTCGTAGCTTACTTAATATAATTTAATTATTTAATATTTTCTTGGGTATTTAGTTATAATTATTAATTCAGAATGTATTAAAAAGGAAAGAAAAACGCAAATACCACTATATATTTAACTGTTTTATTTATCACATTTTCAATTATATTAAAAATTATATAAAAACATAAAAATTGGCTTAAAAGAAGAAAAAAACTATTTAATTTAATATCTAAGTTTTATTATTATTTCATTTAATGGCCTTAAGCTAATGTCCGACGTCACAAATATTTGACGAAAAATGCGTAACCAGTGTTAAGCAAATGTTCACTAAGTTTATTTAAATTTAAAATGCAATTTACATTTCAATATTATTTACCATAAATTTATATAAAATTAACTGAAACATAGTTACGCTTGTTTCGCCAAATATTTGCCATGTTTTATATTTTGATTTGTTTATTTTATGAATTTTTTATTTGTTTCAACAATATGCAATCTTTAGTTAAGTTTTCAGCAATAATAATAAACTATAAAATTTCAATTAAAATTTTAAAAATAGCAAAACAAAATTTTTAGATCTATACACGCAAACATATTAAATTGTGTAATGAATAATATTTGAATAAAAATAATTACTACTAACTAAAAAAAAAACTTGTTTGTCCAATTTTTTCGAAATTCAAATTTCGAATTGAAAATTATTAAAAGCAATCAATCAATCAGACGTTGCATGTCTGGAATGCTTTTGAAATGCACATCTACTCTGTTCGATTTGCTTTTTGTTGAGAACAGAAATTGTGAGACGCATCTTTGGTATAATCTTTAAACTAACATTTTTTATCGTAATTTTTTTAATTCTTTATCTTACGCAGTTGAAATTAAATTTAATACATTTGTTTTTTTAGCAATTTTAAATTGCTGAATCTGATAATATTTTTGAAATTACTTATAATCAAAATTCGATTGTTATTCAATAGCAGAAATGAAAAACAGCCTTTTGTCGGCCATTTGTTTGGTTCACTCGCAATACAGATAAAGAAATCCAAAAACTAACGGGATTTAAAAAATGTAATTCCAGCAGAATCGAGTTTCAAAAAGTAATTAAGTATTTTTTTATGTTTTACTAGCTGAACCCGTTGTGCTTCGCTATTGCAATGCTTCAGGATATACAGTATTTTTAGTTTGCCCATCAGGATCACACACATATAAATCGGTTGGTTTTCTTACACGCGAGCATGCAACATAAAGCTTTCCATGCGAGAAACATGGATTTGCTAAATTTATGGCGCAAACTTGTAGAGATTGACCTTGAGCTTTGTTAACAATCATCGCAAACGCTAACCGAACAGGAAACTGCAATCGTTTAAAATCGAATGGTAAATCTGTTGGTATCATTGGAATGCGTGGCAAAAGTACATCTTTTCCTGTTATAATGGTCGCTTCTATTAAATTATTTCTCAGTTTTTTTACTGAAAGTCGAGTGCCATTGCAAAGCCGTGGTGGATCGATATTATGCAGTAAAATAAGGGGCACTTCCATTTTAAGTTGTAGCACATGTGGTGGAAAGCCTGGCACATCGAGTGAATTTAAGAACTCAACAGGATAATTAACGGTATCTTCTCTCCTATTATATATTACAAAATCAGCTGTTTTGGAGACAGTCGTGGGAGAAAGAGAATGGGGCTACCCCACTATTTTAATTAATGCGTATTTTAAATTTGAGGTAAAGCCGTTAATAAACGTAGTAAAAAAGTAGGTGCAGAGTTTGCATTGTCGAAAAATATTATCATTAATAAGTATTCCTGAGAAGGTGCACGCCGTGAAAATTTAAGACCGGTTAACAGGTCCAGCATCCAATATATCGCAAACAAAGGGGCGTGCTCCGCCCACTTTTCTTTTCTATTCATGCCAATATCATATGTACCAAATATCATCGACGTAGGTCAAAATATGGCGATTTAAATTTTTGGGTTATGTGGGCGGTGCTACGCCCCTTTGTCCAATCAAAACTTCATATAGCCTATTATTCCTTCCAGAGTCACAGTAACATGCTGTGAAAATTTCAGGAAGATCGGTCCAAGGGTTTGGCCTCCTATAAAGCACAAACAAACTGACATATTCATTTTATATATGTATACAGTGAACTCTCGAAAACGTGAACACTCGAAAGTGTGAACGTCTCAGAAACGTGAACAAATTTATTTTTCCATAGAGTATTCTAAATCGTGAACAAATTCGAAAGCTCTAAAACGTGAACACTGCTTTTCAATTGTGAAATTCCCAAATTACAGCAAGGCAAATTAATAACAGGAAGACTCGCCACAATTCGCTTTGAAAAATACCTGCTTTCTTTGGCAAAATCAACGTCAAACACTACAGATCAAAATGCAAGGAGCAAAAAATAATCGGCTGAGCTGTCGAGATCACGTGTTATGAATTCGCCTTGAATTACAGGTTATTTTAAAAATTTAATTCGTGAAACTGAAAAATGTATTTTAAGAGAGAAGATATCTCCTCTAGAAATAAGACAGCTAGAAAATAGTGTGGTTCTATTTCTTCAAGCGCTGAATTGTCAGGTTTGTTTTATTGTAGGTTTTAATGATTTTAGAAAATTTAATTACAGCCAAAAGTTACAATTAAATCCTAGGAAGCTGTAGATGGATAAGACTTTAATATGGGCTGAAAACGAGATGGTAAACCAAAGTGACATTAGAGTGCTGTGAAAAACATTAAAGAAAAAGCTCTTTTAAAGATGGCAAACCAAAAAACTTACCAAAAAAATTACTGATTTTTTTCTTTAAACTTTGTTTAACTGATTCTTATTTATCCAACCAAAAAAATCTTCCCTTATTTATCGAATGCAAAGTGAACTGAATATATGGCATTTAATTTTTTGTTATTAAGAATTAATAAAATAATTAATTTCAAATAGTGTTTAGCATTTTAACTTATTAATATATAATTTTTTATGTTAAATAGGGTAATTTTTGTTTTGAATTTGGGTACTCGATAACGTGAACATACTCGAAAATGTAAACTGCCTTGGTAAAAATTAGTTCACGTTATCGCGAGTTCACTGTATAGATAATTGTTAGTTTTTCTATACTGTTAATCATTATTTTACTTTTTGGTAGTATGTATGTACATATATTAATTATTCTTATAGTAATCCACTAAGTATCATATGTTTTTCTGTTTTACTAAAAGAAATTTCTGCATTCAAAATTAGTAAATTCTCAGCCATGAACTGTCACTTTACGCTCTCAATTTGTGTTCTCATTTACTGTAGCTTGAGTAAATGAGAACGTAAAGTGAAATTTCTTGTAGTAAAATTTAGTAAAACAGAAAAACATATGATTCAAAAGGTAAACAAACAAAAGTAAGAAATGAAAAAGTATACAATTACTTAGTATAAATGAATACAGTTACTTAGTACTGCACTTGCTTTTAAGGTAGTCAATAGCAAAAACAAAAAAATAATCACATAGTTTTGAATATATTTAATCAGACAAAAATTAGGAAAATAAAATGAAAATGAACACATGGAAACGAGTATAGAAAATAATTTATTTGTATATCCTTAAAACATTCGTGTTATAATAAATATTGCATCGAGTACCAACAAGAAAAAAGACATGAGTAGTCCAACGTGTAAATATATTTTAACACTATATGGATCTGCAATCAGCTGTTCCCTTAATCTTACTAATTTTTAAAAATTTTCCGTTCGCGTAATTTTTTGTGCAACCGCTTTTTTTGAGAGTAAATGTTTCAGTTTACTCAGTAATTACTCATTTTCTGCATTTTACTGCGAAAGTACTCGAACGCACCTATTATGTATTATGTTATTATTTGTATTTTATAAAACTTTTTATTATTACTACCCTACAAGAACAGTGACGGTCATTTGACTAGTAATATGACTGGCATTGCTGATAGAAATACCGGTCATCACGCAGAACAAAGTTTCTATCATTTTCTTAAGGCCAATATGAAAAAAATGACTGAAACTCTTGTCTACGTGTGATCTTGCATCCCTATCTAACTACCAAATTTTATTGTACATAGAACATATGTCTGAACTGCTCACTCCTATGTTTTTTACTGGTCAGCGCTGATACAAATATTAGTCACAAATATATGTACATACCGGTCACCGTTGACTTGTCAAACTATATGAATTCATTCACCACTATTGATTGACATTTCTGTTGAAATAAAACGCGATTTTTATACCATTCACCAAAAAATTTGGAAAGGGGATATATAGGTTTGTCATTCCGCATGTAATTTCTTCATTATTCATTTAAGACCCCATAAAGTATATATATTCTGGATCCTTATAGATAAAGAATTCGAATGAGCGATGTCCGTCTGCTACATTTTGGTGTAGTTAGCTTTAAGGCCAAAACACAACATAAAGAAATAAATTTTATACCATTTTCTTGGAATTTTTCATAAATTTGTTCGGTTTGAAAATAACAAAACTCGTTCCAATAATTAATGAGATATTCCCAAAAGACTTTTTTTTGTTATATTTCCTATTCTGTTGTTTTTTATGGCCCCAACTGTCCTACGGTCAATTTTATGAAGCATATTTCTTGTATGGAGTTCTACGAAGGTTTAGACTGAAAATAATTGAAGTCGGTCCATTAACGACTAAAATATGAGCAAAAAAATGGCATTCGAAATAATTTTACTTTTAAAAATTTTTTTGAAAAAGTTGCGTGGGGATTCAATCCCACAACCTACTGGTTGGTAGTCACAACCGCTTCTTGTGCACCACAGAGCAGTTGTATTTTTCGTAGTAGTTTAAGCGTTTAAGAACATAATATATCTTATTTATTATAAAATACTAAAATTTCAAATTCTTGATGGAAATTGGTGTGGGTGTTGTAAATCTCCCCTTTTTGTCACACAGATATCACATCCATACATACTGAAATTCGTTCATGGGCACATGTACACATTGTGTGTATACATGTGTATATTAAACAATCGAAAAGCAATGATTTGTTGTTTTGTTTTTGTTTGTGTGTTTAAACTTATTTTTGTATGTTTATTAGTATAATATTATGCATGCATATTACAGTATTTTTTTCGCTTACATTTTCTTTTCGTATATAAATAACCATAATTATTTTTTATATTATTTATATTAAAGAAATGTAATGGATTGTCAAGACACTATGTACGAGTAAATATACAAAATCAATGAAATTGAATTTTAGTTTTGTTTTGAAAAGGTATTAATATTTCATTTTTTTATGACTATTTATGATTTCAGAAGAAAGGCAAAATTTATGCTTACATCCTGTTTTATACTTGTGTAATTTTAATTATTTTCTATATTCAGGTGCAGAGCGTACCTGCAGTATATCAGAACCCGATATTATTATTGTATTTATACAATGTGATAAAAAATCTTTTGACAATTAAAATGTTGTTTGGATACTTAGTAACACATAACAAAGCAGAAAAACTCTTCCCGGCTAGAATTTGATAAGAAATGTGTCTTTCATTCTGTAACATCAGTGAGTTAATCTTCAAAAGCACTTCAATTAATTGCCTTTTCTATAAAATAAAAACAAAATTTGATATAAGAATTTAATTTGATATCAAGCTCCAAAATGTAATTAGCAAAGGAAATTAAAAATTGAAAACCCAGCGAAAATAGCGCATATTCTAAAAATTGCAACTGCAATATTGGAAATTATTCTCAAAATTTATTTTAAAAAAATCATATAATTGGCAATCGGAAGCCAAAAATCTTGAAAAAATCTCTAAAATGCCAAAAATTCTTAAAAATATGCGAACATCAGGAAAATTGTATGATTTAATATTGGTTTAAAAAAAACTGCAACATTATAGAGTAAAAAACTTAAAAAATATCATTTCCATTGTGAAAATTAAACTTTTAATAAAAACTATTTTGTATTTGAAATAAAAATTTAAAATGCATTTGTATTTTGAATAAAAGTATTGCAAATACCTACTTTCCACAAATTTATATTTAGCTTCTAGCCAATTGAATAATTTAATGTGGGCTTAATTAAAAGGTATTCTAAGAATAGTTCGCAATTCATCAAATATTTTTCAAACAATCAGTTCCTATCGTACATATCTCACATATGAACTTTGGATTTTTAGATCGGAATGTTTGGGGAAAATTTCCAAAAATAGTATATGTATACATATTTGTATTTCATTTTGTTGCATATTTTCGTATTTTCCCCAATTCAACATATACAAAATGAAATTCCATTGTGTTTCTATATCAGAAATATACAGGTTATATTGAACCAAAACCTTTATCCAACCGCAATAGATAAGTAAGTGGAAAAGTTAACAAAACTTTAAAAAGACAACTATCAGAATACCACTAGTGTACATACATACGAGTGAGTTTCAAAGAAAAAATTAAATTAAAATAATGAATTAAAATATGTTGTTATATTTTATAATTTAAAATTTTTTCTTACGCCGTCAAGTTATTTTTAGTTTTGGTATTATTATTATATTATATCAAATAAAAACGTCAACAACTTACTTAATTCATTATATAATTATTTTATCACTGCACAAAATCCTATCTGACAACATATTGGATATTTTTGAAAAATAGACCTTTTATCGTTCATAAAATTGGAAAAAACGCAAAAATTAAAAAAAAAATTATAAATGAGATTGTGCCTGGTTTTTTAAATAAATTGTGGAACTAACTTTTTCAAATAAAAAGTAAAAGTAATAAAAACAACTAAAATGTATCGAAAACCAAAAAAAAAAATTGCATTGTGTTGTGTTCAGGATTCGAAACCGTGCCACCGGGAAGTGTACGGTTTCAAATCCTGACCAACCATTTATTATTATTTTTTTAATTTAAGATACATTTTAGTTATTTTTATTACTCTTACTTTTCATTTGAAAAACTTCGTTTTTTTAAAGAATTTTTGATAGCTTTAACTTATTTTCAAAATTAAGATAATATTGGAACATTTTAATCATTAGACTAACAGATTTATGTAATAGTTGGCGATTTTTTTTAATCAAATTTGGGAGAATTTCTTCATTATTAAATCTTACGTTTCAAATCATTTCTTTGTTTAGTCGAAGACCACTGGCTTTTTGATAAAGACGTTGAAACACTTTTCGGATGTGTGAACAATTATACAGTTACTGAGAGAACACTGAAGATGGCACATAGCCGAAACCGGTCTGTTTATCAACCAAATTTGACGTGGGATGACGGAAATTCATTCCAAATTATATAAGTGCTAATAAGGGTATGTTAATATTTTTATAATGCACCCCAGGCAAGAAAGTGTTACAAGTTTGTTAGGAAATTCATAATTTATGGCTGACTTCATAAACGCAGTTTGCAAAGCAACACTAGAATGCCTTGTAAACTCATGCTTCCAGTGTTGCTTTGGAAGCTGTGTTTATGAAATCAGCCTATACTATGAAATAGAGATTAGAACCAATAATGCGTGATCGTGATTAATTTTTTGTTTCCATCACGTGGGGTGCGTCCGTGAGACGGTGAGTGGCAATTTTTTTTGCTTTAATGTAATTTTTTCCATATAAGTTCTTTTTTTTAATTTTTTTCGTATTTCGTTGGCGTGAATTTTCGTGATTCTGACTTCTTTCGTCACTCCATACTATGGTGAAGGGTATATAAGATTCGGCACAGCCGAATATATCTCTCTTACTTGTTTTCAATTCAATTGTTATATTATAATTAAATATAAATAAATGAAGATGCATAAGAAAATAATATGTACAATAGTGTGTTTCTAAAAACTTAAATTTAAATTTGAAAGTAAATAAAATGCCTTAAGGCATTCCACTTAGTGGCTTGTTGTTATATTATAATAATTACATACATGTGTAAGAAAATAATAATTACAATATTACCATGAGGACAAAACCCATGACTTGAGCAACACCATGCCATTTAAATTTTAGTGGATTTTGTTAAAAGCCCCAACATTTCGTCACCAACTTGTTTGCTTTGCTTATCACTCGTCGAGGGCATAGAGGGAAGGAACTGAAAGTGTATTAAATTTAGGATAACATTAATTTTTTTATAGCTTAAACTTATTCGTGTAGTTGAAGTAATATTTGCAGTAAGTAGCGATAGCACATATTAAAGATGCACTCTAATTCTCTTACCATAATGTCATCTGAGTCAGCATTGATTTTGATATCCTTGCGATCAGAGCTTTCTTCACTTTCGTCCGGGTGATCATTGCTTATATTAGTCTCCATCATGTCGCCATCTTCAACTGAAAAATTAATAATAACTTGTATTTAAAGTACTGCGGTGTGAAAAAACACTATTTAATTAAATATATTTAACTGTATTACATGTGTCTGGTCAATTATGCTGATCTTGTACTATAATTATAAGACTATAAACAAGACTTATAGTATGGGAATGCGAATAAATAAATAGAGAACGATTTTAAATTACTGTAGATTTGATTATTTCTGAAGATTCCTTTGCATATTTAAAAAATATCGGACGGCAAAAATGAATTGATGATGGTTCGTAAAGGAATTACAGAAGCCATAAACATATTTGCATCTGTAATAGTTGTGTCATTTGTCGATATTGTTTGTTTGTAAGCACTTCGACCGGATGATCCATCTCATCCCCACTTATTTATCAATGTAAGCCTATCTGGAAGTAATACTGCTTCCTTTTCAGGCAACCTTTGAATAAGCCGTTTGGCAGTATGATCCATTAAGTCTTGCAGGTTAACCTCTACCGATATTTCAGTAACCTTTACATTAGATGGCACTGCTTCTTTTTTGACAGATCTAACCTTTTTGTATCCAGGAAGAATATTCACATTATGATTCTTTAAAGAGCTTCGTAAAATAGAATATTTTTCCTTTGGAATACTGTCTTTAATTCTCTGCAGTCGTGTATCTGAAGTGCTTGCAAGCGCCACAGTTTTTGTAATGTAGACCTTGATTTATCTATATCTTTTACATACTTAAGACATAATGCTTCTGAAAAATGCGATTTAGATAAATTTATCTTTTGTGGCATTTTGAAGTTTACGTTTTTTTTGTGTTCTCCGAACACTCGTTTATAGTTTTTGCAGGTCTTCCTCTTCTGCTGTCAGAAGATGTATGCGGTTCTTCGATGTTTTCATCGTACGGTTTTTGTCGTACGGTTTGAAGCAAGCCATTTTTTTAAATTAATTTTCATGTAAACGAAGTGATAAAGTTTTAAAACTACCTGCATATAAAAGAGAATTCAAGAAAAATGCAAGGGAAAAAATCATTCCTTAAATCTCGTACTAACGAGAAACAATAAAAATATGTAACATATAAGTGCTGCAGTGAACACAATTTTGGAGAGCCTTTTTTACTACTTATTTCTTTTCACATTTTGAATACATCTTTGTTACATACTTTAAAAATGGGGAATAATTATTCTCGTTTTCGCCATGAGATTGTAACAGCTTTCCTCATATTTCAAGAAGACCTGTCATTTTTTGTGGCTGAATTTAGTTAAATTATTTAAAGTATTATGTATGTAGCAAATGTGCTCAGAAAATATGGGCGGGACCATTTTTAGATATGCTCTATTTTATTTGTAAAAATTACCTAAATATAGGGTGTCTGAAAACGGCAACTGCCGAACAAGTAGGACATCTGATGAGCATTTTGTTACTTTTATTGATCAAAAATAAACATACCTCTGTTTAACAGTCCAGATGATTTTTTGTAGCGTTGTTTTTTAATGGCCGAAAATTCTAAAATTATCAAAAGTTTTGTGTTGAAATCAGTGATGGGAAATTAAATTTTCTTCGTTACAAAAACATTTTAAATAGTTCATTTTTGACCCGTTTTATTCCTCCGGTCCATTGAGTACTTTCAAACTAATTTGACTTCTACGTCTTGAACAATCACTTTCCAGTATATCTCAACATAATGAAAGTATTTTAAAAGAGAAAACCGTCTTAAGATTGTCTTTAAAAATGCTTTTACAGGTCTCGCTACATATCCAGGTAATAAACAATTTCGATCTCATATTAAGAAAGATTTGCAATAACAGCTCGCAAATTAATTACTTTCGAGCCAAAATGAAAAAAGGGCCAACGGTAAAAAATTAAATAACTAACTATAGTGCATAATGAAATATTTTGTAAATTGAATGATTCCTAATACAATAATTCCAAAAGAAATTAAATATCTCCCAATGAAAGAAGTCCTCACAAGAGTGAAAGAATTCCTCAACAGAAAGAAAGTCGCAACAGAAATGAAATACGAACAAAAGAATTCTATTAACAGCAATTTTAGGACAAATAAAATAACTCTCAAAGAAATTAAATAAGTCTCAATGAAATTAAATAAGTCCAAGCAAAAATTAATTAACTGCCAATTCCAACATTTCCTCAATTTAAAAAGCCTCACAAAAAGGATGTTATATCATTTGAAAATCATTTGAACGCAACTTCTGAAAAATGGGATTTTGCATAAAAGTTTGGGTTTTTCTCAACTTGAGAAATGTTAGTTCTTAATATATAATTGAAATTAAATTATTCCATAATAGTTTGTTTTCCATACTTTTAAATAATAAATCTTTGGATTAATTAATTAAGGACGAACTAATATAACGGGTGGTTCAAGTAAAAGTCTCTTTTTGATTGATATGTTGATTTAACAAATAGGATTTTGCTTTCCCAAATATTCACTATAAGTCAGTATCACAAAAACGAGGACCAAAATAAGTCGCTTTACGCATGAGCAACGTTTTGAAATATTGTAAACTTATTAGCGCACAAACAACCAAGTTTTACACTGAAATGTATTTTTAATTTGAGAATCACTACAATTTAGGAAAATACACTTTTTTAAATATTCGCAGTCTTGAAGAAGATCAATGTAGTTTAACATTAAGGTCGGCATATTACTCTCAAATGTATCTTGAAGTGAAAAGGGGTTCAGAATAATGTTTTTATCAGGTAAAACGGTTGTATATGTTTCGATAACATAACATATTTAAACGCAAGAACAAATACAATTCATTATATGTTTTTAGTTAATAAAAAAATTACAAAGATTTCAATTAAGTACTGTGGGGGCCAAAAAAGTATTAATTAAAATATTTTTTGTACCGAAGAAAAATTTAATTTTCCATCACTAACAAAAATTACAATTTTCTTCAACTTCCCTGCGATTTTAAACAAAACAAAATGCCCGTTGTTTTTTTTATTATTTTATTGATTTAGTGCTAAACAGACCTGTATTATTAGATCATGAACAATACCAAAAAAGTAATGATTGAACGGCAATTATTCTGACACTTCAATTCTAGTATTTTTTTAAATATCACCTTTTTTTGGCTTTTTAAAAAATTGTCGACTTTAAGGAGCTCCACCAGCTATAATTTTCATCCAATTAAGAAAAACGTTTTTGAATTGGGATGAGTAAGAAACTCTTTATACGATACGTTCATTCATTTTAAAAAATTTTGTGATCAAATTTTGTATTTTTGCCACGGATTTTGGGAAAAGGCGACACAGTGCGGCGCACAGTGGCTGAAAATCGTTTTTCATTGGCCAAAATTCTGTAACTTTTGAACCGATCAAAATATTGAAGTAATTTTTATTTTGTTGGATAGATATTTAGTTCAGCTTGACTCAGTTTAAATTACATTAAAATTGATTGAGTACTTTTTAAGGAATTCTAGGTCAAAGTTGAACTTTTGAATTTTTTTTAACTTTTAGAGTGAAATATGGGTTTATTATTTTTTTATTTATTAAAAAATTTAATATTTGGAAATTAATAATAATTATAAATATTTTTTGTAATAATGGAATTTTTTTAATGTTACACTTAAAAAAAAATTACACTGAAAAAAATAGTAAAATCAACTGGAGATTTTGCTATTACAGAAAAATTAAAAATTTTTTGCTGTCAAATTTGCAAATTTGTTTACACTCAAAGAATAGTTACACTTAAAAAAAATGTTAATAATATTATATAAAAATATTGCTATTACTACAGAAAAATTTATTATTTTTTGCTGTCAAATTTGATAATTTTAAAAACATTTTAAAAATAAAACTTCAATAAATTTTAGTAGCATTTGTAACAATGGTAGGTTCTGTTTATTATAATTTTTTACTAATACTATGTTTTTCGTACTTAAATAACAATGAAAGGCAATTATAATTATTATTCATTTGACTCAAATATTGATTGCAAATATTCCATATTTTGTTCTGTGCTATCTCTGTTCTTTAGTAGTTTTTTGGCTTCTTCATCTAAATCCCGATGTTCCACTTTCCATTGATTTCGAATACTGGAGATAAACGGATCTGACGTTGCCAATAATATATTAAATAGATCTTCATTTGTTGTGTGCTCTCTATAAAATCTGTAATCCTTGTTTTCCTGAGCCTCCTCTGATAGATCTCCAAGTAGCACCAAATGATATTTAATGACATCTTCTTCATGATAAAGAGTTTTGTGAACTGTTGCAGACATATTTCTCCATGGGTAGTTGGTTGTATACATTTTTGCAGTTTCCTTAGCCTAATCTCCAAATTTTCTAGAGTCAATTTCTTCATTGCACGCAAGTACTTCTAGGATTATTTTAAATCTGAAAATAAGGTTTAAATCCACTCCTGTTATTTCAGATGCTGTTTCTGGATCTGAAAAGAATCTTCTTGCGGTATTGCCATCATTTGTATTACCTGACCCTTGTTTTGGCTGATCTATAATCAATCCAAATTTGCGATATTCATCTTGAACATGTTCCTTTTTTGAACTTCTTAGCTCTTTGTTGGTTTCGTTGTTTCTTATTGATCCTGAAGACCCGAAATCCAAATCACAACTGATTTTTAGTATGTGTTCCATAAGTCGTATTCTTGCATGTAGTGGTGATAATCCAAATTCATATGTTTTAACAACTTTTTCAATGATATCCACTTTTGTTAATTGGTTCTGTGATCGTAATTGATGTAGGAAAGATTCTTTTATATTTGTACAACCAATTGCCTCGTTGATATCTTTAAGTTTCCGCCTCTTAGATCTATCGCTGCAGTTGTCCAATGATTTGCGTGGTCTTCCAGTTTCTTCCTTATCTTGCTTTGCTGTTTCTGCAGCGACAGTAAGCCCTTTAACCAGTTTGCACTTTTTATATAAAAGTTTTGTTTACTGTAGCGAACTTCTTTGTAGCGTTTTTTTAGTGCTTTGACGAAATTATATAATTGCTCTTGCATTTCGGTGCTACAGGAATTTAAGTTTAATTTAACGTAACTAAGAACATCTTCCTGGTTTTTGTTTCTAAAATACTCTTCCGCCAGTTCTTTATAACTGAAGCTCTCCGTTTTTTTGTGAATATTTTTATTTGCGTCTGTTATGTTTTACCCGTACACCTAGAGGATTAACTTATTACTGAGTAATCCCTTATCGAATCCGTAGTTTTATACATTTTTAGATACATGTTATTCACACATTGATCTTTAATTTCATAGCAGGTAGTGCTTAAATTGCACAAAACTGCACATGTTGTCCAGACCTTAATATCAGGTAAAACTGATTAGTATCTCGCCAATATTTGTTGTTGGGTTGTTTTTTTATTTTTAGTGGTTTAATGTCCGGATTATTGTTATAAAATTGCTTATGACTTTGGTTGACCCTAACATTTGATAACAGGTAAATTTAGAAACAGATCATATGTTTACTGTAGAATTTTGTGATAATTTTATTACCAATTTTTGGCTGTTCAAAACAAAGCCATTAAACCCTTTTGCAGGTATCATATTTCATTTTTTTAGTTTTACATAGTCTAAAGTAAAAAACATAAACTTTTAGGCAAAAAAGTGAAAATTATATACACCATTGTATACGAGTACGTTGGAGTAATTTCATAAAAATGAAAAAAGTGTTCTACACACGGCTCGTCACGGGTGCAAAAGTATATATAGCGGTAAAGAGGACACTTTCACCTTTCTCCGGGTGGTATACATTTCTTGTTCCCTTTTGTTCCCTAGAAGTTCTATTCCACTAAAGTTTAAATTTGAGAAAAATATCGTAGTTTCATAAATATTCCGTAACGCCCTTAATATTAAACGCTAGAGCTCTGACCACTTACAAAAACTAAAGACTATAATCCTACCAACATTATAAAAAAGACCGCAGGCCATTATCGATGATAGCTTGCGAGTAGTAACCATTTATTTTTTATAAAAAACAAAAGAAAAACACCTTTTTATGAAATTAAAAAAAACCGTTGAGTTTGACAGCATGCCACGCTCACAATTATCAATAGTTTAACCTAATTTTTTGGCTACCTTAATCTGGATATATTAGCTGCAAAAGGGCGTAAAAATTTAAAAAATCGGTGACAAAAAAAAAAGACTTTTGGCCAATGAAAAACGATTTTCAGCCAACGTGCGGCGTCACCATTAATCAAAGACAAATTTGCGTCACCATTGGCGGGTTAAACATGTATTTGTTCCCCATAATTCCTAGTACTTTTAAAAAACTCACGTTGGTATACACAATTGTTGGTGGAATTTTGTCCTTTTTTGTGAATTCTTTTTCTTCATCTTCGGACAGAAGATGAAATCTGTTGCTGGTGATCGGCCCGTCATTTATCTTGGGCGTCTTATATTTGAGACGATTGCCCCAAAACCTCCTCCTTTTCTGACCCTCCATAGTCAAAAAATATTAATTTATTTAAAAAGAAAAAATTTATTATATTATCAGCGAGCAAAAATACAATGTGGTGAACAACTCAAGGCAGTGTTGCCGAATGATAACTTGACCCCGTAGACTAGTAGATAGCGTACTAGGCTATTATTCGAGGTGTCGCAGGTTCGATTCCTGCCTAGACCCTGGGTGTTTCTGCAGACAAACCAAAATGGCTTCGCGGTTTGTGTCTGTTCTTTAAAAAAAGAAACGTATAGTAGAAATAAAGAAATTATTATAATATTATTGGTTTTGTAAAACAGAAATCGGCAACTAGAAGATTTAAAATCAAGAGATTTCAAACATTTCTTGTGATTTTCAGAATCATCACGAGTTGATTTGATGCAGTTTTTTATTAGTTCAGATTACTGCATTCCCTATCGAATTTGTGAGTTATTTACATTGCAGACCTAAATATTATAAAAAATTTTGGTATCATGCTTTATATTTTACTTCTCAATATTGATTTCTAGCATTCGAAACAAAACAATGCTGAAAGGATGCAACAAGTTGTTTACTTTGTGCACAGCACATGACAGAAATATCAACCTTCCAAAGAGACAACAAATGTATGTTAATTAGATTTGGAATAGCAAAAATATGTGCAATGTAAAAAATGAAGCCAAACAAAAAACACAAATAAAAATGGTAGTAAACAATTGAAATTTGTCCAAAAAACATTGTTGTTGACTCTATTGGATATTAAAAAAATATATTTTTACGATTAACAAAAAAAAGGGGAAAAAATGGACGATTATGATGAACAAGGTATTATTTAAGAAATAAATTAATAAAATTTCTTTTGACTTTTTTATCAAAAATGTTTTTGTTAAAAAGGTAGTGTATCTAATATGGCTCGAAAGGAGGCGTCACCTTCAAAATCAGGATGCAAGGTGGGAGGGTGGCGTTATGAGGATGCAACACGCTATATAGGGGAATGGAATCAGCGTGGACAAAAGCATGGTTTGGGCCATTTGGTTTTTGTCGATGGCACACGTTATGATGGACAATTTTTCGAGGGTATGAGTCATGGCTTGGGCTGCATGTGGTTTGCTGATGGAGCCAAGTAAGAAAATTCTATAAATATTAAAAAAAATATTTATTTTTAAAAATTATTTACCAGATACGAGGGTGAATTTATGAATGGCTGGTTTCATGGTCATGGTATATTTTGGCGAGCTGATGGCATGAAATTTGAAGGTGAATTCCGTGGTGGCAAAATATGGGGTCACGGTTTAGTAACATTTCAAGATTTTTCACATGGCTTTCCCCGCAACGAAGGATATTTTCAAGATTGCCGTCTGCTGCGTAAACGTCGCTGTCCTGAAATAGTACAAAGAGCCCAAAAATGTGCTCTTATGGCTAGATCTCAATGTGAACATCCCTACTAAATAATTAAAATTAAATTTAATGAAAAACATTACATTCAACTTTTTGCTAACTAAACGAGCCATAAAAAGAAGTTTTTGTTTGTTTTTTTTTATAATAATTTATAAAAATATTTTAACTATTTTTATGTTGAATATTTTACATATGGACATAAGATTATACAACTTAAATAAACAAAAAAGAAACTAATTTAAAGTCAAGGTATTGTATTAAACTGTTAATTATGTGGAATTCGGAGCACCTACTAAATACCAAGTATTGCGAGCCTTAACAGCAGCGTTGCGCACTAAACGTTTGGGGTCATTCAAAGTTTCTGCCAATTCCAGTACAACATCCATTTTGTAAGGCAATAAAATATAGGTTGGGTACTTTGTTATGTCATATAACAAGTTCAAAGACGAAATTCGTACTTGCTAAAAAAAATTAATTATCAATAAAAATATAAAATGCACTTGTTTTTACTAACCATAGTATTGTTAAGTTTCGATAACTTTAAGGAAGCTGGTATTAAATGATTCAAATGTCCCCGGAAATATTCATCCTGTTGTTTAATAAAATTTTCACATATTTCTAAGGAAATGCAAAGAGTGTGGACATTTGTTGACTCCATACATTTAAAAACGATCGGTCCAATCTTTAAACATTTTTTTAATTAAATAAATAATTATTTTAAATGCTGCATGTGTATAATTATTTAACGTTAACGTTTTTTACCTTTTCTATGTTCATTTTCAATACCGAGTGAGGTGTAGTCTTCAAAACATATATAAAGGCCGTCAAATGGTGCTCACAACAGGTTTCCAACTTATGACCCAATTTGGATAATATCATATGAAAGAATTTTTGTTTGTATAAAAATTTTACAACTGGTAAATGTAGCTGTGGATATTCGGCCGAGATAATGTCAAATGCTAAAGAGGCTGCTGTAGCCAATGAGGGATGATCCAAAAGTTCAGCAAGCTGTAAGAAAAAAATCTTTATATTTTTGTATGTGTACGTAAAACATATAAGAGATTAAAATTAATATAGAGCGGAGTTCGCTTATAACGTACACCGATTAAAACGAATTTTCATTAATAACGAACTTCTTCGGTTTCAATAGTTTTGCATAAATATGTGCATCATAGACATCAATACGGCTATTACGAACTTCGGTTATAGCAAATCTTCGCTTATTACGAACTTTTTTTAAATACCCAATAAGGGGCGATTTCTTTAAGAGCTTTCCGTGTTGAAAAGACATAACATATATGAAATATTTGAGTTGATAGAACGATCTACATATATAGTAATTCAATGTTTAAAAATGATTTCATGTCAATATTGACAGCGGCAACGCCTCAAAGGGTTCATACGCTGGGTATGCTCTCTCCAGCATATCGGCCGATATCTCACGAATAAATTTTCCAAGAACAGTGTTGCCAAAATCAAAGTTTCTACAAAATCAACATTTAAAAATGTGTAAACATTTTTAATACACACATACATATTTACATATTATGCATGTCTAATATGATTTATAAACATATTCGTCTATAACGAACAAATATCCGCAGCGTTTGTTCCAGCCGATATCCCCTGTATTACATATTTATTTATTCCAGTACATAGGAAGCCCATACGGCCTATAATGCATGTACTCTAGTTTAACGACAAAGAAAAGTCTATACATTATGTAATATACATAATTCAGATGTACTATTCTATTAAAGTTAATACCTATCATTCTTAACTAGTTGGCTCACCAGCCATATACACATTACCACGAAGTATTTATAAAAATAAAAAGAGAAAAAAGGAATCCATGACTAGAGGTAAAATGTAAATTAAATGAAAAAGAAAATTACCATTGGAAATAGAATTTCTTGATATTTCATGTTGATGTGAGTAAAACTGAAACCATCCTTTTATAAAGTAATATAGGAATGAGAGAACCTTTTTAGAGCACATCTCATCAATTTGTAAAATTGAAGTAGAAGAAATTGACAGTAAGAAATTCAGTTAGACGACTGGAGACAAGATCATGTTCTCTTAATCGAATATTATATACATTAGAGCGACTCAAGTTGTATGGAAGCGAAATTCGTGCAAGGTGTACCCCCTCAAAATAAGCATTGGTATTTTTTATGATGACATTAAAAATATTTCGGCTCTTGCTTCTCTTCGGCCTCTCGTGAGCTGGACCATTTTGAAAAAGTGTATATTTTTGCATGTTTTGTTAATTTGAGAATCTGTTTCCTTACCAACATATACAATACGAGTATCATAAGGGAAATGAGGGTGGCGTTGGCTCAGGTAGTAAGCACGTTGACTACAAACCGAAGGACCTGGGTTCAAACCCAGTGTCAGACAGAGTCATGAAATAAAAACACCACGCATTTCTCTGATGTGCATTGGTGTGCCTTTGTGTCAGTTGTTGGCGGAAGATTTCAGTGGCGAAGGCATGGTCACTGGTCACTGAAAAGTACCAACTTCAGCTGATACTAATCCCAATGTAACATCAGAGCGCCCTCCTTCGTTGGTACTGAGTAGCACAATCAACGGCGAAGTAAAATAAAATTAATAATAGGCTACTAAACTAAACACAGCTTCAAACCTCGTAATGTCCTCCTCGCCACCAGAGGCGCTGCAACACTGCTCTACGAATAACCGTGCAAAAAAAAAAAAAAAAACAAGCAGAGTTGTAAAGAACGAATGAAGCTTTCACCTCCTTTCATATCTATCACTATCCCTTTCCACTAGTTCCAGCACAATGCATTGCATGTGTAGGGGTCATCCCCTGAGTGCTGGTCCAAGATAAAAAAAAAAAAAAAAAAAAAAAAAAAATCATAAGAAAGGTTTTTTGAAAACACCTTTTTGGGACTTAAATGACATCATAAAAAATACCAATGTTCATTTTCAGGAGAGTACATCGAGCACTTTTTTTGGTGAGTCGCTCTAATATACATATCTAAAAATTTTTATTATTATACCCTCAATACGGTGCAAATTACCCAATAAGGTTCCAGTGTAAACTTCAAGACAGTAATTAAACTGCGACATTAATAACATGACATGGCGTGTATGCCTTTCATGAGTATAGTCTTCTTAAAATGAAACATATTTGTTTTTGTGACCGCATTAATATGGTAGTCCAACTTAAGACACATATTGAATTCTTTTCCCACTAATATACAACTGTGGAAGATGATAGAACGAATTAAGATTACCAAAATAAATACCTCTCGTTTTATCGGGATTTATTTCAAGGTGATTTAGTGACATCCAGTTGGATATCAACTCCAAATTGTTACTAAAACATGTTTGCAATCCGTTGTATTGAACGTTAATAACTTTATATAAAATAATAATGTCATCAGCGAATACATACATTTCACAAAACGAAATACTGAACAAATTGTATTCGGGATAAATTATATTTAATCAAGTTTCAATTTTGTTATCTATTGTTAAACGCAAGTTCTTAAAACTAAATTTTATTAATTGGGCGGTGGAGAGAGGATTCAAAGCACATTCAAACATGTATCAACATTGGAACAGCTGATTTTGTGTACGTGCAACATTAAATTTTGGCCATTATTCAAAAACTGTGCAAACACACCCATTTGGTTGTCTATACCACAGCATATGCTCCATTGAATTCGTTAATGCTGTAAAAAATAACGGATTTTTTAACATCCCAGCTAAAAAATTAATGTATGAACCATATGTATATCCTTGGATCGGAAAATTTTGCCTATATGTTCGAAATATGTTAAATGTGATGTTGGCTGAAGTAGTTAACACGTTGACTACAAAGCAAACAATGACTAAGGACGTGGGTTCGAGCTTAGTTTCAGGCGAGTCATAACATCCAGCATTTTTCAGATGCGGCATAGTATTTGTTGTTGTTGGACTTTTTAAGTGACGAAGGCATAGCACTGGTCACTGAACAATACCGGTAGCAGTTGATACTGGTGTATGCTAGCGTACGTCACAGCGCCCTCCTTCGTCAGTACTGTAGCAAACATCACCGCGAAGTAAAATAATCAATAAAAAAATGGCTACTCAGCTTAAAACACATTAAATGCGCCAACTTGACAACAGAGACGCTGCAACACTGATCTAAAAACTAATTAACTAACGCGAAAGATCTGAGTTGTAAAACAATTAAGCTTTCAATTTTCACCATCTGCCCTCTCTCACTATCCCTTTCCCAAAGAAGGTAGCACACCTACTGGTTGGTAGGCATATTAGTTACTAGAGCTGCAAAACTATCGATGATACTATCGATAGTTTGGTTTTAAGTGGACTATCGATGGTTTTTATCCGATAGCGATACTATCAAGAAAAATCAGGTTATTTAAAAAGTAAAAGCAAATCCAATAAAAAGGCTCTGATGGCGGCTTTGAAATAAAAATTGCAACATTCAAATTTCGCCCCCTTTAAGCCTTTGTAATATTAAAAAGAATGACTAAAATAAATGTGAAAATAAATAAATAAGTTTTGATTTTTTTCACCATCAGATATGTCCGTTTCTATATCAAATTAAATAAAAATACAAATATTTTTTACTAACGGCTTTGGTACATAAATGAATTTTGCGGCGGGTAAAGGCCGACGACTACTCAACGGTCTCCGCTTTCTGCTTACAGATCAATTGTAATGCTAAATTGTTTGTAAGTAGAATATATAGTTCATAAATTAAAAAAGTTATATTAATAATTTGTATTTCCTTAGTTAAAAAAAATTGTTAAGGTAAAAAATTAAAACGCCACTATCTAAAAAAATTTATTAATATTCATATTATATATTCATTACTTATATAATCTACTCTGGGATATTCGAAAATAATAGATGGGTTAATAATTACCTGCAAAACACTTTTTTTATCTTTTTTTTGGAATATTCGATTTTGTTTTAAAGATTTTGAATTTTAATGTTAGGGGGTCCACATTATTTCGTGGTGCTATTATTTTGAAAACAGATGTATTTAATTAAATGCGATGTCTTATGCCAATCTACATAGCGTCCATACCATGGTGGAATAATACAGGTGGTGTCGAAGCTGCAACAACACTGCTTTTAAGTTCGAAGCTTTCAAAAAGTACAAAAGAAAATGCCAAAATGGTCGCATTTTCTGTTCTATAAAGATTTTTTTCTCTTCCTTTTCTTATTTGCATTTGAAACAAGTGATAGTGTGCTTTTTTAGCAGTGTGGGTGTGTGTTAGTAATACATAATACAATTTTGACAGACTCGAACCCAAAAAAAAGTCCGTTAACGCTTCGACACTAACTGTATTATTCTACCATGGTCTATACTAGCCATTTTTTGTTATGATAAAAGTCAAAGTTGGTATAAAAAATTAAACTGCTTTTGTCAGCTCATTTTTGTATATATAGATTGACATTTGGTATGACAAAAAATTGTCTCGTCTAGATGCTATGTTAAGAGCGGTTAACTACAATAGCTAAGATAATTAATAACGTATCTTTTTCCTTTTTTATATAATAAAACATAATTTTCTAAATGATAAAAAATTTTGCATAAATATTGTAGCTAAGTAAGTACCCGTCCGTTTTTGCAATTTTTGTTGCAGCAATTCTTGAATATGTGGGAGAGTGTTGAAATAGAAATATATACATTTTGTATTCCTCTCTTGCTCTTTCTCGCTAAAAAATAAAAAGTTGCTGCAACAAAAATTGCAAGTCTGGACCGAGACTAACAAACGGTAAATTAATGACAATATACAAATTTCTTTTGCTTATTATTTAGTTTTAATTTAATTTTTGTAGAATTATATTCGTTTTTTTACTTTTTAGTTTTATTATGGTTATTTGCAACAAAACTTAAGTTTCTAGAAAACTCCACTTTTTTATTTTAAAGAAGTTAAAATAATTTTAAATTTTATTTACATACATTTTTTGCTATATACAATATTCCAAGAATTCGAGACTATCGATACCATCGCCAAAAACTATCGAAACTATCGAGTTTCGCGACTATCGATAGTTTTGCAGCTCTATTAATTACCTTAAATAAATATGCAATATATAAAATACATATCGACATATAAAATATAAAATATATATAAAAGTTTTTTATATGGGATACGAGTAATTTCTTTCAAGATGTTTATAAAAGAAAATTTAATAAATGTTTAGTCTTGTTAAAAATACAACATGTACATACTATTTTTGTTTTTCAAATTGAAAATTCAAAAGGATGAACAATTCACAACTGTGAACACCGCCGGTGTTAATTAGTTCGCATTATCGCGATTGCACTGTATATAAAATCCTCAAAAATAAATGAGAATTTCAAATTAAAAAAACAATTTTACAAGTTTTTTTATTTTCGTAATTTTCGGAATTAAAATGTTGATTATTATTATGTTTTATCGATTTATAACTAATTTTATGGCTTCTTTAAAATTTTTCCATTTTTCTGCCCCTTTTACAATTTGAGTGATTTTGAACTAATTTCGAAGCAGTTTCCAGTTTTCGAATTTTTCGCGATAACACTGATTTCCAAATTTTTAGAATGTAATAATAAACTTATAACTTATGTATAAAACAATAGTAAATTGCTTAGTTTAAACTCTGAATGTTTTTTTAGAAGTATTTAATTTCACGCAGTTATCTGTTGCTGATTTCAAAATACTACATAAATATGTATTTTTATAGTGAAACTGAATACATATTAGATTTAACTTTTCAAATCAATTTCGAGGAAATTGACAGCACAAGCTAAGTGAAAATGCCACTTTCATTTGCAGTGCTCAGACCTGAAGTGAACCAAATATGAAAAATTTCATAACTAGTGCAAAATTCTCCGCAAAGTTTAACTCTTGCATCTGAACAACGATAGAACTCATTAAGATAGATATTAAAAGTTATATGTGTTTGTATTACAATTTTTCGAAGGTCAAAAATTAGCAATTGTCTGCATATATATTTTTCCAGTTCAAAACTATGTATGTATATTAAAAAGTTTAAAAATCATCGGCAAGTACGTTTAAGCCCGATTGAAAAATGTTTACCGAATAGATTTTTTATACTATTTGTCGTACTTTCCAAAAATATGTCATAAGTGGGTATAGATTATTGTATTATCGTCTAGTTCTAGCCTATGCTAAAAATTGTATGCTTCTACCTAAACGGCAGTTTAAAAAACTCCAAACAAACAGAACTATATTCCGAGTTTTCGAGGAATGGCTGAAAATGATGACCTAAAAATCAGTATTCATTACTTGCACAATTGGCAATAGTGCTTTCATGCCAAAATCTTCGTCTTTATTGTATAAGATAAGACCAAAGCTTTGATTTTTAAATCGTTAAGCACTGTGATTTATCCATATACATATAATGATTGATGGAACACTTATTGATTTTGTAGACCGTGTAGGTTTTTTATTGGAGAATAACCTCATATGAGCACCATGAGTGGATTCTTGATTTCTAAAATTAATTTCACGCTAAGAAGAATTTATATTTACCCCTTCATATCAGAAAAATCGCTAACTTATTGTAATTGTATTGAGGTTTACTCGAGTTGTAGTGCAGAACGCTTAAATAGGTGTATCCGGAATAACAAAAAAAACATTCATTTAAATTCCTGACACCAAAAATTAATCCGACACTAGTAATTGGTATAAAGGAATTATTACACATTTTTCCAACTTACCGCTTCAATAATTTCGCCAGCATCGTCCGAACCGCGCATTACTAAGCCTTTGGCCAACCACGATAATGCTTCAACTGCCTTTTTATTTTCCTTCTTAATGGCATCTTTAAGACTTGAAATTATTCGCTTAATAATGCCACGATTACTGTTGTTATAATCAGCTTTATTAACCAAACTGCTCAGCAAATGATGCGCTACTTCACGGATACGGTCATCGTCGGACATTAAGGATAACTGTGTTAGGTCATCCATTAAGTGTTCAAAATAGTCATCCAGACTAATCTCTTTGTGCAGAAAACCTAACAAACCTTTAGCAATGAATAAATCAGATGTAAGTTGTAGATTTAAACCACTTAAATATTTCGTAGCCACTATGAACTGTTCGGAAATTTTTAATTTTTGGATTATTAAACTGAGACTCTGTGAAATTTCAGACAATACTATAATGTCTAGTTGGTTATTGGATCTGGCTAAATGCACAAGTTTACTTATTAAATCGCTATTATGCTGTAATTCTTCAATGAAACGTTCATCTTCGTCTTGAAGTAGTTTATTAAGAGCTTTTAAGCCTAAACATCGTACGTCATTAGTAATAGATTCATCACCAAACAATTGTTTGTATAATAGTTCGATGATGCGATCGGTAAAAGCCATTTGCCGTACCAATGGCAAAAAATTGAAAAGAATTTTTTTCTTAACAAAATTTGAAAAGTTTGAAAAATTTTTAATGCAGTCATCAACGCAATTCGACTGTAGTTCAACAGGATGTAAAGCCCCCAAACGCTCTAACAATGTTTGTGTTTGTTCCAAATCGACATATTCATGTGTTAATAATTCCATTATAACTTTATACAGAAGAGCACGATTAGTTTCATTAATTAAGGGGACCGATTCTACCAAAAAACTTAATGCTGTTTTAAGTAAATCCTGATTCACTGTTTCAACTGAAGACTTTTCAAATAATTCCAACTTATGTATGACAAGTAGATGTAATTGCGTACAAGCATCCGAGTTCATCTCTTTGAAGATTGCTCCCCCTTTAGCAGACACTATACAAAACATTTGGGAGATTATATTTAAGATTCTTATGAACAGTTCTTCATCAAGAGGAAGAGTGAGTGTATCATTTAATTTTAATAAAAATGTATTAAGTATCTTTTCGCTGGCAAATACCGGATCGCCAGAAACACAAACCAAAGCTATTAGTGAAGCCGGATGAAATAAACGGTGTTTTACATCACTTAAATGCGTTAATATTGTGCCCAAAATCATTGTTTGATAATTATGACTAATTGCTTTGGACGCTGCAGCTTGTTCTAGAATGCATCTCAGGGTTCGAAGAGCAAGAGAAACTACGTCGTTATTGTCGGAGCCAGGAAATACTTCCGTTTTGAGAGCAACCCAAATTTGTTCGAAATGGGTTTCTAAACTTTCACATGGAAATTTCAATGCTGCTTGATACTGGAATTTAAAATAAATTTAGAAATTAACTAGATGGAAATTTATTAATATGACTTACCAGTAATTCCAAAGAGTCACATTTTGCTACAATCAACTCACTTTCCAATTTTTCCAAAGCTAAAGCTACACACCATTCTACGAACTCCGGAGAAGCTACTAGGCAATTTGTAAGTTTTTTAGACAAATTATCTCTGGTTATGGTATCGGGATCATTTTTAGATGGGTTAAAGTCAATTGGAAAATAACATGCAAATATTTCAAACATCTCTTCGCTTAAATGCAGCAGCGGATAAGTAGCAATAAAATCGGGCATAAAATCATAAATAAAATCCAAGTTTCTGGGATCACGCTCTCCATCAATTGAATTAATGATACCATAAATAAAGTCACCAGACATAGTCTTTAAATCTGAATACATAAAATGTTATAGGTATGTACTTATTGTATATTTACAAAAATTACCTTGAACATATTTTTGCGATATGTGCTTAAAGATAGTAAACAATCTATAACGATCAGTACGAAGTTGGGATTGACAAGTTGTATTAAGGAAAAAACTCTGTAATAGCAACACAACACTTTTTCCGGGAAACATTTTCATATGAGCCAATGCATCAAAACCTTCAATAAAGGCTGGTATAACACTATGATGGTCTTTTAAGCGTCCAGCGTAGAAACTTGCTAAAACTTCACATTGCTCAGCATTAAGTTCATCTTTGGGTAAATTGGCTAATACTCGGGAAAAGAGCAATGTACCCTGAACACGATGGCTTGCATTGGTTGAGGTCAAAGCAAAGTTAAGTTGTTCGAATAAATTTACAATATCATAGGTTTTATTTTGTATATCTGGAAAAAAAATCGTTCATCTTAAATTCATATGTAAGTAGAAATCACGGCTTTAATGCAAATTGAAAAATAAAAAATATGTAAAGAGTGAATTTCAAAATTGTAATTTAATGGAATATTTCCCAACAAATGCTATTGAAATTTGTATGAGCGGCGTAGGTAAACTTAATTTAAGCCGATAAAAGTAAAGTACCAAAATTCTTGGTCACGAATGTTTTCAGATTTACAGATCAACAAAGTTTTACAGATCGTTCCGCAAATTTTAGATTCATTGTAACAACATCTGCATCATGAGAAACCGTGTAAACACCAGCTCCGTTGTTTACAAATTATTTCCTGCTAAGTCGGCCTTAGGACGGTTTTAAGGATCTCCAAATTTAATTTTTTAGATGACTACATATATTACCAATGACTTTTAAATGTACCTTTTGCAATTTGATCAGCTGCAATTTTCAAAGAGTTTTCACTTTTAATCGCTTCTTCTAGCGAAGCTTCTGTTAAAGGAAACATTGTTTAAATATTTTATTGTTCACCTTATTTATAATTTAATTTTATAGTAGTAAAATCACAAAGTATATTATTAGGTTGCTTTAAAATCTTTGCATGGACAAAAGTCAATACACGAGAATATGAAAGACAAATAATAAACACAGTGCTGTCAGACTGCATTAAATTATGTCGATTTTTTTAAGCAAAGTCGCATTATATAATCCTACGTCTCCACGAGCCATCCACATGAACTTGACGCCGGCAGAGCAACGATATTAATATGTTCATGTTTTTGTATTTGGCGAATACGTGTAGATGCTCATGTTTTGACTAACCATATAATTTTCAGGTTGTGCAATAGAGATTTATTTCGGCTTCATTATAATTTAACTGTTCCAATCTAGAAAATATTTCATACATACATATGCACATATTAGTTTGGTATTAAGCAAGGCAAATTCATAACAGGTAGACTCGCCTCAATTCGCTTTGAAAAATACCTGCTCTCTTTGTCAAAATCAAACGTCAAACACTATATATTATTTAATTACAAACAATTTTTTACAAACAGAACAAATCAATATGCATGGAGCAAAAACAAATCACCTGAGCTGTCAAGACCACCTGTTATGAATTCGACTTGGTTATTAAGCATGGGTCAAGGCGAATTCTTAACAACTGGAGTTGATAGCTCAGGTGATTATTTTTGCTCCTTGCATCTCCTTACATTTTGATATGTTTTGTTTGTCAAAATTATTTATGTTTGATTTATATATAGTGTTTGATATTGGTTTTGACAAAGAAAGCAGTTATATATCAAAGCGAATTGAGGCGAGTCTACCTGTTATGAATTTGCCTTGGTTATTAAGCATGGGTAAAGGCGAATTCAAAACAGGTGGTCTTGAGAGCTCAGGTGATTATTTTTGCTCCATGCATTTTGATCTGTTCTGTTTGTAAAAAATTGTTTGTATTTGAATTATATATAGGTTTGACGTTTGATTTTGACAAATAAAGCAGGTATTTTTCAAAGCGAATTGAGGCGAGTTTACTTGTTATGAATTTGCCTTGGCATGGGTAAAGAAAATTTATAGTTACGGGATTTTCGGCGATGAACAAGCAAGAATTGGGTATAACAAAAAACTGAGTGCCCTGACAATTAAAAAGCGAAAAAAATAAGTTTGTTTTAATGTAAATCATATCATTTAAAAAAACGTATTTGTATAAAAATGGCCAATACCGAGTGGAATCCATATGACATGGATAGCACCACATTTGAGGCAGAGAAATATTTGGAAAAACTTCTTAAGGTAATCTTTTCTGTAAATGATAATTTTTGTGATAATGCATATGTGTACATCCATCAACATTTTGGTTACAAACAGGATTGCTCACTTAAACAAATAATGGATACAGAAGCAGCCGTTGTAAAGGATACACAAACATTACACTCCGATATGCAAACTTTAGTGTATGAAAATTACAATAAATTTATTTCTGCGACAGACACCATAAGAAAAATGAAGAATGATTTCAAGCAAATGGAAACTGATATGAATTTGCTTAAAGACAAAATGCGTTCCATAACTACTTTTAGTGAAGAAATAACGGGAACTCTGCAAGGTACCCGATCGCAATTATGTAAACTTTCCGAGAAGCATTTTTTACTCAAACGTTTGCAATTTCTCTCATCTCTACCGTTCAAACTAAAATCTTTAATAGAGGAACAAAACTATGTACAGGCTGTCCAAGATTATAAACACGCTCAAAAAGTATTCGAACAATATGGCTATCAACCATCGTTTGAGGGTATACGGAAGGACTGCGACACTATTATGCTAGATTTGAAGTTACAGTTAAGACAAGAATTTCAAAGAGGAGGAAAAACAGCCCAATCTCTCACAGAGATTGGAGAGTTGCTATTGCAGTTAGATGAAAAAGCTCCTGACATGGCTACAGAAATGTTAAACTGTGCATCGAAGAGATTACATGAACAAGTTGTTATGCTGCAAGATCAGACGGAACGCGATATGATTGAGTTTGTTGATATGGGTATTGAAGGATTTTTGAACGACCTTACTTTGGTGGTTACTTCATATTTTGATATGTTTGTAGCCAAACAATATGAAACAGAAAGAGACGACTTTCAAGAAGATGCACTTAAAGAGTTAAATATATTTTTGAATGTAAATATAGATAAATATTTGACCTTAGTGCAAGATCGCGTTGAATCAGATATTGGACTAGGCGACACACATGTTATGCTAAGAGCTTTGGATCGTTTACACCGTAGATTACTAGCTATGCGGAATATATGTCGTGGTATAGAATTAAATCGGAATACACTGGATATAATAATTTCGGCAGCCCATCAGTTGTGCGATGCCCATTCGAAAAATCTTAAGGACCATTTTTCTGATAGTCTTAGTTCTGTTAGGCTTTCATTAGTATCGGCCAAAAGCGATACAACAACTGGAGGTAGTCTAAATGACTTAATAACCAATCTGTACGTTTCACTGGTAGAAAAAATTAAAAGTGTTTTGCAGGACTTGTTGGTATTTTTACAAGCTAATTGGTCCTTTAATATCAAATCAGATTACAAAGGCACATTGTGCGTAGAGGGAATACGGGAAAACTTACTTATTGGATTTTTGCGACATATTTCAAAAATTATGAGTTCTTTTGGTGACTCTTCCACATCAAGTCCTCCAAATTTGCTTTTGGTTTTGTCCAAAACATGTTTGGAAATGGAACAAAACGGCGTCCATATATTGGTAATTATGAGTGTTTAAAATTTAAATACATAATAGAATTATTTGGATTGAATGAGATTTTAAATTATAATTGTGTAATAAACACTTTTTTAGATATCTTTGGCTGATGATTTATATGAAATTGATTCGGAAAGAAGTGCAACATTAACCCACGAGACGGAAATATGTGCTGAAATGCGTGAAACAGCCCAAAATTTACTCGATACTTTTGTTCGACTGCAAGGTTTGAATGTATCGCAAATGCTGCGTAAAAGTGTTGAAACGCGTGATTGGCTTAATTGCTTAGAACCGCGCACGGTGAGGGCAGTTATGAAAAGAGTGGTTGAAGAACTGTCTTCCATTGAAACTGTAGTGGCCAGCTTATACGATTATCCCTCAACAGTTCGCACAACAGCCAGTAGTGATTCTAGCCGTAAAACACATTTTAGTAATTTAACGATTTCCAAACAGCAATTTCGATCAAATTGGTCAAATTATACACCTTCACAATTAGAGTCATCATATGTTTCAAATATTCATCGATTATTTTCTGAAAGAATTGACATTTTTACATCAGTGGAGTTTTCAAAAGTTTCGATTGTTACGGGTATTATAAAAATTGGGTTAAAGGTAGCAATATAAACAAACAATCGTGGGACTATATTGTTTATTTTTTTATTTATTGATTACAGACATTATTGGAATGCGTTCGTCTACGCACTTTTAGTAAATTCGGTTTACAACAAATTCAAGTGGACACACATTATTTGCAAATGAATCTCTGGCGTTTTGTTAAAGATGAGAAGTAAAGATTGTATATGTGTACATTAGTTTTAAGTTAATAATACTGTTCATTTACTAGTTTGATCAACTTTTTGCTGGATGAAATCTTGGGCTCTGCTGTACATCGTTGCCTAGAATCAACTTTGATGGAACCTAATGCTGTGGAAATAATTTGCGAACGTGGTTAGTATTTTTGGGTAGATATAGTTCACCAACGTTCCTCGAAATTAAAAGAAATTGCATAGGGATATAGAAAATTTAAAATAAGAAGAACATATACGAAGAAAAAGTCTCGGACACTCATAGCTTTCGAGTTATGGACATCTGAAGTTTTTAATATATATACATATCGTTGGTCTCAAGTAGAAAGGCCATAACTCAAATTATTGTAACTACAGAAGGTAAAAACATAAAAGAAACTTTACAACTGCTTGTAAAACCGTTATTTTATACACTTTTTTTACAAATTTTTGTGAAATGAATGTATACATATATTGGAATCACTGAAAAACTAAATTTCGCAAAAAATACGAATTAATGCCTTTCTACTTGAGACCATTGATATGTATATGAACAAGTCCCAGAAACAGTCGATCAACCAAAATTTTTTGAAAATTATCCAACTTATTTTTTATATTTTTTTAAGGAATATAAGACTAGATATGTAATTTTATAAAAAATAGTAAATGTATTTCGATGATCATTAACGCACAAATTATTACCAAATCCTACCCTACCTCAGATCTTCTAACTTCATAATAGAAATGAACAAGTTTTAGGTATTTATATCATTACTTTAGTGTTAATGAATGTAGCTCTATCGAAAGCCACATTTTTATACATTGAATTAAAAAATTCGTTTTTACTATTTTGCCAACATTAAAATTAGGTATGAAATAGAATAGAAAAAGTGTAACGTGCGTCACAAAGGGTTCACGTCTTTTGATAAAAAACGACAAAATTTTTGGCTGCAAATAAGTTATTTTTAGAATTCTCTTATACTCATCTTTATTTTAGGAACTAGATTTTGTGTGCTTCGCTAAAACTACGAAAACACACTAACTTTCAAAGTTACTTCCGTTTTTTGTAGCGTGTGTCACAAAACTTTGTGATCAATTATTTCGCAACAAATACCTGCTAAAAAAAATATTTCTTTATGTCATTCGAAAGTACACTTATATCCCACTAAACACCACATAAGTTGAAGCTACCTCTTTTGAAAGATCAACAAATTTGTGTATATTAATGTGAAAACACGTAGGAATGTAGCATTCGCCACGCAGGATTTGCCACATGCGACTTTTCCACTACATTTCTGCACGTATATTGCCAATATGTATTGGTATAATTTGAAAGCTTTTGACTAGATATATTTTTGGATATGCAAAATTTATTTTAAACTTCTTAACCAGGTGGTTGGCATACCAAAAAGGCGAAGACCTACTATGCAGAGACCCTTTAGTTAGCGAAGTTCGTGTTTGTTATACCATGGAGGAAAAAATCATTGCGAGACTATTTCCATTTGATATTTCTTCTTATTCTTAAATTTTATATTACGTTGGTAAACTAGATTAGTTACGTATTTTCAATTTGCTTATATTTAATACTTGAATGCAAATTGTGCAATTAACTATTTAACTTGTATTTTTTTTATTGAATTTCTATGCTAGCTTAAGGATTTTAAATAAGATTAACAGCAACATTTTTCAAAGCTTAATAATAAATTCAAATGAATTAATTGTTATTTTCTCTTAAAAATAATGGTTTATATTTTCTCATTTACCTTTCACAGATTCCCCTAGTGTAGGATCATCCATTTTATTACTACGATGTTTCTAGAGATAATGTTGGTCCTATAGCTAGGGATAGTTCCTACATAAATATCGTTTACTTTAATTTAAAAATTGCCCATCTATTAATGACCTTAACGCTATTATTGGTGATGGTGTGTTTGTGGTTACGGAAACGTGATTATCTAATAACGCAGCTGGTAATGAGCTTGCATTGCTTGCTTTCAATAGAATGCATTAGCTTGCCATGTTCATTAGATTCGGCCAAAACTCCACACATGTTCAGCCCTCTACAGTAACCATTTTACTATCTAACTCCGATACCACTTTTTCAATCTAAAGGTACGGTCACATCTGGCAAACGTTTGCCCAAAAAAACGTAACCAACAGACAAGCTAAATTTGCATTTTCTTTAATTCCAATATTTTTTTTAAATATGGGTTCGCATTTATTAAAAATAATATAAAAATAGCATTTTGCGGCATAATTGACTTCATTTTGTGACGTAATTCTACTGTACGTGGGTATGTCACTGAACTCCTAAACGGCTGGACCGATTTGAATAATTTTTTTGTATTCGTTTGCGTGGCGCCCTGGATGGTTTAGGTTCACAAATAATCCCGGCAGATGGCGCTGCAGTCGGTATCTAGGTATGATGTCCAGTGGAACGAAGGGCCCATACATACATATGTATGCTCATTGACTAAAACCCTATTTCGAATCAGAAATCCAAACAAAAATCAGAACACCAAAAAAACTTGCTTTATTCATACTCATACCATGAGTGTCATCATTTTGTTTTACGTCGTTAACACAGAGATTGTTCATTAAAGACTGCGTTTAGACACGCCATGTCTTATTGACAAGATTGCTACTTTATTTATAGGCGAGAGCGACGAGGGGAGAATAAACGAGTATGCAAATGCAAGTAGTGTCTCATTCGTAATTTTAAGCTTGAAGGTATTTGCAAGTAAATGTCGTCATGACTCGTGTGAACAACAATGAAAGTTCAAAGAAGAAAAAGTAAGAATTATGTCAATATGACATAACGCGTCTAAACACAGGCAAAACTATTTTTATTACACACAATGCAACGTGTTTATGCACCAGGTGGACATTTCGTACTAACCGAAATTTATTTAACTTGTAAAAATTAATAAACTGCAGTCTTCGTATTTTAATTAGTCAAGTAATACGGTTGAATCATGGTGGAATAATACAGGTGGTGTCAAAACTGCAACGACACTGTTTTTAGGTTCGAAGCTGTCAAAAAGTACAAAATAAAATGCCAAAATGGTCGCATTTTCTGTTCTATAAAGAATTTTTTTCTCTTCCTTTTATTATTTGCATTTGAAACAAGTGATAGTGTGCTTTTTTAGCAGTGTGGGTGTGTGTTAGTAATACATAATCAAATTTTGGCAGACTCGAACCCAAAAAAAGTCCGTTAACGCTTTGACTTTATTTGTATTATTCTACCATGGGTTGAATAGTTAATATTCCTAGTTACTAGTACGTTTGGCACCCTTGACTGTATATCTTTGCTCAGAATGAAATTGATTTCTACAGCAGTCAGGGGATATTTTTGTAGCATAAACTAGAAATATAGGAAGCTGAAAATGATTTTTTTTATGAAATGCAACTTATGTGAGATGTGAAGACAAAATAATACAAAAAGTTGTTAGATAATAAGAAAACATTAAAATTCATTATAAACAATTTTTGCTAGCTATAATGCGGATCCGATTTTCGTATTTTCCATGTTTACGTGTACATTTTTTATTGAATGACGGTCTGAGTGTCGAACATGATCGATAGTCTGGACCGTCAAAACTGATGAATTTTTCAAGCAACCAACGAAATTTTTTTACCGCAAAATTTACAATTTGTTTTAATTTGATCTGGCAAGGCTGAGTAGGATTTTAAAATCTACAACCCATCCCTGGAGAATGAGGAACAAATATATGTCGTTGTTTCGTATTTGGATATGTATAAATATGTGCGAAAAGAAAAAAAGTATTTATATATTTGTTTGGTTTGTTTTTGTTCCTTGTTTTTTATATTATGTGTATTTGCTTACGATTTTGTAGTTAATAATATTTTTGGCTGAGTTAATTTATTTTTTACTAATTTGATATAGACTGAACATATTAAATGAACAAAAACGGCAAAAAAGGTACTTCACATATCCATACATGCATACGCACTCACATAAATCAATGCGAAATTGCAGGTGTGTGTTTGTGGCAGTCGTATAAAATCCCCATGCAAGTATATAAGCGCCTCATTTCATTGTCAGAATTAGCTTTACGTTGATCTCGTAAAGCATTTTGTATGGACGAGAAATCTGTGCTGGCCCTTGCCATAAAGAAAATAACATGTGCTCGTTAAATTACGATACATTTGTAGGAAAAATTAACATAATTACGAATTTTCGTATTCTCATGGTCTCATGGTATAAAAAATTAATTTTACTACTACATCAAACAAATGCAGGTGTGTTCCGAAAGTGTAAGAGAGACGGCTAGAGGAATAAAAATTTTGCATGAGTGTAAAAATAAGGAGTAATTTATATGTTTAATTATATTCACATAACTCCTTCAATATAATTGTAGAAATTAATTGATTTATTGTCGATTTACAAAACGCATTTAGTTTTTCTCTTACGACATTCAGTGCACTGTGATTTTAAGAGAATTGGTTTCTCTTTTGTAATACATGTTAGATAAAGTAGTATAAAAGTGCATAATTGTGCAGCTTTGGTTGCTAATATCGAAGCTAATTGCATTTCATTCGGAAATTGGTTTTGCTGTGAGTGGATGTTGTCGCTTTACATTTTTTAATTTGAATCAATTTACGAAAACTTCGTGGACACGTAAACTATAGATATTTTGTTAAATATTTATGAGTTAAAAAGCAATTTGGAATATGTAATTTATGTTAAAATATTTGAATAAGTGTGTTAATAATAATTAGCTAATTACTTTTCTGGGCATTCCCTTTTTTATTTTCTAAACGTCTCCGATGCCTTGTTATTTATTGTCATTGCCGTTTTGACGTTTTCCTATCACTTGAATTCTGTTTATGTGACGATTATTTGTTAGTGTTCTTCATGCCATTTCTCAATTAAATTTGATCCATATGTTTTTGCTGCGTGTTGCATGATTAAATCTCGGTCAAAAGTGTATGAATACGAGAAAGACACCGCTAAATTTAAATTAAACAATAGAATTTAATCGCAAACTACGGATATACCTGTAGATTTGTTGCATTAAGTGAGCAAAAAAAAAGTTCATTAATAATTCGTTGTGTGGATATTTGTATAGCATCAACCTGGCGGAGAAAAAGATGCAAATGGCTTTATGCCAATCCTCAGTGGTAAGTAAACTACATAACTTTTACAATCTTAAATATTTTAACTTTTAATACATTTCAAGAGTTAAAAAGACATGTTGACATATACGTATGAAAATTTTATTGACATATCGCTCATTTGCTGCAAGGACGTCATAACTAAAAAACAATTTCAATGGGAAAATGAAAAAATATTCACTTAAAAAGAGGGAAAGATATTAAATTATGTTTAGCTACAACACTACAAAAAATATAACTAGTACCCAATAAAAAATTGAAAAATAAAAATTAAATAAAAAAATTTCCGGCCAGTCTTAGTTTCCAATTTAGGGACCTTTTCAGTTCCCGTACAAAATTGTTCTATACAGTATATTTTCCATCAAATGCGTTCAATATTGGTATCTAAAAGTGGTGCCGTTCCTGGAAATACCATTGTGGAGAAAATTCTTAAACACGGTCGAATTCTTAAACACGGATATGCGAAAAAACATTAGCTGCCAGCGCCATTCCTGGAATTACCATGGGAAAAAATTCCGAAAGCTGGAAAAACTATGGTGGAGAAAATTATTAAGCGGCATATCTTTGATTTACTCAATTTAAGTTTCAGTAAAAAAAATCTGTCGCTTTTAATGTTTTAATGAATTTATGAAAAATTTGGGGATTTTCTAAAAGATCTAGTGATACCAATAATTAAACACATTTGATAAAGAATATACATATATACAATTTTGTACTGGAAATTCAGAGCCCCATAGCTCGGACACTAGGCTCGCGGCTGATTCTTTTCTTATTTTTAAATTTTTTTGGGCTTAATTTAGCATTATTATCAAAAAATTTTTGAGCTATGACGTTTTTGCAGCAAATGATAGACACACGCACTTATCGTTCCTTTATTGCAACGTAATCATATCTCGAAAAACGATAATTTCAGTTAATTATAGATTTACCGCTCTTCATTTTGTATAAAAATTGTATACAAATATCTTCTTTACTTATTATTAATTTGTGGTCGATTGTGTGACGATTAAAGCTGCCCACACACGAGTAATTTGTGTTGTGATTTGTTCGTGCTCGACATCTCGTTTTGTTAATGAGGCTGTGCTGTGCGTTCAAATAATTGAAAATTTTAAAATTTATTGTGATTTGTTCGATGTGTTAGTGGGATTGTGTGCGAACATTTAAAAAGTTTTATATTTTAAGGACATTATTACAACTTGGCTTTGTATTATAAATCCTTCATTTATTTATCACATTGTGTGAATTTTAATCACAATCCTGATTTTAGTAATGTAGCAGTTTTGAATACGAAAAATACAAAAGTCGATATACATATGTTAGCGATGCTACAAATTATTAGTGTTTCAATAGGAAAGAGAATTAATCTTAAAGCAGATACAACTAGTATTGGATATAAATATTTATTATATAAGAACGGAAACGAAAATTGAATGTTTGGGTATTGTAATATTTTATGTTTTTGTACATACGTATTTATTAAGTTGTTCATTTTTTGATATTTTAATTTTGACAATGTTTTGCATGTTTTTTGTTTTTTATTATTGTAAAAACTTTTTATTTACACAATTTTATATATCCCTGATGAAGCCAGGCAAAGAAGTGGCGAAATGTCGGTGTTTTAAATAAAAGTTTTCTTAATGTTTTTTAAAAAAATTTAGCTAGTGCTCAAAATAAATTAGATTAATAAGTATTATTATTATTAATAATAATAACAATGAAAAATTTAAATTGTAATAATGCAAAGCTATTTCCAGGCCATACAAAAATCCTTCCTTTACCTAACGACAAGTTCTAATAATGACAACTAAACGTCAAATTGTATCTATTGTTGCATACACTCTTTTTTATTTTTGTTTACAACGAAAATTCAAAGTATTTTTTGTGTATATTTAACGCGATATTTCAATAGCTACTCATATCTTCATATGTACCGACGTTTATGCGTAAATTAAATTCTATAGTGTTCTGGAGTTGCAATTTCCATATTTTTTAAATAAAATTATATGTGAACGTCTATTTCTTCTTAAAAGCCAGTCATTCGTCCATTTGTTTATTTTTTAATTTCTTTTTTGGTTGTGTACCGAAAAGTGCAATTGTATCATCCGCTTCAAAATTCATGTTTGTACGTTTAAGGTGATGTGTTCGCCGTGTGTGGAGAATTGGTACGCGAACAAATCACTCCCTCAAATCACTCGTGTGTGGGAAGTTTAAACGTTCACCGTTCAACAAATTTGTTTCCATTAAATTGTAAAAGACATAAAAAAATATACAAATTAATTATATAACAATTTTAAAATTATAAAAACTTAAATTTAGTTGCAAAAATATGAAAAAAGTAAGACGGGTTTCACGAGACAATTAACTTTTATTTTACTTACATACGAGTATGTATTTACATACATATAATAAAAGGTGAGATGCCGTGCTCAACAATAACCGAAAACTGTTTATGTAGCAGTTATGGGAAATGTGCGTCATTTAGGCTCTACTGCATGTTGTATGTATGGCAATGTGGCACACTCATTTTCTGTCGCTTTTTTTTATACTTTAGTTAGTATAATTTGCTGTTATTTTTCAAAACTTTTACAAAATTTTATTTATTGTTTTTTATTTTTAAATTCTTGTTTTTTTTATTTATTTTTTTGACTAGTGTTATGAATGCTTCATATGGCAGATGATTTTGATCGTTTCAGAAATCTTATTAAAATATGTATTACTATATGTTGTTAATAATCATGGCAAGTTTAAATATGCACAAAAATTATTTAAATATGGACAAAAATTATTCAAATTTGCTTGGAAATATTCCTTAAAAAAACTTTAAAATATGCACAAAAATATGCAACCGAAAAACACATAGAAGTGATTATCTAATCAGTTTTATTAAAAAAATGTTTATTACAAAGTATAATTATGTTTTTAAAATTTTCAAATTGAAACAATCTTTGATTTTTAAGTTTTCCTTGTACGATTTCTATGACGGATAAACTTTCATGTAAAGGACGTGCTTTGGTTTAAAATTTGATTATACTGTGGAAAATACATTCAAAATTATCTTTAATGTATGCTACCGATGAATTCTTAAATAAAGCTTTTGCATTACATATCGACTCTGCCTTATCATCAGAAAGCTCATTTAAAACTCTGCTTATTTCTATAAAGTTGTTGCAATAATTTATAGCAGCCTTTAACCAAGATCCCCATTTAGTGGAACAGGGCTTTGGGGGATTGATCATACTTGGGCACATAGAATGCATTAAATTGATACGAGAGTTTGCCTGGAAATTAATTAAGACAATAAATTTATTTGGAAAAATACTACATGCTATGTACATAAGTATGTACGTACATATGTAGTTCTACCTTAAGAAAAACGGCTTTGCAATTTGCAACAAGTGAGTTAACATTGCAAAATGTAAGCGAACAAAATCTGCAATTCTATGCAACCCATGAGATAGACTTGTAACATGCAACATTTTTAGGTAAACAATTTTTATTAATCGCATATATGGAGCTGCGTTAGTTGCCACAAGCAATTTTTTGTTAAAAAGATTTGCAAGCCTGCGTAATATGCAAATTTATGCAAGTTATATAAAAAATGCATTTGGTGGGAAAAATTTTAAAAATATGTAAATGCATATTTTTCATGCAAAAAGCATAAAAAACTTGCCCTGTTAATAGTATTTTAAGTAACACACAAATCCTCCCTTTTTACTATGTTGATTACTTCAAATAAAGAATGAAAAAAACTACATATAAGTTTTAGGAATATCTTTCTATTTAATTTGAAGAATAGTGTAGCTAAAAGCTCAAGATACATACATACATACGAGGGCGGATTGATATTGAAGCTACCTTGCGCTAGATGGCAGCACAAACACAAAAACTTTTTTTTAGAAATTCCAATCTGTCAAACGTCAGCTGTTAAAATTTCACCAAAATTCATCGATTAATTTATTTGTTGTAGTCGTTTGAAGTCAGCAACTTTTGTGTTTCTTGAAAAATGGGAAAAAGTGAATTTCGTGCAGTGATTAAACACTATTATTTGAAAAGGAAAACGGCGAAAGAGACAAAAGGAATATCCTCGATATCGTTATGAATGATCGCCGAGTCAAGTTACGTGAGATTGTTGAAATGGTAAACATATCATATGAACGTGTGTTCAATATTTTGCTTGAACATTTGCATATGAAAAAGCTATCGGCAAGATGGGTGCCGCGTTTGCTCAGTGTCGAACAAAAACGAGTTCGGCAGACCACTTCACAGCGGTGTTTGAACATGATAAAGCGTAATCCTGTTGATTTTTGGAGTCGATTAATAAAATAACTGTTGATGAAACGTGGGTCCACCACTACACACCTGAAACCAATAATCAATCGAAACAATGGGTGGAAGCTGATGGAAGTGAAATCGGCTGGTAAGGTTATGGCCACACGGAATATAGCTCATCGATTATCTTGAAAAAGGATCCACAATCACAGGAGAGTATGATCGTGCATTATTCTATCAAGTGTTTGATTTTTTCCTACTTAGGTAGCTTTAATATCAATCCGCCCTCGTATGTATTCAATATGGTCGTCTAACTTTAATTCATTGTCAATTATGAAAACAAGATATTTAATATTATTAACTTTTTCGATTATTACATTGTTTATTGTATATGGCATATTAGTGTTCATATTTATTTCCATTATCTTTATTTTATTTTCATTTAATTTTATCTTGTTCATTTTTAACAATTTGTTTATATATATTTTTTTTTATATATGTATATTCATCCTTTATTTTTATTTATTTTTTATTAAATAGATATTTACACATATAAAGATAGGATTTATATGTAAATAGATATTACAACATATAATACAAATCATCAGAAGATATTAACATTGTTTTAATTGATTTGATGTTTTTAAAGCCAAAGTGGGAAAAAGACCTTGCTTTCTATGGTATAAAAAAATTCAAATATTATTAGAAAATGTATATTGTTTAGTAATAATAGTAATCCATAAACATATAATTTTCAATTTGATAATTTACATTTCGTTATTTGTTAATACTATACAATTCTCTTATCAGTGGATAAGGGGAACTTTAAATTTTTTCGAAATATTTAGTATTAATTCTTGTTATGAAATCAATAATTTTTCGTATCCAGTTTCTTCATGAATAAGGTATGTTGGGTATCTCCAGTATTTATTATTTATCATTTCCAGACATTTGTTTTGAATAACTTGTAATCGTTTAAGGTGGCAGTTAGCAGCAGTACTCCAAATGAGACACGCGTATGTTAATATAGGTCTTTGAAAAGGAGATTTTTGTTTTTTGCGTTCAGATATGAACGTCTGTTTAGTAATGGCCATAAAGCTCTAAAAGACTTTATTGCTTTTTGGCACACTTCGCCAATATGTTGTTTAAATATTAGTTTTTTGTCTAAAACAACACCAAGATATCTAAGAACGTTAAGTATATTTGTGGTATAATTTCCAATTGATAGTTGACGTCTTGGGAGTCTTTTGGGAGATTTGTTGAAGGAAAAAGTTATTGCTTGTGTTTTGTTTGGATTAATTGATTGATTTTCCACTTGTAAAAATATTTGTTGCAATTTACAAGTCCTATTTCCATATTTCCTATTTCCGCGCTGGTAAGTTTGCTTGAGGAAGTTAATGCAGTAATAAGCGATTTTCATATATTTTGGAACTCTAAAGTCTGATGTATGTATATATCGAGTAGAGCAATGGCAACAATACTGATCCTTAAGGTAGGTCTGTTGTGATAGTTTTTGAAGATGATTTGTAATTATTAATGGCAACCTTAAAAGTTTTACCTTCAATAAAGTCGGCAATGAGTTTGCCTAAATATTTTGGAGTGTCTGCAAGTAAAAGCTTATATAATAAGATATTATGCCATACAGTGTCGAAGGCTTTTTCTATATCTAGCAGAATAAGACCCGTTGATCGTTTATTGTATTTATTTTTAGTAATATGATTTTATATTCTGTTTATTTGGTGAGCGGTGCTATGCTCTTTTTTAAATCCAAATTGTTCATTAGCGACAACAGAATTTGTAGTAACGAAATTGTTAAATTTTCGTAAGAATTTTCACAACTTTCTGCATCAGTGAAAATTAGAGTGTCGTCTGCATACATGATTGTTTCACATTTCTGTAATATTTTTTCCATATCATTTATATACACATATTATAAATAAGAGGATACCCAAAATTGAACCCTGTGGCAGCCCATAATTATTATCTACTGCATTCGACTCGATATTGTTAACTTTTGCTTTTTGTTTACGATTTTTTTAGGTACGATTGAAACCATTTAAGTTCTTTATCTTGGATACCATACTTATAATGTTTTTTCAGAAGAATATCTCTGTTTATTGTCTCAAATGCTCTTTTAAAGTCAAGAACAATGGTCAAAGTCTTCCAAAAAAATAAGATTTTCTATCTGTCTGGCCCACGATGTCGAATATATATTTAAAGTTAATTTGCCCAAGAAGTATTCAAAAACTAATAGCTTTCAACTTTGTTGCTGTAATAAATGTATTTTCGATCCACCACAAAGCTGTAAGTAAGTGTGTGGTAAAAATTTAAAGGAAAGTGCAGAAGCACAAGAGCTCTGGTGGGATAGTGGTTGGTTAATCTCGAAAAGTTCCTGATGTTAAGTTCGACCCCGTGTTCCATCCATCAACAGTTTATGTTTGTCTTTTCAATTCGTAAATGCTTTTTAAATAAAAATAAATTTGATTAAAATATTAAATTGTCGAATTAATGAAAATGACCTTATTCATTCATAAACGATAAATAAAGTTAAAGTAGGTTTGTCATAAGGGAGTAAATATAAATTCGTCAAATAAACACGCCCTACTAAATGTTTAATACGTTCAACATAATGTTAAATGAATTTAAAATTACTTAAACTCATACAAACACTAATTATTTACGTTGTCACAGGTGGTTAAATACTAAATACTAAAAACTACAACTACAAAAAACAAAAACAAAGTAAACAAAAATGGAAAACAGCCTGATTTCAGCAGCCAATGGCGTTGAAAAAATCGAGAGAGCAATATAATATATGGAATAATTAATTATCAGAGATATGAATTTCTTAATAACCGAAATTGATTTAACTTGTGAAAATTAATAATTTGCAATTTTCTTATTCTAATTTGTTAAATAATATGGTTAAATAGTTGATATTATTAGTCACTAGCATCAACCGTCGAAGGTGTTAAATTCGAACAAATAACGCTGATGAGATGGTGTTGCGACCTCGAAATATGTACTGATCCGTTCTGCTAGTCTGATGAATAAATGGTTCCAATATTACTTTCTTAATAAAATAATATGAATTTATCCAAAAAAAATTCTTAATATTAATAGAGAAATGACTAAACTACGAGTATTTGACAACAGAGACGCTGCAACACTGATCGAAAGCAACCCTTAAACGTTGCGACCGTTCATACAACTCGGTTGGTAATCAACTTGTATGCTTGTCGCACAAACGATACATGTGTTCCAAAGTATGTTTTTTGTAAAAAATATACCCAAACTGATCAGCTACATGAAGTTTCTAAAAAATCGTTGCTGTAATTATATACATATACGAGTGCGGATTGATATTGAAGCTACCTAAGTAGGAAAAAAAAAACATTTGTTTCAAAACCATTTATTTCTCAACATAGTCTCCTTTTAGCTCTATACACTTAGTCCAACGTTTCTCCAGTTTTTGTATTCCTTCCAAGAAATAGGATTTTTCGAGGTCCTTAAAATAGGCATTTGTTTGGTCAATAATTTCATCTTTGGAGCTAAATCTCTTTCCACCGAGCCATTTCTTTAGGTTTGGAAATAGAAAGTAGTCACTAGGGGCTTAATCCGGAGAATATGGCGGATGAGGTACCAATTCATAGAGCTTTGCCATTGAGACTGCACACGTCACACGTTTACGTTTATGGTCAATTGAGAGCCCATCTTGCCGATAGCTTTTTCATATGCAAATGTCCATGCAAAATGTTGAACACACGTTCATATGATATGTTTACCATTTCAACAATCTCACGAAACTTGACTCGGATATCATTCATAACGATATCGAGGATTTTCTTGATATTTTCTTCAGTAACCACCTCTTTTGGCCTTCCTGTTGATGGTATTGTTGCAGTGCTTGTTCGGCCGCGTTTAAATTCAGCAATCCAATATTTTACCACGTAATCGGAGCAGACTCACCGTAATGTTTATCGAGCTTTCCTTTTGTCTCTTTCGCCGTTTTCTTTTTCAAATAATAGTGTTTAATCACTGCACGAAATTCACTTTTTTCCATTTTTCAAGAAACACAAAAGTTGCTGACTTCAAACGACAACAACAAATAAACTAATCGATGAATTTGGCTGAAAATTTAACAGCTGACGTTTGACAGATCGCAATTTTTCAATTTTGTGTTTGTGCTGCCATCTAGCGCTAGATAGCTTCAATATCAATCCGCCCTCGTATATAAAAAAATCGCAAAAAATTTGGAATTTTTAAACGAATAAGAAGCAAAATGTAACTATCACATCAATTAACATATACAATACTATTATAAAACTTCACTTTGAATACGGTCCAATGATACTGTATACATGTTGCACAGATCAACAAATATCGAGACTTAAAAAAATTTTTTTTTTAAAAAAAAGAGAAGTAAAGCGATGCGAGACATTTTAAAATGCAACCGGTTCACATCTTCTATTAAATTTATTCTAGATAGACTAAGATTACAATTTAATACCATAAGCGTTGTTCAAAAAATGAACATGGGAGATGCATCAGATTATTTGATAGAATAATTGAGATATGTTGGAGAAGTACAACCATACAGTCTAGGTTGCCGATTACAAGTAACCGGTCTACTTGGGTCCAGAAAAATAGGTCCCTTTGTGATGTCCGATATGGACAGTGAAGTAAAAGTATTGACTATCCTATATTGTGGTTCAGGTTTTTCGAATAAACTTGTGTATTCCCTTCAGATTGCACTCCGTAAGGTCTGCGAGTTCGGGTAAAGTCGAGTTACCTAGATACATGGCCCTGTAATGAGGCAGAGCTGGACATTAACAGAGGAGGTGCTTGACAGTTTCTTCCTCCTCCTCATTATGACAACTTCTACAGAAGTCGTTGAAAGGTAGATTTAGTCTGTTTGCGTAGGCACCTATAAAACAGTGCCCTGTTAGGACTGCCACAAGTATACGCAGCTGATGTCCAGGGATACCCAGTATGATGGCTGATTTTGCTCGTTCATATTGGGGCCAGGTTAATATACCAACGAGCATATACCAGCGCCACGCAGAAATCATTATTTTATAAAAGATTAAATATATACAAAACAATGACGATTTTTTTAAAGAATGAAAAAAATTTTAAGGTGTTTAGAAAAAAACTTGTAAATTTTATTGGAAATATTAATACTTCTAAATAAATAAATAATAATAATAAAATTGCGATATCAAATTTTGTATTATTATTGCGTTTGTGTACTAATTTGTTCATTTGAGAATTTTCTAAGTTTTAGGGTATTTTAAAATTTTTAAAATTAACTGACAGGCCCGCGATATCACACGTATTCTTTCTTTTGTACAATTACATTTAAAACAAAAACAAAATTTGAGAATTTGTTTTTGTTTTAAATGTAAAAAAAATGAATATGTACGTGTGTTATCGTGGGTCTGGCAGTAATTTTTTGTTTTTATATATAGCTTTAGCGACTTAAGTAATTTTGGAGATTTTCAAATTTTCTAAATTTCTTGAACATTTTTGCAACAGTTGTGATTTTTTCAAGTTTTTGTAACTTTTCTGTTTCCGTTATTTTGAATTTAAGAATATAATTTTGTTTTTCTTAGTTCCATATATACATATATGCACAAGTCTGTGGTCATATGGAAGAGTAGCTTATGTCGACATAAGCACGAATTGAGTTATTGCATTGGGAGCTTTATAGAAAGAAGTCTTGGCGCTTAAATTTATTTTATACGATTTATGAAATCTTAATTTTTGACCATATTATGTGCATTTAATTTTTAGCTTAATTCTTTTCAAACAACATTGCATTGGTCAAAACATCTTATATCCACATAATTTTCTTTACATATTCCCATCTTCCCTTAGTACATTATTATCAAACAACTTACATATGTTTAAATAAGTTTTTTTTTTAATGAAATGTGATTCATGCAGACAGTAATCTTATGTTTACTCAAAGCTACGCATTATATAGTATTTATTTTAACAGAAGCGCTGAAGTTAACTTAAGATCCATTAAAACGCCAATCATAGTATCGAAAAAGACCTTAAGTTGAAAAGATGTCAAATCTTCGTTATTTACCAATACTTTTCCAAAATTTGTACATTTTCTCTAATAAACTTGTTAGTATTTTAGGTTACTTATTTTAAATAAAAAACAGTTGGTATAAAAATTACACTAATTTGGTGATATTTCAAAACTTAAGCTATTATTCGATATGAACACAGAAGTAATCATAACTTTTGTTTCTCCTACCTTAGCTTAAAGTTTATCATGCTGTCATTGAGGATGTCATAGCGAATGTTCGTGATGCTTTTCTTGATGAAGGTGTTGATGAGCAGGTTCTACAGGAAATGAAGCAGATATGGAGGTCGAAATTAATGGCTAGCAAAGCAGTCGAAATAAATCCAGAGCCACCGGAGACTCAACCACCACTAATAGTGTCTAACAATCCAAAGGTAAGTAAAGTTAGTACAAAAACACGCCCTCAATATAGAAAACTAATTGTATAAATCACAATATTGTTTCGTCCTTCTTTCTCATACTCATTCAATGCCGATTTATTTTTATTAACAACATCAACAACATACACCTACAATGAATTATTTATTGTTAAATAACGCGATATTAATTTTTTTCTATACATTTTACAACTACAATAAATATTTTAACTTTATTTATTGCTTTCTGAAATGTTACAACAATGAAGCCTACAAAGGTAAAATTTAAATTGCCACTAAACTTGTAGTTTTACTCAATTTATTTATTTTTTTAAATTTTCCCTCAAGGCCCAAGCAGCTAAGGCAAAGAAAGCTGCAGCAGCCGCTGCTGCAGCTTCACAGCAACAACAAAACATTAACAATGGTGCAGCTCAAAACTCGTCGACAACCAGCGGTGGTGCAAATTCAGCATTATCTTCAATAGTCGATGTTAAACCAAATATTGCACATTTACAACAAACAACAAATGGTCCCACTACAACAGCTGTTGGCAATTCATCAAATGTTCCAAACACCATAATAAATGGTATAATTAAGCAGGAACATCCGCATCAACAAATGCAAACGACTCAAAGTCAACCACCGCCATTACATCCTACCTCGTCGAATTCAGCTCTGATATTACAACAACAAAAACAACAGCAGCAGCAGCAACAAGTTATTGGAGGCACAAGTCACCAACCTACATCAGGCAGCAGCAATAATCAACACCAATCTTCTACTATACCCATTGTGGCCGCTTTAGATCCAAATCGTATAATGCCCGTGAATGTAAGTAAATTATATTAAACTGTTGGCTAAACACATATGTACATTTTATATACAGTAGTGAACAATAAGAGTATTTTTTGCTAGGTTAGGTTAGGATAGGTTGCACAGGCCGCCGATTGCAGGCAACCGGCCCACTTGGGTCCAGGAAAATAGGTCCCTTTGTGATGCACGGTGTTGACAGTAAAATAAAAACACGTTGTGGTCGGTGTTGGACCAACCCATTTTCCGAATAAACTTATTTATTCCCTTCAGATTGCATTCCGTAAGGTCTGCGAGGAGGTGCTTGACAGTTTCTTCCTCCTCCTCATTATGACAACTTCTACAGAAGTCGTTGAAAGGTAGATTTAGTGTGTTTTGCGTGGGCACCTATGAAACAGTTCCCTGTTAGGACTGCCACAAGTATACGCAGCTGATGTCGAAGGATCCCCAGTATGGTGGATGGTTTTGCTCGGTCATATTGGGGCCAGGTTGATCTGTATTTGTTGAACTATCTAGACTGTTCCATCCCTATGAGTTTCTGTTGAATGAGGATTTTGCAGCTTTTCAGTGGGACTCCTACTATTCGGTCGGTGTCCCGTTCTTGCAAACGAAAGCCTTCTCTGGCTATCTTTTCCGCAATTATGTTGCCAGGCACGTCTGCGTGTCCTGGTACACAGATTAGCTCAAGGTTGGAATGTGACGTCATCTCGTTTAGGGATATCCGTCATTCCTTTACCAGTTCAGATGTTGTATAAACACCCGATAGAGTCTTCAATGCAGCCTTACTATCGGTACATATACGAATATCCTGCCAATATAACCTATGGTATCTTAACCAGTTAGCTGCCCTTTTCATGACCGATATTTCGGCTTGAGTTATGCTACAATGATCTACTAGCTTAAAACGTATCCTCTGCTGAAATTGAAAAATGTAAATGTCTCCTAACACCCCTGCACCTGATTTGGATCCATCAGTGTATACCTCAAGCACTTCCCCTCGGTATCTAGGATCATTAAATAGAGGTAGAAAAATGTCTGCTATGTTAACAAAGAAACAGCATGTTAATTCACTTAAACGCTCAAAATCCAAACTTGTACCCTCAAGCACTTCCCCTCGGTATCTAGGATCATTAAATAGAGGTAGAAAAATGTTTGCTATGTTAACAAAGAAACAGCATGTTAATTCACTTAAACGCTCAAAATCCAAACTTGTACCCTTAAAAAGTGGTATCATTGTATACAATTGAAGTGAATGTCATATAGAATAGTGTAAGTTTTCATAATAATATTTTTAATACATTTTGATGGGTTTTACGATGAATACTGTAAATATTTGCAATTTTTTAATGGGAAAATATTTGCCAGTAAACTCCAGTAATCGATCAAAACGGAATTGCTTGATTCTAGTTGAGTACTTGCGCGTAGTGGGCATGCACTTAAATCAAACTCCAGTGAGACGCTGCTAACAAGAATTGCTAGATTTTACTCGATGAACAAACAAACGGACCTAGTAATGCATGGTCTTTTAGAATTAGAAGAAAATTATTTACAGCTGTAGTCAGAATGATAGCGGAGTTTTACTGAGACCGTTTACATGCATCAAAATGTTAATGTGATTTCACTCGAAACGTAATAAAAAAATCTTTTTATCTTGCAATAGCTTGCAGCCAAACTAATAGCATTTAAGCTCATTTTTATAAAAATAATTTGTATTTTTTTAATTAAATAAAATTAAATCATATCACAGAGAATATAAGCATACATTTTTATTTTTTACCTTTTTGCTAATTCTTCCTTTACACACTATGTATTTTACAGTGTGTTTGTCAGTTTGAAGATGCATCTGTAATTGCGCATGTCTGTCGAAATTGTACATTTATATGTTTATAATGTTTGCTTTCACACTTGAGTTTTTTTAAGAATATGTATAAATACTTCTTTTTAATAATTTGCCGGATGACAAATATTAAGTGTGTTCGAGTACCCAAAAGTTTTTACTAAATTTTACTGTATTTTAATAAACTGCGTTCGTTTACTCTCAAGTTACAGTCATAGTTGGGAAAACTACATGGTTTGCTGTATTTAAAATACAAAATACTTACTGGCCATGTATTTGAAATACAAAATACTTTCAGATTATGTATTTAAAATACAAAAACGTACACATCATTTATGTATTTGAAATACAAAATACCTCCATTTATTGTACGTATATCAAATACAAAATACTTCCACGTCATGTATGTATTTAAAATACACCATTTTTATTTAAACCAAAAAATACATTAGATAAAACTAATCAACAAAACAATTGTCTCCTTTCATAAATATCAGATTTTTAATGTAGCATTAGACAAACTATTTCTTGTTGGAGAATAAATAAAACCTGCTGAAGAAAATAATCTTTATACAGGTCCTGATGAGCACAAACTTGTATTAAATTCTATGAATACTCTTCTTATATTTGGATAGCTGCCAAGAGTGATAATGTCGTTGCTCTTGTCACTGAGGAAACTGACAAATTCCAACTCCAAATTTGATGTCCTAGATTCACCATCATCCCTGTCTAAGAAAACAACAAAATCATCGTCTTCTTTACTGGTGCTTCTACTTCTGATATTTCCTGGTGTCATTTTAGGTTTTTTGTAATTTTCCTCCAGAGTATAAATTGCAAGATTTTGGATTCTATACTTACACATCATGTATGTACGAGTATGTATTTAAAATACAAAATATAAACTAGTTCTATTTACTGTATGTATTTAAAATACAAATACAAAATACATATTTGTATTTTAAATACGTATTAAAAATACATGTATTTCAAATACTGCACAGCCCTGGTTACAGTAAATAAGAACACAAATTGAGAGCGTAAAGTGACAGTTCATGGCGGAGAATTTAAACATTTTTACTGCAGAAATTTCTTGTAGTAAAACAATTTTTAACTATTTAATAGCTGCGTTCGAGTACTTTTACAGTAAAATGCAGTAAATGAGTAATTACTGGGTAAACTGAAAAATTTACTCTCTAAAAAGCTGTTGCTGTTGCAAAAACAAATTCTAAAATTTTGTTTTTGTTTTAAATGTAATTGTACGAAAGAACGAATATGTGTGACATCCTGGAACTGGCAGTAAATAAATAATTAGAGGTTGTCGAAAACAAGCAAATTCTTGCGAAAACATTTATTAGGGGCTTCTCAGGTGAAGAAATCACATTACAATTTCGCTAGAAAAATATAATTAAAAACCGGCAGATAATTTATTCGGAATGCTTTTTATATATAATATTTCGTTGCCTGAAAAATAATTTAAACAAAAATTTCATATTGTCTACATATCGTCGTGCCGAAGTTATCTTTGGGAAATTGAGTCTAAAGTTTCAACATTATATACCAAACAATTTACGTGAATTACGTGAAAAAAGTGGGTAATATTTTTGTCAGATATTATGTTTTTAAAATTTTCAAAGCTTACTTTCTTTAGCAAGTCAGATACATTTCCAAAATATTCTGCTCACCAAAATAAAAGAAATATACAATAAATTCAGAATCTTATCTCTAGAATATAAATAATCTGCGAGTGAAGATGAATTTCAGTCAAAAAGCTTAAAAAAAGCAAGCCAGAAGGGCAGTGTTTACTACTTTAGCATTTTTGAAAAACAGCCGCAAAGATAATTATTTCTAAAGATAAATAGAGAGATCTTTTTACGATTTATTCATTTAAATATGCAACTAGTACATTCAGCTAAATTTTCAGACCGAAAATTATGCTCGAGGGATATCTTATATTGTATTTTGTACATTTTTTTACATTAATCTTACGTATTTTTAGGTGCTGAAACCTAAATTTTTTTTATTTTAGTTGTAGAATTCTACTTTAATTTAATTACAGTAAAGTAAATTTTAAATAACAATTAAATACTGTAAATATTCCATAAAATGGTCGAGGAAAGGATATTTATATTAGTCCCGGTTCAGACTATGAAAGTTTTCTTTCTGAAATTTTCTCTAATTCTCTTTTGAACTTTCGTTAATGTCTACACATCGAAATTTTTTTGTAATGAAATTCAATATTTTTGCATGTTTATCTTTACATTTTTTTTGTGTACACAAATTTTTGCTCTCACCACTATGAAAGAAAAGAAAAGTAAAAGAAAATCAAAAATTAAACTGCAGCCATTTTCAGGTGGACAGTTACGAATTTCAAAACACAAGAATATTCCAAAGTACATGAAAGAGTGTACCCCTTCCCAATCTTCTCTCCCCGTACAACCACAAACTAACACTTTCAGAAAGAAAAATTTCATAATGTGAACTGTGACTTATAATAATGATTTTTTAACTTTTAATTTTTATCATATACATACGTGAAGATAACTTATTATTTATTTTCTCAAACATACGTGAAGATAACCCATGTTTTTTTTAGTAAAAAATTGCATATACTTTTTAACGTATGTAATCCATAATTATGTTACATACGGTATTATAACGCGTTAAATTTTTATCAAAAGTGGATATACAATAAAACTCCTCCGTTATATCTTAAAAGCCATAAGAGATACACATCTGGGGATGGCGCAGATCAAAAGATTTTAAAAAAATTACTACAGGAAGCGGTCTTATCTAATTTTTTTTATTTTGTGATATACGTGAAGATAACTTCGGTACGACGATATGCTTCTAAAATAACAATAAATATGGCCAACATCCAATTCATCTGAAGTCGATGAAGAAGAGATAATTAACTAATTACTTCAATATTTTATATTGTCATTTTATGTCAGTACACAATAATTTTGCGCATGTGTACTCTTAAAAATAATAAAATCAATATACTACTTGCATATATATTTTACTTCAGATCACTTTACCTGCTCAACCGGGAACTTTGAACTCTGAATCTCGTGTTCTGACTATACATGTGCCTGCCTCCGCTTTGCAAGAAAACCAACTGACACAAATCTTAACGGCTCATTTAATATCGTCAATTATGTCACTGCCTACAACATTAGCCTCATCCGTATTACAACAACATGTTAATGCTGCACTGGTAAATGCTAACATGCAAAGTAAGTGATACTGCAACGTAACCATATCTCAAAAAAAAACTTCGTTCTTCAGAAAACGAGTTTAAAGTTTTTAATTTCCACACACCTTAATTGAAAAATAAAAACGTATTCCTAATTCTGCGTTCTTTGAAATATGACTACGTTGCAATAAAGGAACATTTGAAAAATTTATTTATTTTATGAATATCTCAACAAAAATAAAATGTGTATAAATGTACTTTAAACCTGCAGAAAACTTCAATACATCTAAACAAATGGATGGTGCTCTCGATACGTCCGATGAAGATGAAAGCGAGGAAAGTGATGGTAACATGGATGACGATGATAATGATGACTTGGACAAGGATGATGAGTCTGATATTGAAAATGAGGGTGGTGCTGAAGAAGAACCGCTGAATAGTGAAGATGATGTAACCGACGAAGATGCTAGCGATCTATTTGATACTGATAATGTTATAGTGTGTCAGTACGATAAGGTTTGTTTAAATTTAACATTGCACTTGCATTAGTTTTTTGAATATCTAACATTTTTCCAGATTACACGTTCACGTAATAAGTGGAAATTTTATTTAAAAGATGGTATAATGAATATTGGTGGGAAAGATTATGTCTTTCAAAAATCCAATGGTGATGCTGAATGGTAGTTTAATCTTCTTAAATTCTTAACTTCTTAAAACACAATAAATTACTTAATTTTTCTTGTGTTTATATATTGAAAGAAAATTCATTTGTTAAATTCAAATAAAAAATTTAGTTGTCCTATTTAATTTAAATAATGTATGTAATAAAAGAACACTTTAAAAGACAAAAAATCAGGTGTGCGATGGAAAAGGTATGATGAATTCGAACAATTTCGAGAATCGTATTTGGTCTAATCTCAAATTATTGACTTGATAAAATCAGATCAATTAATTGGGTTACTCTGAAATTCAATTCGAAAATATCTATTCCAACTCGTATGTTATTTTCATTGCAATTTGAAAGCATCTTTCTTCGATTCGAGTTACAGAGTAACCCACCACAAGATAAAATACAAACAATATAAAGAATTTTGCAAATAAATTAGTAAAGCAGCTTTGGGAAATAATTTACAACATTTTGAAATATTTATGCATATAATGAAAATAATTAGCACATCATTACTTTTTTTTAAGTCGATTTCCATCACATACCTGCATATATCCCTTCTCTAGGCATTTCTTCAAGTGAACGATAACGTACAATTTACATTTTGTAAAACATTTTTTTAATTCATATTCAATTGTTTATCATACTATACACTATTGTTTTTCATTGGTTATATGCTATAGGTTAATAATAATATTATTGTTTAAATAAAAGGAAAAGATGTTTTGTTTTACTTATTAAATTTCCTGCAAATTTCATAGAAACGCATTTGCGACAGAGGAGTAAGCTGGAGTGAAATATGTAGATAGCTAGAGGGAAAGAATGAGGTGCAATTCCGTGTAGGAGGGATCGTAGCAATTGAAGCAATAGTCGTTGTAAGGGATTCCTATTCCTTTAGCATGGGTTACAAAGGTGCAGCGCCCTGTAAGTGTAACTACAAGGTCCCGCAACTGTTTTCTTGAAAACAGAGGATTCTCGCTATAAGGCAGGTCGACTCAGTACACCGTCCGGTTTGAGCCACCCGCACAAGGGCTATGTCAATGTTTTTCCAGCAGGAAGAGAATGGGATGCCGCAGAAATTGTCAATGTCGACATCCCTAAGCGTGGTCCCACTCTTTGCCAGATCGTCAGCAATGATATTGACTGAATTGGTCCCATGACCCTTCACCCACTTAAGGGTGACTATTGAAATACCCGATACCTCATTGAGGGTTGTGCAATATTCACGAACTAGGTATACACACCTGTAAGGGACTCGATTGGAGATTGAATGTCGGTTATAATATGTTCGTTATTCCATATCCTTAGCCAATTTGTTGGTATTTTAATTGCAGATATGTCTGCCTGTCAAATACGGAGAAGTATTTGAGCCAAAAACCTGGCCGACATTATTAAACGTGTTTTTTTAATTGAAAGATTGAGTTTTCTGTTAGTTTTAGGTTTAATTTGATACAAAAAATCTGTAAATTTGTAAATTGAATGATTCCTAATACATACAATAATCCCAAAAGAAATTAAATAAATATCCCCCAATGAAAAAAGTCCTCACAAGAGAGAATGAATTCCTTATACAGAAAGTCTCAACAGAAATGAAATAAGAACAAAAGAATTGTATGAACCGTAATTCATGGTCAAATAAAATAGCTCCCAAAGAAATTGTCTAGCAAGAATTTATTAAATGCCAATTCCAATATTTCCACAATCAAAAAACTTTCACAAAAGTAAATAACTCCCCACAACATACATCAAAATGTGATAACTCCCAACTATATTTCTTCGGATGTTATATCATTTGAATGTTAACTTCTGTAAAATAGGATGTTACATATCACAAATCAGAGGGTCAAAATTAATCGCTTTACGCTTGAACTACGTTTTGAAATGTTGTAAACTTATTAGCGCTGAAACAACAAACAAAGTTTTACTTGAGAAACACTACAATTTAGGAAAATACATGTTTTTAAATATTCGAAGTCTTGAAAAAGATCATGTAGTTTAACATTAAGGTCAGCACCAAACCTTTACTCTCAACTGAACTCTCAATTTGATTTCAAACTTTAATCTCAATCATTTATATTGGTTTGAAATGTAATTAAGAATATCGCTTGGTATCAGATAAAACCATTGTACATTTACAAAGATTTCAATTTAGTACTGTGGGACTAAAAAAGTACTATTTAAAATGTTTTTTGTACCGAAGAAAATTTAATTTTCCATCTGTAACATGTAAATACAATTTTCTTGATGTGTAGTCAACTGTTTTTGACATTTTTACGATTTTATACACAAACAAAATGCCTGTTGTTTTTTTTATTGTTGTAATTATGCACAGACTAGGTCCCCTTTCACATATCGGCAATTGAAAGACAAACAGACGAAGTTTGTAAAAGAAGGGCGAAGATGCAGGGAAGATGTACTGGACATCTGATTGTTTCTCTTTTATTATTTTCGCAATTTTCACCTTGTTGCTTTATATCATATTTTTAAAGCCCAAGTCGTCTTCTTCGAGAGAATCTTCTAATGCCAATTCTGTGCAAAAAACTAGTTTTTCCTTTTTTTAAATCAAATTTCATTTTTACAAAAAATTGTTTTATAAGGTTGTGGTAATATAAGTAAACCACAGAATAAAATAAATATGTAATAATAAGTAAACAAACTGCGAAAAAAGGATGAAAAACGAATATGAAAAATTTCTGTCGGTCTATTAATTTCGAATATGTAAAAGAATCAGGCAAGGACAAATGAGAATTTAAAAAATGTCCGGCAAGAAATGTCGCATATGTGAAAGGGTACCTGTTAATGTTGGATCATGGTGCTACCAATCTTGAATACACGGTTGATTAAACTGTTGTTAGCCATCGCTGCATGTTTATGTTCTTTAAATTTGAATCTAAGTTTGAATTTTGTAACAATATTTTATGTACAATATATTATTTTCTTTCACTATCTCATTTTTATATTGGGTGTAGTTCTTAGTTCGTTTTAAAACGATTTAAATTCTTTTGTTAAATTAAATAGTTTATCGTTTTTTTACATAAACAAAATTTTTGTGGTACATGTCGAATAGCTTTTTTTTGCTCAGTGAATGTAGATAATAGAAATTAACGTGGTATAAGCCAGCCAAGTTAAATCAACAAGATCTTACAAATAAAAATCATTTGATATAAAAAATTATCCAAACTTGGCAATTTTAGATCGCAGACTAATCGAATGATTGATTGATTGTGTTTATTAAGACTTGAAAATTACGTTACAATTTTGTTTTTTAAACATTAATGGTATTGAAAACTTACAATTATAAAGTAGTATTATTTTAATCATTTAAAAAAAAGAAAGGAGTTCACGGGCTTAAGGAATTAGAAAAAGAAAAATTAAATAATTAAAATATCACACAGAAACAAAAATGTTTGCTCCCGACATTTGCTTTAACTAATAGAGTAATTAATCTATTTATAATATACTTAAAACTAAAAATTAAAATAAAAAATCTTAGAACTAAACCTTAAATCTATAAAAAAAATAAAAACGCTCTCACAAAATACTTACTGCGGAAAGGTAATTTGTATTATACCAAATAATTTCATGTTCAATAAAAAGTATATCCTGCATTATATTGCCATCAAAAATAGTAGGCTATTAATAAATCTCTTCATCAGATTTAATTAATATTTGGAAATGGGTATTATTGTCACTAAAAAAAACGTTTGAAAATCTTTTAAAGCTTGTTTTGTAGTTTCTTTGTACACATTTTCTTAAAATATGTCTCTCAAATACTTCCATTTTTTTCATAAAAGTTGGTGAAATACTGAACCAAATTGGATACGCGTATATTAATATCGGTCATATACTGACCTTGTATAGAAGTAGTTTAGTCTTCACCGGTAAAGATTTATTATTAAATAAGATCGAAAAAGCCCTTTTCCGTCAAGGACGACTAAAAAACGAAATCTATATGGAACTGCCTCCACTTTATGCAAAAAAAAAAACAGCCAAAAGTATGTCGTCTCAAGGAAGCATTATATACACCTTTATTGTGCTTGGCGTTTTTGTGGCGAAAGTCGGACGTTTTTAAAAAATGGTGCCGCAGTTGGCAAAAACGCCAATATATACGACACAAACTGTCGTTAAAACGGTAAAGTATTTGGCGTATTTGTGTGTCAAAAGTTTCTAAAATTGTCGTTGAGAATTTTCTTCATGACAATTCAATTTAATTACTTATAAACAACTGTTTTTGAAATTTTTTGTAACAGGTTGTTTCATAAACACTTTTTTCTTTTACAAAAATTTTACGGTCGAAAATTTACAGCAACTACGACAGTTGGCGTAATGCGACTACACCAACCACAATTAGGGTGATAGACTCATGCAATTAAGTAGAATATGGAATCAAGAATCGAAGAACGCACTTTAGTCAGTTTTACTAAATAAATCAAAAACTATTTATTTATGAAAAATTTTCGTTCCCATACTCCTCCGAAACAGCTTGACCGATTCTCATGAAATTTTTTATGCATATTCAGTAAGTCTGAGAATCGGCTACTATCTATTTTTCAAACCCCTGTGGTAAGGGGTTATTTTGGATAAAATTTTTTTTTTATTTTTTTATTATGTGACATTTAAAATACATATGTATAACCCTAAATTTTCACTTTTTTATCACCAACCCCTGCTTTTTAATAGTCATTTTAATAATTTTATCATCGATAACATTATCCCGCTCGATAACATCAATTATTATCACTTGGTAAGTTATCCCCTCCATGTGTCTACCGGTGTCATTTCTCACCCAGTAAACAGCACGGAGTGATTTACATAACCTCTAAAATACTCAACACGTGTCACGAGTTCCCGCAAACAACGGCTATTGAGTTGTAAGTATAAATTATTTTTATACATACATACGTTTATTATAAAATCAAAAATTATTCTTTCTTATTTATAACGCAAATATTGTTGGGAATGAAAAAAAAACGAATTCGGTGAAAGTTAGATTTTTATTACAATTGGGAAAATTTTTTTACTTTTTACTTATAAGAGCTCTAACTTCTACCGATTTTTTTCGCTATTTCTAACAATATGTATTTTCGATATAATTAAGAAAAATAAAATTTTTCGCTTTCATGAAAATATCTAATTTTCACATGTATATTTAATGTAATCAACGATAAAATAAATTATTAATATAATAATTTTCATCATTAAATAATTCAATCAGTTCTATTTATGTATGTGTGTTTTGTATTGTACAGTGAACAATGCCAACAAAACGCAAAGGTGATATAAATAAATCTAGAAGCATTCGAAATAGAAGAGCCTAAAGAACTGAAGAGCAAGTTCAGGAAGAAAATACTGGAACGCGTGTGAGAATGGCGCAATTGCGTCAAGAACAATTAGACGATACACGAGCTGAACGCAATGAAGTCATGAGATTATAACAACGACAATCACACCGTTTTACTGTCAATAGACGCAGAGCAAATGCAACGCCAACAGGCACATCGAGCATTTGTAGCTAAATCATTGCAGTAAATTATACCAACAAATGTTTTCTTGACAATAAATTGCAACATTCGATGGAAAGAGAATTTCAAAAGGAAGTTCTACCAAGTTCTAAAAGTATGAGTGTATTAGTAAAAAAGTGTAAGTGTATTGAAACTTGATAGACAAAACTTGATCGTGTAACCCCTAAGTAAAATAAATTTATGAAATATTGTTACGTTTCGACATTTTCTATAACGTGTCCTTGCTCGAATAAAAACTAAAATAAAAACAAAACCGGAACTAGATTCTTTACTCAATACTGTTTTATTTCCTTTATTACACTTTAGAATAAAATACACGAAGAAATATTGTCTTTGCTTATCGCCGTTAACAGTTCTATGACTTTTTCACAACAACTATTTACTGAATAAAAGAAATTCACCATGCCGTAATTTAGACAAGAATGACTTATCCGTTATGCAGATTGCCTTTTTATATGTGTTGCCCTGGTACGTTTAAGTTTCTCGAACGTAGAAGAAAAATTATCACCATAGCAATAAACTTGCGTGTATCTTTTTATTTAGCTATATTATGGCTGTTTTAGTTTGTTATGTGAATGTATTTAAGTTACAGACGGCATGTAGATGGCAGTAACAATTTCATAATGTAGATGGTGAATCAACTAAACAATTCAAATTCATGTCAACTTAAACCTCCAAACTAGCGTTTGAATGTTCTATTACCGTTACTTTGAATTTGAGTCGTCCCAAATTTGCACACACGGTTGATTAAACTGTGCTTAGTCGTCGCTGTATTTTTATGGTCGTTAAATTTGAATCTACATTTGAATTTTGTAACAATAAATAAAAACGCGCGGGTAACTAGACCATTAGCGCCCGAAAAAGATACAAATGATGTTAAAAATTATACATTCGAATTCAAGATTTATAAAAGAAATTAAATAATATTTTCAGAAAGAATAAAATAAGAAATAATAGAATCAGTCGAAAAAGAGTCATATATCTCGGATGTTGTGCTTCAGCAGGCATCTTCTGATTATAGCCCAATTAACCTCAATAGCACAATTTAATATAACGTCCAAAGGCTCGTTCTGCCTCGATAGTGGACATTCCGTAACTATGTGAGGCATGCTCAAATAAATATTGCAATGAAGACATGATGGAGGATCAGAACCATCATAGTAGTGTTTTGTGTTGAAAAGGGATTTCCCAACCCTCAAGCGAAACATCGTAATGCAATGACTTCCTGAAAAATTTATATTGTAAGTTGGTCTCCGTGTTATTAAAAGTGACTGTGATCGTTGACCCTTAAAATTAATAATAATGAAAGTGAATAAATAAGGCGTTTTGGCGATGTTAGACAAATTTAGTACTTCCCTTGCAATTTCGTTGCCTTTTATACTCATATGAGAAGGGCTCCAAAGCACCAGAATTTGATATTGTAATCGTAATGGTAAGATAATATCATCATAGGAACCGCTCCGATTATTAATCAGGGCTCTGCATGCGCTCTGGCTGCCTGTACAGTTTTTGTAAGAGTTTTTGCCCCTTGCTGTATCGAATAAGAAATGGCAGCCATTTCAGCAGTGAATCTGCCCGGTCAATTTGGCAAACTTGTTTTATGAACGATTGAAAATGTGGACGTTTAAATCTGTTTACCTACCGAAAAGGTGTTTATTTCCATTGATGGTATCTCCAGAAATATGAAAAGCACCGTAAGCTGTTCCAAAAGGGGTAACAAGCGCAAAAAAATTACCAAAAAAGGGTAAAAAAGCACCATTAAAAATATTTTAAAAATTTTACTTATGCCAAAAAATATTAAGCAATTTATAAAAAGTGAAGGCGATTACCCAAAATATAATTTAAAGTTTTTGCTTGAGATAAAACAGCAGAATTTATTAACATATCAATTAAATAAAATCACAATCCATTTAATAAAAGTTAAAAAAATGTAACAAAATAAAAACAGAATTATAAGAATATGCATATGTATATACATGCTAAATATATGTATGTACATTTGGTACATACTATGTATGTATATAAAAATAAAATAGTTTGTTTAGACAAAACTTAAAAGTATATGTACATATATATCGCTCCTTTATTGCACCGTAGTCATTTATCAAAAGTAAAATATTAAGGGCCACTTTTTGACTTTGCGATTAGTGTGGTTTTTGGGAAGTCGATTATATTGTTTTGCTTACTAGTTGAAGCGGCCAATTCTGGTGGTTTAATCTTAAACTAGAACTGTCAACATACACATGCTTAACATAAACAGTTGCTGAACCAATAAAAACAGAACAAACAAGTAAGAGAGATATATTCGGCTGTGCCGAATCTTATATACCCTTCACCATAGTATGGAGTGACGAAAGAAGTCACAATCACGAAAATTCGCGCCCACGAAATACGAAAAAAAATTAAAAAAATTATTTAAATGGAAAAAATTACATTAAAGCAAAAAAAATTGCGACTCACCGTCTCACGGACGCACCAGGTAGGATTTTGTATATAATGAATTCAGTAAGTTGTCGACGTTTTTATTTGATATAATATAATAAGAATACCAAAAATAAAAATAACTTGACGGTGTAAGAAAAAATTTTAAATTATAAAATATAACAACATATTTTAATTCATTATTTTTTTAATTTAATTTTTTCTTTGAAACTCGTATGATGTACGTATGTATGTAAACTAGTGGTATTCTGATAGTTGTCTTTTTAAAGTTTTGTTAACTTTTCCACTTACTTATCTGTATTGCGGTTGGACCAGACGATAAAGGTTTTGGTTCAATATAACCTGTATATTTCTGATATAGAAACACAATGGAATTTCAACCACAATTGATTTAAAAAATACGAATTCGGTAATTCATATTCAGCCTGCTAAGAAAACAGATGGATTTAATTAAAAACATTTTCTATTTAAATCTTCTGCGTTTACTGTGTAAGACAGAGAACTAAATATGAAAAATTACGATCAAATGCGATATTCCGCAAAACTATGATTTTTTAGGTGTTTTTAATGAATGTAAGAGCAGTTAATTTTATATGAATATGAAGAAAGAAATTTTTTATCTCCTAAGATCTTAACTTATAATTTTTTATATGTTGAACTATTATCGCTACTCTTTACAAATGTTTTGGAAATTTTCCCCAAACATTCCGATCTAAAAATCCAAAGTTCATATGTATGTAAACAATAGGAACTGATTGTTTGAAAAATATTTGATGAATTGCGAACTATTCTTAGAATACATTTTAATTAAGCCCACATTAAATTATTTAATTGGATAATGCAATCTAGAAGCTAAATATAAATTTGTGGAAAGTAGGTATTTGCAATACTTTTATTCAAAATACAAATCCATTTGAAATTTTTATTCCAAATACAAAATAGTTTTTAATAAAAGTTTAATTTTCACAATGAAAATGATACATTTTAAGTTTTTTTTACTCTATAATTTTGCTGTTTTTTTAATAAATATTGATCATACAATTTTCCTGATGTTCGCATATTTTTAAGAATTTTTGGCATTTTAGAGCTTTTTCAATATTTTTGGCTGCCGATTGCCAATTATATGATTTTTTTAAACTAAATTTTGGGAATGATTTCCAATATTGCAGTTGCAATTTTTAGACTATGTGCTATTTTCGCTGGGTTTTCAATTTTTAATTTCCGTTGCTAATTACATTTTTGTGCTTGATATCAAATTAAATTCTTACATCAAACTTTGTTTTTATTTTATACAAAAAATGGCAATTAATTGAAGTGCTTTTGAAGATTAACTCACTGATGTTACAGAATGAAAGAAACATTTCTTATCAAATTATAGCCGGGAAGAGATTTTTCTGCTTTGTTATGTGTTACTAAGTATCCAAACAACATTTTAATTGTCAAAATAATATCACCGATATATTCTATAAAAAAATAAAATTTTTCATGGAACTGAGCATTCCTATGGAGTTAAAATTTAATAACACTGGACCACCATGGAGTTCTAGAAGACTGTCATCAATAAAAAATAAGAAAAACAAGTTATACAAAAAGTACAAAAAATCTAGATCTTTTACTGATTATGTTAGATACTCTAGCATTCGGGCTCAATACAATATACTAAACAAATCATGTTACAATGCTTATTTGAATAATATTCGAAATAATTTAAAAGCTAACCCGAAATCTTTCTACAAATTTATCAACTCTAAACGGCGTTCTATTGCATTTCCATCTATAATGAAATATCAGGATACTGAATCGGATGACGATCAAACCATAAGCAATTTATTTGCTGATTTTTTCTCTTCAACATATTCAAAAGCTGTTTATGATAAGTTAAAAGGTTATCCTATGTCAGATACAATAAATACAAATATATCGATCCCATTTATTGATGAAACTGACGTTCTTCACGGCTTAAAAAAACTTAAGTTCTCTTTTCAACATGGTCCTGATGGAATTCCAAGTAGTCTTTTGATTAATTGTGCTGAGGCTTTTGCTTACCTTACCTTGATTTTTAATATATCAATCAAACATGGTTATTTTCCTAAAACATGGAAGCAGTCATTTATCATCCCACTTTTTAAGTCTGGATGCAAAAATAACATATCAAATTATCGAGGTATTGCCAAGCTTAGTACTATTCCGAAACTCTTTGAGAAAATAATTACTGATCATCTTTCTCACCAAATATCACATATATTGTCGCCATCTCAACATGGCTTTCGTAAAGGCTGTTCAACCCTAACAAATCTTCTACAATTCACTACTTTGGTTAATCGTGGATTTGTTAATCAACAACAGACGGATGTAATATATACCGATTTCAGTAAAGCTTTTGATAAGGTGAACCACAAACTTCTAATAAAAAAGCTGGACTACATGGGATTTTCTACAAATTTTCTGAACTGGATTTATTCCTATCTAATAGATAGAACTCAAACAGTTTACTTTAAAAATCGGCATTCTAAATATATAGATGTTCTATCTGGCGTACCGCAGGGTAGCCACCTTGGCCCGTTGCTATTTTCCCTATTCATAAATGATTTACCGAAATTCATAAAATTCTCCAATATTCTCATGTATGCTGATGATGTTAAAATATTTTTAAGTCAGTCTGTGTCAGGCAATTGCCGCGAGCGAACGTGTTTTTCTCTCCCGTATTTACAGTGATTTATTCTTTGTGTACGTGCAGACTTCTAATTAGTGTTTTTTTCCTTTTGAAGCTTTTATTCATTTTTCTTGTTTGATCGTATTTATTAATTCTTGTTAGAGTTCGTTAAATTCGAGCGATGAACGGGGTTCAACCCCCGGGTTACAACCGGTTTCGGGAATTGGATTTTTCGACCGGCAAGGACAGAACCAACAGAATTAAACGTCCACGGGCTGAGGACTTTATTCCACTGCCCCAAACCTCAACAAACCAACAAAACCTCCCACGTTATCTGGTTGCATCTACTACAGCACCTAAGGAGGGGGTACAAACCCGTCCTCTGGCTTCTTATAACGTTTTTCAAGTGGAAAGGGGTCTCGATTTCATTTCAAAAGATCGTCTTGAGGTCAAAGAAATGAAAAGTGGAGACTTATTAATAAAGGTACCTGACAGTAAAACTGCGGAGAAATTTCTTAAATGTAACTTCATTGACTGTATACCAGTTAAAATCACGCAGCATAGAACACTGAATACAATTCAAGGCCGAATATTTTCAAGGAAAATAATAGAAATCCCACAAGAAGATCTGCTAGCATCCCTCAGAGATCAAAAAGTTGTAGACGTAAAAAAATCACTAAAAAAGAAAACGACAAAATAATAGCTACAGGGGTGGCAATTATAACATTCGATCTCATTTATCGTCCGGACATTCTGAAATTGGGTTGGGAAAGAGTTCCCGTGGAGGAATATATACCGAATCCCATGAGATGTATAAACTGCCAGAGATTGGGACACACAAGAAAGTGGTGCAAAAGCGTGGAACAATGTAGAGAATGTGGATATTCTGAAAAACACGAAGCCTGCAATCGTAAATACTGTGTCAACTGCCAAACAGAAACCCATACATCATATAATCCAGAATGCCCAACATACTTGAAACACAAATCCGTTAACTTTATACGAATTTCCAGAAGATGCACGACGCGCGAAGCCTGGAAAGTATTCAATGAAAACCCGTCTCTTAATATGCTTCAACCTCGTATTACAAAAAATACAAGAAAACAACCTACATACGCTCAAATTGCAAATTCTTCTTTGACAACAAACAGCAGCAGCAAGGAAAGTAACGACTCACAAGACAAATCTATGCATGAAGAAAATCATAACTCAAAAAAACAGATACACATCACTCTCCCAAAAACAAATCAACACACCACCACAAATATTAATAACAACAACAATTACACTTCAGCAACAAATCAACAAACGAAAAATTCTAATAAGAACAATACAAAGCCAACTACAAATGCTCAACCAGACAACCATGGAGAAATAGAAATAAATCAACAAGCAGCGAATCCAAACAACAAAATCAATTCAAATACACCTACAATAGACAACAACAAAGAACAAGCAATGACATCAAATACCATTACAAATACTGAACCACAATTAACGGAACAAAATTATTTCACACCCATACAATCGTCATATTCTCAAATAATGAGCAAGCAAAGAGAAAACAAAACACCAGCTGTATGTAATGTGTCGGATGACTTTGAAGATGACACATTATTTACAATGAATATAGACGAAAATTTGACAGAAGAAATGATAGTTCGGGATATTACTGAAGGTCTGGGTTTCAGTACACCGCCAAGAGATTTAAACAGCAATTCAAATGTAAATGATACGCCCGTAACAACATTGTACAATAATTTTCCTCAACTAAACGTGTTAATTACACCCAACACTTTAAAGAACACTCAAACTTTGGCCCAAAAGGGCAAAAAGAAAAAATAAACACTTATGTCTTTGCACCAAAATATTGCGATTCTCCAGTGGAATATACAAGGTTTTATAAATAACAAATATGCCTTGGAACTTTTAGTAGCCAGGCATAAACCGGACATTATAGCTTTACAGGAGACGCATATAATGCAAAAAAATATTCATTTATTACACTTACCAGGTTACCAAATATTTCACCATAATAACAACTATGACTATGCCAAGTCTGGTATTGCATTGTTAGTTAAAAATAACTTAAAAACAACAAGTTATAATACATCTACTCGAGATTTACTGTATCAAACCATAGTTGTCCATTGCCACACCGATATCTATATTACAAATATTTATAGAGAGAGTCACGTCAACTTATCACCCACAATGATGAACAACATTTCCATTGCTGGAAATGCTCATAAATTTTTTTTGGGTGATCTGAATTCTCAGAACGTGTTGTGGGGTTCGTCATCCAATTCCCCAAACGGAAAAGTGCTGGAGGATTTTGCCATTGATCAGGACTTAGTGGTTCTAAACGATGGTTCGCCAACACTGCTTAGTACTAAGAACACTCTGACTGCCGTTGATGTTTCCATGTGCAGTGTGGACATTGCGTCTACCCTGACTTGGATATGTTTACCTTTGCCCGAAGTGGGTGATCATTTTCCCATCATGATTACTAACAACATTGACACAATAAAGAAACAATTTTCACCTCGCTTTTTGGAAAAAGGGGCTAATTGGCAATTATTCCAGAAAAAGGCCGCTGAAATAAATACCCAGTTTGACAAATCATGCAACATCAACAAAGAGGCAGCACAGATAAAACGAATTTTACGTAAGACTGCAAACGAATCAATCCCATTAAGTCGTCCACCAAAAAATAAAAACAGCCCAGTTTGGTTCAATTCAGATATAGCTACACTGTTAAGACTAAGGCAAGAGGCATGGAAGTCTTTCAGGGGATGTCGAAACCAGGCCAATATAGTCAATTTCAAAAGGTGTTGTGCAAGAGCAAAAAAAGAGTGTAAAACAGCAAAAAGAACTACTTGGGAAAATTTCGTAAATTCTTTGAACCCCACACTAGACGTGAGGGTTCTCTCGAGCCGGGTAAAGAATTTGAGATCGCGTGGATCTGAAGGCTTTCCCACCATATACACAGACGATAATCACTACTCACATCCACTGGATATAGCTGACAGATTTGCCAAATTCTGGTGCTCACTCGGATCAGATAGCGCTTTTGATCCCGCAATTATCTCCGAAAAAAGGAAATTGAAAATAGAAAACCTTCCACAGATAGCTCGAAATTTTGACGAGTTGAACCACACAATAACTGTTACTGAGCTGCACGACGTTCTGAAAACGCTAAATGGCACGACTCCAGCTAGGGATAAAATCACGTACTCGATGATTCGATTTACACCTGATGTACTAAAGGCTCGCTTGTGTCAGCTGTACAATAACATATTAGTTACTGGAATCTTCCCACATGATTGGAAAATATCCGTTTTGGTCCCTATTCCCAAACCTGGGAAAAATCCGAGTCTACTGGAAGGCTACCGGCCAATATCTTTGTTACCGGTTCTGTCCAAAACACTGGAAAAAATCATTGCCAAACGTTTCTGGAAACTAACTTTAGCACACATTTCAAAAATTCAACATGCATTTATACCCAGACATGGAGTCCACAGCTTATGCCACCAGTTGGAGGAAGTATTGCGTCGCAATCTAAAAAATAGGAAACATTGCTTAGTGCTTTCTGAGGATATTGAAAAAGCGTTTGACCGAGTAACATCATTATCTGTTATAATTGAGCTAAACAAATGGGGTGTGCCCCACGGAATATTGAACCTTATGAAGTCTTTCCTGGTGAACCGTAGGGTAGCTGTCAAAATTGATGGCTATTTCTCCTCCACCTTAGCTCTAGATAACGGGGTACCTCAGGGATCTCCATTATCTGTGGTATTGTATACCGTATATGCCAACTCATTAGCAAGGGCGATAACGGACTTACCCGGAATTGATTATGTCGGTATTTATGCCGACAATATCTTCGCGGTCGCATCTGGTAGCCCGGAAAGTGTAAAGAATAGCCTGAATCAGTTCGACCGCAAAGTAAACAAATGGGCTAAACAGATTGGCGCAGTCATCCCCGCAAATAAAGCATTAATATTGCACGTGTGCAGGAAGAGGTCCTGCAGTAACACAATCAGTATCCGGAACGTAATAATTCAGTTTTCTGACCAAATGAGAATTTTGGGGCTTGTATTTTCCAAAAATCTCCTTTGGAATAGCCATATAAGGAACTTGACTTATAAATTAGCAAAAATCAACAATGTATTAAAACTCATATGTTCCCGCAACAAGGGACCCCATATAGAAACAGCACTCAACATCTGCAGAGTCTTAACAACTGGTACCATACAACATGGATTAACAATCTATGGTTGGACTTCAAAGAAGAACATCAACAAAATTAATACTTCAATGAACATGTGTTTCAGAACGGCATCCGGCCTCCTACGTACAACACCTATTGCGAACCTAAGGACAGAGGCAAATTTTTCAGACTTTGAGACACTATTGGAAAAAAATTCGGTAAGCCTGGCATCACGTTCAATAACAATAACAGCGGATAGCTTGCATAATATGATTTGGAAACAACTAACGTCGAGGAATAATTCCTCCCCTTCAGCTATGAATAACATCTTAGCAGTTTTGAAAAAACATAAAATACCCATCCCAAACAGACCAAACCAACTTGTTCACCCCAATGCCTTGGTTAAAATAGATGATAGCTTAAGTATTTTGAACAAAAATTCTACAAATCCTCTGTGCTTCAAAAGGATGCTACTGGAAAAAATTTCGTTATTCGCACCGGATATGATCTACTACACGGATGGATCATTTAGGAATAAAATAACATCATACTCCTTCATTAAACAAGTAACCAACACGCATTATGAAACGATGAAAGAAGCTAGACTGCCAGATAATACTGGGGTATTTATGGCGGAGATCTCTGCGATTAAAAGTGCAATAAACTGTTCCGCAGAAAGCGGAAAAAAATGTTTAATCTGTTCTGACAGCTTAAGTGCTATAAGAGCATTGGCAAAAAACCAAAATGGAACATATGATAGCATGTTACACTTAAAAAACAGCGAGAGCGAAATAACAGTAATATGGATTCCATCGCATATTGGAATTCGTGGTAACGAACACGCAGATAGTGCGGCAAAAAATGCCTTGAACTTGCAACAGATCACTGAAATTCCATGTTTCCCAAGAGCACTTATGAATTCATTTTCAATTGGTCTTTCTATACTAAGAAGGCCCAAATACAACATAAAATTTTCTAGGAAGCAGTGTATAATGCTTGCCCGCTTGAGAGTGGGTAAGGCGGTATTTAATTCAAAGCATTATTTTGAGAAGACTGATCCACCTAAATGCACCAACTGCAACGCAATTCTTACCATACCGCACATACTATCTGAATGTCAGCTGTCTAGGGTAGACCAACCACTTCATAAGCTACTTGACTGCAGCACTGAAGAAAACTTTCAACTTATCACGACCAGCCTTGCGAAGCACGGCATTGTAGAAATTTGATTTTTGTTTTTTTTTTTTTGTTAACACAATCTTGTTTCCTACATTATATTTCATCTATTTTTTATTATAATTTATATTTTCAATATTCTATTTAATCAATTTTCTTTATATTTGACTCACTTTCTTTTTTTTTAATTTCATGTAAATAATTCTGTATAAATTTATAATTTAAATTTTTTTTGTGTTATTCTGTTAATATCACATATTTCTTTTATTGTAATACGTGCGCATATGGTCTAGTTACCGGCGTCATTTTCTATATATTTTATGAATTTACTTTGTAAGATATATTATAAATAAATAAATATTTTTAAGTCATAATAATCTTGCTGGACATAATCTATTACAAAAAGATATTGATGCTTTAAGTTCCTGGTGCTGCCTAAACCTTATGGAGTTAAATGCCAAAAAGTGTAAATATATGTGTTTCTTTCGCAGATCTCATATTAATAGTAGTTATGTTTTGGACAACGATATTTTGGAGAAAATTGATTCTTTTTCCGACCTGGGAATTGTTATGGATTCGAAGCTTAACTTCATTCGACACGTTTCATTTACTGTTTATAAGGCTCGTAGTGTTCTTGGGTTCATAAAGCGATGGGCAAAGGAATTTACCGACCCTTATGTCACTAAGGTGCTTTATACTTCCCTTGTAAGATCAGTGCTTGAATATGGATCTATAGTTTGGGACCCAACTTATCAAGTTCACATTCAAAACATTGAATCAGTGCAGAAACAATTTTTGTTATTTTGTTTGCGTGGTCTTCGATGGGATCCGATGAATCTTCCATCATACAAAAGTCGACTTGCCCTAATAAAGCTGCCAACTCTTAAAAGTAGAAGAATTATGCTTAATGTAACAGAATTTAACAAATATTATCATTATGTTGATTTTTCATTAAATGTCGAAACTGTAAAATGTAAAGTAATTTATTTTCTGAATAACTAATTAAATTTGTTTATCTTTGTATTAAATAGTCTGTAAGGATCATGTATCTATAGACTCGAATAAATAAATAAATAAATAAAAAAAGATTTTTTGTCACATTGTGCAAATACAATAATAATACCGTGTTCTGATATACTGCAGGTACGCTCTGCACCTGAATATAGAAAATAATTAAATTTACACAAGTATAAAACAGGAAGTAAGCATCAATTTTGCTTTTCTTCTGAAATCACAAATAGTCATAAAAAATTAAATATTAATACATTTTTAAAACAAAACTAAAATTCAATTTCATTGATTTTGTATATCTACTCGTACATAGTGTCTTGACGATCCATTACATTTCTTTAATATAAATAATATAAAAAATAATTATGGTTATTTATATACGAAAAGAAAATGTAAGCGAAAAAAAATACTGTAATACGCATGTTTGAAAATGTTTAAAGAAACAAACAAAAAAAAGCAACAAATCTTTACTTTAAGACTGTTTAGTTTACACAACATACACACAATGTGTACATGTGTGCAATATATGTGTGACAAAAAGGGCCAATTTACAACAACCACACCAATGTCCATCAAGAATTTGAAATTTTAGTATTTTATAATAAATAAGATATATTATGTTCTTGAACGCTTAAACTAGAATGAAAATCCAACTGCTCTGTGGTGTACAAGAAGCGGTTGTGACTACCAACCAGTAGGTTGTGGGATTGAATCCCCACGCAACTTCTTCAAAAAAATTTTAAAAGTAAAATTATTTCGAATGCCATTTTTTTGCTCATATTTTAATCGTTAATGGACCGACTTCAATTATTTTCAGTCTAAGCCTTCGTAGAACTCCATACAAGAGATCTGCTTCATAAAATTGACCGTAGGACAGTTGGGGCCATAAAAAAACAACAAAATAGGAAATATAACAAAAAAGTCTTGCCTATATCTCATTAATTATTGGACCGAGTTTTGTTATTTTCAAACCGAACCGAACCGAATTTATGAAAAATTCCAAGAGAATGGTATAAAATTTATTTCTCTATGTTGTGTTTTGGCCTTAATTCTAACTGCACCAAAATGTAGCAGACGGACAGACGGACATCGCTCATTCGACTTCTCTATCTATAAGAATCCAGAATATATATACTTTATAGGGTCTTAAATGAATAATGAAGAAATTACATACGGAATGACAAACCTATATATCCCCTTTCCAATTTTTTTGATGAAGGGTATAAAAATTCAGAATTTTAAGAAAAGCAAATAAAAGTGGATTATTATAGTGGAAAGGAAGATTTAAGTGATTTCAAAATATATAAAAACCTTATTTCACCTCACTAGTTGTGAAATTCGCAGACATTCATATCACTTGTAAAAATAATTAATTCGTTCAACACTCTAAAATTGTCTATCTTGTAAATATGATCAAATTCGCGCATTTTCTTCTCTAAAAAATCATGTTGCTTTGATAACAAATTTGACATTTGCAGAAATCTTGCCATTTTCTGTTATTAAATATTTTTTAAGAGAAGTAACACTCAGGCAATTAGTATGCCTACCAACACGTATGTGTGTTACCTTCTTTGGGAAAGGGATAGTGACAGAGGACAGATGCTGAAAGTGAGAGAGCTTAATATTGCGCGTTGTGTTAGTTTTTAGATCAGTGTTGCAGCGCCTCTGATGTCAAGTAGACGCACTAAATGTGTTTTAAGTCCCGGTTCAGACTATGAAAGTTTTCTTTTTCAAATTTTCTCTAATTCTCTTTTGAACTTTCATTAATGTTTACACATTGAAATATTTTAAATGAAACTCAAGAGTTTTGCATGTTTATCTTTACATTCTTTTTTTTTTTGTACACACAATTTTGCTCTCACCAAATGAAAGAAAAGAAAAGTAAAAGAAAATCAAAAATAAAGCTGCAGCCATTTTCAGGTGGACAGTTACGAATTTCAAAACACAAGAATATTCCAAAGTACATGAAAGAGTGTACCCCTTCCCAATCTTCTCTCCCCGTACACCCACCAGCTAACACTTTCAGAAAGAAAAATTTCACAGTGTGAACCGTGACTAAGCTGTTGTAGCCATTTTATTAATTATTTTACTTCGCCGGCGATTTTGTTACAATACCGGCGAACGAGGGCGCTGTGATGTCCGCTAGCATACACCAGTATCAATTGCTGCCAGTACTGTTCAGTGACCACTGCTATGCCTTCATTACTTAAACAGTCCGACAACAACAAATTCAATGGCATACTAATGCACATCTGAACAAATGCTGGATGTTATGACTTTCCTGAATAAGGGCTCGAAACCCTGATGATCGTCAGCAAAGTTTACCAAAATATCGGAAAGGAAAAATAAATAAATTTACAGAAATTAATACAATACATTCGTTTTAATTAATTTTAAATGACCTTAAGCCGAAACAGAATTAACAGATAACGTTTACTTGTTTGAGTTCTTTTAATTAGTCAAAAATAAAATAAAAACACAACGGAAATTGATTTTGATGGCGAATCAACTAACCAATTTTATGTAAATTTTAGCCGTAATACAATCGAGGGCGTTAGTCTATGTTTACAATTGCTATGAAGATTTTTCATACAGATTTCTTAAGCATCTAGTAGATTCTCGTTGCTGTTTCTAGAACTTTCTTGAATGTTCTGTTTCCGTTACTTAGAGGTTCCACGATCAAGTTTTGTCTATCAAGTTTCAATATACTCACACTTTTATACTAATGCTCGGATTTTTAAAACTTGATACGAACTTGCTTTTGAAATTCTCTTTCCATCGAGTGTTTCAATTTACTATCAAGAAAACATTTTTGGTTTGTTTGTTTGCAAATATTCTGCCGCAATTCAAAACTACTAATAATTAAAATCAAATATGTTTGTGAAAAAAATTAATAAGTGTAATCATGTTGGGTGATGTATAGAGCAACAATTTGAAGCTGTTTTCTTGACGATGACATCTATAAAAAATCAAATTGCGTGCAGCCTGCGTCACAGCTATAAATTTAGTTGAATTTTGATAAGCACTACGTGAGAAAAACTTGAGCGTGGGAACAAATCTAGTTTACGGAAGTAGCTCCAAATAAAAAAAAAATATTTTGGGTGATAGAAAAATTGAATTTTAAGAGAAAAATATTAAGTAAAAAAATTGGCGGCGACGCTTATTTTCAGAGTTATGGACCTACAAAATTTTTCACATCTTATACAATTTTCTTGATAAATTTTTAATTCAATATAACAATATCGGCCGGGCTCAAGGATTTCATCCTCTATGGTATAACAAATACTGGCTTCGCTTACTTAAGACTTTCTATATAGCCGGCCTTCGGCCGGGCTCAAGGATTTCATCCTCTTTGATATAACAAACACCGGCTTCGCTTACTAAAGACTTTCTATATAGCCGGCCTTCGGCCGGGCTCAAGGATTTTATACTCTGTGGCATAACAAACACCGGCTTCGCTTACCAAAGATCACCATGTCATAGACATTTTTACAAGCTTTCCAATGATACCAATATCGACCACATTAATTCACAAATACTATCCACCATCACACATATATTAAAACTTTATGGGTCCGTAACTCCGAAAATATGGGTCGCCGCCAATTTTTTTATTTAATATTTTTTTCTTAAAATTCAATTTTCTATCACCCAAAATAATTTTTTTTTATTTGGAGCTACTTCCGTAAACTAGATTTAAGCCCAAAAAAATTTATAACCTGTTATTTTTTAATGGTAATAATTGGGATAAAAAATGCAGTCACTCACATACTTGGAATTGGAAACTTTACATACAGAAAAATCTAGAAAAGTTTGGAATGGAAAATGAAGAACCAGTTACTACGACCGGCGGAACTCTGCACTACTGGACCTCTTAATAGCACGTACTTGGACGTTATATTGGCCTTTGAGCCAATCGGAGTAATCGCAAACAGTAATTACTCATTGATTTTGCAAGGATGCCCTAAATGCATTACGAAATGGTTGAAGCACCTGCCAAAAGTCCAATTGTCGGTAGATGAAATGGCGTTGGTTCGTATACCTATTTAACATCTGAAAAGGAATATTGAATCTAGGGTGAAACAAAGGATATAAATTTTCGTGTGATGGGTAAACTTGCAAAACTTCTTAGACGTCAAAATTTTCTTTATCACCAAACAGATGCAACTGTAGACTTCTTGCGGGAATATTAACTGGACACTGCTGGGAAAACCTCGTGTGCTGTCAAAAGAGGACAAATGATTAATGGTAGCCGTAGGAAATATAAGGTATTCGAAGTAAATGGGACAATAGATCACGTACTGTGGCTTTGTCCAGCTCTAGGCCGCATAAGATATAAATGTGTTGGTGCTCACACTTTCCGCTCTTGAATTTGTATCGAGACTGGTGCTGTGTAGACTACTTAGTCTTGTTAAATACGTGTGAAAGTTTTAAACGGACACCACCAACTAGACTGCCATACTGATAGGGTTTCGCCATCAACTGATATCATTGACAACTTCTGGTCTATCATCATCAATAATAACCTAACCTATGATATCTTCGCGTATTGCTATAAAATTATTACGATCGGAATGCGCGAAGGCGATGATTTTCTTTAACAAAACAACTATGTATGTATATCAGTAGTGTCGTGAAGTTATTTTTACTTTTTTCTATTATTTCATACTTATTATTACGTAATAAAAACAAACTGCAATTATTTACTTACAAAAAATTAGTTTATTTTAAAACAAAAGCTGGATGTCATTTCTTCATATTAGTAATCATACATTCATATTTGTATATAATTAACTTGTATTCAGCTAAAGTTCGAATAAACAAAAGAAATTTTCAAAATAATTGTCAACTGAAATTATTTAATATTGTTTTTTACATATACTGAATTTAATTATGAATAAAGAACAACTTAATTTAATATATATTTCTGCGTTATCCTTTTTCGCACTTAAATAACTACATCTTAAAATCTATTTTTAAGTGGGGGATATTTTGATTAAATTTAAAAAAATATGACTTGAAAATATGTAGAAAGTTAGGCGATTTTAAGAAGTGCTTGTGCTTTGGCGTATCTGCGTCGAAAGTTGGGATTTAAAAAAAATGGTACCGTGATTGGTGGAAATGCTATTAAGTGCTCAGCGTTGTCGCAAATACGCTAACCGCAATAATTATACTTATTGGCGTGTTTGACAACCACAGTGCCACTTTCTCCAAACGCATTATTTGCGACGCAAACGCGATAAAGGTGAATATGTCCGTTATTTAAAGATCATTAATGAAAAATTACAATAATAAAAAAATGTGCTTTGCACAAAGAAAATATTAAATTGGTAAAGTATGTTTATTAAAAATAATGATTTGGTCGCATGCAATAACGCCAAAGGAAATAATGGTCCATGGTCATTATTTTCACTTTAAAATGGAAATAATGTCCAGTTCAATTTTCAGAGTAGATTTTTTATCTAATAATGTTTATGGATATTATTTCCTTGGAGGTTATTGCATGCCACCATATATTTGCATATAACCATGTAAAATAAAAATATTATAAATTTTATGTTGTGGACACATGTCCGATTTTCACTGTATTGTTATTGTTTATTTTAAACCCCCAATTTTATTCATTGTTCAAATATCTTTATTCCATAATTTTTTTATTAATAAGATTATTTCAATTATTAACATACAAATATAAAATTTGTGTTCCGCTTCATATTTAAATACATATGTATATACGTTTTATCTTCTGTTGTTTATGTTTGGAAGTGTGTGTCACGCATACTTTGTGTGGATTTTTATGTGTTGGTTCGTGTGTGTTTATTTTAATTTAAAAATACATCAATTGTACAAATATAAAACAAACGAAATAAGTTGTATCACTCCTTTAAAATTCTCGAGTAATTTGTTGTTGAAGTGTTTTTTTGTATATTTATGAATATATTTTTGTTAAAAATATGGTTATTTTTGTTCTTTTAAAATTTATTGAAAAAATGTTCGCAAAAAAAGATAAATCTGTATTAGTACTTCTATAAAATTGCACGCTTTTAGCAGCAATTAAATCATAGTGATTTTTATTTTAATGTGCTGTTCGTTGCTAAATCATCTTTTACATTTGAGATGATTAACTTGTTAATAGAGCTATGTTGATTTCCTTAACCATTTTTACACGATGCAACATTTTCTGCAATGCGTCTTGACTGAGAGCCTGGGTGGAGTACCATACTGGGGAATCGGGTACACAAGACCTTTCTGGTTGTAAGTAAAAAACATCATTACGTGTTTTTACACTTTCCGGGCTTAAAACAGAAATAGTTTTTTTACTTTTTCACATAGAATCTTTGAATGTTATTTTTTAATTTACCATTTCGACAAATAAAATTCATATAAACGAACTGGACAACGTAAGGGATTCTCTTCGTTCTCTTGCTGTTCATAAACTTTCTTTTTGCGAGGATTGGCATCTGAAATAAGTTTAATTAATTTATACATTCTCGTCAAATGTTATATTAGATCACAAAAATGTTTAAATTTAGAAACACCAATTTATTATTTAAACAAAACGATAAATTTACTAAACATACAATTTTTTCTGTTACAAGTTATTTAATTACAAGTTTTCAACATACCAAGTCCTGCTTGTGGTGGATAAAACCGTAGTAAGACGTTACGAGAACCCGGTGTTTTAGCTGTTTGCCCAGTACGCTTCCAATGTTTCATAATATGTGAAAATGATAATTGCATGTGTTCTTCAACGGTCTAAAATAAAAACATTTTATACACAATGTAAAGAATAAAAATAAATATAGTACTAACAGTTAAATTGAAATGTTTTGTATTGAAGAACATAAGAGTACTAAGTAGGACGTGCGGTGAGTGTGCACCCAATTGTTTGCATTCCCAAAGATGTTCTTCTTCGACACGGGTAACAATATATTCTTAAAATAATAAATATATATTATGAAATTATTTAAGTTAAGTTTGACTCACTAGAGTTAATTTTTTCAAGTATTTTTAAACTTACGCGAATCATTGTAGAGAACAGAAAATTTGCGCGCTACTTCATCTAGACAGTCAGTAAAACGTTCATAATAAGTATCCGTAAATATATTGTCAATACGACCATTTTCATAAAGATATTGTTGAATACCTAATGATTATTCAAAACAACAGATTAATAATTGATTTTTGTTATAAATTAATAATCTTACCCAATACTAGGTAGTATATAGTATCGGGAGCATATTCTGTGCCATTGGGTTTCCGCACTTCTTTGACAAATAAACATAATGAATAATTTAGCTCATCTGCTGTCATTTGCAGTAGTTCTGTTTTAAACGGACGCCTTCTCATAGAACTCTTTTCAATGTCAGCATTTTTAGTCATAACCCATTGTTTCCAGGCATTAACACCGAATGTGTATTTTAAACACATATTGGCATCTGGTTTTTCAACAGGTTGCATAGGTTGCGTTTGTGGCTGTGGTGTTTGTTCCATTTCTTCAATACGTTGACGCTTAACGGGCGAGCGATTGTTTCGCGGAGACACTAAAGAAGCAACAGCGGCGCCACGTTTGCGACCACGAGTTCCTCTGTAAGAAAAGCGAAGGAACATGATTATAGCTGGCAAGTTTATGAAAATAACTTTAAAAATATACCTTTGAGCATCCATCATATGATGCTGCTGTTGCATATGATGACCGCTCATATGACTCATGGAGTCGTCGTGTTGCACCATACCAGGCGGAGGATTTGTGATTGTATTAGCTGTTACTGCCGACTCAAGATCGATCGTACTCGTTGGTTGATCATAATCACCAGTTGCCATTTTCAGTGCCATTTGTAAGACATCTTCACCATATGAGTTGTTAGTCACGTCAACCTGTTGTACACTATTATTGTATTGCAAAGAAACCACAGCCGGATCAGGCTTAATTTCATCTTCCGAATCAGAGTCAGATTCACGTTTCTCTTCAGCTACCATTTCTGCCATCATCAAAAGTTCAGCCTCAAATGGATCGGCTGGCATTTTGTCTTGAATTTTCTTTATTTCCTTCATGATACCCTGAGCTGAATTACGGGTGGTGGGTATAAAGATAGGAACGGGAATGGGAAGAGGAATAGGAACTGGCACGGGGAAAGGTGCCGAATACATATACATTGGCTGTGGCAGATAAATGGGCACTGGCACAGGAATCAATACTTTATTCGAGTAATCCTTGTCCGTTTGTACACCTACGGTAGCGGTGTCAGGTTCCGATTGCACACCAACTGTGGCGGTACGTGGCTTACAACTTGTCTGTACATTTCTAACAGCAGGCGGATATGGCGGCACTGCAACAATCTTTGTTTCTGTTTGAACAGTTACCTTTTCGACAATTTTCTCCACAACATTGTTACCAGCTCCACTGGTTGCACGTTTATTATTAGTTCTGGGCGGAGAGGGCGTAAGTGACCGTTCAATAATAGCGCTCTTACGTGGTCTACCTCTTATTAATTGTTGACTGTTGTTTGTAACAGCTGGTGCGGTTGGCGCTGGTGGTGGTGGTGGGGTTTCTGCCTTACGCCCTCGAACACGCGTTCGTCGAACTGTAACGTTACCAATCATTGTTTCTGTTTCTCCACTGGCCAATGAAGAGACTGTCGATATAACTGGCATCGTAGGCTGCTTTTGTTTGGAAGTCGAAGTTTTAGGTGGCAGTTTTATCTGTTTTTTTTAAAGAAATCATTTCAAAAATTAACAGCCTTCTTAAGTTTTTTTTGTTTGAGTTCGTTAATATTTTCAAAACTTTTTTTGTTCTGTTTAACAGTTATTTTTTTCTAAGTACATACATATGTGCGGGAGATAAATAGTACGTATGTATATTTGTATGCACGTGCCAGCGTTGCCGTTTCGGACTTTTCTTAACAATTCTTTTGAATTTTTTTTTGCATATGATATGAAGTATCAAACTAAATATAAAATAAATTTAAAAAACTATATTTTGTTGTTGTTATAAAAGCTTTGCTGTCGTGGAAACTTATTTCTTAGTGGAAAAAGTTTCGATTGATTATCTTTGACAGTGTAATGCAGATTAGTAAGAAGCGAAAAAACAGTTGTCTAGGGAACGTCTTGTTTTTGTCATATCTGTATATTTCCACATATTGGGCCACGGTACAACTATTACCTGATAAGTGAAGTAGAAAAAAAAACATGTATATTGTTTGCTGTTAGTTACTTAATCTGTCAAAACAACAGTATAAGGGTTTTTTGACAGGCTATAACTAAACTCCCAGCATAAAATATACATACATACATACCTTTTTTTTGTAGTACTTTAAAGATAAATGTCTCTAAGCTATTGTCAACTGTTGAAAAATTCGATAGCTCTAATTATCAACACATTTTAATATATATATATATGTATATATATATATATATATATATATATATATATATATATATATATATATATATATATATATATATATATATATGTATATATATATATGTAAATGTATATACATATATATATATATGTGACGCGCAAAATAGAAAGGTACCTAAGGGTAAAAACCGTTTTTGTTCAGGTGAGCCATTTTAAAGATTTAAATACGTGTATCTTTGGTGTACCACCAATTTCATAAAACGCGCATATATCTGGGAGGGAACACTTTTGGGGCATGGGATTGGTCTCATTCGATGCTTCGATTGTCCACATCAAAAAAAAAATTGAAAATTTATTTTTTTTACCCTTAGGTCCCTTTCTCTATGCGCTGTCATATATATATATATAAATTTTTTCAATAAAAATATATTTTATCTCAAAAATATTTACGTGCCTCAAAATGTTGGTAGTTTTTTTTGGGAAAATTTTCGGTAAGATAAAATGTTCCGCGAGTTGGCAACGCTGACATACTCATACAAAATGCTTATTCTATTACATTATTTTAGAAGAGTTGCATTTATACTATGTGTGTCAGTTTTGAAAACCAATTGAAAATTAACGACAATTTGAAATTTGGGCAAACCATTAATTACCATTTTTAAACTTCATACACAAAAACGACAGAATAAAACAGTACTATTTTGAAGTATAGAAGGTACCTTCCTAAACGCATGTTCCTTTGTAGTTATAATTCACTACATGTTCCAAAATGCTACACAGAAAATTTTCACAGCTTATTTTGCCCCCAAAGGCAACAAGTTTGCATGTAATACTCAGGCAAAAGCAAACAGCAAATAACTGAATAATAGTTAGATTGCAGCTAGGTACAAAAGTTTTCCGATAAAGTGCAAACAGTTAACTTCTGGTCGACTTAAATCAACTGGCTTATATGTAGTTAATTAAAACAAAACCTACTTATAGCCAAAGGAAAAGAAGTTAGGTTATAGCTAGATACAAAAACTTAACTGAAAGCTAACGTTTAGGATTAAACTTTAAGTTAGTTGGAAAGTTAATGCAGTTAATTTAGTTTCCGACAGGAGTGTGTTATCAACAGAACAAAAATTGTGCGCTTAAAAATTGTTCTGTTGTGTAAAAGCGCATATCTTTATATATATGTACTATAATTCTACTGTACGCGTGTATGTCTGTCACTGAACTCCTCCTCCTAAACGGTTGGACCAATTTGAATGCATTTTTTTGTATGCGTTTGGGTGGCGACCTGGATGGTTTAGATTCAAAAATCAATCCGGCAAATGGCGCTGCACTCGGTATAAATAACTCTATTTCTCAAAGGATTTTGCAGCAATTTGAAACAAATAATGTACGTGGCCTAATCAAGGCTGTAAAATATTTTTCAATGGACCACGTCCATTTCTACACCCACTTTTTCCATATCTTTAAAAATATAATAATATTTTAAAGTATAACGGCACTATAGCACAAAAAATACCACAGGCAATTCAAACTCTAGACTTTAATTTTAGTCCTAGTAAACAGACAATAAGTAACTTTACAATTAAATACTGAAAACGCAGTATACATTGTTGCAGGCTGCATTTCACAAATTTTCAACTTATAAATCTGTCTGTGGAATGCAAATTAAAGACGTGTAACAACTAGTATTGCGAAAACAGTTCTAACATGTTACATACAACATACTATAAGTATAAATGAGAAAATGAGTGCTACTGTTATTGTAATACTTCGCTCTCACTAACTCACTCTACTCAACAACCCATAAAATTTTACTTGTTGTCTTGCGTCCAAGACAACATTCCACTGTTTGTATTTGAGGAAATACTATTTGTACAACAAGTATAAGTGAGGAACTTATGTTACAATAAATAGTTATAAAGTTAATGTGGAAAAGTGCATAAATTTCAAAACCATTTGTCGAACCGATAATTTGCTTTGTATTATAAAACCTTTATTTATTATTTTTTATCCATTATGTTTTTTATTATTAATAATAACCTTTAACTAAAGACAAGTTGTATAATGGCCCTTAATACAATAAATACAAACAATAACATACATACATACTACATACATATGTACATATGTATGAAATAATTTATTTTTGAAATGTTTGTTATTAATACAGTAATTTTGATTTAGCTGCACAATCAACTTTGCACAATTTTTTGTGCAGATAAGTAAAAAATGCTGTTATCTTAAATATAATACATATGAGTTTTAATGACTTGCAATTTGAGTGACTTGTATGCGATACTTTTTAATTATAAATGGCATAAGTTGGATGTTTATATAAAAAAGTGACCGCCATATATTTTTGATTTTTCGTATGAAAATATTTTAAAACTGCCAAAAATATGGTATATATGCAGGTATACAAAATGCTCTTAAACCGGGTTTAGGAAGAATAATTACAGAAACTATGTATTTTTGGGCAGCTAAGTAAAAATGCAGCTAAAGTTGATTTTTTGTATGAAATTAATTTTAAAATGCCAAAAATGTTGGGCATTTATCTTATAGCTACATATGTGCAGGTACAAAAAGGCACGTAAAAAAAGAATTTGTGTGGGATTTTGAAGAGTGTCTAAAATTATTAATTATGTGCAATTAAGTCAAAAGTGCTCTTAAACAAAAGGCAGCTAAATCAAAAATATTGTATAATTTTTTTTTATTGAAAACCTCTTGCATTTACATGTTTATGTATGTATGTTTATATGTGTGCTTCTGTCTACTTTTGCTTATTTTAAAAGAATGCACACAAACATACACACACACTTCCCAAATGAAAGCATGTAACAAACAGCATACAATGAGTTACTTATTGTATGGCGTCCATATCTATTGTATTGAAGCAATGATTTTAAAAACTTGTATCATTTGGATGGAACAATGCACGTCTTTAATGCAAACGCTTTTCCTCAACATAAAAATAATCTATAATATTTCTTCATGTATAAGCAAATTGGTGTAATGATGAGATCTGAGACCCATTTGGTGTGTAAAAGCTTTTTTAAAATCAATGGATGTGGTACAACCCAAAAGTAGACATCACGTAAAATAATATGCATAAAGCAATACAAAGTTGAGGTGGTTATTTAGTGATATGGGGTTATTCGAAACAGGAAAAGCTAGAATAATGAACGATTTTCTATTAGGTAGAAAAAAACTGACATTATTTTCTTGAAACCAACTTCTTACCAACTTAGATGAGCCCTTAAGTTGATTATCTTGGTGAAAGTACCTCATAGAGGAACTTCCTCTCCAACAAAAGGTTATATTACAGTTGTGCAGCGCCGCACCAAAACATAACATTTCCAAAAAATTATTTTTTTTAAAACATTTGCTGGATTCTACCGAAATATGAAATTGATATACCAAAAATTTTAACCACTCCAATGTTAGAACGATTTAAAATCACTTGATCGCAATAAAACGTTATATTTTTTAACTTTTGCTGTAAGTGGAAAAAATAAACAAACTATCTTCCACAGCATGAAGCTACTTAAACTTACCAAACAGTTTTTTTCAATACTAATGTTACGTTTCGGTCCGGAGCTCTACAGTTTTAGTTGCGTTTCACATGTTAAATTCTTGATAGCCGTTTCATCGTTTTGATGACATTTTGTTATTTATCTTGAATTTGTATCTTTTAAAATTCACTTTTATTTAATTTCATACCGTGTATAATAAAAACTTAATGAAAATGAAATTAAGTTTGCAAAAACTTCGAAAAATATTAAATTTTATGATTTCATGAGGGACGTTGAAATATTTGATAATAACCAAACTTAATGCATAAAATTACATTTGAAACATTTAATTTTACTTACATGCAAAGGTTGCTGTTGGGAGCCTCCCTTTAATTTAACACGCTTTGGCAGTCCCGTAGGAAATGGTGCCGTCCCCTTGCCAGATTTTCCACCCGACTGCTGACTTGCTGATGAAATATTTGATGACTTCGGATTATCACTATCCAAAGTAAGTGGGGCTCTAGCGAATTGACTTTGAAACTGCATAACACATTGATATGTACAAAAATTTCTCATTGATGCATCAGACATGGTCAAATGGTATTGTGGCGTAGCCATATTAGTGCAATTGTCACATTTGGTAACTGTGCGCGAAAAAGCATTTATTGAAACTCCGTATAGTGTTAGACAATTCAGGGAGCACATTTGAACTTCCTGATTATCCTGTTGTTTGAGGATCATATCGAAATTATATTTTTTAACTTTACACCATTGACAGGAGACTATACGACGATTAAGCACGATGTAAATGTTAAGACAGACACGTGTACAAAACACCTTAGCGCGCTTTTCCGTGTAAATTGTAAATGACTCGGTAGCTTTGCGTTCAAAATATTTACAGCACATGCCACATTGGTCGGCTACAATATTGCTTACAAATTTGAAAGCTGAGAAACACGGATTCGAACAGAAATTATGTTCTTTATCATCCAAAACGATCTCAACGCGAACAGGTTTGTCATTATTACACACAGCACATACTTCGTTGCGCATGTTTTTCTTGGGATTGGCAATATTATCGTAACGACGCATACATGATTGAGAACAAAAGTCCTTGAATTGTTCTTTATCGCCAACGGGGGCTAAGAAACCTTCATTTCCGGAAGAAATGTCTTTCTGACAACAGGAACATGTTTTGAGACCCTTCTTAAATTCATTTAAGCAAGCTGCACAACAAAATTGACGCACATCGAAACCAAATCGCACGCAATATTTGCCCAAAGCTGGATGAGGCACATCTCCATGGCATGTCTGACAATTGGCACCTATAGTACGCTGATATTTTCCCAAACAAATTTCATTACAAAAATCCATAGTTTCCCATATAAGGTTCTTGTCCCCCAAAGTTATTTCTGAAAAACAGTCAGCACAACGGCGCACAAAGCTTGCTGCTCTTTCAAGGCGGGCTGCTTCAGCTTCAGCTGATGTACGAGCAACTACTCTAGAATCAGTATCGCCAGATTTTTTGGCATTATCATTAGAAATAGTTGTAGCACCGATATTGCGCACTCTTATTGAGTGCCTCTTTAGTTTAAATTTATCTGGCTCCTCGGCATTCAGTAAATTAAAACAATCATCGTTACAAATATAAAAGGTGTCATCATCCTGTTTAAAGAAATATTTACATGCTTTATCCTCCCTACACTGTAGACAGGAATGTTTATTGGACTCGTCATTTTTGGCAGCATTATCTTCGCTGGCTGGAAGTTCTTCAATCAAAAACTTTTTACGCCGTATGAAGTATTTTCCAGAATTTACCTCCATAAATAATGTGCAACATGTTTGTTCACACAGGAATTCAAATTCTGAAGTATCCGGATTTTTGAAACGAAAACCGCATGACTTTTCTTCCTTACATTGCACGCATTTTTGAGTAGCGGTTACAATCCAAGCAATTATTGTTTTTGCACTACTACTGGCTTCGTTTGCACTTGAGTGCATTTCTTCCAAAAGAGGCTCTTCATTGTCGGCATTCTCGTTGGAATTATTCTCTGAAATATTATATTTTTTATTATATTATTTTTCATACTTTCTTTATTTCTTAAGCTTGTTTTAGACAAACATATGTATCTTTTGTTATATAATTAATTTTTTATGCTAACTTGTTCAAACAACGTACATACATATGTACATTACAAAATTATTTTTCATAATCATATGCGCTCTCTTGAAAGTGGCATAAGTCCACTTTATTTGCCAAAAAAAATCAAGTTAAGGTATAAACACTGGTATAAACATTTTTGAGCTTTAGTGACCCGACTATATATTATTCAAATGGGTTCAGTACTAAAGGAATAAAAGGCTCATAAAGTTTACACCACTACAAATGCTGAAAATACACACGTACACGTACATAAGCAAAGCAATATGAGTGTTTAAGAGTACTACCTACATACATATGTATGTATATGAGTAATAAGATTTTTTTTATAAATGTTCCTGTTTCTATGCAATTTTATTTTGTTTTTAGATTTTTCCATGGGGAAGAGAATAAGTAATTGGGTTGTTTATTTCTATTTAAATGAATCCAACTAAAATAGGAATACGTTTAAACTGGCGGTCGAATTTCGACCACTAGACGTAGTCTAGTTTCAACAAATATGGCCCGTAACTATTTCTTTACATTATCTTAAAAATTGCCATCGCAAGATAAGTTTCATGGGATGATGTAACAATTCTACAAAGGGCCGAAACAAAACGCATTCGGGAAGGCGCCCTGGATTAATATACATTTGACATTTGACATTGTTATTATAGAATAACGCAATTATTGTTCCTATTAACGCTATAAGTATATGCTCTACGTAAGAAAGCAGGAAGCAGATTAAAGATGCAAAATTAATGTTTTTGTATTCCCAGTAACCGCGAATACAATAACAACTCAAAAACGTCTGCAATAACTGTAAACCAAGTTCGTGAAAGTTTTTGTGTTCACCGAGATTTGTGCTGCCCACTGTGTGCAATAAGAATGCATATGCAGAATTCAGGTTGTTTGAACAAGCTTGGTATATGAAATAATATAATATTAAATAAAAAAATTACCTTGTAAATCTTCATTAAAACGTTTGTTTGATTGATTTACAGTGTTTTGAGATTGTGCTCCAGCTTCTTTATTAGCTTGAGCATAAGATGGAAATAAATACAAACAAAGGATAATAATATTAACAAATTTTATTTTAACTATCTTTAATAGAGTTCTTCGCCGAAAAACTAAAATTTCTGTCAATTCCGTAAAATTTTGAATACCGTAATTCCGGAAATTTAGTGTGTTCAAATAATTGTGAAATTTTGAAGAAACCGGTAAGAAATTACGAAATATTAAAAATCTGCTTAGGGTTTTAATTAGAATACGGCCTACATATGTACATCTATAGAAAACGAACATGCGCTTTCTCGCACAGCATAATATGTAATAAAATTGTAGTTCTACTAAACTATCTGAGCTGAATTTATTTCTCATGAATATGAATTTTTATTAAAATTAATTTACTAAAATAAAAAAGATTTGTTAATTTGAATTATTTGTTTTAAACGGAAATAATATAAATATCAAATCTGCTTTCTCGGGAAATTAAAATGTCCGGGAAAGGAAATATAATTTCAACTAACTTAATGAAAATATGTCATACATACATATATCATTGTTTTCCTTTAAAAGACCTTTTAAACTTACCACGAGCTTCATGAGAATATGATTCAGCTTCGGTATTTTTTTTATTATCTTCTTTTTCTTTACTTTCTTTACTCTTTTCATTGGGTATATTATCTTTTCCGCTCCTACGCTTTTCAGCATTTTCACGCGCTAAAATGGCTTGCTCTTTTTCGGCATCCGTAACTGTTGATTCAGTGTCATCAGGTATTAGGCAAACGTCAGATTCTTCTGGTTCTTGTACATTTTCAACAGGTTCTTAAATAAAAACAGTTCAAAAAAATAAACAAGTAAAATAAACTGTTAGAACTCACCATCATCATCGCCCTCAGCTGTTTCATTAGTTCCTTTTTTCTCGCCGTCCTTATCAGTATCTTTATTCTTTTCATTCGAGTTATCATCTCTTTCGTCATCTCCATCTTGCTGCAGGGGTTCCATTGATTCATCTTGCTGCTCAGTATCATTACGATCGCAGGATTTATTGTTCGAATCTTCTTCACAATCATCACCGCCACCTTTTTCATTTCTTTCCTGATCTACATCCATGGCATTGTCGTCTTCATCACCAGATTGCGGAACTGTGTTATCAGCCTCTCCTAACATGTCCGACTCTTCGGCAGTTGATGGATTATTATTCGCTGACACGTTTGCATCAACCTCTTCAAAATCTCTAGATTCTTCTACTCCATCACCTCTTCCTCCGCCTTCTGCATTTTCATCCGGCGGCGGCCCTGTCGAAGTGGCTCGGGAATTTTCATCTACCTCAAATGTACCTTCCGAGATTTGTTCAAAATCATCTTCATTTGCCCCTCCTCCTTCTTCGTCTGGGACATTGCTGTCTTTAGTTGCTTCACCACCATCTACATTGTCGGTAGCTTCGCCCCTTGCTCCGGTACCCGTGTGTTCTTCGACATCCTTATAAGAATGTTGGGTATTTTCCGACTCTGGTCGAGCCGAAGAGTTCGCTTCGTCCGTTTGAAATGAATCTAAACTTGATATTTCCTCCATTTTAATTTTAATGTATCCACAAATATGAAAATCGATTGAAGTGGATATATAGACATTAACTACAAGTAAAAAATGCATAAGGATTTATTTCAGAAAAAATTTTACAATATTTTTTAAGTAAATACTTCTACATGCATGTTACGAAATTTTTGTATGGATAAAGTTTTAGTTTGGCGTCATCGACATGCTAATTGGAAAAGTATTCTACTGTTTCACTTCACTGTTTCTGTAGCACGAACAAGATGTGTGTGAAGATAATTTTTAACATTTATAGTCCTAGACATGACATGACTCTGTTAAACATTAAAAACATTTTGTTTTTACATTAAAAATTTAATACTTGCCACATTTTTCAACAAAATGAACCAGAAAAACTTCTATTTACAAAAAGCTCTTTCTAAAATATTTATTTATTTATTTATTGGTACATATTCTACAAAGTAAATTTGCAGAAAATGTATGGTTGCACAAAAATGGCGCCGGTAACTAGACCATATCGACGCCTGTGTGCAATATTATCGTGTTACAAAAACTAAATTTTACAGGAGAGCGTTTTTGTTACTATTGTATACTATAAAACTGTTACATACGATAAAATGTAAATTATGTTATCTTCATAACTATTATATTTATCGCTATAACATTTTGTCAACAGATGAATTAAAGGACTTAGAACCGATTTGTATAAAAAAGTCGATTTCGTAAAAAGTGTAACATACGGTAATTTTGCGCACAGTCCATGATGTTATTAACAGTATATCAAAAATGTTTTTGTGACTGACTATACACGACCTATGCCTTCACATAGGAAATAGCAAAGTGGTTGCCAACGAGTATACTCGTATGTATACTATTTGTTTTTCAATTTGCTAGTTTTATAAATAATTAGTTTAAATATTTTGTTAGTATGATTTAAAGTATAATTTTCCTAAATGAAAATTTTTCTAAACTTACACACTTGCCAAATATTTGCCGAAAAAAACGTGACCAACAGACAAGCTAAACTTGCATTTTCTTTAATTCCAATATTTTTTTAAATATGGGTTCGCATTTATTAAAAATAATATAAAAATAGCATTTTGCGTCATAATTGACTTCATTTTGTGATATAAAACCCAAGTTAAATCACACCAACCCTAAGCAAAAGTAGTGGTTACGTTTTTTTGGGCAAATGTTTGCCCTTGTAATTCCTATAATTTCATTCGTTTAAATAAATAAAATAATTTAATAAATTGCAATCTTTTAATAGGCAATGGCCCTTTCGTTTTTAATAAAGATTGTATGCGATTCGTAGGTGTAATAAAATATTTAAGAAAATAATCTTTTGTCTGAATTGTGTAACAAATAGTCGTTGCTGAATCTTGAAAAGTGATTCAGTTTTTAAATTGCTGCAAATTTTAGTACTACTAGCGATAAACTTAATTTTTCTCAGGTTTTCTACATTTTTTAAGATTGACCGAAGAGTGATCTGGAAAGTTTTCTGCTTATCTATATATAAATAGGCAAAGAACATTTTTTAGATCCCTTTTTCTCCTTTGTTTGCCAACCGATTCTATTCATTCTTTTGCCAAATGGTAAAACATTGTTGAGCTTTAGTGACCCGACTATATATATATTATTTGAATCGGTTTAGTATTAAAGGAATAAAAGGCTCATAAAGTTGACACCACTACATATGCTAAAAATACACACGTACGCGCATTCACTTATGAAAGTATGGTTCAAGTAAAAACATAATCAAAGCAATGAGTGTTTAAGAGTACCTACATACATAATGAATGTTTTTTAATAATAAATTTTTTATAAATATGCGTGTTTGTATGCAATTTTATTTCTTTTATTGGTTTTCCCATGGGGAATGGAATAAGAGCTCTTTTGGGAGCTCTTTTATTTATTATATATATTAATGATATGCCAAAGTATTAGATAGAAGTGAAATGGTCCTATACGCAGATGATACATTAATATACACGGAAGGAGATGATGATGAAAGTTGCAGAGCAAATATGTACCATGACATCAATAAAATTAATACCTGGTTAAAAATGAATAAATTAAAACTAAACGAAAATAAAACAAAAATAATTGAAATAAATATGAACACTGAAGCAATATTTAAAATTAACGATAAAATAATAGAAAAGGTTGAACACATAAAATATCTCGGATTTATAACAGATAAAGACTTAAAATTTAAAGAACACATAGACTATACTTGTAAAAAAATCGGGGAAAAAATCGGATTTTTTAAAACAATACGAAATAAAATATCAAAAACAACTGCAATAAATATTTATAATACAATAATTAAACCACATTTTGAATACGGATCGACAATAATATATACTTGCTGTAATGATAGTCAGGTAGAAAGAATGCAAAAACTACAAAACAAAGCAATGAGGGTTATACTAAAATGCAGTCGATATAATCACATCAACGAAATGCGAACTAAATGGTTAAATATAAATTAAAGACTGAAATTCAACACTTTAATTTTTATTAAAAAAATGAAACAAGGTGATGCCCCAGAATATCTATGCGATCAAATTAAATATGTTGGAGAAGTACAACCGTATGCACTAAGAAATACTGAAGATTTTCGAATCCAAAGAGTCATGACAACACATATGCAAAGATCCCTTTTTTATAAAGGCTTTAAACTGTTCAATGATTTACCAAACAATATGAAACTTAAAAGAAATTACAATGTATTTAGAAAAAAATGTACAAATGTAGTAAGATACAATTTATTTATATAGAACTTATAACTAATGTAATATGAATTTATGTAATATTTTTTAATATTTAAAGTATTTTTAATACTAATAAAAAAAATAATAATAATAAATGAATCCAACTAAAATAGGTATAAGTTTAAACTGGCGGTCGAATTTCAATCACTAGTACACTAGTGTACTTTAGTTTATAATACTCGCTGTAGCTTTTGGCATCTTCTTACCGTTTTATTAAATTAGAGACTTCATTAATGCTTAGTCTTAATTTTTAGAATTATTCTTTTTGCAAATTTTCTTAAATTCCGCTAAAAACGTGGTTTTATTAGATTTATGAACTTATAACGATTTATAATGCTCGTTTCGGATTTTTGCATTTTTAGCGAGCTTTTGAATTTTTGTACAAGAGCAATTTTTTGGACTTTGGTACTGTTGCAGTTTCAATGAGCTTAATTTTTGTCATTTTGACAATTAAATTGAATTGAAATAATAGTAGTTCAATTAAATTTGGCTTGTATTTACAATCGCAATCACACCAATAAATATTAATAGTAATTTCAATTGGCACAATAGCATTAACAACTACAAGTAATTCGTAATTGCCTTAGCACAATTCCAATTACCTGTAATTGTAAATGCTACTAGTCCAATTTCATGTAACTTCAATTGTACATATTAATAGTAATTCAATTGAAGTAAAAATTTATTTGAGATTCCCCAAGTCTGTCAAAAAAAAACACGGTAAACAATTTAGAGCCTCGAAAGCCAACAATTTAAGTTTCTATTTTACTTTTTTCCCTACAACAGGGTGATGCAAAATGAGATTTTTTCCTTATGCAGCTTAAATTCAATTACAGTAGAAAATTTTAACTTTTTAAGCCACCACAAGTTAAATATGTTCTCTTAAGACATCGGATATTTGTCATAAATAAAATTGGCCATTCTTCCATAATCCTCAATAATTTTTTAACCACTAAAGTTAAGTTTTGTTTAACTAAGCATCTTAATGACCGAACTCTTGATTCTGTGAGGGATATTTTAAGCTGTTGGTAAAAAAACGGAGTGGACTTTTTGTTTAACAAAATTTGACTGTTTTAACTTAAAATACCCCTCCAAAACCCAAAATATAACTTTTTTTAAAAATTATGTGCAATTATACACATCAAAAATTCTGTAATTAAACTTTTTCTTTATACAAATTTTTTTGTAAAAAATTCTTGAGAATTATGGAAGAACGAATTACATTCAATTTCCGTAAACTTAAAAAAAAACCTTCTTTTTGTTCTGCCGTTTAAGTTGAAATTAATTGATGTTAATTTTTCACTTGTTCCATTGGAATATTGTCTAAAAGCCAATTCTTTCTGAATAAGTTCAGCCTTATAGAATAATTGTTTTATTGATTTGAAACATTACGTTTTTTATAAAGTGTTTTAATTTCTGAAAAAAGATAATACAGAGACTTACGATAACTGCTATTGAGTAAACAAATAGATACGATTTCGAATACTACCCAAATATGATTTTCACCCATCTTTTACCATTTCTAAAACAACACCAAAGTAAGTTTTTAATGTTTTTTCTGAAATCTTGTATAAATTCGGAAAAAAACAAACTGTTAAGACTTTTGAAATCGTCCACACAAACGTTTCTTCGCCCATCTCCTACCATTTCTGAGAAAATTACCCAAGTACTTTTTTTTTACCGAAACCAGCTTTTAAGGCCGAACTGAATATTTGGCCAAAATTCTATTATACTCTAAGACAGAGTCCAAAACTTACCGAAACTTTATTTGTATTAATCAATATTGGGTTTGAATTTTCAAAACCTTATAAGAATTTAAAAAGGTGCATGCATTTACCCATACAAGCAACTACTTGCAAGTGGAGTATATGAACGTATTAACATCGAAAATGTCGTAGAAATCAATTGTCTTGCACATTACATAAATGTTTGCAGAGTCAAGTGAAAGTTCAATTCCCTGTTGAACAGATATGTGTTGAAAAGGACTTAACATGTGTACATTTCAGAGAAAAAGTTGATAGTAATTATTATTATTACTTTTTTAATTAGATTGATGTTTTAAAGTCTCATCAATTGCCTCCTTCTCTATATACGAGTAACTGGGCTCAGTAATAAAAATTCGGCATGAAATTTCACAGTGTTTTTCTTGAGGAATTTTCTTTTTTCTCCCTCTTTTTTTCAGTGTGAATTTTCGATTGGAGTTTCTGAAGATATTTTTATTCGTGAAAAATAAATTCCTTGTAAATATCTGTATATATGTACGTACAAACATAAAAAAGCTAAAGCTGTAATTATAATTTTACTACAGTACAGTAACTTTGCGTAAAATATTTTACTTAGCAACAATGCTTATCGGTTTGAGAATAAATTATGTCCAAAACCTCTTGGAAGTTCGCTGCATTTACGGGTATGAGTATGTTAGTAAAAATGTTTCAGGGTATTGAGTTTTTCGAACATCTAGTTACATGTGTAAATGCTACGTAAAAGTATTGTTTAATAAACTTAGATACATACATACATACATACATAAATATGTAGATTATTATTTAGTATAGTTTATATTTAATAGAAAATATTAGAGTATGTGATCAAATTTTACTAATTACTACACTGAAGCCTTCGTAGCCAATAATAAATGTATTGTAACCCTGCAGCTAAATTTGTAACCAATAAAGTTTTGGGACAGTTATAATACTAGTTGCAATCAGACTATTCAGTTTATGAGAATAAAGGTATTCATTTCAGTTTTTTTTGTTGGAAAAATGTAAAAATGTAATTTTTTTACAACAAACACAGGAAAAAAAATTCCACTAAAAGTTGAATTTTTAACAAACTATAACCATGTGTAAAAAAATCGGGATAAAAAGATGTAATTTTCCGCTTAAAACGTCAAGCGTATAAATAATCAATTAATTCACTTTTAACACTTTTATTCGGCATCTTGAATAATATTAATTATTTGAAAGAATTATTTGACAGAATGTTTGTAATGACAGTTAAAATTTTTGTACTTTTTATTTAAAAAAAAATACCGTTCACATCAATAAGAGGGTAATTTTTCAATTTTCCATTTTTCCAACCAAAAAAACTGTGAAATGAATACCTTTAATGAAAACACAAATAGAAAATATAAAAAAATAACAAATATAAATATTTTTTAAATTAAATTCAAAATTATTTTCCATTGACGTCTGATGAAATGATCAGAGATTTGAAGAAAAAATCAGCGTTGACAACCACGATATATGTACTCGTAAGTAAAAAATCTGTTTAGTATTTCTTATACATATATTTTTATTACTTTAATGTTACATGAATTTAGGTCTCTACAATGAGCAGACTATGGAGGAACCGCATTGGAACACTGTTATGCAGTATAACATTGACGGAACGCATGGAAAATTGCGTTTAAAAAACAATACAAACCACTGATTGGTAAATTGTTTATATATTAACTGTAAAATTTTAATTGTTAACAATATTCTTTGAAATTTTTTCAGACTCCTTTGTAAGATTAATAAGTGTGGAACAAAAGGATTAAAAACAATGTTACGCCAGGTAATGCAGCTATGACAAAAGAGAAGATCGAAAGCAAGTCCAAAATAAAAAAAATAGACAACGAAACGGATGCTAACAAGCTTTCATTTTATTAATATATATTATATATTTTTAATCAAATTTAAATACACATTATTTCGATATATACCAATACGTGTTCCTATGAATTCTCCTCAAGAGAAATTTTTGTTAAATAAATATATTGTAAAAGAAACTAGTGTAGTATAATTTAACAAGTACTAGTAGAAGACTATAATTACGAACTAAGTCAAAGTTAGAGGTAATAATAACTAATGACTTTACTAGTATAGGATGGAGTGGTATATATTAAAAAAAAATAATAAACTAAAAACTACGCATGTTATAACTTATGTACTTGAAAGTTATAAGCGACTCCCCAGCCGCAAAATTATTAAAATTTTTTACAATATATTATAAATATAAAAAAGAATACACACAAGCGTATTATAAGGATCCTATTTTAACAGACTCCAAAAATAGGAGAAAGCTTGTTTGTTATACTATTAAGAAGAGAGAAAGAGTAGTAATTTTTTTCTTAAATGTATGTAAAGAATATGAAGAGTAAGGGAATTTGGCAAGCTATTCCAAATACGGCACAACATTGATAACAACGTTCCAAAATTGACAAATAGATTCTGGGTATCTCAATTTGTGTATTACGAGTAGAGTGACTAAACGAGAATTTATCAACAATAGTAGTAGGTTACCCTGATTTCATAGCCCTTATAGAAGTAAATTAGTAGACGAAATTTCAGGTAATCAGGAAATCTGCAACCTAGAAATTGAAGTAATCGTTCATTAGTAAGATCATGGCCCGAGGTTTATATTTTTTTCGAACTTGAATTGAATTCCACGACATCGTGCGATTTACAGAACATATATTGGGTAGTATTCCTTTTGCGAAATAGCTCTATTTAAAATTGATCGGTTTTTATCAAAAATCATATTATTTTAAAATTAATAACCAAAGTTTTTGAAAATCTTTGAAAGAAGATATCGAGGCAATCTCGATTAATAAATTTAAAAAATATTAATAACCAAAAATAAAAAGTTTAAAATTATAGCTACACGAAAGAAGTTTTCTGCATTCCTTTAAGATTATCTCTTCTGCCTTATTATTATTTTGATAACTTCGATCATGTCCTAGGATTTCTGAAAAAAGGACAAATTATTGTGCTTAAATTAATTTAGTTCATTTTACCATGAACCAGTTTTAAAAATTTGATATGCATTATTTTTATGACGATTTGCAGGATTTTCGCGGAATACAAAAGCTTTGTTTATAACTAAACATGTACAATATCGCAATCCATTATCCGAATCCTAAAAAAAATTTCAGTAAATGCAGCGATACTGGATATCAATATATACATACATATTGGGCCTAATTACGGTTAGCCTTCGACTTCGACTGCGTGTACTAGATTAAGGCATAATTTTGTGTGCTTCTTTAATCTATTACAACTTGTCGAAGTCGAAAATATGACAACCGTAAGAAGGCCCATTATACGTGGAGCAGTGTCCATTCAAATCTATTTTAGGTAATGACTGGTGATACAGGGCTACCAGTTTTCTTTGTCATATCCGCAATTCTCGATTTTTAAAACCAGAAATCTTTTAGTCCTTTATTTTTCATATTTTCATTTTTTTATTGTAATTTGTCTCAAATATTTCTGAAGTTTTTTATTAAGAATTATAAAAAATTTGGTAATCTAATCTAAATCTTTTTTAATATTGATTCAAAATATCATTATAAAAATAAAAATTGATAATAAATTAAAAAGGTTCAGAAACAAAGTTTTCCCAAAAAGATATCCGGGGTCAAACACGAATTTTTATCGGTAAACACGAAAACTATCCCCAACTTGGGAACACATCCCGACTCAGAACGCTGCAGTGTTAAAGTGTGTTGTGGCACCGAAAACGTATGCATGTTCCACCAGAGTGCCCACTGTGTAATTCCAAAAAAAACCATTCGGGTTTTATTGGGTATTTTTGTAAAGGGAAGTAATAACAAATTAAAACAAAAAATAGCAGATACACTAGAGTACTCGTAGTGGTCGAAATTTGACCGCCAGTTTAAGCGTATGCCTATTTTAGTTGCATTTATTTAAAGAGAAAAAATTACTTATTCCATTCAACATGGATAAAACAATAAACGAAATAAAATTGCATACAAATACGGACATTTATAAAAAATCTTATTATTATTAGCTACTCTTAAATACTCTCATTGCTTTGTTTATGTTTTTACTGGAACCAATACTTTCATAAGTGAATGCGTGTACGTGTGAATTTTTAGCATTTGTAGTGGTGTCAAATTAATGGGCCTTTTATTACTTTAATACTGAACTGATTTAAATAATATTTAATCGGGTCACTAAAACTCAACAATATTTACCATTTGGTAAAAGAATGAAGAAAATCGGTTGGCAAATAAAGGAGAAAAAGGGATCTAAAAATTTGTCTTTGCCTATTTATATATATATTATATGCATTTATATCAATTTAAAAATCTTTAATTTTTATTGGTCAAAATAATGTACTTTATTTTGTTAAGCGAATTTTAGTTTTTTTTCATACAAAATTTATCAACCCCAAGGATAGCGTTTTAAAAATTGAAAACCCTAATTTTTGTATCTAATAAATATGTATGTACAAAACAAGAGAGTTATAAATACTATTTTAAGAGGATTCCCAAATCAGCATTTAAAGATTTACATATCGTTTGAAAGGGGTTTTTTAAGTCAAGTGGCATATACATTAGGTATAACTCGTTCAATGTTGCTACCAATAATGTGATATTCTATAAAGCCATTAATTTTACAAATTTAACTATTAGTTATTTTTTTAGTCATCATTAAACAACGAAGTTATAATTTTAGGGATAAAATACACTTTTTACCTTCATACATGTACAATCCACAATCAATTATTGTAAGAGTTGTATGTTACAGACATGTTCTTACTAATTTCCACATAAAGATGTTTCTGAACAAATATTTATATAGGATTTATCAAAGACATATTTTTTTAATTGAGAAATATAAAAACTCATACAATTAATGGTTTATACGGAATATCGCATTGCTGATGGTACGAATTACAAACTCCAATGCACCATTCGACGCAGCATGAAAATGTCTGTCTTACGACAAACGACAACTAAAAAATCATTACATTAAATTTTGAAGATATTTAAATCAATTGAATAACAAAAAAAACCCTTTTAAACCCAAAAAAAAGAGTAAAATTAACTTTTCCTGTTTATTTCATTTTACGATGGACTCTGATTGCACACTAGCTCCATACCCAACTAAAATATGTTCAATTAAAATCAAATATACTTGGGCAAAATTTGACTGTTTTTTCGGCAAAACCACAGAACAATTACTAACCGGTAGCTTCAGTTGAAGAAAATATATATGTATATAGTTTGCTGGGAGTCAAACTGTAAGCACTCATTGCAACAATGTAAATGTGCTGTGTGAAATGAAACTCCCGGTATTTTTCAAATAATTTGAAACATGGTTTCTTTAAAAAGTAGGTTTTTTGGAATTATGTTTTAGGAAAAACTTATCGTAAATAAGATATTTAGGTTTTAAAAGTGTGACAATTATTAAATTTTGAATGTAAAGACTAATTTCTTTTAATGTTTAACAGCTGTTTTGGTATATTAATGCAGATCAGCACACCTGCCAATTTAAAATTTACGCATATTTCAAACATAACATTAACCAAATTATCTGCGATTCTCCTGAAGAAATTTAAATATCCAACTTTTGTAAACATGATATGAAAAATACTTTGACAGCATATTAAACTTATGAACCACTCTAACAACTTTAGGATGGAGGTCAATTTCGTCATAAAAATCCGACAGTTATCCCTTGACTGGTCATATTTAAAAAATTCGTGAAAAAGATTTCCAGTTTCTAAAATTTTATTAAAAAACAGCATAGGTGTGAATTTTTCCTACGAAATAACCAGCCCGAAAACCTGTAAACATGACATCCAATATTTGTATGTAACAGAAAGAACGTGTTGTGTTGTTTTTGTTAGACACAAGATTTAATTACTTATTTATTTAACTTATTTAAAATTCTTACAAACAAAACAATTATTGGCAGTTTCTAAATTTTCATAATTGGACAATTTTCATTGGCGGTATTCAGTGTTTGGTGCAAATGCTCTTGCGAAAGTGCAAATGCAAAAAATCCTAGCTTTTTTGTTAAATCCAACAACAAAATATACAGGGTTCCCGTTAAGTGTCATAAAAAAGCTACGATATTTTTCATTTGCACTTTCGCAGGAGCGTTTGCACTAAACAATGAATACCGCTATTGTATAAACGGACGATGACAATTTTAATGGAAAGACGCAACACAACATTTACTAAATAGTCTGCATTAAAGAATTTAAAAGTTCCACGAGTTATGTTTGTGGATTAGTGGATACTTATACTATCTTGAAAAAGAAAACATTAAAAATGTATAAATAAAAAATTTTACATGAAACCATTTGGTCACCTCAAAAATATTTTTCCCGCCGTTGTGATGCGCAAAGAAAAAACTCTAACAACGTATACACAAACGTATATCAAAGCAACAACGACTCACATTCACGATAATGAGACAAGAAAAAAATTAAATATACATACAAAAACGAATTAAACTAGACAGCTAGCTCAGTCTCTTAAAATTAAATGACAGGCAGTAGGGTATAAAGAAAATGAGAACAAGAAATAAACATTTTTTTGTTGAAATATTTACCTTTAAGTTAAATGTAATTTAATAAATTGTATTTTAAGCAACTGTTCAAAATCCAAAATACAAGAGCAAAGGACACTAAGAGGTCTTATACAAGAAACAAACCCCTGTCAAAGTGTGTGCTGGTAAATTTTTTAGAAGTACAGCACGCACAGTGGGAACTCCTCGAGTGTAATATATCTACCTATATGTGGAACACCTTTGTCCGTGTTTTCTTTTTTTAGCAATATAGAAGCAAAGTACTTTTGTGGTTAATTTTTTTGTTGCTTTTCCACAATTTTCGGTATATATTCATTAAATTTATTAAGTTCGTTTTCACAAATTTTATTTTTCTCCCGTCCGCCTCTGCGGAATGAGGTGGAATATAAAAGCACAAGCGAAACGAAAAAATGCTGCCTGCTATTGGTGTATAAAAAAGAAACGTAAGAGTAATCACTTGTGTCAGCTACAATATTTATCATAAATTTTTCCACACTTTTGCTTTAATATTTCATCTAATTTCAGCTGTATATTATTCTAGCTTGTTTAAATTTCACTTCATTATCTATTTTATTAAATAGTTGTACAATTTCAACCAAATAATTTGCGTTTAAATAACCCGTATTAAAAACACACAAAAATCTAATCGGCTTCTTTACAACCAAATAATGAAAAACACAGAACTAGACTGCTAGAATAAAACTACAAGAAAATTGTAATTGATTACTACGTAGAGTTGTATTTCATCTTAAATGCAACTATGCACTAAAAAATATTCGTTTTAAGTGCTGATAACTTTTGTTTTTTACCTTTGGTTGTACAGCAGAAAAAATTCGAACACGTGTGTTTTAAAGCCTCCAGCCACGTTCAAAATGCTTGCTAAGCATGGTTATAGTATAAGTGAAAATTTAATGGTATGTGTGACACCAACGACGATTGATGGAAAATCATGGTACAAAAATACCAGGTAATGCTAATAGCACAGCTGACTTATTAAATTTGAGAATGGGAGCGAGACACAGACAATAGATTTTGACATAAACCTTGTACGTTTCTACCACAAAATGCCTGTTTTTTTGGTGTTGTAATTTGTTGTAGAATCGCTATTACCTGTGATAATTGTACCATGTGGAAAATCAAAAAATTTGATATTCGGCATGCTTGCTGTCACTTGTTTTTACATGTATAGTGCTAACCCTTTAAGCACGAAACAATTTTCAGTAATTACAGTTTCATAGTGAGCAGTTGTCAATAAAATCGGAATTAAAAGAAACCCAGAAAAATTACTCGTAGAAAAGTGTTAGAATTAAAAGAATGTTTTTCACTGACAAAAAAAGAAGTTTTGGAACTTATTAAATAAAATTTTTGTTATTAACATTTATTTATTTAGCGACATTGTTATATTTTTTTAGCTAAACGAACAGCACAAAATCTAAGTAAAAATGAATGCTTGGTGGGTCATCAAGCGTGGAAACATCAAGCCAGCAAGCACACGTACACGAATTTGACCGCAAGCATTTTGAACGTGTCTGAGGGCCCTTTACATATTCTTTCGAAATACTTTCTACGTCTTCACGAGCCATCGACTTGAACACGACATGAACATGATGCCGGCAGAGCAACGGTATTAATATGTTCATGTTTTTGTACGTGGCGAATACGTGTAGATGTTCATGTTCTGCTTGCTCGTACAATTTTCAGGTTGTGTAATAGATATAAAATGTATTTTTTTTTCGCGCTGTCTCTTTTACTCTACTGCAAAAATTACATTTCATGGCGAACATACTTGCTCAGCCATCGAGGGCAGAGCATGGATAAAACGTGGACATGAGCGGTCTACATCAGCCATATGCGATGTTCGACATGATGCTTCATTAATAACTAAAGTTGAGTTTCCTCACTTCATGAATGCTATTTTACGCTGCATTTATACATGAAAGTACTTTCTTGAAATTTTTGTATATGTATTATAAATAAAAATTTTAGCGAAATAATTGACTTTCATGAAAATTCCTTGTTCGTTTTCATAAGAAAGTGAAAGTTCATTTTAAAAATGTCTAAGCGAAGAGTTGCAAAAATTTATACTTCTACTCATTACACAAACAAAAATGCCTGTTATTCTTGTATTGTTGTAATTGTTTTCCTAATGCTATCACCTAGTTAAATCCAAATTGGTGGAGAGTAAAAAAACTTTAAGTGTGTTAGTGAAAAAGTGTGAGTGTATGCGACTTTCATGCAATTACTTTCATGTGTAAATGCTATGTTAAACATTAATAATTTTTGAATAAAGCGACCCATAAACTTGCAATATAGTTGTATAAATTTTCATATTGTACAATTGTAAAAAGTATGTCATATTAGAAGGAGGCAAATAACATTGTCAAAAGTGCAATACACCTTGTAATGTTATACATATTTACTTTCTTGTTGTGAGAAGATTTTATTCTAAATTATTTTCCCATTTATTAAATATTATATGGTAAAACGATGATGATGTGGGCAAGACTATGTAGTACTGTATTTGAATTTCCTAATCCCTTCCCTAATCATAAAAAAAAAATTCCTCTTTATGATGAAGTCTAATTGTACTCGAACCTCAAGCACCCCAAAAATATACTCTCATTTGGCTTCTCTAAAATTTTGTGTATTCTTTAACAACTACATACATACATATGTACCCAACAAACACTTTTACTTCGCCGGGGGTTGAACCGTAATTAAGGTTTGCTATTTCTTTTATATAACCGCAAGACAAATTCATGACTCGCCTCAATTCGCTTTGAAAAAAACCTGCTTTCTTTGTCAAAATCAGCTGACAGCATTAAAGCAGCTGACTATTCGTTGCGAATGTCAAAATACATACAAAATACTTTTACTTTTTTCTGTTTTCTTAGGTTTTTGGTTAGGTTTTTGACATATGCAATGGAAATAAACAAAAATGCCTGTTGTTCTTGTATTGTTGTAATTGTTTTCCTAACCTTGATGGCAACCGCCTTGAATACAAGCGCTAATTTACGTACAAACATGAAAATATAAACAGGTGGCATTATTAGGGCAACAACGAAAAAAGGAATTTTTGTTTGTGTAAAGTCTAAGCCCTTGTCAAAAATTATTGTACACAAAAATTAAACAAAACAAGTTAAGAGAAACCATTGAATTTTTTGGACGCTACAAATGAGCAAGACAAGGAAGTGTGGATTACTTTGAAAGTATTTGCGGTCCATATAGAAGGTAGTGCCACTCTCAAAACATGCACAAATGTATAAGTACCTATAAAAAATTATTGAAAATTTTAGTAAAAAAATAAACACAAATTGAAGAAACAAAAGCTTGGATATTTTGTAAATATAAACTTGAGATGGGATCGAGAGTGATTTCTTACTCACGCCCACAATAAAAAGTTTTAATCATGCACGTGCTTATATTTTTGCATGCTCACGTGAGTAGGCAAAAAAGTTACGCACAATCACGAAATAATTACGAACAATTTTTATATAATTAAAAAAATATTATTATCACTGATCTATTCTGCTAGTCTGATGAATAGACTGTTCCAATAATACTTTCTTAATAAAAATAATTTTAGTTTATCAAAAAATTTCTAAAATTAATAAAGAAATGAGTAAAATAACATTCGAACTTGAGTCAAACAATTTCATTCAACATAAACTTAAATCAATTTGATAATTACGTAGAAATATTAATTACAAAAGTATGTATACGAAAAAATAACAATATAGCCAAAAAAATCACGAAGCAATCACGCCAAAAATCTACTTATGCACGCTCAATTTCTTTGTACTCGCGTTCATGCACGCTCACGTAATTGGAACAAAAAATTAATTACGATGACTTACGCTAATCACGTGCGCGGCGCCCATCTAATATAAACGAAACTGACATAAGATTGGAAAAACAATGCTAGAGAAAAAAAATATCATATGGCGTAGTAATGCCACCTGTTTATATTATTACATATGTATGCATGTATATGAAAACTTTTTCCCAACTAAAAGGCCGTTCACATATCCAAATCAGTTTTAATTTTGGTGGTGCTTTTATATTTGCTAATTCTAGGGATCAACGATTTTTAGTTGAAGACTGACGATGCAGCTGGTTGATTGATATGTACTTATGTACCTGTAGTCGACCTAGGTCGCTATTAGTCTTATGCTAGGAACACAACCGAGACGAACGACGAATTTTCGTCGTCAAAATTAAAATACATTAGTGTATATGAAAATACACACAATCATGGCGACGGCGAAATTCGTCATACACGGCGAACTTTGCAATAGATTTATTTCTAAAGCAACCCATAGACGTTGCGACCGTTGGTACAACTCGATTGGTAATCAAGTTGTATACTTGTCGCACAAACGCTACAATTAGCTGTGCTATCTCATGCATAACATCGCTGTCGTCCGCAAATAATAATATTATTTAATGTTTACTGCAAGATGGCCACAACAATACTAAACACATATGTATACTACATGAAATAGTGTGCGACAGGTACACAAACGTTGCGACACTGTTGTACAACTTGTCAAAAAATCAAAACTTTTTGATCTTTCGTACAACCAAGACACAGCCAGCCCACAAACGTTACAATTTCGTGCACAACCTCATCATGTTGTACCAACGGTCGCAACGTTTATGGGTTGCTTTAGGCCGGCGAACGACGAACAGTACCATGTGACCATTTTCGTTTTTAAGTTTCTTAGTAAATAAAGTTTCTTATTACTTTAATAATTGTTTTATCGTTATTTTATAACATTTACAATAAACATATAAAATAATTAACTTCAAAAATTGGTTTTACTTGTGTTTTTGTTAATGTTTTCTTTTTAAGTATGAATTATTTTCTTTAGTACGGTCACTCTACCAGCTGTTATATAAAACAAGCAAATAAAATAAAATTAAAAAATAGGCGTTCTTCTTGAAAACCTTTGTAATCTTTCCTAAAACAAAGTTAGAAGAGCATTAAGTTTTTAAACACTCATTCTTGTTGCTTTAAAGAAGTGTTCTTCATCCTTGAACTTAAGTTCTGCAAAACCACTTCTTTGGAATCCAAGTTCGTTTCTATTAATGTTTACCGGCCGTACCCACCACCTTCTTCGTAATTATTTACGTACAAGCAAAAAAGTTTTCACCTTGATAAACATATTAATTATTCTAATAATTTTTAAAAAATTTGAAATTCTTTGATTCATTTTTTATTTTATTTCTTTGCACAAACAGTTCACAATAACTATCAATTATAACAGCTGTTATTTTTTCGTCGTTATTGTGCTTCATACGACGAACTTATACAGCGAATATCCGCCGATGAATTCGTCGTGTTGGACGAAATTCGTCGTTCGTCTCAGTTGTGTTCCTAGCATTACTCAAAATAATGTATAGTTCAAAACCGTTATTTTTTGTGTTATAATGTAATTATTTTTAATTATATTCTTATCAGAGAAATATTACTAATGTTAGTTTATTTCTGGTTTTCACTAGACTGACTTAGCTTTCATTTTTATTATCTCAACTTATCTACTACAAAACATATACCTACACAAGGCGTATTTAACCAGGTGACAGCATTACAGCAGCTGACTATTCGGTGTGAATGTCAAAATACATATAAAATACTTTTACTTTATTTTCTGTATCTGTTTTCTTTGCTTTAAGCTAAGTACTCTGTTCATCATTTCGTGCGAACTGCTGTCAAAAGTCCATATAAAAAAAATTCATGCGAAATAATTGCAAAAAAAAAAATGGCCGAAGTTGTACTCTGTTCAAATTGTGAAAACATACGAAATGTTTCTGGCAGCATCATTTTTTCAAATACAACATGTTTCTGGCAACATATTTTCCAACTGCGAAATAATGTAAGCACCACTTATTTCGTGCGGAATTCCAAACAACAGATGCTCAGCTTTTAATTAGCATTGAATTTGTTGCGCACAATTAACTAAAATAAAGGAAAATAGTGTGAAAATAACATAAAATGAAGGTACATATGTTATTGAATGAGAACGTGTGTCTTCAAAGCAGCACAAGCTCTTAAAATTATTTTGTTCTCCATTTGTTTTCACACATGGTTTTTGTTTACATAAGAAAAACAATGTTGCTTAGTTCAAGGCAATAAAAAAGATAAATTTCTTCTAAATCGTAGTGTTGTCACCACTGGCTAATTGTCAAAATTTTCAAACGAAATAATCAATGTTGCTCAACATTTTTCGCAAATTCAAACAGAGTACTTAGCTTTATGGGTTAGATTTCTGACATACGCAATGAAACTACACAAACAAAAATGCGTGTTGTTCTTGTATTGTTGTAATTGTTTTCCTAATGCTGTCACTTAGTTAAATATACCTTGTAACTACATACATAGATACTTAGAGCAACTTTTTGACTTTGAGATTAAAACTAATTTTATTCTATACATACATACCTGTTCTGAAATCACGGTGATTTCCAAAAGTAAATTCTTATTATTGCTGTTTTTATTACTCTTTTTTACGTTTTTGGTGTTCACAATGGAATATTTTATTTGAGCTTCGAATGTCATGAATCGTACGATTTACAAAGCACTAAAATAACTGCTTTTAATTTTTAGAAATCACGCAATTTGAGATCTCGTGATGTACAGAACAGGCCTGATAATTAGCTAATCTTACAATTAAATTAATCTAATATCAAATGAATACAATGTTTTTGGGTGGTGGTTTAAACTCCGTAGTAATACCATATTGAATAACATAAAATGACAACATTTTCTTCCAGTTCTCAACATTTAGCAAAACCTTGTGCACCATGTATGGACCCTTAAATTTAGGAAGTAATTTTTTGTTGCGACCAACAGTTGTATCTATGTTTCTGATGACCACGAAATACCCTTTTTCAAACGAATTCACATTCTTCGACTCAGCCCGTTTCTCGTTATATACCTGCGACGTCCTAATCTTAACGTCCGCCCCATCGAGAATATCATCCAAGCTCCCCACCGGGCCCAAAAAGTTTTCCTGTAGGTACTCATCCACATTGTGAACGACTAGGCGTCACTCTCGTAGTTCGGTTCACCGTATTATTCACTGCAAACTCAATCCTAGCCAATTACCCCACCCAATCTGAACGCGCCACCAGCTCACTAAGTTTCGCCAACATACCTATTAAAGTTATATTGACCCTTTCCACTTGGCCATTTGCCTGAGGCGAATGCACTGCCACTTTCATATGCGTTATATTCCTCTCGTCCATAAAGTCGCTAAAATCCTTTGAAGTGGAACAACTACCCCTATCTGTGATGCATCTAACCGGACGACTGTAATAATCAAAATATTCCAACAAAGCTGCCTTAACCTCTTTAGTACTGGTGAATAGTTCCGGATACAATCTGACAAATTTTGTGAATGAATCTATCACCACCAAATTTGTTTTCTCTTCGACTGCAATGACGGCAGAGGCCCCAAATGATCCAGATGAATGGTGTGTAATGGCTTAGGTTCCTTACGAACGGAAAACATAATGCACTTGAGGAAATTCTTTCCGAATTTCGCTATCTTTTCCCTCATATTAGAAAACCAATATGGCTCCTTCATCCTCAAATAACATTTATCCACGCCCAAATGGCCAATCTGCTCGTGGGTGCTTCTAATGAATTCATATTCCATCTCCCTGGGTACAACAAATCGTGTATTGCCTCCCCCTATTCTATAAATAACCCCATTCACCATCTCATAATCCTTCAGGATCCCACACTCAAGCCTTGTCTTCAATTCACACAATTCGGTATCCCAAGACTGCATCGCACATAATTGATAATCCATACCCTCACTCTCGACTGTGCCAACCATTTCCTGATAATCCGTCTCAACCCTGGACAATGCATCAACGTGCGGCATTCTAATTCCCGGTCTATGCTGAATGGTGTAGTCGAAATTTTCCATTTCCAGCGCCCATCTGGCTATTCGAATATTAACAGTTCTCCTGTTCAAAGTGAGCGCCAAAGAGTTACAGTCCGTTATAATTCCAAATTTAATACCATCCAACCCTCCAAATATATCCGAAACCTACGAAAAGAGTACACAATAGCTAGTGTCTCCAACTCAAAACTATGGTACCGCCCCTCCGCCTCAGACGTTCTCCTTGAAAAATACGAAACAGGATGAAATTGACTATCGTCTTGCCTTTGCATCAAAACTGCCCCAAAACCTAACGCACTAGCGTCACAATGCAACTCTGTTTCCCTCTTAGGATTATACATTTATTGCCGAAATCGACCCCGACGTCAAAAACCCCTTCAATGTCTCAAATGACCGTTTGCACTCCTCAGTGAATAAAAACTTAGCACCATCCTTCACCAGTGCATAAAGTGAGCGAGCAATAGTCGAAAAATTCTTCAAAAATTTCCTAAAATAAGAACTCAGACCCAAGAATGATTGTACCTCCCTTGCAGTTGCGGGCTGTGGAAAAGACGAGATGGACCTTAAGTGAACATCTGATAGTCTTATTCCCTTTTCCGAGACCAAATACCCTAAATATTCGATCTTCGTATATGCAAATTTAATTTCTGAAACTTCGATTTCAGTCCATTCTCCGCTAGACGCATCAAAGTCCTCCGTAATACATCATAATGTTCCTCTATTGTCCTTGATGCTATTATAATATCGTCCATGTATATCACCATTTCATTCCGCTGTAAAAAATCCTGAAAATTTTTGATTACAAATCTCTGAAAAATGGCTGGGCCGTTTTTCAACCCAAAAGGCATGCGAAGAAATTCATATTGCCCGTTTGGTATCAGAAGGACGTCTACTTAATAGAACCCTCTTCCATTGTTACCTGATAAAATCCCGACTTTAAATCGATAACTTTAAAAAATTTCTTTCCCTCCAGATGTTTCAAGCAATCCTCAATCAGCGGAAGTGGGTAATTGTCCCTCACTATTATTTTATTAAGGGATCTGTAGTCGATACACATTCTTGTTTCGCCACTCTTCTTCCTGGTCAGTACTATCGGTGATGCATATGGCTAGTCACTATGCCTTATAATGCCTTTTTCCAACAGCTCACTAATGATGCGATTAACTTTTTGTTTTTCAGCGAATGATGGTCGCCTAAGCGAGCAAAAGGGAGTATTCGTTAAGTTTACCAATATTCGAAATATCATCGGCGCCCATATTTCCCAAATAATCTTCAAGTATTAAACCCTTTATCGCTTCCTTACCTCCTACCAGCAAACCGGGGTTCACATCAACCTTAATCCCCCCCCCTCCATCAACAAAAATATCAATCCCACAAATCCTATTAATTTCCTCAGTTAATAAAGTATGAATTATGTTCGGGTTCAATATTTATTAATTCATTACTTCCAAAGTCATGCTTAAAAGTATTGTCCGCGTCCGACATCGCGGCTATACTACTCTTCTTATATTGAGAAATATTAAATAAACTTAAAAAATTCCTGCCTAAAATCAATTCATTCGTCATATAATTATCGGGTACTATATATAATTCAATGGTTTCCGTTTGGCCTCCAAAGCAACTCTTACCTGTACATAATAATCCACCCCTCAACGTCCTCTACAGTAGCTACAGTCCGAGAAGGACAATTCGCGTACAGACGAACCATCCTTCCACACTTAAAACATGAGCCCCGGGGACGTTTCACCTCTTTACACTGCTGTGCGTAATGTCCAATTTTCGAGCAGTTGAAGCAACGAATGTCTTCCTTGCCTTTATTGCTAGTGAATAGTTTCATATATTTTTATATTCGTTTCGTTGATAATTTTTTCGTACTTGGGAATTATTTTTTTCAAAATGTTGATTGATGTTACGTTATAAAAACTGAAACAACTAGTGAAGTATCTTGAATACCATCTATTATATACTCGGTTAAAGCGGTTTCAGTAATTGGAACACTTCGAGACATACCTTGCATGGAGAGCACGTGCTCTCCGTTTTTTTATTCCATTTTTTGGATTCCAATTACTTTAACAGATCACGCGCACTCAACGGTTGGTTAAATTCAGATATCAATTTTGTTTTTAGGCCATTCCATAAGGAGCACGAGCACATGCGCATAAATATGTTTGCACTACCAGTTCGCATTCGTCTGGCGAATATGTACTTTACATCCTCTGAGCAGCCCTGAAGTTCATTTATATCTTTCTGAAGCTTCAGAATTCTTAATTTGCGGCTTAACTCTTCCTCAAATTCTTCTAGGTTCATTTGTTCATCAAAATTGTCGCCATTTTGTTTTTCTTGCTCATTTTGATTTTCTTGCACTGTTTCTATTGTTTCAGGGTTACCAGCACCCATTACGTTCTCTAACATATTTCTCAAATGTGATACAGTTGCAGTTTCTGGTACAGTTATGCCCATGCTGGTTAGCTGAATGGCTAAATCCTCCCTTGGATTAATTTTCTAGATACTGATTTATTTCGCCTTCAGTTTACTTTTCTAAAATCTCCCTAAGTTTTCTTCAATTTCGATTTCTTTCTTGCCTAAGTTTTCTTCAAATAATGCGTAGTGCGCTCACACCTGATGTTGTTAGCTTCTCTCTGGTTTTCGCTAGACTGACTTAGCTTTCACTTTTATTATCTCAACTTATCTACTACAATGCTTGTATTTCATTTTCCGCTTATGCTTTTTTCCAAGCAGATACAGGCGTAATCTATTTATTTCATTGAAGATCACGTACAGTTCGATAGTTACAGATCTCAATTGCTTTACGCAAGAAGTATGCACATAGTTTTCGATATCTGGAGAATTGCAGCAATGTCTTCAAATTTGGTGCAGGCTACTTGAAAAATTTTTACAATCGAGAAGGTGAAAAAATTAACAATTGAAAGAAATCGTAAAAATTGTCTAATTAAAAAAATTTCAAAACTAAAGTTACCGTTGTATCGCAATGTACTTATCAGAAGACCTCATATCAACATTTTCAAGGGCCAATCCATGGACGAAAAAACTGTATTCATCATCGATGGGATGAATTGTTTCAATATTTAGTTTAGTATGTACATAAATGCACACATAATATGTATGCATGTAAAATACATACACATCTGTGACATATTTTGAAAACGTTTTTAAGCTCATGACAATCACAAATATTCCCTTCACAGGATGAGAGTATACAAGATGGTTGTTCAAATTTTTTTTTGACAAGATAAATAATTCTGCAATACTTAAAACTCAATTTTTAAGCTACGGCGGTCTTCTAGTGAATGATCTTTATTAGGTTTATTTAATCACACATTAAATAATTTTAAATATATGTAGATGTATGTATGTATGTATTTACATGTTTATTTCAGGAGTTTTATATTTATTTTTAATGATTAATCATTAAAAAAAAGTACAGGCATATTCCTGTAAAATACTTAAAACTATAAAAATGACAAACGATTTAAAACTACTTTATTATTACGAAAGTGACGCCTCAACTTATGTATATATGTATGTAAGTATTAAAAATTTAGGAAGATTATGATTGTATTATAATCAAAAATAACAATATTAACAAACAAGATATGGCCACAAATTAAAATAATTTGTTTTTTGTTTCCAATTTTTGTAAATCAACAACTTAACTTGTTCTATTACTTAGCCACTGAACGTTTATAGGGAACTTCAAACTTAGTTACGGCCAAAGTACGTAATTGCAAAATACAAGTATAAAGCTTTACAGCCGGCCCCAACTTTATGCCTAATTTTTCGGTTAGGTCCTGTTGTTGCAAAAGCAAAAATGCTTGACCATTTATATCCTCATGATTGAATATTGTAGCTGTTTTGCGACAATTAAGATACAGATCCACAAATACACTGACTTCCGTCGTGGACCACTTGAGAGGATTGCGTTTAATTTTTTCTGCATCAAATGAAAAATTTTTTTGCCACAAAGTGAAGTTTTGTTGCAAACGCGGACCATAGTCGTACAAATATTCTCGAGCAATGTCTACTCTAACATCTAGAGGATTATTATCAGAGTCCTGCTGTTGCGTACATGATGCGCTGGGTAATGTAGAAGTAGAGCTGAAAGTTTTTAATAGTTTCGTTTCTTTTACGTCTTCATTTTTGAATTGAGGTAAAGCGAAACTACCAAGTAGGTCACTGTGATTCGTTGGAAGTTTATCCTGTTGCACTATAACGTTACGAGTTTTTATATTGTCTAACATTTGTAAACGTTCCAAAATTTGCTGATCACTTAGACGTGATTGTAGAGAAGAAACATGTTGAGTCAAAGTATGTTTACCTTGTTTAGGCAATGTTCTTACTATATTTTCATAGTTTACTCTTTGAGGTTTTTCCACAACCGTTCGCCAATTTTCCGCTGCATAGGGACAACCCTCCCTGTCTGCATGAAAACACTTAAACACATTCTTAGCATTACCAATGCCACGACAGCCATCAACAGGACATGGCATTTTTTGTTTTGATATCTGAAAACCTGGTGGTGGCTCAAGATCATGGCCAGTCGCATCGCACCATCCTATGGGATGTAAGTCGGGACTATCATCTTCTAACCAAAAGCAATAATCACTTGGCCAACCATCCAAATGCAATTTAACACGATGTCCTTTATGCGAAACAACGGTAGCCGGTCGTATAAGCGAGGGATTGCGTGGATCTACTACCTCCAACCTCATGTTGGCCTTGAAACCAATTGGTTCTCTGGGAGCGAAAAGTCCCTCGCTAGCTGCTTCTCCTATTCCCTGCTTACGTATATATTCATTCCAATTAAAGGCTGTGTTTTCACAATCTGGCGGCACCACCAACTGTTGACGTCCCTCATGCCAACCGCACGCATGTATATAAGGAGAGTTGATATCGACTATAATGTCGTAACAATCATCCCAGCCATCAAAATGTATACGTATACGGTCATCGAGGACATCAGCTATAGAAGCCACGCATAGCTTGCCAGTATCATTTAAATCCTCCGCTTCTAAGTGCATGCCGATCTGTTTATTACAATAAACAAACAAAAATGTTATTTGAAAAAAAAATTTTTAATTTAAAGTTTTTACTAAATCACTCACTTTGAATGGATTATGTGGTATCAAAGAAGATGAATTCAAATGTGTAAATAAATGCCGAGGTGCTGGTAAGGCCTTTTCCTTACTTAAGTATGCCCCCCAATTAAACTTGTTTGCTGTAATACCTTTTGGTGGCTGTAAAATACGATTAGTTTTGGCGCACCAACCGGGAGGGAAAATGTCCATTGAATCGGCATTTAACCAAAAATCGTAAGCAGTACTGTAACCATCAAAGCTCAGCTTCAAACGGTAGCCGTTTATACCGATTACTGTACAAACACAGAAAAGAGAACAATTTTCAGGATCTATAGCTTCCAATTTCATGCCAATTAAAAAATTATTAGGCCCAGTAGGAAACGGATTCAAAAAGAGCGATATTGGTGCAGCTATTACATTATAATTGCGATTCATATAAGTAGTCCAGCGGAATTTCGGCTTTCTAATATAAGTCAATGGAGGTGGAATGGTAGATGTCTCATTGACATAATTGCTGCTGTAAGTTTTGTTTGTTAAATTATTGGCGTTATTTAGACGATTACGTTTGCGAATTATATTGGCTGCATCATCACGACGTTTTCGACAATCACGTTTTAAGCAGGATAACGAGCAAAATTCTGAAATTAAAGTGTATATAAATATATATATGTAGTTTTTTATATAACTCGCGGAAAAATCTATATAATTTTGAGAAAATATCTCACATATTGTTACAAAAATTCATATATGAGTAAATAGTTTTGTAATAATATATGGTAAGTACACATAATATGATTGCAACAAAATTTGATTACATATTTTATAAAAAACAAGGTTTAAAGAGAATTGAAAAAATAATAATACAAATCATTTGCTCTATTCACAGCCCCTTGTATTGTTTATCGATTGTATTAACCTACACTATTATATACTAGTTGCTCGTATTTTCATTGAAAAAATTTTATACAACTACATAATTTTATTTCAATGCTCAATTCACAAACTATTGTAGTAGTTGTAAGTTCTATTAATGTTGTAGGTAATATCCACATAAACATGTTTCTAAATAAATATTTATGTAGAAATTACCAACAATATTCGATGAACTTACAACTCCTACAGTAGGGTGTGCATTTAGCATATAATGCTCCTTTATTGCAAAGTAGTCATATCTTTTTCATCTTGTGTAAAAAATTCATACAAACAGTTTGCTTACTCAGCTCTTGAGAGGGGGAACACTTTTATATTTTTCCTTTAAGATTTTTGTTAATTTAAAACTTTTTGTGATATGACTACGTTCAAATAAAGGGTCGATACGTTGCAAAAAAGTTGCATTGAGTTTATATATCGGAAAAGTTCATTAATTTGACTAATTCAGAAACCTCTTCAAGATTCTGAAAAAAACATTTAAATAACTGTACACATTTTCATAATTATAATGTGAGTTGCCAGCCAAATTAATGAGTTGTTTTATTTGTGGGTAAGCTGCTTTTAGAATTTTCTTAAGGATAAATTAACCACAATTTTAAATATAAAAATAAAATTAACAACATACCTGGAGCCAAAAAATCAACTGACGGTCCTTGAACATTACAACGTCGACACATATAGTAAGTGGGAGGTTCACTATTTTCGCTTCGTCTTTGCGAAGATTCTCTTTCATATATGGGCTTTTCATACGCTATATGTATTCGTTTATTAGACATACTTTTCTCATATAGTTGTATTAGATTAAATTCATTAAGTTGGAATTTCAATTTCGTTCCACGCGCCGTTCCGATTCTTTCGCGCCAACTTAACATGTTAAAGTTATAAAGCATATCTAAAACAGACGAATAACCGTTTGAATGTGGTTCTTCACTTTGATTAAAAACTTTAGGTTCCATTAGAGTTTTCTGAAGCAAGGGAGTCATTGTGTGATCAATATGAGGAGACTTTATTAATGATGGCATAACTGAAGTTTGATCTGATGAATTGTTCGATATGGATGAGGAGGAGCTAATTAAAAACTGTTCATCACATAATAACGACTCGTTAAGTCGCTCTTTTTCTTCTGATAAGGATTTTAAGTTTGTCTGAGGCACATCTTTTCCATCGTCGTCATCATCAATTTCTATTTGTTCAATTTCAACTTCCTCGGCTGGTAAAATTGTGACATCATCATCACCAGAGGAGTTGCCCTCATCATTGGCCTCCTGCGATGATTTGTTTTCTTGAACTGCTTCCATATTACCTTTAGCTTCTATGTCATTTTCCCTCCCTTTACAGTTTTCTTTTGGGCTATAAGATTTTGCAGTTCCCATTTGCTTAGGGCTTTCAACTTTTTCTATTATTTCTTTATTACGTGGTGGACTTTTGTTGTCATTATAGTTATATTTATCAGAGCTTACAGAACATTTATCACCGGAACTTTCTAAATACTCTTCATCTTCAAAGAATATTTCAAGTTCCTGTGATTTTATAAAATCCGCATCTTGTCTACATTGATCATCTGTAGTATTAATTTTTGTCATTTTCAAACTTGTAACTAAATCGATTTTTGAAGGCTCAGAATGTCTTCGTTCATTGCTAGTTGTTGAAGCGACAGCTAATGGTTTTTGTAGAGTGTTATGTGAATTGGAGCGCTGTGCACGAGGACTTGTAATTTGACGTGCTGCATTATCAGCTGCATGTGATTCAGTTGGTTTTCTATAAGAAGCTTGAGGTTTTAATAAAGATTTTTGTTTCTCAACTTGCGCATTAGAGGACTTATTATTATTAATATTATCACCGTCGGTGACTTTTTTCAAATCTTGGCTTGACTTTAAGAGAGAACAAGATTCATTTGTTTCTTTTCCCGATTCTATTTCCTTGTTATTGTTTGTTTTTGTGTTCCTTTTTGAACATTTATCCGAATCTTGTTTACGATTCTCCACAATTTCTGTTTGAATTTTGCTCGAAGTTTTTAGTAAAGATGATTCTTTGGATTTAATTTCTGTTGTCGCAACATTGGGCTTTTTAATCAGAGATACTTCACTGTTCAAATTTCCTACTTTTATTTCATTGGAGTTTTTAAGAACAGTAAGTTGTTCACTGATATTTTCCGTATTGCTTGTAGAATTTTTTGTCATATTTTGCAATAAACTAACTTGAGGCAGTTTCTGAACAGTTTGTGCTACATTAGAAGATTTAGCAAGTTCCATACCTAACGCAGCAAACATTTGCGAAGAGTTGTCTGAAGTTGTTGTAATTATAGTATTATTATGTTTTTGTTGCAATTGATGATGCTGCTGTTGTGGATGGGTTGTTACCATCATGTTGGTATTTTTAACCCCAGTTTTATTTTGAATTTGATGTTGTTGTTGTTGATGCTGTGTTATTGGCTTATTTTGTAAAATGGTTGGTTTTAATAAAGTTGTTCCTGGAGCCAAGACTGGTATTGGTCCTGTGCCTGTGTTACCCACTACTATTTGTTTTAACATTTCCGCATTCAAAGGTTGTTGATTTATTTTTATTTTTTGCTGTTGCTGTTGTTGCAAATGCTGTTTTTGTTGTTGCAACTGTTGTTGTTGCCATGCTGGTAATTGTGTTTGCTGTTTTATTTGTACTGCTTTATTTGCTATTGCTGTAGTTGGTGTGTTACGTATAATAATTGGTGCCGCAACATGACCTACATACAAATATAAAAAGCTCATGAAAAATCTTCAGGAATTTGTTTCAAACAGGTATTACGAAATAAAAATGCAAACTCCTAACTATAAAAATTACAATTTACACTTTTATGAAAAATTATACTAACTTTAAATGTTAAACTAAAAATCAATTTCACTCACAAATCGTATTCATTAAACAAGATCATTATTATACAAGTTAAAACGTTTAGGTGACCATATGTTCATATATACATACATATCGAAGTATGTGTGTAAATAACGTCAAATTTATGTATATACAAGGCAAGCCTTGAATTACTTCTGAACTCTGTAGCTTCGTTTGTGAAGCACAATCACATATCAAAAAATTTCATAATAACCAAAAGTATTCTTTAATTCCTCTATTATATCTCAATTTATATAAAAGTTGTGTCTACTATCCACCTATTAACATCCATATCAGATAATGAAATAAATTATTTACAGTATTCAAGTAAATATATTATCCGAGATATTCGCCCCATTTCATTTCAAAAAAGTTTTGTTTGTTGAGGGTTGAGCTAACTGTAAAGGGTGATTTTTTTTACAACTTTCTTTTTGGTAACATTGTTTTTGGCAGCTCAACTGTTTTTGTGTAACACGTTCGGTTCGGTCTATAATTTAATTATGAATAGACTTACAAACGAAACACGCTTGCAGATTATTCAATTTAATTATCAAAATTCTTGCTCGTGTGCATCGTGCATCTTTTTGTGTTCAATGTGCATCGTGCACTTCTTGTGTTCAATGTACACGTGAACAAGCAAAATTGCCGTATTTGGTGTGAAGAGCAGCCGGAATCATTGCAAGAACTGCCAATGCATCCCGAAAATCCACTGTTTGGTGTGGATTATGGGCCGCCGGCAATATTTGACCTTATTTTTTTAAAAACGACGAAAGCAGGAATGTTACTGTGAATGGCGAGCGCTACCGTGCGATGGTTCCAATTTTTTTTGCCCAAAATATAAAAGCTGGACTTGGCTGAGATGTAGTTTCAATAGTACATTGCACATGCCACACAGCACGCGAAACAATGGCCCACTTATTTCAAGTTAGGGGCCGGTCAATTGGCCGCCTAGATCGTGCGATTTAACATCTTTAGACTATTTTTTGTGGGACTATCTTAAGGCTCACGCCTATAGGGACAAGACCGCAACGGTTGACGCACTGGAAGACAATATTGACGAATTTATTCGTGAGATACCGGCCAATTTGTTGGAGAGTATGCAAAAAACATTTCGTTCGTCATTTATATGAAATCATCTTTAAACATTGAATTATATAGATCGTGCTATAGACTCAAATAGTTTTCTCCTCCTAAACCTAAACCCCAAGACCTATCTGCATACCGAATTACACCTCTCTAGCTATACTGGAAGTGCCCCATAATATTGATGAGTCAGTCAGTGGGTATATACCAAAATACGCACTTTTTACTCCTCCATATTTCGGAAACCTTTAATGATAGAGCTTTGACAGTCAAGGTTACATACTTGTGTTAAAAATTGTATAATTTTATAACAACGGGAAGCAATATTATGAAGCGGCTAAAACAGGGGTAGGTAAATGGTTCCGTGTAATATGCATAGGCCTGGCGGACTACCGTGTGCATAGATTATAAACTATTCCTATTATGTACTTTGACAACAAAGTAGAAAAGGAATAGCTCTTCCCACTATAATCATATAGCTCCTTTATTGCAACGTAGTCATATCTAAAAAAAACTCGTTCTGCAGAAAACGAGTTTAAAGTTTTTAATTTACACACACCTTAATGGAAAATAAAAACATATTCTCTCCTCAAGAGGCGAGTAAAAAAGATATTTGTATGAATTTTTAACACATGATAAGAATTATACGGATACGAACTTAACTCAAAAATCATGTTTTTTGAGATATGACTACGTTGCAATAAATGAGCGATATTATATCATACTGCAAACAAACAAATAAATAAACAAAATTGTAAAAATCTTATTTTTCAAGCAGAAATCAGTTATTTTAGATTGATTTAATACAAATATGCGTATTTTCGTTTTTATTTTATAATCTAAAATAGAAGTAATATCTGGCCACCTTAATAAGAAAAAAACATGTAATATGTTTGTATATCGCATATATTATAATAATGTTTAATTATAAATTAAGGAAAAACACATTATTTCTTATTAAAAATATGTACACACATATTTAATAGTTCATTTTTCAGATATCATATTGAAATTATTTGTAATAAACCAATATTTGTCGAAAATTTGATATCACATCGTTGTATTAGAGGTAGGCAGGCAGGCCATTTTAGCTGTCTGGAGGGCTTGCGTAAACTTATGTTTAAAATTTAATTATTATAAAATATTTAATTTTATTGTATGCAGCTCATGATGTTTTAACTTGTATTTGAATTAGTACGAATGCTTTGTAATTTATTTACATATGTATAATGAAATATTTTTCTGGTATTGACAACGATAATGAGTCTTTTTAAACATCATTATTATGTTATTGCTGTTGTATCTGTGCTGTATATACATACATATATACTAAAGTATGAAAAATAAGGGATAAATTTGGTATGAGTTAATATAGGAACACGTGAATTATGGATTTAAATAGATGGTAATGAAAACGTTATTGAATCTTTGATTTCTTTTTAAAAAAAAAAAAACTTAAGATATATTTACGCACATTGTTTCGTAAAACCCCAAAGTAGATTACATAATTTTTTAAATAATAAATGTAACATTTAATATATTTTATATAACTTACCAGCTGTTGCCATTGGTTGAGTTGACGCCAATAGGACACTAACAGTGCCATTTGGTGCTGTGATGACGGGAGTCAAATTATTATTTTGTGATGTCGACAATACTTGATAGGTAATGTTACCAGTAGCAGTATTCGACGTGCTAAGGACCATTGGTTTGTTCACGTTACTCGATGTTAAAGGAATATTAGCGTTGGATGTGCCAGTAGCAACAGGTGCAAGTCCCATCATGTTTGGCGTTGTTATCTTCGGTGGATGCTGTTGTTGCTGGTACTTGGTGGGATCAACACTACTAATTAATGTCTGATTTGTTAACAAAACGGGCATGTAATTTGATGCGGTCGTTACATATTTTGTTGTATCTATTAAATTGCTACCAGCAGAAGGACCTTTAGCACCACATTCTGCACTACTTAAGGTAGTTACTACGTTTGGTTGCTGCTGGGTTACAGTGGATACCGCAGCTGACACATTTGTCTTTAATATGGATGCGGTTGAAGTTAATGATGGCATCCCTGTTATATAGTATTGTGCTGCTGCTGGTGGATGCTGTTGTTGAGTACTTAAAGGATTCATATTAACTTTTTATTTGATTCTTGCGATATTATTTGCTTCACTTTAATATTTTTAAAATATATTAATATACGTATTTAATAAAGCCAAATGAAAATTCCTTTACAACTTCATTGTTTTTCAAAGTTGTAACTCCTCTTGGTTTATTTTGATAATGATGATTATATATGGCGTTTTCTGGCGAGGTGTGTTGAATAGTAGTGTTTTTGTTGTTTATTTTTAATACTACATATTGTGATTGAATTGAAATGAACATCCGAATGTCATCAGGTCGAAAACACAACATAAATATGGTATTAAATTATAATTATATTTTTAATAATTTATTTGTTTTAAGTTACAATTCTATAATCTAGCGCTTACCTTTCTGGATTGCTATGCTGTTTTTATTAACTACTTCGTTTTCAATTTTTTCCAAGTATCAGGGTTGTAAATTATGGTATTATGGCCCAACTTACATTTGTTTGAATTTTCCTATTAACAATAAAGAAATATTATTTCAATAAAAAGTTAAACAATTGTCTTAAAAGTATTGATATTTGAACTAGTTTTCAAAATTTTAAACAAAATTTAGTAATTTTCGTTTAAGTGTTACCTACATACGGAGTATAAAATATTGTATTTTTTGTTATTTAAAAATAGTAGTAAAAATCAAGAACAACAAAAATGGCATCTTCGTAAGTACAATGTGCTTAAAATGTTTTTGTTTCTAAATGGTAATATATTTAAAAGTTCTTTTATTAAATGTTAACATACTTATGTATGTACATAAATATTTTTGATTTTTATGTAAATTCAATAAAGCGTAAACTACATATCTACATACATACATATATGTATGTACGTGTTTTTAAGTCGGTTAATTGGACGGTTTAGTAATTGATAGTCATTTTAAAAATGGATACACAAATTACGGCTTGCTGAATTTCTAAACGAAAAGCAACTCATTTCGTCCCATAAAAGCTATTTTATTTACTTTTAGTTTAGACATTTAGCGAACGATTACTTGCGACTTCCAGGGAGAGGGCGTTATTTTTTTAATTTTAGACCTAATGCTTATTAAAATATGAATATTGTTCAAAATGTTATTCAAAAAGTTTATAAATTATTAATCCCCCTTATTATGTAAGGCCTAGGGAAGGAGCTATCACTAGTAGTTATGTTGTCGACAACTAATATGAAAGTGCCAGCTTTTTTTTGCTGTCAAATTGACGTAACGTCGACGAACAAGTGGAGATATTTATTATGAAAATGGTTTTTGTTTCAAAAAGTTTTTCCTTACGGTATACCTATTTGAATAGGCAATCTGTGGCAGAATTGCTTGTTATGAAGTAAATATCAAATTGTGCTTTACCGCACAAGAAACAAAGTCAGTATTATTTATGATTTAATCTATAGATTTTATTTGTCGTTGGCTTAATATAGAAAGGACGTATTTTGATCTTTTACTAAGCGCCGTTTTTAATCTTTTCTGACATTACAATTCCAAATAGACAAGAAACGCTTAGAATCGCAATATAAAAAAATCAAGATACGTCCTTGCTATATTAAGCCAATGTTGTTATCTACTAGGGTATTGAAAATAATAACACTTATAGTGATTAGCGTTTTCAACCATGTATTTTCTATATTTTTAAAAGTTTCTATTATCTGGATTGGGTTCTGCAACAAAACATCTGGATTAGAGAGGTGTTACTGTATAAAAATGTTAAAATATTTAATTGTCATCCTTAAATTCAACTAGTTTATAATACATTGACTTGTGCCTTAAAATAATATTAATGATTTTATTCTGAAAACGTTACTGTAATAACTCGAAAACGTCTACAACGACAAGTTTATGTCGAAAAATTAAAAAAAATCGCCTTCGACACCGTGTACTGTATTAAAGAATAATATTTTGCGCTTTTTTAATCTAGTAGAAGTTGTCGAAGTCGTAATCAAATATACGACATTCGTAATAAGGCCCAATGTTAGTTTTTTTCATGTATGTACATACTTCTCGAAAGTATATGTACATGACATGATCATAATTCGGAAATAGCAGATACATATATACTGATATTACTGAATAAATAAGTAAAATAAAAAATAATAATATACATACATTAGAAAACGGCAGAGAAACTTTCGTGTACCTTATTATGAATAGAATCGATCAATTCGGCCCTATGCTTCTTGCAGGAGTAAAAGGAATAAATTTCTATGATTTTTTCTTTGTACTTTTTATAGAGTAATTTTTGAATAAATTGCTAAATAAAATTTATTAAAACAAACATTACTTTATGTACATACTGTATTATAAATAAAAGAATCCAAATAGAGTACTACATATCATGATCAGGACTGACAACTTATAAGTTCCTTAAGCCGTACATTGCATGGGAATACAAATGTATATAATGATTCAAATAAATTTTTGAATTGTTTTCTAGACTCGAATCATGCTTTCATGAAGAGATAAATATTTATCGCTCGTTTATAGAAACGTTCTCATATCTCAAAAAACATAATTTTCGAGTTCAGAATGCAGAAATATTCGTCGTGTAACCTATTTTGTGTAAAAAAATTTATACAAATATCTTTATTCACCGCTTTCTGACGAACGAGTGTTTTTGATATATGACTACGTACATATATATATATATATATATATATATATATATATATATATATATATATATATTTAATTGCTTGTGTAATTCTTCTAGATGAATCTCCTCGTATAATTCGAAATTATGCTTCTCTATTCGAAAGTAAACAGAAAACTACACAAGAATCGTGTTTCAGGAATTGCATGACTATACTGATTTATCAATGAATTTTAATTCAATAAAATAGTCGTCGTATTACAATTTTCACAGCGGCAATCACAATAAATCATAACATTTTTTATTCTAATGACACGGATCGAAATAAAATTTTGAATCGATTTACGCTTTTCGTGTACAGTACAATTATATTTTCTATATTTTTCTTTTAGTTAAAAAAATGTTTTTCAGACTGGAGGATTTCGTTATCTTAAAATACCATTAAAAAATCTTGATCCATACATCTATGTATGCACCTGAATATTTTCTACAATTATATTTAGATTAAAAAACGGAAGACTTACATTTTAATTAAGATAATCGTACATAAAATTACCAATGACTAATGCGTTAAGAAATTATATTAAGTCCATTTCAAACTTACATACTTTAGAAGTGTTAATTTACAAAACTTTTTAATATAAAAAATCTTTTATTTCTAGAATTTCAATTGTTTTTTTTTGGAGATGCAACTCGAGGATTTCGTATCTTTTCATTAGCAATATATGTATGTATATTGAAATATATTTTATTTGTGCAGAGTATATATGTATGTTCAATTCAATGTACTGCCTGTTCGCCGATATCGATAGAAAATTTTCGTTCATATAATCTACATTTTGATACAAAATCAATCTTTAAAATAAAAAAGAAAATTTTCTTTCGATATGGACGAAGGAACTGACAGTTAACTTAATTATTTTTCTACTTAAATAACTCATAAACAAATCTTTCGATTATGATCATCGCTATTGCCTGTTTAACGTTTGGGCTTGATGAACTTACATTCTTACAGCTTTGTCTGTTTTTTATTTTGTACATAAATATATTTTTCTTTAATTATTATTATGAATTAATAATATATAAAAACATAAATATGATTTGGCAATAACTTTATAATAATTAATACTTAGTAGTAGTATGTTAATAATTTTTCGTACTTTTATACAACACAACAGGTAACACAATCAATCCAACAAAATAAGGTATTTATGCCAACTTTATACACAATTATTTGATAATATTACAAGAATTGTCTTTACAAAAACATAACACTTTTTTCACTAACACTTTTTGAAAATTTGTTGAAGTTGTTGATTTTGCAATATTTAATTAATATGTTTTATGAAAGCACGGTTATCAACGTTGCTCAAAGGCGTCGAAAGAATGAATACTTTACAAATAGAGTGTAGCTAAATGAACAACTAGAACAATAATAATTTTAGAAATGATTTTGACGTTTATATTAAAAATTTATGTAAATGTTTTGGTAACACTGATTTTAATTAGGGGCTTTTTCCGGTGCAGATTTAAAGAAAATAATTAACAAATGCAGAAAACTATGTTTAAAATTATACCTTCGCTTAAAGAAGTGCGTATTATTAATACTATTATTTCATTCGGCTGTCAAAAAATATATTAGTGACTAACTTGAAAAATTAGGCTAGAGAGTAGTTAATAGAAAATAAAAGACGATAACAATCTCTTTGAAAAAATAAATATTAAAAAAAGTTTAATTTGCAATCCAAAAATATTTTAATTTAAAAATCAAGATGTATGTATACACATACATATGTATGTATGTAATTGATTTTGCTTAAAATAGCGTATACACTATTGTGAATATGCTTTATTTGCAGCTGGACCAAGTAAAATTAATCAGGTAGTAGCGTTTCTACAGCAACACATTTGTTGTAGACATTAACCTAATGGCTGTCAAAACAACCAAAAATTCGGATGGCACTGTCAGCACATATGAATCTTTCAGATATTCTCAAACACCATTTAAAACTAATACCCAAGGCAAATTCATAACAGGTACTCGCCTCAATTCGCATTGAAAAATACCTGCTTTCTTTGTCAAAATCTAACGTCGAACACTATACATAAATCAAATATAAAAAGACGTGTGGCACTCGGGGACTGCCGAGGCAAAGCTATTGCATAACATTTTTATCAACGTATGCAATTATAATTATTTATTTATGAAATATTTTTTTCTTTGATATTAATTCAAGTTACACTTTTTGAACGCGGTGAATTTCTTGATTCGGTCGCCGCGCTCAAAGCCCGCGATAAAGGCTATGCAATAGCTTAAAAACCTACGAATTGTCTGTTTGTTTGTGTATATCATTTTTTGTCAACCACGATTGCTCGTAAGTACGCCATTTTGTGTTTTCCTACATTTAAAAATCTGTTCTGGCAATACTGTATGTTAATGAAATAAATAGCATACTTTAAGGGTTAACATACGCTAAGCGATTCGAATACTTAAAAAACAAAACACTTAAGAAACAAACTTAGTGTTAGGTTTTATTTTCGTTACGGAATTTCTCGATTCGGTCGCCACGGTCAGAGTGCGATAAAAGCTATGCAATAGCTTAAAAAAAAATTTACAATAAAACAGATCAAAATGCAAGGAGATGTAAGCAGCAAAATATTATCATCTGAGCTGTCAAGTAGTGCGGGCAAATTCTACTACTTTTCATTACACAATAATATTCAATACTATTCATTTGTGTACTCAATACTACTCGATACTTTTAACGGATTTTTTTAATTTTTAACGCATAGTTTTTATCTGCAATTTGAAGTACGAGTAGTTGCTTCAAAAATTAAAAATAGATCTTCAACTATTATTAGATTTGTATGTCTTCTATTATTAAATAAAAAATAAATATAAAGGTAACTTTCAATTTAAAGTTAACAACAACTTACGAAATAATTTAATTGTTCTCAAAAATAAACTAGTTTTGATTTGATTAAAGAATCCTACACCTAGTTCTATAGTGATGTATTTTTATCAACTATTTTAGCCACTCAACTTGCTTAAAAATACAACTCTGAAAGTATCGAGTAACTATTTTTGAGTATTGAGTAACCAAAAAAAAGGAAACACTAGATACTCGGTACCCACTATTCAATACTTTGCCAGCACTACTGTCAAGACCACCTGTTATGAATTCGCCTTGACTAATACCCATGAATCAAGAAAACAAGATTTCGCTCTCAGCCGTAGGTACTTAAAAATTTCTACTGCGCATTTACATCATCATAGAATACAAATTAGTGTTTGTTGTAAAAAGTGTAAGATATTTTTGGCGGCAAAACTTCAAATGGATAGAAATGAGGTGCAGTCCAGTAAAACTTTTGAGTTTGGACTTGAAGCTATTTAAGGAAGAGCTTCCTCGGGCTACCAAAGTTTTACATATCGCCTTAATTTCCATACACAAATGTACTTTTGTTTACAATACATATTCTATGGCTACGTCACAACACAACCTCACACAACAAAATAATTACTAATACCTACACACATACATTTGTATGCTGTTTGTTAGTTTGAAATATTATACAGCGGGATACATCTGCCAGAACGTAATACTGTTTGTTCTGGAGTAAATATGCAATTGTCTGTAGAGCACAAGAAACTAAGTCAGTATTAGCTATGATTTAATCTATAGATTTTATATAGTATCCGCTAGTATCCCCTCGAAATAGAGCTGTGTAGCTCATGAACGAACGGGCTAAATTGAACGAATCACCCAACTGAACGAAATGATCCGGTCATTTTACTGCACGCTTTTGCTTCAATAGTGTACCGTTCGATTTTGTAGATGAGTTAAAACTTGTTTTCGTTCGTTCATGTGTCTTTTTTATGTCAAATTTACTTTCGTTCATGATTGATTGATCTGCATCTTAGATCGGTAATCAACTCGAACTTACTATCCACCGCTCAACATGCCTATAAGAAGGGCAAATCGGTTGAAACGGCACTACACTCGCTTGTTGGTTACATTGAAAAATCCATAAAGCATAACGAATTTGCTCTGGCGGCCTTTCTAGACATAGAAGGTGCCTTCAACAACATCAACCCAGAAACCATCATCATGGCTCTGGCAAGACTGAACGTAAACCAGTGAATAACCAATCTCATCAAAGAATTATTGACTAATAGGGTCATCACATCTACGATGGGATCCTCAACAATTTATAAAGTTGCAAAGCGAGGAACGCCGCAAGGAGGTGTTTTATCTCCAATCCTGTGGAACCTTGCCATAAACATGGTACTGGTGGAGCTAGACTCAAACAGATTTAAAACAGTAGCCTACGCAGATGACGTTGCAGTAGTAGTGTCGGGTAAGTACCCAGACACAATCTCGCATCGTCTACAGTCAGCCTTGGATCACATTACCAGATGGTGTATCAGTAATGGACTCAACGTTAACCCAATAAAGACGGAGCTCGTACTCTTCACGAGAAAATACAATACATTCCTCAATTTCAGCAGAGCATACGTTTCAAGCTTACAGAGTAGCATTACTCAAGCCGAAATATCGGCCATAAAAAGGGCAGCTAACTGGTTAAGGTACAATAGGGTATATAGGCAGGATATTCGTATATGTACCGATAGTAAGGCTGCATTGAACGCTCTATTGGGTGTTTACACAACATCTGAACTGGTAAAGGAATGCCGGACATCCCTAAACGAGATGGCGTCACATTCTAACCTCGAGCTAATCTGGGTACCAGGGCATGCGAATGTGCCTGGCAATATAATTGCGGATAAGCTAGCCAGGGAGGGATCTCGTTTACAAGAATGGGACACCGACCGGCTAGTGAGAGCCCCACTGAAAAGCTGCAAAATCCTCATTCAGCAGAAGCTTATAGGGTTAGCACAAGCTAGATGGTTCAATGAACCCACATGTGCTGTCTCCAGATTAACCTGGCCCCAATATGATCGAGCAAAATCAGCCATCATACTGGGGATCCCTCGACATCAGCTACGTATACTTGTGGCTGTCCTAACAGGGCACTGCTTTATAGGTGCCCACGCAAATAGACTAAATCTCCCTTTCAACGACTTCTGTAGAAGTTGTCATAATGAGGAGGAGGAAGAAACCATAAAGCACCTCCTCTGTCAATGTCCAGCTCTGTCTCATTACAGAGCCATGTATCTAGGTAACTCAACTTTACCCGAACTCGCAGACCTTACGGAATGCAATCTGAAGGGAATAAACAAGTTCATTCGGATAACCGGTTGGTTCAATACTGACCAAAATATAGGATAGCCAATATTTTTTATTTTTTCTCGCTGTCTATAACGGGCATCACAAAGGGACCTATTCTTCTGAACCCAAGTGGGCCGGTTGCTTGAAATCGGCAGCCTGTGCAACCTAACCCTAACCTACTTTCGTTCATGGATCTTTTTTATCTTGTGTTCTTTTATTTTATTTGAGTTTTGATGTATTAATCAGAGTTATTTTAAAAATTAAATATACATTTCTTTTTAGCATCAACCCATAAAAAGTAGAGTATATGTAGGTATATTAAGCTAAAATAAAATGTCTAATATTCTAGTCAAAAGAAGAAGAAATTGTTTCGAAAACGAACTTAACTATAATTATTAAACAATTTTTATTTTAAATAAATTCTTTAATTTAATTACATTATTCAAATATTTACAACCGAAAGAATGAATTAAAAAATAGAATTGTTGCCGTACTATCGTTCAATTGAACGAACGGTTTAATTTTTGGTAATTGAACGAAAATGACCGATCACTGAAATGAACGATTTGGCACAGCTCAACCTCGAAAGTGAACAGAAAATGTAACACAACAATCATATTTTAGGCAAGGTGTATTTAACTAGGTGACAGCATTAGGAAAACAATTACAAGAATAACAGGCATTTTTGTTTGTGTAGATTCATTGCGTATGTCAAAAACCTAACCCATAAAACAAAGAAAACAGATACAGAAAAAAAAAGACAAAAGTATTTTGTATGTAGTTTGACATTCGCAACGAATAGTCAGCTGCTGTAGTGCTGTCACCTGGTTAAATACGCCTTGATTTCAGGCATTGCATTACTATACTCATGGTATAATAATACAGGTAGTGTCGAAGCGTTAACGGACTTTTTTTTGGGTTCGAGTCTGTCAAAATTTGATTATGTATTACTAACACACACCCACACTGCTAAAAAAGCACACTTTATCACTTGTTCAAATGCGAATAAGAAAAGAAAAGAAACAAAATTCTTTATAGAACAGAAAATGCAACCACTTTGCCATTTTTCTTTTGTACTTTTTGACAGCATCGAACCTAAAAGCAGTGTTGTTGCAGCTTCGACACAACCGTATTATTCCACCATGACTATACTCATTAATAATGAATTTTAATTAAAAAAAACCTTTGATGTTGTATTTTGTTTTAAGAGTAAATTTTTAGTCAAGCTAAATAAGGTAAAATGTTATGAGATTTTACTTAAGCGTACTACAACACACGGTTCCCAAATTTCTTTTGAAATCCATCCCCCAATTTTAAAATTTTCATCCCCGAAATTCCCACAAAAATAATACTACTTGAATTTCAATTCATTTAAATATTAACTTATATAGGCGCACGGTAGTGCTCCAGGCCAAGTTCCATCCACACATTGTGTATTATTACGAAACCATTCGAGCTGTTCTTACCCCCTTCATAACTTTGCTCTACTTTATGATAAAATAATGAAACTTGAAACATCGTCTCCGTACAGAGGTCACCTCAAAGGTGAAGTTTCAAAGTTCTACTGTAAAAGCATCCCGAGATATTAAGGTGTAAAAGTGCATATTTTAGTACATATTCACTGAGTAGAGAGCTGGAAAAATCTGAAAAGGGGCACTTTTCACCCGGGAGGAACTAGGATGCCCGCTTTTTGTATGGGGCACTTCCAGCATAGCTAGAAAGCTGAAACTAGGTATACAGGTAGGTCCTGGGGGACTTTTCCAGGGTCACCGCCTTTTGTTTAGTTTCTTTTTCTTACCATAAAAACTAATGTATTAAAAGTTCAAGAAGAATCACCAGTGCCACCTAAGAGGAAAAAGCCTTCGAGACCTAATAACCGAACAAAGATATCCCGACCAGCCAAACCTTAGATATGAATTATGGAAAAACATGTTGCCAACATTAATTTCAGATATTTAGAGAACCTATGGAGCCAATAATCTTTCCACCTGCCGCAGTCATCATCATATTAAATAACCTAACCGTCTGTAGAATTTAAATTAAAAAAAAAAATTATATATAAATACAAATATAAATATTTATACAAAAATAACTTAAAAAAAAGAAGTGAGATCCGCACAAAAACATAAATGTGAAAATAAGGCTAAGTTCCTATCCAAAAATTTCGGCCGTAAAAAGTACTGAGATCAAAATAAAGACCAAGTTCTTGATAGGTACAACACCATCTCATTTCTAGGCAACCTTGGCAACATTTTTTTAATTCAAACTCCCTTCTGTTTTGTGAGGAATTTTTTAGGGAAATCCCAAACTTAAATATATTTATTGGAATAACTATAGCTTTTTTTATTCCTTTTATACGGATGATAAGAACGGACCACAAAGTAAAATGATGGCAAATTTAGTCATAATAGGAGAAAAGGAAATAATTTCATGATTTTTTTTTAACTGGGCGGGTGTGTGTTCTAACAAATTAGTTAATTAATAAAATCAAAAGGATCAACGCAAGCGTTGCTCGTTGATAGACAAAGTAAATTTAATACTGACTCTGCCAGGTCTTTAAACGATCGGAATCCAGCGGCATCATGATATGAATAAAGTTCTGTCCAGAACATATTAAAATTGTTTGTTATTTGCATATCAAATAAATGATTCCACCTTATAAATGGAATTTTTTCCACTGCGAATCATATAATATATCTCTTGAAGATTGCTATTTACTACTGGCTGTAATAGGGCCTGTTCGTGAATTCATCACTGCGCTGCATGTTATGCTCAGTACGTTCATAAATGCAAAGGTATTAGGTATTCAAAAATGCAACGCTGAAGTATATTATGCGCAAATAAATGCAAAACACAAATCATAAAAATTGGTAATGCAAGGGATAAGTAAGTATTAAATTTGTTATTTTATTATTTGTTACTATTATTTTTTTAGTTACAACGACTATTGCAGTAGTTGTAACGATGAAGAGGAGAATGTGTTTCATCTTCTATGTCAATGCCCTGCGCTAATAAGCGTAATAATAAGATAGAAACTTTTGTGCACCTTATTAAGAATAGAATCAATCAATACGGTTCTATGCTACTTGCAGAAGTAAAAGTAATAAATAAATATGAATTTTTCATTGTACTTTTTATGGAGAAATTTTTGAAAGAATAGCTGCAAAGAAAATTTATTAATACAATTATTATTTTATGTATGTATAATTACATACATATATTATAAATAAATGAATCCAAATACAGAGTACTACATATCATGATCTGGACTGACAACTTATAAGTTCCTTAAGTCGTACATTGTATGGGACTACATATATGATGATTCACACAAACTTTTGAATTGTTTTCTAGACTCGAATCATGATTTCATGAAGAGATAAATATATATCGCTCCCTTATAGAAACGTTCTCATATCTCAAAAAACATGATTTTCGAGTTGAGAATGCAGAAATATTCGTCGTGTAACCTATTTTGTGTAAAAAAATTTATACAAATATCTTGTTTATTCACCTCTTGAGGGGAGGTTTTTATTTTCCATTGATGTGTTAAAAACTTTAAACTCGTTTTCTAACGAACAAGTGTTTTTAAGATATGAATAAGCTGCAATAAAGCAACGATATTTATGTATGTATTTATATTTGATTTAATTGCTTGTGTAATCCTTCTAGCTGAATCTCCTGGTATAATTCGAAAATTATGCTTCCCCATTCGAAAGTGAACAGAAAACTACACAAGATTCGTATTTCAGGAATTGCATGACTATACTGATTTATCAATGAATTTTAATTCAATAAAATAGTCGTCTTATTACAATTTTCACAACGGCAATCACAATAAATCATAAAATATTTATAACATAAAATTTTGAATCGATTTACGCTTTTTGTGTACTGTACAATTATATTTTCTATATTTTTCTTTTAGTTCAAAAAATGTTTTTCGGACTGGAGGATTTCGTTATCTTAAAATACCATTAAAAAATCTTGATCCATACATCTATGTATGCACCTGAATATTTTCTACAATTATATTTACATTAAAAAACGGAAGACTTACATTTTAATTAAGATAATCGTACATAAAATTACCAATGACTAATGCATTAAAAAATTATATTACCTCCATTTCAAACATTCATACTTTAGAAGTGTTTATTGCAAAACTTTTTAATGTAAAATCTCTTTCATTTCTAGAATTTCAATTGTCTTTTTATATTAAGCACGAGGATTTCGTATATTTTCATTAGCAATAAATATTTTGAAATATACATATTTGTTATTTGTACATAGTACATACATATGTATGTATGTACATAGACAAATATTGAAGGATACTGAATGATTTTTAAATTCAATGTACTGCCTGTTCGCCGATATCGATAGAAAATTTTCTTTCATATAATTGCATTTGATACAAAAACAAATTTTAAAATAAAAAAGAAAATTTGCTTTCGATATGGACGAAGGAACTGACAGTTAAATTAATTATTTTTCTACTTAAATAACTCATAAACAAATCTTTCGATTATGATCATCACTATTGCCTATTTAACGTTTGGGCTTGATGAACTTACATTCTTACAACTCTGTCTGTTTGTTTTTATTTTGTACATAAATATATTTTTCTTTATTATTATGAATTAATAATATATAAAAACATAAATATGATTTGGCAATAACTTTATAATAATTAATACTTAATAGTAGTAAGTTAATAATTTTTCGTACTTTTATACAACACAACAGGTAACACAATCAGGCCAACAAAATAAGGTATTTATGCCAACTTTATACACAATTATTTGATAATATTACAAGAATTGTCTTTACAAAAACATAACACTTTTTTCACTAACACTTTTTGAAAATTTGTTGAAGTTGTTGATTTTGCAATATTTAATTAATATGTTTTATGAAAGCACGGTTATCAACGTTGCTCAAAGGCGACGAAAGAATGAATACTTTACAAACAGAGTGCAGCTAAATGAACAACTAGAACAATAATACTTTTAGAAATGATTTTGACGTTTATAGTTAAAATGTATGTAAATGTTTTGCTAACACTGATTTTAATTGGGGCTTTTTCCGGTGCAGATTTAAAGAAAATAATTAACAAATGCAGAAAACTATGTTTAAAATTATACCTTCGCTTAAAGAAGTGCGTATTATTAATACTATTATTTCATTCGGCTGTCAAAAAATATGTTAGTGACTAACTTGAAAAATTAGGCTAGAGAGTAGTTAATAGAAAATAAAAGACGATAACAATCTCTTTGATAAAATAAATATTAAAAAAAGTATTAATTTACGATCCAAAAATATAAATTTCATTTAAAAATCAAGATGTATGTACATATATATGTATGTATATAATTGATTTGCTTGCAATAGCGCATAAATAAACTATTGTGAATATGCTTTATTTGCAGCTGGACCAAGAAAATTTAATCAGGTAGTAGCGTTTCTACAGCAACACATTTGTTGTAGAAATTAACCTAATGGCTGCCAAAACAACCATCAAGTCGGATGGCATTGTCAGCACATATGAATCTTTCAGATATTCTAAAACTTTATACAAAACTCAATACATATATGGTTTTTGTTAGTTTGAAATATTCCATGATGTTATGTGTATTTCATCAATCTCAACAAGATTTCACGTTATTGGCATGAAATAAAGTTAATCAGCTATTCTAGTGCTACATACTTTTTTACTAATGCACTCATACTTTTGAACACAACCTTTTAAAACTTGATACCATCCGAGGCGTATTTAACCAGGTGACAGCATTACAACAGCTGACTATTCCTTGCGAATGTCAAAATGCATACAAAACACTTTTGTATTTTTTTCTGTATCTATTTTCTTTGTTTTATGGGTTAGGTGTTTGACATACGCAACGCCTGTTGTAATTGTTTTCCTAATGCTGACACAAATTAAATACACCTTGATACGATCTTGCTTTTGCAATTCTCTTTCCATCGAATTATTCAATTTACTGTCAAGAAAACATTTTTTGCTTAGTTTTTTCACAAATATTCTGCTGGATTTTAAAACTACCAATTAAAATCAAACAATCACATACGTTTGCGAATAAAAGTAATAAGTGTAATAACGTTGTGTGATGTATAGAGCAATCATTTGAAGTCGGTTACTTGACAATGACATCTAGAAAAATGAAATGCTTTAAAATTGTAGGAGTTTTGCTTTGCAAGAACAAACCCAAATTTTAATCTATATATGTAGTGCATTGAAATATTGAAGCCATTTAGGAATAAGATGTTGATAAAGAAGAATTTTTGGTTAATATTAGTGGTTGCAAAATATATTTTTATAATTTTCTTAGTGGTGACACTTAAAATAACGAAAAATAAAATGAGTAACAAAATGAGAAGAAGTCATCTTCTGTAGATGTAGAATTTTTGCCCTGTATAATTCCTATGGAAAGATGATAACATCTTTGCAAATTGATGAAAGATGTAGGTCAGTGGAAAAAGCCTATTAAGAGCACAATATTTGTTCTGTTCATAACACACGGTATGATTATTCATCTGGTATGAAATGCATACGTATACACAGCTTTATGTATTTAGTGTTTTTTGTATATATATGACATTTGTTTTTTTGATTGTGTGTATTTGTTTTGTGCTGCTAGTACGGTGTTCTAGCCGGTTGAAACCTTACGCCAACAAAAAGTTATTCCTTTCGCTTCGCTCACCAACAAGCTACGATGTTATGCCAGTACAATTATTCTCGTGTATGCAAGCCAGTCACAATAATAACTGTCAATTCAAGGAAAATCAAATAGGTTGTAGCAGTGGAACATCTGACTGATTTTACAACCTGAAATTAATGAAAAACTCTTAATAACCATGGCTTATTTTTAGCTGTTAAACACGAAATACGTATCCAGTTGTATATGGTGTCTGAGCTTATCTTCAAAGTTTATCTGTGCTGACAGTAACACCCGATATTTTATATGTTTTGACAACTAACAAGGTATTTTCTACAAAAAATATTTAGTTGTTGCAGAACCGCTACTACCTAGTTTATCTGCCTTGAATCAAATTGAGTAGATAGAACACTCACGAAAGCACAAAACAGGAAGGTATACAAAAATAATAAAAAAAAGTATATATATATTAATAATACCGAAAGCAGTTTAAAGAAAATTCAACTTAATAGCTTCAGTATCCAAATTTAAGAAAATAAAATAATCGTTTGGTTCATATAGAACTATGTCATTAATCGATAAATTACAAGAACAAGAGCCTATACCACTAGCCGATGCCGATCCACAGGGTAAATTACTACATATTTAATATATTAATTTATTGCCAAAGCTTTTGATTGATTAAGGAGTTTGATTTTACAATTTTATCTCATGCATTGTCTTCTCATTCATTTTGATGAGTATAATATAAATATATTTATGTTTTTCACAAACCTTGGGCAATGGTTTTCTGAAAATTGGAAATGGGGTATTGCAATGATTAGGAATTAGCTCGCCACTCCTTAGTCAGTTTTAAAGAATTTTTAATAGAACATATTTTACAGGAGGTATGCGTTATGAAATATTAATTTAGAAAACAGCACTTTAAAAGTTAAAATTAAAATGTAAATAACTAATTCAATTTGTAATATTTCAGTTATCATTGCCGATGATGATCAACTTTCGAACATTCCCAATGGCCGTTCTATGGACTCTCTAAGATCTTCTTTTACTAATCGAAGCTCGACTCCTGATTCGCATAATTCTTTAGATCCGGAAATAAGTCCAGATGAAAAAGAGGAAAAAGCTCGTTTAATTACCCAAGTGTTGGAGTTACAAAATACTTTGGATGACTTGTCGCAACGTGTGGATTCAGTTAAAGAAGAGAATCTAAAACTGCGTTCTGAAAATCAAGTTTTGGGACAATATATAGAAAACCTTATGTCTGCTTCATCAGTATTTCAATCAACCAGTCCAAACTCAAAAAAGAAGTAAATTCTACTAAATAAAATAATTCTATTTTGTTTTAATGCTCATCAATATTTATGTTCTGATATGGTAAATACATATTACATATGTACATATGTATGTGTATGCTTATTTTTATATTTATGTGTAGTACATTAGCTAAATATTCCAATCAATATGCCTTCTTATATGTAAGCAAAAGTATATATATATTTAATTTGCTTTATGGAAGAATTTATTCTTTTAATAAAAAATACGGCCTGTTCAAAGATGTAGGATGTTATCGTTTGCTGGTATATTCGAACGATAACGTTCGACATCCTTGAACAAGTCGTTAAAGCTAACATAATTGTTTATAACTAAAATTATTTTGTTGGTTTAGAAAAAAATGTATAAAATGACATCATTTGTGTTTTTATGTACATCTGGGTCAATCCATGCCAAATCGACATTTTTACCTGACCCTTTCGATTTCGCTAAAAATTTTCTATCTTTTTCCACCCCCCGAAAGACATTTTTCAGAATTAAAATAAAAAATTTCCCGACAACAAAAGTTACGAACTTTTGAAAAACGCTCTTTTTTCAAATGCTAGAACTTTTTCAAACATTTACCGTTGGGACTTTTTTAATTTTTTTTCAAGTTAAAGAGGTCCGACTTCGAGAAAATTACGAAATCGAAATGGGGTCTGGTAAAAATTTTGTCGATTTGGCGTGGAATGACCCATGTACATATTGTACATTTACGTACATATGTATAAGAATGTTTTAAACATTAATTGCATGAATTTTTCTATTAGAACAAAGTTTCTGATAGATTGACACATTTTCGTCAAATTCTTTTTTTTAACTAACTGAAGGAAGGTGAAACGAAAATCGGTAGCGGTTGATTAAATAGTATTCGCCTCTCTGTCTTTCTCTCAGCTGAATTACAACTTTGCAAAGTAAACTTTGACTGCATAATAGCCATCTAAGCCCCGGTTCACACACTTCAACTTTCGCTGCTCAACTCGTAATTCAGCTGTAAGAAAGACGGTGAAGGAAATACAAATATATCTTTTTTTCTTACAGCTGAATTACGAGTTGAGCAGCCAAAGTTGAAGTGTATGAACCGGGGCTAAAGAACATGGTACAATAATACAGGTAAGACGGATTTTATCCAGCCAAAGTTTACTTTGCAAGGTTTAATTCAGTTCAGAGAATGACATAAAAAGAAAATATTCGCGTCTCAGTCTTTCTCCCGTTTGAATTAAAACGTTGCACAGTAAACTTTGACTGCATAAAAGCCATCTAAAGAACATAGTACGATAATACTGGTAAGCCCCGGTTTACAAAAATTACTTTGCAAAGTTTAATTAAGCTGGAAGAAAATTAGAATAAGAAAATATTTTTCTCTGTATTTCTCCCAGCTGAATTAAAACTTTGCAAAGTAAACTTTGACTGTGGAAAAGCCGTCTTAAGAAAAAAATAACTTCCTTGATACAATAAAGAAGGCAAACCCGTTAAAGCTTTTGATTATTTCCTTAATGAGAAAAACGAAAAAAATTTTTATGTATGAGGTTTGCTTGACAGTCGAAAAGTTTTTTTTTTATACTAACAGGCTTACCGTTTTTATAGTATACATATACACAATTCACAATAGTCAATATAACAGTTTATTCTTTCTCTATTGTTGTAAGATCAGCTGTAATTTGTCAAACTTTGTTTTATTTTCTGACTTAGTTTTTTTACTTTGTCTTGGGTATTATTAATAAATATTTATCAAGTTGTTGAAAACAAATGCAAAATAATACAAAAAAGTCTTAAATAATATTAAAAATATATAACCTAAGTAAAGTGAATAAACATCTGTGGTACTAGAAGCAACAAGAAATGGCGAAAACGACCTCGCTAGATTTTTCTAAAAAAAGAAAATTTGATTAATTCACACAAAAGAATTGTAGTCATTGTCACTAAGATAAAAATAAAAAATGCAGTTTCTTCAAGCAGCAGAAACAAAAACGCTGTATAAAATTGACTTAAATTGAAATCACAATCAAAAGTGGCAACAGAAGAAACCCTTCTATCAATTTTATCCTTAAACGTATTGGAATTGCATGACGGCCATTGTCGGACTGCGTTTGTGTGCATGTTTTCTAACATCCGCTTCATATATTGGATATCACCCACACTTCTCAAAAAAGCACAAATACAATAAAACAACGTCCATTAGCAAACTATTGATATAGTGTATTGTTGAGTACGTTTTACATTGTCCTTTTCTGTTCTTTTTTGTCATCGAATTGTTATTGGTGTCGTTTGTTATTATATTATGTCAATGGCTGATTTTGATGCTATATATGAGGAAGATCAACTGGAGGAGCATTATGAGGAGCAAACAGTTCCTCCCGGTCCAGAACCAATTGTTTTACGTGGGGCTGGTAATATGACAGTGTAAGTACACATGGACTTTTTAATGCGTTTTTAGTATAAAATTACATGTCGATAATATTATTTTGTATGTACGATATTTCTCTTTGAATATACATTTTCACTCACATAGATTGTTCACATTAGGAATTATACGGATATTTGCTCCTTTTGCAATCAATGTATAGCATGAATAGTATGAAAAATACAATTTTTATAAACTTTAGTTTTTATAAACTAGTGCAGATTATTGCACGAGGAAAGGATTAAAGAATATCTGCACAAAAACATAAATGTGATAATAAAGCTAAGTTCCTTACCAAAGATTAAAGCCGTTAAAAGTACTGAGATTAAAATGAGGACAAACCTTATAATTTCGCATCATTTTCCCATATTAGAAACTTAAAAAATACTCTTAATTATTTCCAATATTAGAAAGGTAAGAAATATTGCCAAGTCAACGAACGAGATGTTATTGTGCCTACCAAGAACTTGGTCCTCATTTTGAACACAGCAATTTTAACGGGCGTATTTTTCAAACTTCTTTTTATATTTACTAGAGTACGACCAGTGATCGAAATTCGACCGCCAGCTTAAACGTATATCTATTTTTGTTGCATTCATTTAAACAGAAGAAACTACCCAATTACTTATTCCCTTCCCCACGGAAAAAACAATAAAACAAATAAATTTGCATACAAACACGCACATTTATAAAAAATCTTATTACATATATGCATATGTATGTATGTAGGTACTCTTAAACACTCTCATCGCTTTGCTTCATCCAATACTTACATAAGTGAATGCGTGTACGTTTGTATTTTCAGCATTAGTAGTGGTATCAACTTTATGAGCCTTTTATTCCTTTATTACTGAACCGATTTATATAATATATAATCGGGTCACTAAAGCTCAACAATGTTTACCACTTGGTAAAAGAATGAACTAAATCGGTTGGCAAACAAAGGAGAAACAGGGATCTAAAAATTTGTCTTTGCCTATTTATATATAGATATTTAAATATATGTATAGACTTCAGGCTAAACCACTCTCTTAAAATACTTTCTTAACTACTAAATACAAATTTAAATCGTTTTTAATGTTTCTATTCCCTATTCCATGAGAATATGCTAGCTTAATAATATAAACATTCCATTACATTTCAGTATGTTCAGTTATTTAACGCACAGAAAAATAATGAAAACAATGAACAAAAACAGAACGCACACAAAATAAACCAAAAATGAAAAACTTACTTTGTGCTTTAGGAGAATTTAACTTTAATCAAAGTTATTAATAATTAAAAAAATATATTATTTTTAAGCATCTAAAGAAAAATAATACAGTACCATAATGTATTTTACTTTAATAAAACTTACTCGTTATTTAAATGTCCAAATTTTATTAGTTTCAGCAATAATCGTTTAAGTACATACAAAGATGGAAATAAGAATAGAATGAACAAATAAAATAAGTTTTTCCTTCAGAGTGTTTAAGGAGCTGCCAAGCCAAATTTAATTTAGTTAATTTTGAGTTTTTTGTTGTAATTCTTTAACAAATTAAGAGAGAAAGAGAGATCATGGCTTTATGATTGGCTAATATTCTTAACTGTATTTTAAATTTTTATTCGCGCTTTTTCCTAATATTAATGTTTAGTTTTTTCGGCGATGTAAATAAAACAAATTATTTAATCCTTATTTTGTCGATATGGTTCGTCGACTTCTTCAGGAGATGATTTTTATTAAATTCTGTTGAAAAAGTTTTTCTTTAATATATAAATCTATACATTTTGAAAAAATATAAATGTTTGTAATGTAAGACAGAGTTTAAGTTACGATTATAATTTTACATCACTATATATTTATTTTTTATTACAAATATTTATATAAAGTTGGCCAACACGCACAAAAATTAATATAATAAATAAATAAACAATAAAGAAATAAATATATTAATAAATAAATAAATAAATAAATAAAGTCGAATAAAATCACAGAATTGAACTAAAAACTATATCACAGAAAGAACTTTTATTTCTGTTTATTGTAACTGAATACTGAAGTTTTGTCTGACCTTGTCTTCTTTTGTGCTTAAAGCTTTTGATAAACGTTGTTGTATCCTTAAGCTCTTTAATGTGTCTCTTTTTAGCGGATTTTTTTTGTCTAAAGTTTTGAAATCTGCCTCATGTTCCGCCAATCTTGTAGCTAGCATTCTTTTTGCTGTTCCAACATAAACCTTATTGCAGCTTTCTTTTTCATTGCCGGCGCATGTTAGTACGTATACAACATTATCTTTTTTTAATTTGTCGAGTTTTGTCTCTTTGCCTGTTTTTTTTGATGTGTGTGCTGTTGTTACGTTTTGATTATTGATTTAAAAAATAAAAAATGGCATAGCAGTACACAAATTGCCAGGGTATCCCACGAATGGGTGCTTCCTTTAGGAACTACCAAGCGACCTATACTTTCGTATAGAAAATGGAATTCCAAAGATCCACTCCCAGAGTTTTTATGATCTCCACCAGTATTGTTAAAAACGTTTGTACGCGGTAATAGACAATTCCACAAAAACCGTAGCGCGACACAGTTAGTCGAGGTAGATCATTAACACGTGCGAGAGTGAGACGCAAAACTCTCGAAGGCCAATAAACTAACAGTGGCCTGATTGCACTTAAAAAATAATTGCCAACGACGCGTGTTATTTACTCGCCCAGAGCTGCTTTACGACTGACGATCGTTACGTTTTCGTTGTTAATCATATGTTTTAATAGCGGTATTCACACCGAACTTGTTAATTTGTTATTCGGTAGTTTGTTAAAGTTACCAACTGTGAACGACCCCCTTTTTAAAACTTTGTTAGTCTGGTAACTTTCGTAGTAAAACATACTTAATTAACATACTTACTCTCAATGTACACGAAAATTGCCAAAACACAAAATTATCAATATCAACACAATATTTTATCACGGGTGCCGTGTCGTTAATTTGTTAAATGTTAACCTGGTAGCGCATTAAATATACAAAAACAAAATGCGTGTAAAAAAGTAACGATTAACGACTAACAATGTTTTGTTTTCTGTTAGTCTGGGGATAAATGGTACACTATAAGCAATTTTTTGTTCCTCTCTTGATTCGGTACTATTTAAAATTTGTTCTGTTAATTATGTAGTTTGTGATGTAAATTGGATAATTCATTTCTAAATTTGTTGTCACTTACGTACATATATAAATTACTTTCTTTACCTTATTGGTTGCATCGTTGATCTTAATTTTTATGGGTTGCGTTGAATTGTTATTTATAATTCGTCCTGATGCTGTCGGTTTCATATAACAATCTGTGATGATTTTGTTTTCATTGCTGACGACAAGCATGCCTTAGTAAGGTATTTTTTGTTCTGATTTTTTCGATCGTAAATTGTAATTTATTGTGATGTGTTGGGTGTCTATAATATTACATTTTCGTCTTCTTTATGAATAATTGCATAATCGATATGAATTTAATATGTATGTATGTATGTATGTATGTATGTATGTATGTATGTATGTATGTATGTATGTATGTATGTATGTATGTATATATCTCTCTTCCAGTTTGTTCATCGTCAAGTCGTATATCTAAAACTATGCATATCTGCAACCTTTGGGGATAGTGGATTTCCCGTTGGCATACCATATGTTTGATGGTAAAATTTTTCATACGCGTGGCTTTGGTATATTTGTATGATCTTTCAGAATTTCCCATTTGTCAAGTATATTATTTACAGCTAGGTGTGTTAGTATATTTGTAAAAACTGATACCACGGCGAATAAAACTATAATGTTGTCACAGAATCCAATGTCGGAATCTGAAAATACGACAAAAAATATTTTTGTGTAATGAATTTCAATGTTATCGGTTTTCTGTTAAAAACAGATAGTAATTCTAGATTGAACACAAAATCCATGAAATTGAAATTCATCATACAAATTATTTTTTTGTCGCCTTTTCATATCCAATTCCGACAACATTGGTTTCTGTTAAAACCCTGATTAGATTTAATACTGTGCCGAGATGTTTGGTAAATGGTAGTAAGGAACCGTTATGGAAGACGAAATTTGCCTTAAAGGAATGTTTTCCTTGTGTATTTTTGGCAGGCCATATAATACGGGTGCTGTGGCCGTTTGGGAAGTCATAACCGATTTTTAGTATTTCGTTATATTATTGTTTTTGTAAGGTTATTCCACAATATTGTTAATTTTCTGCAATTTTGTTGTCTGGTCCATGATAATTATTTTTTATGTGTTTCTGTCCTACAGTAAAGCTTTAATTTTTGATTTATAGTCCTTCCTATACATAGCTATCGTTTTGTTGCCTTTGTCTGCTGAAGTTATCATCAGTGTAGATTTATGTTGATTGATCAATCGTTTCGTGGTTTCGTATATGCCTAAAATAAATTTCTCCCTCGGATTGTTTCTCAGGTTTTCCTTTTAGTATGTAATTCTATTCGCTGTCCTAGAGGTCGTTCGTCTTTCTCAGTTTCATCTTTTATTGACTGAACCCACTGTGTCATATCGGTTATGAGAAAAATTGATAAAAAGTTTGATTTCGCCACAGGTAATGCAAATTTGCATCCTAATGAAAGTAGCTATTTTGTTCCATTTCAAACTGTATGTCCGTGAAATTGATGTACCAGTCTTCGTTATATGTGACATTAAATTCCTTAAATCTAGCCTTAAGTAGTTTTCTTAAATTTGTATTGTAGTTAATTCTACAATAAACAGTTTTTAATAAAATTTTGGCGCATGAAATAAGCGTGAGGTGGAATAAAGCATATGATACTAAGTTAAAAATTTTGGATTCGGCAGATAATTCAAAAATTTCATGGTAGCTGAAATTAAAGATCGTTCAAATGGGGAACTTACATCAGCTGCAATTATTAATGAACTTGTTTTCCACGAAGATGTACTGCCTTTAGAATTAGATTGCCTACAGACAATCACAAAAAGCTGTTTCCAGATGAAGTTTTAGTTCTGATGATCGATTGCAATTTATTTAGCTCTAGTTACTTTATGCTAGTTTAAATTGTGCAGGCTGACAGTGTTTATTGAACTGGCACACTTGGGTCATAATTGGTCCCTCTGTGTTGTCTCCAAAATAGGATGTCCTTCCGACGCCTCTCCATTTGGTTGAGTACTAAAACATACTGAAGCCCGGATAAACGAGCTAAGACCACGGAAAGTTAAAGCAGCATTTTTATTGGGCTGGATGTCAGCAAGCTATAGCTGAGTGAATAGCGAACCCCACACAATGCAGCCAAAGGTCCGGTAAGAAGAAGTCGGTGCAGCAATACGATTCGGGAGCGCCATTCCAGCGAATAGCAATGGATGTATCAAGTAATTTCGCTATCAGCAACGCCGGGAATCGTTGTTATTGTGGTTATGAACTACTTCATGATTATTTGACATACCAAGCCGGGAAACATGACCAATAGTGGATGCATTCGTAAACAACTGGGTTTGCGCTTTGGTGTTCCAATAAAATTACGAATTCCATCACAGAGCTTCTTTCTAGTTAACACAAACCTGCGGCAAGCACCAACCATTAACCCCAAAGTGGTCAGAACGAAGTCCACCGACAGACAGTGCACTGAAAGAAGATGTGACGAGCATCAGCTCTGAAACCTGTATGGAGAATCATATACGGGGACCGCAGATTGCGTGGCACCAGCTGTTATGTAACCGGTCCGTCCTCGAAATCCCTTCCCTAAGGAGTATCGCTGCTGATGCCGACCTTTTTCGAAGTGAATTCTTTTCTACAGCTTGGAACCGATAATTATTCCAGGTGCCGCTTTACCTGTAACCAGGCTAACATAGATCTTGAGATCTATTTCCTTAAGTTCAACGTAGGAGTACGCCCATTCCTCTGACACTAGAGCTAGGGTAGTCCCCAATACGCTTATAGGCACGTGATCAAAGGTTATGCTATGCGCAGACTAACGTAAGCAAGCTTACTCCCTTTTTTAACAAAGATACCATGATTTATCAAGGTGTAGCTCTTTCACCAAGATTTTATTTTAGTAATTTGGGGATAGCTTTGTCTTTCAGCCATCCCGAAGGATGTTATCAGATGGCATGACGAGGAGGTAAGGCATAGGCACATATCGGGCGACTGAATAGCAAGCGGATGCCGATGCACAACCGCGCCTGCCAGCTCACAAACCGCTATTGAAGGACAATGTGTCTAAGATTTGTGTGGGTGCCTACCAACATGGTTTTACTCTACAGTGCTCTCAACACCGGGTGAATACAATGCGTCCACCAGCGCCCCCAAGTGTAAAAGGCTGCTACACATGAGTACCAATTCAAAGATACGTATTTGGACAGGCCTTCCCCTTTGGTTAGGAGCGGAGTCTATCTAAAACCGGTTGCAATGCAACTCCACACCGATCCTGCGCTTTACCTTTGGGTTTAAACCACAGCTACCACGAACCGAACCGAAGTTCTTGGGGATCCTGACACCCGTGGTACCAGAAATTGAGCCTCCGGTCAGATTTCGTAGTGAAGCTAATACCAGTAGAGCCCCAAATTGCCAAGTAAGCAACGGCAACCGTGATTTCTCAGCGTTTATGTTCATATACTGCCGTTAAGCAGACTATATTTTATTTAAAAAACAAGTGAATGAAATATTATCCAATAAATCAATTAACAATAATTTAATTAAAAATATTAGCGGTCACATTTTGATAAGAAACCTGGTAGATATATGTTATCCTAATCATAAATATGCGTAAAAATTTGATTTTTAGCAAACACTCGATGAGTACACTAATCCTGCAATCGGATCTTAGACTATAAGAATATAGTGAGTAGAAAAATATGCCGTTTTTTAAAGATAAATATAAAGATTCTTGATGATCACCGAGAGGGTCTGCGAGAAACAGACCTATGAAAAAATATAGTTTACATAAATTCACAGTGTACGGAGGAGACAAAATTTTGGATTTCGAAACGGAAATGTGATTAAGCAAGGGGAATTTCTTAGAATGGAGAAGAAACTTTTTTATTGGATCCGAAGGCAACGCAATTCTTACATGCCTGTCTCTAGTGCAATTTTACAATTGTCAAAGTAACGATACTCAACGCTGCACTCAACAACAACTCTGTATTATATTTTTTAAAAACCAACCGTAGATTGGCACTCGACGATACGACGCACTGTGGCTGAAAATCGTTTTTCATTGGCCAAAAGTCAAATTTTTTTTTGTCACCGATTTTTAAAATTTTTACGCCCTTTTGCAGCTAATATATCCAGATTAAGGTAGCCAAAAAATTAGGTTAAACTATTGATAATTGTGAGCGTGGCATGCTGTCAAACTCAACGGTTTTTTGTAATTTCAGAAAAAGGTGTTTTTCTGTTGTTTTTTATCAAAAATAAATGATTACTACTTGCAAGCTATCATCGATAATGGCCTGCGGTCTTTTTTATAATGTTGGTAGGATTATAGTCTTTAGTTTTTGTAAGTGGTCAGAGCTCTAGCGTTTAATATTAAGGGCGTTACGGAATATTTATGAAACTACTATATTTTTCTCAAATTTAAACTTTAGTAGAATAGAACTTCTAGGGAACAAAGGGGAACAAGAAATGTATACCACCCGGAGAAAGGTGAATGTGTCCTCTTTACCGTTATATATACTTTTGCACCCGTGACGAGCCGTGTGTAGAACACTTTTTTCATTTTAATGAAATTACTCCAAAGTACTTGTATACAATGGTGTATATAATTTTCACTTTTTTGCCTAAAAGTTTATGTTTTTTTACTTTAGACTACGTAAAACTAAAAAAATTAAATATAATACCCGTGAAAGGGTTTAATGGCTTTGTTTTGATCAGCCAAAAATTGGTAATAAAATTATCACAAATTATCACAAAATTCTACAGTAAACATATGATCTCTTTCTAAATTTACCTGTTATCAAATGTTAGGGTCGACCAAAGTCATAAACAATTTTATAACAATAATCAGGACATTAAACCACTAAAGATAAAAAACAACCCAACAACAACAACAAATATCGGCGAGATACTGATCAGTTTTACCTGATATTAAGGTCTGGACAACATGTGCAGTTTTGTGCAATTTAAGCACTACCTGTTATGAAATTAAAGATCAATGTGTGAATAACATGTATCTCAAAATGTATAAAACTACGGATTCGATAAGGAATTACTCAGTAATAAGTTAATCCTCTAGGTGTACGGGTAAAACATAACAGACGCAAATAAAAATATTCAGAAAAATATGGAGAGCTTCAGTTATAAAGAACTGGCGGAAGAGTATTTTAGAAACAAAAACCAGGAAGATGTTCTTAGTTACGTTAAAATAAAATTAAACTTAAATTCGTGTAGCACCGAAATGGAAGAGGAATTATCTAATTTCGTCAAAGCACTAAAAAAACGCTACAAAGAAGTTCGCTACAGTAAACAAAACTTTTATATAAAAAGTGCAAACTGGTTAGAGGGCCAACTTACTGTCGCTGCAGAAACAGCAAAGCAAGATAAGGCTGGAAGACCACGCAAATCATTAATGGGCAACTGCAGCGATAGATCTAAGAGGCGGAAACTTAAAGATATTAACGATGCAATTGGTTGTACAAATATAAAAGAATCTTTCCTACATCAATTACGATCACAGAACCAATTAACAAAAGTGGATATCATTGAAAAAGTTGTTAAAGCTAGTCCAGTGAGAACAAAACGGATTCTTAACAGTATACCAACTCCGAGTGATGCAATACAGTACAACCAACCCAATTAAACCAAGTCCCGATAAAATCATTAGATGCATATGAATTTGGATTATCACCACTACATGAAAGAATACAACTTATGGAACACATACTAAAAAACAGTTATGATTTGGATTTCGGGTCTTCAAGATCAATAAGAAACAACGAAACCAACAAAGAGTTAAGAAGTTCAAAAAAGAAACATGTTCAAGATGAATATCGCAAATTTGGATTGATTATAGATCAGCCAAAACAAGGGTTAGGCAGTACAAATGATGGCAATAGCGCAAGAAGATTCTTTTCAGATCCAGAAACAGCATCTGAAATAACAGGAGTGGATTTTAACCTTATTTTCAGATTTAAAATAATCCTAGAAGTACTTGCGTGCAATGAAGAAATTGACTCTAGAAAATTTGGAGATTATGCTAAGGAAACTGCAAAAATATATACAACCAACTACCCATGGAGAAATATGTCTGCAACAGTTCACAAAATCCTTTATCATGGAGAAGATGTCATTAAATATCATTTGGTGCCACTTGGAGATCTATCAGAGGAGGCTCAGGAAAAAAGGAACAAGGATTACAGATTTTATAGAGAGCACAATACTAGAAAAATTTCAAGAAATTCAACAAATGAAGATCTATTTAATATATTATTGACAACGTCAGATCCGTTCATCTCCAGTATTCGAAATCAATGGAAAGTGGAACATCGGGATTTAGATGAAGAAGCCAAAAAACTACTAAAGAACAGAAATAGCACAGAACAAAATATGGAATATTTGCAATCAATATTTGAGTCAAATGAATAATAATTATAATTGCCTTTCATTGTTATTTAAGTACGAAAAACATAATATTAGTAAAAAATAATAATAAACAGAACCTACCATTGTTGCAAATGCTATTAAAATTTATTGCAGTTTTTATTTTTAAAATGTTTTTAAAATTATCAAATTTGACAGCAAAAAATAATAAATATTTCTGTAGTAATAGTAATATTTTTAGATAATATTATTAACGTGTTTTTTTAAGTGTAACTATTCTTTGAGTGTAAACAAATTTGCAAATTTGTCAGCAAAAAATTTTCAATTTTTCTGTAATAGCAAAATCTCCAGTTGATTTTACTATTTTTTTCAGTGTAAAATTTTTTTTAAGTGTAACATTAAAAAAATTCCATTATTACAAAAAATATTTATAATTATTATTAATTTCCAAATATTCAATTTTTTAATAAATAAAAAAATAATAAACCCATATTTCACTCTAAAAGTAAAAAAAATTCAAAAGTTCAACTTTGACCTAGAATTCCTTAAAAAGTCCTTAATCAATTTTAATGAAATTTAAACTGAGTCAAGCTGAACTAAATATCTATCCAATAAAATAAACATTACTTCAATATTTTGATCGGTTCAAAAGTTACAGAATTTTGGCCAATGAAAAACGATTTTCAGCCACTGTGCGACGCTATCTGGTTAACACGTATAAGCAATTTTCTTTTATTCATATTAAAAAAAAATACATAATTAAAAAAAAAATATATTTGAATCATTTCACACAATTTAAAGCCAAAGAGATCCATAGAAGACTGTACGGAGGAGAGTTTAATGCAAGCCGCGTATGGTTGGCCAGATTCAAAAAGATTTTATGTTTTTCAGAATATGATATGAATTGTTCCTTTTTTACATATTGTTTATTTTTTTGGAAATATTGTTAATAAAAATTATTGTAAATTAAATATGTTATTAAAAACATAATACTTTTGAATAAATCTTTTCTTTTTTGCTTACAGTTTTGGCTTAAGTAATCGTTTCAATACAGAATTTCCATCTGGCCTGGTATCAAGAGTAGCGCCTGAAGAGTTCAAAGCCACAATTGGTCGCATTAATGGAATTTTGAAAAAAACCTTACCTGTTAATGTTAAATGGCTGTTTTGTGGCTGTGTGTGCTGCTGTTGTACCCTGGGCTGTTCCTTATGGCCCGTGATATGTTTAAGTAAAAGGGTAAGGTTTTGAAATGCCACTAATAGTACTAATAGTACTACATGCATACATAACTTTACAAATTGTTTCCTTTTAGACGCAACTAACATTGGATAAATTACTAGAATGGGAAAATAGTCATTTATATCATAAGCTTGGTCTACATTGGCGCTTGCATAAACAACAATGTGATTCAAATTCGATGATGGAATATGTCATCCTTATTGAGTTTATACCGAAAACTCCTATTTATAGACCGGATTAAACTGGTAAGAGTAAAATAAGTTTTAGTTTTACATATTTCTTTTTTAATTTAGTTTATATTTTCTTTTTATTACATTGAATACTAAATAATATGATTAATGAATATATAATTAGATATACATATGTATGTAATTAAATAATATATGTAAATTAATTAAAAATAATATCGGAAAAAATGCCAAGATGTTAATAATCGTATTGGAATAAATTGAAATTATATTGTGATTCATGAACTGAGAATTAAAAAAGAAGTCTTATAATTACATATATTTTTATTAAAGTTGCTTTTAGACTAATAATCATTTGTTTAAATTTTTAATATATTTTGTTTTTAATTATACATTTTTAACAAGGCACAACAAATAATAACGGCCTTTCCCATATAAGAATCCTACAATCAACCTACTATAACTTTCTTAACTGTTTACGATTAAGGCCGGAAGACATTAATAATACTCAATACCTGTACTGCCTTGATTGATGCGTATGTCGTATTTTTACCACTTACGAATCCTTTTGAGTTTAAAAAAATATTTTTGCTTTATAGGCATTAACTTACATACAATAAGTGTTTTAACTTGTTAATTGTATTAACTATAATTTTGCCAAATAAAGGAACACTAACACGAGATACTTTACAAATGAGGGCTTATTAAAGACTGTGTAGAGTAATATAATTCATAGTATGCAATAAAGAAAAAAGGAACTAGGAACAGAGTTGCTAATAACAAGGTTGCATACATATTCGCATTGGTAATTACTCGTGCAACATATATTCTAACACTAGAGCTGCAAAACTATCGATGGTACTATCGATAGTTTGTTTTTAAGTGGACTATCGATGGTTTTTATCCGATAGCGATACTATCGAGAAAAATCAGTAAAGCCAATAAAAAGGTTCTGATGGCGGCTTTGTAATATTAAAAAGAACGACTAAAATAAATTTGAAAATAAAAAAATAAGTTTTGATTTTTTTCACTATCAGATATGGCCGTTTCAATACCAAAACCAGATTAAATAAAAATACAAATATTTTTTACTAACGGCTTTGGTACATAAATGAATTTTGCGGCGGGTAGAAGCCGACGACTACTTAATGGTATCCGCTTTCTGCTAAATTGCTTGTAAGTAGAATATAATATAGTTCATAAATTAAAAAGTTATATTAATAATTTGTATTTCCTCAGTTAAAAGAAATTTTAAGGTAAAAAATTAAAACGTCTGAAAAATTAAGGGTAGAAGAATTATATGATAACTGAAAATTATCAACTAAATTGTTACCAAAATACAAAAATATGAATCTGAAAATAAATCAAGATATAAATGTTTAGTAGCTTGTCTTTATTCAATCGCAAAAACAATGTGTCTGGAAATAGCTCGACTTAAAGTTAGGTTAGTTTACATAGTTGTATATATTTGTATGATTGCATCAGAGTTGGAGTTTCTAGAGTTGCCGGACTAACTATATATTACTATAATCTCGGCCGACCTGACCATACAATCGACCCCGATTGTTATATATTCTCTAGAAATTCCCCCTCTAAATACTCATAATCTTCGTACTCTGAAGTGTTGCCTTCAGGGTCACCCAAAACATTGTAGTCCTTATGTTCCAACCATTTTTTCAAACGAGTTGAATCTACTATGCCTTTATATGGCATTTGTGTTATTTGGCAATTTTCAACGTCGGAAATCTCGTACCGATCATTACCCAATTGTTTTTTAACTATATATGGCCCGCGGTATTTTGGCATTAATTTTTTATTCATACCTGGAGTATTGTCGATGTTCTTCAATACTACTAAGTCTCCTATTTCAAATGTCTTAGCTGGTACATGGTGTTGATTAAAATACTTCAAGTTATTTTCTTGTGCCCTTTGTATGTTTTTTGCAGCTTGCTGCCTAATTTCGTTTATATTACTTTCTTCGTTTGAATATTTTTCTATTATGTGTTCTGTAAACTCGTCAATTATATCGCCCCTCTGTTCTACCCCAAACAACATTTCACTTGGTGAGTGTCCTGTAGACCGTTGAATTGTATTATTTATTGCAAGTTCTATCCTAGTTAATTTTTCTACCCAGTCTGCGTGTTCAATTGGTTCTGTTATCTTTGCTAACATAGCCCTCAAGTCTCTGTTCGTCCTTTCGACTTGCCCGTTCGACTGAGGAGATGCTACTGATATTTTCACATGTAAAATGTTCCTTTCAGCAAGAAATGAACTAAATTCATTAGACGTAAAGCATGTTCCCCGATCACTTATTATTCGCCGCGGCCTACTATAATACTCAAAATATTTCTTTAATGCACAACATGCCTCTTTTGTTCCCGGTGTGTTTACTGCGTATAGTTTAGTAAATTTAGTAAAGGCGTCCACTACTACTAGAATGTGTTTTCTTTTTGATTTTACCGAAGGCAAAGGTCCGAAGTGGTCGATATGTAATGTATCGAAAGGCACTGGTTTTTTATTTATATTAAATAAATTTCTTTCATTTTTTCTTTGCGGTGCGGAATAAAATATACATTTAAGACAATTCCTTATAAATTTATTTGTCTTTTCTTTCATTCCTGGAAACCAGTAACACTTTTTTATTTTGTTTAAGCACTTTTCAATCCCCACATAGCCATATCCCTCGTGTATTATTCTTATAACATTTTCTTCTAGTTCAGCTGGCACATACAATTGTTGTTGCCCATCATTTCCTATCCTAAAAACCAAGCCATTTTCCAATAAATATCCATCCAAATCCCCGACTTCGAGTTTATCCCTAATAGTCCGTATATTTGTATCCCTAGACTGTGTTGCTTGTATGTTCAGATCGATATCACTATCGTCGATCATAGCTGCGACAGGTGCACGGCTTAAAGCGTCCACGTGAGACATTAACTCGCCCTTCCGATGTCTAATATTGTAATCATAGTTTTCTAACTCCAAAGTCCACCTAGCTATTCTCGGATTAATAATTTTTTGCTCAGTGTTAACGTCAGGGAATTGCAATCGGTCACGATGGTAAAAGGAATTCCCTCCAAGTACACTCTAAAACGTTTCAACGCATAAATAATAGCAAGCGTTTCTAATTCAAAACTATGATACTTCGCTTCGGGCGATGACGTACATTTTGAGTAGTACGCTATTGGATGAAATTTGTTATCTTTCTGTTTTTGCAAAAGTACTGATCCATATCCTTTCGTACTCGCGTCAGTATGTAACTCCGTCTCGTATTGTGGATTATATACCGCTAAGACTGGGCCGCTTATCAATTTATTCCTCAATGTTAAAAAAGCTTCTTCACATTCATTTGTCCATATAAAATCTTTACTCTTCTTTAATTCTGTCAATGGCTTTGCAATTCTCGAGAAATCATACACAAATCTTCGGAAAAGCGCGAAAAGACCTAAACAGCGTTCCAGGCTACCATGATCTATTGGAACTGGATATTCTTTGATAGTTTTAATATGATCGTCATTCGGTCTTATGCCACTTTCATTCACCCTATATCCTAAATAATCGATTTCCCTATATGCAAATTTGCACTTTTCAAAATTTAATTTTAATCCGTTGCTTCTTAACACCCTTAATACATTTGCCATAATATCGAAGTGTTCTTCGATTGTTTCAGTTGCTATGCTTATATCGTCCAAATATACCACTATTTTGCCTGTGTCAATAAACTCTCTCAGGACATTATTTATAAATCGTTGAAACACTGCTCCTGCATTTTTAAGCCCAAATGGCATGTAACAATATTCAAATTGGCCTAACGGAGTCACAAATGCTGTATATTTAATTGAGTCCTTGTGCATTTGGATTTGGTGAAAACTATTTCTTAGATCTAACGTCGAAAAATACTTCTTGTTCCCTAAATAGTCTAAACAATCCTCAACAATTGGCATAGGGTAATTGTCTTTCAAAGTAATTCTGTTTAGTGACCTATAGTCGACGCACATTCTTAAGTCGCCGTTTTTCTTTTTTACTAACACTATCGGGGAAGCATACGGTGACTCGCTCGGCCGAATTATTCCGGCCTCTAAGAGTTCATCTAGTTTTGTTTTAACCTCATTTCGTTCTCGGAATGAGAGGCGTCTGGGTCCACTGTATATTGGCACATCACTCGACAGTCTAATTTTCATGCAGTAGTCTGTCAGTATTGGGCTGTCACCTGTGCTTTCTAAATAATTATCCTTTATAATTGACTTAAGCTTAAGAATGTCTCTATTCTCCATTCTAGAGTCTATGTTAAGATTGTTCACATCATCAACTGCATATATAACACTTCGTAGTTCACTACACTCTTTTATTTCCTGTAGAATTTCTAACTCTTGATACTCGGCCTTAGAATCAAAAACAATTGTTTCATTATTTATCATACCAGTGTTTATTCCCGTGTATTCACGTTTACTAATATTGCAACCATTTTCTTCCCCGGTGGAATTATTTTTTGTATTTTGGGCAACCCTGTACAAGTTAAATGACATAAGCGCACTGACGTATTGTTTATTAATATTTTTACTTTTATTTAAATTCAGTCTCAGTAATTCATCTTTTTTGTATTTATATTTTACTCTACATAAATGTAAATTAAGCTTCGATAAAACATCGCGCCCAATTAGTATCGGCACTAGTGCTTCGTTATCCGGTAGTATAAAAAATTTGTGATTTATTTTCATATTTTTAAAAATAAGTTCACATCGGACTTGCCCGCACATATTAATATTATTATTTCCTACTCTATAGGTTGTAGCAGTTTTGCTGTCCTCAACGCGAACGGGCACTAGCGACTTCTTAAGGCAACTAATGGGGCTACCGGTATCGAAAAGGGAAAAAATATCATTTACCTCAATGCGCTTATCTTGGTCATTGAAGGCAACACTTACCTTTTGATACGCGTCTACTGTGTCGTATACGCCACCGTTTACTGCAGCAATTCCTCTCTTCTTCGGGCAATCTTTGTGGTAGTGGCCAACTTCGGCGCAGTTGAAACAGCTATTCAGCGGGCGTCTTGGTTTTGAGCACTTGCTTTGGAAGTGTCCAAACTGTGAACAATTATAACATCTAACTTCGTCCAGTGCCTTCACTGCACTTTGGCCGCTTGTAGCCACCGCGTTTGTCCTATTAACAACACTTAACTTGTCTTGACGTTTCTGCTCATACCCATCAAAGCGCTCGATCAACTCCCCAATTGTCTTAGCCCCGTACAGGCGGCTAATGTTGTTTGTTGAGTCTGGGATTCCGTCGATTACAAATTCGACTAACTCTTTTTCGTCGATGTCCACCTTTGCCGCTATAGTCTGCATTGATATCAAGTAACTTAGGCACGTTTCCGTTGGTTTTAACGTGCGAGCCTGCAATTGCCTATACACCTCTTGCCGCGTTACAGTGCGTTTGAAAGTCGCAATCAAACTTGCTTTCAAATCTTGAAAATTTTTTAACCCTAAGTTGTTGATATGCTGTTTGGCGGTACCGACTAGGCGGCGACGAATGGCTACGCATTTTTCTTTGTCAGTGTAGCCGCACATATTGGTGTAGTCTTCGAATTGCAATATCCACTTGTGGATATCATACTGCTCGTCCCCACTAAACGTCGGTACCGCAGCATCCAACTCCGCCAAGTCAACACGACGTACATAGGCAACGGGGCTTAGGGACTCTTCTAGTGTTCGTATTTGTTGCCGGAGTTTGAGCATTTCTAGTCGCATCTGTAACTTTCGTATTTCTTCGGCTTCTGCGGTGTTTTTAGAGGGTAAATCGGCACTTCTCTCCATGTGAGCACTAGACAAATTAATTGCAGCGACATTTGAAGCGAGAAAATTTTGTGTTTCAGCAGTTGACGATTCCATCATTATATCATTCTCATTCATCAGTTCAGCAGCTGCCTCAATAGCAGCGGTCACTCTAATACCAGATGCACTGGCATTGTCAGCAGGCGTATGGACGGCTGGAGTCAGTACGGCAGGCGTTTGGACCGCGGGCATCTGGACCGCAGGCATCTGGACCGCAGGCATCTGAACGGCGCGCATTTGGATGGCGGGCCCCTGGACAGAAGCCGTCTCGTAAGCACGCATTTCATCGGCAGGCGTCTGACCTGCAGGCATCTCGTCGGCCAGCTTTATACTCATTTGTTCATGGACGCTACTTGCTTCGGTCGCATCCACGGTGGTCATATTACCAGCTGGTAAATTATCATCACCGGCATTTGTGGCCATTTCCTCGTGACGCTTTTGATTGGCCATATATAAAACTTTTAACTGGCTCAGAGTTGCCGATTCTGGGAAATCTATCCCGGCGGTTGTTAAATATTCGATGAGTGTTTGACGGCTTGGAAGTAAGTCCATTCTAAATTGTTATTCGAGTAACTTCTTTTTATAAAATAAGTGTTACCCCACACCTGATGTTTAGTAGCTTGTCTTTATTCAATCGCAAAAACAATGTGTCTGGAAATAGCTCGACTTAAAGTTAGGTTAGTTTACATAGTTGTATATATTTGTATGATTGCATCATACATTCATTACTTACATAATCTGGTCTAGGATATGCGAAATTAATAGCTAGGTAAATTACCTGCAAAACGATTTTTATTTAATTTTTTTTGAATATTCGATTTCGTTTTTGAATTTTTTGAAGATTTTGAATTTTAATGTTAGGAATCCATATTATTTCGTGGTGCCATTATTTTGAAAACAACTGTATTTAATCAAATATGATGTCTTACGCCAACTTACATAGCGTCTATACTAGCCATTTTTTTGTTATGACAAAAGTCAAAGTTGATATAAAAAATTAAACTGCTTTTGTCAGCTCATTTTTGTATATGAAGTTTGACATTCGGTATGACAAAAAATTGTCTCGTCTAGACGCTATGTTAAGGCCGGTTAACTACAAAAGCTTGACAATTAATAACGTATCTATATATAACATGATTTTCTAAATGATAAAAAAATATTGTATAAATATTGTAGCTAAGTCCTCGTCCAAACTTGCAATTTTTGTTGCAGCAATTCTTGAATATATGGGAGAGTGTTGAAATAGAAATATATATGTACATTTTGTATTCCTCTCTTGCTCTTTCTCATTAAAAAATAAAAAGTTGCTGCAACAAAAATTGCAAGTCTGGACCGGTACTAACAAACGGTAAATTAGTGACAATATAAAAATTTCTTTTGCTTTTTATTTATTTTTAATTTTTGTAGAATTGTATACGTTTTGTTTATTTTTTCGTTTTTTTATGGTTATTTGTAATAAAACTTAAGTTTCTAAAAAAATCAACTTTTTTACTTTAAAGATGAAATAATTTTAAATTTTATTTACATAAATTTTTTGCAATAGACAATATTGCGAAAATTCGAGACTATCTATAGTATCGTCAAAAACTATCGAATGGCGCCACTATCGATAGTTTTGCAGCTCTATCTAACACTCCTTCTCAATGCGACTATTTATTTTTAAAACATCAATATAAATTAAGCAAAGTGCCTTTACAAATTTTTTCATGTTTAAATTTGTACAAATTTTTAGTAAATATATCAGCTATCATCTGGTCAGTAGCTACATATTCCAATTCAATAATCCTGATACAAACCAACTCTCTGACAAAATGATATATAACATCTACATATATGATTACTAAGACAGTGATATACAGGATTCTTAGCTAGTTGTTGTGCGCCTTGCTTGTCTCCATAAACTACGATGTGAAGTTGTTCGTCCATGATACCAATTTCACCTAGTAAACTTTTTAAATATGCTGCTTTTTTAGCTACAGTTGTTTTGGAAGTGTACTCAGCCTCCGTGCTGGTTAAAGCTACACAATTTTGCCTTTTTGAGGACCATGAAAAAGCACATACACTAAGTAGAAACGCATAGCCCGAGTATGACTTACGATCCAACGCATTGCTGCCCCAGTCAGCATCTACGTAGCCTTCTGCCATTCTACGCGTACACTTGTATACCAACTTCAAATTTATTGTACTAGACAGATAACGCAATATATGTATGTTTTATACCCATTTCATGCTCTCTATGAGGGTTGGTGTTACTTCAGAAGAAGTGGAATAAACTTTTAAACATTTTTCATCTTCAAAAGCAATCTGGAAACCAGCATCCAAAGGTGTTGAAGCGGTATGACATTTTTCCATATTGTGTTGTTGTAATAACTCTTTTATATAATTGGACTGACATACAGTCATAGTACCAAGTTCGCCATCTCTTTCTATTTGCATGCCATGAGATAAATTGAGTTATCCCTCGTCTAAGCAATCAAAGCTCTCACAAATATACGCCTTAATATTCATCATTATTTCTTTGTTCTGACAATTGTTCCGATAATTAAGTCATCGACGTAAACAGCTACTAAGCATAAATTTCCTTCAAGCGTCATTATGAAAATTGTGACGACAAAATCAGAGTCGTTTCAATACAATAACGCCGTAGCAATTTCTTATAGAATGCCAAATATTAGCAAATACATCGATAAATAACGATTACGATAACTGGAATAATAATTGAAAACCGTTGTAAATACAGTCGAACTTCTATAACTCGAATCACCATTATCCCAAAAGAAACTTCGACTTATAGAGACTTCGTTCGAGTTACATAATTTTTTGTCAAAATAGAATAAATGGTTTTTGTATTATGTATTTTTATATAAAATAGCCTCTAATGGATAACTACACATTTAAGTATATAAACGTACAAGTATATGTACTTATATAATTAAAAAAAATTACAGTTACGTCAAATATTCTGAAATGAGTTACTGAAAATGTTCTTTTTTATGTTATTTTTAGTGAAAAATAACTCCAGTGTGCTGAAAGCTTTGTAGTGCTCATCAGTTGTTGTGTCATTTGTCTGTAAATATATAATAATTTCGTGTTCGGAAAAAACTTTCTACATCATTTCTTGTTGGCTTTTGAGAAGTTTCTTCTGCCGAACTTTCGACTTCAATTTCCGTTCCCCTTAAGATTGGACCCTCTGATTCAAGGATAGCAATTATGCTCAACAATATCATCATGCTAGTTGTACAGAGCTCATTATCCACCTAAATATAATCCTTAAGAGTAACATTGGAAGATATTTTGTTTGCTTTTAACCAAGCTTCGTAATCAGCTTAAATTTCAACATTTGTCAACATCTATGAATTTTGGGGTCTTTAAATTGTTTACTACATAAACGAAATACAGATTCAAACAAGTTGATAATATTTTTCTTTAATCGATAAGAATTTTAAAACACGTTTAGTTGCCATAATAAAAAAACAATTTCAACATTTATCATATAGCGCGAATTAGAACTGATACTTACACAAACAAAAAAAAAACAAATTTGTAATTCCCCGAAAAAAATAAACAAAAATAGCAAGCGAAATATACAAACCAGCTCAAGCAACAAAAGAGAGTAAAACAAACAAACCATAACTGAAAAACAAAATCATCAAACCATTTACACAAGCAAAATTCTTCGAGTTATAGAGTTCATGTGTATGTTTTTTGTTCGAGTTATGGATAGAAAATTGTATGCGATAGCCTACAACTATAATAATACATTTTTGTTAATACAAGCAAGTTCACATAGTAAAAATGTTATTGTATTTAGGTATATGGTCTATATATTATTTTTCATGTTCATATTTGAACATTCTGCCGCCCAGGAGGTGCGGCAGGAACTGTAAAATCTATTTGGATTCTTCTTTTTTTCTTACAACAATTTAATTTAATGAAAATTGTTAACATAATTATAAGCATTACTAGTATAATAATAAGTGATTGTATGGAAACTCAATCTTTTAAGTTCTATTTGTATTAAGTGAAGTTTGTCCAGCTGTATGTACAGGTCATCAAGTTGTGTAGAATTTAAAATATGAACTTCCATAGGTTTAGTGTGCCAAGAAGTAAGCTCACTCATATTTTTATTCCAAATGATGCCTTTGGGCAGTAAATCAACGTTTGAATCAAATTGTTTGGATGCGTCCAAGAATTTTTGTGAGAAACTCGCAGTGCATCCCGATTTTAGCTTTAAAATGCCTTGGGGTGGCAGAGCTAACCTGCACATATAACCTTTGCCACTATTTATCTCTACGTGCATATTTTCAGACAGTATAAAGCCTACGGTTTTCTTTAAGAAGTTTATGCCAAATGTTCTTAGTCTCTATTAGCCCTTCTGGAGACCTTTTGAGGCTGACATTTCTCATCCCTTATTTGTGGCGGGTATCCATGCCCAGTTTTTATTGCACGAGTATTTAAAGTATGTTTGCACCCGTTTAAGTCTGGCTGAGGTATCATTGAATAGACACTATTTTCATCATTGTACATATGTATATTATGTAGTCCGCTTCAATTATTGGTATGATCGTCGCATTTCCTTTACTTAGAGGTATAATATATCTGACGATTCAGAATCAAATAGGGGAATTTCGGATTTAATTATCAATCATCCATCCAATATAACACCTTTAGTTTTTGTATTTTGTGTAAATCTTGTAATTGAGCGTGTTTCAGAAGCTTTGGGTTGATATGACTATGATTAATATCAATCAGTAAATTAATGATAGTTATTTGTGTATTTTCGCAATCATCATATAAATCTGTGTTACAAATATTTGGAATGCTGACGTTAATCATTCAGTTAATGGCGTTTTCGATACATCAGCATGAAGTTGTTGTAACTGCTATGACATCATTAGAAAGTTATCGTTAACCTCGTCTTTAGTTTTCCTGACTATATTTACGGTGGAATTTATTATAGATGTTTGTTGTTTGGTTAGTAGCACTAAATCTTCTTGGTTATCCAGGAGATTCCTCATAATTTTCTCCATCTGTTTTCTAACATCGGCATTTATCATTCCGTAAAGAATATGGTAGAGAGATCCAACAAACTCAAATGGTGCTCTTTTTGTTCTTTTGGGGCTGATTAACAAATCATTATTCCGCTGTAGAGTATTTTATTTTTGCTTCAACGCATTGGTAATTTGTTTACATACATCTTCATGATAGTCCAATGCAGGACATGTCTTCTGCAATTCTCTTAATGAAGTTTGAATTCACCTAACCTCCTCGAAATATGGATTTAAATCGTAATATACAACAAAATTCCATTCGAAGTTCATCATATCTAGTTTTCCAATATTATCGAAATAAATTGCTGTTTAGTTGTCAATAGCAGATACCGTGGCTCCATTGGTTCTGTATAGCTTTTGGGTTGCCATTCGCACCTGTCCCATTATCATCATCAATATTAAAAGCAACAAATATTTCTTTGATGAAACGTTCTCATTTTTAATAATATTTGGTGCTGATGATCTTGACATATTAGTTTTATACTTTTCGTTTTGCACAGAATCGTAAATATTCGACGTCATTGCAGGGCAAAGTTTTTGAATTGGACGCTTGACGCTCCCATACTGTAACTACCCACACCTTACAATCTTCGCCCTTGTGAACTTCTAATATTCTTCCCAGGGGCCATTTACAGGGATGAGTCAGCTCATTTTTTATTAGCACCATCTGATCTTTTTTAAGCTTTCTTGTGCGTGCTTCCACTCTTCTTTCCATCGTTCCCGAAAATCTTGCTTCATCTTTTGAATCAGCTTCCATTTGTTGAGAGAGGATATAGTTGATTTGGATATTGGTTCAGCGATATCAATTATCGGATGCCCAATTAGAAAATGACCTGGAGTTAACGCGTTTTCTTCTTCTGGACTACTACCTAGGGCACATAATGGTCTTGAATTCAGAACTGCTTCAATTTGTACTGACAGTGTACTCATTTCTTCGTACGTTAATTTTATATCACCGACTACGCTGTATAAGTGATGTTTCATAGATTTAACTCCAACTTCCCAGATTCCTCTAAAGTAAGGAGCTGCCGGGGGAATAATATTCCATTCTATTTTATCTGCTGCTAACACCGGTGCCATTTTCCTCTTCTGCCAAAAAAAATGTTTTAATGCCACCAGGAAGCAGTCCGTAGTCATATCTGCAACTGCTTCCAAATGAATGGCTTTTGTAGTCATACAAACGAATATGGCTACGTATCCTTTAAATATTTTCTGACCTCTTCCCTTTAGGGATCAGCATAGTCGACCCCAGTAAAGGAAAATGGACTGGAGTCTATTGCACGATATGTTGGTAAGTTACCCATTATCTGATTGCTTGTACGCTTGGTTGTATGGTGCACATCTGGGGCAATATCTTGTAAGACTGAAACTAAAACAATCTTTACTTGTTGAATGTTTGTAAGACCCTGCCATTTTATTCATATTTCTTCTTATATATAATATTAACTTACTAGAAATACAGTCGTTCTTGATTAAAACAAAAAAACAGTAGGTATTTCTAGATTTACTACATTATTGTTTACTTTACTTCAGTTTCGAGGACAAAGAAAATCATAAGATAATGTTAAGATGCTCATGTGTTTATTTTATGTCTGGAAAATTACTGATAAACACATGCACATCTAACAAGGTAAATATGTTAATTTAGGTCTGGCGACTTATTTTAATTAATAATAATTAATTAATTAAATATGTTTGTTTAGGCCTAAAATATTTTCCTTTATATAATTTGAATGAAATTCTTAAATCGTGAAATGAAAATTTATGGCTTGAGTTAAAATCTGATTTTACCCATTTCTTCTTAATTTAAGAAATTATTTTTGGATAAATTTATTATTTTATTAAGAGAGTACTTTTTATTTGAAACAATTTATTCATCAGACTAGTAGAACGGATCAGTACCGATTTCGAGGTCGATTTTGCCACTTTTGGCATTCCAACAAGTGTTGCCATATAAAAATTCATAAACTTATGTTTTATGTTTAGTTTAAATACCAAAAATTCAACTGTATGAATACTTAGGCCCTCCAGAATTATCATTTCAAATTATTAATTAATTCCTTCTAGTAATGTACCATACTTCGGATTATAGTTTCTGTATATTCAAATAAATAATATGTGAAGAATCAATTTTGCTGAATTGTCATGAATATGGTGTTTTTCTGGGAATTTTTATCTAAAAACGGGACTTATGTATAATTTCCCCCTTTTTTCTTTTCGACGTACAATATATTACAACCGAGCTCTTCCTCCTTTGCATGTCGGCGACACTGACAGCTTTGTTTTACGGGCGCGGCTAATGCTTGCGGGCCTGGGAGATGGGTACGTGGCCGAGATGAATGGGATAATAAAGCTGTGGTATTTGGACTCTGCCTCCGTCGTCCTCTTAGAAAAATAAAAAATTGCATGAAACTTTTCTTCTGCAGAAACACTGCCCCAAAGCCCATTGAACTGGCATCACAATGAAGCTCAGTAACTTTGGGTCGTATAATGCAAGCACAGGCGACTCCATCAGCTTCTTAAGTAGTTCAAGAGCACTCAATTCGTTTTCCCCCAAAAAAATTTCTTATCTTTCCTCGTCAGATCATATAAAGGTTTTGCCAGCATTGAGAAGTCCTTTACAAAGCGTCGAAAATAGGAACAAAGACCTAAAAAACTATGTACTGCGTGTTGTTTATCCGGAACTGGGAAGTCACGTATAGCATTTAACCCCCTATTATCAGCCCTTATACCACTGCCATCGATCGTATATCCTAAGTATCTAACCGAGATCTGAAAAAATTCGCACTTATCATCCCTCTATTCTAAATTATTCTCAACCAATCGTGTGAAGACTTTCTTCAAAATCTGCAGATGCTACTCAATATTATCCGTTGCCACCATAATATCGTCCAAATAAATTATTACCCTGTCATTCATAACCATATCCGCGAAACCCCTATTCACAAATCTCTGAAAAACGGACGGTGCATTCTTCAGCCCAAATGGCATTCTCAAAAACTCATAGTGTCCCAAAGGTGTCACGAAAGATGTAAGCCTAACAGAAACATAAAAAAACCCATTTTTCAAATCTAATTTCGTAAAAAATTTCTTTTCGGAAAGCCTATCCAGAAGATCATCAATTAAAGGAATCGGATAATTAACCTTCGCTGTCACCTTATTCAAAACACGATAATCAACACACATCCTTAATTCCCCTGTTTTTTTCTGACTAGTACGACAGGTGAGAAAAATTCTGATTCACTCGGCCTAATATATCCCTTTTCCAAATATTCGTCCAATAATAAAGGGTGTCCCAACAAGAGCGCAATTTTTAAATTTTAAATAAAACACAGATATTTAAAAAAATATCGTGAAACTTTATTATATCGTAAAGTAGACAGAATGAGGTTATGTATGGAACAATATATCATGCAGATGGCCGCCGCAGCTTTGCTGGCATGCACGCGATCTTTTAATGAAATTTTCAATGACCGTTTTGCATAAATGCTGCGGTATTTCATTAATGCAGCGTCCAATTTCCTCTTTTAAGGCTTGAGTTGTCGTCGGCTTATTCGCGTAAACCATCGACTTCAAAAAACCCCAGAGAAAAAAAAATCTAATGGTGTTAAATCGCACGATCTAGGCGGCCAATTCTGATCTCCAAAACGCGAAATAACACGACAGGGAAATGACTAATGCAGCAATTGAATTGTTTCTCTGGCTGTATGACATGTGGCGCCGTCTTGTTGGAACCACATGCCCTCCACATATATTTTTTCAATTCTAGGCAAGAAAAAACTGGTTATCATTTCACGATACCGAACACCATTGACTGTTTGCGCTTGACCTGCCTCATTTTCATAAAAAAAGGGCCAATGATTCCTCCAGCCCAAAAACCACACCACACAGTGGCACGTTGAGGATGCATTTGCTTCTCGTGAATCACTCGAGGATTTTCCTCACCCCAAATGCGACAATTCTGCCTATTGACGAAGCCATCAAGATGGAAATGGGCCTCGTCACTGAAGATGATTTTATCGGCAAAATCAGCATTTTCATGTTGTCTCTCCAATACCCAATTAACGAACTCCCTTCGCTGTCCATGGTCAGCTGGCTTCAGTTCCTGAGTCAATTGAACTTTGTATTCATGAGGATGCAAATCTTTCGTCAAAATTCGCTGCAAAGTGGATTTGTAGACACCAATTTGCTGAGCTCGGTGTCGAATTGAGGTAGATGGAGTTTGAGCGACATCATCACGTACAGCTGCGACATTTTCGGTCGATCGACCTGGTCGATGGCGCGTTGTTGTCTTTACATCACTAACAGACCCAGTTTCGACAAATTTATCCATTAATCTCTTTACAGTTGACTCTTTTGGAGCATTATTGTGACCCCAAATTGATCGCAATTTGCGAACTGTGGCCGCAAAACTTTCACCATTTTGGTAAAACAATTTCACAATGAGAATGCGTTGTTCATTCGTGTAGCGCTCCATTTTTACTAACCTCGTACCTTCTACTAGCAAACAATAACAATTGTTCAAATGGCAAACAATGACACTTCGAATGTTGCCAGATTTAAAAATTGCGTTCTTGTTGGGACACCCTTTAGTTGCAATTCAGATCTTTCAGCATATGATAGCCTTCTAGGATTGTAACTAAAAGGTCTATCGTCAATTAAATTAAATTTTATCTGGCTGTACAGTGTAGAGGATGGAATCCAGATTGGAAAACGATTTAACTAGAGAGCCTCGCGTTTAAGGCTCAGATCTAGGCAGGAATGATTAAGTTCAATTTAATATTATTTTCTAGAGAGCCTCGCGATAAAGGCTCAAATCTAGCAATTTATTAGTTGAAGAATTATTCATCATCTCTCTTTGGTTTACAATTGTATCAGCTTATATACTATTAAGGTTGAGTGATTTTAACAAAAAGCACTCAACCCCTTAATTCTTACATTGCTATCTTTTACATATAAAATTATTAAGTTATACCAGGAGATCATAATATTTGAGTGATTATGATTGAGCGGTATAACTCAAGAAAAATATTGTATTGACTTACGGCTAATACTTAAAATTAATATTTAGTATGTGTGAGAAATTTGGGTGTAATTAGATCACCCTTACTGTAGTGCAATTGTTTTCCACAGCAAGAATTCAACGTGCCCAGTCATAAGTGTGTATTGTGTGTGTGGCCCACTTGAAATGCGGTGCATTAAAAGTGCGGCAACAACAACAACATTGCTTGGCATGCCTTTCATGGTATTGCCTATGCAAGTGTTTTCTACTACGGCCTGCTTGGTGACCGTCAAGTGTGAGTAAAAATATTTTGGTGATATTTGATATTCTTTTATTTATTATTTACTCGCATGGTACCGGCAATGATGCTACGCTACACTGTGTTGGTAATAGTGACTATGGGACTACGCTACAACAGCCTGGGCTTAGGGGGACGTTCGGGTCGTACATAATAATCATTGTATAATTTAAATAGTTTATCCCTGCCACAAAGATCGATTCCATCACCCACAGTCAATGTAAGCTCATCTCTTCTCAAAATTATCGCTAACCTCAACATCGGGCACAACACCCCCCTTGCCCAAACACACAATTCCCAATTTTCCTTTTCTCAAGAAATCCCTACCTAAAATACATTCAGATACTATAGACTCATCAGGGACCACCCAAAACTCCAGGTCCATAACTTTCCCATCTACAACTAAAAAGCATTTAAATTTCCCATAAACATTCAATTTCGATTTATTAATCCCAAAAAATGCAGAAGTACAAAATAAAAGTCTATCCATATTAATTCTATGCATAACACTCGACCTTCTCACAAAACTCACTGGACTACCGGAATCGGTCAGGCATTCTAAGAAAAAATTATAACTAAAACTAGAATCCATGCAAAACTTAAAATACCTTAAATATGCATTTTGATCCATAAACTGAATGGCTGCTTTTCGTTCTGGACAAACCGCTACACGGTGCTCAAGACTTCCACATCCAAAGCAGGAACCCACCTGACTTTTCGGCTTTTTACATTCATCTGCAAAGTGCCCAAAGGAGTTGCAGTTATAGCATCTGAATTTTTCGCCCTTCTCTTCGTTTGTTTGCTGAGTTTTACCTTGGAAGCGACGTTTCAACTCGATCTTGGAAAATGTCTGGAAAAGTTGGTTGCTGCTGCTGTAGCATTGCAAACTTGCCTGCACGCGAAGCTGGGTGTCTGGAATACCATCTATTAAGTGGTAAATTAGTTCGTCTTCATCGATGCCCAGTTTCCTTGACAACATTACTTTTTCACTAAAGTAATCGGAAAATGTCTCGGTGTACTTCCACCTACAGGCCTCAAAATTTCTACGCATTACTAATTTATTTTCCTTTTTGCAAAATTCTCCTTCCATTTCGCTCAAAATATCTTTCGTTGCAGCGTTTAGGAGATTTGGTTTAGTGTGAAGCCATGTTTGCGCTTTCCCTATTAGTTTGCACATTAAAAGGGTGTTAAATGTATTTTCATCAACATCATAAATAGCAGTAATATTTTTGAACTGGCTCATCCACATTTCAGGAAACTTATCACCTTCCTACTCCGGTGTCATATCTTTCAGAATGTTAAATGACACTTGAATTTTATTGGTGACCTGGGCCAAATTCTCTTGCTGATCTTGATTACAAATTACTTTTTCACCACCTATCAGTTTTATTTTCTAAATTAAACGTAATCTGAACCACTGTCTTATTTAAAATTTTTCGTTCAGTACTATTTCTCTTTATCGCCTTTTTCTTCGCTTTAAAATTTTTCTTTATTTGTTTTTGTCAAACGTTTATTTAATAAAAATTTCTTTAAAATATAAGTTTTATTCTCAGTAAAAAAAATGTTTAATATTTCGGTATACCACTTCTGAGATTGTATGCGCTTATAATAAAACACGTCTTTTCTTTTCGAGCACAAGTTTATTAATGACGCGTTTCTTACAGCGTCCCATTTGGGCATACCATTTAAGCTTATTCTCTAATTTATTATCTAGGTATATGTTACAAAAGAAGAAAAGAGACAGATATATACAATATGAATATTCTAGAGGAATTCTATATACATACATATAAATAAACCGTAAAGGCCCGTTAGCCGAGCGTTGCTGCCTGTTCTCTGAGGTCTAGAAAATAACAGATAGTAGTCAGTTGTTTTCGATAACTTTTTTGGTATTATATTGACGTGACGTCGATGTTGACAACTGGAATAAGGATGATTATTTTTGACTAAAAATGCAGACTTATGCAAGAGTTTATCTCAATATAAAAATATATAATAAATGTATAAACTAGTGGCCTAATTCACAAACGATTAATAAAGTTATATTAGGTTTAATGCACATATTAACTTTATTAATCGTTTCTGAATAAGGCCATAAGTATACTTTGTCTAATTTAAACCAATTAAACTCTACTGGGTTTTTTTTATTAAAAAACCGGGTTTTTGCCAACACTGAAGATGGTGCTCTGTTGCTGCTGAACTGCCGCCAACTTCATCTCCACGGTTTATTCAAATAGTAGAGTCTGACCGAGTATCAGCGTTTTTTCCCGTTTTCCTATGTGGCAACTCGGTTTCGTTCTGCATGTAGGGTTGTCATCGGTCATCGGATTGGCGCTACCACTGCGGTTGCGGCCAGTTTTTTTTGACAGCCGGGGGGGATCACTTTTCTGAGTGTCGAACGGTACAGAATATTGTGTTGGTCTAACTCTTTTCATTTAAAAAATGTAAAAGATTTTAAATGGAACTAGATGCAAATAGCTACCTGTTGTTAGACCTTCATATCTCGTGAAGCTTATGGTAAAACTTTCAAACTTTATCTATAAAGCTACACATATTGATTATCGTTATATTTTAAGTTTAAGCATTGTATGATTAAGTGAATCAAAGCTATGACAGGTCATAAAAACAGGGCCAATGGTTTCATGTAGTGTACACACACTGTGTGCATATGCCGGAACTTGATTTATTTTTGAAAATAAATGTAGAATTTTTATGTCTGTGCTGTACGAGTATAACGACTTTAAAATTCGGAGACGTGTAGCTGCATTTTATTAACCTTATTATCTGCATTATCGACATCCCAGCTCCCATTTGCGATATTCGCTTCGGTGATCTTGCTATTCCATCTTTGCACAAACAAAAAAGAGCAGCTTATGAATGTGCCATCTTTTACATTTTGCTTGGTTTCACAAATCATAACTAAACCTCCTGTTGCTATAGGTATAGTGGGACGACGCCATTTAGTTCTTCGTGCAAATTCCCTAACGTTTCTACAAGAAGTTTTTAAAATTTTGATAATTTCTGCATTGTTTTCATAGTGAGCACAATTTAGGGTTAAATAGTACCAGAGTCTGTGTAGAATTAGAACTACCAAATACAATATGATTCGGCTTGAATGATTCATGCTTAGTGTGTGCTTGGGAAAGTTTGTGTAACTTTGGGCGACTTCGTTAACCATCTGGAACAGACTTATAGTGGTGTTTCGTGCAAAACGCAGACGCATATTTTTCTCTCAAAATCTCCCTCATTTAGACAAACTTGGAGTACATATGTTTCTGTGCTCACGGGTTTCGAATTTTACCAATTAGGAACTGCTTATACTTAATGGCTTAACGATAACACATGTTTACTCACGTAAACTTTTAGACTGGAACTACTGGAGCAACTGGACTTTGGTTCTTATGTTACTTGGTGCGCTGCATTCAAATGTGTACTTCGTTTTTATTTTCATTGACTTCAGTTTTCGAGCCTTATGTATGTGTATTATCATATCTGGAGACCGATTTCGTTAAATAAGAAATTCGAAAGTCTGCGATCAAATTAGCTGCATAAAGCGAGATATTTTACACAAATAAAATTAAAATAGATGAACAAGCATCGATTTTATTCATACTTAACCCCTTGTCTTGACTGGCAATAAATATGTTGCAAACAGAAAGATTCTATTATAAAGAAGAAGAAACAGAAATACTTTTTAAATTTTAATCTTAAAAAGCTCATCCTGAAATAGAAATTTTGCATTTCTATGTATTTTATAAAATATTTGCTTTTTAACTTACCTTCTTAATATCTTTTAATAATTTATTTAGTATTTTTGCAAAAATTTCTTCTTGCTTTATGGCGCGTCTTATTTTTTCTTTAATTTGGAAATGTCAAACAATTTATGACGTTTTATGTTCGCAATAGTTGTCAACGAAAAACTGTTGACAATTATTGCCAAGTACGAAAAAGATGCGTCTTCACTGGACATAACATAATTTTGACATTTGCTGCAATATATGTCAAAGAATTTATTGCCAGCCAAGAGGGGGATAAGTGACAGTACTTCATTGCCAATTGAACTGCAACTGCTGGTTCTGCCCTCTGTGTCCAAAAATTGACGTCATTTCTTGGGAAAACATTTCGTACTACTTGTGCCTTTGCAGATATGGTTCCAGCTGTCGCATTCGACACATTTCCTGTGTCCAGTTTTAAGCATTTTTATATCCACATTTTCTTAAGGCATTTTTTATATATTTTTTATTTTCTCATAAATTTTTCAACCGTTTTTGACACATCTGTTTACATTTTTGATTCGAATTCGGATGCGACTACTTGATGTGCATCTGCCTTGGTCATGAAGACAGTTGAAAAAGGGTGCATGGAATAGTAAAAAAGTGGTATTATCATGACAGCATTGCCAGGTGTAAACGCTGAGTTAGAAAACAAAAACAAAATTAAACTGTTTTTTTACGATTATGTTGCTTTTATGTTGCAGTTTTATGTAAACTGTCCTTCTATGAAGACTAAACCAAAAATCAAAATGTTTCAGGGAATATCTTCTACTTCATATTTCAAACGAATTTTTGTTCAGGAATTCGGGTACTTCTCATTACATATCGCTCCTTTATTGCAACGTAATCGTATATCTAAAAACGTATTTTTAATATCGTTCTTCATTTTGTCTAAAAAATTCATACAAATATCTTTTTTACACACCTCTTGAGGGGAGAATATTTTTGTATTTTTCCATTGAGGTGTGTGTAACTTGAAAACTTTAAATTTGTTTTCTGAAGAACGAGTTTTTTTGAGATATGATTATGATATGTACATGCGCTCTAGATCAAGTGGTCCTAAAATATTTTTGTTTTTTCTGGTATTATTTTTAAATTTTACTATAATTTTATTTTTATATAATAATTTACAAGTTTCTTCTTCTCTTAATAATAGTTGTAGCAAATTTTAATTATTTAGTTTTTAACAATTGTACTATTAACTTTTACAGTATTTAATTTTTAAAGAAAAAAAATAGATTTATAAAAAAACTAATTAAAACGTTTGCTTTCAAAAAAAGAATCATAAAATAAATGAATAAAAATTAGAAATATAAAGATAAGTAAAATGAAAAACAAAATAAAAAATAATAATTGTAAATATTTGAAACGCCTCAATTGTGATTAATTTATCAAAAATGAAAAAAAGGAGCACGTTAAAGATAAAAACGAAAAATTAATACATTAAAAAAATGAAAATCAATATTATATTAATTGATAAAAACTAAACAAAAAATTGTGTAGCATACGTTATTATATGTAAAACATGTTTATTTAAAAAAATAATAACAATTATGTATAGTTAAATAAAAAATAATTTTTGCCCTTCCCCAGCCCCTTGAAATAATGATAATAAAGTGAACCTGACATTTAATGTAAACATTTTACAACAAATTTATTTTCTTTAACTTAAAATGCGAGAAGTTGAGATCCCTTTCCTCGATTAACGGTATTTTTTTTAACAAATACGGTGTTCGATGTATTCCATCGATCAAATGAATTTTATTCTTTGCGAAAAAATTTTCTCCCAAAAATTATACTGAAGCAGGCAATTTGAAAACAATGTTGCCAATGGACAATGGAGCAAATATAATCTAAATCAACTTTTGAAAATAAATTTAGATTTGTTCAGGGGTTTTTTAAAAATTAAAAAAAAAATTTAAGAATAGATGAAAAAAGAAGATGAATAAGTCCAACCTTAAATCCTTGTTAAAATGGTACTACATAGATAATTGGGGTATTCACACGTCGTCATAAAGTCATATATCTTAAAATAATAACATGAAAAATATGACTGCTGTGAACAACCCCTCATAATTTAGTGTGCTATTTTAAATTTGAGTCAGCTGATAAAATAAAAAAACAATAATAAAACGGAAAATCTTTACAATCATAAAAATTTTATATTAGAATGCCGAAAACAAGTGAAAAAACGAAAATAATAGCTAGTTTGTGCAAAAACTACACTACTGTTTAGTTATGACAAAACAAAAACACAGCATAAATAGTCTTATTATTTTAGGACTTTTTTGTTTGAAGCACAACAAAAATTTTTTTAAGACGTCATAAAATAATAAGACATTATGACAATATGAGGACACCGTGTGAATACCCCAAATATATTTAATACAAATCATCTGATTCGAACATGGTTTCTTGTTTATTTTCGAATCACGGCAAAACCAAAATGGTTGGTTTCATGAAACCAATTCAGACCAGAATAGATTTTCAATTCCGATAAATGACAATTGAGAGTTGAACTCTGCACTTTACCGGCTTAGGACGTTGCCAAAAATATTTAGAAAGCGAAACTACTGTTCGAAATACAAAGAAAGAAGGAAAGAATGACTAGACCTTGCGTTGTAAATCTTTAATGAGCAAAAACGGTGTCCGCCAAAAAAGACTAAGTGTAAGTAAAATATCATAACATTGCACTTTATTTAGCTTATAAGATTTGTAAATAAAAATTTAGCGTTAAAAAAACAAAGCTATACGAAATATTCCCCACCCTAAAGGAGAATATAGTCCAAGCCATTCGTGAAATAGGACAAGAAACCGTCAGCCCGTTTTATAAGAATGCCTCCTATTGTATAGACAAATATATTTTTCTGTCCGGACGAGGGTGATGCAGTTAAGATTTAGTTAACAAAGCCAGTTTTGCACATACTCCAGAAATCGAAACCCTTCAATGCAGGAGGCCTTTAGTGAGAGAACACTTTTTCATATAGATATACTTACATACATATGTATTCCTGTATATGCAAAAAAACTTTTAATTGTTGCAGTTGTTAATACCCAGTTTACACCATCAGACATTACCTATTTTGCATTTGACCCGAAATCTTGGCCTAAAACCATGCATTAACAACAATAATGTTTTGATATGTATGATACGGTATGATTATTCATCTGGCATGAAATGTATACGTATACACAGCTTTGTGTGCATTAGTGTTTTTTGTATTCATTTGACACTAAGTTTGTTTCTTAAGTCTTTTGTTTTTTTAAATATTTGAATCGCCTAGCGTATGTTAACCCCTAAAGTGTGCTATTGATTTCATACAGTATTGCCAGAACATATTTTTACATGTAGGAAAACACAAAATGGCGTACTTACGAGCAATCGTAGTTGACAAAAAATTATATACACAAACAAACAGACAATTCGTAGGTTTTCAAGCTATTGGATAGCTTTTATCGCTGGCTTTGAGCGCGGCGAACGAATCAAAAGGTGTAACTTGAATTAATATCAAAGAAAAAAATACTGCATAAATAAAAAATAAATAAATAAATATGATTGCATAAGTTGATAATGCGAGGTAGTAGCCGGATGCAGGATTCCCAGTTTTATTTTATACCTTATCCCCAATTTGCAAATTTTCAGTCCCCAATTTCCCCATATTAGCTAATTTCTTATCCCCAAAATCTGTAATAAGAATTTTCAAACTTTTAAATGAACAAATAACAGAAAGCTTTGTCAAATTCAGCATTTCTCAGTCACAACAGATAGATTCTTCTGGAATATTTAACATTTATTTGTAAATATTCTATAAGCAAAAGAAATCTATTTTTCTTAACAAAATTTGCAAAATATTGAATATAATCAAGTTTTTTTGTTAATTTATAAATTGGAATTCAATCAAAAGGTCGAAATAATTATAATAATCTCATCCAACATATCCTTAAAAATGAAATAATATTATGTCAATGAAAACACATGCATGGGTGTTTTTTTAAGCCCGATAGAACTTGAAATTGTAAAAAATAACACAAAAAATTAAATTGTAATCAAAATTTTTTTTTTATTCGAAAGATCAATACGTGACATTAACATTTGAAAATGATTTCGGGCATATGGGCACCGCGGCTGTTCTTGACGAAGCGCATTCTGGACGTCCAATTTTGGGCCACTTTTTCGAGCACTGCTGGCCGTATGTCACGAATAACACGAACAATGCTGGCCTCCAAGGCGTCAATTGTTGCTGGTTTATCAGCATAAACCAGTGACTTCACGTAGCCCCACAGGAAATAATCGAGAGGTATCAAATCGCACGACCTTGGAGGCCAATTGACAGGTCCATTTCTCGAAATCAACTTATCGCCAAATTTTGATTTCAATAAGTCGATGGTTGCGTTCGCCGTATGGCACGTAGCGCCATCCTGTTGAAACCACATCTCCTCCGGATCAATGTCATCCATATTTTCGAACAAAAAATCATTGATCATGGTGCGGTAACGATCTCCATTGACCGTAACGCGAGCTCCGGCCTCATTTTTGAAGAAATAAGGTCCGATGATGCCACCAGCGTGAAAACCGCACCAAACGGTGCATTTTTCTAGATGTAATGGAGTCTGTAGGGTCTCTTGTGGATTGGTCTCACTCAATATGCGGCAATTTTGCTTATTAACAAACCCGTTAAGCCAAAAATGCGCCTCATCGCTGAACACAAAAAGTTGCGCGAATCGACGACTGATTTTCAAAGTAAATTTGGATAATTTCGTAGCGTTGTTCAAGCGTGAGTCTATTCATGATGATTTGTCAGAGTATACTGAAACAAATAAAAAAAATGTTTCATCAAAATTTAATTTTTTGTGTTACTTTTTACAATTTAAAGTTCTATCTAGCTTAAAAAAACCCTTTATTTATTAATTAATATACTTAATTTAATTCATTTGTGTAATATTATCAGAATTAATTTATACTTTGAGCTCTAAATATTTACATTAAAATGTGTATTGTATATATAGTATATACGCCTTCTATATACACATATATCAATGTTTATCGTTTCAAAAACTTCGGAATCAAAAGCCAATGCGATTTTGTTGCGCATGTTGGTTGGATTAAAAAGTGTTGGCATTTGAGAAGATGGAATAAATTCGGCACAGCAAACTGAATTATTTTTAGAGTGTATATTTATTCTAATAAGTCATACTGTAGTGTGTTGCGAATTTTTTCAATGTTATCAGAAAAAGCAGAAAAATATGATTTGTTAATATGTACATGAACTTGAATACAAAAAGAAAAACTAAATAACAATATTTATAATAATATATTATCCCCAAAAATCCCCAACGAAAAATGAGCTTTTTCCCTAAAAAATCCGCTGAATTTCTATTCCCAATCACAAAAGAAATCCCCTATTTGGGGACAAATCACCAAAACTGAGAACGCTGGCCGGTTGAAACTTTACGCCAACAAAAAAACATTCTCTTCACCTCTCTCATCAACAAGCTGCCATGTTATGCCAGCACAATTATTCTCGTGTGTGAAACTCCACTGAAATTGATTTCTAAACGTTTTTAGCTTCGCCAAAGCAAAAGGAACAAACTTTTTGTAAAAAATTTGTGGTCAAGGTGACACAAGGCCCACGGAAATATTAATTTTATTTAAGATTTTGTCTTCATGGCTTTTACGCCATTTTGTTAGCCCCTTACATATTTTTAAAAAGTAGCTCAAATTACCTACTGTGCATCACTCGAATATTACAAAAATTCACCGCCATGTGATGAGCTGATATTGTTTTTTTAACCCATTATCTGCCGCTACCCTAAAACGTGGGAATTTTTTAAATCCCTTGCAGGAGGGTGTTCTTAAGACCCCAATGAAGAATATTTTTCGCAAAAATTTCCCTCCCGATATATAGTTTTATTTATATGGACTGGTCGAAAAATCGACCACTGGCCGAAAGCAGAAAAAAAAATAAAATAAAAATTTATTTTATATTTTTTAAAGAAAAAATATTGCCTTAGGCTTTATTCAAAAAAATTTATTAAAAAACTTTATGGTAAAAACAGCTTGTATGTAAATATATATTGCACTTTTTGCATGTAAAAATAGTATGTTTCTTACATAAATTGCAGCGCCGATACTTATTTTCAACGCTTCTGATAACTGAGTGTACTTTTTCATTGAGTCGGGGTTGATTGGGGATTATATCAAAATCTTCACTGCTTAGCTCACTGTCGTATTTTAGAAGTTGTGTTGTGACTTCAGAACGAAAATCAATTTGTTTTTGTCTTTTGGATTTTTGCCAACATGCAGTGCATCTTCCACGCGTTGACCATTGCGTTACCCAGCGCATTTGTCCATATTGGCCACCACCATTCTTTCCTTACAGATACGATAATTGGCCACGGCATTGTCATGAAAATCGGCACCACCCATACCATGATTATACTCCTGAATTGCTTTTGGCTGTGGAATAGTAATAGGTTTTTTTTTGCTTACGGCAATAACGTTTAACATTAGCCATTGGTTCGACTGTTGAGTTATTGGTAATTACGTTGACAACAGAATTATCATTCCAGCGCACCAACAATATTTCTTGTTGACTATCGAGCAACTGGTCAAATTCTCCGCGATTGCTTTTTTTTAGATACTTTAACGGAGCTTTCGCCGTTCGATTTTCTCGTATAGTACCCGTAGCATAAATTTTCGTTCATTCAATAGACACATAAGATGATAAGAAGAAAAGAAATTGTCAAAAAAAACTATGTGACAATCGGGATCAGGTACGTTTGCCACTAAGTCCAAAACAGTTTGAGCCCCAAGACCAATGTCCTTATCATGTGGCGTGGCTGAACCACCATATAAAATACTGTAGAATAAATATCCACTTTCAGAGCACATGCACCATGATTTAAATGCAAAACGGATTGGCTTCCCCTTAATGAACATTTTGCACGAGTGTCGCCCAAAATACGGAATCATCTGCTCATCAATTGATACAATATGACTAAAAATTCCAAACTGCATAAAATTTTTATTGAGAGCATCAACTAGTGGGCGAACTTTGGCAAATCGATCTGTTTTGCCTAAGCGGCTATTATCTGATAGATGTAAATACCTTTTAATTGTTCTGAACCGATTGCGGCTCATGGCTTGCTTTACCATTGGAACCCCCATATCGGGCTTAGTAGACCAATAATGGTCTATATGTGGTAAGGTATGATACCCCGACAAGTATAAAATTCCAATAAATCTACGTAGTTCAATAGGTGTAATACTTGCTTTAGCATTGCTCTGATTTGCATATGTATTTGAAAAATTTGTGATATCAGATATTATGGAATTATCAAAATATAAAGAAAAAATTTCAAATGGAGATTTAGAGCCTATAAAGAATATAGAAATGACTATATAAATACAAGAATCCAAAAGAGACAAAGCGGACCAATTTCTCACCAATTTGTAAAAAAATTTCTTCCCTTTTAATAGCTTCATTATTTGTTGGCTTTGTCGTGTAGCTAAAGTTTCTTGGCTTTCGCCACATAGGTATAGCAAAATCCGATTTTTTTAACGCTTCCCCTTTCCATACCATTGTTGCGTGAGTTGGATGTTGACGAAAAAGAAAAACAAAGTAAAAAATTACAAAAACTTTAAGATATTTCGAAAATTGTAAGCATAATTTGGAATTGCTTAAAATGAAAAGCGAAAAATTAAGGATTAGTAAAAGTGTTGCCAAAAAGTCGGAATGGAGAAACGCAACAAAGAAGGTTTAAATGAAGTGTTCTCAAAATATACCCGATAAAATACGAGTATGTTTTGAACAAAAGTTTGTATTTTCATGATATTTTACGAATTAGTTAAAATTTAATACTCTTTATTTTAAAATGAAAAATATTGTTTTGTGCCGCATATGAATTTTTTTTGTTAAAAAGTAGCATTTTGTGCTGCATACATATACTACGTGCCATGCATGTTTATGTCACTGGGTGGATCTTTATGTTCACCAAAATTATTTTCTTACAGTCCAGAGAAACAATTCTATCGGCTTAAAGTCGGCCGCCGCACAGTGGCTGAAAATCGTTTTTCATTGGCCAAAATTCTGTAACTTTTGAACCGATCAAAATATTGAAGTAATTTTTATTTTATTGGATAGATATTTAGTTCAGCTTGACTCAGTTTAAATTTCATTAAAATTGATTGAGGACTTTTTAAGGAATTCTAGGTCAAAGTTGAACTTTTGAATTTTTTAACTTTTAGAGTGAAATATGGGTTGATAATTTTTTTATTTATTAAAAAATTTAATATTTGGAAATTAATAATAATTATAAATATTTTTTGTAATAATGGAATTTTTTAATGTTACACTGAAACAAATTTTTACACTAAAAAAATAGTAGAATCAACTGGAGATTTTGCTATTATTACAGAAAAATTAAAAATTGTTTGCTGTCAAATTTGCAAATTTGTTTAGTCAAAGAATAGTTACACTTAAAAGAAACGTTAATAATATTATCTAAAAATATTGCTATTACTACAGAAAAATTTATTATTTTTTGCTGTCAAATTTGATAATTTTAAAAACATTTTAAAAATAAAAACTGCAATAAATTTTAAAAGCATGTGCAACAATGGTAGCTTCTGTTTATTATTATTTTTTACTAATACTATGTTTTTCGTACTTAAATAACAATGAAAGGCAATTATAATTATTATTCATTTGACTCAAATATTGATTGCAAATATTCCATATTTTGTTCTGTGCTATCTCTGTTCTTTAGTAGTTTTTTGGCTTCTTCATCTAAATCCCGATGTTCCACTTTCCATTGACTTCGAATACTGGAGATAAACGGATCTGACGTTGCCAATAATATATTAAATAGATCTTCATTTGTTGAATTTCGTGAAATTTTTCTAGTATTGTGGTCTCTATAAAATCTGTAATCCTTGTTCCTTTTGTCCTGACCCTCCTCTGATAGATCTCCAAGTGGCGCCAAATGATATTTAATGACATCTTCTCCATGATAAAGGATTTTGTGAACTGTTGCAGAAATATTTCTCCATGGGTAGTTGGTTGTATATATTTTTGCAGTTTTCTTAGCATAATCTCCAAATTTTCTAGATTCAATTTCTTCATTGCACGCAAGTACTTCTAGGATTATTTTAAATCTGAAAATAAGGTTTAAATCCACTCCTGTTATTTCAGATGCCGTTTCTAGATCTGAAAAGAATCTTCTTGCGGTATTGCCATCATTTGTATTGCCTGACCCTTGTTTTGGCTGATCTATAATCAATCCAAATTTGCGATATTCATCTTAAACATGTTTCTTTTTTGAACTTCTTAACTCTTTGTTGGTTTCGTTGTTTATTATTGATCCTGAAGACCGAAATCCAAATCATAACTGCTTTCAGAATTTGGTGAACTATTTGATAATTTCCCGAACTTGGATAAATTCGTTGGCAACTCATCATCTATTCCCCAAATTATTGTTTCTACAGCAACTACTCCCCAAAACTTGGTAAATGCTACTGTGAGTCCATTGGATGCATACAGCATTTCTACGTCTGCTACATCCGACTGTATGGGAACATCTGTAACAGACAGAGCAAATTATGGCTCCTTGTCGATACCATCGACACCCCTTAATACTGATTTGGTTTCAACACAGAACAATTTACGACGTGATCTCCGTACTATTCCTACCAGGAAAACGAATAGAGATAAATGCGATGAGCATAATACCATTGCGAAAACTAATGTTAAAAATATAACATCTGCAAATAACGTTTTTAACACAGGCCCTTCAGCTGATACTGAAAATGTAAGTGTGTCAACTGCAAATCGAATAATATCAAATGGAATTCATCCTAGTAATGCAGAAAATTTTACATCTACTGTTCCAGTTTTAGATAATAATCATTATTCTCCGAAGCCACTGAGAGCTATTCCTCAAAATAAATCAGTTTTTATTTCTCGATTGGCATCAGACACAACTGTTGAGGATGTTGAATATTATGTTAAAGCAAAATGTGGTACCAATGCATTTCTTTCTGTACACAAATTTGTTTACTCCCAACCGAGATCAATTACATCTTTTAAAATAACCGTATCTGATGATGATTTTAACCAAGTTGTTGATCCTGGTTTTTGGCCTATGAGTACATTTGTACGTGAGTATGTACATACTGGGAAACAAAGAGCTGTTGGTCATCTTCCCACACGTTCGTCAGCATTTGCAAAAAACTAAATAATCACACTGAAAATATTTGTCTTATTTATCAAAACGTTCGTGGCATTAACACAAAATTAACAACGTTATATAATCAAAGTTACTCTTTTAACTATAACATAATCGTATTCACTGAAACCTGGCTTATCGATAACATCTTAAATACTGAAATTTTATGTGATAACTACTTAATTTATAGACGTGATCGGGGTCGCAACATAAAAGGAGGCGGCGTCTTAATTGCAGTATCTAACTCATTAACATCTGAAGCTTTATCAAATGACACTTTCGGGGATATTGAATTTATAAGTGTATTAGTTAAATTAAAGCATAAAAAATTTATTATTACTTGCTCCTATATCCAGCCAAACTCATCTGAGTCAACTTACCAGCAACATGCGGAAGCTATTACTTATATTGTTCATAACTCACATCAGAATGATTCTATCATTGTCGTTGGTGATTTTAATATGCCTACAATCTCATGGAACTTTTCATCAAATAATGGTCACTTTACTCCATTACAATCTGGTTATAATTTAAAATATACCGAATTTGTCAACAGTTTGTTGGATTTAAACCTTTACCAGTTAAACGGCATTTATAACGACAATCTTAAACTATTGGACTTGGTTTTTGTAAATGAATGTACTGATATTTCTATTGAACGTTCTATCCCAATCACTCTGCCTGAGGACCATCATCATCCCACTATTGAAATAAACATGTCGTTTCCGTTCTATCATGAAGCTGCTTCTGGTACCAATTCAAAACAGAAAAATTTTTGCCTTAAAAGAGCAAACTATAATATCGTCATTGATGCATTACTTAACACAAACTGGTATGAACTTCTTTCTATTTCCAATTTTGTTAGTAAACCTGAAGCCATTGATTGTGTAATTCAAAAATTTTATAACAAAATTTATTTAATTATGAATGAATGTATTCCAAAACAAAGTGATTTTAATTTTTCTGGCCCACCGTGGAACTCCAAACTTTTATCAAAAGTTAAAAATAAAAAGAATAAACTTTACAAGCTTTACAAACGTAGTGGGTCTCTCATTGACTATGGTAAATACTCTACTATTCGCGCTGAATACAATAAACTTAATCAAAAATGTTACTATTCATATTTAACTAGAATTAAAAAAAATTTCAAATCTAATCCAAGGACTTTTTACAACTTTGTCAACTCGAAACGAAGATCAACAACTTTTCCTCCTGTTATGAAGTTAAATAATTCAGCGTCTGACAATGATCTTATAATCTGCAATATGTTTGCGGCATTCTTTTCCGACACCTATGTTAAGGATGATGATATTGATTCTGCGTCCAACTATTTTTATGAATTGCGAAACCAGCTAATATCCATTCCATTCCTTGATGAAGATGCGGTTCTAAATTGTTTGAAAAGACTAAAATTTTCCTATAAATATGGACCTGATAAGGTACCGAGTTGTCTCCTTATCAAATGCGCAGAGGCGCTAGCGGCTCCTATTACAATGATGTTTAACCTATCAATTAAGTATGGTTACTTTCCTAAAAATTGGAAAGACTCTTTTATTATACCATTATTTAAATCTGGCATTAAATCCGATATCACCAATTATAGGGGTATTGCAAAATTAAGCACAATACCTAAACTTTTTGAAAAACTTATTGCTGACCACCTAAATCATCACGCTACATCTTTACTATCTCCTTCTCAACATGGTTTTCGTAAAGGCTGCTCTACTGTTACTAATCTCTTACAATTTACAACTTTAATTAATCGCGGATTTGTTCAACAAAAACAAACAGATGTAGTTTATACTGATTTTAGTAAAGCCTTCGATAAGGTGAACCATAAACTCCTGGTGAAAAAGTTGCATGATATGGGATTTACTCAAAACTGCTTAAATTGGATAATATCATATCTGACTAATAGAAGCCAAATTGTTGTTTTTAAAAATGTTACTTCAAAGACAATTGCTGTTAGTTCTGGCGTTCCACAAGGAAGCCATCTTGGACCTCTGCGTTTTTCGCTATTTATTAATGACTTGCCTAAAATTATAAAATATTCGTATATACTTTTGTATGCTGATGATGTTAAAATATTCTTTAGCTACGATAATTACGTAGATCATACCTTCCTACAAAAAGATTTGGATTCTTTTCATTCCTGGTGTGAGCTGAACTTAATGAAGCTGAATTTTAAAAAATGCAAGCATATGTGCTTCTTTCGTAAAAGACATATTAACGTTAATTATTTGTTGGGCGGTAATGAGCTGGATAAAGTTGAGGTTTTTTTCGATCTTGGAATTCTATTTGATGCTAAACTTAATTTCATACAACATATTAATCTAACTGTAAATAAAGCACGTTGTCTCCTTGGATTTATTAAACGTTGGGGAAAAGAATTTGATGATCCATACGTTACAAAACATCTTTAGTCCGTCCTGTTCTTGAATATGGCTCAGTGATATGGGATCCAGCATATAAAGTTCATACTAACAGCATTGAATCTGTACAAAAACAGTTTCTTCTTTTCTGCCTCCGTCGTTTACATTGGGATCCACTAAATCTTCCGGCATATCAAGCTAGACTTACTCTTATTAAGCTTCCATCGTTAAAAAGTCGTAGAACAATGATAAATGTAATGTTTGTATTAAATTTGTTAAATGGTAATATTTCCTCAGATTTTTTAATTGCGCAGATATTGGTTAATGTTCCACATCGTCCAACTCGATATTACTATCCCCTCTCCATTAAAGTCTTTAGAACTAACTATGCTTACTTTGATCCGTTTATAAGAAGTTGCAGAGATTTTAATAAACTTTATTCTTTTGTGGATTTTTCCGTTAATAATAATACCATTAAACGTAATATTTTGTATTCGTTAAATAATTAATCATTTGATATATCTATGTGTACATAAGTAGTCTGTAAGAATTGTATATTCATAGACTAAATTAATTTAAATAAATAAATAAATAAATAACTGATTTTTAGTATGTGTTCCATAAGTCGTATTCTTCCATGTAGTGGTGATAATCCAAATTCATATGCATCGGTATTATCTAATGATTTTGTCGGGATTTGGGTTAATTGGGTTGATGTTGCTTGGCATATAATGCAGCTGGATGCAGCCTTCGTGTTAGTCAAAGCCTGACCTACTTTTCCATCTATCATTGTCAGCACTAATTGGTAGCTTACTTCAATTTGCTGCCCATCTAACTGTAATTGTAATGGCTGTAGTGTTACAATTTGGGCCTTGATATCAAAAACTTCTTTGTTAATGGCATCATGAGTTTCTTTTCTGAATTCAAATTTGATTGGCCTGCAGTATTTCGTAGAAGATGGTGTCTCATTTTTCCAAAAATCCATTGTTTGCGTTGTTCTAGTCGAAGGCTCTGAATCTTCCAAAATCTTTTTCAATCGCAATGGTACAAATGATACCATGAACATATCCGAGTCCGAAATATTTTCACATACAACTTGTTTGTATTGTTTTTGTCCCGAAGAACCATCACATCCCCATTTACAAAAAAGAATTAACTTTGTGTTTCCATATTTCTTTAACTCATTTACTGTTATTGATTGTAGCAAGCGTTCTGCTGTGTGATCAAGTAGAGATTGCAGTTGTACCTCTGCCGAAATTTGTGTGATTGTAATAGTGTCCTTTGATGGCAAACAGTCCATTTTAGCAGCGGTTATGTAATGATATGCTGGATACATATTTGAGCCTTTTTCTATCGCACGCAGTCTGAGCTTAATATATTGCTCTCTTGTTAATTTCAAATCCAGAAATAATGCTAATACCTCCTCATTTGTGTACTATATTGCATCACTCGGAGTTGGTATACTTTTAAGAATCCGGTTTGATCTAACTGGAGTAGCTTTAACAACTTTTTCAATGATATCCACTTTTGTTAATTGGTTCTGTGATCGTAATTGATGTAGGAAAGATTCTTTTATACTTGTACAACCAATTGCATCGTTGATATCTTTAAGTTTCCGCCTCTTAGATCTATCGCTGCAGTTGTCCAATGATTTGCGTGGTCTTCCAGCCTTATCTTGCTTTGGTGTTTCTGCAGCGACAGTAAGTTGGCCCTCTAACCAGTTTGCACTTTTTATATAAAAGTTTTGTTTACTGTAGCGAACTTCTTTGTAGCGTTTTTTTAGTGCTTTGACGAAATTATATAATTGCTCTTGCATTTCGGTGCTACACGAATTAAAGTTTAATTTTATTTTAACATAACTAAGAACATCTTCCTGGTTTTTGTTTCTAAAATACTCCTCCGCCAGTTCTTTATAATATTTTTGTGAATATTTTTATTTGCGTCTGTTATGTTTTACCCGTACACCTGGAGGATTAACTTATTACTGAGTAATCCCTTATCGAATCCGTAGTTTTATACATTTTTAGATACATGTTATTCACACATTGAACTTTAATTTCATAGCAGGTAGTACTTAAATTGAACAAAACTGCACATGTTATCCAGACCTTAATATCAGGTAAAACTGATTAGTATAGCGCCAATATGGGGTTGTTTTTTATCTTGTGATTTAATGTCCCGATTATTGTTAAAAAATTGTCTATGACTTTGGTTGACCCTAACATTTGATAACAGGTAAATTTAGAAACAGATCATATGTTTACTGTAGAATTTTGTGATAATTTGTGATAATTTTATGACTTATTTTTTGCTGATCAAAACAAAGCTATTAAACCCTTTCGCAGGTATTATATTTAATTTTTTTAGTTTTACGTAGTCTAAAGTAAAAAACATAAACTTTTAGGCAAAAAAGTGAAAATTATATACACCATTGTATACGAGTACTTTGGATTAATTTCATTAAAATTAAAAAAGTGTTCTACACACGGCTCGTCACGGGTGCAAAAGTATATATAGCGGTAAAGAGGACACTTTCACCTTTCTCCGGGTGGTATACATTTCTTGTTCCCTTTTGTTCCCTAGAAGTTCTATTCCACTAAAGTTTAAATTTGAGAAAAATATAGTAGTTTCATAAATATTCCGTAACGCCCATAATATTAAACGCTAGAGCTCTGACCACTTACAAATACTAAAGACTATAATCCTACCAACATTATAAAAAAGACCGCAGGCCATTATCGATGATAGCTTGCGAGTAGTAACCATTTATTTTTTATAAAAAACAAAAGAAAAACACCTTTTTCTGAAATTAAAAAAAACCGTTGAGTTTGACAGCATGCCACGCTCACAATTATCAATAGTTTAACCTAATTTTTTGGCTACCTTAATCTGGATATATTGGCTGCAAAACGGCGTAAAAATTTTAAAAATCGGTGACAAAAAAAAAGACTTTTGGCCAATCAAAAACGATTTTCAGCCACCGTGCGCCGTTATCTTCTTAACTATCGTTTCGCCGCTAAGTTTAGACAAGAAAATCAAATAATTGAAGTTAATTTAAAATTTAAATAATTGTTAGACTTACATATGTATAATTTAATAAAGCAGATTTCCTTTATTTCTATTTTTAAGTGTTTATTAATTTTATATTATAACATTTAACCAGCTGCTAGAACGATATTTAAAAACAAGTTGAAGAAAATAGTGATAGCTTTGGTAGCAAAGCAAAAGTTTGCAAACTAGTAACCCTTATTGCGATTGTCGTTTTTATGGCAAAAGGCGGCAGGTTTTAAAAAAGGGTACCACTTTTTGGCAAAATATCATAAAAATTTTATAGACGTTTTCGTAAATCACAATACGATTTTTTAAAAGCGGCCGTCTTTCGCCACAAAAACGTCAATAAGGGGAAAATTATCAACATGAGTTGCTTGATTAACAACAAAAAGAAAAAGCTTTGAATTTCAAATTGTATGTTATTCTTTTATATTTCTTAACATTAAACTTATGAATTGTGTACAATTTTAAGAAAAAAGGAATTCATTTAAAAATATATGTTTTGATATATACACACATATATAAAATACATATATAGATCTACTTTTACAAATTGCTTAAAAATATATATACATACAACAAAATAATTTAATTAAATAAACGTTTTAATTCACTAAATTAAAATATTTTAGTTAAATTAAAAAATAATCACTGTCTTTTATGCGATATTAAAAGCTTTAAAAGTTTTCAATTATTTAGGAATGTTTTATGGGAATTTAAGTGAAGGAATGTTAATTCTTAAAAAAATTATAACTAATTTTCTTTTAATTTACTAGAAACCACACTTAAAGGGTTTCGAATATCATCAACCGAACTGTTGCTGTTGTCGTGCTCTTCAGTTGCCACACCATTTCCATTTTGTGATTGATCTTGGTCCTCATGATCATCATTGTCCTCATTTTCTTCTTCATTATTATTATTTTCCATTTCGTTCTGTTCATTTTCATCACGATCTTCCATTTGATCTTGTTGCTGTTGCTGTTCGTCATCTGTGTATACGTCTTCTGCTTCATTATCCTCTTCATCTTCTATTTCGTTTTCTTCATCATTACCATTATTATTTTCCATTTGATGTCCTTCCATTTCATCTTCTTCTTGTTCTTTTGTATGCACTTTTTGCATTCGTCCTATTCTAGTGGGTTTATCCTCTTTGGTATTATCTTCACTGTGATTTTGTTGATAATTTTTATGGGTCTTGATGCTGCCAACTAACTGCTTAACGGAATGCATTATTTCTTGAGTTTGTTCTTGGAATGCCTTCATGATCATGTGATCTTGTTGCATTTGGAATTTGTGTTCTCTTTCTAATAATTCATTTTGCTTATTAAAGAAATCTCTCATCATTTCTGTTTGCATTTTACGTAATGAGGAACTCAAATCGATTATTACATTTTGTAATACTTTGCCGTAATTTTTGTCATATTCGATATTATAAGCTTTTGAATTATTTATTTCGTCGTCCATAATATTGTTATATTTTGCTTGCTTAACGGGAGGTGGGTCTTGCCAATCGGTACGTCTCTTTCGATTGGCTGTATTTTGAAAATTATTGGAGTTACTTTGCATAACCAAATGTTTGGTAGTTGGCACTTCTTCCAATTTTCTGTTTGAAAGCTTCTCAATGGGAGATGGAGGCGGCGACAATGAAGTTTCCAAATCGGGTATAGCCCTGTCAGGTCTTAAGGAATATGGTGTCTTGCGCATTGGTATTTGTTTCATTTTTGGATAACTAGGCGAGGGAGTGGACGATATCCTACCTTGTGCTGTTACTTCTTTGAATATACGAGGCGATTGTACTGGTGGCGAATGCTGTTGTTGAGTGGGTTTGGGTATTAATTTGGGCTGAGCAAATTTGGGTGGATCTCCACTTTTTAAATTTGATAAATTTGCTACTCGGATGCGTGCCGTAGGTGGCATTGTAAGGGGAGGCGGCGATCGGCTAACTGCAATACTACTTGGTGTATGAATAGCCTTTACAAAAGGTGGTGCCACTCTCAAGGGTGGCATTGTCGTTGAGAAGGATGCATTATTAGGTGTAGAGGTAGCTGCGGGTGGATTTTTAGGTGGCCTTCCTCTACCCCGATGTGGTATTTCTGCAGCCTTTTGAGCAGGTGGTGCTAGTTCTTTCTTAGAATTTACATTCATGTTATTGCGCTCTTCTTTAACTCCTTTGTCCGACTTCGAAGGGGATAACTCGCCTTGCAAAGGATCTTTGTCGGTGTCATTGTCGTCAACAAGTTCATAGCCTACAAAAATATGTATGTTATAAGCAAAACAAATTGAAAGTAAAATAAAACGCTGCTACTAAAGTATGCATGCGGCACTTTTTTCACTATTTTTGTAAAAAATGCGCAAAAAAATCAATATAATTAGATTATTGAAAGGTATACTCTTATTGATGGTTGGGGATGCTATTAATAGATTTTATGTTGTTTGGCAAACATTTCTTTGTCATACTCTAAGAATACATACTTAGATTCAGTGTACTGCATGAAACTCGTATTTTCTTTGAGACCACGCATTCGCACTTTGCAAATTCCAAAATGTTTATATGCATGATCTTATTTTTAGTTCTCCTCATAAAATTTAGGTGCTCAAGCCCGGTCTATGGCATTACAACTATCTGGTGGAAGCCCATACCACGAACCTTTAGAGTATGCAAAAAAAATACAGCTCCATTTAACTTATCCTGCATTTTGGCAACGTGTTACATATTCCGACGATTGTAAAGTCATGGTTTTCGGAGAATGGATTAGTCAAATCCTGGAAAAAGCCCAATATAGCAATACAACATTGAAATAGGTATGCGACACTAAAGTATGATCGAAAGTCTTTAGTGCTCTAGGGATTTGTGATCGTTGGTGCTTCTAGTTGTCTAAAGACTAAAAATAAGATCATACAATTATACATATTGAAGAATAGGTGCATTTTCAATGACATATAACGTTGTCACAGAACAAAACTGAAAAGTAATGCGGGCTGCTGATCCTAACTATTCCTACAATATGACAAAGGAATGTTTACCAAACAATATAAAATCTATTAAGATTATTCCCGGAAACCATATAACGTCAATATTTTAACACATTTATAAAATATTCTGAAATAAGTTACTAAAAAAATGTGTTAACGTCCATGGTTACATTGGAAGAGGATTTATCGACGCAAGGATTTTAATCTCATTGAATATGAAATATCGATGCCTTACTTTCTCAATCTCGTATCTTAAAAAATACAACTTTTCAAGAGAGAAAAGAAAAATGGTTCATCCTTTTATATTTCGGTGTTTGGGTAAAAGTTCAAATGCGATTATTAAGGAATCGATTACATCTACTATGTATATTAGTAGTAATAATATAGTATGAAACGCATTCATTGAGATAGGAGTTTTCTGTATTTTTTTTAACTTACGAGGTTGAGCAAGTAAAGCATCGATATATTATTAGCGCAATTCAAGCCTGGGAGGGAAATTACAGTTGCTATGGAAGTCAAAACCTTTCATTTAGATACTTATCGCGTTTTCTTTTCTCAAAAAGAAGTGTAAAATTTTTTCCCCTTTTTGTTGAAAGCTTTGAATAGCAATTCTTTGATAAAAAGTAAAAGAAATGTTATATTTTTTTTAGAAAAGGAAACGGCATTGAATAAAAAATAAGTTTTTTTTTTTAATTTTTTATTCCTTAAATGAATTTTCACTTTCATTTCGATTCAAATAGTTTGAAAAATAAAAATCGTTAATTAAAGCAAAAAAAAAATATGTTTGTGTTCTTTACAAAAATATTAAAACAAGGGCTGTGTGCATACATATATACTGTGTATTTAATTTTTTACATGTATGTACCTGTATCTTCCGGTTCCGATTTAACCATGCCTAAGCGAAAGCCAAATATGGGATGTGCCATACCGAAACTATCTTCATCGCATTCATTTGTAACGCCAACATCTGAAAGGCATCCTTCAACACTATTAATTACCAATCCGCTGGAACTATCACCATCTACAGAACTGCAGGAATCAGCCAAACTTTGATTCGCACCGGTTACCATTTGATGAATCATCTCATAAATTTGTGGTGGCACTATGCGTGGCACAACACCATTACGTTTCGAGGTCATATAGGTGCTTTTTAAAAATTTCCATTTAGTCCATATCTGGACATGGGACTTTTTAACAAAACCATTTCGATGCATTATCAACTCTACGTCTTTAAAAACATTTTCACTTTTCACTGATTTGTCATTGAGTTTTTCGAGTGCTTTCACCTGCTGCATAGTATATAACATTTCCATTACCTCTTCGTTACGCCAAAGATTTCGCTCAGTACGTTCCTTTGAGAACTGATTCTGCTGGCTGTTAGATTCATCATTAAATTGTGGTCTTTGTATAGGTTTGAGAAGGTCTTCAACATCTCGCATAATTGCAGATGTAGAATTAGTTTGAGGTGCTTTCTTATAAATTGGTTTGACTTCCATCCCGTTATCGTGAACCTTTTGCATTGTCAATAAATGTTGGGGATATAACTGTCTTCGAATAATCATTATTAGTCAGACCTCAATTTAAATACCGTTTTTTTTTTCAGTGATAAAACAGTCTGCAAAGCAAGAAGGATAATTTGTTTAAGATACAAAGTTTTATAATTAACATCTTTATTTGTTTTTAATAGATCGAAAGAAAGATGAAGGTTATCATTTTGTTTGTATTTTATTTAATGTTTGTTCCCTCACAAATTCTTTATTTATGAACCGATTTGAAATCTGTTTTCTTATTTGGAAGGATTTACTTCCAGATTGATATGACTGCTTAAATTTTTAATCGGATTAATTGTCGTGCTGGCTGTCCCTCTGTACTGGAATCGTTTGTTTTTCTGCAAGAATTATTACTGATAACACTGCTAGAATATTTATGACGGTGAAATGTTAATTAATTCTTTGAGTCTATTAATCGATTAATCAAGAGTAACGTTTATACGAAATTTGTATTAATCAAACAAATCCAAAAATTTTTTTATGATATTTCGTTCGATATCGAATGCCGTAATTTGTCCCCTGTTATGAATTTTGTATTTCAAATACTCTTATTAAAAGCTATTTTGTATTTGAAATAGAAACAAGAAAAGCATTTGTATTTTGAACTTAAGTATTACAAATACCTATTTTCCACAAGTCTGTTTATTATACATATGTACAAGAAATTCTGTGTTTAGGCCATAAATATGATCCTCAAAAACTCGCGTAAAAAATCGTGTAAAATCGTATAAAATAATGGTATTGGTTTCATGAACATACATACATATTAAATAAGATAAATATTATTACAAAATTTAAATGTAGATTCAAATTTAACGGACATAAAAATACAGCGGTGATTAAGCACAGTATAATCAACCGTGTGTATGCAAATTTGAGCACTAAAATTCAAACTAACGGAAACAGAACATTCAAGAAAGTTCTAGAAACATCAACGACAATCTACTAGATTGTTCAAGAAATCTGTATGAAAAATCTTCATAGCAATTGTAAACAAAGACTAACGCCCTCGATTGGATAAAATTGATTAGTTTATTCGCTACCCACATGTTTTTACGTTTGCTACTGCCATCTCCTCGCCACTTTCATAACACAGCTGAATAACAACAAATGCTTACACAAGCAAACTTATTGTCAGGTGAGGATATTTCTACTACGTTCGAGAACAGTAGCAAGTCAAATGCTATATAAGTTCAAGATCAATTTCCGTTGTTTTTTATTTTATTTTAATTAAAAGAACTCAAACAAGTAAACGTTATTGAAAAGGTCGAAACGTAACAATTTGTAATTAAAATTCTTGTTGCTTGATATACATACATATTTTATTAAAAAATCAAGGCGAACTTATAACAGGTGAACAAGGCAAATTCATAACAGGTAGACTCGCCTCAATTTGCTTTGAAAAATAACTGCTTTCTTTGTCAAAATCAACGTCAAACAGTATATACAATACCAGCATAAACAAATTTTGACAAACAAAACAGATTAAAATGCAAGGAGCAAAAAATAATCAGCTGAGCTGTCAAGACCACCTGTTATAAATTCGCCTTAATACATACATATTTTATTAAAAAAACAATAATTTGTATTCTGTATATAGGCGAATTCACAACAGGTGGTCTCGAGAGATCAGGTGACTTCATTTTTTTTTTCTCATATATTTGTCAACCGTTTTTGATACATCTGTTCTAATTTTCAAGACGAATTCGGATGAGACTACCTCAACGCAAATTCATAACAGGTAGGACTCGCCTCAATTCGCTTTGAAAAATACCTGCTTTCTTTGTCAAAATCTAACGTCAAACACTATATAAGTCATATATAAACTAATTTTGACAAACAAAACAGATCAAAATATATGGAGATGCAAGGAGCAAAAAATAATCACCTGAGCTGTCAAGACCACCAGTTATGAATTCGCCTTGGACTACCTCTTGTAGATCTGCCTTGATCTGTATAATTTCCTGATAAACGTATTCGTTTACGTATCGCTGGAAATATTTTCCAAACCATACTCAATTGGTGGTGAAGGTGCAGAGATTTTAGTCAGGAATTCAGTTATCAATCGTTGACTGCCAAGACTTTTGATAAGACTTTTATGTAATTCACAACAATTACCCATTAACAATTTCACATCATGTTGAAATTTCGCGGCTCTTTCCTCATTAGAATTATTTAACTATGGATGCCGTGAGGATAGGAACCACTTCGTCATCATCACTAATTTCTTTGGTATCGGCTGTTTCAAGCGCAAAACAATTTATTTCACCATCGCTAAGTGCCTTATCTAACAATAATTCGACAATATCTGTCTTCTCCAACATCATAAGCTATTGCTATGATGATGGAATACTCAAAAGTGTTAGAAAACACAGGGCTGTTATTTTTAAAGCAATCTGGCCAAACTGCTCTCCAACATGTGTTCAATGTTGATTCTTTTAACTTTGATAGTGCTAATCCAGCATGTATGTTGATACAGTCCATAATAAAAAACAGAATGAAATATTTGTTTGGAATCGCGGTAAATCAAATTTGCGTAAAAAATCGATTAAAAACAGAATTAGGTGTATGCATATATTTTAAAATAATAAATAAAAAGTTAACATCCCGGCATTGAAAAATAAATCTTAATGAAAACTCAAGGTTGGCAACCGAAACGAATATCGGTATCAGTACCGCTATTATTATTCTTTTTTATTTCGGTGTTGCTATCGGTATTTCAACTTTATCGGTATTGGTATAAAGCGATACTGATAATTAATGTATGAAACCAAGCAAAATGGCTTTTGAATAACAATACTTAACAACTAAAAACCTCTCTTCAAATACGTTCTTTTTATTATGCTGAGTCCAAATTTTCACTTTCGAAAATATAGGGCACTTAAATTTTACGCTATTTAAATATTTTATTTTAAATATGTACGTGTTCAGCAAAATATTAACTGTTTTATTAAAAACATATTGAAATTGATTATTGTGGGGTATAGCTAGTTCTTATTCACATTTCACTGTTGCTAATGGTGGTTATCGGTGAACCTTTAGCCAAATGATTCTTAGAACAACTAGAGATATCTATCTATCTATTATCTATTTTTTGTCAACCGATTTTCTTTATTCTTTTACTAAATGGTAAACATTGTTGAGCACATTAGTGACCCGACTATATATTATTTAAATCGGTACAGTTTTAAAGGAATAAAAGGGGTCACTTTTCGAAAATTAAGTCAGCCTCATTAAATTACTGCGGCACTCGCCAGCAATAGCGAATCCTCTAGACTTGAGTGATTCCTGGCAGCCGACTGGTAATTATCAATCTATTCTCATGCCGCAGCCTTTAGTAATCGCTATCATTTGAATTAGGCTGGGTTCTTCCATCGCCTCAACAGATAGCAACTGATTTGAGCAATTTATTTAAAACATTTACTTAATTCTTGCCATATTTAAAATTTTTTTATATAGAAATGATACCAGTGTTGAGGAAATGGTATTTGGTATTTTATAGTTAATTGAAATGATATTTATTCGGTTTTGGTGTTGATTACGGCCGGTTGCCAACCGTGTAAAAAATGTATGTAACTTGTAAATTCAAACAATGATTTGGCCATTTGCATAAAACCCCCTTAAGAGAAATGGATCAGATGATTCCTAACGTACCTATACGCAAGATTAATTCTGTGGTCACAACCAATAACCGCCTAAGTCGAGTTAAGTCAATGTGAGCTATGTATGCTATCATATTCCACTAACAAAACTTTATATTTACGTAAAATCCCCATTTCTCTAACGATGTTCTTTTAAAAGTTATTAATAAAAACATATAGACCTAGGTCGTAATGATGCTTTCATTTCTCTACATAAAAAGTGATTTTTCTCTAAAGTATAATTTTCGACTTAGGCTGTTATTGCTTGTGACCACAGAATTATTCTGTCTTAATTAAAAGAAACCTTACACAAGCAATAATCATAAAACTAAAAAAATACCACAATTGCTAAAAACTGTTTTAAAAGTTATTTTTTGAAAAAACGTTTTTCTTTTCTACCAACATATGTATGTATGTATGTTCCTGGGAAACTTGTGATGAAAACAAATCTACTACATAGGTACTCGTAAATACCTATTTAGTAGTTTATAATAATTAACCTTTAATTGTTACTCTTTAAAATATACATATCCCCCCAGAACTCATGGCACACAAAAACCCACGACCGCTTGGTTTTTAAATCAGTAAAACGAATGAACGTACTAGTTGTTATGAAGACACAAGATGCTATAGTATACAAAATCAAATCTTCACAGAATGATAAACTTAAAAAGTATCAGTACCAACTACACAACAATACATACATACCATCCATACATACAATTTTCAATAACCCACTTGACCTTAGATACGAAAAAAAGGAATTTTCGTTAAAACGATGAGCTTTCGCAACAACAAAGGTTCGATAAATGTTCGCGAATTTGAAAAAATTCTAAATATAAAAATAGTTTTATAACACAATATTAAAAGTAACATATTCCATTAACATAAAAATATATACACCACCAGACATTTTCTGTACACATATTTAGTAATAGAGACCCTGATTCACTATCCTACACGATCGCACGATTCTTTCAAAGGAAAATTTTACATAAATCTGACCGACTTAAAAATCGCTTCCAAAGGAAAAAGTGGAAATATTATCATTGGTGCTGGTTAAGAATAAATACTACTCTGATCGCATGAAAACTATCATTTTATGAAACTTTTCATAAAATTTACCAAATCAAACGACTTGCCAAAAAAAAATCGGTCACACATTGCATTTTCAGTCCACAATGCCGTACTTTTTTTTAGCACACATGACATATTTGGGAGATCGTGCGATTATCTAGGATAGTGAATCACGGCCTTAAGAAAAGCTAGCTTATACGGTGTTCAGACATACACGTTTATTGAGATTATCGCAATAAATACCATTATTGAGCTCAATATTCCATACAAAATTTTAATTTAATTATTGTTCAATAAGTACGAAATTGCTATAAAATTGAGTAAAGCTTGAAATACAACACTATTCAAAAGTGTTCTTAGTGAGAACAATTGTGTACAATGGCAAATGTTAAGAAAATATTGAAAAAATAAATTGAAAGTATGGCGAGTAAAGTTGAGGGTAAGTTTATTAAATCTATAATAAAAAACAAATAAACCAATTAATAATAACCAATTTTAAATAAATAGGTATTAAAATGAAGAAGAAGACAATGGGCTGGAATGAGGCCAGTAAGGCAGCTCTTCTAGCTATTTGGTCAAGACAAATGGATGGGCTTCGTGGACCCAGGAAAAATGACCACATCTACGCAGAGGTGGCTGATGAGCTCATTCAGAAGGGTTACTCCAGTAGTCCACGGGATATACAAGTAAAGTTGCAGAAATTTTATTTAGTATTTAGTATATTCATATGATCATAAAAAAATATTTTAAAATTAAAATTTTTGCAGAAAAGAAAATGCGGCAATGGGAGTATCTGGTGGATCACCTTCCAAATGGCCACAATATGGAATGGTGCAGCAAATTATTGGTGGGTTCAAGGCAAACTTATTTGCTGAGTTGGCACTAGACAGCATAGATGGTATGTGTTTTGTCAGAGACCGCTTAATTATAAATTCTTGAAATATATAGCAAGAAATAAGATAATTTTCCTTTTAAAATTATTTATAAATTCGAGACTTTTTGTGAATCTTATTCTAACCAATTGAGGGAATCATTTTCATTAGAAGAAAATCCTTATTTTCCTGTTTTCATTTTTGATTAAAATTTGTTATTATTAATAATTATTACATATTTTTATTTACGCAGATGCTTCCAATTCATCAATGGCATTGTATCCTGGTGCACCATCATCGTGTTCTCGGTCTCCCGAACCGAGTACGTCGGTACTCGTCAGAACATAATATTAATTTATTTTTTAAATAGGAATTTATTTCCATTTTTGTAATTTGTAAAACAAATTTCAACGATCAAAATAAAAACAATTTTATTTTCTAACTTTCAAATGATTATTGAGTAAGCTAAATTTAGTATATCTGAACACTAAAATAATTTTGTGAATAAACCGAATATTGACTCAATTAAGAATGCCTGTCTGAAAACAGTATTACATATTTTTGATATTTTAAATTTTTTTATACGGTTTTGATGTTTATTGTTGTTGACAACTATTGTTATTATGAAATGGTACGTTTTGAAATGAATTGATTACGGAACAGATCTGTATATAACGTTGAAAAGTTACATATATTTCACAATATTGAAACCTATTTAATGTGGCAATGCTTACGGTTATCTTTGACAATGCTAAAGGGCCAGTCATTTAAGCAAAAAAAAGAGGTCCATCGAAAATTTCATTTCGCTAGCAATAGATCAATGGATTCAAGAAACTTTTATACTACTAATCAAAAGGAATTTTCCTGAGTTTAATTTTATAGAGAATATGTTTTTGTTCACACAAACCAATTTTTGTGATCTAAGTGGCTTAAATGAAGACCTACTGCTTATTATTACTACAGGTCGTGATTCCTTATCAGACTGTTTTTCAATCCTGTCGAAACATTTTGTAATCACAAAACTTATGGTACTGTTGACGATTTACTAATTTGATAAACGGTTTCATAAATAAAAATTTTTTTGTGATCAAAATTGCATTTCTGGGAGTTGATAAGAAAAATTGCAAAAAGGAAAATACGCATTCAAAAGAATTTAATTGCAAAATATATACACGGCATTATGTTTATAAACAATGTGTAAATAGGGTTGCAGTATTGTTTTCATACATTGTAAACATACGTTTAGGAAACTAGCCATACTTTGTTGCGATTTTCAACAATCTCGAATGTGCGATGCCAATATGATAAACGCAGCTCTTGGTCAAGTGGGAGACTGAAAAAACACTAACAAACAAAACGGAAGATGCCAGACTTGTTAATTTAATGGAAAATACAGATTTCTTTGGTGTACAATTAAAAAACGGCTAATTTTACTTTGTTAATACCAGGAATGGCAACGTTACTCCGAATTACGTATGAAGATTTTTTGTGCAATTCCTTCTTTACCTGATGCCTGGTTATTTTCAAAATTAAAAAACATAAGAATACATAAAAAAACTTAGAATCTCCTGTAGAGGTGATGATTCAGCATGTCAAACCTAGACCCCATCAAATCTGGAGAAAATCTATTCATTATCTGTTTATTAACTAGATAAGAACCCTGCATAGATTATTTTGAAATTTACTTAAGAAAACCACAGATCAAGCTATATTTCAAATAAATAAAACACAAAATTAAGGTACAAATATTACTTTCTTAATAAAAATAATTTGAATTTATCAAAAATTATGAGTAGAAAAAATTAATTTGTGAATTTAAGCATTGAACTCGAGCAAAAATAATAACTTTCAATTCAAAATCAATAATAATAACTAAATCAAAGTTAGTTTCATGGCTTTTAGTGTGCGGTACACATGCTAAACTCATAACAACTTGCCAAACAAATATTTTTAATACCATTTGAAACTTATTTATAAAAGTCTACGTGTTATGAATTTTATATAGTGAAACTCTGATACCGCTATTGCAAGAAACGCATTTGAGTAAAGGTATTTTACAACCGAAAAGAGTTGCGACACCGGTATTAAATTTTGAGATGTATTTAATCGGTATCAGTTGCTAATATTGCTAGGAAGTCTTGTAACAAATTCTAATAGGAAACTCTACTACAAAAAGTTTATATTTTCCTTTTTTATCAGATACATATATGTACATACATATACGTATTTTAATTAATTTAATTAAAAGAGTTATTCGAATAATTCGAGGAATTCCACTAATCTGAAATCTTTATCCATTAAAATTACAAAATGGTTTAATGTCGTACTCGAACAAAACCAAAAGTCCAGTAATGGGATGCTCCACATGAAGAACTACATTTTTCGACGGTTTGTAAAGCTTGTTTCGGCAATATTTTACGATTTTATATCAATTCATTCATATTATAATTATGTGTGTAAACAAAATATTTTATATTTTTATATTCTCAAGTCTCAAAAATTTTACAAAATAAAATTGAATTGCTATCATCACTATTTTTTACGTCGCAGACTTAAATTTTTATTGCTGATTATGTACAAATTATCTGGCAGCACTATATCAACTTATTAAAAATACAAGTTTGGTGTTTTTAGAATTTTAGTAAATACTTCCATTTCTTTACATTAACTAAATATGTGCAATCATTTTTATAATTGAACATTTCATATTTTTTGTTAAACATACTTACATCAAAACACTGACTATTTCAATACAAATTTTTATTTTGGTTATTCATACATTTTCCACCGTAAAAAAAAGTTGTAGAAATAAAGAGAGTATGTGAAAGAGATGTTAGTTAATTTACTCGCAAGTTAATGATGATGGTTGTTGTTGGCTGGCTATTTTTTGTTTTATAAGAACGAACACCCTTTTAAGGTTAAATGTTTTATTTTTATACGATTGTGTTGGTGTGATTTTTTTTAAATTGTTTCGAATAAAAATTATTTTCAAAAGAGAAAAGTCATCGTAAGAATTGTTGAGAAGTATTTTAATACACGCGATTAAGTTTTAACAGCAACAAATGCTTAAACTTATTTTAATTCCTTTAAAATTGAAACAAATCAAATATGTAGGTAAATCGTTTGTTTATTCGTTTTTTCACTTCAATTCCAAAATCTTTTCTTTTGTAACATATTTGAGAAGAAAATCACAAAACTCAAAATTATCTACCGACAACGGCGAACAATGTATGACAACTGAAACGTTTTGAGAATACTTTGAAACCTACAAGCAAAACCACCACCGAAAAATGCAAAAACTGAAAATAAAACTGAAACACACCAAATAATAAAAAATCAAAAGACAGAATATAATACAGAATATAAAAATAAAAATTCCATGTGAATATGAGTAACGACGAACTGATTTCAATACTGGTCGTAACGAAAATTAGAGCTATAACAAAATGTACAAAAATAAAAGTAAATTGAAAAGTGAAGATTAATAGGTGCATATACATACATACATATGGTAGGTACATATGTGTGTAGGTACCTATTGGATAATAAAATAGAGAAATTGTAAATTAAATAAAAACTTTCAATTAAAAAATAGAGATACATATGTATGTATGTAGGTACTATTATTTATTATTAGTCCTGATAAACAAATAAGCATGGCTTAATTGAACTAAAGAAAATATTATTTTTTTGCAAAAATTTACAAAGGGGCTGTTCACATAAATACATATTACGTATACATTCTGATGTTGAGTATATTGAAAATTTATTACGAAATTTATAAAATATAACACAAATTGTAAGATTGGTAAAAAATCCAATATATGTACTATATACATATGTAGGTATTTTTTACCAATCTTACAATTTTGAAATGTTTAATTTCTGCTCGCTCAGCTTGTTCAATTAAAAATAATTTCCCAACCTTGTTTAAAAAAAGTAAAAATTTTGTTATTGTTCTTCTGTTTTCTTTTTCATTACGTTCCCGTATTTTCTCGTCTGTAGTTGTTCGATTTTTTATGAAAAAAAAATACACAAAACCACTTCATAATTGCAAGGCACAAGTTCCCAGCATTTTTGTACAAAATTCATCATAGAGGAAATTCAATAAACAAATATTACACACATGCAAACATAGGTGCATACATACATACGGATGTATGTACATATGTACGTACTTTGAATATTTAAAGATTTGAAGGTAAAATACATATAATAAATTTGTTTCGCAACAGTTAAATTTTTTGCAATCTTAATATTTATCGCATTGAATCACGGCCGAAAAAACTCTCGAACGGATCAATCGATTTTAATTAAATTCGCGGCAGTCTACGTTATTTTTTGAGGTTAAGTTTCAATCAGTGTAGTCTAAAATTTTATAACAAAAAAAAAAAAAAAGACGTGTGGCACTCGGATACTGCCGCGGCAAAGCTATTGCATAGCATTTTTTTTATCACCTTATGAAATTATAATTATTTATTTATTTTTTATTTATTCAGTATTTTTGTTTTCTTTGATATTAATTCAAGTTACGCTTTTTGAGCGTCGTGACCGATAAGAAAACAAATTTTTTTTCTTTTATTGAATATATGATAACTTAATCTCTTTTAAAATATTTTTATTATCTTACAATACATATTCATGAATTTTTATCATTGAAACTATAGGTTTATGGTAACTGAAATAAGAAGCATAAATTTGAGACTTGATATCCTCTAAATATCTGGAAAATACCGCTTAAAAACCTACGAATCGTCTGTTTGTTTGTGTATATCATTTTTTGTCAACCACGATTGCTCGTAAGTACGCCATTTTGTGTTTTCCTACATGTAAAAATCTGTTCTGGCAATACTGTGTTAATGAAATCAATAGCATACTTTAGGGGTACACATACGCTAGGCGATTCAAATACTTAAAATACAAAAGACTTAAGGAACAAACTTAGTGTTAGGTTTTTTTTTTGTTACGGAATTTCTTGATTCGGTCGCCGCGCTCAAAGCCCGCGATAAATGCTATGCAATAGCTTAATAAATTTTTCGAACACTTATATGCAATCTAAGTCAAAATAAACTATTTCAAATTCCACAAACTTTGTTTCGATCTGTTCAGCCGTTAAAAAGTTATGAGAAAGTTGTAAGCAAATATAGGAAACAAGTTGAGTACATTTGAAAAGATAAAAGCATCCGCATACTCCTTCACTAAAACTAACCATATTTTGCATAAAGGGTTGGAAAATAAACAAAATATATGTAAATAGAATATATATATATATATATATAAAAACAATTTCATGGCAATTGAAATCCAAATGTAAATAAAATTTCTCTATATAATATACACGTGTTTTTGTGATTGTGTTTCTGCGAATTTACTACTGTGACGTACATATGTAGATGCGTATAAAAATTTTGTTTTTAAAAAATAGCATAAAGCATACAGAGGTATACAGCATTTTCTTAAATTTTAATTTTTATTTTGCTTACATCTATCTCTATGTTCCTAGGATGATGTACATTGCAGTAATCCCTTTCAACTCCCACCGGCATTAAAGCTAATTTGGATAGTTTTCAACTGCCCACTTCTACATGTCTGCATTAGTTTGTGAAGACTTAAAGCCGCTGTCCACGATTCAACAAAATTGGCAGTTTAATTGTTTTATTTTTTTTTGTTGAGAATTTTCAAACAATGAAATTAAACCATGGTTTCATATAGTAAATCTATGAATTTTTTACATTAAAAGGCAACGTAATTTTTAAAGATTTTAAGAAATATTTTGGTTGGAAATGGTTTTCTTTATGACACCCCTTAATCCACGATGATTTAATGGAAATACCCGACCGAGTTCGTACCTGGTATTCCCTGTTTAAAATCTGGCACACGATCCTATATTTAGTTGTTGGATTGTGTTTTACCAGCCCTAACGTGCACAGAAACTTTGAAGGCCTTATTCCCGACAACGACCAATGGCATGGTGTAGTAACACGTCTGGCTTACTAATGGCTCCAAGCAGGAAAATGGTGGCACTGGAGCTGTAACTTTCAGAGGGCCATCCCTATGGGAGGCGGGGGTCTATATCATCCTTGTTTGTGCTACTGAGCGCTTGAGGAGGTCAAGGGGTATTAAATTATAAATATTGTTAGACAGGAACGATGCGCTGAAGGCTTGAAATTCTCTCGAGATGGAGTCTGCACTAATTACGGATTATATGAGATCTCATAACAAGCTGATACTGTGCTTCATCATGAGAGATACTGATGCTGATTGTTTTGCCAGTAGGGAGGCCAGACGGAAGTTCATTGAACCGGATCCATTTTTCAGCATAGCAAATGGCTAAGTGGAGGGAAGATTACCTCCTGGGTTAATTCCGAATTTCTTCGGTAGTGGGAAAGTCTGAAGGGACTCCGACAGTCGAAGCGTTTCATAATGGTATCTCACTATATCTGTACAAAATATCTTTTGGTCGTGATACGTTGGTCGCATTATAGATAGATAACATCGTACCTGGGTGTGTATGTAATTCAGAGATCATCATACAAAATAGTCAGAATAGCTTCCTGAGATCTCTAAACATCAAGATCAATTTTCGAAAATCGTGATGAAATTGGACAACTTGCCATATTTTTATTTGCTGGAAATTCAAAAAACCGGAACGCTTGTATTTTAACATTATTTTGACATTCCGACCCCCGATTCTCGAATATTCGTTACCGGTTTTTCCAGCCGGTTTTTAACCCGGGTTTTTATAATAAGGTTATCGATTTTTTTCAAAATGTTGATTTTTCGAATGTCGAATAGTCTGGTTTTTAATAATTTAAAAATCATCTCAGTAGATTACTTTTCGATTTGGATATTTTTCCTATAAAAATTTTTTTTACTACAATAACACTTAGAGGAACGACGTATACTTACTGAAATATGCAAATGAAGCGCAATAATTTTGTGAGCTATACTCCTTTTCTGCCGATACGATGCCGACACCGATACTCAAAAAGAATTATCGGCGGTACCGATACGCATATTGAATTTGAACTCAAGTTAAAGTTGACTTTTATTATACAAAATTACAGTGTAAGAGATTATTAATATTTAAAATTTATATTAGGAATCATTCTAAAATTAACAAAAAAAAAATATTTTTTTTACAACATAACAGTGTAAGAGATTATTAATGAGCCAATTGAAACTGAATGTCATACTGTTGATTTTCTGAAATCATAAAACTTTTCAATACATTTTTATTTCTAAACTTCATATTTTCAAACAATACAATGTATGCAAAAGTGTTATGATTTTACAAACTAAACAGTATAATATTCGGTTTAATTGGTTCAATAATTAAAATTGATATTAATAGAATTTAAAAAACATCGAATTGAATTTAAGATCATGGTAAAATTAACAAAAAATAAATAATTTTTAATAAAAAAAAACTTTGTAAGGATAAATATTTAAAATTGATATTAATAAGATTTTTGTTTAAAAAACAAATCCGTTTAAACCAGACTTCATTTGAACTCATTTGAAAAGTTAAGTATTTCTGTGCCGTTTTCCTTAAGTTTGGATAGAACCTGTCATTGCACCGGTAAACAAGAGAATCTTGTCATCCTCTTTAGAATCTCTTGTAATTTTTTCACAAACGCTCCAAAAGCAAGTATTTCTCGTAGACTTATCACAACTTTGAACACTTTCGGAATGGAGAGTCACGTTAAGTAGCTCAATAAGACTTTTTATGATAGGATCGAAGTCGATTGTCTTTGAAATATTCGAGGTTTGTATCGAGGACCAAGAATTGTAAACAAATAATAGGTTTCATTATCCTCAAATCTTTCATTAAGAGCTGACGCTACGTTAGTCGCGAATTGTTGGGACTCTGAACCACTCTCCATCTACCACTCTGAATCTACTGATTCATGTATTATATTTTCTAGCGTCAGACAATGTAAAATATTGCTTTGCTTATGGATTTTGTAGCGTCTTCGATGTAAGCCAACATTTTCACCACCTTTTCTATCATTATCCATTCGTCTGTGTGTTCTGTTTTTAATATGTTATTTCTCTTAAGCTTAAGAAGTATCGTCGTATCGATAGAAAAATATCGCCGATATCGATATATCGGAAAACCTGAAGTATCGCCGATATATCTATATTAAGTTTTTTTTATCAGGAGCACAATTGTATTCTATATGAGTATACAAAAAAGGTGTATCGCCACAATCAGGAGAATTGCTATGTATTTCGATCGAAAAGAAAGTCATTGAAATTTGTATATCTCATACGTTGTGCTTTAAAAGTCTCTTCTTTCTCATCGAAATACCTTGAAATCTCCACCAGATGTTTATATTAATCCAAAGTACTTAAATAATGGTATAAGTATTTAGGATTAATATTAAAAGTTTGTTTTGATTGTATACCAGTGATGGGAAATGACGTCTGCATTTCGTTATCAAAGAAATTTGATTGAGTACTGTTTTTATCCCAAGATAAAAAATCCTTTCTAAATTTGCAAGGGAGTGAGCCATGGACAAAATTCCCTAAGCAACTATCGATATACAATAATAACAATAATAATAATAATAAAAGGGGAAACAAATAAATACAAAAATTTAAAAATAAGAATATACATATGTGTGAGAGTACCAAATATACTGCAGGAGTACTAAGGTATTTTTTTATGTCAAATATTATCAAAAAAAGTAGGTTCGTACCGACTTTACCACCAGGGTTGTATAAACATTTTTATTTAAGTATACATACATATGTACACATAGGTTGATATTTTGTTTGTCCAACTTGTCCATATATTCATATTTTATGTATGTATATCATACTTATCGTCATATGAAATGCAAAATAACGTAACATCACTTTTCATAAGTTTACAGGAAAAACAAAAAACTGTATAATATGGAAACTGTTTGAGATATTGAAGTAATATTTTCACTACGGTGATGTAGTAAATCGTAATCAGTAAAAAAACAAATTATAATATTTTGATGATACGTTGTTTTGCATTTTAGGTGACGATATGTATGTATATATGTATGTTGTATACAATTTTTTTATTATTTACATGAACTGTTAACTACATATTTTTTTAATAAATCAAATTAAAATCAAAATTTTTGTATAATAATTTTCTCACAAAAAAAAAAAACGTATTGAACAGGTTTTCCTGAATTTTGAAAACCGACTTCCTTAAAATGCCGAATAACCGATCACCCTAATACATATGTGTTCAAATTTCATGAAAAACATCATCGTCTATACGTATATACATAAGTATATATTTTGGTGCACCGTTTGGGAAACCCAGAATTAAACGAATTCATCACCACTTGCTCGTTGTTGTCGTTGTGTTTCATTTCGATTCGACGCAGTTTCAATTTAAATTGTTTGAACACATTGGTTTTGAAAACAAACTTTTTCAATATGGAAATATTCGAATCAACAATACATACATCAAACCATACACGCACACACACACACACACACTTATAAGTGCTCTGTTTCTCCATGCACACTTTTCTCTCTTAGACTCTTTTTCGTTTTATCTGTTCATATTTTACCAACTATTTTTTGAAATTTTTATAATAAACACGTGATAGATACGAAATCAAATTTTACTAATTTTTGAAGAATTAAATATTTTTTTCTGTTTTGTTCATAGAAAACATTGAAAATGAAACACTTTATAAAATGTTATTAAACTTTTTTAAAATTTTCTTTTAATTTAAATTCTTTTAATATTTATACCAGAATTTGTTTGTAATGAACATAGAAGGATTAATAATTATGCACTTTTATGTACATATGTACATATCTCTGCTTTATCTAATTTGTTTGATGCTCTTTATTTCAAAATTAGTGCTTATAAAAAATTTTGCAAGGTCTTTGACCATTAAGAACAAAGCAACAAAATTTGCTTTTATAAAGTCATTAGAAATTGGCATAGAAAAAGTGTAACCTGCTGTAGCGGTTTTAGAAACGTTAAAATAATATAACAACAATTTGTTCTTTATACATAAAACTTTTGTGTAGCGTGTGGTAATAAAACCCATTTCAATTTCATCATAACTTGTATACTTATAAAAACTAAAAATTCACCGCCGTATTCGAAGAATTATTTATTTTGTATATTTTGTATTTAAAAATTGTACATAACTCAAGTCCAAATATTTTTTTTCAATACGTCAGTCAGTTTTTAATAATTTTTACGCATTTAGTTAATGTGTTTGTCAACAATGACAAAATAAATTATTTAGTAATAATTATTCGTTTTTAAGATTTTATAACTACAGTTGAACTTCTATAACTTGAAGTTTATATAAATTGAAGCGAATCGCATGACAACAGCGACAATTACGTAAATTCCTTTAGATTTTGTTTATACAGCTTGAACTTCCATAACTGGAATTTCTCTCTAACTTGAAGAAAAATAATGGTACAAAGCTTTGCAACGTTTCTATAAATTTAATTTTTTGTGCTGACATTAATTTTTCGTTAAGCGAAAGTTCCCAGATCTGCCGCTAATAGTCAACGTATATTTTTTTCTAGTTTGCTTTATAAACGCTACTTTTTTTGGGATATACATAGCTAAATTAACAACACTGGCATTAATAGAAGCTCATAGTTTTAATAATAGGAAAAAGTAGCAAAACCCGTTGCTTCCGTGGTATCAAGTTGCTACCCGTCGGTTATAAAAAGGGGTTGGATGACTGGACAAATTTTTGAAGAATTAATGATAAAAGTGGATAAGCAAATTTCTGTTGCTGGAAAAAAAGTTCTTTTCTTTATTGATAATTGTCCGGCACATCCAAAAGACATACGAAATTGAAATCTAATGAACTGGTATTTTTTCCTCCAAATATGACATCCAAATTGCAGCCACTTGACCAGGGTGTAATTCGATGCTTGAAAACTTTTTATACAAAACAAAAGAGAACAAATTCAGCCAAAAATTACTCATTACTTTAATATATAACAAATTATGTACATATGTTCAATTCTTTTGTTACAAATAAAAAGAAATAAATGTTAAAAAAATGTTTTAAAAGAATAATAAAAGCGACATTAAACAAAGAGTGCAATTTTCGGCTGTGAGGAATATTATAACGCTTTGTTGGTAGGGTAAGTGCACCAGTAGTCGGCACTTTAACTTTTTTTCTTTTTTGTTACTGATGTTCTAAATTATCTAAAACATATATTGGGGTTGTCTGTAGTTATTACATTTCAACGTGGTGCTTTTCTCTAGATTAGAAAAAATGTTTTGAAAAATGTTTGTATTAAATTTTAAAAATTTACACTTTTTTCAAAATTTGTACTTTTTTGCAGTAGTCGGCACATATTTTCCAATACTCGGCATATTATGATCCTATTTTTGTACAAGAGAAACTTCAATTTGTAAACAAATTCAAATCTTTATATACATACATAAAATTTTTTAATTATTATGCAATTTGATCGCACAACACCGGTTCTAAAGTGAAAACTAAACCTATTAACTAAATTGAGATCTTTTTATGTAATTAATTTTTTTTTGAGATCATTAGTTGCATTAAAATATCAAAAGAACATTAATAAAGAATAAAATAACATAATAAAAAAATTATATTTAGGAAGATAAGGTATTTAATTACTAAATGCTTTGTATTAGTGCTGGCGAATTCTACTACTTTTCATTACTTAATAATATTCAATACTTTTCATTTGAGTACTCAATACTACCCGATACTTTTAACGGATTTTTTGAATTTGTAACACATATGTAGTTTTTATCTGCAAATTGAAGTAGTTTTTTCAAAAATTAAAAATAGATCATCAACTATTATTGGTTTTGTATGTCTTCTATTATTAAATAAAAAATAAATGTAAAGCTAACTTTTAATGTAACGTTAACAACAACTTACGAAAAAATTTAATTGTTCTCAAAAAAAAAATTATTTTGTTTTGATTTGATTAAAGAATTTTACACCTGGTTGTCTTTTTATACAGTAATGTATTTTTATCCACTATTTTAGCCTCTCAACTTGCTTAAAATTACAACTCTGAAAGTAGCGAGTAACTACTTTTGAGTATTGAGCAACCAAAAAAAAAGGATACTCGGTACCCACTACTCAATACTTTACCAGAACTACTTTGCATATGAAATCAATTTCAATTAATTCATTGTAGGTACTCGTATGTTGTGAAAAACACGATTCCATATTTAAAAAGGAGAAAATAAAAAATGTTTTCTGGAAACTATTTTCAGTAAAGTAAGCAAAAAAAAACTTTTATTAAGAGATATAAAATGAGCACATAAAACCTAAAATAATTTTCTTAAAAATAGTAAACATTTTGACTGAAACCTATAACTTTTAAATTTTTATTTTATCAACGCAACAGAATTAAGAGACAGTTTTTAGTTTTGGCGTTGGGAAAAATATATTTTTTTCCTCCCCTAAAACTTTTATATCTTTTTATTTTTTTCAGTTAAAATGCATTAAATTGATTTTGTAGTTTGTTTTCTTTTTAGTCATTTATTATTTGTTGACAGGTATTTTGTGGCTCAAGTGTTTTATTTCCAAAAATTTTTTCTGATATTTACTGCCTTTCTTTGGGAAAATGAAACACAAAATTGTGAGTGAGAATTTATATTGAAAACAAAAACAAGTTTGCGTATTTTATTCTCACTCACAATTTTGTTTTCATTTTCTAAAAACAGGCAGTTAATTCTGAAGCATTTTTCAGTTTTTTTTATGTTGGTGATTTTATTTGATTTATGACTTTATGTACACTTTTATCGACTTTTAACGAAATCAAAATTTGTGTACTTTTTCCGATTTTTACTCATAATTACCCTTATTGGTTTGTTTCTAGATGTGGACTATATTAAAATTTAAGTGATTTGTATCAATTTAGGGACATTTCTTAATTTTAAGGAATTTCGTCGGAATTTTGTCATATTTTACTACTATTTTGGCAAATGTTTCTTATACAAATGTGAGTGGCACGCAAGACTGGGGTTTGAAAATCCCGTATTTTTTGGGAACGGCGATTTTTTTAAAACAAAATACAGACAATTTATATGCAGCCCAATAATGAATAAAAATTCCCCAAAAAGGGACTGTTCACATGTTAATTGTTCGAATATTATTAGAAAATCGGTATAAATTTCCCTCAAACCTTAAAATATGTTTTTTATAATTTTCTAACAAAATGTGTTAGCCTAGTCTTGCAGCAACAATTTGAAACAGTAACTCAAGTTGAAATATATATGTAATATAATATATAATTATAAATTTAGAATCTCATTTTTATCCACATATGCTATTTTACATGTTCCATTAAATATCAATTGTGTTATTAAAAATACATTGAAATGGATTATTGAGAATAAAATTGAATAAAATCAACTAAACTTAATTTTTTTTTAAAAAGATTTCTTTGTTGAAATTCTTTGAAATAAAATTTCGAGACCTGTCTCGAGTAATAAATTTAGTAAATACTTAATTGCTTTTGGAATATTATGGCTTTATTAAAAATAATAAATATTCCGAAATTTGTGCAGTATGATTTCATTCAATTAAATGCCGCGGCTGGCTTCCCAGTTGCTTCCGCGTTGGATATGTATCGCTTCTGGGTTATTCGTATAGCACCGGTCTTTACCTGAACCCTACAAGAAAAAGTCTAAAGAGGTCAAATCGCATTTCGAAGGAGGCCGATTGACATCGCCAAAACGACCGATAGTAGGATTTTTCGATGTGAGATAATAAGTTTGTAATAAATCCCGACATTGTTCAATCTTAAAACAACTAATTTTGGTCTGCGGTGGTATGATATTGACTGATAGTTAATATTTCGGATATAAAAATCGATCAGTGACAACATTTGATTTTAAATAGATACTTGTATTTGGACTATCTGTACGATATGGAAGCCTTTTACTAGTGTTTGAAAAGTGGTGGAAAAATGTTTAACCTTTTTTTGTGCCATTTTAAATATAAAACTATAAACTTTTCAATATTAGATTAATTTTTCCACAAATTGTTTTCTCTAAGTATACTTAAAATTTCTTATTTATAATCGTAAGCAACAACAAAAGAGCATATAATTAGCAATTAAAGATTACAGCACAGAATTCGTATTCGGTTGAAAAAAGTACGATATAAAGAACACCATGTACTTCTCACACTGAAAAATCAAGGCACCTGAGGTGTCCTCGAAATAATAAAAATAGTTTGGTATGTACATAAATACCTTGAACACTTTTGATATACATATTTGCTGCAACATCATACTAACTCAAAAAAAAAGACGTGTGGCACTCGGGGACTGCCGCGGCAAAGCTATTGCATAGCATTTTTTTCAACTTATGCAATTATAATTATTTATTTATTTTTTATTTATGCAGTATTTTTTTTTCTTTGATATTAATTCAAATTTTTTCTTTGAACGCGGTGAATTTCTTGATTCGGTCGCCGCGCTCAAAGCCCGCGATAAAAGCTATGCAAAAGCTTAAAATCCTACGAATTGTCTGTTTTCCTACATGTAAAAATCTGTTCTGGCAATACTGTATGTTAATAAAATCAATAGCATACTTTAGGATTAACATACGCTAGGCAATTCTAATACTTAAAAAACAAAAGACTTAAGAAGCAAACTTAGTGTTAGGTTTTTTCGTTACGGAATTTCTTGATTCGGTCGCCGCGCTCAAAGCCCGCGTTAAAGGTATGCAATAGCTTAAAAAATAAATTTATTGCACTAAATGGGCGATGTGTACATTTATATTATATATAAATATATATAATAAAAGGAGAGAAAATCATATGAAATACACATTCTTGACTAAAATTTTTTATAGATTACACTGTGTGGTAAAATAGTGAAATTTTTAGATACTTTTAAAATAACCTAGCCCAGTTTGTAGGCCTTGTGGAACGTATTTAATAACGATTAAAAAAAGGAGCGCTTGCTTTACAAAATTTATTAGGAATCGGTAAAATTACAAAGCTTTTCACTTTTGCCATAAAATGTAACAAAATTCTAAACAATAATTTATGAACGAAAAAAAAACAAATAAAATCCGCTCCAAAATCGCCGATTTCTTTCATTTATGAAACGGTTTTGGCGATTTTTGATGCCAAGCTGCTTAGAACATGAAGGCCAGTATGTTATCTGGGGTCGTGAAGAAACTGCTTCGAAATGCACTAAAAATTATAATTAATAATTAATGTTTAATAATTAATAATTAATAATTTTCAGATTTGGAAATTAAATTTTTTATATGTACGTTTGTTTGCTTTCTTTATACTTTTTGATCGCTATTAAAAATCGCTGCATTGCTGACACTTGTACAACTAAGATGTACTATCATCTTACGAATGAACTTGTGTGCCAACCGTAGTTTGTCATAAACATAGAACGACGAGATACATAGTATAAGTTTATTAAGGTGCGAAACAGTTGAATGAAAGTTAAATATGAAAACGTTTAGAACGTAAAAGAGAAAATATAACTAAACAAGAGGAACACGGAATAAATACTTTGCAGGGCACAACTTTATTCAATTTTAAAATTAAAATAAAAAAAGAGGTAAATAATTTTCTTCAAACTCACCGATATTGTGAATATTTTTTGTATTGTATTTTCTTATCTTTAATTTGTACTTTAGATATTTTGCAAGTATGTATTTATGTACATCTATTTGTATGTATACTCGTTAACGGATAAAGGTAGCAACTTTAAAATTTCGACTCTCTTCTGGTACAGCAATTTGAGTACAAAATATTCCTGTTTGTTGTCTCTATGAATCAAAACTGATTTCAAAAAGAAAAATTGGTTGGTTTGAATTAGGGATGCCAATCGGGACTAGTTTTCGAGAATCCCGGGATTCGGGATTTTAAAAAATCAAATCCCGCGCTTTCATAATCCCGAAAATTTTCGGGATTCTCATATTTTTCGAGATTCCGATTTTTTAACATTAAGAAATATATGCTTTTTATAGACATAGAAACATATAACAACAATATTTAGTACCTATTAAAAAAAATACAAAACGAAGTTTCAAAAAACTCAACAATGTTGAATAAATCGTTATTCTTTCTGTAATTCGTTTGCAAAGAGACTTTTCCAGTTCTTGGCTTAATTTTCATTCCAGTTTTGATTCCTCTTTTATTACAAAAAAGGGCAGGATCTGCTTTCCAAAGATTCATTTCGCTTTGACATGAAGCTTCAACTGTTGCTTTTATAAGATTCAAAATATCTGTTAATTGTTTGATTAATTTATATTCATCATCCGTTATTGGTTGTTCCTTAAAATCAATTAAATACTTCTTCACGGATATTTTTAATTCATGAAATCGTTGGCACATGTCGAACAGATTATTCCACCTAGTTTTGCAGTTTAAAATAAGTTTAAGCTCTTTACCTTTCTCCTCTTTTTCATATTTTTGCAAAACTTCGTTTTTAGTTGGTGACTTTCTAAAAATTTTTGGAATTTTTCTGACTTCATCAATAACTGTTGAAATACGATCAGTTTAATCAGTTTTCATTTCTCTTATACAAAAATCGAAAAAGAATCAACTAGAAAATAAAACCACACCGAACTTTCGGTTTTGCTTTTTCTTTTGTGCATTTCAAAAGACTTTTTTCTGAAATTTATTTCTTTTAATTATTTTCAATATTTTTCACATTAAAATTTCTTATAAAGAATAACAAAGTTTTATATTTTACCTTTGGATTTCATTGACAGTGAAAAAAACTTTTTTATTTGTTTTTTCAATCAATTGAGTTCCCACAGTGAATATGGAAGAAAATCATGCTGAATTTGCTTATAAGAAAAGGCAAAACAAATTTAGTAAGCAATTTCGAGATTGAGTGAAGCCCGAAAATTCCGGGATTAAAAAATTCAAATTCCGGGATTTGGTATTCCCTGAATCGAGATTTCGGGACTGGCATCCCCAGTTTGAATGCCAACCAACACTGACTGGTTGGTTGAATGAATGATGGAATGGCAGAAATTATACACAGAAAATAGTTATAAAAAATCATGTTGAATATATATATATTTTTATGGAAAAAAATGCAAACCTTATTCTACGAAATGAGAACAATAACTTTTATGTAAACTCATTTTTATTTAAAATATTTAGATCTAATATTTATTTGAATAACAATTAGTATTAATTGTCCGTCTTATGTTTGAAAACGAAGCTGAACATTATAAATTATGTATGAAATCGTGCTTCAAGTAGAAATACTTGCAAAAAGAAAATGAATGTGGTGATAGAGATGTCATTAGATTGCGATTAAGAAAAATCTTAAAAAAACAAAAAGTAATGATTAAGCAAAAAAAATGTTTAGTTTAAATAACCACCGACATTTGAGTTTAGGAGCTCGTAAGTCGCAAGTCCCAAAACCAAGATAGCCGTAATTAATACCGATACCGATTAAATACCGTTTAAATTGAATAACGGTATCTATATCGATGCCACAATTTCTTCGGTCGCAAAATAACTGCCGTTTTCTTCAATAGGGTTGTCAACGTTTCGATATAAAAAGTCATACCATACGGCAAAAATTAAGAAAATATTAATAATATTAAGAAAATAGAATTACTTAAAATATCTTTTTTTTTTTTTGGAATAATGGCACAGTTTTTTCTACTCGCAAAAAAAACAATCATGAGTGACAGAGTCAAAAGGCGAACTCTTGCGTTACTTGTGGCAACTGTTGTAGGTAGTCGAGTTTTCGTAAGGGAAATACTTAACGATTTTGAGTCAATTTGCACTTTTAAAACTGAAGGTTAACAACGTTTTGTTATGTTTCATAAACAGTTTTCATTTCTCTTATACAAAAATCGAAAAAGAATCAACTAGAAAATAAAACCACACCGAACTTTCGGTTTTGCTTTTTCTTTTGTGCATTTCAAAAGACTTTTTTCTGAAATTTATTTCTTTTAATTATTTTCAATATTTTTCACATTAAAATTTCTTATAAAGAATAACAAAGTTTTATATTTTACCTTTGGATTTCATTGACAGTGAAAAAAACTTTTTTATTTGTTTTTTCAATCAATTGAGTTCCCACAGTGAATATGGAAGAAAATCATGCTGAATTTGCTTATAAGAAAAGGCAAAACAAATTTAGTAAGCAATTTCGAGATTGAGTGAAGCCCGAAAATTCCGGGATTAAAAAATTCAAATTCCGGGATTTGGTATTCCCTGAATCGAGATTTCGGGACTGGCATCCCCAGTTTGAATGCCAACCAACACTGACTGGTTGGTTGAATGAATGATGGAATGGCAGAAATTATACACAGAAAATAGTTATAAAAAATCATGTTGAATATATATATTTTTTTATGGAAAAAAATGCAAACCTTATTCTACGAAATGAGAACAATAACTTTTATGTAAACTCATTTTTATTTAAAATATTTAGATCTAATATTTATTTGAATAACAATTAGTATTAATTGTCCGTCTTATGTTTGAAAACGAAGCTGAACATTATAAATTATGTATGAAATCGTGCTTCAAGTAGAAATACTTGCAAAAAGAAAATGAATGTGGTGATAGAGATGCCATTAGATTGCGATTAAGATAAAAAAACAAAAAGTAATGATTAAGCAAAAAAAATGTTTAGTTTAAATAACCACCGACATTTGAGTTTAGGAGCTCGTAAGTCGCAAGTCCCAAAACCAAGATAGCCGTAATTAATACCGATACCGATTAAATACCGTTTAAATTGAATAACGGTATCTATATCGATGCCACAATTTCTTCGGTCGCAAAATAACTGCCGTTTTCTTCAATAGGGTTGTCAACGTTTCGATATAAAAAGTCATACCATACGGCAAAAATTAAGAAAATATTAATAATATTAAGAAAATAGAATTACTTAAAATATCTTTTTTTTTTTTGGAATAATGGCACAGTTTTTTCTACTCGCAAAAAAAAACAATCATGAGTGACAGAGTCAAAAGGCGAACTCTTGCGTTACTTGTGGCAACTGTTGTAGGTAGTCGAGTTTTCGTAAGGGAAATACCTAACGATTTTGAGTCAATTTGCACTTTTAAAACTGAAGGTTAACAACGTTTTGTTATGTTTCATAAACATAAATAAATTATAATACTGGTATTCAACTTTCGGTATCGGTGTATACGATATACTTATGTCGTTGAAACTCCGATACCGAAATAAAAATAAATTAATACCGGGACCTATACAGATATTCGTTTGCCAACCTTGCAAAGGAGGTACATATTCCTATGTTATAGGCGTTTACGAGGTCTGTCTCTCACTCAAGCTTTGGAAACAGCTGTCCAAACATAAAAATTTACCAATGCAATTTTTTTCAGATTTATTGAGACCCAGTTACCAAGTTATGGCACCCTCCAGATCGAAAAAGTATATAATTTTCTCTATTTTTCCAAGGGAAATAAACGTTCTTAAGAGCTTCATCATCTTTTTTTGTCGAAAAATGGTTTTAAGCGGTTTTGCGCCTTATGAAAAATTCAACGGGAAATGTATTTAAAAAAAGTTTTCACAACCATTGAAGTGATTGGAACAGGAAAGGCAATACATTTTTTCCTAGTACTAATAAACATTGGACCGTAGCACTTGACAGCCAAAAAAATTTAAAATTATTTTGCAAGTTAATTTTGAAAATTTAAAAATATTTTGTTATATCTTCGGTATTTACAGTCGGATCTTAAATTATGATATATCGATGATTTTGTCTAGATGTTTTGCTTGTATTTCAGATATTCCATATTTTCAACATATTTCACTATGGACTCCAGGGCAAGTTTTTTATGCTTTTTGCATAAAAAATATGCGTATACATACCTACATAGCATGTAGTATTTTTCGAAGTAATCTTATTGTCTTAATTAATTTTCAGACGCCCTTTCATATCAATTTAATGCATTCTATGTGCCCAAGTATGATCAATCCCCCAAAGCCCTATTCCACTAGATGGGGATCTTGGTTAAAGGCTGCTATATACGAGTGTTATTGCGACTATTTTATAGAAATAGTCAGCGTTTTAAATGAGCTTTCTGATGACGAGGCAGAGTCGATATGTAATATTAAGAATAAAATATTTATCGATTGATGTTGAACGTTTTGTGCGACAATCGAAGACCTTTTCAATTTGAAAACTAATAAGAACATATGATTATACTTTGTAATAAAAAATTTTTCAAATAAAACTGATAAAAAATTATTGGTCTGTATTTTTTCGGGTGCATATTTTAGTGCATATTTTAAAGTTTCTTTTAAGGAATATTTGCATGCATATTTTAATAATTTTTGTGCATATTTAAACTTGCCCTTCTTATATCATAATGTTTCTTGTTTCAAACTGATAATTGTTATTTTTCTTAAACGTGTTTTTTACCGATTTTTTTTCTATTTAGAAAATGTGTAGGTTAACGTTTTCGAAAATGTTGATATTTCGAAATGTTAAAATTAGTAAATAAATCAAATTTCTATAAACAATTATTGTTTATAATCAGCCCAATTACAAATATTCGCATGGAATTTGTTTCATGAGGAAACGTCTTTTCTCAATAAAAAAATTTCTCCAATTAATTCAAACTCGCTTCTGTTTTGTGAGGGAATTCTTTTTAGGAAAACCCCAAACTTAAAAATATTTAGAATAACTAGTTTTTAGTTTTTTATTTTTTTATCCCTTTTACACGTTTGATAAAAACGGACCAAAAAGAAAAATTCATAAAGGAATAAAGGAAAAAGGGAAAAATTTCATGAGGTATTCCTGTTTGTAATTGGGCTGAATATAATTTCATATTTCTACTTTTACAAAAAAAATTTTTCACTTAAAAATTTTATGAATTTTGATATTTTCGTAAATAATGTGTTTGTTAGTTTGAGGATAACAATAAATATCCTTGACACAGTCAAATAGAAGAAACACAACAAACAAAACAAAAAGCTCAAATCAACAAAAAATAAATTTACAATAAATGAAAGATTTTTAATGCGCATTCAACTATTAGAGAGTTAAAAAAAATTGTTTCAAAATGACTGCAAATTAATTGAAATTTTGAAATAATAATTTTAGGGGTGGATTTCTTTTATTAAGATTTTGTTCGAGAATACATAAAAAAGTGGTTTAAAATAAATCAGGACATGGGAATGAAGTGAAATTGAAATAAAAGAAATATTGAAAAAATCGATACCAGAAGAATTTAAGGTGGAATTATTTAATACGAATTTGCAGGGTATAATCAGGTGTAGGATCATTTGTTAAAAATTTTTGTTAATAATTTTTTGCTGGAAATATTTCTAAAAATTTTAATTAACTAAAAGTATCCTATGATACGAGTAGTTATAATCAACAAATATTATATGATATTTTGAAGAATTAAGATGTGCTGCAGAGATGACAGGGAAATTATTTATATTATGTTAAAAATCGATATTTTTACTTGCGAAATCATTTCGGAATTTATTCTTGTCATTATTGTACAACCATGTACATACATACATCTTCAAATTTTGTTTCACTCAAGCTTTAACAACTAAGGAATGTGAACAATGTGGGCAGATCAAGACCACTATTATACATACTTTAGCGATTTTTATTTGACACCTGATTCTTACAGGAGTTTCTATTTCAAATTATATACAAAGTTTTCATGGTTTAAATTGCATGTATTTAAGTTAAGCCACTTTAAAAAAATTAAAACAAAAATAAAAGAAATCAAATAGAGTCCTTACTTTCAAATAGATGGACTTCCGCTCCGCCGAAAAAGGTAATTTAAAGACATACATAACCGTACGAGTACTGTAAAATTTTCTTTTAAGTGTACTTTGCCAGGCGCAACCCAAACGATTGCATAAATCATTAAATATAGCGGGCCTTGTTATGAAATTAAGCAGCTCAGCAATATAATTGTGCAATTTTTAATATTGTGAAATAATATCATCAATTTGTATATCACATTGCGAGGTGGCTTGATATATTATCAAAAACCTTTCCATTTTTATTGCACGACCAAGAAAACTGCGACAAACTGTTTAATGTGTGTTGGCACCATTGTTCAATATTAAGTTTACTTTTTTGTAGTTGAAATATATTTTAGTTGCCATTCATTAATTAGTATGTGTCGAAACTAGGATTGTCATTCGAATAAAAATTATTCGAATAATTCGATTTTTTTTTCATTTTTGTTCGAACGAACAAACACTTTTTAATTTAGAATAAAGAATTATTCGAATAATTTTTGTCGAATAATTTTCTTCGCTAATTTATGTGAAAAATATTTTGCATCTCATAACTTTTTTAGTTGTTAAGAAATGCTTCTTTAATGAAATTCAATGGTGTCTTGTAATTATAAAAAACAGCTAATGCTTTTCTATCGAATCGAATTAATGAATGACGTATAAAATCATTAAATACTTTAATATTATTCCTGAGCTCTATGAATTACCCATCCAATATTGGCTTTTTCAAAAATGTCACAAGAAGCGAAACACAGGAGTACGCAAATATGTACTTTGCTTTCACGATTATTTTGTGATAAAAATACTACGATGAAGAATTAGATGACGTTTCTGAAGTAACTGATAACGTTTTATTAACTGATCTTAAAGAGTCTATAAATAAAGTAAGAAATTGTACCAACGCTAAAATCGTTTACAATATTGACAATGATCTGAACTATTTAGAAAAATCAAAGAAAAGAACAAACAAACTTGATATGCTCTTTAATGCTGTTTTAACCACAAAATTTTTTATTCATTGTTCGTTCGAATTATTCGAACAAAATTTTAAATTATTCGTTTATTCGAACAAAAAAAATATTATAAAATTTTATTCGAACAAATAAAAAACACGAATAATTGACAACCCTAAGTGTGTAAGAATTGTATATTCATAGACTTATTTACTTTTTATCAAAAAAATTGCTATTCAAAGTTTTCTTAAGACAAAAATTTTGCCTCGTATGTGATGATACAATAATTTGTAATAAACTCACTATTTCGAAAAATCATTGTATGGCAAATTTCCAATAAAAAGGACAAAAAATTTAGAACTTTTTTTTTAGAGAAGAAAACGCCATTTGTAATTAAATAAAAAAAATCATTTATGCTTTTTATTTTAGTGTTTTAAATTTTTTATTCGCACTTTTTCCCCAAAATTAATATTTTACTTATTCAGTAAAACATTAACCATTTTGTTAAAAACAAATTGCAATTGATTATTGAGGGGTATAGCTTATTAAATGCAACCGTAGATTCCGTGAGCAGTAAAGGTGCATCTTCGAGGGACGCGATGCCTTCACTTAAGGTTCCATTATAGTGTTGTAAAAGTATTGAGTATTTGATTACCGAGTACTCAATACCGTATATATATGTATGTATATCCCGGTACTCAATACCCAAGACTAAGTCTCGGTTCATTGTTGCAATTTTTTTTGCAGCAATTCTTGAATATGTGGGAGAGTGTTGAAATAGAAATATATACATTTTGTATTTCTCTCTCGCTCTTTCCCACTAAAAACTAAAAAGTTGCTGCAACAAAAATTGCATGCCAGTAAATACGAAAATTTTACTTGAGAATGTTTTAAATAAATACTATTCGGTTTTGGAGTACGCTACGCGCCTTTAAGGCCCATATTCTCAGTCTTTAGTTAGCTAATGACAGTGGTATAACTAACGACTTTTCATACAACGGCCATCATTAGTTAACTAAAGCTTGAAAAGTTGGGCCTAAATCATTTGCAGCAATTAATAAGCCTGGCCGTTTAGTTAGATATTTTTAATGGATTATTAAATTTGCTAATCCATTAATTATTATGGAATACGGCTAATAATAAAATCGAATTTTAACTTATTAAATATTTTTATTTTTAAATAATAAAAAACGTTAAAAGTATTAAGTAGTATCGAGTACTCAATTGAAAAAGTATTGAGTAGTCAAAAGTAGCCGCTTTTAACAAAACTATTCCATTAGACGTGCCATACCATAATTCCATAACAATAACTATATTTACTTTCCTAATTAGTCCTGCGATAACCATAAACAGTTGTTTATGTTTTCATTTGCTTATTAATTTCAAGAATGTAGAAATAAATAACTTCATAACTTTATTTTCTATTTAGAAAAATATACTTTATTATAATAATAAAAAGTTCATTTCTTACTTACCATCCACATTTTTATAAAAAAAAATAAATGAACTAAAATAAGTAAAAGCCAAAAATATAAAGCAAAACTTACCAAACAATCCAGCAACTGTAACAAGGTATTGAGAAAAACCAAAATTCAATTGGTTTTAGGAATTTTAAAATTGTAACAATTAGCTTAAAAAATGTTACTTTTTGGAACTTAATTGTACTAAAACATATTTTTTCTATTTATAATATTTTTATTCAGATTTATTAAGAATATAGCGAAAAAGGCACATTAAATTTTATTTGTACTATAACAAAAAAGAAGTTTAGTATTGAATATTTATGTACTTTTTACGTATAAAGATAATCAAGATACTTTTAAATTGATTTCGAGATCACAATTACAATTTTATGAATTCAGCAAATCCTTTGCTTGGATTACGCCGCAAAGAGTTGCAGTTTGTAGTCTGTTTTTCTAATTAATTATATTTTGGTAAGAAAATATTTTTTTCACATTTGTAAATTAATGTTAAACTCATAAGATTTATTCCTCTTACCATTTTTTAAATTTCTGGAAACATGAATTCAATTGTCTCATTTTTAAGTTTAGAAACTGTTGCCCAGAAATCGCTAATATTCGAATCTTTGTAAGATTTTAATATTTCGACATTAGCAAGAGCTCTAAATTGTGAATTTATGTTCTAAAAATTTTGGTATTCGTTTGAAAACATTTTTACTAATAGTGGTACTATACTATTAGTTTTCCACTGATTTTATTGGCTAATTTTACCGAAACATTTTAATGTTTCATTTTCAAAGTCGAATTTTATTTTAATACTTCGCTAAACTTAAAACAAAAATTTTGGGTAACTGTTTTAAACTGAGCTATCACATCATTTCCAATTTCATTGATTTCTATATACAGTTCTACATCAGTTCCACAGTAAACATCATTCAATGAGAGATAATTTGCTTCTGATTTAATCAAACCTTAAAACCGGTCACAGCATTTGTTGTTTAAAGTTCTTATTATTATTGCTAAACTTTTTGACACATTGCAGTCGGTGCTTTCATCTAATATTATTGAATAATAATTATCTTACAAAAGTTTTTAAAGTCGGCAACATTTTGAGCTCGGTAACTTCTGTTACAATTTTTTTTTCATATTCGTTTTCTTAACAATTTGCAAATCTGAAATACCTTTTTTAAGTAGGCTATTTTTAAGTGGTCCAATATTTGGAAAGGCAACAAACATAGTCAACTTAATTTCCAACGTTTTTGCTGACTGTTCTGTGGGGCAATCTGTGTTTTTCATAAAAACACCAATTTTCGGTGTTGTTTTCATGGCTAAACTTTTTTTACTGTTGCTGTCACACGATGCATGGCACTTAATGTGTACTATTATACGACACATTATATTGACATTACATGCTTTTCATCTTTTATAAGAGCCCATTTCCACGGTCAAAGTTTACTTTGCAAAGTTTTGTGTTTGTTTATCACAATGGAAAGAAGAAAGTTGCTTTCTACTTCGTTCGTCATTTACACATACTTGTATTTGGTTGCATGTATGTGTTTCGTTTGCATGTTCATCCAACAAACGAACAAAATTTTTCAAAGTAAACTTTGCGCGTGGAGAAGCGAAACAAAGTTCAAAAGAATATTGAAAAGACTTTGTCAAAGAAGACTTTAATCGTGGAAATGGGCTATAATTGCCGTCTTTGACTAGCCAATGGGAACATGCTCGTGCACTCTTCTTTCTGTAAACGGAGCAAGGTATGGTCTAGAAGTGCTAATGTATAAAACTTAGTTATTTCACAGTAAAATTACTGCAATGATGCGTTGCCATATTAAATTACTGGGGAGATTTCTTAATTGTACTAAATAAGCCATTGGTTGGTGTACCTTTGTACTTTTCCAGTTTGAATAGTACCAAAAAAAGTATAATGGTACAAATTTTATCATCCCTGGTTTCTATGATTATTGTTATGGTAATGGCTAAGGCGTTATGGTAAGTTACCTATAACCAATTAAAATGTTTTCCTTAAGGTTGGTTCGAACAGCTGTTTTATATGGTTATGGCACGTCTAATTGAACCTTAAACCCTTCAAGTGTAAGTGACGGTGAAGATGGAATTTGTGAACTCAGTTTCGAAAAGTCTGCTGCCACCCTTAATTTAATAAAACTATCATGAAAACTTAACGGCAAAACGAGTGGTGTCGATCCTCTGACATGGCGGATTGCTAATAAGCAATATTTAGTCACACCATGGGCAAATGCTCCGAGAGGAAACGTTTAGTTGTGCAGCGTTTTTAAGGAAGTTTTTATTTTTGAAGTTCAACATTTATTTCCTTGCCAAGTTTCAACTTTTTTAATCTTAGTTGTTTATTAAAATAATTATTAGATTACATGAAAAATTAAGGGGTTTTTAATAAAAATTATAAAATGTATATATTTTGTTGCATTTACCTAACGTTTATTTACACTTTATGTATTTTTTAGAACGCAAAATATCGGCATAAATACTGCGAATATGAATATAAAAAAATTGGCGAATATTCCACAGGCACACAGAAACAGAATCACACAACCGTAAATGAGCTGACAACAATTCGGTTAGATCGATTTTCTTCAAACATAACTAAGAACGAACACACATGATCATGTCGAATTTCAAAGGAAATAAGTTAAAATCAGCAACTTGAGAGCTACAATGAAACAGACATGCCCATTCGTGGAGTATCTTAAAAAGTAGGCGTTGGATTTAAGAAAATTACAAGGCGATCAAACTGCTCATCTTGTGGGACAAACATTCTGAAACAAAAATAACACCTTTAATATTGATGTCCAAATTTTCAGACAAATCTAATAAGCAGTTTAAAAATTTAAATAAAAATACAGCGGCGATTAAGCACAGTATAATCAACCGTGTGGATGCAAATTTGAGCACTCAAATTCAAACTAACGGAAACAGAACATTCAAGAAAGTTCTAGAAAAGCAACAAGAATCTACAAGATTAATCAAGAAATCTGTATGAAAAATCTTCATAGCAATTGTAAATAAAGACTAACGCCCTCGATTGGATTACGGGTAAACTTTACATCAAACTGGTTAGTTGATTCGCCATCCACATTATAAATTTGCTACTGCCATCTACATGCCTCTTCCATAACATAGCTTAATAACAACAGAGGCTTACACAAGCAAACTCAATGTCATGGTGAGGATTTTTCTACTACGTTCGAAAACCGTAGCGGTCAACAGGTATATAAGCCGAATAAGAAGTCAATCTTGTCTAAGCTACGGCATGGTGAAGATCGTGCATAGATCAGCTGTCAAAAAGCTTTTGCAGTGTTAACTAAACAAATTACTTCATGTATTTTATTAAACAGTGTTATTAAAGGAAATAAAATATCATTAAGTTCAAAATCAATTTCCGTTGTGTTTTTATTTTATTTTTGACTAATTAAAAGAACTCAAACAAGTAAACGTTATCGAAAAGGTCCAAACGTAACAGTATATTTATTATTTTGCGAAAGGCCCCACTGTGCAATGTGAAATAGCTGAGTTGTGTAGCTCATGAAGGAACGGGTTAAATTGAACGAATCACCCAACTGAACGAAGTAATCCAGTGATGTTGCTGTACGCTTTTGGTTCAATAGTGTACCGCTCGATTTTGTAGATGAGTTTAAAACTTGTTTCCGTTCGTTCAGGTGTTTTTAAAATTTATGATTATTTTTAAAATTTATGCTAAATTTACATAAAAATGTCAGAAAAGGTACACAAATAAGCAAAAAACAACCGAAACTTCTAATACCTGTACAGAGAAGTAAAGCTTGAAGAGTTTTCTTTAAAAAATTGACTTAGTTGCAAAGAAAATCGAACTAATGGGCCGAGTAATAAGCAAAATTAAAAAAAGTCGAGAAAATCCGGTTTTTGGGTTAAATTCGATTTTAGCGACCTCTAAACTTCTTCCGAAAAATTTAAAAAAAGTATCACAAAAATAATAAGCTTTCAAAAAATGCTGGGGCAAAAAAAATTTTTTTTGGGTAACTAGTGTACATGTGTATTTTTTTAAACTTTGGTTACTTTTTTCAACCAAAAATTTAGAATTTTTTGCTGATATACTGAATTTTCAAATCACGCTTCTATATGCATTACATGACATCTACGTTAGACATCAGTCTACTAACATTAACTTTAACGTCAAGTGATGGAGAAAACGTGATGGCTCCCAAAGTAAATGGTGTAAAAACTTGTGATCTGCGAGAATTAAAGAGCGATCCAGGATATTCTTATTATAGGAAATACTTTAGGCAAGGAAATCCAATTAGACGCACTTTTTCTAATATACGATAGACTCAGTTTGAAATAAACTTTAAAATAATCTTAAGCAATTTTACTAAAAAGTAATTATGTCAAAAGTTTATTTTCTTTGGAGAGGGTAAATCTTTATGACGAAAATAATTATTTAAATATGAAAAATATTTTTATAGGCCGTAAAACTAAACTTGTGTGCAAGAAAGTAACCTGTCAGACTTAAAAAATATAATATCAAAAAATTAGGGGATTCAAACGGTGTCCTATTAAATCATATTGTCATAATGTCTTAATATTAAAAAATAGTTGTTGTGCTTCAAACAAAAAAGGCATAAAATAATAAGACTTTTTGAGAATTGTTTATTGTTTTGTCATATCCAAAGAGTAGAAATTTGAGAGATTTTGAAAGAAATTACATACTGCTTGTTCTTCCTCGTTATATTTTTTTATTTTATTATTTTAAAACATATAATTTTATGAGCACCATTTGAATACCACAAATATTTTTATGCTGAAATTTTACAACAAATTCTGAAACGGTTTGATTTTTTAAGAAACGATTTAAATAAAGTATCAAGATTAAAAACACCTGTTAAAGTTTTAAGTAGTTTAGAGACTACTTTGGAACCTTTGTTGTTATCTTTTCAAAATTTAGCCTGTGGTAATGAAGAAAAAGTTTGTATCCCAATGGAAATTACTACGATTTTCAAGCATGGCAATAGTAACATGTATTGTAGAGTTTTGGTACAAAGTATCGGAAGTTAAAAACGGCACGAATGAACATTTTTTCGAAGAATTAATTTATTTTGTTTAAAATTTAATGTCATTGCTACATAGTTTAGCTGCTGCCGACAGAATATTTTAACAGCTTAGTTTGATAAAAACAAAATATAGAAATAAGCTTGAATTTAAAAACAATTAATAATATAATGCAATCAAAAGAGTTGTGCAAAATCAAAATGATTCGCGTTACGTTATATGAATTATTTATTTGCGTTTATCAGGCATTTTGAATATTTTAATTTCGAATCAACAACAGAAAAGTCCTGAATATCTAATAAAATTAAATTTAAATTTTCTTGTTACTTAATATGTATGTAAAAAACACATTTTTAATATTTCTTTGCTTTATTATTATTTAACTGTGAAGTACAATTTTTTTCATAATAAATGTAAAATATATCAAATTTAAAATCTATTTTAACTTAATCAAAATGCATTTTAGTTTTTGGTTTTTTTTATTCACATTTGGCTTTTTTTTTAAATTTGGTTGCAAAAATTTTTTGGTTTTGGAAACACTGGTTCCAATTGAATGAACGAGTTAATTTTTGGTAATTGAAGGAAGATGAGCGATCACAGAAACGAACGATATTTATCAGTTGAAACACAGTGGAATCGAAATTTTTATTGAATTCAAAATACTTAAACAATTTAAATTTCAAACATTTGTATTAATGTTAAATTGTTTTAAATAAATATTCGTTTATTCCACACCTTATCTTTGCTTTTCAGCTGATAAAATAAAATAATAAAATACAAAAAAAGTTATCTCAAATGTTTGTATAGGAATTAAACAAATTCTAAAGAATATAATTTCGAAACAGAGAGAGAGGGGTATATACTCGCAGTATATGATTGAGATTATTAAGAACAATTTATAAATATTGAATTTTGTTTAGAAATTGTTCTACGATGAGAATTTTAAGCGGAGTGTTTTAAAAACTCGAACCAAACTATATTTATGTTACATACATACATACACACTAGAGAAGGGCATCGCTCACGTGATTAGCATGAATCATGCGTGATCATGCATGATCGTGAGCAGTTTTTTATTTCAATCACGTAAGTATAAAAAAAAACTTAACGTGAGTGAGCGTGCATGAGTAGATTTCTTGCGTGATTGTTTCGTGATTTTTTCGATTTTGAAATGTTTTTCATATTATTAATGGGTACGTGGCTTGCAATTTTGTCATGAATACGGTACGTATTAAATGTACTGATGTGAATGAACGAGTCAAAGTAGCAGTATAAGTCCGAGTTTCAACTGGAGAACATTTGGAAGAAAAAAAAGCAAATTCTAAAATAACTTATTTGCAGCCAAAAAATTTTGTCTTTTTTTGTCAGAAGACATGAGCCCTTTGTGTTTCCGAAATAGTAAATACAAAATTTTTTTGTCAAAATTGAAGTGAGTGAATTCAATATATAAAAATATGGATTTCGATCGGGCCATCTTCACTAACGCTAAAGTAATGATATGAATACCTAAAAATTGTTCATTTCTGGAATGAAATTAGAAGATCCGAGGTAGAATAGGATTTGATAATAATTTGTGCATTAATAATCGTCGAAATATATTTATTTTATTTATAAAATTATGTATCTAGTCTAATATTCCATAAAAACAAACAAAAAATAAGTTGGATCACTTTCAAAAAATTTTGTTTGGTGGACTGTTTCTGGGAGTTATCCATATATCAAAATTTAAGGATTGTATTTCAAAACTAACAAACTGTTTCAGAAATGTGTATTTCTCAATTAAACATAATTTTGCTCTTTTATTGCAAAATTTTCTAATTGTATATTAGATTTTTCTATTTGCATTCAGAAATTTTAATGTATAAATACTTCTAGGTTGTGATTTTTTCGTGAGTATTTCGTGAGCGTGAGTTTTCGAGATTGTGACTAACTTTTTTTGCATTCACGTGAGCGTGAGTGAACGTGAGCTAAAAATATGAGATCGTGCGTGAACATGCATGAGTGGAATTTTTTTATCGTGAGCGTGAGCGAAAAGTCACTCACGATCTCATCTCTAATACATACATAAGTATGTATGTATGTATGCAGTTTTTAAAGAATTTTATCAATACTGGATCTAACTTCTTTATGGTTTCTCTTCTCAGTTTTAAACTGATTTTATACAATTCTTAAATGCAACTATTTTCAACAAAAATAGTATCTAAATATGTAATGTGAAATAAAATAACACATTTTATTTGTATCGGGTGTTTTTTTGTGGTATGGAGCGCTAAGCTGTCAGTAGTGGGGTATATCATTGATAGCTGATATGACAGCTTTCAGTTGTTTTGTGTGTTATGTAACATGGTTTGGGTTTTTGCGGTGAATAGAGATTATGAAGCAGATAATTTTTTAATGGATAGACGGTACTTAAGACTTCATTTGGAGATGTAAACCAGATTACCAAATATTCACTCATATTCATGAATACGAATTTTTAATTTTTGTTGTGTTTCGTTTTATTTGTGTTGGAGGACACAAAATTAGGTTTTCTTTATTCGTTTTTGTATTATTCAAAAAAGAATATGAACATTAAACTTTTTTTGCAGTAGCATTCGAAAATGAACAGCAAACAATTTTCAATCTGAATGTTCATGTAGATGAGTGTATTTATTTTTTTCAGGCTGCACATATTTGTTACGAATATTCACTGAGTGGCGTCTTCTGGGTGTTTCTTAGTATGTAAGTATGTTTATATATGTAAAGGGGTTTTCAACAAGGACTTTGTTTTTCTATTGAGGCAACACCAACAACATGATAGTGTTGAGATTTAGTTTTTTGACGTATTCGTAGTAGATGCATTGGCAATGGTTACAATGAATTCAATTTCGCTCGAAAATCGTATTAAAATAATTTAAATCCAGTAATAAAATGGTGGTTCTGTTAAAGTTACATTTCGTGAAATTCGTGATATTTTCGGACAACATAATCGCCCTTCTGAGATCCCTAGCAAGAATTTGGTCGTTAAATTTGGGTCGATATGCTTGATACAAAATGTTCCAATACTAAAGCGAGTTCGACCGGGTCGTTCAACTGAAAAAATCGCAGCCGTGAGCCACAGTGTTGAAGAAGATCCAAATTTGTCACTTCCTCGATGTTCTCAACAATTGCGTTTATCCAAAACCACCACATGGCGAATTTTGCGTAATGATTAGGCTTTGAAACCTTACAACTTACAACCTTACCTTCAACAGGTGCAGGAATTGATTCCGACCGACCATTCACATCGCCGTAGATTCGCTCAATTCATTGAGGAACAACTCGCTGGTTTTGCTGAAAAATTTTTTTTTCAGATGAAACCCATTTTCACTTGCCAGGGTACGTCAACAAACCAAAATTGCCTCATCTGGGCTTCTGAGGGTGCTGTTGGCTGAAGTAGTTAGCGCGTTGACTACAAAGCAAATAATGTCTAAGAACGTGGGTTCGAGCCCAGCTTCAGACAAGTCATAAACTCCAGCATTTTTCAGATGTGCATTAGTATGACATTGTATTTGTTGTTGTCGGAGTGTTTAAGTGATGAAGGCATAGCACACTGGTCACTGAACAGTACTGGCAGCAATTGATACTGGTGTATGCTAGTGGACATCACAGCGCCCTCCTTCATCGGTATTGTAGCAAAATCGCCGGCGAAGTAAAATTATTAATAAAATGGCTACAATAGCTTAAAACACATTTAATGCGCCTACTTGACATCAGAGGCGCTGCAACACTGATCTAAAAACTAACACAGCGCGCAATATCAGAGTTGTAAAAATTAAGCTTTCTCTCTTTCACCATCTATCCTCACTCACTATCCCTTTCCCAAGGAAGGTAACACACCTACGGGTTGGTAGGCATACTAATTGCCTGAGTGTTACTTCTCTTTTTAAAAAAAAAAAAAAAAAAAAAAAACCATAGAGCGATCATTGAGAAGCCTTTGCATGCTCAACGTGTCACTGTATGGTGCGCTATGTGGTCCGGAGGGATGATTGGGGCGTTTTTTTTTCGAAGATGAGGCTGGAATCGCTGTTCAATTTTTCCCTATTACTGATGACGATCGCATAATTTTACAAAAATCAGCTGTTAAGTGGCCAGCCAGATCGTGCGATTTAACACCACTGGATTACTTCTTGTGGGGCTATGTTATGGACAGACTCTATACGGAGCCTTGAAACTCAAAATCCGTGATGTGGTTAACGAAACAGAGCCGCCATTTTTGCAAAAAGGGATGAAAAACTTTGATGAAATAATCGACATCTGTCAGCGTGGTCGTGGTGGACATTTGCCAGGTATCATTCATAATTGCCAAACTTTCCTCTTCGTAATACAATAATAATTTGAATCTTCATCTAAATTTTTTGTTTTAGAAAACAAAGTTCTTATTGAAAAATCCTTTATATTGATTGTAAACATATCAAGATTAATAGTAAGGATGCATCCGATACCGATAAATCGGCGATACTTTAGGCTTGCCGATATATCTCTAGCGGCAATTTTTTTACTGTCGATACAGTTCCTGAAACTGATAACTATTTTCAATGCTTATTTTGCAGCCATTTCAAGATTGTTCCTTTGATTTTAATTTGTGGGTATTTGCTATCGTTAGAGAACATGAGAAAGATTAGCGCCCATCCTAAGCTGTGGTTCTGCTAAAGAAGAAGTCGAGAAATATCTAAGATCTCCTAATATATCTAGAGATGCAGGTTCGTTTATTTACTGGTGTAATGACATCTTATTGATGGAGATATCGGTTCGTCGATTTTTTTTAGATTATCAAAATCGATTTGATTTTTATCCGCCTTAATTGTTGCATCAATTAACGCAAAATAGCGAAGATGTCTATGTGAAAATACAATGAAATTTGCAACTAGGACTTATGCACTGCCCCTCTCCCCCCTTTCACTGACCATTAAGGTTAAATATTATCTCAACCAATTGAGCTACAATCTAGACTCTTATCGATTCTCATTCAAGATAATATTTTAATTAATTTTTTAGAAAAACTATTTATTATTAAATTTATATTAATCGAGATTGCTCGATATTTCTTTTCAAAGATTTAAAAAACTTTTCTTTGTTGAGGGTTTTTTAGCTAGTCTATATACATGCATTTCATGCTTATACTATTGTAATTTTTATAACTCTCATTGAGTTTTTAAAAGTTTTTATATAAGTAAAGAGGTTTGAAACATTTAAAAATTAGGTTTAAGGTCTACGGATGATTTGGCTTTAGCACCAATGAAATGCATGTATATAGACTAGCTAAAAAACCCTCAGCAAACAAAAGTATTTTAAATCTTATTGACTTATTGATTGTTTATTGAGTCTTGAAAAATTACATTACAATTTTGTTATTTTTAAACATTAATGGTATTGAAAACTTAAAATTATAAAGTATTATTTTAATTATTTTAAAAAGAAAAAAAAAAGAAAAGAGTGCACGTGCTTAAGGAATTAGAAAAAGAATAATTAAATAACTAAATAATTAAAATATTACACAGAAATAACAATGTTTGCTCCCGACATTTGCATTAACTAATAGAGTAATTAATCTATTTATAATATACTTATAACTAAAACTTAAAATAAAAAATCTTAAAACTAAACCTTAAATATAAAAAAAAAAAAATATAAATAAAAATTATATTTTACCCTCTATGAATGCCAGGAGTAATTCTATGATAAAAACTTTGTCCAGAAATACCACCAGAACGCTCCCGCAAAATACCTACTGCGGAAAGATAATTTGTATTATACCAACTCATTTCATGTTCACTAAAAAGTATATCCTGCATTATATTGCCTTCAAAAAAATGTAGTCTATCAATAAATCTCTTCATCAGATTTAAAGCATATTTGGAAATAGAACTTATTGAACCCTTGTCATAAATAAAAACGTTTGAAAATCTTTTCAAGCGTGTTTTGTAATTTCTCTGCACACATTTTCTCAAAATATGTCTTTCAAATACTTCAATTTTTTTCATAAAAGTCGGTGAAATACTGAACCAAATTGGAAAAGCATATATCAATATCGGTCTTATACTGACCTTGTATAAAAGTATTTTAGTCTTCACCGGGAAAGATTTATCATTAAATAAGATCGAAAGAGCCCCTTTTACTCTATTAGCCTTTTCAATATTGTATGAAACATGTTTATTAAATTTAACAAGTTTGTTGAAATTAATGCCAAGATATTTTATATCATCTCTAAATGAAATTTCATTTCCATTCAATGACAACTTCAACCTTTTGCTTTCTGGAACAACTTTATAATTACATTTTCCAGATGCATTTCGTAAGCATATTGCATGACTTTTTAATACATTTATTTTTATGCCCCAAAACGAATAGAAATCATTAACGTGATTAAGATGTGATTGTGCATGTTGTAGCGCAACTAGTGGTGACTCATCGTGAGCATATAAAAGGGAGTCGTCCGCATAAATAATGCCCAGCGAATTATTAAACACGTGTGGAAAATCTGATATAAATATATTATATAAATGGGGTGACAGAATTGAACCCTGAGGAACTCCACAAGTTACATCCCGAAAGTTGCGAAAGCGTACTATCCATTTCAATGCAAAACTTTCTATTTTGAAAAAAGCTTCCAATAAGCTTTATTATGGAAGCCTTAAAGCCTAATGTATTCATTTTATACAAGATACCATTATGATATGCTCTATCAAAAGCCTTTTCAATATCAAGAGAAATCGCAACAGTACATTGACGATTCCTAGGATGTTGTATTACATCGTTATGAAATTTTAATAATGCGTGTGTTGTAGCACTTCCTTTTTTAAATCCAAACTGATATTGAGAAATATAAGGTTCTGCCAAATCTAGATCCATCTTTTCTCGCATAATTTTCTCAAATAGCTTACCTAAGTTAGATAACAGAGAAATCGGTCTTAAGTTTCCAATGTCAGTATCATTCTTTTTTTTCTGTATTGGAATGATTTTGGCTATTTTCCAATCTTTTGGAAAATAACAATTATTAATACAATTGTTATAAATTATAGTTAAATATTTGAATGCATTTTTTGGAAATTTTCTTATCAAAAAATTGTCTAATCCACATGATTTTTGTTATTAATCAATTTAGAAAATTCAATAACAGAACCAAATGAAGTAAAATTGGGATTACCTTGAACATTCAATGAAGAAAAATTGTTATCAAAGCTTATAATATAATTTGGTACTTCCGAAAAAACGTTATTAATTGTTTGCTCAATATTTGATGTATCCCTATCTAACGGCGAACTTTGGTAAATAGAAGAGAAATGATTCTTTAAGACATTTAACTTTTCAAATTTATCCTGAATAATCAAACAGTTGACGGAAACATCTTTAACACCTGAATATTTTTTCTTGCCAACAATTTTAAAAATCTCTTTGTAAGCAAAAGGTCCAGGAACTATTTTCTTAACTCTTTCACTAAAATTTTTTGCTTGATCTAATTCTATTTGTTCCTTAATAAAAATTTTAATCAATTCTATTTGCTTTGAGATAAGCAAATAATCCGGATGATTTCTATTTAAGGTTTGACAAAATATTCTTTTTAAATCTTTTTGCCAATTATATTTTATATTTAGCAGCTTTTTTTTTTTTTTTTTTTTTTTTTTTTTTTTAAACCCTCAACAAACAAAAGTTTTTTAAATCTTTGAAAACTATTTATTAAAAATTCATTGAAAAATTGGTCATCAGGATAGCACCACCCGCGATAATTTCAATTTAATTTGTATTTTGAGTAATTATAAGACTTTTTAATACTAACATGTTATATTTCGAGAATTCATTCGGAATTGAATTATAAAGCTTTTCCATATAATTCAACGAAATAGTTGAGCAAGCGTATTTAATGCCTTCGATTTATTTAGTTTTTGTGTTGAATTGTTTTCCGGAATCACACACTTTACTAGCCAAGCATTCCCATACGTTTTCGGTCAGGCAAGTATGATGGACATTCAAGGACGTCAACTTTCTGGCTCTGAATCCACGATTTCGCGGATAGGGCTGTGTAGGTTGGAGCACTATCGTGCTGAAAATGACACTTTAAATTGACAAATAAGTTTTGAACGTTCTAGTTTTTGTAACATTTCTTTTTAATAATATAGTTTAAAAAAATCTTACATTTTAAACAAATTTTTATCATTTGTATAGGGTACAGATATTAAATTTCTTTAATTTTATTTGATATTTTAGTTATGTAAATATATTTACATAAAAAATTAATTTTATTTAATATAAACTTTTAATGTTTAATGAGATAAAATTTTTGTAGTCAAAAAGCTTTAATATATTTTAATTCAAGTTAAGAGTATTCAAAATATCAACCATATTATTTGCATCTTCCTCACAGACTAACTAATTTTTGTTTATTTCAGATGAACCGATTTTTTTACAATACGCACCTGATATACATATCTAGGGCAGGGACATAACTTTTATGCCCAATATTTATTTTAAAAATCTTCAAAGAATTATTCCAGGCTTTTTAAAATAAAAATCTCTTAATAACAGTTAAAAATGAGAAATATTTTGTTGGTCTTCTTATAACTATTATAAAACATTTTAATTTATTTGGGTTTTTCATAACACGAATAAAAGACCTTTATTTTTTCAGATTTCTCATAACCATTACAGAAGATTTTTATTTTTCTACGTCTACTCGCGACCTTTATTTTTATTGGTCATCTACATCAACACATACTTAGTGTGTGCAAGCTCTAAAAAGTCCTAATTAAATAATGGTTATGCAAAGACCGAAAAAACAGGTAAGAGAAGACCAACAGAATAAAAATCTTTCATAACAATTATGAGAGGACTAAAAGATTTTTAACTTTTCCTAATTGTTATTTCAGTACCAACATTTTTCCAGCTATTTCTTCTTTGACCAATTGAATATTTAAAAAATAACAGCAGCTATTTTGGGTCCCTGGTCTAAAGTATAGTATAGAAGCATACGTTGCATAATTTCACACCCTCTCTTATTCGTAATTTGCAACGATGTAAAAAACCTATGACAAAGTTGTAGAAAAGGCAGCATATATATCAAGGCAGATCTACAAAGTAGTAGGTATTCTACAACTACATATACAAAATATGTTGTAAAAATACCTGAGCAACTGTTAAAACTTATACATAATCGGGTGGCACTGTTAGCACATCTGAACGTTTAACAAATGTTAAACATCATTCAAAGCTGAGGTGTTTGTCATCAGCCATGTTACGCGTATATTATCAACACAAATTTAATTTTACACAATTGACATTTAGTCAGGTAAATCAGCTGTATTATCGCTATTACCTTGTTCATCCGCCTTGATATATATTTGTACGTTTTTATACAGTGAGAGAATTTATACTTAACTTGATATTATGTATGAGATTTTTTTAAAGTAATTCTGCGATCTAAAAAAGCGCTAAAATTGCTAAAGAATTATAATAATATGCTAAACTAGCATTTAGCATTTTTTTTAAACTCCTGGTGCTAACTCAGAAAAAATAATGCTAGATCTAGCACTAAAAGTGCGAAAATGGCAAGCCTGTTAAAAAGCTTTTTTCAAGAGAGTATTATTTCTCAAATCGCTTTCTGTTTTATTTTTGCTCTTTGCATATTCTACACCATCTGCTTTTGTTTATTTTTTCTTTGCATTTCGTATACAGTAAATACCGGACATAAATAAGCACATCCCATATAAGAAAAAAAATGCTTATAAGAAAGTGGACCAAAAACACCATGTTTTTGTGTATACTTTCCATACAAATAATTTTCTATAAAAGAAAATCGTATATAAGAAAAAACAGAATAGGTATAAGAAACTTTTTCAAATACCAATAGATTTTATATTAGAATTTTTTTCCGGCAACACTGAATATATCAAAATTTAAAATTTTTCCGAAGAAAGAAGATACATAATTAATATGAAAAAGGATTTCATATAAAATTTTTTTTCGGGCAATACTGAATATACACAAAATATACAACTATGCGTTTTTTGAACCATAGCTTTTAGTTTGCGTGTAAAAGATGGACACATATAAGAAAAGAAATATGTATGTATATACATATGTACATACAGTTGCAAACATGGAAATAGCAGTACCACTACATTTTCGATTATGTTTTAAGTTATGCATGATAACAAAGTTTTTATTTTTAATTCATATTATAAGAGATAATATATATTATAACAGAAAATAAAATGTATGAAAATTCAATTCCGGTTGGTAAAAACAAAACTTAACAGTAAAAAACGGTATTCATACTTAACATAAAAATAGCAGTGGCTACAGGTATTTCGAAATCTTTCCAAAATACACGGAAGAAAATAACTTTTTTAATTTAGATTTAATATTAATTGCCTAGTACTTTGTCGCAAATCCCTTATTTTTTATAACGGCAACACAGCGACGTGGCATTGAGTTTACTAAGTCTTGACTTCGACCTACTGGGATTTCCTTCCAGGCTTTTTGAACAACTTCCCAAAGACGCTCGCTACTAGATGGTTTTAAGTCGTGTACAGCTTTTTTAATATCTCCCCAAAGATGCTCAATTGGGTTGAGGTCGGGGGACTGCGCTGGCCACTGCATAACATCAATGTTGTTGACACGAAACCAATCTTTAGCTTTTCTACTAGTATGCTTTGGGTCGTCCTGCTGGAAGACCCATTTCAGCGGCATTTCTTCACCACTATATGGTAACATTACATTTTCCAGAATTTCAACATAAGCGTGTTGATCCATAATGCGAGTAATTTTATGTATGGCGCCCACACCATAATACGAAAAACAACCCCATATCATAATTTTTGATCCACCGTGCTTAACAGTTTTCACCGTATACTGTGGTTGACATGCTGAAGATGGTGGACGGCGAACATATTGCCTACACCCAGAATTTCCATACAGAATAATATTGGACTCGTCAGTCCACAAAATATTTCGCCACTTTCTCGCAGGCCAATCGACGTGATTTCTGGCGAATTCCAAACGGATATCGCTATGTGTTTTTTTAAGCAGTGGCTTTTTTCTAGGACTTCTCGCAAATAAATTTGCATCTAGAAGTAGTCTTCTGACCGTCATATCGCTAACTATTAAATTTAATTCGCTTTTTATTTGCCTGGCTGATTTAAAGGGATTGCATTTGGCAGCCCTTACGATATTTCGATCGTCCTGGGGTGAAGTTTTTCTTATACCGCCTCTACTTTCTGCTTTGTCTTTATATTTTATTGCGTTTGAAATCATTTTTGCAGAGCATGAGAGAACCCTTTGAATATCTAAGTAAGATTTTCCGTCTTTCCTCAGTTGTAAAATTAATTTTCGTTGTTCAATAGTGCAATGTTTAGCGGGACCCACTAAAGCCAAAAATTATCGGGAAAAAGTGTATTTAACATTAAATGTACTGTAAACTAATATTATTTAACTTACTTTCTCTTTATTCTCCACAAATATATATTTTTTATATAAAAATTAAAAGAAAAATGACTCGGTCGTTTAGCACTGCTATTTCAATGTTACCAAAAAAACCGCTTTACAAATATAATTTACCGTTACTTTCAGACCTACCAAACTTATACCAAAAATAATTTATTGAAAACAATAAACAGACTTGGCAGATTACTAAAATGTATGAAATTTTATTTAAAAATTTTTAAGTACAAAGTACACCGTTTAAAAAAAATATACTAGTGATACTGCTATTTCCATGTTTGCAACTGTATGTACAGTGGTGGCCACGAATTTAAGACATGACATTTCACTTATATATTTCTGATAATTTTTACACCTTATCGAAAAAATTTTAGATCCATGTTATTTTTTTAAAGATCCAGTAGTGTTATGAAAATGTAACGTTATTTGGTTTTGTTTTTTTTTTACATTTTGTTGCTATTTTTATTATAATTTTGTAAAAACGAGCATTTCAAGCTGGTCACGAATTTAAGACATATTAGAAATATCTAGTTTTTAAGTGAATGTTTGGTGTTTTTTGAAGCTAAAAGGTAAGTAATGAATGTTGTATTCCATTTTATGTTGGGACATATCCAAATATATAGTTAGAAATGGCCAGAGGCACTGGAGTTTGGATGCCGGGCGAAAGCTGATCCAACAAATGAATACTAATGGAAAAACACTAATGGAGATTTCCAAACTTCTTAAATGTTCCAGGTACAAGATTTACAATGCCCTGGAACAAATCAAGCAACATTGTACTACCAGTAATGTCAAAAAGCACCGTAGATCCCGGAAAAGTACATCCAGGGAGAATAGCTTAATTTATAAAGGACTGTTAAAGATCCTTTCACTAGCTCAAGTAAAGTTAAAAATTAAATTTAACCGTGTTTTGGTAGTAATATATCGCACATGTAGGTTTATTGCACAACGTAAACCACTTGTGTAAAAACAAATTAAATCCCGACTAGCGTTTTCAAGAGAACATATTAATAAGCCGATGACATTTAGAGCGACGACTCGAAGTTTTGCCGCTTCGGTTCTGACGGAAAACTTTACGTATGGCGCTCTCCAAACCTGGAGCACCACCCAAAGTACACCCTTAAAAAGTTTAAGCGTGGTGGTGACAATGTCATGGTGTGGACAGCATTTTCCTTGCATGACTTGCATGACATGCAATAACTGCTTATAAGAAAAAACAGCATATAAGAAACAATTTTTTGAAATTTTTAAAATTTCTTATATCTGATAAGGACTATACGTTACTTTTATATTAACCGCATCTTTTGTTTTGGTTACAAAACTTAACTACTTTTTGCTCGAGTTCCAGGGTAATTTTCGGCATTCGGATCTAGAAAAAAAGAATGGCAGAAGTCAAAACAAAACAAGCGACAAGAGCAATTGCTTGCAACATGTTCGGCAGAGAATAGAAACTGTTATTTTTGATAAGTTGATCAAACTTGTTTGACGGTTTAACCCATTGTTGGCAGTAAGTGCTTTTTTGTGAACATTGATCTGAGAAAAATTTCGGCTAAGCCAATCAAATAAAATGCTAAATGAAAATTATTAGACGTACCTACTTCGTACACAGAGTTATTTATATAAACTAGGTATTTGAATTACTTTTATTCAAAATACAAACGCTTTTCATTTTTCTATTTCATATATTTATAAAGTAGTTTTTAATAAAAGTATTTGAAATACAAAATATTTATTGTGTTAAATTAATTGCTTACTTCACAAAGCAGAATTTGCAATTGACGTGTTTCTCTTGGGGTTTTGGTGTTCGTTAAAATTTTAGGGATTTTGCAATTGTTATTTTTTGTCATATTCGCGATATATGAATGTACATAGGTAAATTATTCTTTTTCCATGTTTTTTGACTCTTTATAGTTCCATCGATTTTTAAATTAATATTGAATCTTGCAATTTTCCGATGCTTGTGGGTTTTTCTTAGATTTTTTTTTTAGTTCTGTAGAATTTCATAGATTCTTAAGAAATTTTAGCGCGTATTTCAATAAGTGCGTTTTTCTAGATTTTACTCTCTTAACAATTTAAGCAATTTTTAATAAATTGTACCTACTAATTGTTGGGGTTTTCGAGATTGCATTTTTTAGTGTTTTTTTATTATTTGAGCGATTTTGAATCTATATCAGGGCTTGCTATCGATTTGTGCAGTTTTTGCAAGATTTTTTAGCGTTTCACATACATACACACATACATGAATATGTTTATGTGTACAAATGCAAAATATTTATTTAAAAGTTTTCATATAAAATATAAAATTCATTTTGAAGCAACTACAGTACAACCTCCCTAATTCGGACTATCCAGTAATCCGGACATTTACATTTTTAGTACAGTTCAGAAATTTTTCCTCTATAGTCCAAACAAGTGTTGTTTTTTTGTGTTTTACTTGCTTACTGTGTTTTGTTTGTTTTACTGTATCACTATAATACTATTAATACAACATACTGCATATGTCGATCGATAATGTGTATCGATGAACTCTATTAGACGAAAATAATGAGAGAAAATCACGCGATCTTTTTATTGCAATTAATTGAAATTGAAGGATTTTGCGTTAGCGACTTTGGGCCTCGTTAAAAAAATTTTTCCTCTCGTGTATGAACGAAGCTGAATGTGCTTTCGCCAGGCTTAAGATGTTCCAGTTCTATGGCTTGTCTAAAGATGGTTAGGAAAAATAAAATTTGCCTGCGTTTTATTAAAGTTTGATTGCCGCAGATTGGCGAAGGATGAATTTGTGACAATAATTGCCGCAGCCCAGTCATACGATTGTTCTAACTTGCGGCAACACCAACAAAAACCTGTTATGTTAATTGTTAGTTTGTTTTATTTTACATGCAAATTGTTTCTTTTTGGCTTTGCAATCTCCCAATGTATGTATGTATGTGTAGGACACATCTCTTGAATTTCAAGCCACGCTCGCTTCGACTTGTACCGATCCTTATAATCAGAGTATGAGTATTCCCAAACACGAAGTAACAATAGACTTTTTCCTTTTTTTAACTTATCAGCAGCTGTGCAGTATAAGTATATTGTAATCATTTTCATTGTCTATCGAATCGTCCATGGCAATGATTTCCATCATTGATATACATACATAAATAAATTTACGGTACACAAAACAATTGGATAAATACGAAAAACTAAACTAATTAAATAAATTGCCGCATATTGGCTACTTTGATTGCCGCACCAGAACACCATAAATATTGGTACATTTCTAACATGGTTGCCTATCAAGCGTTCACACGATTGCCACATATTGTTCTCGATTACCGTAGGGAACGATATATTGTGAAATCACACGATTGGCATATAAAATCGACCGATAATTGGTGCATTGCGGCAATCGTGTGATCCAGCAAATCAAGCAAAAGATAAATTGCACGCAAAATAAAAATACTTATTTTATTGTTTGTCATTCCTTCAATCTATTTTTTGAGCCCTTTTCGACGGTCAAAGTTTACTTTGCAAACTCTTGTTGACATCGCTTACACATACTTCTATTTGTTTGCATGTGTGTGTTTGGTTTGCATGTGATACAAAAAACGGACACAAAATTGTTGACAGTGAACTTTGCGTGTGGAAAAGCGAAATAAAGTTTAAAAGAAAATTGAAAAGACTTTTTCTTCGATCGTGGAAAAGGGCTCCTTTCATATACATACGTACCAGAGTTGCCATATATTTTTTCAAAAATCTTTGAATCGAACAAAAAAATCTTCTTCGTTTTTGCATTGAAAATCTTTTTTTAATGTGATTTTATTGAAATCAAATTCTGTTCAAATTTATTTTAATTACTCTAAAACAATAAAGCTTTTTTGAGGGCATAAAATTAAATAGCATAAAATATTTATTGCATCTGCATATAAGGCATGTATGGATTTTTAACTTCTAGTTCACCCTTTTCAAATCAAATTCAGGTATTTTAAAACAAATTCAGAATTGTCCAAGTTAAAACACCTTCAGTATTTATAAACCAAATTCGGCATTTTAAAGATCAAATCAGACATTTTCAAATGAATTTGACCTAAAATGGGCTGATTGTGGTTTCTAAAATGCCGAACTTGGTTTAAAAAATACTTGATTTGATTTGTAAAACACGGTATTTGTTTTGGAAAATTCAAAACTTCTTTTTTAAAAATCTGAATTTGATTTGGAAAAGGCCATATTTGAAGTTGAAAGCTTATGATTGGAGTAATAACGTATTTAACATTTATTTGTAAAAATTCTTTACACAATATAAAACTTATTTTTTCTTAACAAAGTCTGCAAAATATAGAATATAATCATGTTTTTTGTTAATTTTTAAATAATCTAATCCCACATATCCTTAAAAATTAAATAATATTATGTCGATGGAAACACATGCATATATTTAATTAATATTATTAAAATTAATTTATACTTTGAGCTCTAAATATTTATATTAAAATGTGTATGTATATATAGTATATACACTTTCTATATACACATGCATCAATATTTAACGTTTCAAAAACTTCAAAATCGTCAGCCAATGCAATTTTGTTGCGCATGTTGGTTGGATTAAAAAGTATTTGCATTTGAGAAGATGGAATAAATTCGGCACAGCAAACTGAATTATTTTTAAAGTGTATATTTATTCTAATAAGTCATACTGTAGTGTGTTGCGCATTTTTTCAATGTTATCAGAAAAAGCAGAAAAATATGATTTGTCAATATGTACATGAACTTGAATACAAAAAAGAAAAACTAATTAACAAGATTTATAATATATAAAAATACCCAGGAGATTTTCCCGAAATTTCTATCCTCAATCACAAAAAAATCCCCTATTTGGGGACAAATCCCCAAAAACTAAGAAGGCTGTTCACAAAATATAAAAAGTGGCTCTTTATATTCTCCACGAGATGAAACAAAAATTAAAAACTTACCATATACAAACGTTAGAACATTTAGAACGTCGTTGTGTATTCCATTATTGTTAGAATGCTACTTTATGCTCTTTCATATGAAAACAATTACGATTAGTGCTGGCGAATTCTACTACTTTTCATTACTCAATAATATTCAATACTTTTCATTTGGGTACTCAATACTACCCGATACTTTTAACGGATTTTTTTTAATTTGTAACGCATAGTTTTTATCTGCAAATTGAAGTAGTTTCTTCAAAAATTAAAAATAGATCTTCAACTATTATTGGTTTTGTATGTCTTCTATTATTAAATAAAAAATAAATGTAAAGCTAACTTTTAATGTAACGTTAACAAGAACTTACGAAAAAATTTAATTGTTCTTAAAAAAAATTATTTGGTTTTGATTTTATTAAAGAATTTTACACCTGGTTGTCTTTTTATACAGTAATGTATTTTTATCCACTATTTTAGCCTCTCAACTTGCTGAAAAATACAACTCTGAAAGTAGCGAGTAACTACTTTTGGGTATTGAGTAACCAAAAAGAAAAGGAAATACCCGATACTCGGTACCTACTACTCAATACTTTGCCTGCACTAATTACGTGAGGTCTTAATTGTTGTTAATTTTGGTCCCTAACTCAATACTCTCCAATGGCCGCCAATTTGAATTTGTTGTATATCGTTAGAATGATGTAATACTTGTATGCATTAGTTTTCCGATTTAAATATGTAAAGTGTTTTTTTATATTTTATTAAAAAAATATAGTAATTTAAAATAAATATTTCTTTAAAAATATGTATAAGAAACCGAAAAATTCATAAAAACCCCGTAATACAAAAATAATTTATTTCAAAAATTTATTAAACACAGTCTGCTTATTGGAATGAATATCTTTTTTAATGACATCTTCTTGAAGCTCTCTCAAAAGCAATATATTTGTGCTACTAATATTGTTTTGCTGAGTCACTCCATTTAACAAAACTTTCAAAGTGCTTAATGACATCTGCGTGTTTTATTTTGGGCTCACGCTCTTCATCATTTTTGCTTTGTTCATCGTTTTATTTCTGACATTTGTTCGTTATGCCGAGTATAAAATGAAATTTTTGTTCTTAATGTAAGGTAAGTACTTCCTACGTAGAAATAAAACTTTGGGTGTTCGTTAAATCCGATGTTCATTAAATTGCTGTTCGTTAAATCGTAATGCTACTGTATTTTGATAATAGATTGAAAATTATTATCGCTTTTAATATTAATTATATTGTTTGCATATGCACTCGTATGTTCTAATAATCATCGTCCAATGTTTTTTCATATACATTTGTTTGTTGGGTTAATGTTGACAAAAAACTTATGGATATATGTTGCCGGGCTAAATGCTAAATCAACATGCTTATATTCAACAAATGTTTCTTTTAATTATATGTTGCTTTTTTACCAGGGGTGCCAAACGTGACGAGTTTACATCATTTTTACGATTTTTTATAGCGAATTTCACAAAATGACGTTTGACGATTTTTGTTTAGTATCCTTTATACTTTGACGTTTTTTTACTTCGCTAATTTTTGCTCAACATAACTTCTAACTATGGCAAAATGTCAAGCTAAAAAATACATTTTTGTTTTGCGACCAATATTGATGATATTGATACTGCTAAAGGAATATTTCTAAATTTGAATGACATTAACGAGCTTCACTTTTGTTTTTTAAAATATGTGCTTAATTTTATGAATAATCCAAACAATATTGAAGGAATTCAAATTCACAACATGCACTATAAAATGGCGAAACTTTTTTAAAATGTTTTAAAATTTTTTTTAGTAGATGATTGTATAGAAAATACGCCTCTAAATCAAATTGATTCCATAACCTAAAAATTTTTTAAAAAAGGAAGAAGTTTATATTGGTGTGTATGTAAAAGAAATGTTAAGACAATATACTGTTGATGTTGAAACTTTCAATCAATTTATTGATAATTGTGTACCATTTCACGTTGAATAAAAAAAAAAAGATTTGATTTCGATGACAAAATTATAACAAATTTTAACTTAATAATATTCTTTAATTTTTCAACCTTTTTTTATTTTTAATAATTATAAATGATTAAAAATCTGAAATTCTTCCTTGATTTAAGGTTTTTCCTAATATCCCTGACAGACATATGGTTTACATACCATGGTACACATACTACGGGTTTTTATACTATTTTAGTTTGACAGACTTGTAGTATGTGTACTACAATATTGGTTTTTACATTTGCTTATACATATGTTTAAAAAGGCAAGTCAATCAGGTGGTACCGTTTCTACAACAATACAAAATTTGTTGTAGAAAATATCTGGGCGCACTGTCGGCACAGATGAATCTTGAAGAAAATGTCAAGCGCAATATAAAACTGAATGCGATATTTGATAGTCTCACATAAAGCATGATATGAAAATATCATCAACATGCACGAATTTTAAGCAATTTCGATGGACTCAGGCTAGTCAGCTGATGTAGTGTTGTTACTTTACTACCTTGTTAATGTGGCTATAGTTGCACAGTTGACTGGGTTTGCCACAGTACTTATTGAACACAGCAAAAAGCTGTGTTTAATGAGATACCACATTTATACTACGTGCATTTTCATAGTATACGAACCATCTTTATACCATTTTGATCGATAGATTAATTCTAGTTTAGCTTGACACACATACAGTATATCAAACTATAGTAGTATACAAATACTATGTCTGTCTGGGCTATAATCTATTGTCTAAAGAAAAATATCAAGATATTGAGCATGAAATAAGAGAACTCCGATTTTTGGATTTTGGAGACAGCGCATTAAATGTAGATATATGTATTTTGGAAAAGAGGAAAGTCAATTTATCCACCAAACAATAAATCGGGTTTTCCAAATTTATATGAACCTGTAAATAGCTTAAGGACTTTGCCAAGCTCTTCAGCTAATGTTGAAAGAATATTTAGCAAAATTAGTCTTTAATAAAACCACGATAAGAAATTCATTGGAAACAGGAATCCTTGAGGGGATTCTTTTTTCAAAAGATTATTTAAAAAATAATTCTTCTGAATATTACAGTGTTAGCATTACAAAAAATATAAAAAAGCAAAATAACTATTATATGTGACCTTCTCCGAGAAAAAGGACCTAGTGTGTGAAAATGAAGTTTTGAGAAAAACGCATTTAAAATTTCAGAAAGCATTAACACTTTGAACACATCTTTAGTTGGGACATTCTATTTGGTATGGTTATGATTGGGTGCCGACTTTGGTGACGTCATGCCTATGTGGTGACGTATTTTTTTCGCTTTTAGTGGGACAAAACCTTTGCTATTGTTGCTGCTTTGTACACATTGTAAAAATAAAAATAAATTTTAATGTTTTTCTCATTTTTTTCGATTTCCCCAAGTTCGTTTTGTACGTTTTCATGGGGTAAATAAATTTTTATCAGAAATCTAACTCATTTCATCTTATTCAACACCCTTTTAGGTACCAGAATCCCCTCTTAAGACCAAACCCGTTTTTTGACACACTAGTTTCCTTTTCTCGGAAAAGGTCGGTCACATATTTGTGTGTGTGTGTGTGTGTTATTTTGTAATTATCCAATATAAATCAATATGATATGTCCTTCTTTCCTACTTTATGTATGCATGTGTGTGTATGTATGTTTGTACACGTATAAAATCGAATAAATAAAAAAATTAATTCGACTCTACACATGAATTGCAAGTTTATAATAGTATATTCTATGAATTTCTATTTAAATTAAAATATAAAACATAATATAAAAAATTAACGTTTATTTTGGAGAGTATATGACTTCAAATCTTGCTTTGAATGGAACAAAATGTTTAAAGTTTTTGTTGTTTTTAATAAATCTGTTGAATTGTTAACTGAAAGATTTTATATAAAACAGAAGATTTTTTTATATACTGACGATTTTGACGATTTTATTTACATAATTTGACGATTTTTCTGGAAATAATACTGGCAGCCCTGCCTTCTACAGGTGCACATGCATCTTACTCGCAACAATATGTTCAAGTTGCATGAAAATCAAAAGAATAACAAACAGTTTACAGACAAATTTTCCGAAAAGTGTCTTCGAACATTTGATCAGTTTAACAATTTTGGGTGCTGAAAACAAACTTTCAAGGAAAATCTCGGTCAATTGAGCAAAATATAAAAATAGATCGAAAGTTAATATAAAATAAGAGAAAATAATCAAAACAAAAAGTCTCTTTGCTTGCATGTCAGTCTTCGTGGACAAAAAGTAAAAAAGTATAAAAAAAATTAAATTTCGTATTGAATAATTTATTAAGTTCATTAACAACGTTAAAAACGACCATAACAATTAAAAACACGTTTAATTTGCAATAAAGCCCCAATTAACTAAATAAATTTGTATAATTTTGTGTTATTTTTATAATTTAAATACAATCCTGTTATAAAAATTTTAAATGTAAATCATTATCTTTTGCATGGATTTGATTTATGTATAACAAATCCGACGATTCTTCGAAATTCGAGTGCAATTGAAAATATTTAATTTTGATTATTAACTTTCCGCTATCAAAAATATAAAGTTGTTGCTTTCATCCAGATTTTCGGATATCAAATTTTCATCAGATTCACCTGTTCAGTACCTATTTTGAACTTAACAATCGAAATCGGATTTGTGGCACTCCAAAGAGTATTGTTTGAGAATTTTCAATACAATTTAAATATTAATTTCAATTGATATCGAATGCGTTGAAGAAAAATGTTGAAAAAAGCGCGTTATTTTAATAACTTCAAAAGCCATTATCGAACTTTTTTGGAGTAGAAAACTTGCGGTGATTACCGCAAATTCAATATAAATTAGAGAAATTTCGAAAAAAAATTATTTTACTTACTCCAAAATTTCTTGCCAAATCTACGTCGAGTTCTTAAAATCCGTATTCTAATTCGTTAAATAATACGGTTAAATAGTTGATATTCCTAGTTACTAGTATCCACCGTCAAAAGTGGTAAAATCGAACAAAGAACGCTGATGAGATGGTGAAGCGACCTCGAAATCAGTACTGATCCGTTCTGCTAGTCTGATTAATAAATTGTTTCAAATAAAATAGTACTCTCCTAATAAAAAATAATGAATTTATTCAAATAAAATTTCTTAAATTAAGAAGATATGGGTAAACTCATATTTGAACTCAAGCCAAAAAATTTTCATTTCTATATAAATTAAAACTTTTTTACAAATAAAATTTGGAGAATATCTCAAATAAAGAAACACTAATAATAGTTATTATATGTATTATATGTACTTCCCAATTGGTTATATTAGCGAAATAAATGGCCCGAATATTTGGTATTCAATACGAAATTTGGTTCAGTGTACGCACATCGTTACATCAAAATACGAACCAAACGCGTCGTGGTGTGCGTTTGGAAATCACTGGCCTAAAGGTATTTTCAAGTAAGTCTCGTCAACATGACATGATTTGTGTAAACAACAATGAAAGTTCAAAGAAGAAAAAGTAAGAATCATGTCAATAAGACATGACACGTCGGAGTTAATCCAAAGACTTCCCTTAAAAATTATATAATTTTTGAAGAAATGTAATTAGTACAGTCGTTTGAGAAGTATGATGGCACAAAGGCAAATATTGGAGGTTGTTAAAATTACAAATTTATGTTATTATTTTATTATTATTTAATTTTTTGTCTGGTGATATAAATGTACAAAATTTTAAAACCCTAAATAAAATGTTCTTTTTTCATAAAATCAATATGAATTTTTAGAGTACGGAAAAATGTAGGGAACTTTTTTTGTGTGTAGGGAAAAAGAAGGAATTTTTTCGAGACATGTAGGGATTTCGTTAAATTTCTGCTGGCATCACTGTACAGACTGTTGGCTGAAGTAGTTAGCGCGTTGATTATAAAGCAAATAATGACTAAGAACGTGGGTTCGAGGCCAGTTTCAGGCGATTCATCAACATCATGAACTGTTCTGATGTACAATATTTTGGTATTGTGTTTACTGTTGTTAAGTGACAAAGGCATCATAGCGACCTCTTTCGTCAGTACTGAATCCAAATCGCTGCAAAGTTAAATAAATCCCTACACAGCTTAAACAAATTGAATGTGCCTACTTGACATCAGAGGGACTGCATCACTGATATAAAAACTAACATACCGCGCAATATCAGATTTGTAAAACGGCTAGCTTTCGCTTTTCCCCATCTGTCCTTTCTCGTTATCCCTTTCCCAAAGAAGGTAACACAGCTACTGATTGGTAGGCATAATAGTTGCATAATAGTTCTAAAAAACTGGTTAATCGAAACGGGGTTTAATGAAAAAAATCGAACACCAGGTTTTAAAAATTACGATTTTTCGAAAACCATATGTCGAATATTCGATAACTCTACTAATGAGAAGAAAACGGGTTGAAATGGGTTCTTTAGCGTAACCTGAAGTAATTGTTAAAACTACATTTTTTAACAAATAAACTCACAGAGAAAATTATTTTAAAGTTAATAAAACGGAAAAAGGTGCACTTATCGAGACTGTCGTTTTGTAAAATAAATTGCACTTAAAATGACTGTACATGTACATCTAAAGAATGATCTGATGCGCTAATTACAATGTCGCAATAACCGATGTTTGCGAAAATTCAGCTCGAACTGTATCTTATCTGTCGATCGGGCAAGCAAGTAACATTTATGAAATTGATGATTTTATTTTTCTGAAAAGGCCAACAACTCCGTTTCCATCATCGTGCCTCCAAATTTCTCATCGTATTTATCCATAAGCCTATAAAAGCAGTTGGTTCCTGCTTGCTTTATATCTTCATCCAATGTTATTCTACTCATATCAATATCAATGAATATAAATTGAGCTGTCAATCAAATATGTATAGACGAAGCAGGTGAAACTTCAGGATCTCTACAACAACTCTCGGCACTACTTATCATACACCAATATAAATATTCGTGTGTGCTGCAAGCTGAAGTAATCTCTTCAAGTTGCAATGATTAAAACTAAATTATTTCGTCATTTTTCATAGAATCGCGTGAACATACCTCGCACAGCTGATGATGTTGAATCGATCACATAAAAAATATATATACATAATGAGTGTAACGCCGCCCATACAAAATATTAATAGAACGAAACGACTGTTGTTTAAGATAAAATAAAAAAACGTATCGTAAATTTAATTATGATTCTTATCACAATAAGTCAGTTGTTAAAATATCAACTTAATCATCAAAAATCTCAACAACTTTGATCAACTTTGTAATCATTTCGCTTTAACGCTATTAAAACTGCAATTTTGAAGTTACTACACAGAAAGAAAAACACCGTACTAAATTCAAGTATTTTCTACTTAATTTGAGTACGAGTCGTACTCAAAATTTGAGTACAAACAATAATAAAATGTACTTTAATAAAGCCGAAAACGGGGTTACATGAAAAATCTTGAATCAACTAAAAAATTAAATTGAAGCACTTTATATTCCGTACTTAAATTAATCTTTCTGCACTTGACTTAAGTAAATCTGGGATTACCGTACTTTTAACACCAGTTGGGTTTGATTTAAGTACAGATGGATTGATTTTTCGTTTGAGTGTGGCTCACCTCACTCACATGTTTAACACCCTTATAATCAGCAGTCAATTTCCAATTTGCTGAAAATACGCAAAGATCATCCCTGTATCTAAAATGGCAAAAAAATATCATCCCATATCAACATTACATTATTTATCTAAAGTATTTGTTACATAACCAAATGAGTTACTACTTAGAAATCAATCAGGATTTAGAGAAAGACGTACATGCATAGCTGTGTCACATCGCTCATCAGTGTATCCAAAGTTATCAGACGCAATCTTAATGATGATGCAGTTCCGTTCGTTGTACTTTTGGATCATTCCAAAGCATTTGACTCTGGTAGCCTTGAAATTCCTTGCCACTTTGGCACTTGCAATTTGTCTTGCTGAACGGTTCCACTTTAAAAGTGGGGAATACATTGAAATACACATGAACACTGTTAATAGGGTTGTAGGGGAAAATGACGTTTGTTTCTGTGCTGTCATGTAAACTGAAATCAATTAATATTAATTTTTCTCTTGTTCCCTTGGAATATTGAATCATATCCAATTCTGTCTAACAAAAAATGCTACGACATTTAACCTAATAATAACAACTTTGGATTAATTTTATTTTTAACTGGCTGACTCCACAGACGTTATCCTGTCTAAATTCAAATAAAATTGTTTGTGATAAATTTGTGAAAAGCTATTGGAAATATGTAAACAAAGTAAAAACTAAGGAAAATAAAGACATTTCTGATTGATGATTGTTTTAAGAATTTTTATTTTTATTTATAAGATTTTGAACTTTTTTTTACTTTGAATTGAGATCAAAGAGATTCGAAAAGTGTTTTATGTACATTTCGACTGTAAGAACGACGCTCGAGTAACAAAACAAAAAACTGTTTTGTTTCGATTGGTTAACTTTTCCTATTTCGTTCATTCCAATGCTTTATGATACACTACATATTTTGTTTTGTTGTCTAGCGCGTAAGCTAGCAAAGCTGATTCTTTTCCAACACAGGAACAGGCGATATACAATTGTCCAACCGAATAGCATGGATTTTCCAGGTTAATGACAGAAACACTCAATGACTGTTCTTGTGATTTGTTTATTGTCATTGCGAATGCAAACCTCACCAGAAATCGCATAAGTTTTTTCAAGGCCAGCCGCGTGCCATTACAAACACGTGGTTGGTTGATATTTCTAAAAATTATGATTACTTATCCGACTTTCAGTTGGAGATTGTGTGGTGCCAAATCGGGTAATTCCAGCTAGTTTAAAAACTCATTTGGATAGTTGATGACATCATCTTGGTTAATAATGGTATCCACCGATTTGTACGCCATCAATTCGCTAGCAATTTCACTTTGAATCTTGAAATTCAATTCGTCTACATCATTGTTTTTCGCCGCCAACATAGAACGTTCGCTCAACCAAACATGAATTGAGTAATTTTGTGCAATGCTTGGGAACAGCTTTAGGATGAGTTTGCTCTTCGATTCAGGGAACTGGAAAAAGTTAACAGGGAATTTTATGTAGCCAGTCGCAATATCAACGGGGATTTTGCAATTACCAATTGTCTAGTAATTGTGTTGGTCGTTTCTCAACTCGACACGCATAGACAAAGCATTTTCTAATTACTTATGGTTACATCTATCGATATGCGCACTTATTTATTTATATTGCAACCCGTTTGTAGTCATTGCTTTCTGTGAACGTACATATTTGTTTGTACCCCTACATTTTAATTATCCTACACTTTTGAATATCGATATGTGCTTTGTATTGAAAGTTGTATACCTTTGTCGTTCACTGGTACTTATGCTGCCTTTACACACTTTGTATTTTACAGCGTGCTTGTCAAATTTTCCTCTGCAAAATGCATACATTGTGTGTAAATGCAAAAAATATTGCTTCTGTAAATGTCGGGCCGCTCTTACAATGCAAAAATTTTCAATTAGAGCGTGTTCTATTTTCAACTGACAAGCCATCTGACATCAGCTGTTATGCAAGTCTATTGTGTATGGCGCCAAGAACATAGTGTTTGTGATTCGGCAAATAATCAAAAATGTATTAAAAAACATTTTTAATTACTTAAAGAATTGTTCATACTATTTTTTTTTTTACAAAATTGTAACAATTGTTACTAGAAAGCGTTCATTAACTCAAAAAATTTGCAACGAGAGAGCATTGAAAGAGAGTAAAAAATTGAGAGACAGAAAAATTCTTGCAAGTTTTTACAAGTAAAATTTTTACTTGCAATAATTTTTTAAATAGCTGTTTTGTGTTTGTGTTTACAAAATAATATTTCTAAATTAAGTTGAAAATAAAAATATTTTGGAAAATTTTAGAAATTGTAAGTAAATGTAAACTTTTAAAACGAATAAAAGTATTAAAAAGATAACAAATGTATTTTTGTGTAACTTAGGAACAACAGAAGCAATATAAGATGTCTAATGGAAGTGAATTAAGCAACGCAGTATCTGGTACATCAGTGGCAAAGGATGTTCCAAATTGTGGCAAATAGTTTAATTCTCACAGACCAGCTGTTATCTTTAGTGTTGTAAATATTATGAGTACCTAGCTATTCGGTAAATTACACTAAGCAGGCAAATAAATTAATTAGTTCAGATATATATTTGCAAATAAATTTAAATTGACACAAATTAAATTACTTTTTTACTGCTTTTGGGGCTTAATGCTGGCAGGCAGCAACATGATATTTTATTTTGGATAAAGTTTTTTATTACAATGAAAATTGCTTAAATTTGTTTCCTTTAAAAAATATATTTAACACCTTTTTAGCTATTTCTGATGTTTGAAGTAAAAGTGCTATGGGTAGGCAGGCTATTATAACGTATAAACTAATTAAAATTAGATATTTTATTAATTCATTTTATTTAAAAGTAGCTAATCACCTTTATCGTGCTTAGCGTATTTCGACTACGCCTAGTACTAGATTAAATAAAATTGCAAAACTTTTCATTATTCTATTAGAAGCCGTACTCGAAAAACGCCAGTCACGACAATGCTGAATACATTATTTTTATAATAATATCCATATATGTATGCATAAATTGTTCAAAAATATAGGGGTAGCTATTGAGTACTCAAATATACCTATACATTACAAGACTACTTTAACTTGCAAATTTTTGCTAGTAAAGTGTTCATTTACTTTTTCATATTTTTGAGAGTAATTTTGGAAAATCTCTTGTTACTCTCTGGTTGCTAATTTCTACTAGTAAAGTAAATGAACGCACCTACTTTTGTAATCGATTATAGGTTATGTCAGATGAAACCAAAAACTCAAGTGTAAAAGCAAAAAATATAATCCGTCTGTAAATGTACAATTTCGACAGACATGCACAATTACAGATGCATTTTCAAGCTGACAAACACACTGTAAAATACATATGGCCTTATTAACAAACCCTTAATAAAGTTAATGTGTACATTAAAACCGGTTTTCGCATATAAAAATCCAACATTAAACCTACAATAACTTTATAAATCGTTTGTAGATAAGGCCAATAGTGTGTAAGGGCATCATTAGTTTGAGTTTCTTGACGTATTTTCATAAAAGGATCGACTTTAAACATGCATTCAATTCATCGACTGGCATTTAAAGTGGACCCACTGGCAATGTTTGGCGAAAATCATCTGCCAACGAAATCATCGCACCACCAAAACAAGTTTGATTGTTTCACAGATCTTTATTTTCACAATAGAACTGTAAATTAATTGAATTTTTTCTATTTACAAACGACATTTGCGCACGTGGCAAAATATATTTGAAGAATATTAAAATAACGGTATCTGTTGGACAGATCGCGAGCAACACAAAAGTAAAAAACAAATGAGTTATTATCATATGATAATGATCAAAATAAAAAAGAAGAATCGATAGTGCGTTAAAGAATTGCAAATTGCCTGAATTTAAAACTTCTTCACGACCGACGACCAACAGAAAATACGTATATTAAGTACTACATATGTCGAAAAAAGTGAACGTGAAAGTGGGCGTGGTTAATTAAATTTGCACATGCATATTTTTCGAATTTTAGACGTTATTCGAACTAAGTTTGAGTGGAATCTATAAAAAATAAACAAATGTAAAATCCCATAGAAAAAAAAGCACAACTTTAGTTTTTTCTAGCAACTTTTCCAATTTTTCTTTCCGTGAAAACTTCTTCGAGACTATTACAAACAATTCAAAAGTTATTGAAATCGGTCAAGCCGTTATCAAGTTATGCGCTTAGCAACGGACATCATTTCATTTTTATTTATGTATATAGATTTTCACATTATTGTATTTTATTTTTCGAAAATACTAAAATTTTCTAACTTTTTCAATTTCAGCGATTTTTTTAAAGAATTTTGATAAATTAATATTTATACGTAATTGTTGAACTGTTTAAGGTCTATATTGAAAGGGAATTTTGTACTAACCGAAAGTGATTTAACTTGTAAGAAATGAATAAGTTGCACTTCTCGTATTCTATTTGTTAAATAATACGGTTAAATAGATGATATTCCTAGTTACTAGTATCCACCGTCAAAAGTGGTAAAATCGAACAAATAACGCTGATGAGATGGTGTAGCGACCTTGAAATCAGTACTGATCCGTTCTGCTAGTCTGATGAAAAAAAATGGTTTCAAATAAAAGTACTCTCTAAATAAAATAATGAATATATTCAAAAACAATTTCTTAAAAATTAAGAAGAAATGGATAAACTCAGATTTGAATTCAAGCCAAAAAAAATCATTTCAATTTTGATAAATTTTAATTCGAATGATTTTTTTCTGATTTTCTGATTTTTATTTTCGTGAACCATATTTACTGTTTAAACAAAATTTAAACAATTTTGAAATATTTCTATTGATTTCCGATTTTTCTAATATTAAAAATATTCCCTTAATGTGATATTATCAGTTTGCGGGGTGACCACAAAGCCAATGATGACTGAGAATGTGGGTTCGATCCCAGTTTCAGGCAAGTTATAAGATCCTGCATTTTCCGATATGTAGTAGCTTGGCATTGTATTTGTTGTTGTTGAACTGTCACAAGTTACGAAGGCCAAGAGTACTGCCCTCCTTCGTCATTATTCTGGCAGAATCGTCGGAGAAGTAAAATAATTTATAAAATCGCTACACACCTTAAACAAATTTAATGCGCTTACTTAACCACAAAGCCGCTGCAACAATGCTATAAAAAATTAACAAAACGCGTAATATCCGAGTTGTAAAAGAATTAATTAAACTTTTTCATTTTCACTCCCTGTCCTTTGCACACTATCCCTTATCCAAAGAAGGTAACACATCAAAGTGGTTGGTAGGCTTTAATTGCCTGAATTGTAACTTCTTTAAAAAAAAAATTTCAAAGTGTATCTGATATATCGGTCCCAGAATTAAGTTAATATTTTTTTTTGGCTTCCAAGACAATACAAAAAAATCTTGGTAGACTGGTGCATATAGGTCTTCTCCTAAAATATCTTTGAATCAAAGGTATATTTTTTAATTGTTGTCGTAGCAGAAAATGCAAAAATTTCCGAAAAATATATATTTTTGATACGAGCCAGCACAAGTGCCCATTGTTATAAAACACACGAAGCTGAATCGGCCTAATGTACTCCATATTTGAAGGAGTATTGCAGAAATTACAAACGGAATGATAAACTCATATACCCTTTCTACCTGAGAAGGGCACACAAAAAATCAAAATAGTATGTCAACTGCAGCCTTGTCACCTGAATCACTTGATCTTTGCAAATATTTGCCAAAAATGATAAAACGGTTGCGACAGATTTTTATTTAAATACAAAACTTTTTGTTATTTAAACAATTCCTTTTTTGTTTTGTTTTTAAAAGTAGCATAAATATTATTAAAAAAACGAAAATTTATTAAGATATATTTTATAATACATAGAGATAATGGAAAGTAGCAGTGAAGACGTTTCAGTGACTAAATATTGCACGCGCTTCTAAAATGCTACTGCCTGATAAGTTTCCAAGTTTTGACGAACTCATTTATACGAGAGTTGAGTGCTCAAATGTATTGTGGCTTTATCAATATGATTTGAATATTTAAAATTAAAAATTTAATGACATAGTACAGCAAATTTATATTTTTCGCTACCATGATTTGAAATAGAGCTCTATTGCTTCTATGGCAAAATCTTTTCTTTCCAGCGTTTTTTATTAAGTTTTTTAAATTAATTTAAATCGAATTGTAACACGACAACGGCGCCACCTATTAGTTACAAAAGTAAAAGTTGGAAGGTTTCGGAGATTATCACCCCAATTCTGAATAACAATTCCTTGGGAATTTTTTCCCTATTCCATGTTCCTATATTCTAAATAAAACCTCCCAGGAAAATTATTCTCTTTTCCTTATTCCTATATTCTAAACGAACTTCAATTAAAGGGAAAAAGTGATAAAAAATTGCAGGAATAATTCCGCCAAAAAAAATTTGCGAGAGGGTTGTGCAAAAAACTTAAGTTTTAATAATATTTGTCTATTATTTGGCCAAGTTATTTAGAATATTTTATTCTCTTTTCCCTCTTGTCCAATATTTTACTCTCCTTTCCCTCTTCGCATATTCTAAAAGATCTTAGAAAATGGGAAATCATCAGTGTTGCCACCAACTAAATGTTAAATTACACCTGCATCATACCAAAATTACACATGAAATTAGGAATTACTCATGCTTTCTTTTGCAAAAATAACGTGTTTTGTTTCGTTTAGATTAAATATTTGACCTTTTTGGTGTAATTCTAAATTTTTTTGATGATGAATATATTTTCAATATTTGGGCTTTCAAGGTCATGTAATAAAAGATTATTTTTTATTACATATTATTCCGACGTTTCGTTGGTATTTTCCAACTTCTTCCGGGAATTTTTTTATTTTTGTAAACACATATATGATCTTGTTTAGACAAATTCTATATCATTCTCCTTAAAAATATTACAGTTTTGTTTTGTGTAAAATCACAGCTAATCATTACTTGCCCTCATCACAGTCGTCATCACAATAAAAAAAGTAGTACTCAGAAATGATAAAATTTTAAACTACACATGAGTTACAAGTGCAGCCAATTACACATGGGCTACACATGAAAATAAAAATTACACATAAGGTGGCAACACTGGAAATTATTCCCCTTGGAAAAAGTAGTTATTATGAATATCAATTAAAGGGAGAAACAACTTTTGGGGAAAAATGTTAGTATTTAACAGGATTTCCTTATTATGTGGCCAAGTTATTTAGAATATTTTGAAGGATTTTCAATAAGCTAATAAATCCTATAATTATGTAAATAAAAAACATTTTTTACATCCTTTCCCAACGGTTATTTGTTGTCATCTCCAGTTTTTTTTGTAATTATTTAGTAAGTTTTCTCATAAAATATATTTAAATGTTTGTAGAACTTACAAAAAACATTTAACGTAAAAACAATTTCGAAAAAATAAAAAAGTTATAAACAATTTAAATCATATAGCTCATTCTGCGCCACCCTGTATACTAAATGTAAGTTATATCACTTTCTTGCCTTTGTCTGACTATTTTCCCGATTATTTCTTTGTAAATTCTGACGGAATTACGAGCTCATTTTGATTGAATTATGGCCACTTAGTATTTCCAACTACTCACTGACTCGATTTATCTTGATTTTTAAAATTTATTATTCATCGAATATTAATAATAATTGCTATCTTATCATTTTCTTAAAAAATTTTCTTTTCATATTACAAACTTTCTTTCATTGATTGGGTTGCGAAATTTTTAAACGTTTTTATTTTTTAATCACAGCCATGGTTTTTATGATGTGCCGGCCAACTCAGTCAGTCATAAGACTGGTATTTTTAAATACTTTTTATGATCAATAAATTCATAGATTTAATACTTTTTGTTTAGTAATTTTGTTTTTAATTTTAAAAGTTCAATTAACTGAGATTATTGTTTTCTATCACGCCAAAATTGTTGTTTTAGGGAGCCGTTGATCTGGTTACGAAAATTTTGTTTAATGATTTCCTCAAACAAAAGTAGACTACTTTTGCGTGTTTACACAAACAAATGTGTAGGACTAAAGTTGTTATTGATGGAAATTATTGGAATAAATACACCTCTAAAATCACCGTCATTAACAAACGAAAACGGACAAAATTTCAATGTATACCCAATATTTTTCATTTATTTATTTTTCAATTGTAGATACAAAAATTCTATATGACGCATTCGACGAGTAACTTTTATGTTAATTAAACAACAAAATATTTTTGTGCTATTCTATCATAATTTAAACAAAACCTTCATTTTGACAACATCATCAGATATTAAAAAGATACAAGCTTTCTTTATCTTTATTACTTCACGTGATGTACACTAAGATTTACTTTCATATTCAAAGAAATATTTAAGTATACTTCGGTTTTATTCTATACTTAATCTTAAATCATGTCGTATGTACGTCAGCCTTGAGATTTATTTACACGCGTGGTAGCAAGTTCAAAAAAAATATTCTATATATAACATGCATCATTATTCCACATTTCACGCAGTTTTCATTTTTAAGGCGAGTGTTGAAATAGAAATGTATACATTTTGTATAACTCCTTTCTGTTCTAGCAATTTCTTTCTTTCATTTTCAACTTCAATTGAAAGATTTAATGCTCTAGAACGTATGAGTGTTATAGAGAGGTGGTTTACACAAGGTTTGCGGCTAAGTTATCTCTTCTGATATCCGACAGAAACACTTAGTCTGTGTGGTCTTTAATATTAAAGCTAAATTTGTGTTTTACATAATTTCAAAAGTAAGCGATCCAGAACATTGATTGGGCAACAATAGGGAAAGTTGTGCCCTTAAATGTATCGACATTTCGTTTAGCCACATGCGTCATCTATAAGAGAGACTTGATCTCAGGCTTACTGTCAGTACATATACGGATATTCTCGCCTACATCCAGTCGCGGATTTAGGCCTGCTTCCCCCTCTTTAATATGACGCGGAGGGCGGATTGATATTGGAGCTACCTAGCGCTAGATGGCAGCACAAACACAAAAACTCGATTAGTTTATTTGTTGTAGTCGTTTGAAGTCAGCAACTTTTGTGTTTCTTGAAAAATGGGAAACAGTGAATTTCGTGCAGCGATTAAACACTATTATTTGAAAAGGAAAACGGCGAAAGAGACAAAAGAAAAGCTCAATAAACATTACGGCGAGTCTGCTCAGTCATGTAATTGTAAAATATTGGACTCCAACAATATCATCAACAGGAAGGCCAAAAGAGGTGGTTACTGAAGAAAATATCAAGGATATCCTCGATATTGTTATGAATGATCGCCGAGTCAAGTTACGTGAGATTGTTGAAATGGTAAACATATCATATGAATATGTGTTCAACATTTTGCATTAACATTTGCATATGAAAAAGCTATCGGCAAGATGGGTGCCGCGTTTGCTCAGTGTCGAACAAAAACGAGTTCGACAGACCACTTCACAGCGGTGTTTGGACATGATAAAGCGTAATCCTATTGATTTTTGGCATCGATTAATAACTTTTGATGAAACGAGGGTTCACAACTACACCCCTGAAACCAAAAATCAATCGAAACAATGGCTGGAAGCTGGTGGAAGTGCTCCGAAGAAGGCGAAGACAGTGAAATCGGCTGGCGAGGTTATGGCCACCGTATTTTAGGATGCACATCGAATATTGCTCATCGATTATCTTGAAAAAGAATCCACAATCATAGAAAAGTATTATCGTGCATTATCCGATCAATTGATTGGTGCAATCAAGAAACAAGTAAGAGAGATATATTCGGCTGTGCCGAATCTTATATACCCTTCACCATAGTATGGAGTGACGAAAGAAGTCACAATCACGAAAATTCGCGCCCACGAAATACGAAAAAAAATTAAAAAAATTATTTAAATGGAAAAAAATACATTAAAGCAAAAAAAATGCCACTAACCGTCTCACGGACGCACCCTACGTGATGGAAACAAAAAATTAATCACGATCACGCATTATTGGTTCTAATCTCTATTTCATAGTATTGGCTGATTTCATAAACACAGCTTCCAAAGCAACACTGGAAGCATGAGTTTACAAGGCATTCTAGAGTTGCTTTGCAAACTGCGTTTATGAAGTCAGCCATAAATTATGAATTTCGTAACAAATTTGTTACAATTTCTTGCCTATAGTGCATTATAAAAATATTAACATCCCCTTATTAGCACTTATATAATTTTTCACACATCCAAGAAGTGTTTCAACGTCTTTATCAAAAAGCCAGTGGTCTTCGACTAAACAAAGAAATGATTTGAAACGTAAGAAAAGATTTAATAATGAAGAAATTCTCCCAAAATTGATTTAAAATATCGCCAACTATTACATAAATCTGCTAGTCTAATAATTAAAATGTTCCAATATTATCTTCACATTGAAAATAATTTAAAGCTATCAAAAATTCTTAAAAAAAGGATGAACTTTTTCAATTAAAAAGTAAAAGTAATAAAAATAACTAAAATGTATCAAAAATTAAAAAAAATAATAAATGGTTGGTCAGCATTTGAAACCGTACCTTCTTACCCGATGGCACGGTTTCGAATCCTGAACACAACAAAATGCTATTTTTTCGATACATTTTAGTTGTTTTTATTACTTTTTATTTGAAAAAGTTTTTTCCACAATTTATTTAAAAAACCAGGGCACAATCTCATTTATAATTTTTTTTTAAATTTTTGCGTTTTTTTCAATTTTATGAACGATAAAAAGTTTATTTTTCAAAAATATCCAATTTGTTATCAGATAGGATTTTGTACAGCGATAAAATAATTATATAATGAATTTAGTAAGTTGTCGACGTTTTTATTAGATATAATATAATATTAATAACAAAAATAAAAATAACTTGACGGTGTAAGAAAAAATAATAAATTATAAAATATAACAACATATTTTAATTCATTATTTTAATTTAATTTTTTCTTTGAAACTCGTATGATGTCCGTATGTAAACTAGTGGTATTCTGATAGTTGTCTTTTTAAAGTTTTGTTAACTTTTCCATTTACTTATCTGTATTGCGGTTGGACCAGACGATAAAGGTTTTGGTTCAATATAACCTGTATATTTCTGATATAGAAACACAATGGAATTTCAACCACAATTGATTTAAAAAATACGAATTCGGTAATTCATATTCAGCCTGCTAAGAAAACAGATGAATTTAATTAAAAACAAATTTTATTTAAATCTGCTTCTGCGTTTACTAAGTAAGACAGAGATCTAAATATGAAAAATTACGATAAAATCGCAAACAGAAAGCATTTTGCTCTCAAATCCAACCCATAAATCGGATTATTTTCTTTATATTTTACCATTAATCCGCGTCCAATTCCGTAGTGCGTGCTATCGACATGCGATATTCCTCAAAACTATGATTTCTTAGGTGTTTTTAATGAATGTAAGACCAGTTTATTTTATATGAATATGAAGAAATCAATTTTTTATCTTGTAAGATCTTAACTTATCATTTTGTATATGTTGAACTATTATCGCTACGCTTTACAAATGTTTTGGAAAATTTCCCCAAACATTCCGATCTAATATCCAAAGTTCATATGTGAGATATGTACGATAGGAACTGATTGTTTGAAAAATATTTGATGAATTGCGAACTATTCTTAGAATACCTTTTAATTAAGACCACATTAAATTATTCAATTGGCTAGAAGCTAAATATAAATTTGTGGAAAGTAGGTATTTGCAATACTTTTATTCAAAATACAAATGCATTTTAAATTTTTTATTCCAAATACAAAATAGTTTTTATTAAAAGTTTAATTTTCACAATGGAAATGATATTTTTTAAGTTTTTTACTCTATAATTTTGCTGTTTTTTAATCAATATTAAATCATAAAATTTTCCAGATGTTCGCATATTTTTAAGAATTTTTGGCATTTTAGAGATTTTTTCAAGATTTTTGGCTGCCGATTGCCAATTATATGAATATTGCAGTTGCAATTTTTAGAATATGCGCTATTTTCGCGGGGGTTTCAATTTTTTAGTTTCTTTGCTAATTACATTTTGGAGCTTGATATCAAATTAAATTCTTACATCAAACTTTGTTTTTATTTTATAGAAAAATGACAATTAATTGAAGTGCTTTTGAAGATTAACTCACTGATGTTACAGAATGAAAGAAACATTTCTTATCAAATTCTAGCCGGGAAGAGATTTTTCTGCTTTGTTATGTGTTCCTAAGTATCCAAACAACATTTTATTTGTCGAAAGATTTTTTATCACATTGTACAAATACAATAATAATACCGGGTTCTCATAAACTGCAGGTACGCTCTGCACCTGAATATAGAAAATAATTAAAATTACACAAGTATAAAACAGGATATAAGCAGCCTTTCTTCTGAAATCACAAATAGTCATAAAAAATGAAATATTAACACATTTTCAAAACAAAACGAAAATTCAATTTCATTGATTTTGTATATTTACTCGTACATAGTGTCTTGACGATCCATTACATTTCTTTAATACAAGGTGGCGCAAAAATAACCTTCCGATGTTTTTTGGCTGTAATTTAAAAAAGAATGAAAAACTTTGATTCTTCTTGTGGATTATTTTTATTTGGTCTTTTAATTTTTTTACATCAAGTCGAGAATATGATGTCATGTAAATGGCCGCCGCCACAGTTGAGCCCTTTTTATGGCTTTTTCCATCACTTTGGCCAAAACTTCCGGCGAGAGGTCCTCACATTCTTGACGGATATTGTCTTTAAGAGCTGCAAGAGTATGAGGCTTGTTGACATAAACCCGCGACTTCAAAAAGCCCCACAAAAAGAAGTCTGCAGCGGTCAAATCAGGCGATCTTGCTGGCCAGTGCAAATCGCCAAAACGGGAGATTAGGCGCCCGACAAATGCATTCCTTTAGCATATCGGTTGTGGCACGTGCAGTGTGTGCCGTTGCACCGTCCTGTTGGAACCACATGTTTTCCAATCCCGATTCATCAAGTTGCTGCAAAAAGAACTCCTTAATCATTGCTCTGTAGCGCTCACCATTCACAGTAACCGTTTGGCCCGCGACGTCTTCGAAGAAAAAAGGTCCGATGACTCCTCCAGCGAAAAAACAGCACACCATACAGTAACTTTGAGCGGGTGTAATGGCTCTTCGTGGGTTACACGCGGATTTTCAGTGCCCCAGAATCGTAAATTTTGCTTATTTACGTACCCGCTAAGATGGAAATGGGCCTCATCACTCATGATTATTTTTGATGAAAAATCATCTTCCTGTTGGTGGTGATTAAGGATGGCTTGAGCGTATGTTAGACGCGATTGGCGGTCAGCAGCTAACAGCTGATGCAACGTCTGGACTTTGTACGGAAACATCTTCAAATCTTGTTCCAAAATTCGCTGTAAAGACCGTCGACTGATACCCATTTGCGTGGCACGTCGTCTGGTCGATGTCGACGGCGCTTCCATGACATCCGCGGCTACAGCAGCAATATTCTCTGCAGAACGGTTACTCCGGCGTCTGCCACGCCTGGCAGCATCTCGTGTTGTGCCAGTCTCTTCGAGGCGAGCGGCTAAACGTCGCAGTGTTTCACCAGTAGGCGTTGGACGGCCAGGAAATCTGCGACGAAATTCACGTTGTGCCAAAGTCACCGACCGATTATTGGTCAAATAAATAGTCACCAATATTCCGCGTTCTGGAGCAGTGTAGCGTAACATTGTTTATTAACGTGTATTTCGCATGTGTTTACTACACAAATGTCAAATCAGAACTGACATTAGGGGCCAATCGCAAAATTTATAGTATTTTCTGATAGGAGGATTACTTTGCGCCACCTTGTATAAATAATATAAAAAATAATTATGGTTATTTATATACAAAAAGAAAATGTAACCCGTAAAAAATACTGTAATATGCATGCAGAATATTATACTAAACACGTACAAAAATAAGTTTAAAGAAACAAACAAAAACAAAACCACAAATCATTGCTTTCGATTGTTTAAATATACGCATGCATACACACAATGTGTACATGTGCCCATGAACGCATTTCAGTATGTGTGCAATATATGTGTGACAAAAAGGGCCAATTTACAACAACTACACCAATGTCCATCAAGAAATTGAAATTTTAGTATTTTATAATAAATAAGATATATTATGTTCTTAAACGCTTAAACTACAAGAAGCGGTTGTGACTACCAACCAGTAGGTTGTGGGATTGAATCCCCACGCAACTTTTTCAAAAAAAATTTAAAAGTAAAATTATTTCGAATGCCATTTTTTTGCTCATATTTTAGTCGTTAATGGACCGACTTCAATTATTTTCAGTCTAAGCCTTCGTAGAACTCCATACAAGAGATCTACTTCATAAAATTGACCGTAGGACAGTTGGGGCCATAAAAAAACAACGAAATAGGAAATATAACAAAAAAGTCTTGCCTATATCTCATTAATTATTGGACCGAGTTTTGTTATTTTCAAACCGAACAAATTTATGAAAAATTCCAAGAGAATGGTATAAAATTTATTTCTCTATGTTGTGTTTTGGCCTTAATTCCAACTACACCAAAATGTAGCAGACGGACAGACGGACATCGCTCATTCGACTTCTCTACAAAAAAGGAAGATTTACAACAACCACACCAATTTCCATCAAGAATTTGAAATTTTAGTATCTTATAATAAATAAGATACATATATTATGTTCTTAAACGCTTAAACTAGTATTAGAAATACAACTGTTCTGTGGTGTACAAGAAGCGGTTGAGACTACCAGCCAGTAGGTCGTTGGATTGAATCCCCGCCCAACTTTTTAAAAAAATTTTTAGAAGTAAAATAATTTCGAATACCATTTGTTTTGCTCATATTTTGGTCGTTAATGGACCGACCGACTGCAATTATTTTCAGTATAAGCCTTCGTAGAACTCCGTACAAGAGATCTGCTTCATAAAATTGACCGTAGGACAGTCGAGGCCATAAAAAAACAACAGAATAGGAAATATAACAAAAAAGTCTTTTGGCTATATCTCATTAATTATTGGACTGAGTTTTGTTACTTTCAAACCGAACAATTTTATGAAAAATTCCAAGAGAATGGTATAAAATTTATGTCTCTATGTTGTGTTTTGGCCTTAATTCCAACTACACCAAAATGTAGCAGACGGACAGACGGACATCGCTCATTCGACTTCTCTATCTATAAGGATCCAGAATATATATACTTTATGGGGTCTTAAATGAATAATGAAGAAATTACATACGGAATGACAAACCTATATATCCCCTTTCCAAATTTTTTGGTGAAGGGTATAAAACGACCACATTTAAAGAAGAAAAAACTGTTATTTTTTCAAGACAACGCACCGGTTCACACAGCATTAGATACGATGCTAAAATTACGTGAAATACACTTCAAATTGGTTGATCATCCACCTTATAGTCCAGATTTAACTCCTAGTGACTTTATCCTGTTTCCAAACTTGGAAAAATTTCTCGCAGGAAAAAGATTCATCTCAAACGAAGAAGTGATTTTGAGGGGTTCCCAAAACCGTATTATTCAGATGGTATAAAACAGTTGGAATATCATCTTACTAAGTGTATTGAGCTAAAAGGAGACTGTTGAGCAATAATTGGTTTTTGAAAAAAAAAGTTTTTTCCTACTTAGGTAGCTTCAATATCAATCCGCCCGCGTACGTAAATTCATTTTTAGTAATTTAGATATTGTTTAAAAGCTATAATTACCTTACGGAAGTTATCGAAAATACATAAATACTTTTTTCAAACATGGCAACTTATATCTAGTTATGAATTTTCGTAATTGTATCCTTGTCATCTCTGTATACCAACGAATTGTGAATTATTGTTGGTGAATTATCTCTTGTAAAAAACTTCACGAAATTATACTAACGAATCTCGTGGTCAAATTAATGATATGTTGTTTTTGATACGGCATTTATATTGCAATTTTTCTAATTTTTTCTATGGAAATTTACATACAAATTAAAAAAGGTTTAAATTTTATATGTAATGACTTCTACATGAATTGTGAATCAAAATTTAATTACCTCAAAGATTGTAGAACAAAAGAAAATATTTTATAATTTATAATTTAATAGCCAGTGGCAGGAAAAAAATATTTAATATATTATTCTGATCCTCTTGATTAAAGTTTAAAATAAAAATGAATTGTAGGAAGAATAACATTATTCTGGGGATTTTTTTCTTAACAATAATTTTTTAATTTGAACACGTTTTCTGAAATAAAATATATGTTTTTTTTAATTTGCATATAATTATTGCAATTTTTTGGTCAATTCGAAGTAGATCCAAATCAGTCCTGTTTTTCAGAAATACAATTTCAATTATTTTATGCATGCCAAGGCAAATTCATAACAGGTAGACTCGCCTCAATTCGCTTTGAAAAATACCTGCTTTCTTTGACAAAATCAAACGTCAAACACAATATACTACAAATCAAAATTAAACAAATTTTGACAAACAAACAGCTTAAAATGTAAGGAGATGCAAGAAGCAAAAATAATCACCTGAGCTGTCAAGACCACGTGTTTTGAATTTGCCGTGTTTGAAATCATTGAATTTTCATTGTTTTGAAAATGTTAGTGATTGGCTTACCTTTGAAGTTTTCGTTTTAAGGGCCTTAGACACGTTCAAAATGTTTGCTGTCAAATTCGTGTACGTGTGCTTGCTGGCTTGATGTTAACACTTGATGACCCACCAATCATTAATTTTTACTTTGATTTTGTGCTGTTCGTTTAGCTAAAAAATATAACAATGTCGCTAAATAATGAAATGTTAATAACAAAAATGTTATTTAATAAGTTCTAACACTTTTCTTATCTTTATCAGTTATTCCCTTGTTTTTCTTTTAATTCTAACACTTTTTCTGAGCGAATTTTCCGAATTTTTTTGGTAACTGTTCACAATGAAAATATAATTCTACTGAAAATTTGTTCCTGCTTGATGGGTTAGAACTGTACATGTACAAACAACTGAAAAACAAACATGCCAAAAATCTAAATTTTTTGATTTTCCATCAAGCGTCGTTGGTGTCACACATACTATTAAATTTTCAATTATACTATAACCACGCTTAGCAAGCATTTTGAACGTGTCTAGAAGACCAATTTAGCTTCGTGTTTTTTTTTTGCCTTTTTTTATTTTAAATTTATCCTCAAAAAGGATAAATATTTATTTTCTACTGAACCCATAAAATCATCTTGAAACTTTAAAAAATTAAGTCGATGCACTGAAGACAAAATTGAAATTTGGATTGAAATCCAATGGCTAAAACTTTTAAGTTAGAAATGGACAAATGTTGAGTCAACAGCTGAGTTCTGGGAGCAAATTGGTGTGACAATTTAAGAATTCGTTGCAAGAAAATTCATTTCTTGAATTGGTTAATCTAATCTCCCAATAAGATATATAAAAGAGAGTATTTTTCAGCAAAATCATTGGATTTTTATTTAATTGTAAAGAGGGGCTTATCCCATTCATAATGGAAAAATAATATCAATCAAATAGCCGCCACAGATACGCTTGCAGGACAATATTCTTTTCATGAAATTTACCATTAAAAATTCGCACATTTGCTGCTGAATGTCCCCGATAACTTCACGAATTCATCTTTGAGGACTTGAATCGATTGTCAGCCATTGGCATAGACAATATATTCTACGTAGCCCCAAATAAAAAAGTCCAAAGGTTTAAATCATAAGATTTCGGTGGACAATTGTGATCGCCTCTGCGAAAACTGATACGGCCAGGAAACATCTTTTCATGTAAAAGAGGGATGATGGTATGATCGATCACTAGCTTGTTGAAAATAAACGTCATCCATTATTCATCAATATCTTTGTTCAAAATACAGTTTAGTGTCGTTTTTGGAATGCCCAATTCCAAAGATCAACTAGATATGAATAAACCTGGGGTTTCCTCAACTATGGGCTACAACACTAATATTCTCAGATGAGCGACATATGCGAATTTAATTTTTCACATCACTATCCCAACTGCTTAAACTTATCCATCAGTTTTAGAATTGCTGGCCGAGAAGGAGCTTCACGACGACGCAAAAATGCTTTAGTTTTGCGAACTGTAACCGGGAAATTTTCAGCAGATTATTAGTGAATTTTTATAATATCAATGAAGTTACAGCTTGAGTCATGACAACTGATATTTATTTTATTTTTGGACGACTTTGCTTTTTCTGGCCTTTTTTAATAGCCGATTTAGTATATTTTCCTCCAGCCCCTGGCAACACTAGTGATTGGCAAGCTTATATCAAACGCAAATCTGTAATATTAAGCTGTTTCACTATTTGGATCTGGAAAGTCTACAGGCATTGCAGCATAGCGATCATGCATGAATAGGGCTTGCACATTTTTTCATAACCGCTGTTACGATTAAAAATGTCCGATTTATCGATAATCGCGATTAAATTTGGATGCCTTTGTTTATTCTAATTTTTGTTAAAAGCTATTTGAAAGTTTAAAATAAATCCTGGGGTCTAATCGTCGCTTTCGATATCGAGCTGATTCGATCGAGTTTTCTTAGTAAGAGATTATGACATTCAATATCGAATAATGTGTTTATATTGTAGAAAATTCTATCGAATCAGCTCGATATCGAAAGCGAAGCTTAGGCCACTGCTTTATTTACCGATTCCTGGCGACATTTAATAAAAAATATAACTTTTTTAAGTACTAAATGGTGTCATAGATATTTTTCATGTATAAATTTCTTCAAATTTGCATGTTTCAATTGTTGTAGTTTAAGCGAATTTTTAGCATTTTCTAATTCGGTGATAAATATACTTAGTGAAAACTTTAAATTAGTAATCGAAATTGTCGCTTTGAATAAAAAGTATTTATTATTTTACACAAATTTTCTTGCTTTCACAGTCTGTCTATTCTTTTATTCAAGTTGAAAACGAATAAAAAGCTGCGGATGTAATACAAAGAACACAGCGAATGTACTTCCACATTCGTTTTCTTTTCTTGTACATACAATCATTAAAAAAATATGCCCTAAAAACTTTTAACCCTTAAATTCGTTCCTTAATGAATTAAAAACCCCTAAACTTTGGTTGGGGGTGGGGGTTTTTAACTCGCTAAACTAGACACTCTTAACTTAAATAGTTGGCTCACAAACATGCAACGCACTTATTTTATTAGGGTTCGATAGTTGAGATTAACATAAATGTAAAAAATAGAATAAAAATAGAAAGTGAAAAAAATAAACTTTAATATGAAATAAAAATTTTAAATTTTGTCTGTTTCAGGATTGATTTATGACTGCACGTTCTTGGCTTTTAAGAAACTGATTGTTTTTGCAGAAAATGCTTAAAAATGCACAAGGAAACTTTAAATCAATAAACGTGCAAAGGAAAGACCATATTAAATTTTTATTTAAAAAAATCTTAATTTTTAATTAAAATTATTTTCGATTGTAATAAATCAATTTAACCTTCAAGAAGGATTTTTAATTTTAGTTCTGTTATTCGCTAAATGACACATTTTTTACTATCCTTATTTATTAGTTGTGACTCTTGTTGTTTTTTTTCTGATTTTATTTCAACTGAAAATTGCTTTTTGTTGTATTATTTATCGTTATTTATGGCTGCTGCTGCTGTTGCTTTAAAGTTCATTGCATGCAATAATGACAGCCTGTGTTTAGCATTTTGCACGTGCCACTTAATCCATTGTCCTTGCGACATGTGTGTACTACTTTTCAGCAAAATGAAACCATTGCAAAAGTTCGATCTATTCAAAGAGGAGTTGTTAATGCCGTTCTTTAACAAAGATTTATCATACGTTTGTCTATTGAAGGCCTGATTGAGCTTAAGCGGGAGGCGGCAGAGGCAATATTCATTTTATTATTGACCCAGAATTTTCCGCAGGAAATTTTTAATATTTCATTTAGGATTCTCACTCGGAAACGTCACATTTCAAGACTAAAGTGATGCCAAAATTAGAAATTTTTTATTCCCATTCGTCGTCAATATTTGTTTTTATTTTATTTATTACTTTATATTTTAATAAACAAAGGAAACGCAACAATTCAATAAAAAACATTTAAAAATAACTAAAAAAAAAATCATTTAAAATTATAAAATCCTATAAATGGTTCATGTAAACTAAATCAAAATCGACTTGTTCTGTTTCTGAACTTTCGGACGTAGACGATGTAACTATTGGAATGAAATTTGCAATTGTTTGCAAATTTTTTTTTATTTTACAAAATTATATATGTAAATCTTAAAAAATTTTGATTAAAATTAAATTTTCTGACTTTTAACATAAAAATTTTAATAGTTCATACTATGATGAAATAAACAGGTGGCATTATTAAGGCTACAACTACAACAATACAACAAAAAAAGAAATTTTTGTTTGTGTAAAGTCTAAGCCCTTGTCAAGAATTATTGTAAACAAAAATTAAATAAAATAAGTTAACAGAAACCATTGAATTTTTCGGACGCTACAAATGAGCAAGACACGGAAGTGTGGGTTACTTTTAAAGTATTTGCGGTCCATATAGAAGGTAGTGCCACTCTCAAAACAAGCACAAATGTATAAGTACATATAAAAAATTATTGAAAATTTCAATAAAAAAATAAACATAAGTTGAACAAACTAAAGCTTGGATATTTTGTCCACCGTCAAAAGTGGTCAAATCGAACAAAGAATGCTGATGAGATGGTGTAGCGACCTCGAATGCAGTACTGATCCCTTCTGCTGGCATGATGAATAAGTTGTTTCAAATAAAAGTACTCTCTTAGTAAAATAATTAATTTATCTAAAAATAGTTTCTTAAAAGTTAAGAAGAAATGGGTAAACTCAGATTTGAACTCAAGCCAAACAATTAATGTCAATATAAATATTTTTTTCTTTCGAGATTGACATTTTGCCACTCGTAGAGGTTATGTTGCGCAAAAAGTAGTGAAGTCAAAATATCGTCAATGTATATGTGATACTAAACAAATAACGTCAATTGTCTTTTTGTGAAATTCGATCTAAAAAATCGGAAAAATGACGTAAAATCGTCACGCTTGGCAGCCCTGAATGTACTATGATTTTACAAAAACAAAATGCTTGTACTGTTGTAATTGTTGCATTATTCAGTTCACCTGCATGAATTCGCCTTTGTTTGTATGGAAAATTACGATACAACGAAGTTCTGTTTCATCATTAATCTGTAATATTTTTGGTGACAAGCAAACTTGCAGCTCGTAACAAAAGCTCGCAGAATAATTGTAAAAAATAATCCCCTTGTGGCAAAAGGTTTATTTCTTGAAAACAATATTACAACATGTGCATAGTAATATTAAAAATATACCAATTAAAAATAATATTTCAGTTCTTAATTCCATAAATTTCTTTCCTCTTAAAATAAAAACACGTGCAAGGAGGAGCTCTGGTCAAAGTTGTGTTTATATTTATTTTTAAAATGTATTTTGTTTGAATACTTTTTTTTATTTAAGAAATTTAATTGGAACAGGAACTTGTTGTCTCGATAACATGTAATACTCAACTGATAACTTAAAAAAGGTACAAATTACAAATTTTATTTTTATGCTGGAAACTCTCAACAGTTTAAAGATTTAAAAAAGTTCTTTATTGAACTGACGAGAACTGTAATTTTTTCACATATTAGTTGCAGTGAAACAAAGTTTTGATGTATTCAAATAGTATTCACTATTATTCAATTCACAAGCTCAGTTGTATGGATTATCGTTTAAAACAAGACGATATGTGCTTGTGAACAGACAAATTTGTTGTATCGTCATTTTGCTTTATTTTAAATGTCAATTCATTGTGAGTAAATAATTTATGTCGAACAACAAATTTTATTTTATCAAATAAAAAAACATGAAAAGTGAAACTGAAAAAAAAATAAATTAATGTCTTATGCCACCAATATAGTATGTACATATGTACTTCTTCTTAAATTTTCTTTTCATTAAAATCTTCTTCCACAATAGTCGACACTAAATTCAGTTGATACCATGACATTAAACCAGATATGGGAATTCTAATTTAACGCGAAATATTTAATAACTTCTTCGCGACAAACAATTTTGATTAAAATGGTTTGCAAATTAAATTGAAATTAATCAAGTATATATTTATCATTAAGGAGAATGTATTTTCTGGGTTTACTTATCACATATTTAAAAGAATTTTAATTTATTTTTAAAGATTCAAATACATCCATTATAAAACATATAAAATTCAAACGTAAATTATAACACACTTTTGTATGAAAATTACCTACAACAAAAATACAATACTGTATAATTAGACGATTACACAAAAAATATAAAAATATTTTCAATGAATACACACAAAATTGTTTATCAAATACATATACAAAACTTGACTTAAGAGAAAATTAAAAAAATTTTGTTTATTGAATCAACACTTTTCTTATTCAAATATGAAAATTTACATGGAAGAGTAAGACATTTGCAGTGCATTTGTCGTAACTAGGAAAATACTAGGTTACGGGAAAGTAAATAAAGGAGTAGTGTTTTTAGACATTCAATGTCAATTTTTCCATTTTGAAAGTGACAGGTAGTGTTTATTCTTCATACGAACTGCGCCATTAAACAAATTCTTTATGTCTGTTAATGGATGATCTTTTAATAAAAATCGTTTGGTACGGAAAAATTGAGGTTATTGGAAATAAGTTTTATGATTTCATCAGAGCACTTTCTATTCCTGCGCCGAGAAACAAAATAGTTAATTACCTTACTTCACACTCTCCTGTGCCAAGTCGAAACAAGCTTTGAAGCACCGACCCATACATAAGAGTTACCTTCCAAATTTAGCCGGATATTGCTGCTCTAAATAGTAAGAAGATCAAATAAATTTAAGGATCTCTTACAACATCTTAAAAAAGAGGGTAACTTGAACGCTTCTTTTAAAACTTGAAAAATATAATCTGTAAATTGAATATCAAACTTCGATTTTCATGACCAAGAACATCAAGAGCTTCAGCTTCCGTAATATGCATACCACCCATAATTAAAGATCGATCAGCAGGTCATACGTCTGTGCGTAAACGTGCAAAAGTAGTTCATACGAAAAATTCTATAAAATAAAGTACTGGAGAAGTTACTCTGTCCTTTTAATCTTTAAAAATTGTCCCGTGTAGATGACTCGATGTATATAAGGAATAGGGAAAAATCGGGTGAACGAAAGGGAGCATACCCATGGTATCCAAACGAAGATATAAAGCAACTGCCCAGATTCATGTAGCATGGTCCGACCTGAAAAGAAGGAGAGTTGGCGTTTGCATGGATTCCGTTACAATGAATCGCAGCGGAAAAGTTCAGACGAAAGAGTATGATAAAGAGATCTACTTTGCCATTTTTACAACTGAACCTTGAATAACAAAGAGGAAAGGGATGATTGTAGTTCCGGTGTAACAGCCGTTGGAGTCCATAAAACTGAAATGGTGACAATAAACCCTCGACAGGACGACGAAAATGGCAATTAACTCTACTTGAAGCAGTTGCTTATTAAATAAAATACTTGAATAATTATGTTTACAAGCTCTGCGAAGAAGAGCTGGGATGGCAGCGCGAGTTGTACGTGAATGTGCGGCTTTCTTAATTCATCCTCAAGCAAATGCTAACATCTACAAAGTCCTCAACGATGTGCATGGAAGTCAGCAAAAAAAATTGCAGAGATGCTGTTTTTGAGATAGATTTAAAGTTTTTTAATTATATCTGACTCGTAATATTTCCCATTAGCTCTTTCTTTTTTTTAAAGAGCCAACATGACACTTCTTAAACGTGTAGACGGCATGTTTGGCACTTTTCTTCATCTGTCAGGGAATTTTCCCTCTTGTTTCGTCTTTATGCCATTTACATAAGGTGTGTTCGAGTACTTTTGCAGTAAAATGCAGTAAATGAGTAATTTCTGAGTAAGCTGAAGATTTTACTCTTAAAAAAAGCAGTAGCACAAAAAAGTACGCGAACGGAAAAATTGTAAAAATTCGTAAGATTAAGGAAACAGCTGATTGCAAATACATGTAGTGTTAAAATATATTTACACTTTTGACTACTCAACTCTTTTTCTTGTTGGTACTCGATGCAATATTTATTATAACACGAATATTTTTATTTTATTTGACTTTCCTAAGTTGTTTCTGATTGAATTTATTCAAAAGTATATCATTATTTGTTTTTGCTATTGAATACCTTAACAGCAAGTGCAGTACTAAGTAACCATATACTTAGCATTTTCACAGCTCCAACGAAGTAACAAAGTAAAAACGAAAATGGCTGTAAATGATTTCTACAACATTTATTTCGTTTTAAAAGGCATATACATCATGTTTAACGAATGAATAGTTTAAAAATAATTGTTTGCTTATTATTTTATATTAGTTTATTTCAAGCTTTCCTTTTTTATGTAATTTTTTCACAAATTGTATACTTTTTGTTTTCTTACTTTTGTTTGTTTACCTTTGAATCATATGTTTTTTTGGTTTTACTAAATTTTACTACAAGAAATTTCTGCCAAGAACTGTCACTTTCCGCTCTCAATTTGTGTTCTCTTTTACTGTAACTGGAGTAAACGAACGCAATTTCGTAAAATGCAGTAAAATTCAGTAAAAAATTTTAAAAACTTTTGGGTACTCGAACACACTTATAAATAATACTAGTACACATTTTTTTCAACTATGTTTTTTTGTAAATACAGGTACTCTTTTTTGCAACTATGTAAGTTGTATTTATGTATTTAGACCTTAAAATGGTAGAAAACATTTTAATAAAGTATTTTTCAAAGCACAACAGTTGCTAACAAACAATTTAAATAGATTACAACTACCAGAAGTACAGAACGAGTACGAGTTGCCAGCAAGTGTTTTTGTAAAAACTAATTCAATTGACACATACAAGAAGTCAAAATATTATATAAAAACAAACACATGGCCAGCAGAAGAAGATGTTGAAGAAGAAGGGGAAACTTTAGGTCTTTTTGAAAATGACAGTTCTTTTTTCAATTCTACTTACTAAAATGTTAATGTTATTTTATGTTATATGTAAACATTTGTACACAATTTCTGTGAAATAATTTTATCAAACATTAATAATTTTTTTAATAGCGGTATTCAGTGTTTGATGAGAATGGTCTTGAATAAGTGCAAATGCATAATATCGTAGCTTTTCTTTGCAATCCAACAACAAAATATTAGAATTTGCATTTGCCACGTTATTGCAATTTAGCAACACTGAAAACGGAATAGCTTTTCTTTGCTTTGTGCATTGCGTTGTCATCACTCAGTTTTAAAGCTTAAAAGCAATGGAATCAACTGATGCAATAAAACAAACAAAAAGAGAAAAATCAAACATAGACTGGACCACAAATGAAATATCTTTAATTTTAAATTATTTAGAAGACTGCACAATGAATTTAAAAAACCTTTATTTGTTGATGATGACCATAATCCAAGAATACAGGTCTGTTCGATAATCCAGATAATTTTTTTGTAGTGTTGTGTGTTTTAATGGTCGAAAATTGTGAAGTTATGACTGCCCATGGTAGTATAATACAGGTAGTGTCGAAGCGTTATTGGACTTTTTTTGGGTTCGAGTCTCTCAAAATTTGATTATGTATTATTAACACACACCCACACTGCTAAAAAAGAACACTTTATCACTTGTTTCAAATGCGAATAAGAAAAGGAAAAGAAACAAAATTCTTTATAGAACAGAAAATGCAACCATTTTGCAATTTTTCTATTGTACTTTTTGACAGCTTCCAACCTAACAGCAGTGTTGTTGCAGCTTCGACAACACCTGTATTACTCCACCATGTGACTGCCTTCGCACCATTTGCAATTTTGCAATTTTTCTATTGTACTTTTTGACAGCTTCCAACCTAACAGCAGTGTTGTTGCAGCTTCGACACCACCTGTATTATTCCACCATGTGACTGCCTTCGCACAGTCAAAGTTTACTTTGCAGTGCCTAGTTTGCTGGTGATAAGGGAAAGAAGACGCACTTTGCTCTACTCGTAACGTTGCTTTTTTCTTCGTTCGTCGTTTACGCATACATACATACTTGTATTTGGTTGCATGGGTGTGTTTGTTTTGCATGTTCATCCAACAAACGAACACATTTTTTTCAAAGTAAACTTTGCATGTGTAGAAGCAAACCAAAGTTTAAAGGAAAATTGAAAAGACTTTGTCAAAGTAAACTTTGCAATGTTGTTTAAAAATAGCCCTCACAATCAATGACAAAATAGTTGCACTTGTAAGGAGTTGCATTGCAAAACGTACTAAACACTGAATACCGCTAATGTAAAAAAGTCTTGCACTACAAACTAAATAATTAATGGATTAAAAACAGAAAAATCTTTAATTTTGAAATTGTGCACATTTTAGCTCTTTTTGACTGCTCTGTCGGCGTGTTTTGCCTTTGAATAGCTGGCATCTCTGAACAATTGTTATCAGTCAGAAACCTCTTAAGTCTGCAGAAAATATTATTATCGGAGCAGCTTTAGAACAAATTTCCAGCAAGAGATTAATTATATAAATATGGCACACAAGCGAGTATTTTAACAAGGCAACCATTGTGGGTCACTGTGTCAGTATACTTAACACATATTTTCTAAGGATAAGAGAACTGCATTTGGTGTGTTTATTTATAAAATACATCTACATGAAAAAGTCGTCTTTGCTAATTGGATTCAAAGGATATGTAGACAGACATACTTGTACAAGTAATTGTCTGTCAATTTAAAAAGTCTGAGTAGCAGACTGACTTGCTTAACTGTCTGTTTGGCAGCTTGTTTACTTCCAGTCTTGCGTATGTCGAGCAAAATGTTTTTTAAACTATGTATACCTGTGTATATAAAGAATTTATGAGGGCAATCCTTTAATAGTTTTCTAATGAATGTTAAAAAAGCAACAGACAGTTACAAACAAAATCGTTTAATATATGCACATACTGTGTATATTAAATGAAACCCTTCGCCTCATTCGTCTCATAACTTCGCTTTACGAAATCGAAGTTTGGGCATTTTACCGTAAATTCTTCCCGAGATATGATGGTGCAAAAAGCTCACGTTTTAGTACCTGCTCACTGACTCACTCATCAATATTTTGATTTTGGCGAGTAAATAAATATAAAAACTTCTATGGCTCCCTCCTTATCTGTGTAACGCCAAAAAAATTAACCATGTGGAATTTTGAACAAGGTTTTAGTCATTAAGATAATAAAAATCTAAGGAGGTATCCTAGTTTAGTAATAACAATTTCATATAGACCACTTACGATTTGAAGCTTGGTAAATAAAAGTAGTTCTTAGACATTGCAGCCGAATTTATGACCATTGAACAATAATTTTTCAAAGTGAACAACATTTACACAAAAGCAGTGATGCCACCAAAAATTTAACAAAATCCCTACATGTCTCGAATGAATTCCCCATTTTTCCCTACACACAAAAAAAGTTCCCTCCCTACATTTTTTCGTACGAATACGAAAAGTGCAACTTATTCATTTCTTACAAGTTAAATCAATTTCGGTTAGTACGAAATTCCATCTCTGATGATTAATTATTCCAAATATTCCATACTTTCTCGCTTTTCCAAAAGTTGATATTCCTAGTCACTAGTATCCATCGTCAAAAGTGGTAAAATCGAACAAAAGAACGCTGATGAGCTGGTGTAGCGACCTCGGAATCAGTACTGATCCGTTCTGCTAGTCTGATGAATAAATTGTTTCAAATAAAAAGTATTCTCTTAATAAAAATAATGAATTTATCCAAAAATAATTTCTTAAATTAAGAACTCAAGCCATAAATTTTCATTTCCATATAATTTTTTTTAGATAACTAATTGAGAAAAAGCACGATAATAAATAATGATCCGTCCCAGGATGTCGAAAGTTTGCGTTCTTTGTATTTCTAAAGGAAACTGATTGATTTCCGATTTATTTTATTTATTCATTTATTCGTTTATTTATTTAATAAATTAATCAAAAGATGAACAATGTCATTAGAGGGACGAAAATATGCTTTTCGTTCGTTTAGAATTCCACCAATTGATAACGTTCGGCATAGTGGAACATGCTAAATTAAAAATATTTTTGTTGTCTTTTTGTTGATACTGATTGAAAAATGTATGAATGATCAATATGTTTTTGTATCATTATTGCATATACGAGTATGTATCTCTTAGAGTTAATAAATTATTACGAGATGGTATATTTTTTTAAATTTAAAAATTTCGACTGCCTTTAAAAGTATTGAATAGGGCGCTTAAAAACCAACACAACATATTAAGTGATTTTGGAAAATGTAAGAAAGTTATATTTATAAGATATATTTAACAAACACACTGATCAAGAAACATGTTATCAAATGTTATAAAATAAAATGATTTTTTATTGGGTGAATATGATTTTAATGATGTCAAGCCAAACTCCCATGAGATATTCGCAAAAGAGGAAGACTAATTAGAAAAAAACTAATTTTTGCAGAAATAAATGGGAGTTTGTAGCCACCTAAGCTGTTGAGTCGTTCTTGTATTAATTCGCCTTGATGGTGGTGAAACCTGCAATATGTTGCATTATTATTAGTCGTACTACAAATACTATATGAAGCAGTGACTTACTACTGTCGAATTTAGATTATGTAGATTAAAATTCAAAATTAGTTTTGCTATAGCTATTAATTCACAAGTTTTTGTAAATCTATAAGTGCCGTGTGTATTTTTACTATTTTTTACCATTTGCATTTAGTTAATCTTATTTTTTTCCACATATAAACTAAATTGACTTTCGTATTTCAAGAATTATAGAATGCTGATATATATAACATAAAACTGGAAATTTTTGCAAACTTAATTGCTTTTTTCTCCATGATCTTTGCCTTAACAATATAAAGACCACGGCATTTCAGTTAGAGATGGGAGAGTAATTTAACCTTTATAATCTTAGGGCACTGCTACACGTTCAATATGTATTGAATGCGATCCGGTATCGCGATATTTATTGAACGTCTAGCGTGCGGTCTTGACGCAAGTACTGATGGATTACTATATATTTTGAAATCCAGAAAATGGATCGCGATCCAAATAGCACAATATATATTGAACGTGTACCAGTCCTTTAAGTCTTCCTTCAGAAACCAAATGCTTCCTATAAATAAAAAATATGATTATAATTTTCATTATAAATGAAAAAAAAAATTACGCGTTATAAATTAAAATTTTTTCTTTGGATAAAAAGAAAAAAGGCCGAGGCACATAGAATCCGCTGTACGTTTTACGTAGCTTTTTTTAATTGACATTAATGTAACGGCGAAGGAGGTTGATACAATGAGTACTTCGTTGACGAATATTAAATCAGCTTTTTTTCATCGCAACGATATTTAACTAAAGTACACATTTTCATAATTGTTATTTTAATTTGATTTAATTAATTAAATTTTGCCACCACACAATGCTAAATGAAAACAAAGAACAAAATGATAGCTGTGAAACTAAGTTTAACTAAGTTATCAGTTAATTCTATGGGCCCCGGCCTTAATTTTTTAAAGGTTGGAAAGAAAATAAATATAGATAATTGTCGCGTTCATAAGACGTAACTGTTGCGCAACCGTTGAGTGTTTGGCTTAGAAACGCGGAGTTGAGTAGTTCCGCTCCGCACAACAGTTGAGTATTTGCTGCCATTATTTCCATCATAAATTGTTTTAGCTACATTTAGTCAACATGTTGTGTTTAGAATCCACATCTGATCAAGAGAGTTACGCGTTTATATATTCTAATGCCGCTTTGTTAAGTGGCGGCTGCAAATTAAATTGTTAAATTTAAATAAAATTAAATAAGGAAATAGAATTAAAATACTATTTCAATATACTCGTACGTATATTTATTATGGTGTCTATTTATTTTAATTATATATTTAGTTTATAGATTTTTTGAATACCGTGGCGGCTTAGCGCTCAAATATAAATACTATCGGCGCAAGTTGATCAAATTATTGCAGTGTTTCGCTGTGCATTTTTATGTTGTGAATACTAATTTGTAAAACATTTGTAACCGCGTTTCCCTGTTGTTGCCCGTTATATATTATATTAATTTATGATAACTCCTTGAAAATCAGTCAAGAAAAAATCCATTAAGAATATCTGTGTTGTTCATACTTCTTAGTATTATCAAAACTAATTAATTTAGACAATTTTAGTGGTTTAAATTTTAATTGTTTCTTTTGCAGCACTTTTATTGCTTTTCGATTGTTTACATTAATCAGCTGTTTATTTTCCAATTATTCATCAAGCCGTTTCGAAAACGTAACTGTTGGGCTCAACTGTTTGGAAACTGTTGCCAACTGTTGAGCTCAACAGCTACGTCTTATGAATGCGCCCAATTTGTTTATTGTGGGGGTTTTTAAAGTAAGTTTCAAAGACTACTATGCCTTTACTTCTGTAATTTTTTAAATTCTCGTTTAAAACTTTTCGAGAATATGTTTTAAGGTTTACTGATGATTTGGTATAATCACCAATGTAGATTAGCTATAAACCCTAAACAAACAAAACGTTTTTAAATTAAAATTTTATCTCAATAAATATTTATCGTTGTTGTTTATTTTTCTTAATCTAATTTCGCAAGTTGTTATTTTTAATAAAAATGTCTTAAAGCATTTAAATGTTTTTAAACATCAACAAATACCATTTGTAAACACAGAATTAGTTGTTCAGACAGCATTTTTAATGTCCCGCTGGCAGTTGGACACGCTGCAGGCATTTCAACTCCTTCAGACAATTTGCCCGTTTAACGAAAAAGAAAAAAAAAGAAAACAATATTGATGTCATGTCTTTGATTGTGTTTCAAAATTGATTGAATCACTTACAAGTATCTGTGGTGGAATAAATATTCGTATCATTTTGTTGTGTGTTTTTTTCCGTTATCTCGTGGCTTTTGATGACGTTTTCGATGATAACCTTGTTTTCGTTTAAGATTTATTATGCAAATAAACTTAAATGAACACATTAAAAAAATGTCATATTTATGGATCTTTAAAAAGTTTATTGTTTATTTGATGATAATTTTGCAAAAGAAATGCAAAAAAAAATCGGTAAACATTTACATTTTGAATTTTTATTTTTAAATGTGTTTATTGCTGTTTTACTTTGATAATTAAGTTGTAAATTTAGATTAAAAAAAATATACTAAATGTTTTTGCTTAACATTTTAATAGAAGTTTTCTTAACATTTTAGGTATTTTTTTTGGAGCTGGAGAACTTTAGATTGGCAGCACTGAGAAAGTTCTCGGTTCTCGGTTATTTGGGATTTGCTAAACAATTCACCAAGAAGAGATTCATCTTGGAACAATATATGTAAGTTTCGTAAAACTAATTTTAGAAAATATGTGTAATTTGAAGATTTTGTTTTATTTGATTCAATGATTATTGAAATAATCAGAATTGCCGTCTTAAGAGCGATGGCGAGCGATCCACAACCGATTGCCGAAACAAATTTAGATCCAGAAAAAGGCGACTGTAGGTACATCTTATGGGCCGTTGAAAACCTGGGAGCTAATTCTGGCAGTTGTGATCGAAATAACATTCGAATAGAAATTAATTTCGATAGCGAACAATTTTCTGATGATATTAGTCGATACTAAACGAATCGATTTGTTTCTTGAGTGTTGCACAAAAAGTACATATAAAAACACTTTACAACACTAAAAAATAAAAAATGTAAACAAAAAACAGTTGTTCTGTAGAAAAATAAAAAAATCTATTAAGTTGTGTTAAAACATTTTACTTTAATAAAATTTTGTTATTCGTTGTCTTCCCATTCTGACGAGAATGCAAATTTTAATATTATTCGGAAGAAGATACGAGGTAGCAGCGATCCCTTAAGTTTGCCAACCAATGAGTAAGTTTAACGTGTAGAATAAAGTTCACAAATATAATTAATTAATGTTTTATTCTTAAATTTGTATAAATTTGTTAACTTTTATTTTCTTTTATATTTTTCTTTGTAACAAAAATTTTAATTCGATTGCTTTTGTGCTTACGACTAAAAACTCGCAAGGTTGCATTCGAATGATCACTCGCTATCGAATGCCATCATTAGAAATTTCGATACATTTCACTCGATCACAAATAAGAGAATACCAAAACTAAAAAAACTGGCACGTTCGCCTAAGAACTCGCTCGTATACGACTGCCAGAATTTCCAAACTCGTTCGAGCTCGAAGTGGGAGTCAGACACTTGCTTTCACCAGGACGAAGCTAAATGAAAGGATCTTTTAAACGCCAATCACGCGCTCTGATGCTTCGAAACTAACGGCGAAAACAGAAATAATTAAGAATTATCAAGTTAACATTCGACATGTTTTTGTCGAAATATGTCCTGGATTACTGCGGCGGCCACACGCCCAAAATCAAATTCCATCATTAATGATCATTAATACCACAAAATTGTCCTTTAAAAACACCACTTTCATAAATATGTATGTATACAGTCGAACTTCCCTACAATGAATTTGCATGGGACCAGAAAATCGCTTCTTTATATAGAAACTTCATTATATAGAAATTATATTTTTCGCATTTTTATTTTAATGCCTTGTTTTTTAAATATTTGATAAACTTTATTAATTAATAATAATTTTTTATGTTTCAAAGAAATGCTACTTCGCTTAATAATTTTTTTCACTGAAGACGGACAACTACTGTCTAAATTGTTAGTGATAGTACTTTGTTTCTTTTCCCTGTTATGTTTTTTCATCTTTTGGGAATCCCCTATTTAAATTACTTTATTCTCGTTACACAGTGTTATTGGTATGCGTAACGAAACTATTTTGAAATAATTCATTATATGGTGGTGACAAACGCGCAAGAAACTCAAATTTACATCTGAAAAATTGCTTCATTGTAAAGAAAAATTCACTGTATAGAAATTCACTATAAGGAGATGAAAATGCTCTAACATTGGAACGAGAATGCTGTGTTTTTGAAATAAATTCATAGTAGGGAGAGCTTCATTGTAGAGAAGATTTTTGTTTTTTAAAGCTCTACGCCTCTGGTTAACAACCATTATTCCTATCACAAATATCTAACGTCATACGAGTATCTAACTTTTATTTGACAAATAAAGTACCATTTTTATGTGCTTATACGAATTTATTTATCAATAAATTATTTCAACACAGTCGTGGTTATTCCAAAAAACGCGTCGAAAAGTGAAACTTTACATGAAAAATACCAACAAAAAGTGAAGATTTGTTCTTGTTTTCTGTAAATTTTACAAATAAAACCAACGCGAGTACTGAGACGCGTTAGTTTCTCTTCAATAAACGGTACATTTTGTATGAGAAATAACAGCAAACAATGGCAAGCCTTCACTATTTGTTAGTGTTTTCTATGTTAAATTTCACGTCATCGGCGCGTTTTTTGGAATAGGCACCAGTATGATATGGAAGACAGCCAACATTATCTTCTACAGCAGGAGCATCAACGAAAATGTTTTTGTTACCAAAAATAAATTTGATAGATGATGATATCACCCCAAATGTTAATAAAGCATAAAAAATTAAAACGTGGTTAGTTAGAAAATTTTTTATAATAAATATTTAAGATATTGTACAGACATATTTGTGAAAATGATCAAGGGAATAGAAGAAATTGCTTAAGTTTTAAGCCATTGACTGGCTCCAGAAAATAGCCGAAAGGTTTATATGTATTGGATACCCGGGAATAGTGGTTGCAAATGCAACAAAATGGCCTATTGAACTAGAGAGAACAGTTTTTGGTAACAAATTCTATTAAAAACAATATACTTTTCAAGGCAACATACAGTACTTATTCAATAGCAGTAGAGTGTGCAACTCCTGACGACGCAACGTGGATTTGGACCAATTATGTGTGTTCGTAAAAACAAGGTTTTAGTGCGTAATAAAATGGTTGTGCTAGTGAGTAAAACGCTTGACATCAAACAAAGTAATAAGTTAAGAACTCCAAGCAGACATTTAATTTTTACTGTGTATTAAATGACTTCTAAATATTAACATTTTTCTTTCTTAATTTTTTATGCTAATTAACATTTCAACTCATTACATATGTACATATGTAGAATGTACATTGTACATACATATCGCTCCTTTATTGCAACGTAGTCATATCTCAAAGACCGTGATTTTTGAGTTAAGAATGCAGAAATATTCGTCGTATCGGTCTTCATTTTATGTAAAAAAAGTATATAAATATCTTGTTTACTCACCTCTTGAGAGGAGAATACTTTTTTATTTTGCCATTGATGTGTGTGTAAATTAAAAAACTTTAAACTCGTTTTCTAAAGAACGAGTTTTCTTGAGGTATGACTACCCTGCAGGATATGTCAATAGTAAAATTACGCTGATTATCTATTGACGATGTCACCAGTACTACTGACAAATTATACCCCAGCTAATGCTATCTACTATTAACATTTAACACAGGCTTGTCCTACGAAATCTACCAATAGACTGCGTCAATACTGACTAGGCAGTTCGTGTGGGACCATATGGAGTAAGATTGTACTGACTTACTATTAACGATATCACCACACTGCCGGAAATGTCCTTAGTAAAACTCTACTGATTCACCACCTGCAGGAAATGTCAATAATAAAATTAAACTGACGATGCCACCAAAACTATTTTACTTTAATTTAGTTCAGACAGGTGCAATTATTTATTTAAACAAATATTTAAAAGTATAATAGGGTTAAAATATTTTACAGTCTTCTTTGAAGAATACTTCCCTTATTGTTCAATAACATAAAAAGAACTTCGTTTCGTTTTAAATTAATGATTTGTTTTTAACCGTCAAACATTTTTTCTACTTTTCAAAAACAAAAGACAAAAAAACACAATTTGTTGACAGTGTCACCAAGAAGACACCATAATTATTGACAAAAATATTGAAGTGGATACAGTTAATCAGACTTGCTGAAGTAACCTGAACTAACATTCAATAAAGAGGGATTATGCGACAAAACTGATAAATCTCTTATTTCATCAACGATTTTTAGTCACAAACGAAGCTTCCGCTATTGATTCTGTCTTCTCCGTTTCCCATATTATCACATTGAATTGTTTTAGGTACAGGAAGTTGCAAAAACCATTTGATTTGATAAAAATAAGGATTTTCGGCCTTTATACTTTCTAATTGGCATCTATTTTTGGCCAATATATTGTTTTGCGCAGCAGTAGAAGACGCGTTTTTAATTCTGAACTTCTTTATATGGACAATATTACCGGGATTCTTCGATCTCTCTACTAGTTTTCATTATTGGCATTTTGCAGAAATCGATTACATTGATTCTCTAAGGCATGAAAGATCCATAAGGCTTTGCGAACCAGATCGATTAATATGAATATTAAGAAATTAGCTTTTGCCGAAAAACAAGCGGCAAATTCATGCATTAAAAAAAGAATGAAGATAAAAGTCATCATAAATGGCCATTTCCAACCTTGATTTTCCTATACAACTGTGGAAATTGTGAAATCTGTCTATCTAAAAATCTATCTAGAACATTGTAGAGCTTAAAATTTTACTCAGTGTGGCATGCTTCAGACAGTGCAGCTCCTAACGGATATGATCGTTTTAAAATATAATTATTATTTTTTATTTATTGTTAAATTATTTAATTCAATTAAATAAATATTAGATTTTATAATACAACCATTAAATGAATGTTTACAAAATTTTTTGTTGTGGATCAAAAGCAGATATAATATTGAATGAAATGGACTTTTTGTGATACTACATACTCTGCCCAGTAGCTCCATAGCTTTTCTAATTCTTTCAGAACAGAACATGGCGTTTGCTTTAGTAAATTTATTATTCAAGATATTATCCCAATTTAATTTCAAAAAATTTCATTTTCTGCGTGTTGATCTACATTCGTATATTCATTTCATTGTCACCCAACGGACATCTAATTGTAAAAAAATATATTTATGATCCAATAATACAGATCAGTTCAATAGTCCAGCTGTTTTTTTGTATCGTTGTAGCGTTTTTAATGGTTGAGTTTATATGTACTAGAGATGGGATCGCAAGTGACTTTTCGCTCACGCTCATGCACTCCGACGATAAAAAAATACTCATGGCTCTCGTTGTGCATGCTCACGTGAGTGGAAAAATGTTAGTCACAATCACGAAAACTCACGCTCACGAAATACTCACGAAAAAATTTAAATAACTAAAAAAAATATTATTATTACTGATCCGTTGTGCTAGTCTGATGAATAAGTTGTTTCAATGATATAGTACTTTCTTAATAAAAATATTTTAATCTATCAAAAAATATTTTTTTCCCAAATAATTTTTGATTGTTTTCCTTTTTATTATTTATGTCATACATTTGGCTGCGAAAAAGTGCCTTTAATGTTTTTGATTATTTTTTTTAATACTTATTTTTTCAAGTTATATTTGTACTGTTTTTTTAGTTTTAAGAAAATGGCTATGAAATAAAATCCTTGTTTTGTTTAACTAGATGACACTTTTTTATTTCATTAGTTTTTTAAATTAAAAATGTGTTCTATTGTTTCTTTTAAAAACAAATAATAAAAATAAATGTTTTTTTGGTAAATTTTTTTCCAGATTAAAAGGGTTAAAATTTTCCACCACCACAAAAACTACGTTCAAATATTTCACTTCAGTAGTTAAAGGTTAAAAAAGAAATGGGTAAAGCCAGATTGGAACTTGAGCCAAACAATTCCTTTCAACATAAACCAAAAGAAGTTCAACTAATTACGTACAAACATTAATATTTAAAACTATGACACCCGTCTAACTCCATGTTTACGTTGTCACTGTTGGTTGAATTACTCAGAAATTCAACTACAAGTGACAAAAACTATATAAATATACATATGTAAATGGAAAACAGCTTGATCTCAGCAGCTTATGGCGCTGGAAAAAACGAGACAGCGATAATATATGGAATAATCAATGATCGGATATGGGAATTTCATACTAGAAATAAATAGAAGCAATTTTCGTATTCTAACTTTATTAAATAATGCGATTAAATAGTTGATATTCCCAGACATTAGTATCCGCCGCACAGTGGCTGAAAATCGTTTTTCATTGGCCAAAACTCTGTAACTTTTGAACCGATCAAAATATTGAAGTAATTTTTTTTTATTGGATAGATATTTAGTTCAGCTTGACTCAGTTTAAATTTTATTAAAATTAATTGAGGACTTTTTAAGGAATTCTAGGTCAAAGTTAAACTTTTGAATTTTTTTTAACTTTTAGAGTGAAATATGGAATTATTATTTTTTTATTTATTAAAAAATTTGAATATTTGGAAATTAATAATAATTATAAATAATTCTTGTAATAATGGAATTTTTTTTATGTTACACTTAAAAAAATTGTACACTGAAAAAAATAGTAAAATCAACTGGAGATTTTGCTATTACTGAAAAATTTAAAATTTTTTGCTGACAAATTTGCAAATTTGTTTACACTCAAAGAATAGTTACACTTAAAAAAAACGTTAATAATATTATCTAAAAATATTGCTATTACTACAGAAAAATTTATTATTTTTTGCTGTCAAATTTGATAATTTTAAAAACATTTTAAAATAAAAACTGCAATAAATTTTAATAGCATTTGTAACAATGGTAGGTTCGTTTATTATTATTTTTTACTAATACTATGTTTTTCGTACTTAAATAACAATGAAAGGCAATTATAATTATTATTCATTTGACTCAAATATTGATTGCAAATATTCCATATTTTGTTCTGTGCTATCTCTGTTCTTTAGTAGTTTTTTGGCTTCTTCATCTAAATCCCGATGTTCCACTTTCCATTGATTTCGAATACTGGAGATAAACGGATCTGACGTTGCCAATAATATATTAAATAGATCTTCATTTGTTGAATTTCTTGAAATTTTTCTAGTATTGTGCTCTCTATAAAATCTGTAATCCTTGTTCCTTTTTTCCTGAGCCTCCTCTGATAGATCTCCAAGTGGCACCAAATGATATTTAATGACATCTTCTCCATGATAAAGGATTTTGTGAACTGTTGCAGACATATTTCTCCATGGGTAGTTGGTTGTATATATTTTTGCAGTTTCCTTAGCATAATCTCCAAATTTTCTAGAGTCAATTTCTTCATTGCACGCAAGTACTTCTAGGATTATTTTAAATCTGAAAATGAGGTTTAAATCCACTCCTGTTATTTCAGATGCTGTTTCTGGACCTGAAAACAATCTTCTTGCGGTATTGCCATCATTTGTATTGCCTGACCCTTGTTTTGGCTGATCTATAATCAATCCAAATTTGCGATATTCATCTTGAACATGTTTCTTTTTTGAACTTCTTAACTCTTTGTTGGTTTCGTTGTTTCTTATTGATCCTGAAGACCCGAAATCCAAATCATAATTGATTTTTAGTATGTGTTCCACGAATTTAAGTTTAATTTTATTTTAACGTAGCTAAGAACATCTTCCTGGTTTTTGTTTCTAAAATACTCTTCGGCCAGTTCTTTATAACTGAAGCTCTCCATATTTTTCTGAATATTTTTATTTGCGTCTGTTATGTTTTATCCGTACACTTAGAGGATTAACTGAGTAATCCCTTATCGAATCCGTAGTTTTATACATTTTTAGATACATGTTATTCACACATTGATCTTTAATTTCATAGCAGGTAGTGCTTAAATTGCACAAAACTGCACATGTTGTCCAGACCTTAATATCAGGTAAAACTGATTAGTATCTCGCCAATATTTGTTGTTGTTGTTGGGTTATTTTTTTTTCTTTAGTGCTTTAATGTCGCGATTATTGTTATAAAATTGCTTATGACTTTGGTTGACCCTAACATTTGATAACAGGTAAATTTAGAAACAGATCATATGTTTACTGTAGAATTTTGTGATAATTTGTGATAATTTTATGACTTATTTTTTGCTGATCAAAACAAAGCCATTAAACCCTTTCGCAGGTATTATATTTAATTTTTTTAGTTTTACGTAGTCTAAAGTAAAAACATAAACTTTTAGGCAAAAAAGTGAAAATTATATACACCATTGTATACGAGTACTTTGGAGTAATTTCATTAAAATGAAAAAAGTGTTCTACAGGCGGCTCGTGGCGGGTGCAAAAGTATATATAGCGTTAAAGAGGACACTTTCACCTTTCTCCGGGTGGTATACATTTCTTGTTCCCTTTTGTTCCCTAGAAGTTCTATTCCACTAAAGTTTAAATTTGAGAAAAATATAGTAGTTTCATAAATATTCCGTAACGCCCTTAATATTAAACGCTAGAGCTCTGACCACTTACAAAAACTAAAGACTATAATCCTACCAACATTATAAAAAAGACCGCAGGCCATTATCGATGATAACTTGCGAGTAGTAACCATTTATTTTTTATAAAAAACAAAAGAAAAACACCTTTTTCTGAAATTAAAAAAACCGTTGAGTTTGACAGCATGCCACGCTCACAATTATCAATAGTTTAACCTAATTTTTTGGCTACCTTAATCTGGATATATTAGCTGCAAAAGGGCGTAAAAATTTTAAAAATCGGTGACAAAAAAAAATTTGAGTTTTGGCCAATGAAAAACGATTTTCAGCCACAGTGCGCCGTCAGTAAATTGTGGTAAATTCGAACAAATAACGATGATAAGGTGGTGTAGCGCTGATAAGGTCTGCCAGTCTGTTGGATAATTGTTCTAACATTACTTTCGGAATAAAAATAATTTTTAAAAATATGATCACGCGAATTTATCAGGTTCATTCGATTTTATGTCAATATAGTTAGTTGTATATGTAACTCGCGCGATTCACGCTAATATCTCTAATATATACTCACTTCATTGTGCTGAAATCAGTGATGGAAAATTAAATTAAACATTAGCGCAGGAATAAATACAATTCATACATATATGTATGTTTTTAGCTAAAAAGGAAAAAAATTACAAACATTTTAATTTAGTTCTGTAAAAGTCAAAATAATCTATTTACATATTTTTTTATCAAAGAAAAATTAAACTATCATCAAAATACAATTTTCTTGATGTTGTAGTCAGCTGTTTTTGACTTTTTTTATATCTTTTTGTTTTTTTTTATTGTTTTATTGATGTAATTATGTGCAAACATGATTATTGCGACATGAATAGATTTATATCGAATATAATTTGTTTATTGATTTTAGGAATAAGTTACAAGGCCTACAATGCTTGCGAGAACTTTTGTAATTTTCTGAAATTCCCCTTTTGCTTTTTGAAAGTTGTTTCACAAGTTAAAAGTTTTTAAAAGACATGGCTTAAAGTCAACTGACGATTTGACATAAGTACCAACGAAATGCTTGTATATTTTTCAAGTTCCATGGAACCTTAAAAAATAACACAAAAAATTAAATTTTAACTAAACAAATTTTTTTTTTAGAAAGATCAATTCATGGCATTAATATTTGAAAATGATTTCGGGCATAAGGCAAAGCGCATATAAGTTGGTCGAATTGATGATTGATTTTCAAAGCAAATCTAAATAATTTTGTAGCGTTATGCAAGCGTCAACCTCGAGGTTTCCCTGATTATACTGATCATAAATATCAGAAAGAGAACACAGTATGACAGTTTGTTTGACAGCTAAACTCTTCGTAAGTTCTATCGGTATTAAAATACACCCTTTATGAGACTAGTTTAACCTAAAATATATTGAAATAAAAAATTTAAATTAGAATAATGTGTTGAAAATTCCGGGTGCTGAACTTGGAGTGGACAAAGAGGATATTTATAGCTTTTATCTTTCTACCATACCGAATTTATTTTTACGTCATAAAAATACAAAATTAAATTGTAGAATTTGACAATAAAAAAATTTAAAATTTACTTCAAGCAACTTTACAACAACAACAAAAAAGAAAAACAATACAAAACCTTATGAAATTGTTTCATAATATTTATGTTTAAACCGGTGCAAGATATCCAATTAGATTTTTTCATAAATCTTCTGTTCTATTAAATGTCTCAAAAAATTCATTTCATTGCCAATATTTATGTAAATTTAAATTTTCATTAACGATTAAATTTTCTTTTGAATTTAACTACTTATGCAGCTCCTGCTACATTTAACACATCTTTCACGCTGTGTTTTATTAATTCATATTTTCTCGAGCTTATATGTAGAACAATAAAAGTGTACTGTTTTTGTGGTCTTTCATTTATAAGAAAATATTTTTAATATTTTTATTATCATCTGGTGCACAATACGGTGACTATAAACAAAACTGTGTTGCCAAAAAAAATCATGGTAAGAAATGGTTGAGGCCACCCCGAAGAATGTTTGTACTAAAATGCATATTTTTTTGGAGAATTAAAATTCCCGTACTTTTTTCAAGTAACACTTATAGAGCGTTCAAATTCTCGACTGTTTTTGATTCCCAGGAATTGAGAAACACTTTGCATCATTTCTGGTTACCCGACAGTAATCGAGATTATTAAAGAATATTGTATAAATAAATTTAAAATTCAGGTAATTATTTTACGTAATTGTATATATTGAAATGATTAATTTGGCTCAAGTTCAAACCCGAGTTTACCCATTTATTTATTCTAATTTTTTTATTTTAATTTTTATTAGAAAATTTTTTGAATAAATTCATTATTTTTTTTTATTAAGATAAGTTAAGAAAATAATAATAAAAGTTCAACTAATTACTTACAAACATTAATTATAAATAACGTGGCACACGTCAAAAAATCTACATGTTTACGTGGTCATAGTTGGTTGAATACTAAAAAAGAAATTCAACTACAAATGACAGAAATCTCAGCAGCCAATGGCGCTGAATAAGCAAAAGAGACTGTAATATATAGAGTAGTTATTCATCATAGATGGGATTTCGTACTAACCGAAATTGATTTGACATGTGAAAATGAATAAGTTTGTACTTTTCTTATTCTAATTTGTTAAATAATACGGTTAAATAGTTGATATTCCTGATCACTAGTATCCACCGTCAAAAGTGGTAAAATTGAAAAAAGAACGCTGATGAGATGGTGTAGCGACCTCGAAATCAGTACTGATCCGTTCTGCTAGTATGATGAATAATAAAAATTGTTCTATATATAGTACTCTCTTAATAAAAAAATAATAATGAATTTATCCAAAAAATTTTCTAATAAAAATAAAAAATAAAAAATTAGAATAAATAAATGGGTAAATTCGGGTTTGAACTTGAGCCAAAATTAATCGTTTCAATATATAAAACATTAATAAAAAGTTCGACTAATTACTTACAAACATTAATTACTTTACGTAATTTTTATACGAAGTGTATTGCTTTAATTGAAAATTGATATGTTTAATACTAAAATAACATGAAATCAGTGAATATACATATAAAGGTAAAGGCGATTAATAAGTTCCATGAATCGTTGAATTTATGCGCTGATTCTCTACCATATTTAAAATAAAGACAGAGAAATTACAGCGAATTTGTCTTAAGTTTGCAAATGCACTGATTTTACTAATCGGTCTCATTCATAAATACATAAATATAAGTTTATCAATATCAATTAAAATTTTTAGCGCATGTTCTAATAGACACAAAAAATAACTGATTAATCTGGCAGTAATTTTTTAATAGTTCTTTGCTTTAAATAAATGTGGGTCTAATTTTTAACAATTGTTTGATAAATTGTCATTGAAATCTTAATTACATACATGATTTTCTTTTGAGAAAACTTGTAAACCAAAAATACACATTCATAAATTTTTTTTGTATTAACCAATAAGAGAGAATGAGGCAGATATGGATGATTTTAAAAAGTATTAGTTTGGTTTCGTACAAACCGACTTTGGTAATATTTTATTCGTTTTTCGTATCCTTTTTTGATACCCAATTCTTTAAAATAGTTGATATTTCTAACTTCTCGTGTCCGACTGAAAAGTGGTAAAACCAAATATAGGAACGCCGATGACGACCGTGCACATAGGTTGAAGAGTTTGCGAAATTCATTGTTTTCATGTTCGTCGATTTGGATAATTTTTTGGTATTTTGTTGTCAGATATCTGAATATTATGATTCCGTAATATTAGACTGATATATTTATTATTTGTTTGGGCAGACACGCTCGAAGTTCATATCTGTTCGCTTGTTTAAAATGACATGCAAATTTACTGTATATTCAATCTTTTGGTACAATCACAGTAAACTTATCATTTGACTTTGTTGTATATTTTTGTAAATGATAATTGTCATAGATGAGATTTGCATGAAAAAAAGTTGAAAAAAGTGGCATATAAAGACTTTCGTAGAACAAAATATAAACAACATCACAATTTCAATGTTCATCAACTTCAGTGGACTGCATCTTTTTAGCGTATTTGAAAAAAAATTCAGCTGCTCCTACCTGCTCCTTTCCTTGTTGTTGCCATAATTCTTTACTGTGTAAAATTATTACACAATGTAATATGCATACTAGTCACTACTGTTAATTGTTATATACTATTTCACTGTTGAAAAAAGCATAAGCTTCAACTGAATTTGAATTGCTGTTTACTGATACTGTTTGATAACAACAATAGAAGATCGAGCACGATTATATGCGATAGACTATTAGGTGCTATGTTATCATTCATTTATTATTATGTTGTTGCATGCAATAACAACTACACATTATATCTTGCTCTCTTTATTGCACTAAATCTTTTCCGTTAGAGCTTAATACGTAACACATTAAGTACCAACAATAATATACAGTTTCTGATTTAAATTTCTCCATTTGGGTATAAATTTCTAATATTATTGATATGCTAATTTACATTACAGTGACAAGTGCAGTGATAAGAGGTGTGTTATTAAGTGATATCAAGATTTTATTTTGTTAGTTATGGTAAATTTAACAATTTCTTATTTAAATATTTGCAAAATATTGATTGATGCAAACAGTGATATTGATGTTACTGCCGAAGTCATCGCAGTTTCTATGGGCGTAAAAGTGTGCGGATCAGGTATATATTTTCGGAAGCCCATTCTACAATTATAATATTTATTTTTTGTGAAAATTAAGTTGATGCATTAAAAATCAAGGGAGTTATGCCACTTTTTCAATACAAGTTGTATTGGTAAGTAGGCGTAAAAGTGGGCGGATATTTTTCAAATTTCACACAAATGATTCACAAATGATTCTGCTACGTGTCAAAAAACATCATTTTGATTTTTTCAGTTTTCTCTTGATTCAAACAAAACATGCCTATGTGCCAAGTTTCATTGTCCTTCGACAACTTCTTCTATTTTTAGCCGCTCGTTCTATGAACCTCAATAAATGTGCGGTGCAGCGACCGCCGACCCCAGTAGTGCTCCGCTCTGCTAGTGTAATAATTTTCTTCTTATTATTTTCTTCAATGACCGAACTTTGCCAGATTAAGAACTTTTAAATAACTTTTTCATTTTTGATTTGATTTCATTCCACTTTATTATTTTTGATATGTATAAATGTGTTCTAACCACTACGCTTGTATTTATTATTATTAATGTTTTTCCCCACGTTTCCCGGGAACGAAACCCTATAAATAGTTAATACTTTTTTTGGACATTCCTAAATTTTCGTTTTTAAATATATAATCGTACTTTTCGCCAAATTAATATTTTACATATTCAGTAAAATATTAATCATTTTAATTAATGTTTGTAAGTAATTAGTCTAACTTATATTTGCATATACAGGGTGTCCGCCGGAAAGGAACACTATTTTGTTTGACGCCATATTGGTAAACACTCGTCTTCACAGTTTATATTTGGCAGTCGTGAAGTAGACACGTGGCAAATTTATTAATGAGCAATATTCGATAAACCAACGTGTTTTAATCTTTAAAACATTTTATCAACATCAATCATCGATTACTGTGATGATGAGAAAGTTGCGTGAAATTTTTGGGAGAAACAAAGTGCCAACAAAACGCACTATTTATCGTGTAGTGAATGATTTCGAAGAAAAAGGGTCTGTAGGCGATTGACCCAAGCATGGACCACAACGTACTGCAAGATCGACTGAAAACATTACTGCTGCTCAAGAAATTGTTCAAAACAATCCATCAACCTCTATTCGACGCCGTGCTCAGAAGCTTGGTCTTCAAAGAACAACTTTGGCCATAATTATGCACAAGGATTTGCATTTGTTTCTATTTAAGATTCAGTTGACACAAGAGCTTCTTCCACAAGATCATTTACGCCGCCGTACATATGCCAATAGGATGTTACAGCTCGCCCATGACAATCCCGATTTTCATGAAAAAATCCTAATGAGTGACGAGGCACAGTTCACATTTGAATGGATATGTGAATAAACAGAATAGTCGGTTCTTCTGGGCAATGGAAAACCTTCAAATTATTCTTCAGTTACCTTTGCATCCATTAAAAGCGACAGTCTGGTGTGCAATTTGGTCAGGAGGAATCATTGGAACGTAATTCTTTGAAAATGAAAACGGCATAACGGTAACTGTGAATGGGGAGCGATATCGTGATATGATTGAAAACTTTTTAACGCCACAACTGCATGTTTTCGGCTTGATTAACATGTGGTATCAACAAGACGTTGCCACATCGCAACAAGTTATTTCAAGTAATGGTGATGTTGATTGGCCTCCACGGTCGCCTGATTTGCCTGCTCCGGACTTCTTTTTGTGAGGATATTTGAAATGCAAGGTTTGTCCAAACAAACCAGAAACGCTTGAGCAACTCAAACAAAATATTCGTGATGAAATTAATTAAATAACGCGTGAAATGTGTGAGAATGTAATGAGAAATGTTATCAAAAGGGTTCGCATTTGTGAGGCTAACAGAGGCGGACATTTATTTAGAAATTTTTGGGTAAATTCATTATTTTTTATTAAGAGAGTACTATTTGGAATAATTTATTTTTCATCAGACTAGCAGAATGAATCATTACTAAGTTCCAAATGGTACTCTCTTAATAAAAAATTTGCAACACTGATTTATTTGATAACCAATTTGACATCTGAGAGTTGCGTTGTGATTAGTTTGGTTTGCCATTGTATAATCAATAGACTCACGCTAGACTAATGCTTACAAATTGTTGTAGTCTCAAAAGTAGTCAAAAATATATTGAAAAAAAAATACAAAAACTAAATGGAAAATTTCCCAATTTGTTTTTCAGTTGGCCATCAAGATCGCACGAAGTACATTAGATTATTTTCTCTGCTGATATGTTAAGTCACTTGTCTAAGCCGATAAATCAGAGACGATTAAACACTTCGAACACAACAATGGGCGAGTTGTTGGCGATGTCTGCAATTATTGCTAAAAGTGTAACTGGAGATTGCGCAATCTATGCGCCAACCGCGGCGCACAGTGGCTGAAAATCGTTTTTCATTGGCCAAAAGTCAAATTTTTTTTGTCACCGATTTTTAAAATTTTTACGCCTTTTTGTAGCTAATATATTCAGTTTAAGGTAGCCAAAAAATTAGGTTAAACTATTGATAATTGTGGGCGTAGCATGCTGTCAAACTCAACTGTTTTTTTAATTTCAGAAAAAGGTGTTTTTCTTTTGTTTTTTATAAAAAATAAATGGTTACTACTCGCAAGCTATCATCGATAATGGCCTGCGGTCTTTTTTATAATGTTAGTAGGATTATATTCTTTAGTTGTTGTAAGTGGTCACAGCTCTAGCGTTTAATATTATTTTTCTCAAATTTAAATTTTAGTGGAATAGAACTTCTAGGGAACAAAGGGGAACAAGAAACGTATATCATCCGGAGAATGGTGAAAGTGTCCTCTTTAACGCTATATATACTTTTGCACCCGTGACGAGCCGTGTGTAGAACACTTTTTTCATTTTAATGAAATTACTCTAAAAAATTCAAATAACGATAATTTAAGCAGCCCTATAAGTACTCGTATACAATGGTGTATTAAATTTTCACTTTGTTGCCTAAAGATAAAAAACAACCCAACAACCACAACAAATATTGGCGAGCTACTAATCAGTTTTACCTGATATTAAGGTCTGGATAACATGTGCAGTTTTGTTCAATTTAAGCACTACCTTCAGAAAAATATGGAGAGCTTCAGTTATAAAGAACTGGCCGAAGAGTATTTTAGAAACAAAAACAATGAAGATGTTCTTAGTTACGTTAAATTAAAATTAAACTTAAATTCGTGTAGCACCGAAATGCAAGAGCAATTATCTAATTTCGTCAAAGCACTAAAAAAACGCTACAAAGAAGTTCGCTACAGTAAACAAAACTTTTATATAAAAAGTGCAAACTGGTTAGAGGGCCAACTTACTGTCGCACAGTGGCTGAAAATCGTTTTTCATTGGCCAAAAGTCTAATTTTTTTTGTCACCGATTTTTTAAATTTTTACGCCTTTTTGTAGCTAATATATCCAGATTAAGGTAGCCAAAAAATTAGGTTAAACTATTGATAATTGTGGACGTGGCATGCTGTCAAACTCAACTGTTTTTTTTTAATTTCAGAAAAAGGTGTTTTTCTTTTGTTTTTTATAAAAAATAAATGGTTACTACTCGCAAGCTTTCATCGATAATGGCCTGCGGTCTTTTTTATAATGTTGGTAGGATTATAGTCTTTAGTTTTTGTAAGTGGTCAGAGCTCTAGCGTTTAATATTAAGGGCGTTACGGAATATTTATGAAGTTAGGTTAGGTTAGGTTGTACAGGCTGCCGATTTCAAGCAACCGGCCCACTTGGGTCCAGGAGAATAGGTCCCTTTGTGATGCCCGTTATGGATAGCGAGAAAAAAAAAAATAAAAAATATTGGCTATCCTATATTCTGGTCAGTATTGAACCAACCGGTTTTCCGAATAAACTTGTTTATTCCCTTCAGATTGCATTCCGTAAGGTCTGCGAGTTCGGGTAAAGTTGAGTTACCTAGATACATGGCTCTGTGATGGGACAGAGCTGGACATTGACAGAGGAGGTGCTTTACGGTTTCTTCCTCCTCCTCATTATGACAACTTCTACAGAAGTCGTTGAAAGGGAGATTTAGTCTATTTGCGTGGGCACCTATGAAACAGTGCCCTGTTAGGACAGCCACAAGTATACGTAGCTGATGTCGAGGGATCCCCAGAATGATGGCTGATTTTGCTCGATCATAATGGGGCCAGGTTAATCTGGAGACAGCACATGTGGGTTCATTGAACCATCTAGCTTGTGCTAACCCTATAAGTTTCTGTTGAATAAGAATTTTGCAACTTTTTAGTGGGGCTCCCACTAGCCGGTCGGTGTCCCATTCTTGTAGACGAGATCCCTCCCTGGCTAGCTTGTCCGCAATTATATTGCCAGGCACATTCGCATGCCCTGGTACCCAGATTAGCTCGAGGTTGGAATGTGACGCCATCTCGTTTAGGGATGTCCGGCATTCCTTTACCAGTTCGGATGTTGTGTAAACACCCGATAGAGCGTTCAATGCAGCCTTACTATCGGTACATATACGAATATCCTGCCTATATACCCTATTGTACCTTAACCAGTTAGCTGCCCTTTTTATGGCCGATATTTCGGCTTGAGTAATGCTACAGAGATCTGTGAGCTTGAAACGTATCCTCTGCTGAAATTGAGGAATGTATATGCCCCCTCCCACCCCTACACCTGATTTGGATCCGTCAGTGTAAACCTCAAGCACTTCCCCTCGGTAATTAGGATCAATGAACGGAGGGAGAGTATCTGAGATTGACACTGCGAATCTTTTCTCGGGCATAAGGTAGGGAGAACGGTAGTCAATAAGTTCGGGAAGGTTTTCGAACTGTCCTATAATGTTCGCATGTCCATCACCTAGTGATTTCCATGTTCCGGCGGCACTGAGTCTAATTGCCGAGTTCATAGCCAGTTGTTTGACCATTAGATCGGCAGGAAGCCAGTGTAACATTGTGAACAAGGCTTTTGATGGGGTGGTGCGAGGTGCGCCTGTAATCATCAAGGCCGATGTTCTTAGAATTCTGTCAATGATTTTAGAATAGGTGGATTTGCCTAGGGCCGGCCACCAGACGATTGCACCATACATTAATATGGGCTTGACGACCATTTCAAAGAGCCAGTTGGCCGTTCTGGGGTTAATACCCCATCTGTTGCCTATGGCCTTTTTGCAGGTATAGAGGGCAATAGCGGCTTTCGCTGCTCTTGCTTGTACGTTTAGGTTCCACGATAACTTAGAGTCTAGGATGATACCTAGGTACCTAGCATTATCGGTTAACCTTAGCGTGACTCCGTTAAGAGTTGGTAAGGTGAAGTACGGTATTTTGTATTTTCTCGTGAAGAGTACGAGCTCCGTCTTTATTGGATTAACGTTGAGTCCATTACTGGTGCACCATCCAGTAATGTGATTCAAGGCTGACTGTAGACGATGCGAGATTGTGTCTGGGTACTTACCCGACACTACTACTGCAACGTCATCTGCGTAGGCTACTGTTTTAAATCTGTTTGAGTCTAGCTCCAACAGTATCGTGTTTATGGCAAGGTTCCACAGGATTGGAGATAAAACCCCTCCTTGCGGCGTTCCTCGCTTTGCAACTTTATAGATTGTTGAGGATCCCATCGTAGATGTGATGACCCTATTAGTCAATAATTCTTTGATGAGATTGGTTATTGACTGGTTTACGTTCAGTCTTGCCAGAGCCATGATGATGGTTTCTGGGTTGATGTTGTTGAAGGCACCTTCTATGTCTAGAAAGGCCGCCAGAGCAAATTCGTTATGCTTTATGGATTTTTCAATGTAACCAACAAGCGAGTGTAGTGCCGTTTCAACCGATTTGCCCTTCGTATAGGCATGTTGAGCGGTGGATAGTAAGTTCGAGTTGATTACCGATCTGAGATGCAGATCAATCAATCGTTCTAGTGTTTTTAGTAGAAAGGATGATAGACTGATTGGTCTAAAATCCTTTGCGTTTGTATGCGTAGTTTTTCCACATTTAGGTATAAAAACCACGGTGCATTTGGTCCATGCTTTCGGAATATATGACCATGCGAGGCATGCCGAGAATATCCGAATAAGCCATGGGACTATTAGGTCTGCATTCCGCTGGAGGTCAGCAGGTATAATGTTGTCGGGACCCGCTGATTTATACGGATGAAAGCTGTTTATGGCCCATGTAATGTTTTCCCTGTTTATGGGAAATGGGGCTAACGTGTGATTGTGTGTGGTTGTCGTGAGTTCTCCTGTAAACGGAGCGCAACCGGGAAAGTGCGTGTCCATCAGAACCATGAGGGTCTCATGTCCACTAGTAGTCCAACTCCCATCAGATTTTTTAATGAAGCTGGGAGTTGAAGGAATCGTGGTTAAGATTTTACGCAGTCTGCTGGTCTCCGAAGTGCCTTCTATATTGCTACAGAAGGACCTCCAGGATTTGCGTTTTGCGTTTCTTACCAGGTTTTTGAAATTGTTTACGGAGGACTTATAATCGGACCAGTTTCCTAGTCTTTTGGCCTCATTGAAAAGTCTACGGCTCTCTTTGCGAGCATTTGTTATCTCGGAGTTCCACCATGGTGGTTTACTCCCACCCCGGCAGACACTAGGTCTGCAAGCTTCTGATGTTGCTAGGTTGAAAGCATTATTTAGATTTTCAACCGCAGTATCAATATCGTGCCTGTCGTTTATGACAGGTGGTTGTGGAATTAGTTCAGAGAGGAGCTGTTTTTGCTCCTCCCAATTTGTTTTTTTCCTGTTTATTATGGGCATTGGCCTGTTTAGTGGAATTTCTATCTTAAATTCAATATATCTGTGATCAGAAAAAGTACAGTCGTTAGAGACCCTCCATTCTCTGATCATGTTCGAGTGAATATTTATGAAACTACTATATTTTTCTCATAATTTAAAATTATAAAACTTATTAATTTTCAATAGCGATTTCACATACAGCGTGAAAAAAAATATTTTAAGTTTAGGAAATGCAATTATGACCACTGAGGTCAGAAGAAATTTTCAAAAATCCCTAAATATTGGGAACTTTGTGTATATCATAATAATTTGGAGAGTTCTGACCACTGTTTTGCAGTAGTTAATATAAGTTTTAAATTTTTGCCATAATGTATACTGAAAAAAATGTGTTTATAATTTTTCTGTAAAAAAAAAATTATTATTTTAAAAAGAAATGGGAGAAATACTCGTATATGAAATCGAGAAGCACAATAATAAGAAGGTACTGCGAGCTCCGCAAATAGCGTTGATTTGTTCCACCATGTCGGATGGAATTGGTTGACTTTTCTATGTTCTTTCGCATATCATTTCACATACGATTCTGTCCAATTAAATTGTTGTGAACTTTAGCCTAATAAAAATTACTTTGGATTAAAGAGAAGTTTTTTTTAGTTTTTCTAATATCTATTGAAATATATTAATACAGGTTTTATCTGATAAAGGATGTTTTGGCAGATAAAGTTTTCAATAGCTGAAACAGAGTGGCGAAGTTAACTTCTTTAATCTTTCAAGAAACAAAAACTGATTGTCAATTATACACAGATATTGAAATAACCACACTTTAATATAAAAACTTTAGAATTTATGAGTTTTTCACATACGAACTGTGGGACCAAGAAACAAAGTTTCCCTGTAATGCGTAGTGCACCAATCGACCGCAAATGTATGAGCTCTAAATGAAAAGCGTGTAGTACGAAAAAATTCGGATACCGGGGAGAAGCTCCCTGGATTTGTTTAGGACATATTGCGTCGCTCTCTGCTGTATATGGTCATGTAAATGCAAAATAGACTTCAAAGCTCTGACCCTTACAAGAGAGTTGTATATAATTTTCGGTTCGATGTATGTCCATGGCATAAATAGCAATGAGAGCAGATGTAGTGAAGTCTCTCTTACATCGTCTTAAAAATTAGAGATGGGATCGTGAGTGACTTTTCACTCACGCTCATGCACGCTCACGATAAAAATATTTCACTCATTCACGATCACGCACGACGTTAAAATTTTGGCACACGTGCACTCACGCTCACGTAAGTAGAAAAAACATTAGTCACAATCACGAAAACTTTATGTTCACGAAATACTCACGAAAATAGCATAACTTATAAGTATTTATACAATAAAGTTTCTGAATGCAAATAGAAAAATCTAATATGCAATTGAAAAATTCTGCAATAAGAGAGGAAAATTATGTTTAACTGAGACATATACTTTTCTGAAAAAATTTTTTAGTTTTGATATACAATTTTTCAATTTTGATATGTGGGTAAGTCCCAGAAACGGTCCACCAAACAAAAATTTTTTAAAGTGATCCAAGTTATATATATAAATAAAGTAAATGTATTTCGACGATCATTAATGCACAAATTATTATCAAATCCTACCCTACCTCAGATCTTCTAATTTCATACCAGAAATTAACCATTTTTAGGTATTCATATCATAACTTTAGCGTTAGTGAAGATGGCCCGATCGAAAGCCATATTTTTAAACATTAAATTCACTTCAATTTTAGTAAAAAGATTTTGTATTTACTATTTTGGAAACATTGAAATTAGGTATGCAATTTCAGAATAGAAATATAATAGAAAAAATGTAACGTGAGTCACATAGCGTGCGCCACAAAGAGTTCACGCTTTTTAGTAAAAAAACCACAAAATTTTTGTCTGTAAATAAATTATTTTGGAACTCTCTTATATTCCTCTTTCCTTTCGGAACTAGATTTTGTGTGCTTTATTATGCAAAGTTACTTCCGTTTTCTGTAGCGTCCGGAACAAAATTTTATGATCAATTATTTCGCAACAAATACCTGCTAAAAAGTTATAACATATAACATATAAGTGATATAATACGTTGTAGGTACCTCTTTTGAAAGACCAAAAAGTGTTTACGTTTTAATGTGAAAACGCGTACGAATGTAGGGTTCATCACGCAAGATTTACACATATGTATGTACATATGTATCATGCGATTTCAGACTTTGTAGTTAAAATTAAATTTGACAATTGAATACAATTGAAAATTCTTAAAGAAAATATAAATTTTCTTTTATTTTAAAGTTTTAAAGCGAAATTTAAAACTATGAACATATTTAAAATATTTTGATTAAAATCATTCATTTTCTGACCCACAAGCAATCTGTTTAAAATATTAAGATTATGTAGGATCTTATACTTTAGCGTTAATAGATAAATATATTTACGCAGAAATAAAATTTTCTCAATATTTTTCCCGAGAGTTCTGTTTCACATCTCTTCAAGTATTCTTCCAGGCGTTGAAAAAACTCCTTTGCTTGTAGCTGAGCTGAATGGTCCATACAGCATTTGTGTAGCCAATTTTCGGAAAATTGGGAGATCCCTAGGTTTTTTCCTAAAACTTTAAATTTCTAGGTCTTGTTCGTCTGTGTGAACGCGAATAAAAAAAAAAAGAGAATTGCAGATGTTTTTCTTCCAAATTTTCGCCAGTCGAAACTTAGACTTATACTGCTACTTTGACTGGTTCATTCACATCAGTACATTAATACATACCGGTACAACGTGGCATTGCCACTTGTTTTATTTCTTCATGACAAAATTTAAAACCACGTACCTATTAATAACATGAAAAAAAATTCCAAAATCGAAAAAATCACGAAACAATCATGCAAAAAATTTACTCATGCACGCTTACTCACATTAAGTTTTTTATACTCACGCTCATGCACGCTCACGTGATTGAAACAAAAAACTGCTTACGATCATGCATTATCACGCGTGATCACGTGAGCGGTGCCCTTCCCTATTAATAGCCCTTCTTTTGAGAGTTCAAAAATATGATCTATCCACGAATCATCGCACTGCCAGGAATATGAAGAGCATTTGATTCCTTTTTGCTTAGACTGCACGCTTTTCAACAAATAACATATCTGTCAGCACACGCAGGAAATTTGTTAAGCACTAATAACATGCTGTTTACACGATATGCTAAAATTACCAACATATGTTTGTTGGTATTGTTAACAAAGTGTTAGCAAATGTTGTTAAACATATATATATATATATATGCTGCTTCTGGTCATCTTCATCAGACAAATCATCGAACCATAATTCCGTCGTTATCATGTTAATTAATAATATATTTTTTAAAAGCAAGTCCTGAACAATTTTTTTTAAATAAAATATGAATGAAATTAATGCAACGAGCTCTAAGCTACAATATTGTTCAGTGTAGTTAAGGGGTATCACTAAGTCTGTATCAGCTGTTGGATAAAAACTGATGATTTTCAGAATCTTTATGTGGACATAAAAAAATGATCACCAATTTCGCCAAACCGAATAGAGTTAGTAGAATCAACCTATACTATCAAGTCCGTGTACTTTTTTCACTCTTCCGATGTATTATTGAAGAATATCTAAAAAAATAAAGAGTTTCTCCTATTTATATTTAATCTTGCGTTAGTTCTGGGGCACTCTTATAAATATTACAAGTTAACTCTTTTCTGAAAGTGTAAAACTTGCTGCAGTGGCTGCTCGAGAATTTCGTGATGTGGTTCACATTTTGGTTCTATTTTAACATAATTTTAAACCATATTATGTTTACTCATTGTAATATTTTTTTTTAATAAATAACAATAATTTGACTTCAATCCTCAAAAATGTTTTTTCTTTGTCTTAAATCAAAAATATTTTAAATATTTTATAACGAAAAAAAATTATAAAAATATTCAATATCTAATTGAACAATTGTGTTATTTGAAATAACTTATTTCCTTTGTTGACTTTATGATATGCCTAAACATTTGCAACGTCCTTGTTTTATTGAATCATAAGTTATAAACCTCATGTGATACCGAAGTTGTTGATGGTGTTAAACATTTGGTTATGTTGACACTGTTAGTAAATAAAATCGTTTCAGGAAACAGTACGCTTCGGGTAGATTGCGTTTTTGTTTCTTTGCCAAACATTTTGACCCACAATTCAAAACAAAACTGACCTTGACTTTTAAAACAAAATCAGTGAAAAAAAAAACAAAATGTTATTGAGCTTAAAAATAATTTGCTAAACCATGTTTAATAAATTAAAAAAAAAACATTTTTAGTATTCCAAAAATGTCTCATCAAATGAAATGTTTCTTTTTTTTTGGAAATAAGCCAAATTGTCTGTCTGGGGAAGTATGCGTCAGAAATGTTTCAAAAATAACAATTGTTTAATGGGCATTCAAAAAGTTATCAAAGGCAGAGAATGACTATTTGGGAAGTATATCTCTCTAAAAATTATTAATTCTTCTAAAATTAAAATTATTGAATTATTAAAATTGCTGTTACATGGAGCAATTTAAACAATATAAAAAAGCAAGATCAATGAAATTTGGATGTGCTTTATTATCGATAAGAACTACCCAAGTGGAAAGTAAATTATTTTCTCTAATGCTTGAACATTTTACAAAAAATTAATATGGGCTTGTTGAAACTAACTGTTTAAGTACGATCTCTTACTTTTTAATAACTTAACTTTCTAATTGTCTCAATTCATTAAAAACGAACTTAAAGTATTTACTTTTTAATTGTTATTACAAAAGTTCGGCGAAATCACAGTGTGCTGTAAGTCTTATTGTCACACAGAGGAGTTTTTGAGCGAAAAAGCTGGCAAAAATTATCAAACGTGTTTTTCGAACTGAAAGATTGAGTTTTTTATAGTTTTAGGTGTAATTTGATATGAAAAAATTGTTGGATGTTTTTCCATCTAAAAACAGAAATTTCTCGTCAATGGCCCAGATTCCTTTACTATTTGGAAAAACTGTAATCTTGTGTAAAAATTTTCCATGTTATCTCTCGAAGAGACAAAATGGTTCTGATAAAAATTATATGCAATATCCCAGATACGGATATGTATTTTTACACTTGTGTTCTTATGCGTAAGTTAGTGAGTAGTCTGGTGACTGGGTGACCCATGTATTTTTTATGTGCCAATGTATACTTTTTTTAATCTAATTTTTGTGTATAATGCTTTTAAAAAATACTATAGTTAGATATGTACATATATTTTTCTAGAAAATAATATTTTATGGAGCGCAGGTAAATAAAAAACTGTGTTATTGGGGCTGTGGGACACACCCTTATAACTTTTAGTGATAATAGCCATTATACAAATTCATTTTTACAGGCTGGCAATCAAATTGTGAAGTGTTAAAAGTGACGTGGATAACATGTAACATGAATAATTCAACAGACACAAAAAACTATGATGTCAAAAAAGAATTTGAAGAAGTGTCTGATGAGCAAAAAATTTTAAAATTTAAAGAAATCGTTAAAAATAATGGCGTAAACTTGCGCAAACATTTTTTTTATCTAAAATTAGGGTTTTTTTATTGTTCTATAAAACATAATTTATACATATCGTCGGTCATAGGTTGACAACTCTTAACTCGCAAAAAAATCGAATCGGTTTTTTGATGCCAAAAGACCGTGCTGGCCCTTTTGCATGTTCGTATGTTTCATTTATATTTTTAAAAAATTTCCTTCCCTACTTCTCCTACTAATTTCGGTTTTTTTTCTTTTTTTCCAACACGTTTTAGTAATGGAGTAATAATGTTTTTTTGTCTTCTGAAAAGCACAAAGTTAAGAGTTGTCGACCTGTGACCGCCGATATGCCACCTTCACTTTTAAAAACTTTTTTTTGTAAAGAAAGACATTAATATTCAAGATAATTTTTTATATACCAAAAATAGTTTTTGATCAGATCTTTTAGCAAAAAAAAATCGATGTAATACCTTTATTCGTTAAGCCACAAAAAAATTATCATATAAACATCTTGAAACCGAAAAAAAACATTATAAACGCATGTAATTTCCTTCACTCTCCTGACTTTAGCTGTGTCTCAGAGCCACAAATCGCATTATAAAGTCTTAAAAATTTACAATATGATGTGAAATTTTGTTGTGTATCGATCTGTGTACTTAGTTCTTAAGATTTCTTTAAATTAATTTTTGCCTTTTTGGCCAGCTTTTTGGCACAGATACTCCTTTGTGTTTCATATGTATTGTCAATTAATTTGTCTGAAGAAATATTTTTCAAATATAATGATACGACAATAAAATATACGTTTTGCATTTTACAATTAATTTTTATTTAAAAATAATATTTTATTATTTTAATAATTTAATTTAGAAAATTAATTTTTCCCAATACTTCCTCCGGGCTGGCTCGAATGCAGTCCAAACAAAAGCTGATACCTCCAGTAGTTTCTTGTTGCATTTGTGGTCATTGTTGTTGCTGGGATAAAATATAAATTAAAATTTTTGTATCCATGTAGGAAAAATAATAATTTTCCGTTTTTCCCTTTATTGTGTTCGTGAACTTCTCGCTGCCCATTTGAACATTTTATATATTTAAAATAAACTGTTGGCAATTTTACATGTACAAATGCATGTATACATACAGTGATGAACTATATTAGTGGCACAGTTAGCACTTTCAAATTCACGATTGACTTAATTGTTGTCCTGATTAAAGACATTTTTGATGAAGAGTATTTTTACGAGATAGAATGATGCGTTTTTTTTACAAAATACACTTCAATATATTTATTACATTATTTAGTAAAAAAAATAAAAAAATTTATTGCTCAATTTCGCTGAACAAAATTATTGGCACACTTTTTTGAGAAATCACTAATTTCTACTTCTTAAATATCGCGCTGCTTTCTCTAAGGAGCGTCAACTCAAAATTAAAAAATTTTTAGTAGAGGCAAAAACTGTTTATTTTTTATACTACCTTCATATAAAAAAGGATAAAACTGCATTTTTTTAACGAAAGAGTAGAGAAAATGATGTAAGATTTTTACAGTGAGAATATGTGGACACTGTACTTCGATTTCTTGCAAAAAGTGAAAATTTCACCTCTTTAGAGGAAGCAGTGCAATATATCAATTATCAAATTATTGACATTATCAGAAATCGGTAAAAAAGAGAACGAAACCACAGAATCTCAGCGAAAAATTTTTCTATTGTTAGAGAAATTATAGAAATCGCAACACCAGCGTTGCAATCGATCCTCAACCTTTGAAAGTGCAAAACGTACAGATAATCAAAAAAGTAAAAGCGGGCCCAAAATATCCACAACACACATATCGGTCCTAAGAATAAACAAGAGTTTGGAAGATATATTAGTGCCCTTATGGTCCGGAGAGCACTGCATGAGATGAAATACAATTTTCGCGTTCATATGGCAAGGAGTATGTAAGCCGAATGAGTTTTGGTAGTGTTATTCACGAATGGAAGCAAGTTCAATATATTTCGCTATGATAGCCTGCTCTGATAATACAAAGTTCGAAAAACGAAACCTTGTTGCAACTTTAAAACATGCTTCATACAATATTTCGCATGTTCTACTACATCCGTAACAATCGCCAGATTTCAATTCGATTGATCGAATAAAAGAAGAGTTAGATAGACGAGTGAAAAAGCGAGCAATAACGAAAAAGAAAGAACTGAAGCAGGCGTTCGTCGAAAAATGGAAAAAATATTGGATCAAAGTTTACGAACAAGTTGGAGAGTTCTATGCTAAACCGGCTGGAGGCAGTTATAAAACAAAAAGAATTAGCAACTTAATATTTATTTTCGCAAATAACTAAAATTTTTTAGTTTTGGATGAAGTGTGCCTGTCAATAGCTTTGTTCATTGTATTTGGGTGTTTTTTTTTTGTTTGTTTTTTGCTTTTAACAAATAATATAATAAAAGTGTTGAAATGAAACAAAGTGAACTGTGTGGAAAACTTATCATTCTATTTATTAAAAATATTTATTTATTAAAAATTTATTAAGCCCGTTAAATCAATCGCGAACTCGGAAGTATTTACTGCGCCAATAATTTAGTTCGCCACTGTATGTGTAAATACATTAATCTTATAATATGTGAATTGTGTGTTTTATGCATTTCAAAAAGGAAAAAACAAAAAGATATTCAAAAGGAAATTCTTATGCCGATCTATTATAAATTTAAATTTTAAAATAAACAAAACACTTGACCTTAAGTTATGAAAGAAACTATTAAACGAGCTTGACACATGCTCGTTATTAACAAAACTATTTTTTTATACTACTCGTACATGAAAAGAACCGCTAGTTAAATGCCTTAGTCCTTGTTCAATAATTAATTGGAGTTGCCGGTGGCCAAATATACGACAGCGGAAGTAGAAAACCCCGTAAAGAGAAAATCTATGCTGACCCATTTGGAAAAAATGAGGAGAGTCTTCATTCATAGGCCGTTTTGTCTGCTGAATAACTTTCAGTGTTGGTTTAGTAAAGCGTAACCGTGTACTTCTTCTCAGAGGGACCTTAAAAAAATTAAACGAGATGCCATGCCAGAAGCATGGAGCCAAACAAAGAAGGAAAAAGGAAGGAACGGATATTCAAAGCGTATTGATGTCGGAAAGATGTTAATTTAGCTTGGCACGTTGATGATTGAGGTTGCCAGCCACGAAGTGAAAGGATCGCTAAAGACGTTGAACATTTCTTTTCTAAACCATTACAAGTACACGAGGGAGTGTTTCCACTTTGAAATGCCGTGCGATTGAAAACTTATTTTACAACAACTACTGGGAGACTATGCAGATCATTAAAAATTTGGAAAGCTGAAATGTAAGAATGTTAGAGGCTAAGGTTCTGCTAAGTAAAGATCTTGGACATTTTGCCCTCCACAAGCATAAGAAAGTTGACAGGACACAAAAACTTGTAGGAAGTGTCGAATGGTATTCAAGGAGTACCAGCATATAATTTAATTAAGCATACTAATGAGTTGCATTAATAACAGGACAAGGAAATTTAAAAACTTATCTGATAAATATAAAAATGGCATTATTAGACTGCAAAACACTGGTGGCTGTATTTTAAATACATATGAGAGTCGGCATTATAAAGCACGGCCTCGGTATTACGACTGCTGGTAAAACTTGAGGAGGTTGCACACGAGATTGTCACGTTTGTGGGCTGGTTGTTTGAAGTTGTATCTTGGTTGTACGAAAGATTAAAAAGTTTTGATTTGTTATATGTTGTACATCTTGATCGCAACGTTAATGGCCATGCAGCACAATCTCATACATTCTTAGTTGTGCTTAATTTTGACCTGACACATCAAAATATATTGTGTTTGAGCATTGTTTGCCATCTGTACTTAAAATGAATTATAGTATATTTACAATCCACTGAAATCTAGTACTAACGAGATTTCGACTAGATTTCCCATACAAAACCAAATCTACTTTTTTTACTAGATTTTCACAAAATCTACTCGAAATTTGATAGTGCTAAAAAATACTACGTTGTGCAAGAATAATAAACTGACATTTTAAATAAAAATAAATCAAACGAAAAAATATTAAGTGCGTTCGAGTACCCAAAAGTTTTTAAACATTTTTACTGAATTTTGCTACATTTTTCTAAATTGGGTTTGTTTTCACGAAATACAATAAATGAGAACAAAAATCGAAGCGCAAAGGGACAGTTTTCATTTTGAGTATTTAAAAATTTTTGCTGCATAAATTTTCGTTAGTAAAATTTAGTAAAACCAAAAAAAAAAACATATGATTCAAACAAAAACAAACTCAAAGTATACAATTTAAAAAAAAAATTATTTAGGAAAAATTGAAATAATACAAAACGGATAATAATTTTTAAATTATTTGCTTGTTAAACAAATATATGCTTTTTAAAAGGGAATAAATGTTCATTACAAGTTTTTAACTTTCTTATCTTTGTGTTGTTTTAATTCCTTGGAGTTGCACTTGTTTTTAAGGTAGTCAATAGCAAAAACAAATATTCACATAATTTTGAATAAATTTAATCCGACACAAGTTAGCAAAATCAAATAAAATTAAAAAAAAACATTTGGAAAAGATTACAGAAAATAATTTGTTCGTGCTATAATAAATATTGCATCGAGTACCCACAAGAAAAAAAGTTGAATATTCCAAAGTGTAAATATATATTTATTTCTAATCAGCTGTTTCCTCAATCTTGCTAATTTTTAAAATTTTTCCGTTCGCCAACTTTTTAGAGCAACAACTTTTTTAAAAGTAAATTTTTCAGCTCACTCATTAATAACTCATTTACGCATTTTACCGTAAAAGTATTCGAACGCACCTATTAATTACCAAAATGGAAAAAATAAATAAAACTGAAAATATAAATAAAAAGCAAATGGGATAGAGATAAAAAAGGTAATATTATTTACTAAATGCCTATTTCCTTATAATGCCCTAAATAACATTTGTGTTACATAGAAAAAATTAACAAAATACTAATGAATGTATTATATTTTTCGATATTGTTTTTTATCAAACCCAATTATTAAATATGTATTTTTTTCTTTAAAATATTGGTCAGCTGGTTTAGTTGTTCAAATAAAAACTTGCAAATGTCAAAAAAATCCACTGTAAATGAAGTAGATTTTCATAAAGATTTCAAATCAAATCTCCAAGATTTCGAGGCAATGTACACGCACTATTGCATGCAAAATTAAGTTGTGTTTGGGATTGTACACAAAATTGTATAGCAATCTAGTTGTACCTTCAGTCGTAACGTGTATGGTTTGCATAAGGTGTAAGCCAGAGAAAATCCTAGTGATGTCACTGATCTAAGTATACGTCGAAGTAAAAGTTAACTAAGCTATGAGGTGGCCGAAAAATGATCTAGGCGTGATTCAGACTACCGCAAATATTACTGAGCCACTTAGCAGTCAGGCATCGGGTGAAAATAAGATGGGCAAAAATACAGATCACTAGTGTTGGACACTGAATTCAGGGAAAGATATCGCTAGAAATGTGTGGAACAACAATATTATGGCTGAAGCAAATACCGTTTGGTTGTAGCAAACAATCCATTGTTGTCTTTTAAAATGTGAACGTAACTAAAGTTGTGATAAAAAAGTTCTTGTTTGCATATTATCATTTACTGCCTCACCAACAGTGTCCAAAACGCTGGAACATGGTTGGATTACAACCACACAAAAATAAATTCGTATGTTTGTAATCAAATTATGACTTACTGTCTGTTTTTATAAAATGAAAATAAAATTGTGAGTGCAAACAAAAACAAATTTTCGTATTTTATTGTTGGTCTCAATATTAATTCTCACACACAATTTTGATTTCATTTTCTAAAAACCGGCAGTTAAAACTGTGCATATAAAAATTCACTACAAGAACACCATGTACTACATCGACAATTTTATGATCGTATTTGAAGCCCATATTATGATTACTCATTTCCAGATTTAGTTAGTTAATATTTATTATTAATATGTATTTGTGATTAAAAAAACATTATGATTTGATAATAACGGCATTGGTTTGATAATAACATGATTTGACTAAACATACAACTCAATCATATTATGATGTGACTACAATTATTGAATTCTATCATAGTATGTTGCTTTTAGATTGTGGCTGCCTCAAATTGTTTTTGTCTTTGTGCGTTCCCTTTTTTCAATTCATCGAAGAGAAGAAAGAAATCTTGTGAAGGATAGGAGTGAGCAAAAAAGCTGCTGATGATTTTGAGTTTTATAGCTGGTATTTTAGAGTGACTCCTAAGCTAAAAATAAAAGACTGTTGCTTCCATCTAAGAACTCCTTAACTTAGGTACCGCATCTGACACTTGTTTCTCAGTTGGAGTTCCAGAATTCTATTTACCAAAACTAAAAGTTACAAATCTAAAAGTAAAATATCTACAAACAAACAACATATGTAAAGTTAACGTTTCTTTGTATATATTTTAATTTTCTATCTGCAGGTTTTTATTTTATACTTTTGAAAAATGGGTCCCAGGTAGTGAAGAAAGAATCTCCGATTAAGAGTAGTGAAATTATTTTGAGAAGAATGATCGTAGAGTGCAGTAGTTTATGAAATCAAGGAAACTGGTATATTAAAAGATAAAAAATTGGCCTCTTACAAGTTAAAAAAGCCAGGCACTTGTTTTTGTGCCATCGTACGTCTCAAGCCTCTCAACACATTTCCTTGAAACTAAGAGTCCCAAGAAAACAGAAAGTCCTGTGTAAAAGTCTACTCAATCGCTTAGAAGCTACAACGTTAGTCTTGGAACAACCCACCTTTTTAAGGAGTCTAAAAAATGTGTTTAAGACACACGCGGTATTTATGAAATCCTAATTGATGTGCCAAATTTCATAATGCATCTTTGAAATTGAAAAATATTAAATATTGAAAAAATATTTGTGTAAAATTTTTAATAGTGTTTAATGAACTATTTTTTATTAAACATAATAAAAATTAAAAAAAAATTTAAGATTTTTTTTTCTAAAATTAAGATTTTTTTCGACGAATGAAGATTTTTTTCTGAAAATTTCTGGCACCACTGTAAGTAATCAATATCACAAAAACAACCAAACTTGTTCAAACACATGCTCGTATATTTGCTGTTCCTATTTAATCATTCCAACCCAGGGATGCAAATTGAAATTTTCAAATTGTACTAAGTTTTCAGAAAAAGTGTACTTTTTTCAGTCCGATTGTACTTTTTACTTTTTAAATATTTTTTATTAAAACAATTAACTAAAAACATACATAAAAATTCGTTCGTACATATATGTATGTGTGTAAAAAACACAATTGACAGAAAGATACATTGAAATTCATTTGTACTAAGTACGTGTACTAGTGTATATTATGTAGACAAAGTTGACAAATAAATTTAATGATTAATTCGAAAAGATACACAAAATACTATCAGTTGTTGAGATCTGAATATAAAATTATACTTTATGGTGTACTTCTTGCTAACAAACTCTTAGTCATTTCTAAATTGTAGCAGCACGAATTAGATGACTTTAGCAAATCCTTTTTTTGGATTAGATTAGAGACAGTAGAAATAAACAACCTGTTTCTCTTTTTTGTTTTTTTTTAATTTTGAAATAAAAATATCCTTTCCACATTTGCAGTGGAATTGCAATTTGCAGCAATTTTTGAAATATCATCAAATATCGGTTAATTTATCATATCTGATGCATTCGTCCAAAAAACTACGTATTTCAACAGGAGTTCTACTTTTTTCCACAAATTAGAGGATCGTTTGTCAAAATTTGTATATGTTAACATAAGCGTTGAGATGTCGGTTGTTATTGTAATGTTGAACCTGTTGTAGAATCGCCACCATCTATATAATTCCGCCTTCAGTACAAAACAATTCTCAACGAATGGTTAACATGGAGTTGTCATATAAAAAATGGAATAATGACTTAAAATACTTTCGTGTAGTGAAATAAAATTTAAAAATATATGAAATAGTGCTAAATTAGGCATGGGGGTGCTATTGTACTTTGTACTTTCAAATAGTGCTAAAACAAGTACAATTGTACCAACTTTTTCATCCCTGTTCCAACCATTCAGTGGTTGTTGGATTCGTGATTTTAATCATACCAATCAGTTCGGATGGTTGCTCGTTTGACTCAATGATGATTATTTTGATGAAGAACAAAATACAAAAGGCAAAAACGAGCGCGTATGAACGCGTATGGATATTTTATTATTATTATTATTATGTATTTAACAATATTATGAAGGTGTGCATTAATTTTCATGTTTCACATCAGGGATTGAAAAAGGGTTTGTACTTTTTTTAATAATGATAAAAATAAAATGTTGAAAATTTTAGGAAAAAACAATTAATCTATTTTTGCGATGTATTTTTATATGATACTGATTGTATTCAACATTCAGTTTTGTTGCATGATTAAATGTGATCAAACATTTTCGTGTATGACGAATGATGTGTGTAAAACATGTTCGATCACTCGACAGACTTTTATTTAAATGAAGCGTTCATCATCGTAGCTGATTTTGCTCAACGTTGATTTGTTTTGTTTGCATGATTAATAGCGAATAAAAAATTTAATGTACAAGGGCGGATTGATATTGAAGCTACCTAAATAGGAAAAAAACATTTTTTTTCAAAAACCATTTATTTCTCAACATAGTCTCCTTTTAGCTCAATACACTTAGTCCAACGTTTCTCCAGTTTTTGTATCCCTTGCAAAAATAGGATTTTTCGAGGTCCTTAAAATAGGCATTTGTTTGGTCAATAATTTCATCGTTGGAGCTAAATCTCTTTCCACCGAGCCATTTCTTTAGGTTTGGAAATAGGAAGTAGTCACTAGGGGCTTAATCCGGAGAATATGGCGGATGAGGTACCAATTCGTAGCCCAATTCACAGAGCTTTGCCATTGAGACTGCACACGTCACACGTTTACGTTTAAAGTCAATTGAGAGCAAATGCGGCACCTATCTTGTCGATAACTTTTTCATATGCAAATGTTCATGCAAAATGTTGAACACACGTTCATATGATATGTTTACCATTTCAACAATCTCACGTAACTTGACTCGGTGATTATTCATAACGATATCGAGGATTTAATTGATATTTTCTTCAGTAACCACCTTTTTTGGCCTTCCTGTTGATGGTTTTGTTGCAGTGCTTGTTCGGCCGCGTTTAAATTCAGCAATCCAATTTTTTACCATGTAATCTGACGGAGCAGACTCACCGTAATGCTAATCGAGCTTTTCTTTTGTCTCTTTCGTCGTTTTCTCTTTCGCCGTTTTCCCTTTCACTTTTTTCCATTTTTCAAGAAACACAAAAGTTGCTTACTTCAAACGACTACAACAAATAAACTAATCGATGAATTTGGGTGAAATTTTAACAGCTGACGATTAACCGATCGCAATTTCTAAAAAAATATTTTTTTGTTTGTGCTGCCATCTAAGTACATAGGTATGTAGCTTCAATATCAATCCGCTCTCGTATGATTAAATCAGGAAAAAAGTGATAATTAACTTTCTCTGGTTGGCATACAGTGTCCTAATCTTATACGTTTTTGGGATTTCTATTGATATTTGGGTGTTTTTGCTGAGTTTACTGTTTTTTATATGTGGAATTTTACATTTAATAAATTCTGTTTCGAGATAAAACTATTGATTGTTTATTTTTTTCATATAATTGTTTTTTGATATTCTTTTTTATGTACTTTTTTGTGTAGTTATTATGGACTATTGTTGGAGATAGAACAGCGTCTTTGGCACTTTTGTCTGCAATCTCATTGTCTTGGATACCTCTGTAGCCTGTAGTGTAAAGTAATTTAAACAAACTGTAATCAAACGAAATAATTTTTTTAGAAAGAAAAGTTAAAAGGTGAAGCTTATTAATGCTGGCAACAATAAAGCAGAGTATTACTGTGGTTGATTTAGAAGATTGTTACGTCCTTTAATCAGCCTTGGAGTGTTTTTTTGCTCGTTTTTACCACGTTTAGCAATATATATATTTTAATGTCCCTTGCGGTAATAGCAAATTTTTTTTAAATTTACACACGCATTTTGCCAAAAGTAATTTATCAGTTAATCAGTAAAAATATCAATTGCTTTATTACAAAGAAGCATTAGTTATAAACTTGATAGCAGCCTGTCAAAAAACCCTTGTATTGCAACAATATATAGTATACTTAACCCATTAGTGCCCACGGGTTTCCTGTGTATCAATTTTGTTGAAACTTATAGTTATATGTGTGCTCTTATCTCAAATTTTTACCTCCTTACTTGTAGGACCCCCCTGGGCTGCTCCAGGAGCCAATGCCATGTGGCACTCTTGTCCACAACTGTGAGTTAATGCATTAAATTTATTTATTAAGTGTTTAATTTAAAAAAGGCTAAATTTATTCACTTTTAATTCAAATTTGTTAAGCTTATTGTACATAAATCAAAAATAAAAAGGAATATCCATACATATATATATTGGTTGTTATATAAAACGAAGTCGAAATATCTGCAGTCGAACTCTTTCAGTGTGATATGGGATGAAACACTATACATAAGACAACGTTGCATTTTTTACATTCCGCTCTGCTTTGGCTGCTGCTGCTCTAATGCACCGAGGCGTCGATTGCATTGCTGAACATAATGAGCTACGCCGTCAAAGCGAAAATTTGCATTTGCAATATGAGCATATCGACGAGTAGTGAAGTCGGAGCGAGATTTGTCGCTACAAATCTTTAATAGATGTCGAACTAAATTTCGACGAAAATCTAATTGTGGCATATTATTTTTGTACTTTCGATGCAACAGTGACTCATTTTAAATAGCCTCAACAATAGTCCAAGTGAAAATTGACCACCACCACTTTTTCATTCGAATGGTAGTTCGCCATGTTTTGATCCATACGATGAACTCCTCCCATACTTACTCCATACTCTTTGGTGTTCCTCTGGATGAAAGTTTTTGCGAAATTTCGGTTTAGTCTATCAGTTAGCGGACGTTGTTTCCACATTTTGTCATTTGCATTATACAGATCGTTTGAAGCAAAATGCATGTATTGGCCAAAAGTTTTGAATCGGTTCACTGACATCAAATAGGAAACTGTTGTATTATGTACGTCGTCATCGGTCACTTTAGACGGCTCTCTGATGGTTGCGTATAACCCCTGTTTATTACTACACCAATGTACGTTCGAATATCACTATCATTTATTTGCATGTCAATTCGGTTTTGAAATTGGGCGTAACTATTACATTCTGAGACGATCATATTTATTATATCGTCATCGAAGAATTGGTAAAACAACTCAACTGGTGTTTTATTAGAGTCATCGCAGTTTGCTTCTGGAAATACTGCTTAACGTTTAAGCATTTTAAAAATTAGGTGGTATAACTCGAGAGATATCAGTACGTTTTCTTTTTTTTTTGCCAACAAAAAGCGTATTTGCTGATTGAACAATACTTGTCTCAGTCGCTGGCAGTTCTCATTCCACGCTCACTAAGTGGTCTAGCTGATCTAAATTATTTATATTGCTTAGACTGTCATAAATAACTTCACCTCCCAAACTTTCGCCATTTTGGAGAACAACAAATACACAATCTTGAATTTGATTGTGAGGAATTTCGATAATATTTCCAGCGGAGTCTTCAATAAAATGTGCAGCACTTTCAACAGCTTCTAAAAGACTGAGTCGCTAAGCTAACGATTTGATTGTCAGCAACCAAAATAATAACGGTACATGAAAAACAAAAATGTGAGCTACATTTTATTTCAAATTTTCCTTGATTATCTGCATTAGCAACCGTGAAATGTGTTTTAATAAAACAATTATTATATCTAATTTTATTTTCCATAAAACTACTGTATTATAATTCTCTTTGTAAAATTAACTCCAAGCGTACAAACAAAAAGAATATAAAAAAAAGGACACACAATATATGCTTAACTTAGCAAATTTTTTTAAGCGTTCAAAATACAATAAGATAAAATAAGCTAATAAAAGATTAAAACAAAAATAAAATAATAAACCTTGAACTTTAAAACATTTAATATTCATTATTCCTAAAAATTCTCAATTTGCATAATTGTTTTATTTTATTTATTTGAAAACATAATGCGTATGAAGAATATGAAGTGGGCGTATTAATATTAATCATACGTCACCTGAAACGAGTATGAGTAATAAATATACAATTGCATCAATACTAATCATACGTCACAACAATTACCGCTAAAAATATATACAAAATTGTTTCAATATGTCAAGAAAATTGTTCTAAATTTAATAATAAATTTGCTCTGGTAATAGAAATTCTATGAGACAGAAATGTGCATGTCTTTTACGACTGCATAATCGATTCAGTAAAATTTTATTGTTAGCAACACATGTGTTAATTAAGAACAAATGGGTAATAATAAATACTACATAGTATTTCCGATGGCCGACGCAATCGACCAAGTTCTAGTAATTAAATATTAAGCATTTCCATAAATATATACGATAAAATACATTAAAAAAATCATTCTAAATAAATAACTTAGAAATGATTAGCTCTCTTTTGTTTACAAAATATGTATGGAAAATGCTCTGTCCCAAAAGCAAATTGGACAAACACACATGCATGCTTTGTTTATTTTTTAACTTGGGGCTGATACATGCGTATGCTACAAGGGTGCATGAGTTGTTGTCAACTTTTAGCATTTATAGCTTCGAAATTACTGGACCGATTTTAACAAAATATAGGTTGTGCACATTTGTGCATAAGAAACTGCAGAATGATGAATGAATTTCCTATGCAAACCCTTTTAACCAGCAGCGTAAATATTGGCAAATGACATGAAACTAAAACAAGATTTAGAATTTGTTAGTTGTTCTAGAGGCAGCATTGATATAAAATTCATTCGATCATTTCTTGCTTGACACAAGCATTGTCTCCTACTCTTCGTGGTATAAAAATCAAGATAGTTTCACTAAGAATAGTTTGAAAATGGAGATTTTTTAAGTGAAGAAAAGCTTAGTCATATTTAAAAAAGTCAAAATATTCATAGAAATTTTATACAATTATGTGCAGTTGGTAATAGTAAATATTTGTTCAATTCACAAGCTCAGCCATATGGCTTATCGTTTAAAAATATTTGTTTATGTGCCTGTGAACAGATAAATTTGATGTATCGTCATTTTGTCATATTGTAAATGTCAATTTAATGTAGTCAATTCACTGTGAGGAAATAAGTTAAGTACATCGAGCAACAAATTTCTTTTTATCAAATAAAAAAAAACATGAAAAGTGAAACTGAAAAATATAGATTAATTAATGCCTTACGCCACCAATATAATTTCGACAAGTTAATGACTGATTCAAGAAAGTGCATCTTTATATCCACAACAGTTGACACTCAATTGGGTTGATATCATATATGGGAATTCTAATTTTACGTGAAATAGTTAACTTTTTCGCTACAAACAATTTTGATTAAAATGGTTTGCAAATTAAATTGAAATGAATCAAGTATATATATCATTAAGAAGAATGCATTTTCTGGGTTTACTTATCACATATTTAAAAGTTTTTTACAAATTAATCTGACAAGTAGAATTTTTCCATATCTGGCCTCAATACATCTAATCCATTTATAAAACATATAAAATTCAAACGTATAATTATAACACACACTTGTATGAAAATTACCAGCAACAAAAATACAATACTGTATAATTAGATGATTACACAACACATATGACGTAAATACTAGCTTGTGTATTGAACAATTATAAATTTAGTACACTATGCCAAATATTTTTCAAATAGAATACTTAAAAAAGCAATTTGATTAATTAATATTATCAACGATTAAATATTACATCTTGTAGCAGTGCTGGTATTTGAAGTTTCAAATGTAGTACATCGCAATTACCTAAATTAAATTACAAAAAGTAAGAAAAAAAATAAAATTACGTATAACTCTTGAATGTATGCATATTGATGAAGCCGCAAAAATAAAAAAAACTTGGAAATATTCACTTTTATAACGAAAATTTGCTATAGCTAGGAAAAAACATTTATATAGCGAAAGTTTAAAAATCGTTGAAATTTACTTTGTCCAAAAATCTCAAAATATTAATATTATATATTACCGAAAAATCTTTACACGTAACGTTTACTTTCGTCGTGGAAACTGCTCACGTGTATCAATTAACAACAGTGATATTCCGCAATCTGACACAGTCAAATATTTAGGTCTGCACATCGATCGCAGGCTTACATGGAAAAACCACATTAAAGCTAAGAAGCAACATCTTAACTTGAAATTCAAGCGCCTATTTTGGTTACTAGGTCCCAAATCCAAACTAAGTCTCGAGAATAAGGTAATTTTATACAAAGTAATGTTAAAACCAGTGTGGACATATGGTATACAGTTGTGGGGAACGGCCAGCAATTCTAACATTGAAATTCTACAGAGATTTCAGTCGAAAACATTGAGGTCCTTAGTTAACGCTCCATGGTTTGTATCAAACAAAACAATTCATGATGACTTATCAATTCCGATGGTCAAAGAAGAAATTAGAAAATACAGCGAAAATTACCTGGAGAGGCTGAGTAACCATTGTAACCCATTGGCAATAATGCTACTAGATGACACAAACGAAGTAAGAAGACTGAAAAGGAACCACATATTAGACTTGCCATTTCGAACTTAACCAAATAAATAAAATTCTGTGTATATACACATATGTAAATATTAATATAAATTAAACTTTAGGATTTTTTATAAAATGTATATATTATAAATTTTGATATAACTTTAACAATTTTTGTTTTTGTATATTGTTGTTCTTATTTGAGTTCAACAATGAATGTTATTTTCTTATTTTATAAAATTTACTTATTATCCTTGAATAGATTGTGAATAAAACGAAAAAAAATATGTATATATTACATATGTATTTATTTATTAACCAGCAAAACATTTTTCGTTGCATGCGATTTTTTAAGAGAGAAAAAGAACAAAACAAAAAAAAAACAAATTGTGTAGATTTTATTTCTGCACTCTCATGCAACGAAAAGACCTCTTTAATTTCTTTTCAATGTTTTTAGATTTATTTTTCCGCCATAAGTCCTTTTAAACCTGCCTGACTATCGATGGAAATAGCATTAAGTGATTCGGTAATAATATTATCTCAGCCAAAAAATTCATACATATATTTAAATAATTGTCTATAATTGACGAACAGGAATAGGAATGCTCGAGCGATTATCGGTTGGTCTTTCCATTTGTTCTGGAGGAGCTGACGTCTTTTAAGGCGAACATATCTTCAAAACTCCTTAGAAAGCTTCATTGTAAAAGAGATTTGAAACTAATTCCAAAATCTTGATGTGAAAATTTTTTCTTTCTTGTATTATTTATGAAATTATTGGAAAGAATTGATTAAGAAAACAAAAATAAAAAATGGAATTTCGATAACAATTTAAACGTCAGATATCCTTTATTATCAAACGCTTATAAATATGTCAGAAAAAAGAGAATGTGTGTTTTTACACCCCATGGTGTTGATTTTTCTGGCAAATTACTTAACTTCTTCAATGCTTTTTTATAGTTACTTAACTTTTATAATAATTTATTTTTCGATTTGAACTTTTCTGCTATAAATAAATTTAATATATTTGCTTTTCCATTTTCCACACTATATGTGAACTTAGGATCGATTTATTGTGAAAATTAATACAGTTGATTCTCGACAATTTCGCACTACCGATTCGAATCTGCCGACAATTTAAAGCTTTTGTTGATCCTTTAGAAAATACTCGATGAATTTAACAAGAGTCATTACAATTCGATCCATTCGATGGTTTTAAGTTTCAGAAATAGCATCTTGAAGGCCGGCATGCGATAACTTGAAGTTTTGCTTCAATACGCTCTATAATATGAACTATTTTGATGTGATTATTTGTGTTAGAATTTTTTAAACAAGAAAAAATCTTCTGAGGACGAGGATCGATTGATAGATAGCTACTCCAAGGAATATAGTGGAGTTATTTTCTGATAATAAACATTTCTATATGCAGTGTCGGAAAAATAACATCGTGTGAGAAATTGGATTTTTTTTTGCAGAAAAACCACTATATCCATTAATCTAGAGACAAAACTTATACAAACTGCACACTTGATATTTCATTTCCTTATCTTTTCCATTTTTTGGAGAATTTTAAATTTATTAAGAATGGGTATTTAATTTTTTTCCATTTAAATATTTCTTAGCAATACTGGTAGCAAATAAAAATGAGAGCTCTGTAGAACTTAATAAAATATTTCTTTCAACTCCCCAAAAAAAAATATTTTTTCTCCATTAAGAGCATATGGCTTCCACAAAGCATCTCCATCTTACACAAATTTTTGCAGTTGTTTTCATGTCTTCCCATGTAAGATTACACTATTCTAGTTCTTTGGCCGACTATGGCTTCTTGAGCCTTGAGGGATCCACTCTAGCGTCATCCTTGTTATACTGACAACATTTTTTGCCAATCCACCTACATTTCCTACGTTTTATTTGAGTTATTATGGGTGCTCGTTGGTAAGGTTTCAGAGATCCGTGTTGTTGTTAAGTCAGAATATTCTGCCTATGACTGTGAGGCACTTGTTGCTGAATACATTTTGCGTGATGGTGTTGGATACTAACCATTTTGCACTTCCGCACACTGTGCTGCCTAGATAGCAGAAGCCTTCAGCGTATTCAACTGGTTGGCCTTGTAGCAACGCTGCGTGCTATTCTTTTGAAGTCTTCTACTTTTGCTTTGAAGTTTAAGTTCCTGTGCGACAGTGGACAAATATCATCCGCATAATCAATGATGTGAGAGACTCCATGTGATCCCTCTTTTCTCTGAACAGACTTCGCTCATGATGTCTTCCAGCACTACAGTGAATAGCTGGGGTGATATGGGGCATCCAATAGGTACAGGGTACGCTATTTTTGGGATTGTGCTAACAAAATGCGTATGGTTTTAAGCAGTTGTTGCAATCTTTCAAGTCGCCACTTTTTTATAACTTAGTGATGATGCCATTATTCCAGGTTGGAGGTAGCATTTCTTCCTCCCAGACTGACGTGATGTGTGGCCGTAGAAGTTCAGTTCAGCTCCTTCCCTATCCTTGAAAGTTTAATAAAAAATATTTTAAAAATTATATGTTTCCTCTAAAAGACCTCGATATTTTATTATGTTAGCTCTGTTCGTTCTTAAAGTAATAGATATGTGTTTTCCGCAGCATAAATTTAATTGAAATCGGAGGTTGAGGACAAATTTTTTTAGAGAATATGCTTAAATCCTTTTGTTTATGCGATCTTGTTTTCCCTAAATCTACAAATCACTCCCGTTACAGTTGATATAAATATAAAAGATTAATAATAAAATTATATTTCATTTAGATGTAAAAGAGATGAGAAAATGGAAAACTTTTTATATCTGGATTTGTAGATTACTGGATATTAGAAATAATTGAAGCCAAAACAAAAATAAAATAAGATCATCTGAACAAACTATAAAAATATGTTTCTTACAGATTCTTAAAATTTTTTATTTGAATATTTTGTAAAAAACAGAAATATACATCGTTAGCTAAAATGCAAAAAAGCGTAACTAATAAAAATACAATTTTACAGGAGAAGCAAAAAACTTTGTAAAATGAAAACTATAAACATTTTTAAGGAAGTTTTTTCTAACTTCATTTTAAACCAAATGACAAATTTATTTTTAATCCTTTTTTACTTTTGTTTTTCTGAAACACAAAATGACGTATCTACAACAAATAAGTTTAAACAGATTATTGAAGTATTTTATAAATGTCTATTTTCGGCTTAAATAAGGTATACGAAATAATAACTGATTATAAAAAAAATCAGTTTATTGATTAAAGTAAAGTTTAACATGAGGGTTTGAAATGAATGGTTTTTAATTTTTAATTTGAGTTTGCTATTTTATATATAATATTAATCATAAGTTAATTCAGTTTTTATTTTTATAACATTTTTTTAATATGAATTAAGGACTCCTGTACAACTATAATTTTTACATTGTGCCGTATTGTGATTGTCATAGTCTAAAATTAGCCGAATTTGCTGAGAAATTGCTATAAAGACAATTATTGCAATATTTCTTAAGAAAATATTCTGTGTACAGCAATAATATTACAATATAATTATAAACAATGCAAAGCAATGAAATTTAACTTGTATGAAAACGTTATTTTCGACAACGACAACGACACTCGGAATTATGCCCATTATTTTCTCTAAAGTCAAAAGAGCGTACACTTTTTGCAAGTCACTTGGGTCTCGGAGGAATATTAGTCATACAAAGAAATTGAATTAGTAAATTTGATGTTGAAGTCGTTTTAGCCAACGTTTTTTGATATGGAAATGATATTCTACTAACCAACGTAAAAAACATGCACTTACAGGTAGTCCATACAATTCGTCAAATATTTCTCAAAGAAAACCGTTCATTATACAGTCGAAGGCCGTTATAACTTATATCATTTCATACGCATTTGTTAAACTGGGAGATTCGATATACCGAACAAGATTCATTTGGCATTGAACTCAAATTTTTAATTTTATTTATCTCAGTTATTTAAAAAATCTGTAATAAATGATTGTTTATATGTCGTTGCTAAACTTTTTTGAATTGCTTCTTCCTGCAATTTTCTTAGTGCAGAAGATTTTGAGTAATCAATTTTATTTTGATCACACCAAAAGATGCAGGTTTCAAACCGTTTTATAGCATCTATATATATATATTCTTAATAGTAGGTACTTCTGGCTCTACTGGTGGACCATTATTTGCATTCTCTTCAGCCTCAACGTTCGTATAGTCAATAGCATCCTCATTCGATGTAAGCAACGTCTACATTAAATGTTACATGAAATTTTATCAAATAAACTAATATATAAAGAAAGTTAAATTAATAAATAAACCTACGTGTGGAAAAACTATGCTTAATAGACTGACATCACATCTCATGACAGTGGAATATTATCCGCCTCATCAAAATCTGAGAAACCAACTAATTCTTCTTTCATTATGGAATGTTAACCTTTATTAAGAGATTGTCGATTTTTAGTTCCATTGTTTGTATATTTTAAGTTTTCCATAATTTTATTTTCCATCCTTTTTTAAGTACATATTTAGATTTTGGTATCTCATATTTTCTTATTATCCTCCAAAATTTTAATCTTTTCTCTGCATAATATTCTTTTTCTATTCACCATCCTGTTTTCGCCACATATCAAACTTCGACTGTATATTGTTAGAAAAAATTAGTAATTATGTCGTTTTGCATTTATCAAATAAACACACTTCTTTTCTTTTTCATGAAAGTGCCTGTTTTTATCGTAGAAGTGTTAAATTTTGTCGAGACATGTACATATTTTAATGGCATTCATAATAATCAATAAAAAAGTCGATTTTGAATGTTTTTTTAGTTACGCTTTTTTGCATTCTAGCTAACGATATATTTTTTCATATATATTTTCACAAATCCCTTAATAGAATCCATTGCAAGGAAAAAAAGGAAAAAGTTTTAAATAGTTTAAAGAAAGAAGTCATTTCACCGAAAGTATGTTGCTCATTTTTAAATTTTCATAAGAATCAATAGAATTGCTTACAAAAGTTCTTCATGTTGCATGTTGGTGAAAGTTCAGCAACCTTAAACTACAAAACATCATTGTATATTATATTTTGTACAACTAACTAAATACACAAACTTGCCAACATACAGATAGACGAAGCGATAAGAAGGACATTAATAACGTAAATTAGACGTCAGAAAAAACCTTTTGAATTGTTGGAGAACAACAAAAACACTATAATTAGCTTCAGCTGAACAACCGCAGCAAAAGGTACGCAGCAAATGGAAGCAGCAATAAAAAAAGGAAGTAAGAAGTTGAACGAAAATAGAAGAGTGAAAAAGCCAACATGATTTTCTATGGAAATTAGCATGTTGAAGCGCTTGTGTAAGTTCGTTTCTGTGCATATCGTTGCAGTGGTATGTTATCAAACATGCAGTCTTTTGGTTTTTGCATGCTATTCATGTTCATTCTTGTTTGTTTATGGATTTGCGTGTGTTTGCGTGAGTTTAAGTGTGTGAATAAGTATTTGTGTTGTGGTTTTTGTATGCAGTTGGCATGTCATTGCATAAAGTTTGTAACCTACTTTTTCAGCTTTTCTTTTTCTTCTGCAACACGTTACACAGTGGACTGATTAAATTAATAATGACCAGCAGTATTTTCACAGCATAACAATAATTTCATTTTGAAAATTTGCTCCATAATTATTCTAGTGCTATTGATATGATCGGCACAAGATCAACCTTGTTTTTTTATGACATCTTTATTTATTACTTTTCGCTGGAGTTATGTGGAAATATCAAGCACAATAATAAAAACTAAAAAATATTTACTTATGTATATCGAATATAAGTTGTTTGTTTGTGTATAATAACAAAAAATGAATAAAATATTATATTATTGGAGCGCAAATTAGGTAGTTTTCGTTTAGAATTCCACCGAACGATAACGTTTTACAATATGGGACGGACCGTAAATAGATTAATAAATCATATTTTTCAATTAGCATTCATCCCACTGTGCAGTACTTTGTTTTTGCTGTGCAATTTTAAATACATACATATTTGTAAAATATAGTTGATGTGTCTTAAACCATAGAATTTGTGGCAAGAACACGAGTGTCTATAAATAGACATTTGTATTTATTTATTTGTGGTTAAAAATAAACTTTTCAAGGGCTATAAAGGTGCAACTATTTTCCATTTTAAGGAAAAAAGAAGAAAATTACGCTTTTTAAAAGAAAGTTTCTGCATGCAAAATTTATTTTATACTAAAATTTCTTGTAAACTGGGTTATTGCGATGACTTTCAGCGTCTAAAACTAACAAAATTTCTGCTTTAATGCAATTTTTTGCGAGTAAAAGTATTTAATAATCAATCCTTGCAATAAAATCTGGGTTAGAAATTTAACAAACACGTGGAAAAGTAAAAACACGTGAATTTCTTAACAGTCGCAGTTCAGTCGACTGCAATATGTAGAGTGATTTGCGATACCTTGAGTAGTTTAATGCAGCTTATTGTTTCCTACACTTTCCTACACTTAATAATAATTAATTCATTTCCATTTTTTTTTTTGCTGCATCGCCTATTGTAACTTAAATCCCTATTCGTTAAACCGTGCAACTCGTTTGCAATTGATCTGAAATTCTAAAAATCTCTCTGAAAAGACATCCAGCGCTTTATCCGATTACTTCATCGGGCCGCCAGTGATCATTGATATTTCTTTCTCTGGAGTAACAGAGTCTAATGTTCGTCATTCCCTGCTGGGTATATGCACGTAATTTAAAAACTCTGATCCGGCAAGTGCATCAAGTGTGATATGTTGATTCCAATATCCTGGATACTTCTAGTTTTTCTAAACAACTGCAAATATCTCATAAAAATGAGTAGTGTTCTGTAGAACGGTCTTGGTAATATGTTTACATAGACTTTGCTTCATAAAGCTCATGGTAATTGTCCTTGCCTTTGAAAACTGTGTGGAAAACACCATCATACTGAAAGCAAATGTCCTTAGCTCCCAATTATCTCCCAACTTTTACCAAAAGGGACAATTTATTATCGATTGGTTCTTGTGGGCTGAACGGATTTGACTACTTTGGGTTGTGGCTGTCAACTCAAAAGATCTTACGTTTCATTATTATTGGCTATATTTCTTGGTTTTTGTTAAATTCCCGGGAAGCGTGGTCTTGTATCTTGGTGATCAGCTGGGAAGGTCAGATCTTGATCTTTTGCGAAAAACTTGTATGTTACTCGCCCACAATCATTTAAAATAAATAGAACTGCCCGTGTGTAAGTAAATATAAAATAGCACCCTGGGCTTCTCCGCTCCCAAAGCTAGTCTGACCAGTGGGATGACTGTCCTATACAGTTGTACAAGAGATAAATAATTATGGCAGCTTTTTCAGAGCCCAGAACCGCTTTCACATTTATGCTGACAAAAAATAGTTTAACAGCAGATGTTTGACTCGGCAAGAGCTTTTTGAATGGAATTTGTTTGATTTCGTCAACGACTATTGCCGAGATCTCCTTTGGGAACACACGCAGCAGAAGTGGTTAAAACATAAAATTCTGGCAGGGAATGGTAGATTTTTGATAGTATCTATTCCGGATTTAGGTTTAGTTAGGTTGCACATGCTGCCAGCTTATAATAATCGGACCACTTTTTTTGATAACTCCTACAGAAGTTATTATATGACAGATTTTTCCTCCTAGCATGAGCACCAATAACACAGTGCACCAGGTTAACGTAGTTGCTGACGCGGGAGCTCCACCATGTTTGCAGATCATGCAAATTTGTTCTTTTAGGATCAGATAGATCTAGAAATTTCACATGTGGTTTCATTTGTTCATCTCGCTTGTGCTTCTCTATATACAGAGTTGGTTTTCAGTGGAACTCCTACTCTCTTTCTTGCAAGCGGGCTCCAGCTTTGGCTAGCTCATCTTCAATAGTATTAACAGGTACGTTTTATGTCCTGGAATCCAGATAGACTTGTTAAGATGCTGTGAAAACACCCGACAGAGCATGTAAGGCATCCTTACTGTCGGTACGCATTCGAGTTGGAGATGGGAATCGCATACGTGATCAGCATGATTGTGATTATATTTTTATTTCAATCACGTGAGCGTGCACAAACGTGAGTATTAAAAAATTAAACGTGAGTGAGCGTTCATTAGCAGATTTTTAGCGAGATTGCTTCGTGATTTTTTATGCTTTATTGTAAATACAATTTCGTGAGTGTGAAGCTACTCACGATCCCATCTCTAATTCGAATATTCTGATCGAATACCCTATCGAACTTAAAAAAATTGACTGCGATTGCCGATATTTCAGCCTGAATGTTGCTTGGGGTGATCAATTATTCGGCATTTTCCAGAAACCGGTTTTCGAATAGTTTGAATATTTGAAATTTTGAAAAACCCGGAAACAGTTTTTAAAATTCAGAAAAACTGGTCAGCCAGTTTTTTTTCTTATGAAATGTTTAGATTTTTATTTGCTTTATTACAAAAAAGAGTTAACAATTCATGTAAATACTATAAAATAATATAAAAATTAAACGTTAGACATACAAATTAGCTTCATATCGTTCATATCACAGAGTTTTTGATTGATTATGCTTCGTCAAACTACATGTTCACGGAAAATTTTAGACTCCTACGAACAAAAATTTAAGCGGGAGTAAATACAAGTGCATGAATTGTCTTGTTCAAAAGTAGATAAGTCTCTATATTATAAAAAAATTAAAGAATCGCAAGGAATACTCTATTATTATTGACTTTACAGCGTGTTTAGCTCTCCTTTAAATTAAATAAAAGTGTAGTTACGTCGTTACTCGGCGAATTCCTTTGTTTTATTTATGAAAGAGAAGCTAATAAAATTCTCGCTTTTAGTGAATTTTCTAGTTGTGAGATATAGTTTTAAAGTACTCAAACCTTTTCGGCGTCGTTTATCTATTCGTTTTTGTTCTGCAATGGATATCTAACTCTATATAAAATATGAAGCAAAATGTCAACTAAAATAAATAACGATTTTCAAATATGCAGTTTGGTATCCATTGCACGCAACAACGCCTATTTAATCCGCCCCTGCTACCACCTCATAAGATTATTTCGCCATAGTCAAAAAACACGCAGAACTTTTACAATGAAAAAAAAAAATACTTGGATAATCAACAGAAAACGTTTGTCTCAATTTTAATATAGTAAAAAGAAATTATTTTTTAAAAATATACAAATTGAAAAGTATTGGACTGACCTCGTTTTTTTCGACATTCGAAAAATCAACATTTTGAAAAAACCGACAACCGTAAATGTTGCCCAAATGTTACTCCATTTGAATTTAGAGTATTTACAAGAAAAATGTAAAACAAAGTCCATATATATTAATATCCCATTTTCGGAGGAAAATGCCTAAATATTCTATAGGAAAAGCATATGCAATAAAATACGCTTGTTAATACAAAAATAAAAAACCGCAGGCATTTTGTTGTTGTTATCATCTCCCGAGTTCTTTTTCACTCAACAACAATATTATTTAAGTATTTTTTTGTTCTTTCCGTTTTTAAAATTTTTCCACTTTCTAACAGCACCTGTTATCTTCATTTTCAATTGAGATCAGCTGCTAATCAGCAGACGAACCGAGTGAACTTCACAATTGAGATATATTAAGCTCAATTCTGTGCTTTTTATAAATACAATGAACTTGGAAGGCATTTTATTTATAATTTGCTTTCTTTTTTATTTTTGAGAAAAGCATATCAAAAAATAATATATGCAACAGCCCATCTGATAAGTAAGTGTGCTGTCTTTTTTATTTATTCTTATACAATTAGTTATCGCATTGATTTTTTCCATGTTAGTTACAAAATAAAGTTGTTTTGTGGTATCAATTCGCCGATGAGTTTTCTTATTGCTGTAGTTTGCTTTTAAGTACTTGGAAATAGGAATTATAGTAATTGACTTTCAATAAAAAAGTAATTAAATGAGCAGTATTTGTTTATATAGACATTTTTTAAGTCATATTCTTTGCTAATCAAAATCAAATGAAAGTTTATTTTTTATGCGCATATACGAATATAGTTTGACCGAATATATCTAATAAAACTAATAAAACCATACAATACATAATCTGCCAATTAATAATAAAAAATTATTAATTTCGAAAAAGCATTAGTAAATATTATCGAATATGATCATGTAAAGTGAATTAATAAATAAACAATGCACTATGGCTCTTTCGCAAAACAAATGGCAATATAAATATACAACCTCTAAGTTGTAATTGATTTCATCTGAAATTTTGCACAGGAAAACACAAAATCTTATTTCAATTACGAGTACTACATATTCAATTTATTGGGTTCTTATAGTTCAATATGCGAAAAAAACTGTGTATACAATTACAAAAATTTTAATTTTCATTTACCGAAAATTTCTAACAAATTATTACAAAGTTTTATTTTTGATCAGTTACAAAATTAGTTGAAATCGATTTTTTTCACAGAACATTTTTGGGAAATAATATCTTTTTGTGCGTGTATCAGTAGAGAAGGAGTTAAGGCTCCAAAATATTTTCAGAAAAGTTGTGCATTACAGCAGGTGTGTCTCTATTAAATAAATTTGATGAAATCAAGCCTTCCAGTAGCTCGTAATCTTCTTCTCAGAAGATTCATTTAGCTTGAACACTATCAAAAGCTGCTTTATAACAGTTCAGACATAAGAGAGCAAATAGAAAGCTTTGGATCTCCGATGACACGTGAAATATAATTTATAAACGAAGTTGCTCTGGATAAATCCGTTAAGACAAGTGATCGTGAAGACATACGGAGATGGTACAACAATTCGACAAGAGAAGCTAAAACATCTGGTGCAAACAACAAGATGAAGAATTTGTATAGAATTACAAACCAACTAATCGAAAACAACTTTAAAGGCAAACAAACGTCTAACAGACGCTTTTAATCCTGCCCTACTGTGTGAACAGGCAGATTTGCTCGCACAAAGATCTTGTTTATGTACGCTCCCCACTTTGTTTAGCTTCTATTGATTTTGAAAATCTTTTCAGACGCTGGCACATTCGGCAATATGGAGTGCAGTAGCCTTCGAGGCCATTTAGTATTAAAATTGGAGTTAGACAAGGATAGAGAACACATCCTTTCTCTCTCTCTCTCTTTTACTTTTTAAGAGTGAGCTTCAGCCTCAGACAGAGGGATTACCTAGGACCTTAAGAGACAGTTGGAAGACCTCGATTATGCTGGATGACGTCTAAAAAAAACCGGGTTTGTTAGAATTTGTTTTTAATAAAACTGTTAATATTTTACTACATGTAGGTAAAATATTGATTAAATGAAATAGTGCGATTAAAAATTTAAAATACTAAAAGTGAATAGTTGTTGTTAAACTATTCGTTCGTTAAACATGTAGTCGTATATTTCTTTTAAAAGGGAATAAATGTTTTAGAAACCATTTACAGCAAAATCAAATAATATACAAATAGACATATGGAAAAGATTACACAAATTAATTTGTTTACATCTTCTTAAATGTTAATTTTATAACTTTTTCAGTTTATTCAGTAAATTCTTCAGTTTACTGTAAAAGTGCTCGAAAGCACCTAATATAAGCTTTACTTTTTTCGTACGGAATTGTAAACAACAGCTGATCAGATTTCACTTGGCATTGGGTTCAAATTTTAAGTTTGTTGCCCACAAATAATTAAAATAGTGAAAAATAATGTAAATATAATAAAAAATAAAGTTAAGTGCTTTTTACAAAATGTGTGTCTTCAAAGTGCTCCTCCAATGCAATTCGCATTAATTTATACGTTGCAGCATACGCTCCTAACATTTGTTTTAACTTTTTTCTAAATACACACATTGTGTTAGTTTACATAAGGAAAACAATATTGCGTACTTCAAGGCAATAAAACCGATAAATTTTTTTCTAAATCGTGCTATTGTCACCATTGGCTAATTGCACAAATGTTTAAAGGAAATAATCAATGTTGCTCAACATACTTCGCAAATTCCAACAGAGTACTAGGCTTAAGTCTATAATTTGTAATTATTATAAATAAACAAATAAACAGAAGTCAATTACTTAAAAATAATTATATATTGTATATTGTAGTATATTAAATTAGTTTCTTAAAAATCCCACTGTTCTATGCATTAAACGGATATGTAAGTATAAGTTGTTGGTATTTAAGAAATTAATTAACAAATTCATAAAACGTTTCCCATAAAATGCAATGTGAAATAAAAAATAACAAATAAAAATACTAGTCAGATAAATTAGATAAATCTATAAATGAATTTGTTTATTCTTAATTAACGTAAAATGTGAGAGTTAGTTATTGTTGTATACATAAAATATTTAAATTCTACTGTATTATTATATAATTATGATAAATAAATGTGACTTAAATGATCATCGACTTTAGAGGAAATGATCACACGACATCGTGTGTAAATATTTCGCAAATCTTTTGATGGTTTAAAAAATTATCAAAAACATTTGAGATAAATATTCGATGCATTTTGTAGATGAAACATTAAAGGTATTATTGAGCAATTATAGGTTTTGTAATGAAAACTTCCGCTTAGAAGTTTTTATTTATATTCCTTAATAATTTGTTTATTTATATTAGAGATTTTATTGTTCCAAAGTATACATTTTTTATTATTAATAGGCATCTTCCTTGTAACAAATTGTACTCGTCATTCAGATAAGAATAGTGGCACATATTTGAAAAATGTTAAATACACCATTGTTTTATTAGAAAATGTTTGTTATATGCAAAAACTACTACATTTTTTTATTAATTATGTGATTTTTTTTCGCTTCATCTTCTCAGTCCATTATTTTGAAATTGCACCAAAATAACTATCAGCAAAAACTCAACATTTTTAAATAATATGTTGTTAAAAAATTTTAGAAATATTTTAAATACAAAAAATTCAAAAAAAAAAACAGAAAAAAATAAAATCTCAAATTACTATTGAAAACTAATGATTTTGACTAATTCAGATCAGATATAATTAATTAATCAATAAATTTTTTTGATTAAGCAAATAATTAATCAATATGATTCTGACTGATCAGAATGTTTGAATATAACTTGTAACTTTTTCAGTATTTTAATAAAATTTATTCCATTTTTTCATACATTAGACAATTTGAAAATGTAAAAGCGCTAAAATCAGGATCTCCGCCATGTCCGAGTCGTTAAAAAAGATGTAGTACATTAGAATGACTATAATATATGGGCAAATCCCAGAAACGGTACATCAACCAAAATTTTTTGAAATTTTAATAGAATAGATATGTAATTTTATAAATAAAATAAATGTATTTCGATGATCATTAAGGCGCAAATAAAATCCTACCTCCCCTCAGATCTTCTAATTTCATAACGGAAATCAACAATTTTTAGGTATTCATATCATCGTTTTAGTGTTAATGAAGATGGCCCGATCGAAATCCATATTTTTATACAATGAAATGATGAAATTTATGAAATTGAAAGGTATTGAATTTCAGAATAAAAAGTATAATAGAAAAAATGTAACGGTCGGCACGTAGCGTGTGTCACAAAGGGCTTACGTCTTCTGGTAAAAAAACGAAAAAATTTTTTGCCTTCAATCAAGTTATTTTAGAATTTTCTTCCATTCATTTTTCTTTTAGGGATTGGAGTTTGTGTGCTTTATTATGCAAAATTCGCTCAAAATTACGAAAACTTTACAAAGTTACTACCGTTTTTTGTAGCGTGTGTCACAAAACTTTGTGATCAATTACTTCGCAACAAATAATTTTTTATGCCACTCGAAAGTATACTTATATTCCACTAAACACCATTCATAAGTTGAAGACCAACAAATTTTTAAATATTAATGTAAAATCGCGTACGAATTTCGCGTTCGGCACACAGAAATCGCCCATATTACACCCCTTTAATTCTGAAATCTCAAAAATTGGTAATAATTTGTTTTTGCCTTTAAAAAATCATTTTAACTCGTAAAATTTCCATACATTGTCCCCTCCCTAATTCGTATTTATTTTTGCAGTACAATTTAGCCTCTTGCAGATTGTAGTCGGATGTAAAGCATCACTTAGCTAAATGTAAAAATTATTTAGTTTTTATTTCTATTTTCCATTCTAATAAAAAATTTAAAAATTTGTTTTATTCGTACGAGTCAACGACGTTAAGATGAATCGAAATCTCTCGACTCTCTTGCAATTACATATTAAGGGGAATCTACTGTATATTAAAAAAATTACAACAAATTAATTATTGTTTAGATGCATTTATAATTTGAATGATTTTTCATTTACACATCGCAATTAAACATAAATTTCATTTTCGAAAATTATGGCGACCTCAATTTTTTGTATAAACTTCTTTTGATAAATGGAATATAAAACAAATAGCAGAGGAAAATTTTATATATGGTATATATTTTTTATATGGTATCAAAAATACCAACGTATTCTTTTGTACTTGGTACAAGCTGAAAAGTACGAAAATCCAAATTGATCTATGTGACTGTAAAGATTTTTCGGTTCATCAAAATAGCGCTCAATTTGACATCAATAATTCAAAATCTACATAATTTAAGTTAAGCGGTAATTAATGAAAACCATAAAAATTTATATTTTCATTTCATTATTGTTCATTATTCCATCTAGTTCACGAAGATGATGTGGAACATGAAGTGGCCAACTGCTGTTGGAAATGGGGGCGCACACTTTTTGTAAATTCGAGCTAAATTGACGTAAATATATTTAATTCTAAACATTTTCGCTGTTGATTTTTTTGTTGCTTTTTAATTAAGTTTGAAGTGTTTACATGTATTTTTTTATAGATTTCTTTAAAATAAAATTCACGATCTAATTTTTTTTTGGAAAATCAAGATAAATATGACTGACTGAATTATGTATATTAGATGAATTAATATTTTAGAGATTTCATTTAAATGTCAGTCCGTCAGGGGATTTATTTATTAAGAAAATAAAACTAATGCCGTTTTCTTTTCTAAATAAATTTATTTGTTTTACTTTTTATAAAAAAATTGCTATTTATAGTTTTCTTAAGACAAAAATTTTGCCTCGTAATTGATGATACAATAATTTCTAATAAACTCACTATTTCAAAAAATCATTATACTGCAAATTTAAAAAAAAGGTAAAAAAATGCTACACTTTTTTTGGAAAAGAAAACGCCATAAGAGTAATATTGGCAATAAAATAAAAATATAGTTATGGGATATTCGCTCCAAGTGTTTTAATATGATTCTTTTAGTAAAACTTAGAAAGGAATCTTTAGTAAAGTGAAAATGTTATATACAAGAGAATTTTGAATAACTGGCGACAGCAGAAACAAACAACTTGACATCGTTAAAATATATTTTTCAGTTTATTTCAACGTCATAAGAGAACATTAAATTCATTAAACTTTTAATAAGAATATTAACAAAAAATATTAAATGTAAATCAAATGGTGTCACTGACTGCTGGATGGCCTTCAGTCGAGCACAAAAATTTCTCTCCTGCAATATGTTGTACCGGGCACGTATAAAAAAGATATGAATTATAAACCATCCAAAACAGAAATAAACGTTCGACTATATACGAAAAGTAGACTGACGGTTATCTGAGTTACTGCCTCTGGTTTCGTGAGGGGAAAAATTATATATTTTCATATATTTTCATAGACAAATCTATCCCAGTATGTGGAGCTCCTTAATGTCTTAATAGCAATGACCATTCTAAAATTTCAAAAAATTAAAAATTTAAATAGTAGAGATCTCTCTTGAGGCTTGAAACTAATGGTCATTAGATTGAAAGGATCTGAGATATCAGAATTTGCTGTCCGATTAAAAAACCACCAAGAAGAAAATTGAGGCACATTTTGATCGAGTTTAAAATGGTGACAAATGCACACGACAATGTATATGAGGCAACAAAAATAAAATATGCAGTCTTAGCTTCTTCATTGAAATATCTTGAATTTCAATGGGCTGACTGATACAACTTTTCCATTCGACTCACTCTAACGTGTACGTTTTATACATTTGACGGTCATCTTCGACACTCTTTTGCGGGTAGCAGTGAGATTATTTTGACATATCTGGCAATAACTTTAATTGTACTTTATAGAGAAGCCTTTATTAATTATATAATTTACAGATTTTAATTATGAATTATATATAAATTTTTTAACAAAACGAGAAATTTTAAAGAGTGTATGTCGTCACTTTCAAATCGCATGTAAAATATGAACTGAAAAATTTGCCCATAAAACAAGTAAATAAATTTATACTCTTAGTTACTACGTATAAAAAACTCGCAAAATGTCATTAAATTATATTTACACGTCTATTTACTCCTCCTATATTTATCTCATTTCAGCTTTTTGTGACTGTAGTTACTCTTACTACTGCATCTGAGTTGAAGTACCACCACACGCTCTAACTACAAGTACAAAACTAAACTCGTACGCTAAATAAAATTACATTAAATGCATAAGTATCTAACTTAGTTAGTTACATTCTAATACTATTCATACATGCACTAATGAATTATAAGTATCTTTAAGATTAAGTTAATTTATCGCTTATTAACTTTCAGTGGCTGTGTTTCAATTGCACAAGTAAATAGTAAATAAACTGAACTGTGAAACGTTCTTACGCACATGAAAACTGCTACTGCGATTTTTAGATAAGAACTTGCAGTTGTTTTTGAGTGTGTATGCGTGTGTGCTTGAGTGTATTTTAACATTCATACAAACACTTGTTCATGCTGTCTCATATAAATATGACACAAATGCCACATACAGCATAAACACTTACATACGTATACACAGATGCAGTGACTTGCAGCCATGGATATGTTTACTAGTTACTACGTCATATCTCTCATTTACGTTAAAATCGTACTATCGTGAAAAAATAATTATTTTCATACAGAATCCTACCAATTTTTTTTAAAGATCAATTCTCACCAAATAAATTTCTGCTATTTTAGATATCAAAAAGTGTGTCTTTATGTAGTACGTTGCATCATTTAAAGTGGCTGGAATGAATGATGTTTTGCCGTCTTTGTTTCAGTACGAATTATTGCGATGGCCACGTTATTTTTATCGGGGCCATTCGAAATTTAATTTCTAAAATTAAATATTAAAAACGCTTAGGCCAAAATTATAGGGGAAGTGTTGAATAATTTTGAAATGCTACTTTTGAAATGGCCTATCTACTTTTACGTTAGAAATTAAAGGGGCTCCATATACAAGGGATGTCTTTTAACAAAACTCATGGGAAAGCCGCGAAAAAACAATTACGTACGTTTTTGGACTTATGATGGTTTTATCACCAACGGTCCAATAAAAATTCAGTTTTATGTTTTGTTTACTAAAACTTTGTTTATACTACTTTACTGATTCTCTATTTGTACTCTACTGACTGACGTATTTTTTTAAGCTGAAATACAATTAAAACGGCGTTATTATTATCTAAGTAGAACAGTTTATGTATCAGGCCCAGATATTAAAACAATAAAATAAACAACGAAATTTTTTGTGTCAAGTGCATAACAGCCATCTATCTGAGTTATAGCAACAGCTTTATTCGGTTTAAAGCAGCGTTAAACGTCGAGAGTATAGAATGTCTATTGCCGGTGTTTATGTAGATTGTACCCATTTTTAGGGTATAAAATATTGCTGATACGAGTAGCGCTCACAACACAAATGTTATTGCATTTATTTGTTAGATTTGAAAATATGTATGTATGTATGTACATATATACTAGAGGTCTGCACAAGCATACTTAGACATGTGCTTAAAACATTTGTTTCGTTTGAAACACTTCCGCAGAAAATCACTACTAAATACACATTTTCTTTCAACTTGTTGGACACAGATGAGGCCGTGCACATTCATAAACAAAAAAAATATTTTCCAATTGAGCTTTTAGTACATCTGCATCACAACATTATTGTCGCCGAAGTGATTCAAATTAAACAAATATTTTAAACAAATGTTTAAGTATGCTTGTGCAGTTCATAATATGTTACCTGGGGCCAAATTACGGTATTCGATATCGAACGAAATCCCATACAAAATTTTTGGAATTTGTATGGAAATTTCGTTCAATATCGAATGACCTAATTTGCTCGCTGATGCTGTTTAAAATTGTATACATGTTCCCAAAAAGTATCGTACATACTGAAATGTAAGAGAAACGTTGTAAGGCTCAACTTTAATTTTTGTTTTGATATTCATGGAAAGATCACTTGAAAAATCTAATAGACTCATTGTTTGATTTCACTTTATTAATATCTAATTACTTGTTCGCATTCTATGAAGGCAAATGAAAAGCAAGTAATTATATTTCGCGTGATACTTAGAGTTTCCGCACTCGGGGATTCTTCAAGAAACTTTGTATACAGAACAAATCTGTAACCATTTTTTTTTGATAATAGTTATGTTTAGGTTACGTTGCACAGGCCACCAGCTGCTAGCTGCTGGCCCACTTGGGTTCAGAAAAATAGGTCCCTTTGTGATGCCTGAAACATACAGAGAAAAGATGATCCTACTTTCCTATGTTGTGGTCGTGGTCGTTTTTCGAATAAATTGGTTTACTCCTTTTAGATTGCATTGCGTAAGGTCTGCGAGTTCGGGTAAAAACGAGTTTCCTAGAGCTGGGCATTGACAGAGAAGATGCTTGACGGGTTCTTCCTGCTCGTCATTTTGACATCTTCTACAGAAGTCGTTAAATGGAAGATTCAATCTATTTGCATGGGCACCTAGGAAGCACTGCCCTGTTAGGACTGAAACGAGTATACGCAGCTGATGTAGAGGGATCCCCAGTAAGACGGCAGTTTTAGCTCGATCATATTGGGGCCAGGTTGATCTGGAGACTGCACAAGTGGATTCATTGAACCATCTAGATTGTGCTTTTCCTATGAGTTTCTGCTGTATGAGGATTTTACAGCTCTTTAGAGGGACTCCTACTATTCGGTCGGTTTATCGTTTTTGCAAACGGAGTCTTCCTTGGCAAGCTTGATCGCTATTATGTTGCCAGGCACGTCTTTGTGTCCTGGTACTCAGATTAGCTCCAGGTTGGAATGTGACACCATCTCGTTTAAGAATATTCGGCATTCCTTTACCAGTTCAGATGTTGTATAAACACCTGATAGAGCATTTAGTGCAGCCTTACTATCGTTACATATACGAATATATACCCTATTGTACCTTAACCAGTTCACTGCCCTTTTAGTGGCCGATATTTCGGCTTGAGTTATAATACAATGATCTAATAGCTTAAATCGTATTCTCTCTTGAAATTCAGAAATTTAAATGTCTCCTCCCACACCAAAGCTTGATTTGGATGCGTCAAGTACTCCCCATCTATGTCGAGGATCATTAATTGGAGAGAGAGTATCTGATATTGACACTGCGGATTTTCCAGCATAGGGTAGGGAGAACGGTAATCTATAAGCTCGAGAAGATTATCAAACTGTCTAATAAAAGTCGCATGTCCGTCTCCTACTAATTTCCATGCTCCAGCGGCCGAGTTCATGGCCATTTGTTTGACCATTAAATCGGCATTAAATCGGTGTTTGAATATTTGATGATAGTGACATTAAAAACGAATTTTGATTATTCAAAGTCACAAGTAAACGACAGAAAGATCGTTGAAAGCGAGCATGTGTTTTCTCTCACAAAAAAATTTTTAGCGGAAATTCGAAATAGATATTCGTATGATTCCTTAAGGACCTTTTCACTTTCAAGACGTTCTTATCAAGACAACGTCAAACCGTTTTTTTATTTGTTTTTTTCGTTCTTAAGTTATTTTCAATACTGAACTGAATTGTAATAAAGGTTGTAAAGAAAATAAAATACATTCATATCAAATAATTTGTTTGTAGAGATTTTTGAATAAGTTTCAAAGCCAAATATGCTTATTTATACTTTTGTAATTTTTGAAATTCTCATTGGTTCTTTAAAAGTTTTTGTATAAGATAAGAGGTTTGATACATTTCAAAAATATGGACTACTGATGATTTGGCATTAGCACCAATGTAATGCATGTATGTAGACTATCTAAAAACCCTCAACAAACAAAAGTTTTTAAAAATCTTTGAAAGAAGATATCGAGGCAATCTCGATTAATAAATTTGAAAAAAAATACTTAATAATTTATTTTATAAATTGATGGTTGTTTTTTCTTCTCGTAAATGTGATTTTTTAATAAAATTAATTCTTTAAATTGATTCTCCACATAAATATGACTGCAGCACGCATATGTAAATTACATAAATTATGTACTATTTGTATTTATTTGTTTGGAGTGGGAATTCCCGCGATTCCGGGAAATTTAAATTAATTAATTCCCCAAAAAATTAAAATTCTGGTGACAATACAAGTCAACAAATTCCGGTACACTTTTTCTTGCTTCACAACAGAAAGTTGATTTTTATGTTACAGAACTGAAATAAACAATAAGTTTTTTTCTTAAATTGATTCTAGTTTTTGAGATATACCATATTCCAAATTGCAGATAGTTGCACGATACATAATAAGGAGTTCGAAAGTCTGCAATAAAATAAGGGTGAGAAACGGCAACATTGTTTTTGAATCTGCTTAATAGTTTCAGGGAAATCGAGGAAGTTGTGCAAAAGAAAAGAATATAAGAGACAACAAAAATCTTATAATGCGTAATGGCCTGAGTTAACTAAATAAAGCCAAAGATATTTGTTTCATACCATTGATTTTCTTTTGTACGTCTATACTTTTCTACCATCCAATATTTATAAATGTTTATCAAATACTGTATTGAATAATTATTACAAGAAAGATTTCGATTGCCGGTCAACAAATTTGCACCAACTTATAATATAAAAAAAAGAAAAATAAATAATAATAAAGAATAAAAATTCAATTAGAATAAAGGTTATCTACCAGTATGAATATTAATCTCATTTATTAAAATTTATGTATGTACGTACATTCAGAGCAACAAATGAAATGAGTGACAGTTCAGCAACAGAATGTAGACAACAGATTTTGTTGCTGCTGCTGCTGTGAATGGGGTAATGTGTGTGAGTTAAACGCTAACCGCAACTGCGCATAGAACAAAGAGATATTAGACGACACGGGAGGGCGACTGAAAAGTTATTTTCCTCGTTTGAAGAAGACTTGGTTCAGAAAAAAAAAAAAAATAAAAAATAAAAGAATTATAAATAAATTTTTTTATGTGTAATTATATGTATTTATTTCCGTGGTTCCGTAGGGGGTCTTTAGCGATCTCCAGCAGCAAACAACAGATAGCAAGGGGGTGGATGAGTGATGGAAAAGTTGATACGATTGTACTTTTTTGATACTATTTGCTTTCGGAAAATACTATGTTACTCTTGTCAACAAATGGGCTCACATGATATCTTCGTGGGAATATTGCTGTCTGAAACAAGTGCTAAAGTCTGTGCTCTGGTCTCCCGTACATACTCAGCGAACCCAAACGTTTGATGACAATTTGAAATTAATTTGAAATCAAACTCTATTCGTATTAAAATCATTGGAATATTCTCCAATTAATATAAGAATAAAATTTCCTACAAATTTTTTATGTCAGCGTTTTTAAATCATGAAGTAGAAAACACAATTTTTAAAAGTATTTTTTCTTAACTTATCCTTTTTATTAAGCAAAAACTGTAAGTTCAATGGCGTATTATTTGGATATTTGATATTAAGTTAAACACTTGATGTCATATGTACATTAATTGGAATTAAAATTTTGATCTCAAGCCGTTGTCTTTATGCGTTTGTTGGGAGAACGCAACAGAAGCAAAATATCAGATGCAAGTTACGATAAAATATATATAAAGAAATCGATTTAGTATTCTGGGGGTCAAAATAATTTTTAAAAGTTTTTTTGATACAAAAAAATGTAATTTTTCATTATTGGGGTGACTGTCTGTAAAAATAAAAATAAATGGGGATTAATGGAAGTGGATTTTGTTTAAGATAACCCAGCTGGAGTTGTTGTTGCACCGAATTGTTTAATTTATCATTCAATAAATATTTGAGGCCTGAATTCAGACTGCTTGTAGTCATCATTGAACTTTACATAAATAAAATGCCGAAAACATCGAAATATTTATAGGAAATTCTTATTCACGAACTCACCATCATGTAATTGCTAGAAAAAAATATTCACGATCGTGCATGATCATGCACGCGATTCATGCAAATTAGTAATTCTCATCGAGTTTCTGTTATTCACAAATAATCTTTTATAAATAATCTTTTATTTATTTATTTATTTAAGATTCTTTATTTCAATAGAACAAGAACATGTCTTATATTATAGTATTGATTAGTAATTTGGCATATGTACGTAACAAGTTCATAATTCTAATTTAATAAAAAAATACAATAAGCAATATTTAGAATTACATACGTATGAATAAATAAGAAAAGAAATAATTTTAAATATAAATAGTAATAAAAGTTACAGTTAAGACAGATAAAACAATAAGTTTGTCCTTACGTTTACAAATAGTAGAAAATAATTACAAAATGTGCTTAAATATGGCAGATTTAAAACGACTTGCATTGTTTATGACTTGTATTTGAGGGCGTAGCTGGTCCGAAAGACGATTTGAATTGACGAAGGAGTGTTGCCTAGAGATCGCATTATTATATTTTATGCTGTGTATCCTGTTTCCTCTGTTCGATCTAAAAAAAGGTTATTTTTCAAAACTGGTAGGGTGGTTGCTGGTTATATACAATTTTATATAAAAACAGTAAGTGTTCGGCAGTTTAGCAAATTATCAAAGGTTACACCGTAGATTTGTTTTGCAAATTGTGAAATACTTCTGAGCCTTTTAATACCAAATACATATCTAGCAATGGTGTTATATGTTACATTAGCCTTCGTCTACGTACAAGAGCCCACAACCATACATAAGAGTTGACGATAAATACGTTTTGGCTAAAAGCATCCGGATATGAGTTGGTGTGAAATATTGCGTCATCCATGGTTACGAAGCATAGCAAAAGTTTTCTTACAAGTTTTATTAATGTGATCTGACCAATTTAGTTCATTGTTAAATATGACACCAAGTTTTTAGCAGATTCCACAAAGTTTATGATTGTATTTGAATAAATTTGTATGAGCATGGGAATTAAATATGCACATACAAATTTCCATTAACTTTTAAATTAACACAATTGTACCAACTACATACAGTTTGTATTAATTGGTAGATTTAATGGGGAAATATTTCCTAAGGATTAGGAACTCGTTTAGGAGCTGCTTATGGGATACAAACAGGGAGCCGGCAGCTTATTTGGGGTTAATAATTTACCGAGATAATGGGAAGGGGATTATGAAGAAACCCTTGGTGCAGGAGGAAATTCTTGCATCTTTATAGAAAGAAAAATACAAAGGTTTCAAAACTTTAACTTACATCTGTATGTATATGTATTCCTTTTATTTAATAATATAAAACACGGTGAAGTGAGCAATGAGATCTTGTTGTGTTGAAGTTTACAGTGTTAATTAATAATAGAAAAATTTACAAGTCATTATGAAATATTTTGGCGCTATCTCCGGATTTGAAAGTTATAATTCACAATAATAAAGGGAAGGATAGAGTTACTCACAGTTAACTTATTTTTAGTAAAAATTCATTATAAAATTAATAATAAGGTAAAATAAAATTCAAAATGTAATGGGTGTTTGTTCAAAAATATAAGGAAGTATGTTTTATAAAAATATAAAGGTATTTTCATTTTATAAAAATCTAAAAATGTAAGTTTTATAAAAAAATATACAGGTTTCAGGAATGTGTTCAAATGCAAATTAGAAAAAAAGGCTGGCTTAAAAAGATTTAAACAGATTTATTAATATGTATAGTTGGAAGACACATTGCGAAGTTTTTAGAATGTCCCACGACTAAAGCAGCTGATTTTTTGGGGTTTACTTATCCGTTTGCAGATGCCCATAAGTAAATTTGACGCAGATCATGGTTAATCAACCGTATACAATTAGCTGCATCATTAATACTGCAACTAATATACAGTTGTACATCATCAGCATACATTTGTAGTTGAAAATGTTTTACATACAATGGAAGGTCTTTAGCATATATCGAATACAAAAGTTGGCCAAGTTTCGAGCACTGTGGTACACCTTTTGGCATCGAATAGCTGCTGGAGATCATTGAATCATGGCAAACACTTTGACTTCTATTACTTAGGTACAATAATTATAAAAGCTTTATCGCAGTTGAGGAAAAATTACAAATATGTTTTAACTTATAGCAAAGAATTGTATGATGTACCGTGTCAAATGCCTTCGAATCGTCATGCAGTATAAGAAATGACATTTGGCATTGCTCGATTCGGCACCTTACTACTAACTAGTAAAAAACAATGCTCCGCCCGAAGCCGGCTTGTAAGCGAGACTTTTTGGTTGTTGTTGTACCTTCTGCTTAGACATACGCCTCCAGAAAGCATGAGTTTTGTGCGTGATGTCCCAGTTGGGAGCTCTCTTTTTAATGCGATACAATAGTGTCACTTCGTCTTATTGCATCATCCAATTGTGTCATCGTTAACCTTCGATGTTCCTTATATTAAATCGTTAAACAAGAGAAAATCAAATCGTTCGCATTCATTAAAGTCTCAATCATCCATTCAATAAGTGAGAAATTAAGCTCTTACTTTTAGGTATTTTTACAAGAAATTTTGTATTGTTGTAGAATCGCTACTACCTGGTTGATCTATCTGCCTTGGTTAAAAGTTGTTTTAATTTGGCATGTCACTACGCAAATCGTATTAATCAGGTGGCTGCATTACGGCAGCTGATTTATTTGTCTGGCTTCTGCTTTCTATTTTGAATATCAAAAAGGATGCCTTTATATATTCTGTATTTGTTTTCTGTAGATGTTTTTGGCAGCTCCGATATAAAAAATGCCTGTTGTGCTTGTATTGTTGTAATTGTTGTACTAATAATTTCACTTGTACAATACGCCTTGTCACTACTACGCTTTTTCTAATTTTTCTTTTTACGAACTATTTTTTCTGGTCGCACAGAGCTCCTTATAATCGAGTTTTACTGTACATGAAAGAAAAATTTGATTTGACAAATTGCTTTACAATAACAAGATAAATGAATTTTAATCGTTTAAATTGAACTTTGAGAAGTTTAGTGGAACCTTTAAGTCATATTAATGATGCTGCAGAGACTTTCATCAAAATTTCCATTTGAATACTATTGGTCAAAATGAAAAAGTAATATCTATGAAAGTTGGGCAAATTTGCACACAATTATTAACGATATGACTTGCCTCAATGAAAGTTAAACTAGTTTTTTAGTCGCTGGAAATTTTTCTACAAAAATTAGAGACAAAACGACAAGTGATTTGTTAAATACTTTGGCGGTCTTAAAGAAAAAATGTTAAAATATCCACTGTACGACATTTTAATCACACAATGAATTTTTCTTTAATTTTAAAGTGATAAATTTACATAATTTATTAAGTTCCCGTTTCCTTTTCATTTTTATGCATTATGTGAAATAAACTGCTTTCAAGAAAGCCATTCTGAGAGGCTGATTTTTGTGGTACTCATAAAAAACATATGGTTTTCTTAACATGCGGCGATATGACCAAGAGTAGCCTAAACCACAAAACTTTAAATTTCACAAAATGATGGCAGAGATGGGAGTATTGTGCTAACTAAAATTTATTTGGCTTGTAAAACTTACTATAACAAACATTTTTGTATTCTAATTTATTATTTATTTTGGCTAATTATTTGATATTCCTGCTTACTAGTGTCCACCGTGAGCAATCGTACAAAGAACGCTGATGAGATGGTATAGCGACCTCGAAATCAGTACTGATCAGGTATGCAAGTCAAATGATTAAAATATTCCAATATTACTTTCTTAATAAAAAAATAGTAATTTGTAAATTCATGATTGGAGTACAGGGTAAAACAGATTTGATTAGTGTAATTATTATTAAATGCATAGACACTCAAAGTACATTTATCAAAGTGCGCTTGTTGCTACAACAACAGAAAAACAAAAGGAATATTATCGAAAACAGATGTTAGAAACATAAAGAAGATATGAATAGTTTTCTTAATCAAAACAAAGAAAAATAAATTTAAAAAAATGTTTATGAACGCACATTTTTTTATTTAAAAGATAATTACAATTAAACAAATAAAATTGCATAATATTGATGGCGTGCATTTGTTCGCATACTCCTTAAGGGGTCAGGAGTAGTCCTGGAATAGTTCCAATAAATGCAATAAGCGCGGCTCATTTATGATTGCGATTTCTTAGGACTGGAATATATACATAGTTCAGGTTTGTATCACATCGGACTAACCCAACAACTAATCTATGTCATGTCCACATGGAGTACATACAGTCAGTTACTTTAATTATTTTTTATTTTGGAAATTCTCGCTCAAAACAAACAAACAAACAAACATTATTTATGTATGTAAGTAATTTGTTTCTCCTTTTTGTTTTTATTATTTTCTCAATTCTTGAAATTTTTGATTTGAAAACAATTTGATGAAAATAAACATTAAAATGTAAACAAAATTTGACAATTCAGGTGCAATAAATTGCTTATCAGCTGCCGAAGTGAGTGTACTTTAATAAATATACTTTGGATACAATATTTTAAACGTGTGCGTGTGTATTTGTTCATATGTGTTTGTGCAACGAAAGTAGAAACCCCAGAAAAATATGTGACATGTACAATTTTAATTTTCTTGTAAATAAGCTAATAACACTGGTTAACAAAATCTTATTTTTATTGTACACGAAAACTTATATAAAATTTTTGCTATACTGGGGCCATCAACAATATATTAGGGAAAAAATTGGAACATCAGATATCTTTGTGACATCGAAACATATGTTTTTGCAAAAGGTAGAAAAATTAGCTACACTTAAAGAAATTATTGTTTAAGTTACAGTAAATATTTTTCATTTTCGTGGTTATTTAGTATCTGGTTGGTCTCTTTTAAGTTTCCAACAATAATCTGCTAGCATCCCTGTTTAAAATTTCTCTTGTTAGCACTTCTCCATTAAAGAAACGTTCTGATGAAACATCTCATCTTCTTCATCACTCACAACACCGAAATTTGCAGGACAGAAATCCGGATGAGATACCGGTGTGTGTATTTTTAAGGATTTATTATACTCAAAAGCTTTATATGGCATTGGATGTTCATTAAGTCCTGGTAATTTTCCGCTTTATGGTTTCCTACAAAGTTTTGGACAAGATTAATGAAACTTCAAAATCTTTATGAAATGTTTTATACGAAACGGTGGTAAAAGTATGTCACTAAAGAATACATTTTAAAAATTTTATGGCCTGGAATAAGGCATTCACTTTCGGCCATAGCTTCTTTACGTAGTGACCTTTTCTATCTCTACTGTCCCATTCGCAAACAAAATAGCAAAATTTTATGTATTGTAGATGTAGTCCAAGCAAAAGAGCATTGACCTTAAATTTTTCAAGCGTCGTCACTGTATTGACTGCCTCAACCTCCACCTCGTTAAAGTGAAGCGAGTATCGTAAAAAATGGAAGAAATCGGCAGAGGTCGTCCATCAATTTATACAGCAATTGGATAACAAAAGATTTATTCCAAGCAGCCGCGGTAAAATCGTTACTTTATTTTTAGAAAGAAAATTTTCTCTCGAAAATTTTAACCATAAATCTCATATTTTTATGAGTCTCTTTCATATCAGAACCATGAGCAACCTGCACTAAAGGAAGCTTGTTTCCGTTATGCAACAGTATTGCGTTCAAACTAAATTTTGTAGAGTCAATGATCAATCACCATTTTGGATCATATGCAAAATTTAATAAATGTATCACAATAGGAAGATTATTGCAATAAATTAAATCATCTGCTTTCGAAAAGTTAAGTTTTATTTCATCGTCAAGATGTCGTAAATAAGAAATTTTCGTACCAGAAGAAAATAAATTCGAGTCATTTAATCTAGACCCCAAATGTACATCCTGTTTTTTTATATATTCAAATCTCGTATCATTTACATTATTTTGTATCAATAACTGAGGCTCTTTTGAGGTTGACGGTACATAACTTGAGTCACTTTAATGCTGACTGAGAGCAAACTCCTCACTAAAATCAGAGTCCTTACTGGCTGATTTGGAGGCTTTGGAACAGACATTTTAGCACTGTGTGGGATGGCCTTGAACACAGGATAGTGTGTTTAGACTTTCTTGTAATGCCTTCTGTTTTGATTTAAACAAAAATAACAATCACATATATGATCTTTTGGCAAATGGTAAATGTGTAGCTTCTTGTGAAGTCCCATCTAATAAAAGTCTCATGCACGTAACACAACATATATATGGAGCCCAGGATTTATTTTGATGCGGCACAGAAAACACAAAATAATCTTAACAACACTGTTCAATAAATAGCGTGAAATTTCGACGCGGAGATGTAAAACGTCAATTCTCCACATACGCAACAAAAACTTTCGGGGTTATTAAAACACTGTCGTGGCATATGTACTATAAAACTAACATAAATAAAATTTAATTTAATTTAATTAAATACAGTAGTTTAAGGTATAAAAGATTATCGTGCGATAAAGATAGATTAACAACAACTACAACTGTCATAGCATGCCGTATCGTGCCATCTCTGGTTTTTTTTGTTATTTGAGCTCGGGACGAACAATTCCATTCATCAGAAAAGATTTCGATAAATCGAAATAATTAATAATTACCCTAATGGATGTACTATTTTTTTGCACAAAACTTTGGCCGATTTTGACACTTTCTTGTGTTTTTGTTAACTATAAAAAGAAAACCACCGAAAAATCGGGGAATTGCATTTTTGATTGCTTTGGCTGATTGTTTCTGAAGCAAATAGTATACACATAGAAACAAAAAAATCTGAAAACTTCTCGGACTGCTGTCGTTTGTTTTTATATTAATTCCAGAGTGATGAGAGATGTTGATGGTGGTGGAAACATTTAACAACATTTTTATTGTTGCAACAACAAACGTTTTTTTTTGTAAATAAAGTAAAATAAACACAATAGGCTATTTGAATACGAAAAATAAGAAAATATACACAGCGATCCATGTACCACAACACACTCCCAACTAAAACAGCAGCCAACAATACTAGCAACCAGGCAACAGACAGCAGACAGCAGACAGCCAACCAACCAACCAACCAGCCAGTCAAACAGACGGAGCACAGTGCCAACACAAGGCAGTAAAGAATATCCGACACAGTGAATTGGAATGTTTTAGTCAGTCATAGCCTTACACTCGAACAAAAAGGCAGCCGTATCGGCGGTTTTTTTTAATTTTAAACGAATTTTTAAGAAAAAATAACGTTTATATGAATTCAAACGATTTTTTTGGTGAAACGCGCGTGATTAGATTAAAGGAACGGAAAATTTTAAATTAAGTAGCTTGAAATAAATCATATTATTTTGTCTTAAGTTAACGGATTTTAGTATTTAATCTAGTTTTTGCATTTAAAATACAGTCAGGACAACAAATCAATAAGTAGAGCAACATTTTTTTTAAAGCAACGAATATCTTTTTTTTAACGAGTGTTGAAGTTTTAAAATGTATGAATTTAAAATATGTAATATAAAGTACAAAATACCTGAAAATTTATAAAAATAATAAAAAAAGAAACGACACAAAATTTGAGCACATTTTAAGCTATTAAAAAAATATTAATACAAAATATTAAACTGTCCGACGAAACAACAAGAATAATTTATTTAATATTTGCAAAAAATCTGAATTTTAAAAGAACAGCGCAAACTAAAAGAAAATATAAACAATACGCCAACAATAATTTTTAATCAAATAAAAAACTTTAATGTGGAATAATCAAATAAATATATTTATATATATTTAGTGTTTTTTCTCTTTAAAAAAGTAAATTTCATATTCGTATTGCCTTCTTCTGTAGATAAAATTATAATAAAATAGAAAAAATTTAAATAAATAAATGAAACAAAAATATTTGTTTATGTGTAAAAAAGTGAATATATTAATTATTGTCTAAAGAATCTTTATGTAAATAATTCGAAAAGTATTATAAAATTATTATATACTTTCGTATATGTAAAAACACATTCAAATATTGTTAACTCGTTATCCTTATTTTTACAAAAAAAAAATTGTTAAATAAATACAAATTAAAAATTTGCATTACAAATTTAACGAAACTCTTCTCCGGATTATATTTATCAAAAAGTAAGTTTTAATTCTTGGCGTATGTTTTTAAAAAAACTTAATTTTATTTAAATATATAAACATATTTTTACTGATTGTCAGGAGTTCTTTCATTCCGTGCAGCTACAATCATTCGCCATGTCCTTGCACCCAGGTTAGTGAAATATAATTTTAGCAGGCCAGGACTTAATAATTCCATTGTTCAAGGCTCTCAGAGGTGTCAATCTGTCCACATAGATTTTGAATGTCTATAGCAATGGTGAAGGATGGATCTGAAAGGGTTTTAAGTAGAGATTAGATCGTGAGTGACTTTTCACTCATGCTCATGCACGCTCAAGATAAAAAAAATTCACTCATGCACGCTCACGCACGACCTCATATTTTTGGTCCACGTTCACTCACGCTCACGTGAGTAGAAAAAACATTAGTCACAGTCACGAAAACTCACGCTCACGAAATACTCACGAAAAATCACAACCTATAAGTATTTATATATTAAAATTTCTGAATGCAAATAGAAAAATCTAATATACAATTAGAAAATTCTGCAATAAGAGGGGAAAATTATGTTTAACTGAGAAATATACTTTTCTAAAACAATTTGATAGTTTTGAAATACAATTTTTCAATTTTGATATATGGATAAGCCCCAAAAACAGTCCACCAAACAAAATTTTTTGAAAGTGATCCAACTTATTTTTTATCTTTTTTATGGAATATTAGACTAGATATATAATTTTATAAATAAAATAAATTTATTTCGATGATCATTAATGCACAAATTATTACCAAATCCTACCTTACCTCAGATCTTTTAATTTCATACCAGAAATTAACCATTTTTAGGTATTCACATCAATACTTTAGTATTAATGAAGAAGGCCCGATTGAAAGCCATATTTTAATATATTGAATTCACTTCAATTTTAGTAAAAAAAAATCGTGTTTACTATTTTGGAAACATTGAAATTAGGCATGAAATTTCAGAATAGAAATATAAATAGAAAAAAAGTAATGTGAGTCACGTAGCGTGCGTCACAAAGGATTCATATCTTCAATAAACTACAAAATATTTTTGGCTTCGAATAAGTTATTTTAGAATTCTCTTATATTCATCATTCTTTTAGGAACTATATTTTGTGTACTTTATTATGCAAAATTCGCAAAAAATTACGAAAACTTTCAAACTTACTTCCGTTTTTTGTAGCGTGCGTCATAAAACTTTGTGATAATTTATTTCGCAACAAATACCTGCTAGAAAATCATTTTTTATGCCATTCGAAAGGACACTTTTATCGCACTAAACACCATGCATAAGTTGAAGGTACCCCTATTTTGAGAGGCCAACAAATTTTTATATATTAATGTGAAAACGGGTACGAGTGTAGGGTTCTCACGCAGGACTTACACATATGCATGTATGTATCATGAGATTTCTAACTTTGTAGTTAAAATTAAATTTGACAATTGAATATAATTGAAAATTCTTAGAGAAAATATAGATTTTATGTTATTTTATTTTAAAGTTTTCAAATCAATCATTTTCTAGCCCACAAGCAATCTGTGTAAAATATTAAGATTATGTAGTATCTTATACCTTAGCGTTAATAGATAAATAGATTTATGCAGAAATAAAATTTTTCCCGAGAAGTCTGTTACACATCTCTTCAAGTATTCAAGTATCAAGTATTTTTCCACGTGTGATCACGCATGATTCACGCTAATCACGTGAGCGATGTCCATCTCTACTTTTAAGAAAGAAATTAACCCTAAAACACATCTACATTTTCATGTTATTTTACGCTTTCAAGTTTTATTTTGAGTTTTGCTGTATTCAGAGACTTATGGCGTTTTCTAAAAAAATATAATTTTTTTTTTAGTTTTTATGAAAAAATTGCTATTCAAAGTTTTCTTAAGACAAAAATGTTGCCTCGTAAGTGTTGCTAAGTGTTGTGCAACATTTTGTAACAAATATTTATATATTTTTGTGGGACATTTAAGACCATTACATATGCGGGGGGGGGGTCAAATTACGGCATTCGATATCGAACGAAATCCCATACAAAATTTTTTTTAATTTGTATGAAAATTTCTTGCGATAGTATTTAAAATAGACATTCGTATGATTGCTTAAATGCTTTGTTTGTTTAAAAAATTCACTGTCAAAACAGCATCAAATAATGTTATTTATTTCTTTATTTTTGTTCCTAATGTTTTTTCTATATTTCAACGGAAACTGAATTTATTTCTCAAAAAAGCAATTTTTGTGTAAAAAATACAGAAATATTGGTCGTATCACTCTACATTTTGTGTACAAAATGCATATAAATATGTTATTTACTCGCCTCTTTATGTGTGTGTGTGTGTAAATTGAAAACTTTGAATTCGTTTTTGAAATATGACTATGTTGCAATAAAGGAGCCATATGTATTAAATAAAATAAAAAATTAGTAGTTTTTAATCCAAAGTGATTATTATTATTTTGGCTAAAGTTCGTAACACTTTTGTAGAAAGAATTGGATATGGGACAATATTCCAAAGGTATAAGGAATACTCGTACATTAACTTGAATTAACTTCAACTTACACGGCAGAACAGAAACAACGTTGTTTTTCGGGAGCCTTTACACCCCCATCATCAGTGTTCATGTGTGTTTCAATGTATCCGCCACTGTTTAGGTGGCTCGTTTGATTGTGATTTCAAATTTGTATTTATACAAATTATGACCCGAAAATGAAAAGATGTATGTACATATGCCATACAATTTTTTTTATTTATTTGTTAGGAGCAAAAATTACCAGGAATCCGGGAAATTTTAAATTTATTTCCCGATTTCCCGAAAAATAAAAAAGTGCGGGAAAGAAAACTCCTTATACAACTCACCTGCCGTAGGAGTTACATTTTCATGGTACTCGCGATGTAGTTGACCACCGCTGGTATTCCAAACTTTAATATATTAAGCATTGTAACACTAAATAATCGCTCGTATTTGTGGGAAAAGTCAACATATCTCTTACGGAAACTTCGGTAGCCTCTAATGGGGTACGTTTCGAAGTTTTACTATGAGAAGTTGAAGATGTTTGAGCGTCTTCAAGTAAATCAAAATAAAATAAAAAATGTGTATGCCTCTTTACTCAAAGTCTATTAAAAAATTTTTGCTTTATATCTTGGATCAATGAAGGTTGCCGTGATGAGCAGTAGTTCATTTTCTAAAACTGAAAATTCACTAATGAGTTGCTGTTTCAAAACGACTACAATGTAACCAATTAATTTATCAGATGAATTAAATTCATTAAGAATGTTTTGTGGTCGACCCAAAAAACTTATAACAAATGAGATTTGATTTAAAAAAGATGAAGGAAATGAACCTAAATTATAAGAAATGTATAAGTCCCCGAAAAAGGTTACTAATCCTATACTATCGTCCTATCGCTTAATATCGTTGAAGTAAAAGAATGCCGGGAAATCGTAACCACTACATTCATCAACAAAATATGACTTGAATTGAATTCAATTGCTTATGAATATATGTGAAACAATAACTCCATAATTTCTTTAGTTTTGTATTTCCCAGAAGCTGTTCAAATTGATGAATTTCACGAGATAGACAAGGAATTTAGACTTATAAGGCAAATAAAATATGTTGATAAAAATTACATTCTGCAGTCTTCAATATATAGAAAGGGGACGACTCCTTAATGTTTTGTTTTTGAAAAAATTTTGGTTTATATACTGTATTCTCTTTGCCACATAGTTCGGCTACTGTGGATCGAATTTTTTCAATAATAAATATGATCATAAAAAATTTATGCAATCACATTAAGTTTTAAAACAGTCACAAGCATTTTGTTTTGCTATATCGGAATTATAAAACCAATCCAAATTTAGGAATAACTAAGCTTTAAATAGTACAAAAATGTATACATTGATATTACTGAAAGTACACACTTGAATTGCTTTATTTTATTTTTAGTACTTGTTTCTTTAAGTTTTTGTTGTTTCTTAAATATATTGAATTACAAACATAAACCTGCTTTAATATTTTATTATTTTTTATACATGACTTTGGGTACGGTAATTTCACATGAAAAACAGTAATTATTTTAGGGCTGTACGGAAATTGAAATAAAAAACTTAACATCACTGGTGATAAGTATTGCCAGAAATTTCGTCTGTAGTTGTATTATTAATTTTGTATCGCAATTAATATGAACCATTTTTAAGCGAAATGCGATAAAATTGTATTGAAAAATGCCCGATAACTTCAAAAGAGTACATTTTTACTTTGAAGCAAATTTTTTGCAAACATTTTTGACGATTGGAAAAGCTTAAAAATATTTAAAGATCCTTAAAAATAAGTAGCAATCGAAAAGAAAAAGTAAGATGCTCATGAAAATTGCGAAAATAAAGTGCAAAAATCCGCAAAAAATTGCAAAGCTGACAAAATTTTAAAATCTTAAAAAAAATAAAAAACAAGGAATGTTAAAATTAAGTAGAAATTTACAAAAACTCGAAAAACATCCAAACCTTGGAAAACACCTAATATTTAATATCATTTGGAAGTCCATGAAGTGATAAACTGACAAAGAATCTCTCATATCGCGGAAATAGCTAAAAACCGCGAAAAGTTAAAAAACTTAAAAAAGGCGTAAAACTTCCGAAATATTAAATTTTCGCAATTCTTTGCAAATTTTTCACATTTTTTACATTTTTAGGTCTTTTGGATTTTTTACAATTTTGCGGGGTTTTGCGTTTTTTGCAATGTGGGTGACTTTTTCGATATTCCAATGTTTCATCGACTTTCAAATGATATGAAACTTTTTAATTTTCCCAATGATTGGAAGTTATTGCGAATTTACGTTTTTTTTTGTAGTTTTTTGCAAGTTTTTCACATTTCATGCATTTGTAGATCGTTTGAGAAGATTTGACGGGTTTTTTTACCTTTTGGAAAATTTCGCGCATTTTTACGAATATCGCGATATGATTGACTCAGTGGCCTGTTTATTGCTTCATTAAATTTTTAAGAATTTATAAAAAGATGAACAGAGGATAATTTTTGCCTAAACCAAATAGAAGCTAAAAATTAATTATTTCTTTTTGCTATATTTCTGCAAACAATTTTTTGCAAACGCTACAACATTGTCTGTTATAGTCATATTTATGGATACCCATCCATATATATCTATATTTGTAAGTATTCCTAGCATTATAAAAAGCATTTTCTATTTATTCATGCTACATCTTATTTGTATTGCAACCCGTTGGTAGCCATAGCTTTCTGTGAAGGAATTTGCTTACACTCCTACATTTAAATAATCCTACACTTGTGAATATCGATATGTGCTCTGTATTGAAAATTGTATACCTTGGACGTTCACTGATGCTGAAGTAAAAATTTGAGCACTTGATCGCGGAAATCCGGCAGAGAGATGGCACAGCTTTGTTCTAGATCTTGTGCCAGGTATGGATCTCAGAAGAGCTACTATTTGACACTAAATTTCTGAAGATAGCCTAAACTACCTCCGCAATAGAGGTTTCAAGTTAATTATTAATTTAATTAATTTTTTTAATTATGTACGTTGAAATGAAATAATGGAGTTATTCACAAAGTGAAATAAAAATAATTGTTTTAAAATAATGTCTTGAAAACAAACCAGTCATGTTTGAACAACCCCTCAAAATTTAGAGTGATATTTCAAATTTAAGCCATCCAGCAAAAACTTTAATCGAAAAGTAATAATGCTAATAAACGAGCTCTTTACTACTTCTACTCGTACATTGGCATTTAAACAAGTTACTTTAACGTGTCGATGTCATTAGAGGCAAGTACTTACCATTTTCACTTACGGACAACAACTTCTAAATGTTATTACATTACATAGATGCCGTCGAAAAAACTATTTACTTTTTATTATATTAAGTGATTTTACGTATTTACTTGATTAATTTTTTGTGTATTCAAATCAAATATTAATTTTTTTATCAGTTACCTTTATTTGCAATATATTTACATTTAAATAATAAGCAAATCTTATAAGTAATTAAATCTTACAGAAACATTAAATTCCAGCGAACATAACCAAGGATATACTACTTTGTATCTACAAGCTTCTAAAATTATTGTTGTAAGTCAATCAAAGTACAAGTACATTAACCATTTTTTTTTTTATTATACACATAATTTCTTATAGATTATAGTATAAATGGAAGATCTAGCACATGCAGTCTTTTTAGCCGTCTTACTTCGTCACTGTCATCTTAAAGAGCCACAGCTAGAGCGTTTTTATGGTTGCTAAGTCTGTTAAAGTATCTCATGCTATATTTTTTTTATTTCTTCCTTAACTTTGACAATGTCAAGTTCACGATGAATGTTGTTGTTTCTAACAAACCAAGGCGCTCTGTTATAAGTCTTAAAGTTTTACACTGATATTTCTGAATAATGTGAATGTTAGAGTACGATGCTGTTCCCCATAACTGAATTCCATTAGTCCAGATAGGCTTTAAACTTGTCTTATAGGGTATTAATTTGTTGTTTGGAGTCAATTCTGAACTTGGACCCAGTAGCCAATACATTTTTCTTGTTTTTATATCAAGTTGTTTTTTCTTCAGTTGTAAGTTGGGGTTTTGAGCTTTATTCCAAAATTTTGCTAATAAACATTACACAGCCCAAAATTTTAAATGTTTTTTTATTCTTTGCTTGTATTTTAATTATTCGTGCTCCACTAGAATTTATATTGATGCAAAATTATTAAATTTATTTGATGCTGTTTCCATTAGTTTAGTTTGTTTTTGTCCAAAAACAACTACTTATATATCAGATGATAAGCAAGTCATCGGTTAACTAATTCTACGTAATGCGGTAGGTACTCGAACATATATGAAGGTAGTATATGATTCAAACTATGTTGTTTGGTAATGCACAACACATTACAATGTTTCTGCAGGGCGGTTAATACAAAGAACAACAATTATTAGTACAAAAATTTGCCATACGAATCCCAAAAATTGTAGCGAGTTTTTGCGAAAAGTATTTTTTAATAATATAATATTATAATTATTAATATTATAAAAGTAAAATAATATTCGAAATGAAAATGCGGGATAAGGTGCGGCTTGTGACAAAATTTGTTTGGGAATTTTCGCTATAAAAATTACATTTCCAAAAACTTATCAGTTGAAGATTTTGGCGAATAAACTATTTTTATATTTTCTTTAGGCTTTAGAATTTTTTTTAACATTTTGGCAATTTTAGCGATAGAAGTGATATTATTCCAACTTTTCCGTTTTTTTATAATTTTAGAAACTTTTAATTATTTTATGATTAAATTCTTGATTTCAGCAAATTTTCGCGAACTATTGATATTTTTGTTTTTCAATATTGTTGACCTTTCCTTGTTTCTATTTTGTATTTTTTTTTTTAATTTGGCTTTTATTTATTTTTTTGTTTTGGAAATAAATTTTTTTCGAAGTTCAATTCTTTTTAAAATTTTAAAAAGTTTGAAACAATTTTAGAGTTGTGATAAATTTATGCATTTAATATTTTTTTAGTAAGACAAAAACAAAAACAAATTCTAAAATTTTGTAATTTTTTTAAATGTAATTGTACGAAAGAACGAATACGTGTGACATCGTGGTCCTGGCAGTTAATTTTTTATAAACGATTTCTCCAAATTTTCTCCTTTTTCAGTTTTAGAAACTTTAAGTAAAATTTTAGAACATTTTTCTATATATATTTTTTTCAAGATATTCATAATTTTTGTATTTTAAGGGCCATTATTACAATTTGCTTTTAGTTAAAGGTAGGATTTTGTCTGCTCGATACATAGCTTCGCACTATTACAACTTCCACTTTTTATTGTTATTATTATTAATTATAAAAGTATTTAATGGATAAAAAAATAATAAATGAAGGTTTTATAATGCAAAGCCATTTATCGGTCTGAAAAAATCGTGCCTTTAACGAGCGACAAGTTGTAATAATGGCCCTAAGTGTATTTTCCGGGTCGTAGACTTTTTGTTATAATTTTGAACCATTTGGATGCATTTTCTAATTTTATAACTTTTCTTTAAGTTTTGATCTTTTTCGCAATGTAACAAATATTTAAGATTTTTTTTTAACGATGTGCAAAAAAATTTTGGGCTTATTTCTGATTTATTTATTTTCATTTTTTTTATATAAAGTGATTTTTTGCAGTTTTGCTGTCTTTTTTATAATTTTAGACAGTTAGAAAAAAGTTCGTTAGTTACCTTCAGAAGGATTTTATTTTATTATTATATTACAATTTACTTCTAATTAATGAGGTGATATTTCTCAACTTTATGTCTCATGTGACTATAAATTTTATAGTATAAAATATTAAATGAGTCCATAAAAATACTTTATCAGAGTCGCACGCACGATTCAAATCGTATTAGTCGTACCCGCAAATAATTATCAGCATAACCTCAGTTATTTTTTTGGTGGTTGAGAAAAGAAAAACTTAAAACTTTGACGAAAAACGTCATTTAATTAAAAACGAAATTAATACATATAAATTTGATAAGACAGAATCTCAAGTATACTTGATATGATAGTATTTCAGTTATTAATTGGGAATTATATACTCATAGTATATGCACGTGTATGTATGTATATTTAGTATGTATGTTTGTATGTATATTTTAAAAGTATCTGAAGCCATTGCGAATTGCATTTTTGTGTAGTAAACAAATATTGGCTCGATTCATTTGATTGATCATGAAATTCTATTTTATTATTTGTTGAATTTGTTATTAAGAGCATTTTTGACATGTTCCGGGTAATCTATAAAATAGAAAATATGATTATTAGGGGTATTCAAGGCAGCTACTTATTTAGGAATATTGACAATGCTAGTTATTTAGTGCAGTACATGATTAAATCATCTAGAAGTTGTAAAAGTATTGACATTTTAGCTCTTAAAATGTGATAATGGATTTTTGTTTTACTCTTGTAAGTTTATTTGACTCTCATACTATACATTTAATTTTAAAAAGTTGCAATTGGTAAACGCCATTTTTATCGTAATACAGAGTCCTCCATGTGCGCTAAGTAGGCAACTAAAAGAAGGAATTATATATTATGTACGGCTATAAAAAGCATGATCGACGTAGTTATGAAATCAAATGCCGAAAACTATATCTAAATCAAATATAAACAATTTTTTACAAAAAAACAGACCAAAGTACAAGGAGATGCAAGGAGCAAAAATTAATCACCTGCGCTGTCGAGACCACCTGTTATGAATTCGCCTTGATAAAATTCCTCTATATATGAAGAATATCCGATTGCGTAAATATAGTTGGCTAGGACACATAATCAGGACTGCCAGTAAATTTTTCAGAAAAATCGTCAAATTTTGTAAAGAAAATCGACAGTATTTTGAAAAAAAGTTCTAAAAAAATCGTCATATAAAAATCTGCTGTTACATTAAAAAATTAACAATTTAACAGATTTATTAAATACAACAAAAATTTTAAACATTTTATTCAATTCAAAGCAAGATTTGAAGAGATTTAATGTCGAAACTGGTTACATACTCTCCAAAATAAACGTTAATTTTTTATATGATATGTTTTATATTTTAAGTTAAATAGAAATTCATATAATATACTATTAAACAGTTTTTCATAAACTTGCAACATGTGTAGAGTCGAATTATTTTTTTTTTGATTTATTATTCGATTTTATACGTGTACAAACATACATACACATATACATATAAAGTGCGAAAGAAGAACATATGATATTGATTTAAATTGGGTAATTACAAAATAAAAATACTATACATACATGTCATAGTTATTTTTTTTTATAATATTTTTTGTAATACTAACATTGTAACATTCAAAAGAATTATTTTTTAAATAATCTTTTGAAAAAGGAAACCCCTCAAGGGTTCCTGTTTCCAAATAATTTGGCAAAGTCATGAAGTTATTTACAAAATCACATAAATTTGGAAAAATAGTTTTATTGTTTGGTAGATTAATTGACTTTCTTCGTTCCCAAAATACAAAGATCTAAGTTCTCTTATTTCATGCTCAATATCTTGATATTTTTCTTTAGAGACTAGATTAAGGAAACCCTGTAAGAAAAGACGAATTTCGGAGTTTTTTTTTCAAAATAACGGATGTTGTAGTTATATGAAATTTTTTTATAATTTTGTCATCGAAATCATTTTTTTTTCATTTGGTAAATTAATTCAAACTAAAATGATACACAATTATCAATAAATTGATTGAAAATTTCAACATCAATTGTATATTGTCCTAACATTTCTTTTACATACACACCAATATAAACTTCTTCCTTTAAAAAAAAAATTACGGTAATGGAAATCTATTTTGTTTACATTATTCATCAAATTAAGCACATATTTTAAGAAAAAAAGTAAAGCTCGTTAATGTCATTTAAATTTTTAGATATATCTTTAGCAGATATTGATACTGGCCGCAAAACAAAAATATATTTTTAGAGCTTCATATTTTGCCATACGTAGAGGTTATGTTAAGCAAAAAGTGGCAAAGTAAAAAAAATCGTCAAACGTCATTTTATAAAACTCGCTTTAAAATAATCAACAAAATGACGTAAAATCGTCACGTTTGGCAACCCTGCACACAATGAGAAGGCCAGCGAAAGATTTAACTCGACAGTCTTTGAATGTAACTCCCAAGGATCTAGGAGACTGGTAGATCTGTGAGTACTTACAAACGCCAAATTGAGAACGAGTTGTATTAGCATGGTGTGTCCTGGAGTGAGATCAAAATGATGTCTACTGATAGAACACAATGGAGAGCATTTGTTGCGGCCAGCAAAAAATAATAAATTTTTCTGTAGTAATAGCAATATTTTTAGATAATATTATTAAAGTTTTTTTTTAAGTGTAACTATTCTTTGAGTGTAAACAAATTTGCAAATTTGTCAGCAAAAAATTTTTAATTTTTCTGTAATAGCAAAATCTCCAGTTGATTTTACTATTTTTTTCAGTGTAAAATTTTTTTTAAGTGTAACATTAAAAAAATTCCATTATTACAAAAAATATTTATAATTATTATTAATTTCCAAATATTAAATTTTTTAATAAATAAAAAATAATAAACCCGTATTTCACTCTAAAAGTAAAAAAAATTCAAAAGTTCAACTTTGACCTAGAATTCCTTAAAAAGTCCTCAATCAATTTTAATGAAATTTAAACTGAGCCAAGCTGAACTAAATATCTATCCAATAAAATAAAAATTACTTCAATATTTTGATCGGTTCAAAAGTTACAGAATTTTGGCCAATGAAAAACGATTTTCAGCCACTGTGCGGCCCTATATTCCACTGGGAATTAAAGGATAATTATAAATATATATACCAGAGTACACAAAGTGCTCGAAATTCGACCTCCAGCTCAAACGGATACCCATTTTAGTTGCATTCATTTAAAGAGAAGAAACTACCTAATTACTTATTCCCTTCCCCATGGATAAAACAATAAACGAAATAAAATTGCATACAAACACGCACATTTACAAAAATCTTATTACTCATATTTATATGTACGAGCCCTGCAGATAACGCGACTAGTCCATACACGCATGTAAAGTATACTCCATAAAGGACCAGGACTAGTCCAAAAGTAACCCAAATGTATGAAGAAAACATGGTCTAATTAACATTACGATGTCCTAGGGCTGGACCATATGGTCCAGGTTTGCACTACATCGGACTAACCCAAAAACTACTCCATGTCATTAAAAATGGACCATGCACAAATAGTTTCTTCGGCACGAGTAATATCGTGAAAGCACGAACATTTGTCGTATAGCAATAAGCTCTTGTTTGAAAATGACATACTCCATGACTGCATTACATCGGACCATATTGTAACTAGTCCATTTCAGCTATAATGGACCACGTAGTCCAATATTATCTGCAGGGAGTATATAGGTACTCTTAGACACCAATACATACAGATGTGAATGCGTGTACGTGTGTATTTTTAGCATTTGTAGTGGTGTCAACTCTATGAGCCTTTCATTCCTTTAATACTAAACCGATTCAAATAATGTATATTCGGCTCACTAAAGTTCAACAATATTTACCATTTGGTAAAATAATGAAGAAAATCGGTTGACAAATAAAGGAGAAAAAGGGATCTAAAAATTTGTCTTTGCCTATTTATATATAGATAAGGCATGAATGTTAAGAAAAAATATAAAATAATATATCATATTAGATTTTGTTATAATAAATTGCAATCTAAAGATAGTTTTTTTTTTCGAGCAAATATTTAAATAATAAAGATCATAAGGAGCTTTTACGTTATTGCTAAACATTATTGTGTTTATAATCCGTCTAAAATATTTTAATTTGGTTGAAAACACTCAGTGCTTTAAAAGAAAAATTAGAAGTTTGCCTAAATGTTTTATTTCCACCGGGATCTTGTTTTGAAATTAAGATTTTCTGCCCGAAAGACAATTGTATCATTTGCGTTTTTCCTTGTTACTACAGATTCTCTATTCTGAATTTTGAAATTTTTATAAAAAAAATTTTTGAAATTGCTAAAAATAGCTAAATAAATAAAAATGAAAAATCCTAATTTAATTGCTCATAGCCAAATTTAAATTTTTTCTGACTAAAGTAGATGAAAAATGGATAAATATAACCAGGATATAGGATAACTAACTGCGAATCATTTTGTCATTAATAATTGTGTTAATTATTGAAAATTTCGAGAAGCTCAATTTATAATAACGAACATTCGGCGCAGCTATGTCAACGTTGAAGTTCCTCTACTCTAATTTCGTTTTCAAGTGAATAACCCTATTACTACACCTGTGGTTTCAAGCATCTATTTAACCCTTAAGTATACTCCTAATCTTTGTGGCACAAACTGCCACCTGGGCCTGGCTGGAACCACTCGTATTTTGAACAAAAATTAGCAGTATGTTCAAAAGTTCATAATAAGAAATACAATTAATAAAAGAAGTTTTTATCGAAACAAAAAAATAATGAAATTACATTATAATGTAACTAGCAAAGGCCATTATGTCAAGCATATTGTAAAAAAAATTCCAAAATCCACTGCTTTGTACACCGCTTTGTAGTGTACTTCATAAGTAAATGGTCCATAACATCAATACAACATTGTTTTGCGTTGTAGTGAAGAATTGCTTCTAGTTTCGTTTTTATTCCAGAGACAGATTTGTCATTATGACCATAATGTTTTAGCATAAATCCAATGTTGTAAAAAATTTTCAGCAACCATTGCTGTTAAGGAACCTTTAAGCCGTATAAATGTTGTCCTACAATGGAAAACGCGTTTTCGCAGCACATTCGCCCAAGAAGACTTCTATCCCGCACCTCTCTGGCTTGGAAGTGATATATCGAGTGAACTTCATTCTTCCTCTGAACGGAAAAAGCTGTTGCTTTACTTACTGCATTGTTTTTATATGGCTTAAAAATATTTTTTTAATTTATATTTAAGAAATTTCAAATATTCCTTATTGGAGCTGCATTCTTATTGGATTCCATTAATAAATTTTTTGTTCCAAATATATCTTCGTATTTCTATTAGCCTGCATTGTTATTTTTTCTTTTATATTATTTGTAAAAAGAAAAACTGTTGAATATATCCAATGAATTAACATTTATGCATGTTGGTCCCCGAAACCTCGCACATTTTCTAACTACTCGGTATCGTCTTTAACATAAAAAAGATTTTTTGATGGTTTTTGCATTGATATTAATACAAAAGCTGGCTGGGCCTAACCAAACGCAGGTGGATAGAATATGTACAACATTTTCATTAGGTCAATTGACACGCCCACGGTGTTAAAATTTGTTTTTTTCCAGTTTTCTTGTAAAAAACACTTTGATTGAGCAATACATAAAGTTACGTTCTAATATTTTTAACAATTATATGAAAGAAATGAAAAAAGGTAAAAAATGCCTGTCCGGGCCCAGGTATACACTTAAGGGTTAAACATATTTCGCTTTATACATACATTATCCCATACACAGAAAGAAAAACGTCGTACTAAATTCAAGTATTTTCTCCTTACTTTGAGTACGAGTCGTACTCAAAATTTTGAGTACAAATAATAATAAAATGTACTTTAATCAAGCCAAAAACAGAATTACTTTAGATATTCAATCCTGGAGTTCCTAAAAATGAGTAAAAAATTCTTTAATCACGTGAATCAAGTATCAAGTAAAAAATTAAATTTAGCACTTAATAGTCCGTACTTAAGACAATCTTCCTGTATTTGATTTAAGTAAATCTGGGATCACCGCTTGGTATTGATTTAATTACAGATGGATTGATTTTTCTTTTGAGTGTACATACGTACTTTTATTATCTTTCCAGATTGAGATATCAAGTGGTTAAACAATAAAATAGAGAATGCTCGATTATCTCAAGATCTTAAATCATTTGTCGGTGCTTAAAATTAAACAAAATCTGTTGCCCGAAAAGAAAAAAATATTAGTCTAATTTAAAATGTGATTTAGTTAAGTCGTTTTTTTAACGTGTAAAAACTTTATGTATTTTCTACTTCTAGATCTAAAACTCGATGATTGTTTTAAAGTCAATAAAACTTGAAATTTTTAACATAAATTTCTGCTTGGTATCGTGATATTTGACCAAGTAAAATCCCCCTCCACTCCTCAAAGCGAAGGTTAAACACATTTTTAGGAATATTTGTAAATAAAACAAACAAAAAAAACGAAAAATCTGAATATGATTGTAGATAAAACGGAAAATATGGGGGAGCATGCTTGGACGAAGTTGCTCGACGATAAAGATAGTACAGGAAAAGCAGCTGTGATTGTTAAAGTGCCCAATAAAACCGATATTAGTCATTCACAAAATTCTAAAGAAACAACTCCGCTTACCGGCGATATGGTCGATAATACAACTACTACAACGACAGCAATAGATTGTACGGGAAATTTGTTGGCCATGGACACGAGTAGAGATGACGCCACGGAATGTTTAACCAAATTTAGTAGAACTAATAAGGGTGAGGAGAGAAATGTCAGCATACAACGTAAAGAATCAATACTCGGTACATTCCATAGACATTTAAGAAGATCGATAAAGGCTGTTAGTGAATCACCGGGACCTATAACGAGGTAAGTTTCTTAAATAATTTTCTTTAAATAAATTAAACTTTATTTGAACTACTTGTTCAAGCATATTTATTAAAAGTATGCAAAATTTTTAATAATAGTTTTTTGTTCATATAATTTTTAAATTAGCAAAAAAAATCAATTTTAAATGTTTCGATATTAATATGGGAATTAATATGTTAAACGTCATAGTTTTTTGTTTTTTATTTATATTGGGTGTGTGATCTCATGTTTGCAAAAAGATTTTCTATTATTTTTCTATAATTTTCTTCATATAAAATTTCTTATAAAGGGTGTCCCAAAGTTAGCGCAAGATTTGTGTTTAAAAAAAATTGACAGCTGACAGTTTAGGACTTGTAAAAATTAAGCGGTACATGGCAGAACAACCTGCTTTCATTTAATTAAAAAATCTCAAAACTAGAGAAAAGAAACTAAAAACTTTGTTTTTTATATAATTAAAATCTTACGTTAATTTTGGGACACCCTTTAAAAAAAAGAAAGGAAACACACAAATTTTTGCGCGCTCTTGAAGTGTGTGGAAGAGCATAATTTATTGGTTGCACTTTTTGCTTTTAAAATGAATTATTTCACTTAATTTTTTTAACACGTTTTTTTATGTCTTATGCTGAAAAGGGAAGGATGCGTTGTTAAATATATGAAGCAACTAGAAGTCTAAAAATTAAAAACTAAAAATACTCAGGCGAATAATGTATCTACTTATTTTTTCATTACAAATAACTTTTAAATGATTCTGTTGCTCTTTATCAGTAACTGAGAGAACACTGAAGATGGCACATAGCCGAAACCGGTCTGTTTATCAACCAAATTTGACGTGGGATGACGGAAATTCATTCCAAATTGCATCAAACCCCGTCGGAAGAAAAACACAACACATAAACTTTTTTACTTATTCATATTGATTATTCATGAAAGCCTCCCAAAACCTCGAAATTTGATAAGTTTGTATGGACTGAAAATGCGTTCTTAAGATTAAACGGATGTTATATTTGACTCATGTCGCTATAAATAAATGACACCATTAAAAAAAGTAATAACTGTGAATATTTGAAATTTAAAATCGGTCAACTTTCATATCTAATCTCACGCAAAAAAAATATAGGGTTGGAGATGGTTGGAACAACAACAGTATGTATTGTTGCTTTTTATAATTTCAACATAAATATAGTAGTCAGAAGATGATTCTTGCTTGCATTTTAATGTTTAATAATTATCATCTACAGCAACTTCAACATGGTTGGACAACAACCAAATTTTTATTAATATACAAAGCAAAGTCTAAAACTCGCTTTACTACTTCGTTGATGGTTTTATGTGGCGCATATTTTGATTATATTTTATCATAATTTTTAACCATATTGTGAGTAATCATTACCATTTTAAGTTTATATGTTTATAATTCATTATAGTGTTATTGTTATATACCATAATAATATTATTGACTTAACCAACAATATGATTCATACGAAGGCATTGGTTTGACAATAACAGGATTTTACCTTAGACATATAATTCGATTATATTTTTATTCGACTACAACCACTAAATTCAATCATAGTATTTTGCTCTTAAGTATGTTTTTTCTTTTTTATAAACAACCGAATTTACTCAAAGGAAAAGAAGTTTCAGTTCGGGTAACACGTGTGGCAGCTTGACTCAAAGTATGACGTTATTATAAGAAATAATATTGTTATGATTGAATTTCAAGCATATTTTTTTGTTCACATAATCTGAGAGGCATCAATTGTGTATTATTTTATGTAGAGGCATTTCAAACGTATTTTATATTGACATAAATGTATTTATGTGTTTATTCAATAATTTATTTTTCTCTTACAACAAAAAAACCTTATTTGCATGAAATATTTTCATCTTCCATTTCCTTTCTGTTTAGAATTCAATGAGGAAGATTCATTGGTTATTGCTCAACATTGCAATACATTAGAAGCAGCATGATAAACATAAATTGTTTCTTAAGTTTTTATGAGTTTGAAGGGAGTGTTTTCTTAAATTAATGCTATCATTAAGAAACTTTAAATTTGTTTAATTTATTTTCAATAAAAATTGAGGTACAGGGGAGTGCAATTTGGATATATATTGAACTCCTTGGAATCAGGCTTATTTTGGTCATTATAATCAGAATATATATTTTTTTCTTTCAAGAAATGATAATGAGCAACACTAAAATAATGCATATTTTTACAAAATTCAAATTTAGATTCAAATTTAACGAAAATAAAAATAGAGCGATGAGTAAGCACAGTTCAATCAACGGCGTATGCTAGATTGGTAGCACTAAGATTCAAAATAACGAAACTGGAACATTCCGAGAATTTCTATAAACAGCAACGAGAATTTGCAAGATTGTTCGAGAAATTTGTATGACAAATATTTATAGCGACTGTAAACTAGAACGCTCTCGACTGAAGATGGTTAAACTTGACATGAATTGTTTAGTTAATTCATTATCATATGCAATAACATACTAGTATTACATGCTGGCAACATAACTGTCAGATCTAATTAAAACATCCAGTTCATCCTAGAATCGTTTAGAACTGCTTGCGCTGTTATAAAAGTGAGGACTGCCTAACCATTGGAAGTCAGTTGTGCAACAGCAATAGCACTGTAAACGTCTATAATTTACATCGTGCAAATAAACAGAATTAAACATTATCCGTATGTGTTTCTATTATACTTTTGACAAGTTAAAAGAACCTGAGCTGGAAAACGTTTAGGAAAAGGTTGAAACGTAACAATTATTTATAAATCAAAAATTTCTATTAAAATATTTCACTTATTTTCCTATTTTCCAACCGGTATGTCAAATGATAGTGAACAGTTATTTCAATGATTTAAAAAATGTCCGGTAGACATTTGCGATTCTGACTTGTTCAATTTTTATTTCGAGTTCTTAAAAAAAGAGTTCGTCATAAGCGAAAACTCAAAAAATCCTTATATATGTAGTAATTTGTTTGAAATGTCAGGGAGAAACTGTTGGGACCAGACGATATTTCGTTACAACCGGTGTACGTTATAAAGAAGGTCCACTTTATATAATAACCAACAAACAAAGCCACCATGTAAGTAACTTCTTTACTATCGATGACTCTTTGGCCAAGTGTAAGGAGTTAAGCAAATACTGATACCCTCGACTTTCAGACCAATACTAAGATATGGTAATTCATGTTTTAAATATATATCGACGCCTTATTGCCTCGTTATCGTAAGCGCCGAAATCCAAATTATTTATATTTTTTTTTTTATTCTGAAGAATAATTGAAAGTTATCAATCTGTCTCGTGCTTGATTTTTTTAAAAGATTATTATGATTAAAAAAAAGGAATAAGAAGGAGCTCATTACACTAGTAGCGCAGAACAATACCAGAACAGAACATTACAACTAGTTTTTCTTATTCCTTTATTAAAATAATAATTAAAAAACGAACTCCAGCCTGATTAATAATAAGTTTAGTTTGAAGATTAAAGTAAAAAACAGTTAAATTACTAAACTTACAGAAAGTTAGATGAGGTGAATAGTGAAATATTATGTAAATACTCGATAGACCTGGATCCCATCATATAGTATCTAAATAGTTTTCATTTGCGATGGAAACTCAATGTTAAATCAACATATTCTTGTTGAATCACGAACCAGTCTTTAACATGCAGGAACTATTCTCGTACTGGTATATTAAGAATTTAGTTTCTCTTTAAATGACAATTATAATTTGCAATTATGAGTGACCTTGTAGCCTGGTCAATGGTCTAGTATATTATTCTGCAGATCAGATATTTTGTTCCCATCAAAGACTCTGTTGAAAGAAATACGATTCCATTTGTAACAATAGAAAACGAAAAAATTTTAAAGTCAATATAACATTTTGTCTGCCTTTAGACAAGGAAACAAACATTTGGAAGGGAAACATTGAGTTTGGAGCCTACGAGCATCGTGGAGCAGCGAGCATCGTTTTCATGTTCGGTACTCGGCGACACGCCTTGTTCACATTATCTTTGTTGACATTTACTTTTATTTTTGAAAATTTTAAGCGAATAATAATGGAATGGTACCGACTAAAGAGATTCCCAATTGTTTTTCTTCCAAATTTTCGCCGGTTCTTTTAGATAATTCAGGGATATTTCACAAGGTGCACAAAAATTAACTGTTGACAACCCCTTCACCATTACCGTGTTAAAACGACACGTTCGTTCCTTATGGAGGTTAGAGCTTAGAGCTTAGAACAGTCTCTATTATCAAGGAATTAGTCAGGTGAGAAATTCTAAGTCGTTTCTCTTCACCTTAAGGATGTTTCACATGCATAAATATGTCAACAATAAATATGTAACAACAACAATACTGATGTTTTTCAAATTTTTACCTATCGGTAGATCCGTAATAAATAAAGTTTCGCCGCCGATTATTGAGCGCTAAGGGGTTGATATATTTCCATGAAGACAAGCAAGTTCTAACTTCAGCTAAAAAACAATTAAAATATTAAATGTTATTGAGAACATCGTATGCACTAATTTCCAAAAAGGTCTGATTATATCCCCATGACTACAATTTGGAACCAAAGCTATAAATATAGAGAATGGGAATTCTTGAATTTTTTTACCGTATTTCAAAAAGTTTCAATTCCATTCAATAAATTATGTTATAGAAATCTAAAAAATAACTTTGAAAGAAAATCTGCTCTTGAGAAGTGAAGCACATTTAAAAAAAATATGAACACAAATGACCTGCGCAAATCCTCACGTGTGCACAGTGTGACTTTTGGCAATTTTAGGGGGTCAAAATTACTAACTCTCGTTCCGGAGCAGATATCGGAATTACATTTGCTATGGATAATATCCATACATGGTGAAAAAAGTGGTCTGCAAGTTTGACCAGACCTACCTATCTATATGTATTTAAACGCGCTGAATCCGAATCTGAAGGCTTATTCTGGCAGTCGCCATAAAAGTAACATTCGAATAAAAATTAATTTCGATAGCCAACAATTTTCTGATAATGTTAGCCGATACTAAACGAATCGATTTGTTGCTTTAGTGTTGCACAAAAAGAACACATAAAAATGCTTTAAGAAAACTAAAAAATAGAAAAAAATGTAAACAAAAAACGTTGGTTGCGCAGAAAAACAGCAGACAAAACAAACAATTTGTATCTTTTATTTTTATTTGTTTTACATTTTTATTCACTTTTGGAAGATCTTTGTACATAGCTTTTGTTTTTAGTGGAATAGGGGTTTCTTCTTCGCCGTTATCAATTTCTATAAGAAGTTGAAGATCATCCCGCATATCAACCTCCTCGTCATATGAGAGTGAGAGAAAGGATGTCTTGTATGTACGAGTAATTGTTGTCCTGTGATGTTTCGTCAAAATTTTTTGGTTGCGGCAGGACTTCCACTGCATTTGTTGGCAAACACGATCCAAACGTTTTGACAGTCTTCAAACAGCGTATACCTAAATAAATAAACAAATCTTTACTCAAACTAATAAAAAACAAATTCGTTACACTACTGTTTATGTGCGGAGTTTTGTTGTGATCATGAGTGTAATTTTTCTTCCTTTATATCCCAGTATTCTTTGCTCTGGCTTTTAACTATCGTCACATGAGAAAGAATTTTTTTTGCTGCTTTTGCTTAAGTAAAAGGTTAGTTATGCTGACATTCAAAAAATGATCGTGGACAAAGCAAGTGATTCTTTAATCAAACAAAAGGTTTTTAATCAAAAAGGTCAAAAATATAGTGATTAACAATTAGTTAATTGGTAATAAGACAAACCACAAACAAATTAAACTAAGTGCATAATTTTAAATAATAATAAAATATTAAACTTAAGAGCATATACTAACGAACTATTCAATAATATACATATGTATATATTCTACTGAGTGAACAGCTTTAAAAATAAACGCTTAACAACATCAAATTACATCAGCGAAAATTTTTAAGTTTCTGAAGAAAAGAAAAGATGTAAGTTCATCCAAACCATGTATTGGAAAACTAAGTTTGCACCGTCGAAAACCAAACCAAACTTTTTACTCCCACGACTACCTTGCACCACATTTTGGAATGTTTTGCTGATTGGCCAGAAGCTTTTTTGCTTACGAATAAAAACTCGAACGGTTGCGCCCGAATGATCACTTGCTATCGCGCGCCATCATTAGAAAATTCGATGCATATTATTCGATAACGGATAAGAGTCCCAAAAGTAAAAAAATCGCACAAACGAGTTAGAATTCCCTGTTGTTCTTTTAAGTCTTTAAAACACAAGATTTTGAGTAAGTTGCGAAAAACCCTTAGCAATCGAGAAAAAGTGCAGTTTGTTTGCTATTTACTCAAAATCTTGTGTTTTGAAGAGCCAAAAGAACATCAGATTCGGATTCATCGGATTGAATTGTATAAATACACTCATACCCCGGATAGCATCGCTAATTGGGACCGGAAAAACGAGACTCATAATTTTAGTAAAAAAAAATATGTTTCCATAGAAAATACCAATTTTTTATTATTATTTTTGTAATAATAGTTTTTATTAAAATAAATGACTTCACTTTACCAAATGTAATTTTAAACTACCAACGCAGACTTGTAGACTATTTTCACATACATATTTGCATTAGACTTCCACGGGAAATCCCCCTTTTTTATTTTTGCTTTGTACATACAAATATTTATTAACGACGCAAATCGAAGCACTAACGACGCAACTGCGAAGCCATGCGACGCAAACTGAAGCAAAAACGACGCAACATCGAAATCGCGGGAATTTTAAAAAGATGCAACTTCGAAACGACGCAAACCGGGGTATGAGTGTATCTGGGGAAAATCAATAACTCTCGTATGAAATGAACACATGCTCATTTTTCTTTATTTTGAAACTAGAGACTCTACTTAATATTTTGGTAGTAGTATGAAAGTGGAACTCGGTGGTACAATTTAGTGCTACTCCATTAAAATATGTATAAAAATTTTTGCTTCCTTCCTTTTAGTGGATTTTTACTTCAATGAGGTTTGCCAAAATTATATATTATACTATTCAAAAACCAACCAATACTATATAAAATGAATCCAATTTTAAGGAAAATTAATACCATAACGCTGTTTTCTTTTCTATAAAATTTTTCTTTTCCTTTAAAAAAAAAATTGCATTTCAAGGTTTTTTTTAAGACAAAAATGTTTCCTTGTATGTGATGTGAAGTGATACAATAACTTTTTATATACTCGATATTAAAAAAAATCATTATATTGCAAATTTCCAATAAAAAGAGCAAAAAATGTTGCACTTTTTTCTAGAAAAGAAAACGCCATAAATGAAAATACTCGTATGCATACAAAAATAAAATCACTAAAATTGATTATTTCAAAAGTCTGTTTTCTAGCTTCTCATGATACTGAGTATTTGATAACCGTTATATTGATTACCATTCCTTTTCTTTTTCTTTTGAGCAAGTTTTTTATCACCTTTACTCCTGTCTATAAGATATCAGAAAATGATCGAGATCGACAACCTTTTTTTAACTTTTGGGTCAGCTAAAAGTGCAGAAATTCACAGTATGCTGTGGAAAATTCGCGAATTTTTTTTATTCCCAATTTTTTTTCTGTTGCCTTTGAAATTGAAAGCAATGGATTAGTTTAACATAATCTATATTTTGGTTTTTATTCATATGAATAATTAATTATTTCAAAAGACCCAAAACTAATTTTTGTTCCGGTTGTTCTTTTATGCTTTTTTGTGTGTGTTTTACGGATACGTCGCATAGCGACTTCGTTGAGTAATAATTTTTTCCCTGTCCCTGATATATACATCTTTCCGGCTGCAAGGGGTTTCCCCTCTGAGTGCATCGAATAGTGGTAATAATTTTATGCCAAGCCAGGCTTCTCTGAAATAAAGACTACAACGAGCACAGGGTTTTTGTTAAACTACCAACACAGGAAAATACCTGTAACCAGCCAAAGATGGCTAAGCAGAACATCCCTACAGAAATCGACATACCATGAATAAAAAGTCCTTACGCCCGACCGAAGGCCTTTTGTTTAAGGAACAGACAATTCTCTATTTGACATGCACAGAGGAGAAAACTATTTAGACTAATCGAAGCTGCTTTGAATATGTCGATTACATACCCATAGGATGTCCTTGGCCGAAATTTAGTTGTTTTGTTCTTTAAAAAACTCTAAAATGAAATTTTATAGTGAGTGTAATGCGAAAAGACATAAATCTGTGTGACTCGCATAGTGGATATATAAGCTATATGTCCATATTCACTCCGACACCAGATGAATACGTTTTTTACAATTTAGTTTTTTAATCATTGACTAAAGTTTCCCAAAGTGTCATCATATATGTAAAAGAAGTGCGAATCATTGGATGCTTATTTATGTATATGCTATTAATATTGGAAATCAATATTAGCCAAATGGCCACCACAGCTACGCTTGCCGGACCATATTATTTTTATGAAATTTTCCTAAACCAACACCAATTGGCATAGACATTATCTTTTTCGTGGCCCTAAAGAAAAAAGTCTAAAGGTGTTCAATCGCATGACCTTGGTGGTTAATCATGATCAACTCAGGGGTTCCGGATCAGTTCGATGCATTTCAAGGACCCACTCAGCAAGGACGATATGTTGATGGTCGGTATACGTGAGTTTTTGTGTTAACTTAAGACTTTTGTCTTTATGCAAAATATGCTGTAATGTCATTAAAGGGATGCCTAATACTAAAGATCGACGAGAAATGGATAAATCTGGGCTTTCCTGAACACTATAGGATAAAATAGCAATATTCTGAGTTATAATTGAGTGACGTAAACGAGTTCGATCAGTAACTCTTCCCGACAGCTCAAATTTTCCACCAGATTCACAATTGATGGCTTCACGACGACCCGAAAACGCACTAGTTCTGCGAACTGTGACCACGACATTATCGCCACATTTGTGGTGAATTTTAATAATTTCAATGCATTGTTGAAGGTATTTCGTTCCACTTTTATTAATAATGTTGTTTTTACTTTCCATCTGTTAAATAGTTACAGATGGAATCATGCCAGCTGTTAAAATAGCGGACTACTGAAAATAAAACACTTTATTGCAACACCCATTATAATATACTCGCCTTGAAACTTGATAGTATAAGTTATATAAAAATTGGTTTATTGTGTAACAATTTTACAACAAAGTTTGGGAGAAAATCGAGTGCACTGGCGATACTTTGTATCTCTTTTCTATTAAGAAAAAAACTAAAAACATTACATTATAAAAAAATTTGTTCGATAAAAACATTCAGCCCAGTTATGAATAAAAATCCCCCGGGACATGTCTCCCTTTTCCCAAAAAGGTGCTGTTCACAAATATGTTGACATATATGCTCACATATTAACTGTTCTCATATTGTATGTGAACCGCCCCTTTTTGGGAAAAGGGAGTAATCTCCCGGAGAATCTTTTATTCATAATTGGGCTGTTTAAAAACATATTTGATTTACTTACAAATTTTTTAGCAATGTAGGCCTTTCCAACATATACGCGGTCTCGTGTTAGATGAAAAACTTACTGACGACCATGCCTACATAAACCCAATTCACCGCACGCAATTCCCATCTATATTTTATGCCGGATATGGCCATATTTATATGGCGCATCCAGTGTTAAATAATAGCAGCATGAGGTTTTGTTTTACTTTTGAAGAATCTCTTGTATATTTTTGAAATAAAATTTCTACTATTTTCAAATAATATTTCTATTACGTTTTCCAACCAACCGCAATCTTGATGTCGTTCTATGTTGCAATATATTCACAAGTTATTGTTTTATGAAAATAATATTAGCACTTATTAATATACGAGGGGAATTCAATAAGTCTTTACAAATAATGTAAGTTGCACTGGAAATAAAAAAAGTAAGTTTCTTTAAAATATAAATTTGCAAAAGTTGCAAAAACTTGTACATCCACAAATGATGGATTTCGTTTGCAACGTACAGTTGAAGTAGTTATTGTAATGGCAAAGAAAACACCGCGAAAAGTTTAACATTTTTGAAAAAGTCGTAAAGCTTCCTCAATAGAGGTAAGTAAAAACTTAAAGAATGTGATATACAATTACAATCTTTACATTTTTAGTTCTTTTTAGAAGATTTTACGGCTTTGCAATTTTTGCAGAATTTCGAGTTTTTTGCAATGTTTTTGACTTTTTCTATATTTCATTGTTTCGTCGACTTTTAAATGATATTAAACAATTTAATTTTCCCAATGATTGGAGCTTATTAGGTGTGTTCCCGGTAACTTTGGGCAAGTTTGTACTAATGAGAGTAAAGTCAAGATTTACTCTCTCAAAGTTACCCAAAACATCTGGAACGCGAAAAACCACAATTTCAAGCCAAAATATTTCAATAGTGCTAACTTATTATATTTAATTTTAAGTTTGCGATTTTAATCCCTCAAATGTTGTAAGACAAGGCGTTCTTAGTGCGAACGAAATGTGTGCATCACTGGAAAAATCAAAGTAAATAAAAACAAACAAACAAACAAACAAAAAAGAAATACTTTTAGTTCTTCCATTTATTTATTGTCTTTAATAAATTTAACTGTAAAAGAGTTTAAATATATCAGAGGAAAGTCAATTGGCCGTTGCTGGCACTTTTAACAGTGTTAAAAATGGTTAAAGTTTTAAAGTAATTCTTTTGCAATGTACACTGTTTAATCACAAAGTATAGTTTTATTTTTTGGAAAATTTGTGTGAACACAAAGCAGCTGATAATTTTATTCTTGCATAAACTTACCCAAAGAAAAAGTTGGTGTGACTTTGTACAGGAAATGAAATGAAATTACATAATCTGTTATCTGGAACTCTTTTTGTACATGTTTGTGTAACTTTGGGCGACTTTTTGCAGCTTTGTTTTCCATCTGGAATACACATATTGCGAATTTTCGTAATTTCTCTAGTTTTTTTGCGAGTTTTTCACATTCTTTAGCTCGTTTTAGAAGATTTTACAGCTTTTTATAAGTTTTGGAAATTTTGCGCATATAAATGCTTCACTAAATTTTTCGGGATTTTATAAAAAGATGTACACAGATTATTGATCTAATATGCAGGAATTTCATTGAAGTTATTTTTATGCAAAAATTATTTTAACACAAAATGTTAATACCAAAAAAAACTGAAATTTTTATATTTTATTTTATATTAAAAAATAACTACTTTGCTTTACATATTTTATTATTGTCAACACATTTTGTTTGTTTTGTAGCTAACAAAAATAGAAATAAATTTTATTTGACTACACGACAAAAGTAGAAGGGACAACAGCTTGCAGTCGTGTAGTCGTCAATATATTCATTTTCATATACACACATGTATTCCATTTTTGACAGGTTGTAGTCGGTATCCTGTTGTCGTGAATGTGTTTATAGTTATAGGAGTTAAAACTTTTCTCTATGATCATGGGACTAAATTTAGTGGTAAATAAATATAAACAAATCAGAGAATGTGACTTATAATTTGTTGTAATGACTTATCGACTTCCCCTCGTATCGTTTGACTACAATCTCTTACATTTCATTCACTGTTTCTAGGTATTGCTGTTTTCTATTGAATCAAATCCAATTGATAGTAATTACAAAATCCAAATTGAATTATTTATAGTTTTAGACAAAAATTTACTCATTTGGCTTTGTCCTATTCAAAACAATGAGGTAACAGTCAACGGATATTGCATACTAATTAAATACTATAGGTAAAACTGTTTGTATATCTGCACAAAATATACATGTACATATATATTATATTCTCTCTTATTCTTTTTTCATAAGAATATAATACGTTATTAGTTTACAACTAAAATTAAAAGTTTTCTTTCCAGTAACTATTTTTAAATTTGTCTGGAATTTATAATAAACGATTACTGAATACAAATTGCGACCATGATGAAACAGTTAAGGCAAATATTTGTTGAACACATTAAAAGAGGTTGTATTTCTGGTACTTTTACTAAGACGTGCTTAAAAGTGTAAATCACCAACTTAAAAATGAATGACCTAAAGGTGCGCTAAGAGTACATTTAAATAAAAATATGTATGTAGTTATTTATTTTTGTCAATAGGTTTACTTTCCCCCTTCTTTCAAATTTATTATTTTAACTTGTATGCAGATCTGTCATAATTCCGACAACTAATTAACACCTCTATTGAACAGACAAATTGATATAAAATACAAATGTAAGACCTCATGCCAATCAATTATATTTAATGAATTTCTTTGTGGGTTTTTTGTGGGCATTGCCGCATTTTGCAGCGTTGTAGCAGAAAAATTAAACGCACATAAGAAGCTTGTACAAATACAATGATGATGATCAAATTAAATCAAGTTGCTAATTTATAAAAATAAAAGACAAAAAAATTAATTAAATACATACTATTTGTAGATGAGATTGTATTATTAAAAATAGATTCAGATAAATGATTGAGTACAACGTCTTACAAAATTTTACATGCGGGAAAGATATTTTCCTTTCCTTAAAAAAATAATTTTTATTCATTTTACTTTTACTTTTAGTTGTGCCCTAAATAATATTTTATTGTTTTTGGCAAATAGCACAAAAAAACTGACAATTCGTCAAAATTCGCTAAGCAAATAATTTGCAGGATGCACAGTGGGGTCGATAGCGAAAATAATGGTAATAAAATTATGAAATGCAGATCGACCGACGAATAATTCTGCATTCTTAACACAGAAATCTCGTTTTTTAAGATATGACTTCGTTGCAATACAATAATAACATTGCCTTAGGTGAAAAAATATAAATTTCACAACTCAAAGTGAAATATCTTTAGGGCCATTATTACAACTTGTCTTTAGCTAAAGGTTGGATTTTGTATGCCCGATAAATAGCTCTGCATTATTACAACTTCAATTTTTTATTGTTATTTTTATTAATACTAACAATACTTGATGGATAAAACAAATAATAAATGAAAGTGTTATAATGAAAAGCCATTTTTCGATCCGAAAAAATCCAGCCTTTTTTTTTAAAGAGAAGTAACACTCAGGCAATTAGTATGCCTACCAACCCGTAGGTGTGTTACCTTCCTTGGGAAAGGGATAGTGAGAGAGGACAGATGGTGAAAGAGAGAAAGCTTAATTTTTACGTCATTGTTGCAGCGCCTCTGATGACAAGTAGGCGCATTAAATGTGTTTTAAGCTGTTGTAGCCATTTTTATTAATTATTTTACTTCGCCGGCGATTTTGCTACAATACAGACGAAGGAGGGCGCTGTGATGTCCGCTAGCATACACCAGTATCAATTGCTGCCAGTACTGTTCAGTGACCACTGTGCTATGCCTTCATCACTTAAACACTCTGACAACAACAAATACAATGACATACTAATGCACATCTGGGAGGTTATGACTTGTCTGTAGCTGGGCTCGAACCCACGTTCTTAGACATTATTTGCTTTGTAGTCAACGCACTAACTACTTCAGCCAACAGCCATAACTAAAGGCAAGTTGTAATAATGGCCCTTAATATACTAACTTTAAGAAGCAATTTTTATTTTTTTATTTTCTTGTTTGCTTTGGAAACTAATAAAATTCATTAAAATCGGTTTGTAAAAGTTGCGACCTCTAAAAGGTTATTAATACCTGAAGTGATGGACTTTGACACTCTGTAGCTGATCATTTACTTCAACGAGATGGCCAAGATCTCAATTTTACAAAAGTTTAGGACTGTTTCTATGAAAGATAAAGATTTAATGTGATTATTATTATTTATATCGTCCCCACTGTGCAATAGCATTCTGCGAACAATTCGCACAAAAAATCAGATGACATTAGAATGATTCTTTCGACATCGTCGGACAGACCGTTACTTTCAGAGAAAGTTATTATATGGGGCATTTCATTTGTTATTGAGCTAATAATTTTTACTAAAAACTCATTAAAATATGGTACGAACGGGGCACAGAGGAGTATTTGAACAAAAAAGCTGGCCAAAAAGGCAAAAATGAATTTAAAGAAATCTTAAAAACTAAGTACGCAGATCGATACACAACTAAATTTTACATCATATTGTATATTTTTAAGTCTTTATGATGCGATTTGTAGCTCTGAGACTCTGAGTCAGGAAAGTGAAGAAAATTATATAGTTATAGATGGCACATAGCCGAAACCGGTCTGTTTATCAACCAAATTTGACGTGGGATGACGGAAATTCATTCCAAATTAAAATTATATACCCTTTTAATGTTTTTTTGTTTTCAAGATGTTTATATAATATTTTTGTTGTTCAAAAGCTTTTTTGATATTTAAAAAAGAAATGATCTTGAATATTAATGTTGAAACAATTCGTTTAAAAATTTAAAAAAAAATAAATTTATACAATTTTTTGCAGAAAAAAAAAGGTTTTTAAATGTGAAGGTAGCAAATGTATAAATTATGTTTTATACCACAATAAAATTTAGAATCTCAAATTTAGAGCCAAAAGAAATTTGCGCATATTATTTTTAACGATTTTTTTAAATTATCAAATTTAATTCTTTTTGCTCATCAGGCACTTTGTGTCTTTTGAGTTATTGATTTTAAATATTTTTTTTATCACTTCACATTGTGATTATCTGCTTATAAATATGAATTTGCAAAATGCTTATTGTCGGTATTATTAAAAGGGAGTGTCCCACACATCCACAACACAGTTTTTTATTTACCTGCGCTCTATACAACATAATTTGTTAGAAAAATTCATGTATGTATATACCTAACTATAGTAATTTTTAAAAGCATTATACACAAAAATTAGATTAAGAAAAGTATACTTGGCACATAAAAAATACATGGGTCACCCAGGTACCAGAATACTAACTAACTCATAAAAACATACGTATAAAAATACATATCGAAATATTATTGCATACAATTTTGTGTAACTTCGAGAGATAACATGGAAAAAGCTTACACAGTTATTCCCAACAGTAAAGGAGTCTGATGCTAGTCCCATTGACGAGTAATTGTATTTTTTAGTTAGATAATTATGTGAAATTTCAAAATGTCAAGGATATGGAAACATATAATCACGATTTCGACGTTTTTAATTACTATAGATTTTTCCTGTCTTAAGTACAAATTATAAAAACTACCAAAAATCTTCCACTAGATTTTTTATGTCAAATTACACCTGAAACTATTAAAGAACTCAATCTTTCAATTAAAAAAACGTTTAACAATTTTAGCCAGCTTTTTGACTCAAATACTCCTCTGTAAGGCGGTTGAAAACGGCAAAAATTTGTGTAAAGCTTTTGAACGTAATCGTTAAAGACAAAAAATGCACAAATGGTCGTCATATGTGAAAAAGCCCGGTCTGTGCTAAACTGCCCACAAAAATTGTTTTTGGTTGAAGTTTCATGATTAAAAAAAAATTTCTTTATTCTGAAACTATTTGTACACGTTACATCAAACCGAATTGTAAAAATTTAGTTTTTTAAATTTAATTTATTATATTTTACATATTTAGTAAAATATAAATTGTTTTATTCATATTTTACTTAAAATATAAAATAATAATTAATATTTGTAAAATAGTATTTTTGGGAATAAGTGCGATTATAAATTTAAAAAACTAAATGATTCCAAATCCCATAAAAGCATACATTTTTCAAAAATGTTTTTTTATATTTTCTCTAATATGACAGAATAGTAATAATAGATGCAATATAATAGTTAAATGAACTTGTGAGCTCTGTTAGGCGAGGCCAAAGCACTGTTTGTGAACCGCCGACAACTAGAAGAATCAAATAAATGATCTTACAACAGTATTTTTATATAACTAAGTTACTAAAAAGCCTTAATTTTTATCTCTTAACGAATATAAGAATAGTAAATTTCTGCACAAAGAGCAGCTATAATAATTTTTATTAAGCATTTATGTATGAATAACTTGATTATTAAATAATACTCACACGTATCCTCTAAATTGTATCATTTTATCTCAACATGAGCGGTAACAACAATATAAATTCAGCAACATTAAACATGAATTGTGATAAATTTAATAAATGTCAGACTAATATTTCATTGCTATTAAATTAATAAATTTAATATGGCAAAAAAAAAAAACAGAAACTAAAATGATTAAAGAATGCATAGAAAATAAAGCAATTTAAAATATTCTTTCTTTGCGAGGGTTTTTTTTATAAAATATAAATTGAATTATATTAAAATTTTTTGATTGCCCCAATCGGATGACGAGAGTGTTGCAAATAATACGTACAAAGAAAACACAATTTAATTAAGATTTCCTAGTTAGTTGTGAATTTTTTATATCTTTATTTAATTAAATTTTTTTATCAGGTTCAAAGAAATGAAACTGATTTATATAAGCGCTGTTTACACAATCCAAACGACCAGCTCGTCTGGCAAATTTTTATATACGTCAATAAAATAAAACTTAGTACTTTTCATATAAAATTTCTCGATGGGAATGGGTCTTATACTCCAAAGTATGTTTGGGACACACAACGTTTTCCGTCCGTTGGTCAGTGAATCACAGAAAAAAATTAGATTTCTTAAACGTTCAGTTCGAATGTGGAATAAATTATCGGCAAAAGTCTTTCTTCACGCACTTTCAATGTATGAAATTTAAAATCTTTTGTGCATAACAACGCTTTCAGAAAAAGTTTTACAAACATAGTCTTGGCTTGAGCTGAAACTTGTAAATATGTTGTCTTTAAATCTATTCACACTGTAAGTACACAAAATGCAAATCTTGAAACGTAACAAAGGCGTAAACAACAGTATTCTGTTGATCATTGATTTATGATAAGACAAGCTCGTCTTCTTTCTACTGAAAGCATCGATCATTTATCACAAAATAATTTATGCAAACTTTGTTTTTATTATTGTGTTTTTTTTCTTAATTTTTGTTTATTTCGAAAGCTGTTAGATAAATTGTAAATTTTTTTGAACTTGAGACAATCCCTTAATTTTTCACATTTATGTTATAATTGTTTAGATAAAAATATTTCTTCAAAACTTCCATTATACAAACGAATGTTGCCAAATCTTCTTTCATATTTGAAATTCACAAAAATTTAATCAAATTTGATTAGAAAAAGGGATTTTTCAATTTTGTTCGTCTAAATGTTAAAATAACTTAAAAAATTACAAGTGCGAAAACGTCTTGAAAATTAGCACGGATTTAGAAAATAAAGATTAAACTATAATTTGATAGGATAAAATGAAGTTTCAAATTAGAAGGTGTCATAAAGCATTTGACGTATGGTCGCTCTTATAAAAAAACTGACATTAAAATCCAATATTTTAAGGTGTCCTAAAACAAGTAAAGTAATTTTGATATTGGACTGTATCTTGTCAATTAATAATTGTAACTTTACAGGAGAAGGAAGAAACTGCTCTATTGTAATATATTTTTTTGAAATCACTGCAAAACAAAATTTCTAAAAAAATACGAGTTAGGGACTTTCTGCTTGACACCATCGATATACTTAAATGGCAAATAGGAAAATAATGTAAACAAGTTTCGAGATTCGTCAGAAAATCGCTAAATTTCTGGGGAAACCTGGTTTTCTTTGCAATGCTGTACTTTGATAGAATACACTGGAATTTACAAAAAATGAATTCTGCATTTTACGCTTTAGGTAAGGATATGTTCATTAAGACCTTACTTTGTTAGGGGTTACACGATCAAGTTTTATCTATCAATTTTCAATATACTCACACTTTTTTACAAATACACTCGTACTTTTAAAACTTGATACGATCTTGCTTTTGAAATTCTCTTTCCATAAAGTATTTCAATTTACTGTCAAGAAAACATTTTTTGGTTTGTTTTTTACAAATATTCTGCCGCAATTCAATACTACAAATTAAAATCAAATAATTAAATATTTTTGTGAATAAAATTAATAAGTATAATCATGTTGTGTGATGTATAGAGCAACCATTTGAAGCTGTTTTCTTGACGATGACATATAGAAAAATGAAATTGCTTTAAAATTGCGTGCAGTCTAGTCACAGCTATCAATTTAAATGAATTTTGATAAGCAGTACGTGTGAAAAACTTGAAAGAAAAAGTTAATCGTGTGGCTGCAGGGTTAAAATACATATATTTTTAGGGTTTGGTATTCAACTAGTATCAGACTTTATCTTGAAATGAATATTTTTTATGAATTGAAAAATTTGACTGCTTCCTAAAGAAACATATTACCATTTTTGATGCCGCAACATACCTCAACAACACCCGAGTCATCAATTCTCTTGGGCAGATTTTCTTTATACATTATTAATATTTAAACTACCATTCAATGAAGATAAAGCACGCACATACATTTTTTTGTTCATAAATGGGTTTTCCTTACAAGCGCAGCTTCCTTTACTTATTGGTCGCGTTCGTAAGACGTAACTGTTGCGCAACCGTTGAGTGTTTGCCTTAGAAACGCAGAGTTGAGTAGTGCCGCTCTACACAACAGTTGAGTATTTGCTGCCATTTTTTCCATCATCAATTTTTTTCGCTACATTTAGTCAAAATGTTGTGTTTAACTCCACAGCTGATCGAGAGAGTTCTGCGCTTTTATATAGTATAATGCCATGCCGTTTTGTTAGGTGGCGACTACAAATTAATTTCTTAAATTTTGCATTCCAAATGCGATAAAGTAACGAAAACAAAGAAATAAAATTGAAATACTAATTTCATTAAATATACGTTTGTTTATTATGGTGTCTATTTATATTAATTACCAAATTAGTTCAATATAATGTTTAACGATTTTTTGAACACGGTGCCGGCTTAGCGTTGAAATATAAATACTTTCGGCGCAGGTTTATCATTTTGTTGAAGTATTTTGTTGTGCATTTTTATGTTGTGAATATTAAATTTGTGGTGCAGATTTTACATTAAATTGGAAAATTCTTGCCAAGAAAAACTTCATTGCAAATTCTGTGTTGTCCATACTTCTTAGTATAAGCCAAACTAATTAATTTAGCAAATATAAATTATTTCTTTTGCAGCATTTTTATTTCTTTTCAATTGTTTACATTAAACAGCTGTTCATTATCCAATTATTTATCATGCCGTTTCTAAGACGTAACTGTTGAGCTCAACAGTTGACAACAGTTTCCCAACAGTTGGGCTAAACAGCTACATCTTATGAACGCGACCATTGTGTCTTTTACGTTTTTATTATCACATTAACCTGTTTTTTATTATTTCTATAAAATTTGTTGTATTTATAGATATTATTTGAGTTGAAAAAACCGGCCTCTCGAATTATTCAAAAATATAAATTATTTGAAACCAGTTCTTTTATTAACAGAGAGTTTTGTGTAAAATATATCCGCACAAAAACATTAATGTGAAAAAAGGCCAATTGCCTACCCAAAAATTTCGGCCGTAAAAAGTACTCAGATCAAAATAAAGAACAAGTTCTTGATAGGTATAATTCCATCTCATCTCTAGGCAACCTGTTGGTTTGGCAATATATTTGGCCTTTCTAATAGGGGAAAGAATTATGGGAAAAATGTTGCCAAGCTTACAGGTATAGGAACTTGGCCTTATTTTCACATTAATGTTTTTCTGCCGATCTCACTTCTTTTTTCTAAGTTATTTTTGTACAAATATTTATATTTGTATTTATATATAATTTTTTTAAATTTAAAGTCTTATTGCTCACCAGGACCTACCTGTATACCAAATTTCAGCTTTCTAGCTATACTGGAAGTGTACCATATAAAAAGCGGGCACCGTGGTCCCTCCCGGATGAAAAGTCCCCCCTTTTTAATATTTTTATGCTCAGTTGCTCGCTAAGACTTACCTGCATACCAAATTTCTCTCTAGATATAGTGGAAGTGCCTAATAATATTGATGAGTCAGTGAGTGAGTGAGTCAGTGAATATGTACTAAAATATGCACTTTTTACACCTTAATATGTCGGAAAGCTTTTACGGTAGAACTTTGAAATTTCACCAATGAGATTACCTTTGTAGGGAGACATTATGTTTCAAGTTTTGTTATTTTATGCTAAACGGGAGCAAAGTTATGAGGGAGGTAAAAACAGCGCGATAATCGATAATATACTCACAACAACATGGCTGATGTCAAACTGCCAAACACCACAGCTTTATAAGATATTTGAAATTTGTTAGGGTTCACCCGTGCTAACAGTGACATACGGTTTGGTACAAGTTCTGATAGTTGCTCAGGTACTTTTACAACAAATTTTGCGGTACTACCTTGTATATCTGCCTTGATTCAACCAATTGAAGTAGAGAGTTGTCGAAATGAAGTCGTTTCTCTCTCTCTCTCTCTCTCAAGAAATGAGACATCAAACTACATATCAAAAGAATTTGTCCGGACAAAAATTGCCGTAAACAAATGTGGATTCCGGGCTCTTTTTGCTCTGTTATTAAAGCTTTGCACATTGACAGCCTTCGATCTGGCGCAAGGGTTTTTAAACACAGACTTTGTTTAATAATGTAATGTAAAACAATTTTATCTTCATGTCTAAATATGAAATTCTATCGAAGGCCGCTAATGCAGTTGGCGAGGTCAGTTTTGTTTATATCCTAGAAAATAAAGTCGTGCGCAATGCCGAAGGCCGTTAATGCAAGAAAGCCGAATATAAATTCTTCTGCGAACCTGGTTTTGTGAAGCATTTTATGTATAAACATATATATTATTTATCTATCAAATCCATCAGTTTAGATAAACTTCTAACAATAAATTATTCTTGGGACTGTTTTTATTTTGGTGCCACTTATTCTGAAAATTTCAATATAAAATTTTCGTGCAGTTTTCAATGTTAATGTTTTAGTTCAATACCATTTTTAATTTTCAAAGTCGGACTCTTCCTTGAGGCCATTTATTATGAAAACTTAGGAAACGAGTGGTTTTAAAATCGATTAATTTGCAAAACAATATTCTATATAAATATTTATTTTAAATATGTATGATTAAAGCTTGAGAGATTTATAAGAAATGAAAATTAGATAAATTTTTTTGAGCAGAGCTGAATATATAATTTTGAATATTTCTTGGGTCAATGGCTTTTTTTTAATTTTTTTGTTTTAATATTTGCTAAACAATTAAAAGCTTTCTACTAATTACATTTCTTGCTCCAGTTTATTGTCCTTGCAAAACACCTGCAAAGCTGTTATTTTTGAATTATTTCAATTTGTCTTAATTATTGTATTGATTGGAAAATGATGAACAAAATGTTAAACGTCTGGTTTTCTATACAAAATCAAATACTGCAGCAGAATTTGTAATTGTGGCCTGAAATTGATTCTCTTTGTCTTGGTTTATTTCTTATCTTTAAGTTTTGTAAAAATATACCTAAATAAAATACAAATAAGCATTATAAGCATTAAAACGTTAAACAACAGGGATGTGCTGAACTTTGGGGTATATTTCTCAGCAAATTTTTCAGGTTAACAGACCCATTTTAACTGACGAATTGACCAAAATGCTTCTAGATTACAATCCATTTTGCTCCCCGATTAGAATTTGCGCCGATGTCGATAAATCAATTAAAAATATATGTTGACGAAATGTAGTTATGTGATTATAGACAGGACACATATTTACGTTTAAAAAGGAAATATTTTATAAGTCAATAATATAGAAATTATGATTATTTTTCATACAAATTCTACATAATTATGAAACAGATTTGTGGCTGAATGATTTTTTCCATATAGTTTGACAGAAAATTTTGCCAGAGAATGCGGTCGAGAAATAGAATGTATTTTATTTTTACAGCGTTTTTTCTTATGCTCTTAATTTTTGACACTCATTATCTCAACGATGTTTTATACGAAAAATGCAAACAGACAAAAATCTAAAATAATAAGAAAATATTTAAAGATTCTTCCTGAATTTTGTTCTGTTACATAATTAAATTACGAAAATTTAACAATTTTACTTAAAGCGACAGCAGTTTATTGAAATACCCTACAAGAACAGTGACGGTCATTTGACCGGTAATATGACTGGCATTGTTGATAGAAATATCTATCACCACGTAGAACAAAGTTTCAATAATTTTCTTAAGGATAATATGAAAAAAGATGGAATCTTTTGTGTACATAGAACTATGTGTGAACTGCTCACTCTTATGTTTTTTACTGTTCAGCGTTGATACAAATATTAGTCACATTTGACTAATCAACCTTGATATAGATATCGGTCATCGCTGACTTGTGAAACTAAATGAATTTATTCGTCACTGTTGATGGACATTTCAGTTGAAATAAAACGTGATTTTTTTTCAATTGAGTTATTATATTATAATTGTATGTATAGAAAAATATGCACAATAGTGTGCTTATTTGCTTTGTAGTTTTTATAAATTAAAATTTATTTGCAAAATAAATAAAAATCAAGAGGTAAAATTCAATTAAGATATTAAGCGTTTTCATGATCTTTCTCTTTCTTGGCTTCCATTTCTGGTGTGGCTTGTTGTGCCTTAAAGCATTCTACTATAGTGTCATGATTACAAAACTCATGACTGGAGCACCACCATGCTATTTAAATTTCTATATGTAACATGTATTTTACTAAATAAAAAATTAATGTTTAAGGCTGGTACGGACAATTGAATTTGTCCACGGAATTTTTGACGTTTCTCATTTGTGGAACCTGGTAAAATTAAATTGACTTGTTTATATACAAACAACATTTTCTACAGAAGATTACAGAATTAATTTTCCATGTAGAAATAAATGTGAATTTCCAAAACTGAGATTTCGTAAGAACTCTGTAGAAGCCTTTAATTTGAACTCTTTATGCAAGAAAACTCTTCTTCATTCTAAGGAAGTTTTGATTTTATTTCTTATGACACAGCACGAGTAATGTCGTACTAAAACGTTTGTAAGGGCGGGTTAAGCAAACCCTCTTCGCAGACTACATTCTGGAAACCAAAAATAACTGCCTGTTCATCGATATCAAAAAAAAATCTTTTTCGTATAATTACATTTAAAACAATAACAAAATCGTAAAAGTTGCTTTTGTTTCAAATGCAACAATTCGATCGAAAATTTTCTTTCGATATCGACGAACAGGCAGTAATATTTTCTGAACTTCGTGTGAATATTATTTCGAACAATGCATATTTAGTTTTTAATGTAAATTTATATTATTTATATTAGATTAAAGTTCATAACGTTTTTTATTTAGAAAGAATTAGTCATGAGACAATATGAAAAGGAAAAAGTGAAGAGTTAAACGTTAAATCGTATTTCCCCGACCTTGTACTCAGGTTATCACGTTAAGTCCAGTGCAGATATGTATATGTATTTTATAAATTCCGTTAATCCGTTCGATAAATTTATGGCGAATGGAAGGGAAATTCTGCATTTTGAAACGCCTTGAACTTTCTGAAGATCTCGATCTTTCTGTTCCACTCAGGTTAGTATATATATATGCACAATTTTAAGTTAAAAACAGGGTGCAAATCACGGCATTCGATATCGAGAGAAATTTGCATACAAATTCAAAAAACTTTGTATGGGATTTTACTCGATATCGAATGCCGTGATTTGCTCCAGGGTTGTGGGTTTCATCGCAGATTCCAGGACTTTCAAGGCTTATGTGAATATCACGGCCGTAGTCAGGGCCCTTGATTGATTGACTCCGCTTAAATGATATCAAATCACTATAGCCTTCATTCGAGGATATGAAAGTATCTCCAGAAAAGAATGGGAGGATATATCAGACTCACAATGTGGATTATGTATTCCCTATTATAACGTTTTCAAGAAAGTTGCTTGCAGTATTCTTTAATGTTTTTGCCGAAAACTGCACAACCGGATACAGCAATTAGTTTCAAAAATTCGTTGCGGCTTCCCTTCAGGAGTATTGTCTCAGATATACTTGAATTTCAGAATGTACACTACCTCTGGGTATTGTGGAGTAAATACGTGCTAATCCATAAACCTGAGTTTTTTTTAGTTTTAATTTATCCAGTGTTTCTTTTTAATTCAAAGAATTGTGCACGTTCCGTCTCCAATGCATGCGATAAATTCTGATCCGCGGAAAATGAAAAAAAAACTTTTAAAATTGGCACATTGTGTATTTAATTGAGTTGATTATGTTTACATTTGATATTTATTATATTTTATTTTTCAGTTCAATATTTGTTTAATAATCTTGAACTTAATGTCTGCAATATTTGGATTGAAGCCAGTAAAAATTGCACATATTCCTTTAGTTAAAAGAAAACGAATAAATATTTCACAGAGAGAGTAAATATACAGTGTAGTAAAGAATTACAGTTGGCTTAAAAATGCCTTCTGAGGGTTGTCGTAGAAAGGCAGACGTTTTTTCCTCTGAAATTCAGCTTTTCTATGTTTCTTAGAAGTCGATTAAAGTTAACTTTTTCGAAAACAAGATAATTTAATAGTAATTTAAAATGCGAGTAATTGATGCTTGTACGTAATTACTTGAACTGTTTTAGGTTTTAGCTGAAAGTTGAAAGAAAGAAGTTTTAAGAAATTTGCGGTAACTTCAAATTATTTTGATTAAGAAAATAATATTGGAATAATTAAATAATCAGGTCGCTACAACATTTCATCAGCGTTCTTTTTTAACACGTTTGACGGTCAATAATAGTTACTAGGAATATCAACTATTTAACCATTTTATTTAACAAATTAGAATACGAAAATTACTTCTATTCATTTTTACAAGTTCAATCAATTTAATTTAAAATGTCAGACGGCAGTAACATTGAAATGTATAGAATTTTTAATTACATATTTATAAAATTTGTTGACAAGTATTTGTAATATTTATGGTAATTTAACTGGAAAAGATTTATCAGTTGGATTGGCCACATAATCAAGGAGTAAAAATGTTTAAGTCATAAACAATTAAAATAAACGTCTATTAATAGTAGGAATTAATTTATATGTAAACAACTGTTCGCTTAAAATTTGAACGCATTCAGCTGTTATAGCGTTTTGATAAAAAATAATTATTAGTTTAATAAAAAAAAAGTTTTGTTATCATATTGAAATGTTGCAAACAAAAAAAGGTTTTAGTTGTTTTTAATCCAAAGTGAATATTTTTTTGCCTAAAGTTCGAAACATTTTTTAGTCAGAAAGAATTGTTTCTTATTCCTTTGGAATATTGTCTCATTTTCAATTCTTTTTGACTAAAAAAATGATAGGAACTTTAGCCAAAATAATAATAACTTTGACTTAAAACCCTCTGATTTGTTCGAAAAATAATCACATAAAAAGACGTTTTTGTTTTCTCATGATTTTGGCACTCAAAAATTCTTCTTTTCTTGCAATTGATATCGTTCACCATGAAATAAGTTTCCTTAAAATTTCTATAAAAATGTAGATATGTAATTATATTTACTTAAATGGTATTTCGTACATTTACATATTTATGTATGCATGCATGATGGATATTTAATCCGAATACTATTTTCGCAGCATAATGATCCCAAACATACGTCGGCAATTGTCCCTCTTGGACCTTACTCAACATACCTCACACCTTAAAAACATCTTCTCGATCACGGGTCTTTATTCTGATTGGGTGTTTATGGGATTATATGCATACACTGATGAAGGAACACCATATAACAGTGCGTCCAGATTTTAAATGAACAGTTGTTTATAATCACATTTTATTTGCTTTGTACTTCTCACATATTAATTGTAATGAATAACAGTCGTGTATTTAGTTCTGTAGTTAAAAAATGATTTTTTTTTTTAAATTGCTATGTTGTTTTCATTAACAAAACAGAAAAGTTATAAACAACTGATTCTATTGCTGTAACTCCATGTGTAGCAGCAGCATTTGTTCATCTAAAAAGTGTCAGACATAATACTTAAATAAATTTTTTTCTTAAAATTCTCGTGTTGAACTTCCCTGTTTTGATTTAAATAATGCTTTAATTAAAAGAGAATATTTTTTGTTTATTTGACATAATTACAACTGAAACTGGAATTTTTTTTGTAAAACGAATGCTATTTCCCAGTAAAAACTTGGTAATGTCTTCTTTTAAGAATAACATACACTAGATTAGCAGTTCAACCCCCGGTGAAGGAATTTGAAGGTCTTTTTTATGTTGTATGTGTTCGTTTTTAGTGCGTGAGAAAATAGTTTTGCAATGGGCCAGTGGGTAAAGCATTTGTCATAAAATACAATAATTAAAAAATACCTGTTCAACATTTATTTATTTCTTTATTTCAGACATTTATTTTTTATATGTATTTTGTGTATTGAATGACTTTTAACTATTGACATTTCTAAGTCGTTATTTGTAATATGTACTTATCCACAATGACATCGCCATGTTAAAGTAACGAGTCAAAATGTCAAAGTAGAAGTATTGAAAAGTATATACTTCATATGCTTTTTAAAGTATCTAAACCCATTACTTTGCCAGCAGAGTTTTTGCTGGGGTCATATGGAAATCATATTGTGGTAAATTGTAACATACGCTGTGACCAAAGAGATTTCTAACTCTGCGATTATAAGTTAAATTTTTCCCAAATTATTTGTAATCGAAGCGTTTAGACATTAGCTAACATTTTTTTCAGATTGGATAGCTTTACTTTTATTTTGCTCTTCACTGTATAGTTTGCATATTTAGCGTATAATTGAAAAATTTAACATTAAGTTTTACTCTTTGCTAAGAGACTAATAGTTCAAATCATTACGTTGTTTTATTCCACAACGATTATTGTTGCTAAGTGGTAAGTCGTACTTTTTGCAGTTGATAAACTATTTGCTATTTTCAATCGACAATTAATCAAATCATAGAAAAACGTTTCTTTAAAATTGTTTATTTTTATACTTTATTAATGTGTTTATCAATGATTTCATAAGTCATTCAAATATTTACCCCTTTTTCTTAGTGAGATATAAATAATAAATATTTTTTTTGCTTGTACAAAAACACTGATTTTCAAATAAAAATTCTTTTTTGACTCAAAAACAGAAAAACTTTTAATGAACTAAAGTGTGAAGATTTATTTCAAGGTCTTTCCATTTAAGTTACATATAATTACTTGCGTTGAGATGATTATAGATTTTAAACTTACAGAGTGTCTATAAACGTCAAGATTATGGCAAAATTTTAAAATATTACTTAATATACAAGACAAAATACGAAAAATCTAAGAACACTGCTTTATGATCATGTCTTATTAGTCAATATTAAAAGCATCTCATTATGTACCAGGACAGTTTAAGAAATATATACATATAATGGTTGATTGCAAAAATAATGCTTATAAATATATTTATTGTAAACTATTGTTAAAATTGCAAAATGATTCATACAAAAACTTAAATTAATAATAAAAAAAAACACCTCAAAACATCAGTTCAGGTGTTGTTTGAATATTGTAGATGTAACAGAATGACTGATATCGTCTCGTTCAGAAATGCTATCGTTCATTTATGAATTAAAAATAGACATCCAACGGTTAAACCAATTTTCTTCAAAAATAAATTGAAACGCGACAGTTTTTAAACTAAAAAAAAACAAACTGAAATTCGCTTCAGCGAATTGGGAGCCTCGGCGCCACACTCATACATAGGCACTAGAGATGGGATCGTGAGTGACTTTTGACTCACGCTCATGCACGCTCATGATAAACAAATTTTACTCATGCATTACACTCATGATCGTTCACGCTCACGTGATTGAAACAAAAAACGGATCACGATCATGCGTGATCACGATCACGTGATCGGTGCCCATCTCTAACAAACACTCTATGGACCTAAGAATTCAGAAAATTGAGCTCTAAAATACACGATAAGATATACCGGGTGTCAAAATTGGTCTCATCGGGTTCTAAAAACCTTTTGATTATTTTTTTTTCTGAAAATAAAAATTAATGTAGAGAAAAAAACATCGGAATTTTATTAGAATTAAATTTGTTCAGTTTTGGCGGTCTTTAGCTCATCGTGTTTTCCAACCTTTTTAAAAATATTAGGTGCTTTCCTATCACTTATTTCTATGTAATTTTGCAATCAGATCAATAACTTAGAAAATACATGTGAATATCTACGGGAGTATAGTTTGACGTTTATGTTATTTTATGGAAATCCTCTATCCAACACTTCAGCTGTCAGTTCTACACAAATACAGCAAATGCTGCCATTAGATTCTAATGCACAGCTTCATCATAATTCAACCTGTAACTTCCTCTAAAATTTTTCTATAATTTTTTGTTTTGATTTCACTTTTGACATTTGAGTTAAACTTTCCCTTCAAAACAACAAAAAATATTTAATAATTGATTGATTTATCAACAGCTCAAATGTCGGGACATTAAATTTCAAACACACATTTAAAAAAAGTTTATGGACAAATTAATTCATTCAAAAATCACAAATTCTGGTTAAAGAAAAATAGAATAAAATAAACCAACACCCAAAGAAATGAAAATCTCACAAGGCACTCACAAAAATTAACACGAAAGTTGTAAATAAATAATAAAAATCACATTTCGCTCTCTTAATTAATAATTTACATACGATTTAATAAAAACAAATTGTCCACTCCGAAGAAACACTAATAATAATTTAATTCTGTTCAATATCAATAGTTCAACGTTAATTTTTATTTTATTGAAACATTTTGCGCCAACAAATTGTTGAGGTTTTTGATCATTAAAATTTCAATAAAATAATTTCTATTTCAAACAGCTTATTTCTTTTAATTGAGTTGAAGTTTAAGCATTTATTGCGTGTGTATTTTGTGCAAAAAATGTTAGTTATTCGTTTAATGTGATTATTTTCGAACAATTTTGTTGTTAATGGTTTCTTTAATCCAAAGTGATTATTATTTTTGGCTAAAGTTCGTAACATTTTTAGTCAGAAAGAATTGGACATGAGATAACAAAGCAACAAGGGAAAATTTTTTAACACCAATTAATTTCAACTTACACGGCAGAACAGAGGTTATTCGTGTTAGAAAAAAATTTGTGGATTTCTTTTTCAAATATGTGGAAAGGTTTTTTTAAATTAAAAAATTGAGTTGATTAGCATTTTTTTCTTTGAATATATGAAATTATTCTAATTATCGAGTTGGGAAATATCGATTTACATACATTTTGCAAACAAATAATTTATGTTTTTGTTTTTAAAATAACTATAAAAGTTTTGTACACTTTTTGCGAAAATTCGTTAGAGGAAATTTCGGTTACATTGAAGTATTTATTTAGTATATTGTGTTTATATTGCGGGAATATAAACTATTTAACCAAATTCTGTTAGAGGGGAAAAAATATTAATTATGAATATAATGTTCGAGAATTGAAACTGAGTATAATATAAGAAAAATGCACTTTGAATCACCGGTAGTTGAACCATTTATGTATTGTATGAAAAACACAAGTTCTACTTCTGTGACAACCAGAGAATAAATTACTTACTTATTTACTAGTAAGTAATTTAATAACTAATCTAAAGTAATGCTGCTGGTATGTATCTTGTTCTTAATGAAAAACCGTTACCAAGTTCTTGCTCGGTACTTTTTGTGAAAACTGATAAACTGACTTTTTGCACAAAATCGTATTCGAAAAAGGGGATTTTAGAAAACCAACTTTTCAAATCGTATTCTTAAAAAAATGTTTTTTTCTAACTTTAGTACATATTTAGCCCCATTCGTGCAGAATCATTCGAATAGATATTATTTTCTCCGTTTTGCGTTCCGTTCCCCGTTTCATTTCGATTGCATGTATTCTTCGTTACGATCGATTTTTGTTTTTGCAGTTGAAAAAAATTAAATAAAATGTTACTATAAAATGCTTTAAAATTTTTTTTTAATAAATTCTTTAATTTTTTGTAAAATTTTTAAGTTTTATTTAATTTGTTGCATGTCAGAAAACACAATACGTGAGCGATATTAAAAGCTGGAAAATTTAATGATAACCAATTATGATATTGTGTGTGGATATCAGAAGCATCCCAAGGAAGAAGTGCAGGAATTCTGGGATGAAGTTCCAAATGATGTATAAAAAATATCATCTCCGGCGCTGCAGGAATCTTCACACTGGGATAGTTTGGCCACAAATGCCGTTTACCCATATTTTAGCTTTTTCTTACTTCCTGTATTTAGCTGATGTGTTTATTTAATAATAGTTGTCCCAATATCTATTTTTTTATATATTTATCACTATTATTTTCACTAAATATATTTTTTTACAACTTAACAATTAAAATGTTTACGAAATTGCTTATTTTTTCAGTTTACTTTTCATACGTTTTATAGCAAAGCAGTTGGTGTGAACATACTCTTTTCTTCTTCTTTTTCTTTCGAATAAGTTTTTTCTTTAAAATAGCATTTTTCGATTCTAACGCGGGAATGCGGGAACGTAATCGAAATGCAAATTAGGAGTAATAATTTTTTTAAGTTGATGGATCTAAATTTTTTAATTAAATCTCCACTTAAAGTACAGTATTCTAGCTCGGCGTCGAATAAATTTAGATGCAAAATCACAGATTCGCATATGTCTATATTAAGTTTATTCTCAAATTAATTTTTTAGTAATGCAGTAAGCGCAGCAATGTGGCGATGCGTTTGGCGATTGAAATGGTCGCAACTTTAGGTTGGCAATACTGGCAAGCCGATAATGCCAGATATGTCAAATTCATATTAATGACATCTGGTTAAATTGTTTACAAGTTACTACCAGCATTTGCATCTAAAATTTATAGAGCAAAAGTTATTCGAAATGTAATTCACACGTACTAATGTGTTCTTGAGCTGAGCCGTCTTAAAGTTGATATTTCATCATAATGATACAGGCAGCGTTGCCAAACACAATGGTGGGGGACAAAAAAAACCGAAAGAAACATCACATGAAATGATCCGGAAAGCGAATGCTCGACTTCATCAAAATCCACGTCGTAGTAGTAATCAAATGGCCAAAGAACTGAAAATATCCCAGCAAAACATCCGACGCATATTTTAAACTTAGCTCAAGGTAAAGCATTACAAGTTCCAAAAGGCACAATGTTACGCTTGCATGAACGTCGCGAACTTCCAAATACTGTATTCTCTGATGAAAAAAAATGCTATTGAGAGTGATACTTCTCTTTAAAAAAGTACAAGCATTAACTTCGAAGCCATTTCGGATTGTCCGCAGAATCATCCAGGGTCTAGGCAGGAATAGAACCTGATAGATCATGGTTGATCTCGAAACATCGTGTCACTTCTATCACCGTACATTCAAAATTGTCTTTTAAATTTTTACATGCTTTAGAGTTCCTTTCTAAATAAATTAACTTCATTTAGACATTAAATTAAACCAACTTTAGAAGTCAGAATCAATATTTCAACGGTATTAGTTGAATTGTTTTAGATTTAATATGAATGTTATTGTTCGGCTCAAGTTCAAATCTGACTTTATCAATTTCTTTTTTCGGATTTCTTAGGATTAAAAACCATACCGTTCGAGCCAAATTAATACTTTATTATAAAAAAATTTTGAAGTAGTTTCCGAAAAAGTTTAATTTTGAACGATATTTTTAGCACAACATGTTTTTTTTTACATATTATATTATATTTGACACTTTATTACAATAATATAAATATGTACTTATTTTATTCACTATTAGCAACCGATTGTTATACTCGTATATCAGAAAACAATGACGATCCAAAAAGCGCTATTCACTCTTCACTTTTTAGCACATTAAAATAATATTATTTATTACCAAAATTCTTTAAATTCTGTTTGGTTGGTTTTTAACAAGGGTGCACAATTTCGTGTAGTTTTCTATAATTATGTCAGATATTTAACATTCCAAAATTTCCCCAAGATGAGAAATTTAACTTAACTGGAAATTTTTTATTTCAAATAGTTTTTAGAGAAACAAGTTCATATCATGATGTTCTATTAATAAGAATTACTAGAGAGGTCGATCCATCAATTGCGACATTTTTTTATGTGTTTTTTTTTCGAACTGCAGGAATATTGAATCAAATCCAAAAAGTTTGTTAATAAATTAACGTTTATGCGTAATTTGTTAAACTGGTTAGGTTTATACTGAAATTAATTGTTTGCCTTGAGTTCAAACCTGAGTTTACCCATTTCTTCTTAATTTAAGAAATTGTTTGGACACATTCGTTATTTTATTAAGAGAGAACTATTTGGAACAATTTATTATTCATCAGACTAGCAGAACGGATCAGTAATAATTTCGAGGTCGCTACACCATCTCATCTGCCTTCTTTGTACGCTTTTACCACTTTTGACTATGGCTACTAGTGAGTAGGAATATTACCTATTGAAACGTAATATTTAACAAATTATAATACGGAAATTGCCACTTATTAGTTTAGTACGAAATGCCCATCTCTGATGATTAAATATTATAAATTAATCTATTTTTGTATGAAATTAAACTTTTTGCTGAAAAATATCTTATGCTATTTTTATATAAATTAAATTTATTGTTATATTTTTATTATTATATTTTCAAAGCATTAAATTTCTATGAGTAAAAACTCCCTGAAATGGGGAAAAATAACACTTTTTCTTGCTAATTGTTTCTTTTTAATCACGTTCTTCGATAAATTAAAATTGTCTTTAATTCCTACAATTAAAAGCAGAATTTCTAAGTTTTTATCCATCATCAATATAATTAAAAATTTGTACTTTGGCTCTGATGATAAGCTTGCGCTAAGTTGTCGACATACGAAAGTTTACTTTATCAAATTTAAATTGACGTCAACCCTTTATAGGGGTAATTTAAAGGAAATCATTTCTTTAAGTAATAACCCACCACAGTCCAATTAACTGAAGGCTTAGCTAGCAATTTTTCATAATAAATATTAACACCAATAAAACGTCTTAGTTGCTATTTCAAAATGCTTGAAAGATTTCACAGAAATAACTACTTTCACTTGTGTGAGAAAAACAAAAACTTTATAACTTTAATTAATTTATATTTTTCATTAACACTTTTTATATCACACATTTGATATTAACAGGCATTTTAATAGTCGTTAGTTAGTTAGAAGTAAACTCTTCTATGTTAATTGCAATTTTAATATTTCTTTTAAATATTGTTGTTTTGGGTGTTATCAAATGTTGCTTAAACTTTTTTATTAAAAAAACTTTTTTCTTTGTGAAAATACAAGAAAAATAACTCTGAAGGTTGCAGAGTCTTATTATGTATTCATTAGATGCGAGTACGTATGCAAATAATGTTCTTGTTTTTATTATTACTCGTATCTCGATTTTTCTATTTTCGACTTAAGCTGTTATTAATGAAAAGTTGTATTCATAACTTAAACTCACGTCTGGCTCTCTTCCTTCCAGCCACACGTTGAACTTGCACTAAGAGAATATTAGAGAAAATAAAGGTCACAACGATTTCCTGCAAATGTTTATCCCATTTATTTTTAAAGTTTTTATTTATTATAAATAAGAATTTGCTAAATAGACAATAATGTATCTTTTGGTGGTAAAGCGCATTTCAGCCAACATTTAATGTGAATAAAGTCATTTCTAGTATTTGATTTAAACTTTAAACCTCTTGAATTTTATTTTCAACTACAGTTTTTAGCAGTACATTCTAAAAAACTGTTTACCCAAATGCTTCAATTAAAGAAAAACATGTCGCAATTTCATCAGCTGGTTCAAAATTTGTTGCGGAGTCAGTAATTTATACTAAAATTTTGTTAAAATACATAACAAAGGATGGAGAATGGAGGGTCAACATCCGTAGAAGTGTACAGATCTTCTATGTGTGAAAACCAATTTTATTATTTGAACCATTTTAACATGCGTGAAAAGCAGGGCTTGAAAAACGCAAGTTTCCGGGGGAAAGACATACCCATTTTCATTTCACTAACCTAACCTCATTTAAATTTTATTTTAAGTTTAAATAAAATTTTATCAGACATTGTAGAAAGGGAAAATTATATAAGTAATAGCGAAATCGATGATGATACATAGAGAATTATTTAAAATCGATCGATTTTTTCAAAACATATGAAAGAGTATTTTGAAGTTGTGATACCATAGTAAGATTGAAGTATCTCAGCCGCTTTTAAAGTAAAACACACAACCTAAGCATATTTTTAAAGTTTATTTGAAGCATTCGGTTGTATTAAAGATGGTGTAGAGATTTGTAATCGGTGGCAGGACTCAAAGTTGCCAACGTAACCAACGTACGCTGTTAATAAGACCAGATGCAAGCCAGTTTAAAATGAGAAACCTAAATTAACAAAAAGCATTATTAACTATAACGCTTGTTTGTTTCAGTGGAAGGTGAACTATTTTTTCGAACACTAGAAATTTGGTAACACAAGTTTTAGGGAACACACTAATTCTTACTTTTTGATAACTTAATCAGAATGGTTCTGAAAATCACAAAGTTCGAATCACACGATTTACAAAAATTAATAATAGCAGAATTAGTGTTTTGTAAATCGTGTGAATTACAGCATTCGTGAATGGAATAAAACGTTATATTGTAAATAAATGAAACAATTCCCTTCTTGAAATTAAATAATTTGAGTTTTTCTGATTTACAGAATAGACCCAAGTACTTCATTCGCCTGAGTTTATTTAAAAATGTTTGAAGTTTTTACTTTTTGATTTTATTTTGTAAATATTTTTTTTAATTAATGTTTATAAGTAATTGATTTGACATGTGAAAATGAATAAGTTTGTACTTTTCGTATTCTAATTTGTTAAATAATACGGTTAAATAGTTGATATTCCTGATGACTAGTATCCACCGTCAAAGGTGGTAAAATTGAACAAAGAACGCTGATGAGATGGTGTAGCGACCTCGAAATCAGTACTGATCCATTCTGCTAATATGATGAATAATAAAAATTGTTCTATATATAGTACTCTCTTAATAAAAAAAAATAATGATTTTATCCAAAAAATTTTCTAAATAAAAATTAAAAATAAATTAGAATAAATAAATGGGTAAATTCGGGTTTGAACTTGAGCCAAAATTAATCTAATCGTTTCAATATATAAATATTTTTTTTAATTTTATTTTAATAACGCACATTTTTTCCTGATTTTCAGTTTATAAAATAAATTTGGAAAATTCATTTTCCTGTTTCCCGCGATGTGAAAAAGACCGGAAAATCCCTGAATCTAATGATAAATCATAATCTTGTTCTATTAAAAATTTTGCTCAATTTTGCCATTTCGAGCATTTAAAAAAAAAATGTGTCTCCTGTTTAAGCCAGATTTTCTACTTTTGAGGATTATAATTACTTTTCTTGTTTTATTGATCAAAATCCTCTAAAGTCGCTGATAATGTTTCAAAACTATAAATTTAAATAGAAAAAATGCAGGAACTAAGTGGGAACTAAGTGGGAAAACGAGAAAATAAGCTAAACTTTTAAGTTGCTTTTCGAATATTTCAGGACTTGTTTTTATTATTTCCATTACTGATTTATTTCACCAAAAAAATCTTTCACGTAAACCAGACTTGCAAATAATAAAAGATTGTCATGTTTATCTTCTAAAAAAATTTTAATTGCGATCGATTGGTATTATCTAACTCGAAATTAATCTGCAGAGTTTTTTCGTAATAGCGGATGCATTTGAGAAGAAGAACCAATGTCTCAAACACATGTTTAAGTGCTTTTGTGAAAGTTAAATAATTCGATAAAGTTATAAAATGCAAGGGAAACTAAATGATGAAACTAATGTTTGTACTGACATGGTTAGGTTAGTCACGGTTCACACTATGAAATTTTTCTTTCTGAAAGTGTTAGTTTGTTGGTGTACGGGGAGAGAATATTGGGAAGGGGTACACTCTTTCATGTACTTTGAAAGTCTCTTGTGTTTTGTTATTCGTAACTGTGAAACTGAAAATGGCTGCAGCTTTATTTTTGATTTTCTTTTACTTTTCTTTTCTTTCATTGTGGTGAGAGCAAACATTTGTGTACAAAAAAAAGAATGTAGAGATAAACATGCAGAAATCTTGAATTTAATTACAAAAAATTTCAATGTGTAGACGTTAAAGAAAGTTCAAAAGAGATTTAGAGAAAATTTCTGAAAGAAAACTTTCATAGTCTGAAGCGGTACTTAGATTAATGGGGTAACCACCATTCAAATGGTGGCTCACTTGAGTTCGTCAGTTTGGTGCCCTTGTGATACCCTAGAGCTGGTGAGACAAGAAAATATGTACATCTGCCCCGCCGCATCTTCAAACCACCCGGTTTATTTTACAAAGGCGGATTTTGATTACCATAATACCTGCCAGATTTTCTAGATCTCACAAAGTATCAGAGCCGAGTGTCCCTATGGTTTAGTGCCCAGTTAGCACTGCTACTAATAGTCTCCACTTGGTAGGTACCTTCGTGTTCCCACTTGTGTTGAGCAAGTCGATACGATTCGCGCTGAGAGTGGCGTTGGCTTAGGTAGTAAGCACGTTGACTACAAACCAAAGGACCTGGGTTCAAACCCAGTGTCAGACAGAGTGATGAATTAAAAACACCACGCATTTCTCTGATGTGCATTAGTGTGCCTTTGTGTCAGTTGTTGGCGGAAGGTTTCAGTGGCGAAGGCATGGTCACTGGTCACTGAACAGTACCAACTTTAGCTGATACTAATATCAACGTAACATCAGAGCGCCCTCCTTCGTTGGTACTGAGTAGCACAATCAACGGCGAAGTAAAATAATTAATAAAGAAGTGGCTACTAAGCACAGCTTCAAACTTCGTAATGCACCTCCTCGACACCAGAGGCGCTGCAACACTGCTCTACAAATAAAAACGTGCAAAAAAAGCAGAGTTGTAAAGAACGAATGAAGCTTCACCTCCTGTCATAGATATCACTATCCCTTTCCACTAGTTCCAGCACAATGCATTGCATGTGTAGGGGTCATCCCCTGAGTGCTGGTCCAAGATAAAAAAACAAACAAATTACATTGTGATAGAGGAATGCCAGTGAAGGGGCATGTCAATGAGTTGTCCAATGCCACACCCTGTCTAGCAATACCATCCGCGATACAGTTACCAGGATAGTCAGCGTGTCCTTCCAGGTTGCTGTAACTCTTGAATGTCTCGCCATCGCATCAAGAGATACCCGGCCGCCTTACTATCAGTAAATATATAGATATCCTCAGAGATCCTATAATACCTAAGCCATCTTGCCGCCCGCGTGATAGCAGAGATTTCAGCTTGTACTGACATGGTCACCGAAAAATAATTTTTCAAATCTGTTTATAATAAAAATCTTAGAGATGGACATTCAAAACAAACCTAAAAGACAAATCTGGAAGTACATATGTATGTACCTTTAGCTTTAAAAATTTAACAACAATTTTTTAATTTTTTTACAAAAAATTTTTGGCGATTCTTGATTTTCCTATTTTGGTCGATTTTTCGTACAGCCAGACATTTCCCGGGCCTTTGTATACAAGAAAATATAAAAAAATATCTATTTTAAGTCTGCTAATGATTTAGATTCTTTAACAATATAAGAAAAAAGGATCTGCTTCAAGAGAACCGCAGCCAAAACTTAGATCTAAAATGGGGTTTTCAAGAATTCATTTATAGTTTCATAAAATATAGAGTAGCCAAACTAAATCAACAGACAACAATGATAATTTATTTATATATATATTGTATATATACATTTTTTTATATCCTGTATCTAGTTAACGCATAATATTGAAATTGTAATTTTTTTGCGCCCAAATAAGTTCGCTGTAATTCAACTCTTATTTTTTTCGATAGTACTTTTACATAAGAGTGACTGAACATATGAGTTTCAAGTAGCAGAAAAAGTCGTATTGTTCAGTGTAATGAAATGCGAGATTTCTTTCACACAGTCATTTGGCAGAGAGCTAGGACCAATTTTTGTTAGCTGTTTTTAGAGCTTGTATAATTCGGGTTAATCTATGGTCAGTTTTTTCGTTTACATATGTAAGATGCAAATAAACAAAACATTTATCTTCCTTCAGGGCAAGTTTTTATTATTAATTTATTCTCGCTGCATATTACAAAAATTACTTATTGCAAGGTATTTTTATGTAAACTAAAGTACGCCTAGTGGTCGAAATTCGACCTTCAGTTTAAACGTGTGCCTATTTTAGTTGCATTCATTTAAAGAAAAGAAACTAACTAATTACTTATTCCCTTCCACATGGATAAAACAATAAACGAAATAAAATTGCATACAAACACTCACATTTATTAAAAGAAATCATATTACTTATATACATACTTGAACGAATAATTCCATAAGTGAATGCGTGTACGTGTGTATTTTTATCATTTGTAGTGGTGTCAACTATAGGAGCCTTTTATTCCTTTAATACTGAACCGATTCAAATAATATATATATAGTCGAGTCACTAAAACTCAATAATTTTTACCATTTGGTAAGAGAATGAAGAAAATCGGTTGGCAAACAAAGGAGAAAAAGGGATCTAAAAACTTTTCTTTGCCTATTTATATATATAATTTTATGTTTTATGGACCGTTTCAGCACTGAATTAGTTATAAAAAATTTAAATATTAGTAAAAAGCACGCATTATAACCTGAAAAGAATAGTTCTGCTTTGTTAAGTTTTAAGATTGACTGATTGACCGTTTATTATTACTATTTAAATTATACATTTAAATGTGCCGTGCTGTAAATTTTTTTATAATTTATTTATTCTCCTGAAGATGCCGGAGAAAAGCTGATGAATTTTTGAGAACAAAGATGAAAGAAATTGTTATGTTTTATTTGCATTTTATGTAAATGAAAAAAATACAGACCGTAATTAGCCCAAATAACGCAACTATAAAAGGCTTATATTTTATATTTATGCATTAATAGATGACCCGGCAAACGTTATTTTGCCATGTACAGTACACTCGGGATAATATGAACTAATTAAAACCAAAAACCAAAAAAGTTTCTGTTAAGTAAAAACAAATCTTAGAAAGAAAAATGGTACATCAGATAAAAACAACGTGTAACAATGAGTTAATTTAACGTTAATTAGTGATGGTAAAATTTGAATATTGATAGCGGTAAAGCAGTGTTTACTGTAAAAACAACTAATAATACAAATAACTCTCGTATGCTTTTTCTACACATTATTTGTATGAATACAAATTTGAAATCACATTCAACCGAGCCACCTAAACAGTGGCGGATACATGGAAACACACTTGAACATTGATGATGGGAGTGTAGCGGCTCCCGAAAAACAACGTTGTTTCTGTTCTACCGTGTAAGTTGAAATTAATTGGTGTTAAAATTTTCCTTTGTTGCTTTGGAATATTGTCTCATGTCCAATTCTTTCTGACTAAAAATGTTACGAACTTTAGCCAAAATAATAATCACTTTGGAATAAAAAAACCACAAACAACAAAATTGTTCCAAAAATATTCACATTAAATAATTAAAACCACGTCAGTTCAATTTAGCAAGGTAGTTCATATTTGCGAATGGCATCTAATTCCCATCTGCAAACGTTGTGCCCATTCAAATAAAAGTTTCTTATGTTAAATTTTTTATTTCTTGTTTATTTGATTTAAAAAAACAACAATTTATTTTGAAAAAATTAAAAAGTCTTGAAGTTATTATGCGACAAAACCAGTGATTTTCTTTTGCTGTTTCTTTTGTTCAATCACCTCTAAAAAAAAGCCCGCCCGCTCTATTAGCTGTCTCAATACATTAAAATCTCGTTGATCAACCATTTTACTTTCGGCCCATTCCAATTCTTTATTAAAAACTACGACAGCTTCCCCACATATTGTAGAATTTTTCACCCCAAATTTATTTAATAAATTAGTAACACTTGCACCTTTTCCTAATTGTTCTAAAATTTCAGATTTTTCTTTTCAAGTTAAAAACTTTCGTATGCGTTTTAAGAACTTTTCACGTTAAATTTACAAAAAAAAAAATTAATATGGAATTGTAGCTGAATGTGTGCATTAACTAAGACGTGCATGTTAGAAATTTTGATTGACAGCTGAAGGGAATTTAAAAAATAACATCTGGGAAAAAACAACCAAATTATTATGCAGTTGAATTAGAATTTATCCACAACACTATCGACTTAAATTTCAACTCTGTAGAGATATAAAAATTTTTTCATTTGATTAGTCAGTGTTCATATATTAGGATGTTCATATTATCGCGAGTGCACTGTAACTTATTTCTAATGAACATTTGGTTATCTTTCCAGGCCAAGAGATCATTCTTACCAAGTTTAAGCAGAAGCTAAAAAGAAAAAAAATGTTTCTGTAAATAGGAATTTTATGGTATATATGAATTTCAAATATATATGGGTTAAGTGGGCGTGGAAGTGGGCATTGTCTATTGAAAAGTATTTTATGGCCTTGCCCAGGTTAACTACATTATATGTTCCAAATTTCTTGTAGGTCCTTTAAATACTTTACGATTTATTCTCATACCTACCGAATGCATGTGAAAAATTTCATAACAATCGGTAAATAACTTTTGGAGGAGTTCAAACACAAACACCATAATACAGCAATTTTATATATACAATTCAGTAATCAAAAAAATCCATTGGATTGTTATGAAAATCATACGCAATAAAAATTTTAAGCCACGAATACAGGATAAGGGTTAAACAAATACACATTAGCCAGTTCAAGCGTAAATTGTATCTTATTTGTTGTATTATTTGCAATTGAGTGGGTAATTCCTATTGTTATTGCTGCCGCTATTATAATCAACATCTTTAATAAATATTTATAATATGGCTCAGTGTTGTTAACAAACTTTTTGTTTTATAATTTAACGTGTGAATTTTGTTTTATTAATTGTTGCTATTCTGTTATTGTTGTTGTAAGTATTGGCTTTGCAAAAAACAAAAGTTTTTTTGTTTGGCTTTGTATTTTATTTAGTTTTTTTGTCTTTGTCAATATTGCACATTGGATTTACGATTATAATGATGGAGAGAGTTAAGGGAATCGGTGTTAAGTGTTATAAAATCATTGTCCCAAAAAAAATAAAAAAATGAGTACATAAATAATAAAATGGACGCACAGTAGGCTTCGATTGTGAAAAGTGTTAACATAAATTATGTTTAGAAAGGTGTTAAAACTTAGTAATCATTTTTGGTCGATAAATACCCTGCAGATAATATTGGACTACGTGGCCCGTTATAGCTGAAACCGACTAGTTACAACATGGTCCTATGTAATGCAGTGATGGACTATGTACATATGTAATTTTCCAAGATGAACTTATTGCTATACGACAATTGTTCATGCTTTCCCAATAGTACTCGTGCTGAACAAAGTACTTTTGAGTGGTTCATTTTTAATGACATGGAGTAGTTTTTGGGTTAGCCCGATGTAATGCAAAACTGGACCATATGGTGCAGCCCTTGGACATCGTTATGTTAAATAGGCCATGTTTTCTTCAAGTCGCGTTATCTGCAGTATAAAACACAAACAAACATGACACATATATAGATCAATTTGAATTTGATTTATTTTTTTTATACGTGTTTTTTTATAAGGTATAAAATTATACTTCAATTAATATGAAAAGAAACATTGAGACCTTCATAATATATTTTTCCATTTGGCAAAAAGTTTCAAAGCAAATTTAAAGGCACAATTTTTTACAGGTTACTCTTGGCACGCTTTTTGCCCTTAAAGCTCTACTGCCTGTTTTCGTGTAACATCAATATTTTCAACGTGAAATAATCCGAAATATAATTTTTTTTGACAAATCGAAGCATTTGAAAATTGGGAAGATACAAGGTGAACACTTATAAGCACCTCTTTAATCTAGTTGGTCAATAGTAAAATGCCGATTTAATAGTAAGAACCTTTCCAAGCAAAATTTCGAATGTTGAAGCATATGAAAGCAAGCAGATATAGCATTTTCAGCCCTGGAACAGCCTTTTCAATTTTTATTGTGTATATTTAGGGGTAGTAAAATGTGATATTGACTTTACCAGAAAAATGTAAGGACATTTACTGAACTATCCGACTTATTAATGTTAATCAATGTACTAATTCAAAACTGCTGGTCAAATTAATTCGAAAGGTACATTATAAAGACATAAGAAGTTTGGATTTCACAAAAATGTCCGCTAAAACGTACAAATTGAACAAAGATGGCGCTGCAAGAGAATCAAATTAAACTATCTGAGGTGTTAACCAATTAAGAGACTTTAACGATTTTTCTGTAGTTATGCTGAATAAGAAAATTGCATATTTACAGAGAACGAAAAATTCTTAAATTTTCTTTATTGTCGACCTTTGTATATTTAATAAACAAAATTATATGTGCGGTTTTTGTGGTCTTCACACATTAAATATTTGAGAGTGCAATAAGCAAGAGACGTGTTTTGACGTGAACAAAATTTGTAATATAATTGTGGTAATGGAGAATAAAGGGGTGCAAGTTGAAAAAAGTAAAATTTTTTTGTGTTGAAATAGGTTGGAAAAAACGCCGGTGGTTTTTTTTAAATCCAAACCAAAATGGTTTGCCCGGACTTATTTGTTTTAGTTTTGGGTTTAAATAGGTTTTATTGGAGTTTTCGTTATTCATTTCAGTTAATTATTGTTTCCAAAATTTAAGATAATAACGAGTTTTTTATATTTTCGTATTTCCTAACAAGACAATATACTATACAAAATAGTACGTCATAGGAAAGACTTTTTCACGCTGCTTCCAATGGATTGAAGTTGGCTATTCGTACCATAAACAATGTGATATTCCGTATCGTATTATGAGTATTTAGATTTTTCCAATTCACAATCTGAGCTGTGAGCTGTATAAATATTGTTGATAAATCATATATAATTGTTTGTAAAGAAATATGTTTATGTGGAAATTAAAAGGTGAAACACTGTATTTTTATCCCCTGCATTCATAGATTGGTTTGTTTAATGATCATGTGTAGTATCTGAAAATATCTTGTATGGTCACTGCATCCTTTTCTGCTTTACGCTGCAGTCACACCATCAAATTATTTTTCAATTCTCATCAAGATTTTTACACATACTGCTTGACAAAATTCACAAAAATTGAAAGCTATGACGTAGGCTGCACACAAATTTAAAATAAATTTTTTTAACAAGATGCCATCAATTTAAAATTTGAATGAAAAACTACAATCAGCTGTTTTCTTGCCTGTAATTTGAAACACTCTATTGAATGAAAATTTGTAAGCAACTTCTCGTCAAATTTTAGAAGTGTGAGTTCATTGGTCAAAAAGCGAGAGAGAATTAAAAATTTTAAAGAAAATTTGATCGTGTGACTACCAAGTTAGCAGTAAACAACCTACAGCTATTTAAAAAGAAGGCTTTGTGGAATATCCCATTACTGATAGCAACATATAACTTTAAAATGTGCCTCAGGAAAAAATATACAAAAAATATAAAAAATATATCATGTGTCGTCGGGAATATTCCTCTGGTAATACCTTCCTATTTATAACTTCTTTCTGAGTTTCGCGTTGTGAATATATAAACATACAAATTTATTACGTACACAAATTAAGGGCTATCTGGAAAAAATTCAAAATACAAAAATAAAACACATCAAAAATTTTTCAACGCTAAACATTTCGTTTTTTTGAAATTATAATCGCATTTTTAAAAAAAATTAATATTTAATACATACAGTAAAACATTAAGTGATTTCAAATTTGTATTTATACAAATAATGACTAGAAAAAGCATACGAGAGTTATTTGCATTGTGGAAGGTATTATTAGTTGTTTTTACAGCAAACACAACTTCACCACTATCAATATTCAAATTTTACAATCACTAATTAACGTTAAATTAACCCATTGTTACACGTTGGTTTTTATCTCATGTGCCATTTTTCTTTCTAATTTTTGTTTTTACTTAAGACAAACTTTTTTGGTTTGATTAATACTTAAGTATTATTGCTTTTTTGTTTTTTTGTCAACTAGTTGAGTTTTTTTTATATATTTGATTAATTTTAACTATTTATATGACAAAGTACAGTAAACATTTAAAGGCTCATACCAGTAGCTAATTGCTTATTTAATGTGATTATTTTTCGCTTTATTAACCATTTATTAAAGCTCTAGATAAATTTTTAAAAAACGTTAACAAAATTTTGATAAAACCTCCGAACTCTTCTTTGTGGGCTAAATTTTTTAGCAAAAAATCTTGCTAACGTTGTTTATAAATTTACCTAGAGCTTGAATAAATTAGACTAATAAAAAAAATAAGTCGAATAATATATAAGAATAATTAATTCGTTTTATTATAAGCAAATTTAAATTGATTATTGGGGGGTATATCTAGGCATACCCGAATTTCAATGTTGCTAATCAATCAAGGATCCTTTATCCGAATATTTTTTAGAACAACTGGACACAACTTTCATTAAAACAAATGAAAATTTGAAACAATATAAAAGTTTCGTTTTACTAAGTACGGCTCTAAATTTTTTTCAATAGATGTTAAACTTTTTTTTAAATTAATATAGCCCGTATTATATATAATATAACCCATATTAAAGTCCGGGTGGTTTTTTGGGTTACCCAGTAGGCAGCTACCTGTGCTATATAAATACATTTCATTGGTGCTTATGCCAAATCATCTGTAGACAATAAATCAAATTCTTAAATAGATTCAAACATCTTAAATTATACAACAACTTTCAAAATTAAAACGAAAATTTAAATATAGCAAAACTATAAATATAGTAAAAATATTGTCGCCCATTCGTTGACAATAAAAGTATTATGCGTTATTTAGATGAAGCAATCAACAATTAATACCTGTTTATGTGATAGATTACTGGTAAGGCCTCGAGAAGCATTCCCTGAGGACTATCCCAAAAACACATTTAGCAATCACTTCTTTAAACAGATTGACGTTCCAGGTACTCGTAAAAGCCGTGACTCACTATCCTATATAATTGCCCGATCTGCCACTGTGAACTGAAAATGCAACAGTGTGACAGATTGTTTTTGGCAAGTCGTGCGATTTGGTAAATTTAATGAAATTTAATGTGGCACCTAAAACGCCATTTCGAAGCGATTTTTAAAGTCGGTCAGATTTATGTAAAATTTTCCTGTGAAAGAATCGTGCGATCGTGTAGGACAGTGAATCAGGGCCTTAAGCCTGTCTCCTGGCTAACATTCACCGAAATCTATTCTCTTAAGGGATACGTACAAAAGTAATTCCTGGAAAGATCACCGATTCGCTGAGCCGAAACTCACTTTCTTTTCAAGCCAAGGTAGAGAGTTGTAAATTTTTTTATAAATGAAATGCTTTGCAACGTGGTTCATTTTGATTTTGGCAAGGAATTTGGCCTTATTTTTACATATATGTTTTTGTGCGACTATTTTTCATAAACTAAGTTGTGAGTATGATTTACAGCACGGAATTGGATTCATTGCATAACACGATTTCACTACAAGAAATATAATTTCATCATAATATATTTTCTGCTCGTATATTATGGTCACCTCAATCATATTCTTTCATTGTATGTGTTAAAAGCTGAGCATATTTGTAAAGAAGTTTTAACAGTTAAGCTGAACTTAAAATTTGTTTGTACTATAATAAAACAGGATTTGAAAATTTATTTATTTAGTTTTGAATCGCAGCCACTGTGCGACAATTTCATGCAGACATTTGTTAAATTGTTTAACACAACAGCTTAGTATTTTTTGTTGATTCTCTTTTAATTTATTGGGTATGTTGTTGACTTTTTCTTTGCTGTTTGTAAATTTTTGATTTTGATTTCTTTTTATGTGGCTGAGTGATTTTGTTGTCGTTGGTGCTGCTGCTGCTGTTGTTGTGGTTGTGCGTGTGTTAGTTTGTTGCTGCTGCAGTCAGCGAACGCTAGCTGTTCAATTTTTTTTGATGTGGTTGAACAATAAAAGATACGTACTTGTTGGATGAATTTTTCAGTTTTGTTTTAAGCGTCTTAAAGGTGGTTAATCAGACACCATACTACATGTTTTAACGCAAAATCGTTTGTCGTTTTTCTCGTTTTAAAAGCCTGTTTAATTTTTTTTCGACGTGCACAAAATTAAAATAGAAAACAAACAAAAACGAATCTTGTAAAACAGATTTGCAAATTTTAAAAGTTTTTGCTTAAAATTTGAAATATTAACGAATTTTCCTCAAGTTGCATAAATAATTTAAAGTGCAAAAAAAATAAAACAAAACAAAAACTATGTTGTATCGTGAATTTTGCAAAATTCATTCTATATTTGCCTTTCCAACCGCAAAAAGAACGTATTTGTGATCATTACAGTGAGAAATTTTAGATTAATAAAGTTCTCTTTATACATATCTCTACTCTCCTGTTTGTCCGCCGAGCATCGACGCATTATACCGCTAAAGTATTAGTAATGGCAAAAAATTAGTAAAACAAGCATGTATTAAAATAAAAAGTGTGAAAATTAAAATATAAAATAAATAAAATTTAAAAAGAAATCATTAAAATTAAGGTTACATTGCGTTAACGAAATAATTGTTAAAGAAAATACAAAAAACATAGAAAAGGAAAATTGTAAAAGATCTTCATTGCAATTGTTTCCTCTCTCTTAATCTCACGGCCTTTGTTTATGTGCTAAAAAGTGTTTTTTATTTAAGTTTTAATTTATGTGAGTGTTAATACAAATCTTGATAAAATTCAATTCTCTTGAAAATTTGCATTTTTAATACAACATAAAAATTTAAAATAGTAGCAGATAAAGAAGCCTTAAAATCTTTACAAATTTATGTTTTAAAGGAAATAAATTGTGATAAAATTATTTCAATTTGAATTCTTGTGCATTTTTTCTAAATCCTTTATTTTTAAACCAATTCGTTCACACTGAATTTTAAAATTGGTCCTAAATTTTTTTCATCAAAAATGAAACGCTTAGTGACATGGGAGCGTGAGCTGGTCGATGCCATGTATGAGTAAGTTTCTCCTATTTTTTATGTTGACTTATTTTAGTTCTAAGCAGAGTGGCCAGATTTTGAAAAGTTTGCAGAAGATTCAGAAGCAAAACGTGTTAATATATAAATTTATTTTAAAGAAAAATTATTGAATTAGACGTTTTAAAATTGAAATTATACGATTATGTAGACACCTGTAAATAAATCAGCTGAGGGCATGATGTCTTAAAATTGTGGAATGAAGATATTCGATTCTTTAAAGTCTTAGAAAAATATCAAAAATAACAAAAATGGATCACTTCGGAACGCTGTTAATTTTTCCGATGTGAATTTGCCATGAAATAAATATTGAATTATGTTCAAAAAGCGGAACAAATGTAGTTTAGGGCACTTGCAAATAAAAGCGTATGTAAGAGAAAATTTAAAAATATGGAAAAAACTTTTTTAAAAAATTCGTGGCGACCCATATTTTCCGAGTAAGGGGCCTGCTTCATAAAAACAACAATTTTTTAATTAAATTTTTATTAAAGCGCGATTAACTCTTTTTTGATAAAGCGTGAATATTAATACACACGCTGTGAGGATATTCGATTCTTTAAAGTCTTAGAAAAATATCAAAAATAACAAAAATGGATCACTTCGGAACGCTGTTAATTTTTCCGATGTGAATTTGCCATGAAATAAATATTGAATTATGTTCAAAAAGCGGAACAAATGTAGTTTAGGGCACTTGCAAATAAAAGCGTATGTAAGAGAAAATTTAAAAATATGGAAAAAACTTTTTTAAAAAATTCGTGGCGACCCATATTTTCCGAGTAAGGGGCCTGCTTCATAAAAACAACAATTTTTTAATTAAATTTTTATTAAAGCGCGATTACCTCTTTTTTTGATAAAGCGTGAATATTAATACACACGCTGTGAGGATTTCCAGTGCCTGTTAAGGTTTACAAAATGCAGCTCTAATCCTAAAATAAGACTTATGGGTTAAACGCCTTTTAACTGAGTTACATTTTTTACATTTCGAGTTATGGAGTTTTCACACACTGTAATAATTTGTAGTGTGTACCTATTCCGGTTTATAGATTACAACTCTTTATCAAAATTACCATATTTTGTGTAAACATGCATTAAGGATTGAATTCTAAAATTAAATCAGCTTTTATACTCAAAAAATAACGTCGACTTCCGAAAATTTAATTTAATTGCATTTCATTGGTTGTTGACGAAAAATTTCGAACTCGTAAAGGTTGTATCAAATTGATTCTCAGTTCCCAAATATTTGTCATATGGATTTTCTTGGTTTGTTTACTTTAATGGACTTGGAAAATTGTATCTAAATTTTCCAAAAATTCTTGTCACATCGATTTTAGTAGCTCGCCCTTAAACACGGATACTACATTTTGTTCAGTCGCAACCGTTTAGCGGGAAGTTCCAAAGATGGTCTGCTAGGTCAACCGTTTCCCGTATTTTTATTTTATAGAATCCATAGTAATACATATGTTGTGGAAAGTTCAAGTGCTTACCTATTACGGTTAACGATATAAAATCCTGAGGCAAATTTGATCTGTAGAAAAAATTTCAATTTTATTTAGGAGCGGGTTTTCTCTCTAGTTGTACTATGAAATATATGATAAGTTTTACTAAATATGTAAGACATTAACATTTATGTATATACATATGTTGTCCCCACGCTTCGCGACTGGCAAAATAATTCGACCAAGTTGTACGTACTATCATGTGTAACGTTAAAGGATTGAAAATCAAATTTTTTTTTTTAAATTTACATTTGTACTTTTTTTTACCAAAATTTAGTAAAATATTAATTGTTTTATTAAAAACACATTGAAATTGATTATTGCACAAAATCAAAGAATTTCGATGAAATCCTTGCGTTTAATGACGTCTGCATTATGTCGTTCTTTATTCTCTTTCTGACGTTTAGTAACCAACACGATTGTTCGTTTAGAAAACTAAAATGAGTGAGAACAAAGGAGAAACAGCAATGCGTATTTTTATTGTGGAATATAAAAATGAGGTGCAACTATTTGTTTAATATAAAATACAAAAAAAAAAAAATATATATAAGGAAAAAAGGCAACATTAGATGTAGCGAACTGATTGTTGACGTTAAGAAAATTATGTATAAATGAAGATATGAACAGGAAGTTGGTTGAAAGATTGTAAGCTATGAAGAGGACGGTCAACCGGTTTATTGAGAATAGTTGTACAACCAGTCAACGGAAACGTGTATGGACTACTTAATACAAAGTAGTAAAAAGATTAGGCTCTTTCTTTGTAGTCTTATTCTACAGGTATCAGACTACGACTTCATTCTTCAGTCAAAGTTCTCGACTTATAACAAAGAACTTGGTGCCGATACAAATAACTTTGGATTAGAAAATCCAAAAAGCTGCAATAATAATCACGTTTTCGCTGCATGCTATCACAAACATATTCTAATCCTATAAAGTGCGTTTAATATAATAAAAAATGTTAAATATATAAAAAATACATATTTGTATTGAGAATACTAAATATATTTTATTATAATAATTTACTACGCAATGGCCAGGCAGTATTCCCAAAAGCTGAATGAAAAAAACCTAAATCGGCTAGAAAAGCCCCAAATAAAGGCTAGAAAAACACAATATTTAAATTACATACTTTACCGTCTTTTTTAAGAGTGTATTTTTCAAGCTATTTAGAAGCGATAAATGATTATATTTTAGTTAAATTATTATTTTTATTTTTTTACCAAAACAAAAATTGCCGCACAGTGGGTGATAATTGATATTTTTTTAAAAAGAGAAAGTTTGTGACAATTTTAAACATCTGACCGAGAAAACATCATACGGTATTGACAATTATATTTTAAGTGAAATTAGGCCTGTGTTATGTCTCACTCTTGCATGTGGTGTCATACATCATATAACGTGACTTTTTTTCGTCTCAACCTGAGTTTATGGAGCTTAAATACAGAGGGGTCACAGCTTCCAGTACAAAAGCATAGGTTGCTTAAATCGTCGTGTTTAAAACATTCGATACAACCTTTCATCAGAATTACTTGTCCAAAAAAACTAGATTTAAGAATATAACCTGCCAATATGTGCCTCTGCCAATTAAATTCATATTTAATAAAATCTCTATTATAACCACAATCAAAGTTGTTCAAGCAAAATTAATTTTTTTATAGAATGATGACTCTTATAAGGAAATATTTGACTAATTATTGGTACGTTATCATGCACTAGAATTGTAAACAAAAGTTTAAATTTTTTCCTTATCACTTGTAGCAATAAATTTCACTTATTTATTGCAAAAACAAGAAATTAAAATTTAAGTTTATTCAAAAAGATTAATTAAAAAACATTTGTTTTACTAAGAACCAAAGCAGAAGGGATAAACAATTGCTGAGAGAATTAATTAACTTTATGTGAGTTATACGGCTTTTCCACAGTCAAAGTTTACTTTGCAACGTAAACTTTGATTGAGTAAAGGCCGTCTTAAATAAGTTTAGATTTTAAGCTTTTGACTCAACGTTGATTAGAGAAGAAAGCAAAGAAGAGACAAGCTTCCACTTTCTCAGCGAATGTTCAGCTGTGCATCTCTCGAGGCAAACATTTTTAGGCAGTCATGTATTAGAAGACCTTTCAGATTTATCAGAGATAGGGCTGAGTGATCTTATCAGATATCTCAATGCGGCGGGTTGGATCTAGTGCCAATCACCGTATCCGAGTACCTAGATAGGGTTATACTTATGTAGGTTGACACCGACGGCTGTAGTGGTCCTTTCAAAAAGGAATCATCCAGATTCTATTTGAACGCCTACGTGTACAGGGCAGCCACGTAAACCAGCCAACCAACCAAGCTTTTGACTAAAAAATGCTTGTATTTGTACTACAGTTTAGATGATAATAAGCATGTTTTAAAATTTAAAAGAAAGCTGAACACTTTTGGCCAGTGTTGCCAAATGCTTACTATACAAAAACAACATGCTATTATTGAAAATCGCTAAAGTTCTGTAAAATGTAATTCGAAATTTTAAATTTATCAGAAATATATTATACATACATTAAATTTTCGACTTCCGCTAATTTTAGTAATATTTTTACTACTCGCTTATCGATTTTTCATCATTTTCATCATTCTGACGCATGTATTTCTAGATAAGCTTATGAATATTTGGTTTTTGCAATAACATTAACAGCAATCATCGAATATGTATAGAAAGAAATTGGATAAACTCCTAACACACATTAATTCAATTTTCTTATCTAAACATTGGAAGTGCTAAAAATTATTATTATTAAAAAAACATTATTGATATGAAATAATAGCAACGTTGTTTTTTTTGTCTACAACAGATATAAAATAAAATTCTAAGAACATTGAACTAAAAAAACTTAATATATAAATGTACTCGTATGAATTATTTAACTAAATTCAAAATCGAAGCGATAGGAACTCTCTTCGCTGAAAGCTAAAATGTTACTAAACAAAGTTGGATTGCTCATAACCAAAAGTGTTTAATTGAACATTATGAAGTTGTCAAATCGTTTTATTTTGTTTATTCGTTTCTCTTTGTGGTTTATTTATTAGTGTGTTTTAAAAAATAAAAGAAATATGTATTTTTCAAGCATATTAAGTAAATACTTATTTTAAATAAATATTAAAATTTTAAATAATTTCTAAACAGATTTTTTATGGCCAATCGCTTGTACGTTTGTTTGCAAATAAATTCTCTACGATAAAATTGTTCAGACTACAGCAGCATAATAAAACTCTCAATAAAATGAAGAATTGTATCCAACTCTACAAATGAATACCATATTATTAAAATTTCTCTACAAATGAGTTTTGTAGACATTTGTGCCAAAGAGCATGCTTATTTTTATGGAATAGGGATGCCGGCTCCAAGAAACTCCAGATTTTTGAGGAGTAAAAAAAATTCCCGGGACTTAATTTTAAAAATTCAGGGTAGTTCCAGTTATTTTTTAATAGTTTTAATAATCAAAATTCTTTAATTTGTATCATAATTGAAATAACGGAGAAAAATTTTTGTAATAACCGAAAGAAAAAAATCTCTTAAATATTTTAAAATCACAAGCGGAAGCAAAACTTTTGTTCAATGTTATTTTCTCAATGCTTCTTCAAGTGCGCTAAGCTTAACAATTGGGTTTTACAGGATATGAAAAAAAGTAAAGAAACTTTTTCAAATTAGTGTCTTTACGCTTTTTTATTAGAGTTGGAAAATATCGATACCTTTGCATACTCGCGCGGTACTTATTAAGTATTGACTGAATAGCACTCAATAATTTAATGGTTTTCTTAAATTTAGAAATTAAGTTAAATAAAAATTACAGTTTTATTTTGAAAAATTCAAGCTTATAAAACTTTATTATTAAGATATACATTTGAGTTTTAAAATACGTTTTTATTTAAATAAAAAAATAAAATTTATTAATTTACGGCTTAAAATTTTATGTTCTTGTGGTATATTTTATACATCTAAAATTATTGACGACGTATTTCTTAGCATCAAGTATTAGTGTTGCGTTTGAGTACTCAATACGTTAATATTCAATACTTTTGCAACTTAATTTTTTATTCACAACCGAGTTCAAAAAAGGACGAGGAGGCTATCAATTTGTAGGTCCTTTTTTAATATTTTTGCATAAGAACTCCAAATGTTTTCTTTTGTTCACAATGATATACTTCCACATGAGTTCCATTTTTTAATTTTGGGTTCAAAATCCGTTCGTTCGTACGGGTTTCTGCAGACCCATATTTTTTATTTTAGCAGATTTAAAATTTTTTTTTCATTTGTTATGATGCACTTCCAGATGGAAATCATTGATGTTCATCTATCCGTCTGTATATTTTCTGTAAAAAATTTATTGCATTTTAGCCAAGTATTTTATGAACTGTTTCTTATTTATTTATGAACTTTTATGTTTCTTTAATTTGAATAAATAAAATACCTTTTATATTTTAATTTGTAAGTGTCTTTGTTTTAGATGTACACAACTGAAATGTTTTACTTCTTGTCTGTGTTTTATTTGAAATTAAAATCTCGAGCCGGAAAAATCTCAAAATCGCGCATCTCAAAATTTGAAGTTCTTCAGACCTGAGTGCTGAATCCCATAATTTTCGGATGCCAATCCCGTTTGGCTTCCATATTCCGAGCCACTGATGCCTATGCTTGACGATAGATCATTTAGAGTTAAAAAATTTTATACTTTTATTTCATATTCTATTATTTTATTTAATTTTTTATATGCTGATTTGATATTATTTTATTTCACTTTTTGCAATATTGTATTATTTATAATTTTATTTATATTTTATTTTATAACTCATTTATTGTTTTATTTAAGTTTATTTTATTTTTACTCTTTTTACTTTTTTTCATTTTATTACTTTTATTTATTTTTTAATTATTTAATTGTATATTTTTGTATTTAATTTTTTTATTTTAATTTCATCTTATTTTGTTTTATTTTATTTCAATATATATTCTTTTATTTTGTTGTAATTTATTTTATTTTACTCTATGAAAAATTATTTTATTATTTTTAATTTAATTTATATTTTATCTTATAATTCATATATTATGTTATTCTATTTTAGTTTATCTTATTTCGTAATATTTTATTTATTGTATTTTATTTTATTAATTATTTTGAATTTAATTTATATTTTTTCTTATAATTCATATTCATTATATTATTTTTATTTTATTTTATTTTGTTGTTTTACTTGATTTAATTTTTATTTTATATTATTTAATTGTATATATTTTACTTAACTTTTTTTATTTCACCTTATTTTATTTTATTTCATTTTATTTTATATTATTTCATTTTATTTTATTGTCTTTACAGGGAATTACGACAAAAAAATTATTGTTTTATGCGGTCCTGCCTGGATAGGCCGCACAGGACTTTGTCCCAATATAATGATTGTGTAATTTTGGAAAAGTTATCTTATAAGCAGACTTTTGTATTTTTGTACCTCCCAAAACATATTTTTTCCGCCACAATTGTAATCACAATGAAGCGAAAATCAACAACTATTTCTAAAATTATGCTGTTAAGCTCTGCGAGGAATTCCACTGTAATTGTTTATAAATTACTTCTATCTCCAGTATTCTTAATTTTGGAAATTAAATTTTATCTACAATTATTGCCAAAATTGCGAATTAAAGTCTCTATGTAACTAATAGAGATTGCCCCGTTATGACTAAAATTTAACAAGTAATTAGATAAATTTTATCAAAATCGTTTTGTTAATAAATTATTTTAAATTCACCTTTTGTCGAACTGAAAATTCTATGTACTATACAAAATTGAAATAATAATTTTAATTTAAAAGTAATTTGTTTTGTTTCGAGTTTAAATCGTGAATTCACAAATTTCTATTTTATGAATAATTTTTGATAGAAATATTGAAATATTTTAATCATATGACGGGTCACCATCTCATTAGCTTTGTTTTTTAAGTTTTTCTACTTTTCACGTCGGATTCTTGTAAATATCGAGATTGCAAAATTATTTTTTGCTGGAACAGCAATTATTTTCATATAGAACGAATCCAAGTATCGAAAAATGTGGTAACGAGTTTTAACAGTTCGGTTTCAGATTCGCCATGGTAGGGAGTGGACTTGTTCGATATTTTTTATACCATAACAAGTGTTTTTCTTGTGGATTAGATATCTGTTACTCACTTTGGTGGCAAATGAACTTGTAGATGGTGAACCTCTACCCCGCTATACTGGATTAGCCTGGCTTTTGCACATTGCGTAGAAATGAGTATAAATAATTTGTCACGCACGTGTTAGTTTTTGTCAAATAAAATATTTGTTTTCTGTGACGTTCGGTTAAACAAAGAAAAGATATGTGAAAATGTAAAATTCCTAATTTCATTTAAAATCGTATATCGATCTACTTAGTTTTGAGTTTTTCGTTTTTTCTTTTATCTCTCTATTTCTTAGTCACACATTTTTTCTGCTATACCATTTTTCTCATAGTTTTTTTTTACGTGTTATTGTTTTTTCTTTTCGGTATTCTCTCTCAGACCCCATATATTCGTTACTCGATCTATGATCAGTTGTTAGACAAAGCTGTATAATCAGACTTATTGACAGACATCTGTGAGACATTTTTTATTATTCAGGTGCCAAACTATTTTTATTTCTTTTTGCTTTATTGTTGTTAAGAATTATAAAACACAATTAAGTTTATTTTTAATTATTTCAAATGTTTCTTATGTTTTTTGTGAGAACAATTTTTTTTGTTGTTTCATTTACAAATGCAGTCATGTATTAAATTTAATTAATTAAAACATTTGTGCGACAATTTGCCATTGTTAGGAATATCATTTTTCCACAATTTTATAAAAAATTATTTTATAAATAATGTACAGATAAAAATGAACATAAACTAATATTACAGCGGAGCCTAAAGAAATTTGTTAATAAGTTGGCTCCAAGTTAAATATTTTTCTCATTTATTGTAAAAAAAGAATAAAAATTTAATTATGATGAACGGTTGAGATTGCAGACCATCTCTGCAACTTTCCGCTAAGCTCGACCCAAAAAATTTCTAAATTTTTCATCGTTTCAGTTATTTAATTTAATAACTTCTTCAGGCTTAAGGTCAACAATATAAATATAAATGATTTGTTTTATCCAATATTTCGTTTTCTCAATGGAAAGCTTCTTTTGGGATATATAAAAATTAATAATAACAATGGTTGTTTTAACAAAACAATAAAAAACTTATTCCAAATTTTTTTTGGAAAATAAAAATTGTCAAAATTGAAAAATGAATTACACGAAAATACAAAATTACTTAAATCTATTACAATATCATAAAAGTTACTCAATTACCTGTTCTATTTTTATAAATTAAAGGTCGAAAAATTAAAATAATTTAAAAAATATATAATTTTTGTAAAACTTTTGGAGCATTTAAAAAAGCAAAAATTTTTTCGAAATCGATGCCCTGGGTCTGGACCATATAGTTAATCTTTGCATTACATCGGACTAACCCAATAATACAGGAATCCCGCACAATTAGTTTGATGGTAACGAGTATGATCGTTAAAGCGCGAATATTAGCCGAATAGTATATATTTGAATGACAATGAATGCACTACATGTGACCCTGTCCAAAAAATTTCGCAGGGTTGTAGTTTAAAATTACTTCGCGCTTAATTATTGTTCTAATAATAATCACTTGGTATCATTTAATTACTGTTGGCACGTTTTTTCAAACTGAAATCGAATAAAATGGGAAAATCGATAGAGAACTCAGACAAATTTGCTAAAATCGAAAAAATATATATTATTGGTAAAATTGTTAAGATTATAAAGCGGCTGTAATATTGTAATCGTGATTAAATATTTTTTTGCAATGTGAGCGTGAGTGTTTGAGTTTTACTGAGCTAGTGGTTGCATGATCGTGAGTCAAAGTTCCTCACCATTGCATCGAAATTCCAAAGTTTCTTGGCTTATATTTGTAACAATGAATATAATTTAGTTTTTGTAGAAATTTTTTTGCATAAATAAACTCGTAATTTACAAAATTCTTAGCCGTTTTAATATAATCTTTTATATAATCGTATAATTAAATAATTGTGTATTCAAATTACTATTCAATTTTGTAATTTTCCGCAATAAGTTTATTGTTTGCAAAAAAATAACAAATAAGATAAAAATTTAAAACAATGAAACAAAAAGGTGTTGTTTTATATTTATGTCTAACTTGTCCTTGCAGTGGACATTTTTTCGGTCATCACTTATTGAAATTTATGGAATTTTAAGTTGTTTTTTTATGTTTCCCTTATTTTACTATAAACAACTTTGACATTGAATTGTATCTAGTTCGCTGGGAAGCGAAGTGGAACAAATATATGCCAGCAAAATTAAAATAAACAAATATATAATGTTGTTGTAATTTCAAATACCGGCAGTTTTATATTTTGAAATAAATGAAATAGACAATTGTTATGTTTATAATAACACTAGATTACAAATTCAATTTTTTTTGCATATGTACCCAAATTTAAATATTTTTATTTTTTCATATCACAAAGGAACTCAAAATAGTTGTCATTTTAAGAAAAGAATGATAGGTAGGTGCCTGCTTCAGGTTATTTCGGTTACATGTCAAGGACTACAAAACATTTTTAGGCATCATGGACATACACTAAATATGTCTGTTAATGGAAGAATTTTTCTATTGAAAATTGGAAATCTAGATAAAAATAATACTTAATAGAGATAAAACATATTGTAACACATACCGACATGGTTTTACTCAAGAAATTATTTAAAACATATTATTTAATATACCAGGCATAGGCATACTCGTCGCAAGGAACCACACCAGAGAGTTTAATGAGAAGAGAGTCGATCAGAAATGCTTTACTGTCGATCAGTGTTATTTGCATGCTTACTATTTAATATTATGCGCATAAATTTAAATATTACACATGTTCTATAAAAACTAAAAATATTTTTAATGGGTGGTATATAAATGTGTGAAATTTATTCGGAAGGAAGTACAATGAAGAACAAAAGTGTACAATAATATAATTATAATTCACAGTGGGTTACGTTTTTACTGGTTTTGAAAACTTTGCTTTTAAAAATTCTTTTTTTATTTAAGGCGAAAAGAAGTTTGCAATTGATGACAATTCTTTTTTGAATTAATTCCAAAGTTGGTACTTTAAATAAGCAAATTGTATTATTTATCATAAATCCAATAGATTTTATTAAGTAAAAAGAGATTTAAGGACCTAATTTTATAATCCTCAATTTGAAAAATTGTTTTATGCTTTTTTATATGAATTCTAACGTTTACATAAAGCAAAGTAATGTCAGAAACAGTGTTGCCGAGTGTTGAAAAAATATTTTTTTTTACATAAATCACTAAAAACCCAGTTAAAACAGCAGAAGAAAAAATTCAGTATAAAATTGATGTATTTAATCGCAATAGTTGTCTACAATTTTGAAGTTTTTTTGCATAACGAAATAAGTTTTAAGAAATGACATATATAAAATAGGCTACTATAATAAAAAACTTTAGGCAAGTAATTTTCACTTTGTTGAATATGAGAATTTAGATATCAAAATATTTTGTTTTTCATTCATTTGCAATTGATTAGTGGGTAGAGCGATTACTTATCTTCAAATCTAAAATTTAAAAATGTAGCTTCCGATGATTTGGCGCTAAGTGGTCGATTAGTTGCGTAATTTTTTTGAGTTTAATCAAGTAAATAATTTTGTTTGTATCATGTACATAATGTAGATTATCTCTTGAAAGAAATATTTAGCACTATTGCTTGCCACTGTTGGCACTGCCTAATATTTAAACTTTTCAAAAAATTGTAAAAGCCACTGTGTTTGGACACCACTAAGCAACTAAAACAGCACAAAACAATTGGCAAAATGACAATAATATTAAATGCAAAAATCCCGATGACATTGTTGCTTCAAAATTTTATATTTTATTCGGTTTCTTTGATTGTTGCTGCTTATAAAATACAAACATACAAGCGCATCACTTGTGAACAGAAAAATTGTAAGAAAAAACGTATAATTTAAAAGCTGAAAACAAACAAAAAATATGCCTTGACAAAGTAAAACACATGGTTGGTAACAATTAATTTATTTGAGTTTTAATTTTAGGTTTCTTAAAAAGGGTTACGAACGAAAAGGACATTATTTTGTAAATTTTTCCTTGATAATGTTAAAAATATGTAATTTTTTCGAATAAAAGTTTCATAATCAAAGCAAATGCTCATTTTTGTAGTGCAGTAAATGCACACTTTGCATAAATAAACATGTGTATATTCAATTATAATGGAAACTCTAAGTGGTATTTGGCACACTTTTTGCTTGTTTCAAGGACGTCTAAAGTTCTTTTTAGTTTTATTTTTAAATTTAAATCTAGAAATATTTTTATAAAAATTTTAATTTAATTAAATAAATGGATGAAAGCTGAATTATCTACAAGAAATAATTGGAATATGTACACATTATTTGGATTTCATATTTTGTAATATTTTGTTTTCCAGATGGCCACTTTTTAAGGGTCAAAATATATACACGTATACATTGCATCTATTTTCCAACAGTGCTGTAAACACTGTTGAAATATATTGAGTAGATAAACCACATCAATGCAAACAGATGTATTTTCATACATATATACATATACACATATGTATATGATCGGGGTAATGGATAACGAAAATTTGTCATTGCTGCCTTAAGCTTAATTGAACAGTTCGGTATGATTGATTACTAGGGGCCATCTTAGTGTTACAACTTTTTTTTATATTCTGCTCCCACATAAAGCCTTATAATATTAAATATATAAATGTCAAAAGATCTATCGACATGTGTTTGATCTTAAAACACTATTTATTTATCTAAACAAAAAAAAATCCGTTGTGTATTTCTATTCGCGAAGCATTTCACCTAAATGGCCATGTACACAGAGAGGTGATTGAACTTAAAATCTAAATATTTAGAAAGTTATTTTCTTAAGATCTTTAGTACTTTTAATAACCTATTAAAAATGAGAATAAATATTATATTCAAACAATATTTCTTTAAAAAAACAAACTGTGTTTTCTCAAGCATTAAACAATTAATAAAAAATTTCTTTAGCGGAAATTTCTTTGAAAAGGATGACATAAAATGTCAAGTTCACGGTTTAATGTTACCGACCAACCAGAAGTTACCTTGTGGCTTTTTATATACAATTATTTTCATACATTATGTTTTTTGGCACCATCATACACATGAGAACAACAAAATAGTAAATTTTTTCATAAAATAGTTTTTTCAGCGATTCCAAATGACAGAATGACAGAATGTGTGCTGTGAACATTTATTTTAAATATACTTAAGGCCAACAGATTAAACTGTACAACAATTTCAAAATTTTTCTATTCAGTGTTTGAGTGTGTGACCTTTTCGTCAGAGATGGGATTACCTACATATGTGACTGATAACTAAATAAATCCTTAACGGGTAATCATGCATTTGATTAGTTTTTGGTGACTGTGTTAAGTTTTGGGCTTTGGTGTGTTTTGACGTACATATTAAAATTATATGACCAACATTTTTGTAGAACATTTCATCCTCGCCATACTCGTTTTTAGGGGTGTTTTAACGATTTGTTAGAAAAAATCAAAAAAATTTCGTTATTAGGGGGACTAGATGGTTAATATTCTTTACAAAAATATTTGCTCATAGTTTCATATACTGATATGCTGCAAGAACAAGTCAAAGCTGGGAAACTTCAACCACCTCTAAAATAAAATTTTTATGTGATCTTTCAAAGCGCCGATACATGCAACGGAGGTCTTTGTTTGTTTATAATTTTTGATTAAATGAAAGAGAATGGATCTTATATTGATAAATGTTTTATGTAATGTCGGCAATTATGTATGGAAAACAATATCAGATAAATGTCACAAATGCGAGTCCTTTTGAGCACATTTTTCATTACATTCTCACACATTTCACGCGGCATTTCATTAATTTCATCACGAATATTTTGTTTGAGTTGCTCAAGCGTTTCTGGTTTGTTTGCATTAACCTTGCTTTTCAGATATCACCACAAAAAGAAGTCTGGATCAGTCAAATCAGGGCACCTTGGATGCCAATCAGCATCACCATTTCTTGAAATAACTTGTTGTGGAAAAAGGTCTCGTCTTGCAGTAATTCCATTGTAATCCTGGCTGTATGCGATATGGCACCGTGTTGTTGAGAACACATGTTAATCAAGCCAAAAAAAAAAGCAGTTGTGGCGTTAAAAAATTTTCAATCATATCACGATATCGCTCCCCAATCACAGTTATCGTTATGCCGTTTTCATTTTCAAAGAAGTAAGGTCCAATGATTCCTCCTGACTAAATTGCACACCAGATTGTCACTTTTAATGGATGCAAAGGTGACTGATAAATGATTTTAAGGTTTTCCATTGCACAGAACCGACTATTCTGTTTATTCTCATATCCATTCAAATCAAAATGTACTTCGTCAGTCATTATGATTTTTTTTTGAAAATCAGGGTTGTCACATCCTATTGGCATATGTAAGGCGGCTTAAATGGTCTTGTGGAAGAAGCTCTTGTGTCAACTTAATCTTAAATGGAAATAAACACGTTGGTTTATCGAATATTTTTTCATAATAAATTTGCCACGTGTCTACTTCACGACTGCTAAATATGAAGAGTCAAGACTAATGTTTACGAAAATGGCGGAAAAACAAAGTAGTATACCTTCCCGGCGGACACCCGTATATTTTGTTTGGTCTCCTTTACCAGAATCAAACGCCGGAACCCCGTAATTTTTTCGTGTTCTACTATGTTATTAGGCAGAACTTAGGTATATTTTAATTATATTTTTGCCAACGAGTACATTAGATTCGATTCGATGTAGGCTGCTGAAAGAAATATATATGTATATACCGGCTTGTTTAGATATCTTTCCAAGTTTATTTTTTTAAATATCATGGAATACTAATTTTCCCAATTACTGACGTTTGAAGCTGTAGATTCAAAAAATTAAATTCAAACAAAATCAATTAATCAAAGTAATGTTACTGAAACCATTCAAATGGTGGCTCACTGACTAAACTATAATCTTACCAGCGCCAAAAATATTTTACTTAAGATTTTGTTAGAACCAAAATGTACACAATTTATAATATTTGGCTGCTTTTAAAATTAATTAATTAACTGTCAAACTCCGTAAAAGAAAATAAAAATTTCTTATACACGAATTTTTACGAATCTATTTTTCTGGACACAAATGTGCAAACAAATATTCAATTGCTGTTGGTGTTTTATGTTATTTGCTTTAAACTTTTATGAGAGCTAGATAAACAGTGAACGGTGGAGTAAGATTGTAATTGGGATTGGAACGTTACTTGACAGCTGAGAAAAAAGCTATATATTTATACCATTTAAAATCCATAGTCTAGTTATCAAATAAATCAAAGGCTGCCACAAAAAATTGTCGGAGAACAAGTCTTATGTTTTTAATACATTTTTAAAAATCTTTGACATTATGTAGAAGTTGTGGCTTACAGACGAATTAAGGTTATAGTTTGATTTTTTTAATGAAAAGTAACTGAGGCAATTAATATACCTACCCACGAGCAGGTGTATTGTACTTCTTTAGGAAAGTGTTCTATCGCCTCTGTGTAACCATTTTATTAATTATTTTACTTCACCGATGATTCTGATGCATTGCCGATAAAGGAGGAGTGCGTGAAGATAGCACAGCAAAAAATTGTACAGCGCCGAAAAAGAATTTTGAATACCAACAACTTCAAATAGTTAAATCCAAAGTAATTGAAATTAGACTAAAGTTCGTAAAGTTTTTAAACACAAAGAATTGAATTTGAAAAAAAAATTCTACAGAACAAAGGAAAAGCTAACATTAATTAATTCCAAACTTCACAGGCAGAGTAGAGAAATGTTTGTTTCTGAGGGCATCACACCATCCATCATCAGTGTATTTTATGTATTTCACCACTTATCACGTGGGCTGATTCTAAGTAATTCTAATTGTAATTCTTTGAGAAATAGTAAAAATTTAAATTGCAATTAAATTGCAGTTAAATTCATAATATTAAAAGCTATTTTTCAATTTCAAATACAAACACGATTTTCTTTTTTTTATCCCACTGTGCAGTATGAATATGTGTGAGAGAATAGAAAAATGTCTCAAGTATTTTTTGTTTTAGTATAATTGTCTGTTTGTAGGGCGGTATCTTGCTGTTATTAATTAATTTAATAATTTTATTTTATAATCAATTGATTTGTTATTTGATATTTATTGTTGTTTTTGTTGTTATGTTTGTGTCAGAGTCGTTTTGCGAATATAATTCCTAACAACCGGTTGTTAACTTGGTGATTAATTTATTTTTAGTTTACAATTCATTTCTAGTTTATACATTTTTTATTTTTGACGTCATTTGTCTGCATCGTGTATGTATTTAGTATATTAATAGATTGTTATAAATATGCATGTATGTATATATGTCCATTAGATTATGATAAGAGTTTTGCTAGTGTAAACGTAACTTGTACATATACTTTTGGCACCGCCAACCAGAAATTCTTTGAAATAATGAAATCAAATTTTTCGCTTGAAAAAAAAACTTGTTTCGAAAAGACTCTGAAATCGTTTTTCCCCAGCAAACATAACATGACGAAGAAGAGTCGGGAGTTGAATCCACTTGGCAGAATGCAAAAACTCCCAACCAAATTTAAACACTTTTAAAAATAATTTTTAGAGAAATTTATATTATAAAAAAACATTTGTTAAGTTGCTTTTTTATTGGATATAATTTGCTTAGATTTAAAAATTTTAAATTAATTTTATGTTAAGATGGATGACAAACAACACAACTGACAAGTATGGATGTTGCTTAATGTGACCTTACACTATCACTACTTGTAATTTTTTTTAAAGAAAATTAAATAAATTTTAAATTTTCAGAATAAGAAAATCGTCGTACATAAATAAAATGTTTTCATTGAAACTGGAAATAAAATAAAATAATATGTAAAGTGTTTGACCTTGCAGGCCATCTCTGGAACTTCCAATTAAGGTCAACCGCAAAGCTCTCCACATTTTTATATTACTTCAAATTTTTGTGATAAAAAATAAAAAGTTTTATTTCGAATTTTTTCGACAATGATATCTCTCGAACCCTTTGGTTGATTAAGATAAAATTTAGCGGTTTTCAAGCCCAATGAGGTAAATGAATCTCAAAAATCGATTAAACAACTACTTTTGGAGTTATTAATATAAAGCGTTTGTTTTTCGATATTTTTTGTGAACAAAATCTCTCGAACGGATTAATTGACTTTTATCTTGGCATTTTTCGAGTTTAAGAGCTAATTTTATTTTGAATTATTTGAAAGGTTTTGCGCCTTAGAACTTATTGAATATATTTTTCCGAAACTTTATTTTTGAAAATGTTCAAATCTTTTTAGTCTCACAATTTCAATATCCCACGATATTTAAGTCTTCAGAATGCTGTAAATATAGTTCTGAAATGTTTATGCATTCCTAAGTTACGAGAGGCTTAGAAATATAAATACACACAAAAAAACACACACACACATGTATACATACTTTCATACGATCAACACAAAAATAAATCAAAATATATTCCCATGACTTCACAACGTCGAGATCTAAGGTGTTATTATGAGCATAACATATTTTTATTGGTTTTAAACTTTTCCGTTTTACTTCATCAAAAAGATTGAAGAAAGGAAGTATTTTTCTATGACATCATTTTGGTTTGTGCGATTGCTAATGAAAAATGTTTCTTACTAAAAGCCTCTTTACAGCTTAAACTACGCTGAATGGTTTGATTTGATTAACTCTGTCGTAGATCCTGTTTCAATAAAAAATAATTTTTACAGATTATATGATGTCTGTAAATCCAATTTTATAGCACGTCTGACTAATAACGTCACAAAACTTTTGAGAATAAAGTTTAATGTCAAATGATTTTACACATCTGACATGGTTGTGCTTGGTGGGTTATGCCCAGGCAAAATAACTGAGAGGGGAGCTTGAGTTGCTTTTCGCTCATGATCATAAACGCTCACGAATATGAAAAGAAAGTTCGTCATATGCTATCATACATCATTTTGTTTTTTAGCATGAAATCGTAAAAATTTATCGAACATATTTTTTAAAAAGTGACTTGTAATCCAAAATGATTATTATTTTGGTTAAAGTTCGTAACATTTTTAGTCAGCAACAAGGGAACATTTAACATCAATTAATTTCAACTTACACGGCAGAACAAAAACAACGTTGTTTTTCGCGAGCCGCTACACAGATTTACGAATCACGAAATTACTCACGGAGAACTTGTTTATACTCACGCTGCTCAAAGCTCATACATGATTCATGGTAGCCCCGTGAACGATGCCCATCTCTAAACTAATCACACACATTCTCGTACAAATGCAAATGGACATTAGTGTAGATTTTGTCACAAAATTGTTTGCGCACATAAATAATTAATTGTTAGGATTGCAAACCTTTTTTATGTTTTATGTTTTTTTATGACTAATTTGTTTTAAAGTTAACAAAGGTTCTTTACTGTTTTTTTTTGGACATGCGCCACTTTGTTGTTTAGAATTATTCTTTTTTAGCCTGAATTGTCTTTGATATTTCTTAGAATTAACACTGATTTAATTGCTTTGTGCAATGAGGGATTTTCTGAAGTGTTTTATTTTTTATTTCACACAATTTTCGAAGTGAATTGAATCACTTGAGCTATCATTTTTTATATTTTTTTTGAATTGGTACAAACAAAATACTATCAGAAAAAATTATTAAGTTTTATTTTTGTGGCGATTCGATTTTTAATCAAATACCTACACAGTTTTTTAAATTTGTTTTTTAAATATTATTCGCTTGGAAAAGGGAAGGAGGTAATTTCTTCTTTGCCAAGAAATCATGCCACAGGTAAATTAAATTATTCTGTACTGCAATTTATTGACAAACATAATCAAAATCCAGCAGATCAAGTATGTGTGTATGATATGAGACCGGGATTTCTTTAGTTATTATTTATACATGAGTGACACCGTGCGATGCACGAACGCAAGTTATGTGATTTAATTCAGGGTAGTGAATTATAGATGAACCAGAATAGAAAATATGAATTTTGTGAAACTATAGTATAGATCAATTAATTTTTATTTATTTGTTTGTTCATTTATTTATATTAAAAGTCTAGAAATTAATTTCATATACAGCCCAATTATAAACAGAAGTTTTTCATGAAATTTTTCCCTTTTTTCTTTTCACCTATTATGAATAAAAATTCCCTCATTTTAATTTTTAGTTCGTTTTTATAAACCGTGTAAAATGGAGAAAAAAATAAAAAGCTAGAAAGTAGTTTTTCTTAATATATTTAAGTTTGGGGTTTCTCTAACAAACTCTCTCACAAAACTGAAGGGAGTTTGAATTAATTGGAGAAATTTTTTCTCGAGAAAAACCTTTCCTCATGAAACAAATGCTTTGCGAATATTTATAATTGGGCTGATAGACGTTAATAAAATACATGCAAAATATTCACAGAAAACGGAATAAAATTCTTAACTAAGAAAAACAAACATTGTTCGTGTAATAACACTTAAACTTAAAGAGTAATCAATAATGTGGTAACATTCGCTAAAATGAAATACATATACATACGTACTCGTACATACATATACTTTTAATTGCATAAAAATGAAAGTAACGTGTTGGTGATTCAACATTGAGACAAATATTTTTTAAAAGGAACTCAGAGCGCACATCGCCTTCAGTAATATTCATAAAGAACGAAATGTTTGTGATAGTACTTCGGGTTTTCAGGGAATTCAACACGCGCTAATTCCTGATTATATACGAGTGTAAGGAAACATATATTGCTGAACTCCAACACCAGTTTCGCAGGCAGAAAAAACCGATTGATTTTGCAAAACTCAATTTGATCAATATGAATATTGTGTTAAGGATCCGAGGCAACCGAACCATATTCAAGTATAGGTCTAACTAACCTAACCTAACCTACTATTGAGGGGGTTAATAAATTCCTTTGTGCATCTATTAATAAAAAAAGAACCTCTCTAGCTTTATTGACCATCACTCAAGTGTGAAGTAAGGCGAAGCTCTACATCAAGCTCAAGGAAAGAAGTTACTAATTTCAAATGTTCTCTGCCCAATAATTAGTTGATATCGATACACTGCCTCCTGTAAAATCTCATATGTTTCGATTTATTCATGTGAAGTTCCATTAGGCTTTCGCTGTAAAGTGTGAGTGAGAAATTCGGCAGATAATTTCAAACCAAGTTAAAGTATCGGACCAAGATGGCTTAATTGTGGCACACAAGAAAAAACTGTTATGGATTTGGAAAAAATGCATTTTATTTTCTTTCATTTAGGTAAGAATCAAAGAAATTACAGAAACCAGTTATTCATGATCATTACAAGTATATACCGCTAAAGACAGAAACTACAAGCCATAACGTTACCTGCGAAAACTTTTTAACTTCCCACGAATTAGGTATTGAGTTGATGAAACGAAATACAATAGTTGGTACTATCTCGAAAAAAAAATTTTTCTCTAAAAATTTTGCAACTAAAAAAATCCGGAAACTATGCACACTTTCTCTTTGACACTGAAAACAACAATATACACCCAATTCATACGCTGATATAAAAATCATGTTTTATTTTTAATTCTCTTTAAAAGTTGATTCCGAAAACTTTACAGATTCATACGATGATTTTTTTCCATGTTTTTACGGTTGGTTTTTTTGTCCGTAATCGGTTATTCTTCTTTAATTGCTTATTTGTATAAAAACAAGTAAAAGTCGTTATAATTAAACAAAAATAATATTATATTATATTATTCACATTATTTTTGGTAATAATATTTCTTGTTTTTATATTTAAAAGTATTATTTACTTTTCTGTTTTAAATTTTTCTTTTATAAAAATATCAAAAATGTTCTTATTTCATCAAAAATGCTTTTGTATTGCCACAGTGAAACGAAAAATAAAATAAAGCAACATAACAAAAAAACGAATTTGCAAAGAAATATATGAAAAAAAAACACCGAGAACTGAAAATGTGATTTTTTCTTTACCCCGTTTGCTTCTCCAACCCTTTCGCCAACATACACCAAAAATCATGTTTTAAAAATCATGGAAAAAATCATCGTATGAATTGGGTGATAAGTTTTAAATGGAATGAATAAAAAATATTTTCATAAAATTATGTTCACAAATTTGAAATTCAAATAAAACTTGATGTAAATAAAAATTATTTACAAAGTTGTTAAATCTTAAAGTATAATTCGAGTGTTCTCCCACTACCTTCTTTAAATGGATTCAACGCCAATTATGGCCAGTTTACGACTTCATATTTAAATACGCAATTAGTTAATTTTCATTTAAATTTAAGTTGCATTTAAATACATACAGTTTCAGTTTTTCAGTGTTAAATAAATGTTTGTATTTAATTACGATAAAAATGTGGCAGCATCACGAAATTCTCTCAATTTTTTTGGAGAAACAGCTATTGAACAAAATTAAAGAAAAATTTCTAATGTGAATTCTTTTTCAATTCTTCCAAATCCGTCGCTTATGTTTTTTATTCCGATTCCAGTCCGGATTAATATTGTTCGCTGATATATTCAAAATGCCAACGATTAGCTCTTCTTTTACAATTGTTGCGGGAGAACACTTTAATTATACTTTAAGATTTACTGCAATGCAGTGTTGCCACCAACGAAATGATAAATTACACATGGATCATGCCAAAATTACACATGAAATTAGGAATTACACATGCTCTTTTTTTGCAAAATAACGTGTTTTGTTTTGAATTTAAGATTACATATAAGTTTTTTGTTTAAAAAAAAAAAAGAATTACATTTTTTTTAATTAACGATGAATCGTTTTTTTATTTCATTAAAATAACGTTTAAAAACAAAACAAAAAAGTCATACTATTTCATATAGTAATTTATAACTTAAAAATAAACAAAGTAAAATATATCACGTTTATATTGAGATCAAATTTTTTGGATTTTCCCAGGTATTTAAAGCTTCCACTTTTTGTTTATCATTTTTTGAGTAGGTTCAAAATTTGGTCCACCATTTCTATGTATTCCTTCTTTAGTAAATAATATCGATGAAATGGTATCAGATGCCAGTTTATTTCTTAAATCTGTCTTACAATTGTTTAAATTGCTAAATATTCTCTCAGCAGCAGCGTTCGAAAAGGGTAAAATGAAAATATAATTAATAACTATTTGCAAAGTAGGAAATAATTTGTCTCCCAAGGAATTCTTCAATTCAAAAACCTTTATCCAATAATCTTCTGGCTCCAAATTACTATGAAGTCCAAATTTTTCAAAATCTAAGAGTGCATGTTGTCGCCACTCATTATCAAGTTTTTGCAAATCAATATCGAAGGATGGAAATCTTTTTTTAAACAAACACAAGGATTTAGGTTGAAAAGATTGGGCAATTTTGGGATCAACAATATCCACAATTGTATAAATATCGTCACTAAAATCAAATCTTGTTTTGATTTGACGAATTGTCTCGATATAAAACTCCCGACAATCTTGAAGTATAATTTTTTTTCAGAATTAGAGGTTGTTGTCAAAGATTCCTGAGCAGCAACACCAATATATATATCATATTCGTTAATATATATATTTTCATCTGAATGGTTGATTTCCCATAAGCATTGGGATTTTAAAACATCCATTTTTATGTAATTTGAATAAAAAGTTTGCATTATATGCATTACTTCGGATTTCATTTTATACAGTACTGGCTTTTCTGATTGAAAAAGAGTATTAAATGAAGTTAAAATATTCAAGGCGTACGATAAAAATTCGAAATAAATTCTTGTTTTTTCATCATCTAATGCCAGCAGCATTGATTCAGTAGTCTTGGAGGGATCTTCAAAAACTTCTAGCCTTAAAAAACTTCTTAAGGCCTCATATTGTTCTAAAACACGATTAACACATGAATGTAATGAGAGCCATCTTGTAATGGCAGGGGACAATATTTTATGAACCCCAGTTTGAAAATATTCCTGAAATTCCTTAAGCTTTTTCTGGCGAATATAGCTCCTGTTAAAATAAGATCCAAGATTGCGAAGTAAATCTTCCAAATATGTTGGAAGTTTCAGACAGGCCTTCGACGCTACCAAATGTATTAGATGGCACGAGCATTTTATCAAAACAATATCTGGCTTTTCTTCTTTTAACAACTTAGCTACTGAATTATACTGTCCAAACATTACATTAGGTGTATCTGATGCAAATCCAACTAGATTTTCAAAAGGAATACCTTTTTTTATAATTGTGCTTTTGAGATGCTCAAAAATTTGTTTTGCTGTGGATGATCCACTCTCTTTGAAATCAAAAAAAGAGTAATGTACCCGGGATGTTTCATCGTTATAATAAATTGTAGTAAAAGCTATCTGCTTCGTTGTGCTAACGTCTGTTGTTTCATCTATTATTATAGAAAACACGGTTTTCTGCAATTTATAATAAAGTTCCTCAGAAAAACTTGGGCCTAAAACATTTTTCACCAAAGCTGTTGCTTTTGTTCTATGAAGGTTTATATCTTTAAGTATATCGGAGTCCGGCAGACATGACTTTAATACTGGAATAAGATCATCTACTAATCTAAATGCCAAATTGTTAGTAGTTAATGTTCCAACCATTTTTAGTTCAGCTCTCTTAACGCTTTCATTCTTTGATGTTGAATTCTGTAAGGCTTTGGTAATGTTGGTTGTGGATTTAATAGCAGAAACAGCAGTTTGGTGGGAATTTGTCTGCATATGTCTTGAAAGAACTGGCTTATGGCACTTCAGTTTTTTATTACACAGCTTACAGAATGCAGCATCTTTCCCATTGTCATTTATTTTGATAAGCCAACCTTTGAAATCGGTCAAACGTAGCCATTCACTTTGGAATCTAAATACGTTATTTTTAGACATATCTGCAAAACAAAAAAATTTATTTGTACGGTGAACGTAAAGATTTTTTTATATACATAACTTACCAGTTATTCAAGAATCTATAAGTATTAAAATTAAACTCACTTTTAAATAAATTTTTAAGGTTTGCCTAGAATATTAACACCTTTTGATTTGTTGTGACAAAAACTGGAGAAAAACATAAGATAATTATAAGTCTGTGATTCTTCTTTGTGATGCATGGCACAACTATATTTGTACATTAAAATTTGTGATGTAAGCCATGATCCAATAATACAGGTCTGTTCACAAGCACAGCTGTTCTACTTTTTTTCCGCATATTAGAGGCTGGCATGTCAAAATTTATACATGTCGAAATAGAGGCTGAGGTGTCAAATTTTATTGCTTTGTTGTAGTTGTTTTATAAGTAACACCACCTGATAAAATTAATTCGCCTTGATGTAAGCTTGCAAAATATTTTTTTAGTCACAATGAATATTCTTATGTGATAGAAAAGGACGTACCTACATAGATTTATTTTTTTAAATGCAAGTGTTGAAAACTGAAAAAAAATAATAAAAAAGTAGTGCTCAAAAACTATAAAATTTTAAATTACACATGAGTTACACATGCAGACAATTACACATGGGCTACACATGAAAATAAAAATTACACATGATATGTGTAATTACACATAAAGTGGCAACACTGCTGCAATGAAGGAAGAATACATAGAAGGAAAGCCACAAAGATTTGCACGTGGTTTCGCACAAAAATGCGGAGAAGATTACGACGAAATTTATGCACCTGTTGTTAAGCAAACAACATTAAGAATCTTGTTGTCTGTTGCTGGTGTTAAAAATATGTCAGTATTACATTTTGATGTGAAATCTGCCTTTCTGAATGGTGATCTCAAAGAAATTATATTCATGAAACAACCGCCTGGGTTTGAGAATGGTAATATAAGCGTGTATGTAAGCTAAAAAAGATTATTTATGGACTCAAACAAGCTGCATACGTATGGAATCAATCTTTACATGATTTGCTGTGCTCAGGGGTATATAAGAAATTGGATGCTGATCCCTGTTTATATACAAAATACACCAACGAGGAAGGGCTAGTCTATATCTTAATATACGTTGATGTAGAAAACTTGTTATCATCAAAATTTGAAATCAGTTCATTAGAAATAGCTAAACATTTTTTGGGAATCGAAATATTTCAAGATAAACATTTAAATTGTTGTATTCGTCTATCTACTTATATTGGAAATCTTGTAAGAGAATTTCGTTTGGAAGGCTCAAAAATATCTCAACACCCACTAGATCCTGGATATGGTAAAACAGAGTCAGTAAACTTACCACATAATCAAGAATATCAAAAATTTATCGGATCTTTATTATACCTAAGTGTTTGCTCAAGACCAGATATTGCACGTAAAGTAAGTTTTCCTACTCAAAAAGATTGGTCCGAGCTTAAAAGAGTACTTAAAAATATAAAGGTCACTGAAAAATATTTTTTACGAATGAGTTATGAAAACGTTAGGCCTCAGATATTAAAAGGATTTGCTGATGCCAATTGGGCTGAAGATAAAATAGATCGAAAATCTAATTCTGGTTACGTTTTCCAGATAAATGGTGGAACAGTAAGTTGGTCGTTAAAAAACAAACACTTGTGGCTTGATCGTCAACAGAAGCTAAATTTATTTCACTATCCGAAATGCTAAGGGGGCTATTTGGATAAGACGTATTTTAAATGATATGCGCCTTTCACAGCAACAGCCTACATTGATATATGAAGACAACCCAAAGTTGCTTTCATTCGATAAAAGAGCAGAAATTAAGCGCGAGATCTAAACATATCGACACAAAAATTCATTTTGTTAAAGATCATTAATAAGAAGAACATTAAATGTGCCTACTGTCCATATAATGAAATGTTTGCTGATATTATGACAAAACCATTGCCCAGGGTTGCATTTACTAAATTACGATCTCTAAGGGCCAGTTTATGACTTCGTATTTAAATGGTATTTATATTTAAGTTCTATTTAAATACGAAATTAAGTTTTTTATGTTTTCAGGCTGAAAATAATAACAGTAATAAATAGGTTGCTGCAATGTTTTAAAAGTGTAAAACAATTAAGAAAGAAGATATAATAGAATAATATTAAGAAAAGAAGTCCAAATTGCACCCCAAAAGATGTTGATTTTTCAATGGCCGCAAATTTTTTGTTTACTTTGTTGCGCGATACAACAACAAGGTAGCAAAACCATATGTTTGTTTATGTATGTGTGCACAACAGTCGTAAAGCAGATCTGGGCGAGTAAGCAACACGCGTCGTTGGCAATTATTTTTTAAGTGCAACCAGGCCACTCGACTAACTGTATCGCGCTGCGGTTCTTTGTGGAATTTTCATTACCGCGTGCAATCGTTTTTAGCTATACTGGTGGAGACCATAAAAACTCTAGGAGTGGATCTTAGGAATTCCACTTTCTATACGAAGGTATAGGTCGCTTGGCAGTTCCTAAGGAAAGCACCTATTCGTGGGATACCCTGGCAATTTGCGTACTGCTATGCCATTTTTTTATTTTTTCAAATCAATCAATCAATCTATGTGTGCACAACTTAAATAGAACTTAAATCAGCAAGGTTGATTATTTAAATATTATTTAAGTTTCATTTAAGTTTGTACTGCAAAACTTAATTTCGTATTTAAATAGAACTTAAATATAAATACCATTTAAATACGAAGTCATAAACTGGCCCTTAGAGATCGTAATTTAGTAAATGCAACCCTGGGCAATGGTTTTGTCATAATATCAGCAAACATTTCATTATATGGACAGTAGGCACATTTAATGTTCTTCTTATTAATGATCTTTAACAAAATGAATTTTTGTGTCGATATGTTTAGTTCTCGCACTTAATTTTTGCTCTTTTATCGAATGAAAGCTACTTTGGTTGTCTTCATATATCAATGTAGGCTGTTGCTGTGAAAGGCGCATATCATTTAAAATACGTCTTATCCAAATAGCCTCTTAGCATATTTCGGATAGTGAAATAAATTTAGCTTCTGTTGACGATCAAGCCACAAGTGTTTGTTTTTTAACGACCAACTTACTGTTCCACCATTTATCTGGAAAACGTAACCAGAATTAGATTTTCGATCTATTTTATCTTCAGCCCAATTGGCATCAGCAAATCCTTTTAATATCTGAAGCCTAACGTTTTCATAACTCATTCGTAAAAAATATTTTTCAGTGACCTTTATATTTTTAAGTACTCTTTTAAGCTCGGACCAATCTTTTTGAGTAGGAAAACTTACTTTACGTGCAATATCTGGTCTTGAGCAAACACTTAGGTATAATAAAGATCCGATAAATTTTTGATATTCTTGATTATGTGGTAAGTTTACTGACTCTGTTTTACCATATCCAGGATCTAGTGGGTGTTGAGATATTTTTGAGCCTTCCAAACGAAATTCTCTTACAAGATTTCCAATATAAGTAGATAGACGAATACAACAATTTAAATGTTTATCTTGAAATATTTCGATTCCCAAAAAATGTTTAGCTATTTCTAATGAACTGATTTCAAATTTTGATGATAACAAGTTTTCTACATCAACGTATATTAAGATATAGACTAGCCCTTCCTCGTTGGTGTATTTTGTATATAAACAGGGATCAGCATCCAATTTCTTATATACCCCTGAGCACAGCAAATCATGTAAAGATTGATTCCATACGTATGCAGCTTGTTTGAGTCCATAAATAATCTTTTTTAGCTTACATACACGCTTATATTACCATTCTCAAACCCAGGCGGTTGTTTCATGAATATAATTTCTTTGAGATCACCATTCAGAAAGGCAGATTTCACATCAAAATGTAATACTGACATATTTTTAACACCAGCAACAGACAACAAGATTCTTAATGTTGTTTGCTTAACAACAGGTGCATAAATTTCGTCGTAATCTTCTCCGCATTTTTGTGCGAAACCACGTGCAAATCTTTGTGGCTTTCCTTCTATGTATTCTTCCTTCATTGCAGTAAATCTTAAAGTATAATTAAAGTGTTCTCCCACAACAATTGTAAAAGAAGAGCTAATCGTTGGCATTTTGAATATATCAGCCAACAATATTAATCCGGACTGGAATCGGAATAAAAATCATAAGCGACTGATTTGGAAGAATTGGCCGTGCGCCTAAAAAGTGAGGAAATATCCTGTAGAACGAATCTACCACAAGGCAGTCATGCTAAAGCATTTATCAAAAGCGTTAAAAGTGATTTAGCTACCGACCCAAAGGTAAAAAATTTGAAAAGAGGACGTTGCTTCTCTTGCCCAAATCGCGCCGATAGCCTGAAATATGCCAACAAATATTCAGATTGCAATAAATTTATTTGTAAAAGTCATTCGGAAACCCATATTACATGCAATAAATGTAATAACAAATAATCGAAAGTAATAAATAAATGAATACGAGTATTTTGTATGGAACAAAATTGACCCACTAATGTCACATACGTTTTATTTTAAAGTACAGGATAAGGGTTAAAAGTTTTTTTATCAGTCAAGACATTTATGACAATAATGAATTAGTTTAGTTTCTCTCTCTCTTTTTTTTGCATTTACAAAACGAAATAAATGAGTTTTTTTTTAATCAAAATTCACAAAAGAAAATAAGAAATTAGAAAAAAATCACATACAAATGAAAAATTGAGCAGATAAAATGCGCACATTTAATTCTTGATTTGAATTTTTTTTTCTGTTTTTAGCTAAAAAGAACTTTTGCTCAAATTGAAAAAGAAATTGTAAAAAACAGTTGTCATTAAACATTGCGAAGGGGAACATTGTGCAAAAAAAGAAAAGACTTTCAAAACAACATAAATTGTGTATATAAGTCTTTAAAATTGTTACAAAATTATACTAGAAAGTCATATAAATTATTACATCTTTAGACTAATAAAATATTACAAAATGATAAATTTGTTAGAAACGAAAATTTTGAAAATTTTCACAATATTTGAGACAACATTATATAAGGTTTTACAAAGAGTGAAAATAGTTTTAATTTAAAAAGTGACCTTGTTTGATAATTTGAAATTTTCGGAAATAAGTTTATTAATAAAATTGTAATGAAAATGCCAGAACTTAAACGCAGCATAAGCCGCCTGTCCATGATAATGTATCGTGCCACACATTCAAGTGAACAAAGTTGGCGTGAGGAATTGCTGAGGTATTTACTTAAAAAAACAATAAAAATAAACAAAAACAATTTAATTTAATTTATAATTTTATGACCCTAATTAATTAATTTAAAAAATCTGTTTAAAATGTAATCACGCATACTTTCGTAAGCTAAAAAAACGAAATTGATGTTTAAAATTTGATTTGATGAAAAAAAAGTGTCATTGAAGTAATTTATTCAGCAAGGTTTTTTATAAAACTTAAATGACTTAATTTTATTTATTTTAATTTGTTTGTTTTATATTGTGCTTTAATTTAATTAGATTTTGAAATGATCTGCAATGCACTGTAGGGCCAAGCGTTAAAATAATGCTAAAAAAGATGTGACTGCTGAGCTACTGATCCTGATTTAAGCTCTCAGAATATTCCAAATTACTCTCCTCATGCTATAAAATTTGTGTACGATATCAAATTTTGCGAAAATAATAAAATGTTTCAGATTAATTTTATTTGAATACACAAAAGAAAATTAATTAATTGTTCAAAACTTCAATATTGAGAAAACGGAGTGTGAAAATCACAAAAAAAGATTTTTGCAAGAGTGCTTTAAAATAACTTTTATCTGCCCTCTCACCAAAATCTTAAAATTCCTTTTGAAAAGTTTAGATAATAGATTTTACTTAAGGGTGTTTCCATAGTAACGGACGTGACAGGTTTACACGAAATTTCGTAATAAAACTTTAACCTGAAATACAATGTCAAAATGATTTGTTGATTTTAAAAATATAAAATTTCAACCCCTAAAAGCAATAAGACTCATTGCATAGAAACTGCATTTTAAGGTTTTTTTAGATCAATGAAAAGGTAACGGTCGTGACATTACAAATGAGCTGTTTTTGAATGTTCGGTCTTAGCAACTCAGATTGTAAAATTTTCCAAGGAATGCGTTAAATAAAAATTCTTTGCAGTGTTTTGTGTAAGAAAACTCTACTTTTGTGTGAAAATGATGTAGCCAAATAAAAAAAAAATAACTTTGAAAAGGTAACGGTTGTGACAAAAAAAAGTAACGGTCGTGACAGCATAAAAAATAAAACGGATTTGTTTTTGTAGTCGTATATTTAACAGTATCAAAATGATTACATGGAAGTTTATGGTTATCTTAGAGAAGGCAGCAATGTTTTAAAGCTCGATTTCGTTTTTATTAATTTTCAGTTGAAGAATATACATCATTATACTCCAGACGTTTAAGGCTGCTCATTTTTAGCGCCGAAACTCCAGTTATTCCACAAAGCAAACAGTTAAAGCCAGCATTTTGAAAAAAGTGCATCTTCTGGATGTTTTTGATTGCTTTAAGATGTTCCCATCTTTTTTTTAAACAGCCTGTATTTTGCTTTATTTGGTTCTTATCGCAATACAAAACAGTCACTCCATCCAACTTTTTATTTTGAACAAAAAAATTGAAAGCTTCTGCTGGAGTATTAATTTTAGCTTGGCGAGACATGATTGCTGTCCATAAAGACCTTTTGATAGTGGCTCCAATTCCATCCACAGCGCCTTTGCCATGTCCAGATGCAAAAAACGACCATTTCATATTTACACCGAAGTCTTCCTTTGCAAAACATAAGTTAAATAGATTGAACCTATTTTTGAATTGAGCAGCACATCCATCCGAAAACACGTGTGCAGTATTAATTTCAGTTTTCGTTTTGAGGTGTTCAACAATCATTTTCAAAAAGTACCACACACTTTCTTTATTGTGCGTCAAGTCATCACTTATGATTGCATAAGAATATGATTTCAGGGCCAATTCAGTTTTCACCCAAGCACAGGCTGTAAACACAGTTGCTTGAGCTTGGTTCCAGTGTGCGCTTTGCACTTCGTCCTGCGAAATCAACGTGAAATTTTCAGCGAAATCTATCTGAACGACCGCTTCATTTGATTCAATCCGCTCCTTAGCCTCGCGAAATTGATCGCTCTGTGTTCGGTGCACATAAAAATGTTGCTTAAATCTTTGGAGTTTGCTTTCGAATGTTTGAAGTAAAACTTGAAAAGTGCCTTCCTCCTCGCTTATTTGAGTATGATGTTCATTTTTGGTCCATTGTTTCCAACGCACAGTTGCATCTGAACTATAATTCAATGGCAATATATCAAAAATTGTGTCGCAGTTCTTGCAACTGCTAGTCATGCAAGCCTCATTTGTTGTGTCACAGCAAAGTTCATTCATCAAATCCTTAGCAGATTTAGGCACTGTAGAGACCACTTCAGAAACTGATTTAAGCAAAAATTCAAAGTTGGCGTGGTAAATACAGACGCACATGTTTGATGGAGTTTGTGAATTGAGGCGTACATGTTTTGGCCGACTTGCGTAAAACAAAGACTTCCCAATTTTTATTTGTGCATTTTCTTCCTTAAAAAGCTGATAACATTCTCCAACCGTCATCACCATATACTTCAATTGCATTTGTACTCCGTTTATTAGTTTTGTGTCCTTTCGTCCTGGTGTTTGGTAGCTTACATCGTCCCTCAAAAAGAAGTTTTTGACTTTTTCTAACTCGGCATCAGATAGGCGATTAATTTTTCCGCTACGTCGCTTGGTGAAAATCAAATCCATTTCAGGACCAACTACCTCAGAAGCAAGTCTCTTCACAACTGCAATTTTCTTCGAGGGGCTGCTCGGTAGTTTGACCTTAACTTTTGTTACCGCCTTTTTAAGTGAACGATCGGACTTAAAGCTTCCTATATTTGATGATGAGGCTGCAGCTTCAACAACTTTCTCCTTCCCTATGTTCTTTTTTTCACGACACTTCCTTTGACGTTCGCGATCAGTATTCCGATTGTGAGCAAGCATTTCTTCACTCAATGACTCTTTTGCAGCCAGCCGCCGTTTTTTATTTCTTTCTCTTTCTTTTTTCAAATGAGCTTTGTATTTTACTGGATCTTCCTTCAATCTCTTCCGATATCTTTGCATCTTGCTTTGGGAGTCCATGGTTTGTTAAGCTATAGTTAGTAAGAAAAAGTTGAACACCATTTTCAATAAGGTAACGGTCGTGACATTCTCAATAAATTAAAAAAAAATTGAAATGACTTCCGAGCGCTTATTTTGCTACATGAAACTCTTTAACTTACTTACCTTGTCACCCTTAGCAACTGTGTTTTTTATAGCTTTAACAGTTTTCACAAAATTTAAACTTTTTTTATTTGCGTGGTCACGGTCGTGACACAAATTAGTGATTTTGAAAAATTTCTCAAAATTATAATTTGAAAGCTACACGTGCAAATTTTTTGCTGAACGTAGACAAAAGTAACAACTGTCAGCTGGTAATTGTTTTGATTGCTAACTACCGTTATAAAAGTGTTGTCAAGTGATTTAAAAAAAGACTCAGTATAAAGGGGGAAAAAGTGTATGATGCACCAAGTTAAAGTAGATTTTTTTACAAAAAAAAAAAAAAAAATCATACACCCCAGGATGTAATGGATACGTATATTTTCTATAACAAAAGAGCTAAAATGGGTCAAAGTTGATAATTTTATTTTTTGCTTGCAAGGGGTCAACTTTCGTGGAATCACCCTTAAGTAGAATATCACTTGCTAAATGAAGCAAAAACCCCAAAAAATTTAAAGTTTTCCAATTGTTACTAAAAATTTCCCTCAACAATATTTTTAGTGCTTTTTTTGAGTTGATAAAATTTAGTTTTTTAATGGCCTCATTCACAAACGCTTAATAAAGTTAATGTGTGCATTAAAACCGGTTTTCCCATTTAAAAATCCAACATTAAACCTATAACTTTACTAATCGTTTGTGAATAAGCCATAAATTTATAATTTCACATTTTCATTGAAAACACTTTGAAATTGAAACAATTAATATTTTACTAATTGCGTAAGATATTCGGACTTATCACAGAATCCAATGTACTCGAAATTGGATTTGAAAAGATGACAAAAAAATAATTTTGTGGGATGAATTTCAATGTTATTCTGTTTTGAACACTAAGCCAATAACGTTAAAATTCGCCTCACAAAAGTATTTTTTGTCGTCTTTTCAAATTCAATTCTGACTGCATTGGTTTCTGTGAAAACCCCGATTAATTTTGTGAAAAAGTGCGGCTATAAATAAAAAATTCTTTTTACGTTTTAGAATATATATTTTTATTTAAGAAAATCTTAACAAAATAAAGTATTTCCTCCCAATTGGTGTTCTTGCACAGGGTTTCGATTTTATGTAAGCTAGTGTTTCCATCTGTCGACTCAATCGACCGCATTCTAAAAATTAAATTTAAGCATTTACATAAATATATAAGATAAAATACAAAACCAAAAAATTCTCTAAATAAACAGTATAAAACACTGTTTATTTTTTTTTAAATTGATGCTGAACATACATGTGTAATAATAAGTGCGCATGGGATAGTAGCAACTATAACGCTTATAGCCCCCTAAATATCGAACCGATTTATGTAAAATTAAGATTATGTACATCTATGTAAAAACTCGTTACAAAACATTTAAATCTTTCCAAAATCGGTTCAATATTACGGCCGTAAAAGGGATTTAAAAAACGTGTTTGCCTATTAACAATAGTTATTCAGGAAAGTCCGGTAAAAAATAGCAAAACTTTTGTTTATTAGAGAGCAGCTACAATCTACAGCGAAAGAGATCCTGAGCAGTTGTAAAAGCAAAGCAAATAGTATAATCTCCCAAAAATTCTCTAAATTTTTTTAGTCCCATAAATTTTATACTTAAGAATTTTTAAAAAGGCCTAAATCTGAGCAAAAAGCTGCTAATTAATTAGATGTATTTTCTCGATATGTATTTACTAGCATTGTTTTTACGATTATTACCACTGTCCATCGCAGCACGTCTATTTCTATATTTTATTCCTACTTTATAGCGTTATAGGATGTTCATTTAAGTTATTATTTTTTTGTTTTCAATGAAGACAATTGTGTAGGAGTACTTCAGATTTACGTTTGTAATTGTAAATGAACAATAAAATTTTAAATTTTTAAATAAAAATATCTTTCAATTTGAACATAACTTAGAAAATGATAAACATTTTATATTTGAAATGTTAAATTTGAATCTGCTTAAGTGAACAATTTTTTCGTCATAAAATTTACATTTTATATGAAAATTTTCACCATAATGAGTAGTTTTTAATTTAAGTAAAAATCGTTTTATTTACACAAAACTACAACAAAATGCTTTTAACCCTTAAATGCATGATGTATCTTATAGATACAACCAGAAAAAACAGTGCAATTTCTTAATTTCTTTCAAAAATTAAAAAAATATTGTAAGGAACTACTCAGAACCATATTTTCTATCATAATATGATATGGTATTATATTTATATCAATTGTTTTTAACTTATTGGGTTTACATAGCGTTAAACTCAAAATTTCAAAATTTATATATTTTTAGAAATAGCTATTTTTATTCTCACATTTTAACAATAACAGTATTTTTAATTTAGCCAAAAAATAAATATGTTCTTGTGTGTTATGTATTTTAATAATAAATAAAGTTTAAAACGAAAATGACTTTAACTTTAGTTCTAAAATCACTTTTAATGGTTGTATCTTAAAAGATACATTATGCACTCCACACTAACTAAAATGCCGTGTTTTACAGGCCAAACTCAGATGTTTTGCAGTAATTATGAACGAAATTTATGTCTTACGACTTACAAAAACATATTTTTAAATTCTCACAATTATATATATGAAAAATTATATTTTGTCATTAAAATCGGGGAACGGCGAGTGCATAGTATATCTTAAAAGATAAAAAAATTAAAAAAAAAAATAATAATAATTTTTTTGGAAAAATTTTAACGCAGTTATTATTTTTTTGCCGGTTTACATATAATATATATTTTTCGCAAAGATCTGAGAACCCATGCATTTAAGTGTTAAGAACACTTTGTAGGTAAAACTAAGTAGGTTGTAGAAAAATCTCAAGTTGCAAAAATGGCATGTAAATTTTTAAAAAATTTAGTTTTAAATTTAATTTTGTAGACAAAGAAAAAATATGGTTGAGACGATCATAAGCTAAGACGTGCAAACAATGTATGTTTGTAGTCCATACATACTTTGAATTAAGACTTGTCAAAAACTGTCATAATACATGTAAGTGCGATAGTGTGGAAGCAAAATGTTATTAAATTGACAAATAATACGATAATAAATTTGACGTACCATATGACTTTGCCATTTTTAGAAAATTTTCTAAACGATACGATTTTTCATTTGATCAGGATTGAATTTTCATAAAACCAAATTCAACAGTCGCTTGTTACACCGACTTTAGCGTGCCGTTTCTGATGTTTTTTTTTGTCATACACACGTTTTAAATTTGGAATGTGTAACACACCATGTCTCAAAATTAATGAAAAATTGTGTTATTTGTTGTTGTACTTTTACATATATATTCTTTAACTGCTAACATTTTAAAAGGTCGGCACGTTTGCCGGCTATATGAAACTGCTCAACCACTGTTTATTTTCTACGCATATTTTTCTTTTTACTTGAGATCTGATAGTGTGAAAATAATATTTAATGAAACGTTAGATTTTTTGAGAGTCGTAACAAATCTCGTTAGATTTCTTTCACGCAAAATCCAATGAAAACCTTAAGACTTGTATGATAGTGTGAAAGGCCCTTAATCAATATCATTTGCTTGAAAGTATTTTGTGTTATTAAATCAGACTTGACTTCGAAGCTCTGCGTCTCAGTGTCTGAACGTGTGACTTGGATTAAACAAAAAGATAAAAAGCTGATAATCAGATCGTACTAATCTATTATTGCGATTCTATACAATTTTTTAAAAAGTAATCTAAATAGTTTTTAATAGTTTGATTATTTGATATTCCTAATTAATGGGATTTATCTGCAAATTCGTAGAAACAAACAAATAAATTCTGATGAGATGATGGTGGCTGTCGTTTCTTATTACAAAATAAAAGTTTGCAACACCTGTGGCACGTAAAAAATGTAACAATTTTCTACTTCTATGCGACGCCTCTTATATAATATATTAGTAACTGCTGCCAAGCTTCGAGGATAACATTTGATTAACATTGAAAATTCAATTATTATAAAGCTATTTTCGTAAGCAGTTGATGAAAAACGAATTAAAACAATTCAAAGACCATGAGACTTAAAAAAAGCTAACACAAAGCCAACAAAATATACTTGAAATTTGATATGAAAAAACGTGTATAAAATGTTTTGTGTAAACGCATACAACGCGTTGCGGCGTTAACGAGTGCCATTTACCTCCAGCCTTAGCTAAACAAACTTTTATTACCATTATTCTTGCGATCGGTTAAACAAAAATGCTGCAGCAATTTTCTCAGTCACAATTTAACATTAAAGTCCTTTTGCATGGTCTTCCGAACCGGATTGGTGAGCAGGCAGGAGCGGGTGCTCTGGGCATCTGCTGGTTGACAGCCGCTCGGGATGTGTATATATCTTACCCCCTCGTGTTGACGACTGGTAACACCCATTTGGGTCACTAGAAGGTAAGGCTATCCCTGGAGATAGTTTTTTTGTTACAATCCAACTTTCCAAGACTTTGTTAATGGCTCGTACGATATTAGCCTTATGGTTGTAGATCGTTTCTGGATTATTTGACTAGCATCGGTCCTTCACGGCACTCGATGAAGTTTAAAGCGGTAAAATTTCAGCACCGATCTAGCAAGACAAACCGGGTAAAAACTGTTCACTTAAGTGAAGAGCAACGTTTGTGGATCGTAAGTACACGAGTAGGAGAATGGAATGCGTATTCTCTACAGCCACACTTTTTGCCAGCATTTCTTTTAGGAGCGTTAAGTGTATTCCGTTATAATAATAAGGCTCATTTGACGCTACCAAATTTCCGTCATACCAAGTTAACTGCCGTTTTATGACTTAATAACATCATCATCAGCTTTATCATAAATCGAGCTATCAAGAAACCATAGAAGCCAATAGCACATTTTAATCAAACTGTTTGTCAAGCTTCTTACTGAAACAATGTATAATCGTAACTCTCTGCATATTTCTTCTCTGCTTTTACTTTTGCTTTATATCACGAATACCCCTACCATTTTCATTAAGCACTTAAGACAATAATACTTACTTATTTTTTTAAATGAAACTTTAGCTTAAAATAAACATCAAAACAATAAAACAATTATATATTTAGTATTTTTTTATAGGAAATATTTATTTATCGTCTATTCAGCAACAGCGAGTATCTGAAAATGAAAATCGCATATAAATCAATTATTATGAATTAATTAAATAAAAATTAACGCGGAATATTTTTGTATATTTGCACGAAACCTATGTAACTCTTTCTTTTCATTTACAATTTATTAAAAACAATTAAAAAAATTATTTTATAAATAACAAATATTAACGACAAATGAGGCAAGTTAAGCGTGAAGATATTAAATTTTAGTGAAATATTAAAATTAATTTTTAAATGCATTATTTGACGTCAATTGATGATTACAAAATTTTCACGAGTTTGTTGTTGAAAAATTGTTTTTAGTTTGTATATATTGTTTTGTTTTTAAAATTATTAAAAATGCTTTATTTGGTAGCATTCAATTGGTCACACTCGCCAAAGAGCCTGCTGTAAAAGAAAATTCATAAATTTCTATTTCGTTATATTTCTAAAGCGTTGCAAATTTTTCCAACAGTATTATTTATTAGCTATTACCATGAATTATTACTGATGTTTATTATAACTAAATATATTTAATCAGTTTTAAGTGCATGCCGTTATGTATCTGACGTTAAGATTACTGTGCGTTCTTTAGCGTACCCATCAGTTGTATGAAATAAGTACAAGATATTTCGTCTCACTTATTAGAAATATTGTAAATAATATTAAAACTAATATTTGAATATATTTGCTTATATAAATACATGTCCTTGATTGAGATACAAAATATGATTAGAGTATAAAGCTTTTGAACATAATATAAATCTTTGAATATTTGACTAGCAGGCAGCTGTGTGTTGTTTTAATTCTTTATATATAGATATCTTTAAATTGATCGAATTCATACTTTGAAATAGCTCCCAATGACAAACAAAATGACTTGTCTTACTTTCACAATAAACGGTACTTTTGTATATGATATATTAAATAATAAGCGAAATAAAATAAATAAACAATATGTGGGCGTAATAACCAGAAAAATAAATATGTTTATTGTAGTAAAAATTCTTTTTTGTTATAATTCTTCACATTTTTTTACTAAAAATTGATTTTAAATATTTATTAACCCTGCAGCTACACCCTCAAGTTTTTCTTTCAAGTTTTTTACATTTACTGCTTATCAAAATTCATTTAAATTGATAGCTGTGACGTAGGCTGCATGCAATTTTAAAGCAATTTCATATTTCTAGATGTCACCGTCAAGAAAAGAGTTTCAAATTGTTACTTTATACATCACACAACATGATTACACTTATTAATTTTATTTACAAACATATTTGATTATTTCATTATACTCGTAATTATTAGTTTTGAATTGCGGCAGAATATTTGTAAAATCAAACCAAAAATTGTTTTCTTGACAGTAAATTGAAACTCTCGATGGAAATAGAATTTCAAAAGCATGAGTGTATTAGTAAAAAAGTGTGAGTATATTGAAACTTGATAGACAAAACTTGATCGTGTAACCCCTAAGTTAAATAAAAATTATTTCAGTAAAATCAGTCAAACAAAAAATACACATAAAATGAATCGAATACAAATTAGTAGAAAAAATGTATATGAATAGAAATTAATCGAAGAAAATTTAATGGACTAAAAATTATTCGTATAAAAATTTTTCGAAAAAAATTATTCGAATAAAAATAAAACTTATTCGAATAAAGTTGCTCCAATAAATTTTGTTTAATAAAATTATTGCAAAAAAGTATTAGAATGAAATTAATCGTTAAAACTTTCACTTATTGATAGTAATATATAAATTTCAATCGGCCTCCAGTTGTGCTTAAAACAATTTATAATACCTTCCACAATAAAGGATAATTCAGCTATTAATTTTTTGGTCATCATTTTTATAAATAAGATTTGAAATCACATTCAACCGAGTCACCTGAAAGGTAGCGGATGCGTTAAAATGCACGGGAATAATGATGATGGTGGTGTACCGTTCAGCCTTTCTGTTTTGCCATGAAGTTTGGAATTAGCGAGTATTATTAGTTTTTCCCATAGTCCTTCGCAATATTGTCTCATATTAAATAATGCTATTAAAATAAAATTATTCTGCTAAGTATTTTCTCTGCAGTTCATTCGTTTTCATCTGAAATAAATAAAATTTTTATGGAAAATGAAGACTACTGCAACGGAACTATAAATAGCGCGTGTAATGTCGGTTTCTATGTATAATGATGCTAGTGTCATTGACACAGCCGACAAAGCAGTTAATATCTCCAACATTTTGTGATATCACATTTATTTTGTGACTAAGATCAAGATGACAATCTCAATTTTAGACCGATAATTTTTATATTTCTTCGTTCTACGTAGCCTGTGAAGACTTACAGTCACATGTTCAAAGAACAATTGTCATAAGTGATGAAATTGAACTCCTCTTCACTCACGACTACATTCTAGATCGATTTTTTGAAACAAATTATTTGCTAAGACTTGTTAAAACGCAGCTAAATTTCATCTCTTTTAATTACTTCATGTTAATTTCTCGTTTGAAGTTTAATTTTCATAAAATTAAACCATTCTAAAATCAAGTCGCAGTTATTTTTTCTGAGTGTACGTAAACTCCAAAGCATACATGGATATGCCAACCACAGTTGACCAATTGGAGCAATATTACCAGATTTATTTCAATTCTCAAACGCACTATCTTTCGATGTAGTTTTATTGAACTTAACTATCAGAAGATTACTTTCATAGACCCAACAAAAACCTTGATGGTAAATTAATGAGTTAATATGCTACTTTGTCGTTTTAATTTATTACTATAACATGGCGATCTTATTGGAAGCAACTGCTTACCGCCTTGGCATGGTCATTACTTGGAATTAATTTAACACACAAACACAACAACAATGATATGTCTGATGTCGGTATTGAATTCATGCTTTTGATGGAAATGTCGTGTTTTACTCACTGGCCTATTGCCATATATTTTTTTATTATTAAAAGTCTTTTTTTTAATGTGATTTCATTGAAATCAAATGCAGTTTAAATTTATTTAAATTAAACTAAAACAATAAAATTTAAATTAAATAATTAATGTTTATAAGTAATTAGTCGAACTTTTATTAATATTTTTTTATATATTGAAACGATTAATTAATGTTTATAAGTACTTGAACTTGAACTTGAGCCAAAATTAATCGTTTCAATATATAAAAAAATTTAAATTAAATAGCATAAAATATTTACTGCATATGTGACGCGCAAAATAGAAAGGGACCTAAGAGTAAAAACCGGTTTTGTTCAGGAGAGCCATTTTAAAGATTTAAATACGTGTATCTTTGGTGTACTTCAATTTCATAAAACGCGCATATCTCTGGGAGGGAACACTTTTGGGGCATGGGATCGGACTTATTCGATGCTCAGATGTTGTCCACATCAAAAAAAATTGATTTTTTTACCCTTATTATACATATAAGGCATATATAGTTTATTAACTTCAAGTTCACCATTTTCAAATCAAATTCAGGTATTTTAAAACAAATTTAGAATTGTCCAAATTAAAATACATTCAGTATTTTTAAAACCAAATTCGGCATTTTAAAGATCAAAATCAGGATTTTTCAAATGAATTTTATCTAAAACGGGCTGATTTTGGTTTTTAAAATGCCGAACTTGGTTTGTAAAATACGGGGTTTTATTTGTAAAATACAGAATTTGTTTTAGAAAATTCAAAATATATTTCTTAAATACCTGAATTTGATTTGGAAAAGTCTAAATTTGAAGTTGAAAGCTTATAATTAGAGTAATAAATTTGAAGTTGAAAGCCTTTAATTAAGAGTAATAACGTGTTTACATTAAATTCATACATTTCTTATGGTTACATTATAAATTTCCTTATTAATCTTGCCATTCATTTCTTTTGTTTGTTCAAAATTTGTATAATTACGATCAAATTTTTTCAAAAAGTCTTTGGTACTTAAAATACCACACAATGTTGGTATATCTAATTTATTTCATAGTTTGTTCTTATTAATATTGATTTGAGAAACAAAATTTTCGACGTTAGCTGTTGCTTATGGTATTGACAAAACTATGTAAACTAATTTTTTCAAACAAGGAAAAACTTCAAAGCCATCGCAACGATTTGTATTCAAAATGATTTCCCAAAAAAAATATTTCAATATTCTTTTCGTGGGTCCAACGAACTCAACATATTTTGAAAATTCGCTGTCAAAATCGAACTGTTTTAATAAACTATTACATAAAATTTTAAGCAATTATTTCGAAATTGCATTTCATCTTCATCTGATAATTTATGAGTAGAACTAAGTGTTATAGTTATTTTGGGTCCCAAGTATATATCTTTAATATTTTTAAGATAATATTTAACATACACGGTCAGTGGAAGGTGACGCGCTAGCCTGATGACGCGCAGTGTATGTACAATTATTAACAACAATTTTGTTTAATTTTTCAAAACAGATATATGTATTCATCACTTACAATGTATTAAAATATTTTTAAATACAAACGACGAATTTCATTATAAAGTAAATGAATTTGTATATGAAAATAAAACATCGTTGCAATTTCATGGATGGAAGTAAACAGTGTTGCAGAGGTTAACTTCTTTTCACACTTAAATATGAAAATATGTAGTTTAGTTAACAGGAATCTGAAGTACTAGACTAAAAGTGCAAAAACTCATATATTAAAAAATATTTTATTTTAATATATTTATTTTCAAAAATAAGATAAATCTTCACATATGGTAACACGGCATATTGCATAACAATTAAACTTCTCCCTAAAACTTGTTTACACGAACACACAATAAAAAACATATTCCTTCGCCAGGGTATGAACTGCTCAGAAAGATAATAATCAGAAGAATCTTTATTTACTATTAAGTAGTTACGAAACTAATGTAAAATAATGAGGACGATATGTAGGTTGTGTTTAAAAGTATGTTCTTGTCAATCCAAGTCATTACCAAGTTTTACTGGGGTTTCTGTCAAGATGTTCTCCTTGGACGGTCATAACGAAAACAATATGAAGTTGATGTTTATTTAAAATGCAATTTTTAATTTCAAAATTAAACTTAAATCATTCACTGCTTACATATAAATGGATTTCACAACGTTTTGTAACTGATCTATTAATTGTATGTGTAAAGCTTTTTCAAAACTCAAAAAGTAGTTTTTTATTATGAGATAAAATAATAAATCTTAGCATATGCAACAATTAAAACACTTCGAACGACCTTGTGAATTCCATTATTCCAAAATAAGTAGCTCTGATTTATATTTTGAGATAAGATATATTAAAAATAAATGTTGTGCTTAAAATTTGCTCATATAGAAAATAGACATTAGTTTTCATTATTGCGAAGCTCGTTTACTCATACTTTTATTTGTTTGTTCGCCGATAAAGTGCGTAAAACGCATTGCGTACTTAGAGATTATTTTTTTGTTTCGCCTGTTTCTATGAGGGTTGAAGTTTTGTTAATATGTATTGTAATTTATTTATATTTTTGAGTTACATAAATTGATATTTGTACACAATATGTGATGATATCAAAGGAACTCTATTATATTTTTTTACATTTGCCTAATATGAAGGTATAAAATTAAAATTTTGTTGCCTGTTTGAATAACTTATGATTTAAATCTTCTGTAGCAATGATTCTCAAGCAAGGTAACGTTATCTCAACGAAAAACAACATGTTCTTTAACAAATTGCTGTTAATTTTTTTTATGTGTATCGACCACTTGATGAGTTAATAGGTGTCACTATTGGATCACTAAGTGTTTTCTACTTTATAGTATTTCTATTAATCATACATACCTGTGTGATAACTGTACACTGATACAGCATTTCTTGAGATGTTACACAGTTGAAGGTTGGAAAGTTGTTTACATAAATAATTTTATTTTTATTACTTTACGCTCTTAATTTCTTATCAGTCGTACTTGTGCTCAAATACAGTAGCAGCAACACTCTGTTATAGCACAACACAAGCTTTGGCTTGAATATTGTCAACAAAACAAAATAAATTATAAAATTAAATACAAAAGCAAATTATAGAGACAAAAATATGCAAAGTTTGGTATCAGTGCAAAAGCAAAAAGAAAAAAAAGAAAAATTTGGAATATAGAATAAAAATAATTCTTGCCAAAAGCAGCAGAAACAGCAGACGGCCGGAGAGACAGAAATGCCGACATTTAATCGGAAATAATCAATTAAAGCATGCCAGTAAGTATGTATTAACGTATGGCAGTAAGCTCCTCCAAATAAAGGAAAAAGTTTCCAAGTGGTACATAAATGACAGATGTTTTTGGGGGATTAAATATAAAAAATACAAACGAATTGAATCCATTTTCCTTTTTGAAGTCGGTTAATTATGAATGAAATAGAAATATATGACAAAATAAACAGTATCATACCTAAAATCCTTGTCGGTCGAACCAAGTAATTAATTAGTTTTAGCTTGGAAATTATTAATTTAAGAACTCATTTGCAAAGTTATAATAAAATTTTAATAAATCGCAAGGTTATAACTAAATGTTCTTGTAATAATAAGGGAAAAGTCCAAGACGGCGATAAGAAAAATGAAAAAAAGAAAAAAACTTAACAGTGAAGTAAAAGAGCAAACACATTACATATAAATAAGTTTTTTTAGTAACTCAATTGCGATTCGCTCATAAATAGTAACATCTATTCATTAATTAGAAAACATCTAGCTTCCAAATGGCTGAACCGATTTCCTTCAAACACAGATAAAGAGAGAAAACTCTCCATTAAGCCACTTTTCAAGCAAAAAAGAAGAATATTAAATCGAAACTGCTCCAGCCATTTGAGAGCTACATATACACAGATACACTCATCAAACTAACAACCCTCTTTTTTGGTCAGGAGCTTATATAAGAAAACTATGACCCTGTAAAAAATATCAAAATTTTCAATACAATAGAGTATTTCCTATTCAATGATTTTTACATGGGCACCAAGTTCTAAATGTTTTGAATCCACTTTACGGAAATGGAAGCCATATTTACTATGATAAGGAACATGTTATTTGTAGTGTCCTATAACTTTATTATCCTCGGGAAATATATTTATCGATACTGTCAACTCTTGTCTCCTTATGTGCATGTAAGCGAACAGTGTTTTAATATAAATTTAATTAAATATTTTAATTTATATATTTTCTTAAATAAATTAAGTTTTAGTGCCATCGTAAGTATTAGGAAAAATTAATTGAGAAAATAACTTCCTAAGAAGTCGTAAATATGCAATTAGGAATATTTAAGAAGCAATACAAATGTCATTTCTTAAAAATTACATATAATTTTATTATTTGAACGGTTGTATGTTGCTCAACCAGGTTGCAATCGTTGCTTGGTATCTTGCTGTCGTTGATGTCACCAACTTCAAAACATTTTCTTTGTTGAGGGTTTTGGGAATTCTTTGAAAAAAGGTATCAAGACAATCTCGATTAATAAATTTACAAAATAAGTCACCAATTTATTTCATTTGATTACGAATTAAAGTCCCTTTTATATTTTTTGATAAAAACTATTAAAAAAAAGTGTCGCTGAAAATGTTGCCTTGACTTGTTTCTATTTCATTAATGGTTGCAAGAGTATTTATTGTCCATACATTATACCGTTTCTTTCGCACGTATAAACAAGGTAAACGGATGCCTATTACAACTGCAAATATATCTAGAATATATATTTTGTTGCTTCGAATTGACAAAATATCCTGCAAGAAATGTTATACCAACTGCCCTGAACGTACCTGTCCTAAGACAGGTGAAAATGGGAATGGTACATCAAATCTCTGCGTCGTGGCTGGTGAAAAGAGGACGTACCAGAAAACTAAAACAAAAGTGCTTACAAAATTTCTTCACTCTGCGTAACATCGGAAGATTTACATTTTATTTTTTAAGGTTTTCGGAAGCAAAAACTTTTAAGTATCTTTTTTCTATTTTTTTATATTTATGATCATAGATTACATTAATTAAGATATTATCTGATTAAAACAATAATGCATTTGGTGATTTAGACCAAAAAAATTGCCAGAAACTTATCTTGATCTAAACCGAAGCTATACCGAATGAAAAGCTAATGCCAGCCGTGTAGGGTACATTCTGAAATGCAGTAATTGTGAAATAATCGAAGCTAGCTTAATGTACATTTTACATACATTTTTTACATATTGGTTTATTGTTCTGAAACTTTTAAACTCGTTCGGTGGAAGGTCATCGAAGGACTAGATTTTATACCAGGCCTTAAGGAACTATCCTGCGGCATGTCCAATGACAAAGCCATGTAAAATTTACCGGTACATCTCATATAAAGTTCCGGAACTCGAACCGATTGCGAGTCCCTGGGAACCAGTCACGTGAAGTGTCTTGTGACAGGTCCCTTTCCCTATAGGGTATGCATAGAAAGATTATTCTTGTGTATGGAGTTAAAAGTTCGAAATAACTTGCATTCATATATCTTCAAACTCAGTTTGCTTTGGTTTAAACAAATGATGACTGGAAATGAGATGTAGATGGCGAATATGTAATAGCACTTCGACAATGATAGCTATACAAAATAGAAAAGTCAACGGTTAATCAAAATCTAAAACAGATATTTTACTTCCGTGGACGAACATTTGTAACCACAGTAAAAACTGAATTCAACAATGATTCATAATGCTGTATAAAATTTAAAAATGCTGCAATAATGCTCTTAAAAGTGAAAAATATACAAAGAATTCTCCCGAACTAACAAATGGATGCCTGAATAATTCCTTCCCGCTTCCATAAAGTTGCAAAATGTAATTACATATTGGCGGTTTCCCTGTTTATGAGTTCGATACATTAATATGAATCCGAAAATTTTAACAACTGCAGCCCTGTGTTGGATGCTATTTAAAAACTTAAATTTCGAAAAATGTGTACAATATAAAAAAATATATTTATATTCATAATTATTTTAAATTATTATTACTGAATGTAATAAGATAATAATTGAGGACACCAATTAAAATTTTATCTTTGAAACTGTTACTAATTAAATATGTATTAATAATATTAACTGTTTGCAAATACAGTGCACTCGCGATAATATGAACAATCTAACATATGAACACCGCAAAATATGAACAATTTTTACTTCCATTAACCACTCTAAAATATGATCTTAGTGCAAAAGCTTTAAAATATGAACAGCTTATTTTTGTTTCTTTTTTAATGGATTTTATCTATCTGAACGCAGTTGTAATCTAAATCAGCAGGGTAGTGGCTGATTTCTAATTCAACTGCATAATAATTTGGGGATTTACCTAGCAGTTTTCTTTTAAATTTTCTTCAGTTGTCAATCAAAATTTTTAACATAAAAGTTTTAGTTAGTGCACACATGCAGTTGAAATTCTATATTCATTTTTTAAATATAAATTTAACGTGAAAAGTTATTAAAATCCACACAAAAAAGAACATGAATTTTTAACTTTTAAAAGAAAAATCAGAAATTTTAAAACAATTAGGAGAAAGTGCAAGTGTTACTAATTTATGCAATAAATTTTTTTATGAAAAAATCTACAATATGAAGAATAAAAAAATTAATAAAAATACTATTATTAAGTGTGTTAATAATACGTTTATTGGACCTGGAAAAAGAAAAACTTTGCGGCCTTATCAGCGAGCCGTTTTAAAGGTGATTGAACAAAAGAAACTGCAGAAGAAAAACACTAATTTTTTCAAAATAAACTGTTGTTTTTTTCTAAATCCAATAAACAATAAGTAAAAAATTTAACAAAAGAAACTTTTATTTTTAGACGAAAAATGTTTGTAGGTGGGAATTAGATGCCATTCGTAAATATTTACAATCTTGCAAAAGTGACCGGTACAATTTCTTTAATGAGTTCATATTATCGCGAGTACACTCTACATATATTTTCTGTTGGTGCCATTTATAAGCTTTCAAAATATATTTTACACTTGCGGTATTTGAGTTTAGTACACAATTTCCTAATTTCACTTCGAATCATATATCATTAACCATCTGATTCAATGACTCGAAGAAAATTTTGAGTGAACTTTTAATTTCTTGCTTGTGCATCAGGACCGAAAACGATCGATCTTTCCTGTTACTCTAATAAATATAAATCTGCAAATGTAGCTTTATTTGAAGAGTTAATATATTACCATATCTGCAATATGCAAAAATACTTAATTCGTTTGCTCAACTTTTTCTTTCTCTAAGTATTCGTAACAAAAAAACCGCAAGCGTAAGTGAAATTGAGTCGCTTCAAAGAAATTACATGTAAACTACACTCAAAACAAAAAAGCTACTGTTGGCTTTTAGTGATAATAACACTCTCGCATTTGTCGCTCTTTATTTGGGAAAACAAAAATTAAAGACTGTAACTAAGCTGAGATTTTGGCTTCATTTGACAGTTCGCAGTGGCAATTAACTAAATAAACAAGAATGGTGCTTGTAAAAATATATTACACCTACTAAATTTCTTAATTCTTTTTAGAACAGCAAAATGTTTTAAAATTCGTAAAAAATAAAAACAAATAAAAAAAAAAATAAAATAAAACAAAATAATTATTAAAGAAAAATGTTTTTGTGATATTTATGTGTATTTTTAAAAAATTGTGTTACACCAATTGTATTATTAGTGGATTCTGTTTTTCTCGTCGTTATATTTTAATCTGAAATGTATATTTTCGGGTCTATTTTATTTTCTATTGTTTTTATTCATTTAATAATGCAAACATTATTGTGGTAAAGTATATTCTTTTTTACTATTGATTGTATTATAATTCTGGTGCAGATTTTTTAAGACCAGATTTCTACCATGACTTTTAGGTCGGAAGTTTTGCGTAATATATTTTTCAATTTCTAATAGATCCTAGAGGCCTGTTCAGATTACTAATCATGTGTAGTAGTAGAATTTATATGCTTTTACCAACCAACTAAAGCTGTTCATCTGAGCCACTTGAGATCCATCCTCGATTTTTAGTTGTATCGGGTATGACAATAGACAAACAGGTGCTGTATTAGAAATATCTTCTCCAACCAAAATTATGTTTAAGCGACGTACTAAGAGAGGACGTCAAATAATGAACAGATTTGTACTAAAACTACGTAGCTCAAATGAAATACACCCCCGATTTACACAACACTTTCTATTTTCTTTTCTGTTTTCGTGCAAATGAAGTGTTTTGTAAATTACCTCAACGTATGCGATTTTTGAACTGCTGTTGCTTATCTTAGGGATTGAGTAAAGAAGAAACAGTTTGCAGATTCTCACTGTACAACGTAAATGTAATTCGGGTATGATTCCATTATTATTTATTCATAAAAAACCAATGTTTGTTTGAAAAATTAAAGCAAACATATTCCCAGCGAAAACTTTGATGATACACTAACTAATGAGTTAAAATGCTAGTAAAGATACTGATCCTTTATTGCAACGTAGTCATATCCCCAAATACGTGAATTCTGGGTTAAAACTGCGAGAAATATTCTTCATATCGTTCTTCATTATGTGTTAAAAATTTATGCAATTATCTTTACTACTCATCTGTTGAGAGGAGAATATTTTTTATTTTTCCATTCAGATGTCAGTAAATTAAAAACTATAAATTCGTTTTCTGAAGCACGAGTTTTTTTTGAGATATGATTATGTTGCATTAAAGAAACGATATAAATTCTATACTTTTCACTACTTCTACTTTGGTATTTTCACTCATTACTTTAACAAGGCGTTGTCATTGGAGGCAAGTTAATATTTCGGCTATCTATTTTGTTTAATAAATAAATTAAAAAAATAAGAACTATTTTTAAAGTTTTTTATTTTATGAATCCCCTGAAGATGACCAACAAAGTTGGTCGAAATATCGTAAAAATAATTTTTAATTTATTTATCAAACAAAAGACACAGACAGACCTGAAGCTGAACAATTAATTCCTTAACTCATAAATTATAAAATGTCTATAATACAACACATTCAAATAAATATTATTGATGAATATTAAATAATTTTTTTGTCAAATTTTTAACAAGTTCTTACAGTATAATCCTTTTGAAACTTGATAAAATAAGTTTTGTGTACGATTTTGCATTCCGTTTTCACATTAATTGATTTTTGATACAAAAAATCAAAATTTAAATTTATGCGAATTTTTCAGGAGATTCTAGCTTGTAAATAGAGAATTAGGTGTGTTCTTAATACTTCTCTTTTTATAATGTATTTCGAATTAAAAATTGAGATGGTTTGGCGAATGCATTTACCGGTGGTATTGATAGCACAGCGGACTGTTTTTTTATTAATTAAAGGCTGTTATATCAAAAGTTGTGTATTTTTACACAATCTCGAGCCTCCAACTGTTGTACTTATGGCCGCCCTGCTTCCATCTTTTTCTATACCACATTCCCTTCAATTGAATATTTTCAGACCCACAGTGCTCTACTGAAATGAAGTGTTAATTTACTTCATTTAATTCTTATTATTTAATCAAATTTCATTAAATTTTTTTTTATAATTTTATTGTTGTTTTTGTTGTTAAAAGGTTTGTAAATATTAAAAACTACGCCGTAAATATTAAATTTGAATAGTAAACACTAAGTAAAGAATCACTTGCTAAACGCAGCACTTTTTAAGAAATCATATTAACAGCAACTATAAAAAATAAAAACACTTATATATTATAAAATATATTTGAATAATATGTGAATACTCGTATCAAAATAAAAAGTTTAAGAAAATGTGTCTTAAAAGATTGTGGTTGTAAAAAAATTTCACTTTTAACAATTTTTACACTGTATTTAATTTATTAGTTGCATAAAATTTATGTTTATTTCCTTTAAAATTTTTCAGACTTAAAATAAACATTTTAGTAGCACTTTTTTTTAATGTAACACATCTTTTACATTTTTATTTTATTGCAAATTATAAACTGCTTTTTTTGAACGTATTTATTTGTTTTAGTTCTTCTATAATAAATATTGTAAATGTTCAATATACTTTGTTTGTTTATTGTAAATATTTAGTGTTAGATTCTTACAATGAAATTTGTTTGTATATGTTTATTTTATTTAATATAAAATCAAATATTTAAAAATGTTATAATTGCTTAGACGACCACTAAGTACTTTAATGGATTTTCATTAACATTTTATTTTACAAAAATTGTTTGGCTTTAAAACTGAAAGTGATCTTTATTTAAGTAATCGAAGCAATCATTATTCTAAACAATTTAAATATATTAAATATTGAGTTTTTTGAGTGATTTCAATACAAATATTCTATACAAAAATATTGGTTGCTTTACATATGCAGCGATCCCTTGAAATCACATCGTCATATTTGAAAATAAAAAAAATAAAAAACATAAGAAAAATTATTTCTTACAATAATTTAAATATGCATATTCTTATTAATGACACTCTGTCATCAGAACTATGACGTCAACTGTAAACAACTTTTTGAGTAAAGTTCGTACTAATGAGAGTAAGCAATAACTATACTTACTAACAGCGAAATACATTTGATAAAAAGTGCGGGAATACTAAAAACCATATTTTCAGCCCAAAATAAAATGTCAAAGATTGTAACATTTCAATACAAACCATATTTAAAAGCTTTTTTGGTGAAAAATAGTTTTTTATTGCTGATTTTGCAAACAGCTGACTAGTGTGGCCATATTAGATTTTTTCGAGCTAAAATTAGCTTTAATTTTTAATGTTTAGCACGAAATATTTCATTTAGCTTTTAGTTTTTTTTTTAGCTTTTTTCAACAATGCATTTTCTAGCTTATTCTTTTATTTCAATTTATAAATAACATAACATCACTTTTCATAAGTTTACATGAGAAACAAAAAAACTGTATAATATAGAAACTGTTTGAGATATTTAAATCGTATTTTTACGGCCTTTAGCGCTTTCTAGCAAATTTTGAGCAAAGGACAGCGTATTTTTTATGTAAATAGTTGACAACACCGATGATGATACGTTTTTTTGTTTAATAAAATTATTTACTTGATGATACGTTATTTTGAATTGATATTAATTTAAGTTACACTTTTTGAGCGTGGTGACCGATAAGAACACAACTTTTTTTCTTTCATTGAATAAATGAGAAGTTAATATCGTTTAAAATATTTTTATTATCTTACAATATATGTAGGTTATTCAGGAATATTTATCATTGAAACTATAGGTTTAAAGTAACTGAAATAAGAAACATAAGTTTGACACTTGATATCCTCTAAATATCTGGAAAATACCGTTTAAAAACCTACGAATTGTCTGTTTGTTTGTGTATATCATTTTTTGTCAACCACGATTCCTCGTAAGTACGCCATTTTGTGTTTTCCTACATGTAAAAATATTTTCTGGCAATACTGTATGTTAATGAAATCAATAGCATACTTTAGGGGTTAACATACGCTAGGTGATTCAGATACTTAACTTAAACAAAAGACTTAAGAAACAAACTTAGTGTTTGGTTTTTTGTTACGGAATTTCTTGATTCGGCCGCCGCGCTCAAAGCCCGCGATAAAAGCTATATAATAGCTTAAAAAACTTAAATTTTAATTTTTTTATGATACGCTGTTTTGCATTTTAGGTGACGATATGTACATTATCTTATGAAAACAAGGAAAATCCGTGTAATGAGATCGTTTTGAACTCCAAAATTTTTGACTCATTAAAATCAGATTGAGATGATTTTATTATTTCAACACCGTATTTTAACATACATATATGTTGAACAATAGTTGAAAAAAATTAATAGAAGTATGTCAACTACGACATCGTTTACCAAATAATTTTTTAACTTTAGAAAACACAACTTCTTTTCATTAGAAATTAGTCTTAGCAATACAAAAGACAAAAAAAATACCATGAATCAAAACCCTTTTAAAGAATTGTCAACTTTTGTGATGAAATTTTTAGTTTTGAATTTTATTAACGTAGAAGTTGAGCGCGTTTTTAGTGGTATAACTATAATAAAAAATAAAATTAGAAACAGATTTACTTTAAAGAAAATGAATTCACTTCTGTACGTCAGATGTTAAATAAATGTTGTTAATACATATTATATTTTATTATTGGAAAAAATTATCTTCTGTCATCAAATTCATGTCAAATAATAATTATATTGATGACATTGTGTAGATGCTAAACATGATGACAAAGTACCATCAATATGAAGTCGAGGTGTCATCAATATGAAGGCGTCATATTTAGCTATTTTGTATTTTGTTTTATTAGTTTTGTCATAGTAATGATGGTGAATGTACATCAATACGATGCTATGAATATGAAAACATGTTTCCGTGTTTTATTTAGCACGTAACTCTCTTCGCTCGCAATGTATTTGATATCGAATGTGATGACTAAATGTCATCAATATGAAGACGGGATGTCATATTTTCGTTCGCTTACATGTTTTGTCTGTTCATGTATGCTGTATTGTCTTTATTTTTAAAAAGGCTTGTACTTTTTTTTAATTAGATTAATGATGAGAAATGTACCTCAACATTTCAACACTATTTAGTTTTTGTCTTTTATGTATATTTTAACTGTTAATAATAAACAAAATATGACATCAAATTGGTGTCATTGCAGTAATAGCATAGATAACACCTAAAATATGACAAAATTCTTTGATGACGTTTTCGTCTTACTGATGACATTTTTTATAACATTGATATCAAAATTTTGATGAAGATAAATTTTTCTATGATTCTGGGATCAAAAATGAAGATGGGTTTTCTATCAATGGCATTTTGTCATTTAAATTGATTTTGGATCATCATATATCTGATATCGGTGTGTCATTTTATTGATGACAAGATTCATATCAATGTTATTGATAACCAACTGAAAAGTTGACATCGCAATAATAAAAATTGTTATGAGATCAAAAGTTGAGACTTTTGCAATTACATATATTTATGGTTAATTATACCACCATTATGATGGGACTTCCATCGGTGTAATACTTCTTTTATTTATAAAATTTATTAACAACTGTATCTCTATTTAGACTAAAGTTATAACCACTAACCACCTAAAGCCTGCCATGTAAATTTTAAAAACTTTAACCACGTTTTTCCAAGTTGTATTTTGTTTAGACATGAGATTGCAATAAAGAAAAAGAAATCAATTCACAATCACAATTCACAAATAGTTTATCTACATTTTGATTGCAATTTAAATGAATGTATTACACTTTTTTATAAATACCATAAAATTATCATGATTTACATTTTATATACATAAGTAAAAGTAACAATTTTCAATTACTTTTCTACTCTAGTTCTGCAATAAAAATTTAGCTTGTTTGGAAATGGCTACATGTGCCTTTACTGTCTAGGGTTTATTTTCCTCACTACTCTTAGCAACAGGATATTTGTATCAGAGATGGCCAACCTACAATGTGAAATACCCTAGAGTCTTCACGGCATTAAGAAGTACTTCTTTCATTCTGAAGTATTTCTATAAATACTGCAAAGTAGTTTCAGTTAAAAGTATGTTAGTTCTTAATAGAAGTGATAACGAAGTTTTTGTCGGTTTATTAGCACATAAGTATATATTTAATTTTTATGTAATCAAACTGGCTAATTTCGCTACAACGTTCGCAGGTCCTTGTTACTTTTTTCAGTAAATTGAGTTGAAAAATAATTTGCAAACAAAATAAGTTTATTGTTTTTAATTTGTGCTATAAAAACAAAATAAGTTTATGTTTGCCACCATTCTTGATTGTCCATGCCTGATTTCTATAAACACATGGGCTTAAATTTATATTCCACAAGTTTTAGTTCTTATTTTATTTTCTTAGTTTCTTATTATTGTTCGCTTTCTTTCTAACTGTACATCGCCTTCTCTTCCTACATTATAATTTCCTGTTCCTTTAAATGATTTAAAATGTTATGGGAGCCATTCAGTTTTTTTCTCGGTTTCTAACTAATTGACAGCAATTTTAATTGCTTCATTGGTTGTAAAAAGCAGCAAACAAGTGGGTAATAAAATAAATAAAAGAACATGGCAAAAGAGGTGTGTTCAACTCATAAATGTTCAAATAATTCATTATAATTGGAAAAAAGTATTAAAGCAATTGTACTGCAATGTGATAAAAGTTACTTTATTAGCAACAATGATTTTATTTTCTAAAATGATTTAATTAATAAATAAAAAATTTGTGGTAGAGCAGAAATGTTCAATATATTCGTATTTAAAATAAAGTTCTTGTTTAAATTCTAAATGGAAAACAAAGTGAAAACTACTCAATCAAGTCTGGTCTGTGTTTCACTAGGGTTGAAAATGATATCGCAATAGTAATAACCATAGAAATTTATTTACCCTGTACAAAAAAGTGGTTGGTTCCGAAACTGCTGGCAAAGGGCAGGAGGATATAGTGAATCCCACGGGGAAACACTACAATTGAAACACTACTTTTTTCTTTGCCATTTTGAAATATTTCCCTTTACCAGCTTTCTGTAAGCAAAAGCTTTAAGATTCGAATTTTTGTTAAATTTGTTTAGTTTTTAAATTTGTTTTCAATAGGAAAATGACCCAAACATTTTATACCTTCCTGCTGTATTTTGCTCTAAGATAGCAAGAGCATCCTTTTACATTTAACTATTAGGGAGAACATAAAATTTAAATTGGTTTTTTATATAATTTTTAATCGCATTGCTTTTGCTATTAAATGCAACAATATTCAGTTTTTTATTATTTTCTTATCTTTTTTATACTTTACAGGTATCGTCAGACACGTTTTAGTTCTCGGCGAGTACGAAAACGTGTGATATTCAAGCATGGCGATTGTAATGTTGTACAAGGAAATGTGGCCAAGAGAAGGCGAAGATATCTGCAAGTAAGTTTAGTAAAACAAGAACCCCCAGCGCTAAGTTTTTTTTTCCATTTTAAGCAGAATATCGATTATTAAAGTCCTTAGTTACTCTCTGCTTTGGCTTATATTGATTGAAAAGTACTTCCACGTAATTCATGTAATAATAAATATTTTTCAAATATATATTATATTTCCGTATTAAAAAGATTTTTCAGCACATTATTTCATAAATTAATCGCATTGAAGCAGGGTGCTCGACCAATAATAATATTTCCATGAGTTGTATTCAACTGCAGATACGTTTGTTTCAAAAATTGTGGTTTTTAATTCAATTACTAAAGAGCAAATTTTGCAAATCGTGTCTCCACATCCATTAATTAACCAACTGAATTTTTTGCTGGGAAACTCTACAATGAAACAAAATGAAGAAAGGTAAAGGGAATAAATAAGATTTAAAACTGTGCAGCCAATTGCTTCATTTCGCCTTTAGATTGTTTAAGGAACATTGAAAATACTGGTAATTTTCCAACGGTATTCATGCATTCAAGATTTGTCCTTAAAACGTGTTTATTTCTTGTCGTAGAACATTTATTATTTGCATTATTTAATCAGCTCTGGTTAAATAAAAAGATTTGAACGGTGTTTTGCATTATCTGATAATTTAATTTGAAGTTTGGTTAAGAGTAAAATAAAGACAGTTCGCTTTGAATTTATTTAAAATAAGAAATTTCTACTTATTATTTTATTTAATAAACTGAATCAAACATAAGTAAAACAATTGTAGAAGTTGCTTTTTGTGCCAAAATAATCTTCTGTCAAGAATCACGGTTCTTATGGAAGTCGGTACAAAAAGTTAAGTAAAGGAACAATATTTCTATTTTTTAAGAGACCCAGTTTTTTCTTCTTATCATCAACCTGAAGTAATTAATCTATTTTCCTTTTATAAATTGTAAACTTTCTTTCGGCTATCTTCCCGTAGAGACAAGAACGCGACGTTCAATATTAATTTTTTTTTTATTGTTACAGGGATTATTATTATGGGTACTTTAAAAATATTAAAAAGGACTTAAGTTCTTAAGCACACTTCTAAAAGAAATTTATATCATACAGCAAATATATGTACATGGTGACCAACAACATTTACTAATAAAGTTTTATAAGTTGCATTTTATATTCCTAAGAAAAGATAATGTATAAAAATTAAACAATCGGAAAAATATTCAAATTATCCGCAATAAATCTTTAGGCAAATTTATTGCTTTAAATGCTCGTGCCAGTTGTACACAGTAGATTTCCAGCAAAAACATGATATCAAACTTAAAGACTGTAGACTATCAACGCAACTTAAAAACAACATATAGGGTGACCGATTATTCGACATTCCCGAGTATCCCATACAATGCAATTAGTGGAGAAAAAGACTCTCCACAGTGGACAGAAAATATGAAATAAAAAAAGGAAAACAAAAGCTTTTAGTTGAAATAGTAGCATTTTTTTATTCAAATCCAAAAATCATTGTCAAATCGATTTTCAGCACTAAATGCCTTGGATTTGCAAAACTGCTTCGAATGCCGCAAATTTAATTTGAATCGAGCGAATGATTTGAGAAATATTCCTGTCAATGTCCCCGTCGAAAAATTTCGAAAAAAATGGTTTTTGTAAATTGAAGGTCTAAAAAATTCGCTTTCGGTTTGTACAATTTTTTATATATACGAAACACAAATTTATAAGAAAATTATATTTTCCAGTAAAATATTTGAATTTAACTCAATTTAATATAACATCCCCTTAGATTACGATTTATCATTCATTAAGAGGTAAATTCTTTAGACAAAATGTTGCATTTTTTATAGAAAATGAAAACATCTTTTAATAATCAAATATGTAATCTGTATGAGAACATTTTTATTTTTATGTCAAATAGGCTGTTCAAGAAGTAAAATACTTGAAGACACTTCACGATTGTGTAAACTAAAATTTTATAGAAATATTAATCTAATCTGTGAACTAAATGATCATCAATTCCTTAAGATATTTGCCCCTCAAGTTGGAAAAAATATTCCCATAATTGTCACCACTTCAAAGTAATTAAAAAATTGCGTTATCATCACATATTTGATCTGTTAAATAATAAATTCCCATCCATATGATTCAATAAATTTTAGTTTAGTTTCAGTTGACCTTTTTAGTAAAAAGGCGATATTCTATTGACACAAATGGAAAATGTTTTTTTTTGTCGATTTGGTTTCCTGTTAATTAATAGTGATATATTTAGTTTGTGTTTGAGTTAATTAAATTGATTTATACAAATGTTTAAAAAAATTTTAAATAAATTTTGTTATAGATTATGACTTTTACTAATAAAACGTATAAGGAAAGAAAGAAAAAAATGTTTAGTGCAACTTGATAGCTGATAGTTTAATTGCGTAGTTTTATACACATCTGAAATAGACATACATTTAAATAATGAATTTGTCACAGAACTGTTCAAAGCAACAACTTTATTCCCACCAGCGAAACGTGCACGTTCATAATACAGTGAATAGTGAAAGACTGGTTTAATTTCATATAGTACAAGCTGCTCCTTGTTTAAAACTTTTCTCCAATGCGGCAAGAAATGGTATAACTGTAATTTTTCGTCCGCGCTTAGTTAAAGTTAGGTTAATGTGTTAGCCAGGGCTACCGTTGGGATTTTTTGAAAAGTCGCACAAAAGGTCGTTTTAAAAAAGTCAAGTCGCACAAAAAAGTCGTTTGAGAAAATAAAAGCCGCACATTTTTTTAAACTTTTTCTTATCAGTAAAAAGCATAACCAAATTAAAAAAAAAATTAAACAAAACAAAAAGCTTATTAGAGAATCCATTTTTATCATATTTCATAACATATGCAGTTGCATTATATATTCATGTTTACTGAACAAATTTACATAAGTTTAATAAACTTGGCTGTCGTATGCTGCCAATGTCAAAGGAGTAGGACTTCTGTTAAAAACTAAGCCAATAGAAAGATTATTGTTTTGGTTCACTAAAAGCTGTTTACAAACAATGCGAAAAGGGCACTTTGACTCCATGTATTGCTTAATCTGTTTATACTTCAGTTACCAGTCTTTCGAACACTATTGCGAAATATTACGTTTCTTGGAAGGACCTCTAGCGTTGTTAACGTTATCGCTCTCAGACTCCGTGGTCTCGTCTGCCTCCAAACACGTATTTCACTTTGGTTTTTAGACTTTCTTTTCGTTTTAACAAGAAATCTAATTTTAAAAAATGTTCATGTTTGACGACAAATTTTGTAAAATAAGCACTTCAAAACCCACAATTTCTTACTTTAAAAAGCTTTTTTTGCTAAAACTGTTCTTTAAAACATTTACCGAAAATTTGTGAACAATTTCTTGAATACATTGTATACATGACAAGGTTGCAATAATCTGAAATTTGCTTTTATATTTGACGACTTTTTTTTTATAAATTTACTGAAAATTAAATGTTTTTTGCGAGAAACAAAAAAAAGTAAAAAGACGCAACAAAATTAAAAAAAGTCGCAAAACTCGCTAATAAAAAAAGTCTCACAAAAATTCGCAGACCGCTAAAAAAGGGTCTTTAGTCTGGTGAACGGTAACCTTGGTGTTAGCCATAATTTAAGTGGTGGCTCACTTGGGCTCGCCAATTCGATACCCTACAGTAGGTTATACAAGATTACAGCTGTCCTATCCGTTCACCAAACATTTCGGTTTCTTTTACATATGATCAGTGATTCCAGTTAAGCTAGATTTAACATTTTTTCTTGTCTTTTAGCCTTGAAATTTACGTTTTAGCTTCGTGGCTGTTTTTTTTAGCCGTTTTTTAATAATATAAAAGGAATGCAATGTACAAACCTATGTACACTGAGGGCAAAATTTCATTGATAGAAATCCAATGGCGAAAGCTTTTAATTAACAAATGTTGAGTCAACAGTAGAGTTCTGGGTAGAGGTGTGACAATTTAAGAGAGCGCTGAAAAAATTCACAGTTACTGCTGAATGTCCTCGATAACTTCACAAATTCATCCATTATCATATCTTTTACGTACCCCAAAATAAGAAAATTCTAAAAGTTCAAATCACAAGATTTCGGTGAATAATTGCGATTGCCTTTTCGAGAACTCACACGGTCAAGAAACTTTTCACGTATCGTTTGTGGAATGCCCAATTCCATATATAGACAAGAAATGGACAAACCTGGGATTTCACAAACACTATGGGCACGAATTAAATTTTTCGCACCTCTGACTTGTCTCAACTCCTCAAATTTTTTCAGCAGTTTCACAAATACTCATCAAGAAGGTGGTTCACGACGGCGCAAACATGCTTTAGTTTTGTAAGCTGTAGCTGCGAAATTTTCACTACATTTTTAGTAAATTTTAATAATTTCAATGTTGTTACAGGTTGAGTCATAATAACTGTTAAACTGGCTGGATATTGAAAATCAAATGTCCTATTGGAATACCTTGTAGTATTTTCTTTCAGTAACACTGAGATTGAAAAACTTTATAGTACCATGCAAATAATTAAAACTATAGAAAGAAATTGTACAAGAATTAAAATGCTTAATTGTTTATATAATATATTCAATGTTCTTTAAAAAAGTTACAGAAACGTTGCCATGATTACGCAATTACCGATGTTCATAAAAATAATATTAAATATATATGAGTATATACATTTTTATTTTTTAGTGTTCTAAAGAATGATATCTAAATACAGATATTCTTTTAATTTTTTTGATCCGATACTGAATTGAAGTCAAAAGAAATACCTGATATTTATGTTATATATTGACTTATATGAATTTAAAAAATATATATAGACTTTTAATCGTCTTTTTTGTTTATGTACTTAAAGTGCATTTTATTTTAATTATTTTCAACATGTTTTATTTTATGCATTTTTTAGTAATAATAAATAAATTGTTGAATTATGAATAAAAAATTTTTGGTGTTTTTTTAGCCATTATTTTTTGGTGATTTAGATTTTTATTGTGGCCTTTTTGAAAAGCCGATTTACCCTCTTTTTACTCCAGCTCCTGACAACACTGCTTTGGATGATTGTTTGATTAGCGTACTACCTGCTAGCTTATATAGTATCCTGTGTTGAGCAAATGTTACCCCCTATCTAGAAATATCATTGGCAATTCAGTTACCAGGACAGTCAGCGTGCGCTGGAATCTAGATTAGTGTTACTCTCGAATGTTTCGCTATCGCATCAAGAAATACCCGTCATTTCATAACCACGAGGGATGCAGAGTAGGCATCATTTACAGCAACGATGGCCGCTCTACTATCGATAAATATGTAGATATCCTCTGAAATCTTACAATAGCTAAGCAATCTTGCCTCCCTCGCAATAGAAGAAATTTCAAGCTCGGCTTGCAAGACACTGCAGCCGAGCTGAAGTCTTTTAGAGCTGTCAGTGAAATCCCTGACCGAACTGTCTAGGGGTAGAGTGTGGCCCACTGTTCCTTAGTGGGAGCATGTGTGAAATAGCGCATCAAAAAAAAATTGGGTGCGCAGTAATCAATGTTCTCGGCCATGGACAGGTAGCGTTCAATCTGATCGCCGAGTGGAGAGCCAGTTGCCTGGCCAGTATATCCACCAGAAGCCAGTTCATTATAATAAAAAGTGCTTTCGCTAGAGTGGACCTGAGCGCTCCTGTTATCAGGATCGCTGCTGACCGAAATATTTTTCTGAGATGACAGTTTTTCTGTAAAGCACCCCACTAAACTAATGCACCATAAAACAGAATGAGCTTGACTAGCGCATCAATGATCCAGTTGATACTCTGGTTGCGAACAGCCGCTCTTTTACGCGTTGCTTTTCCGTTATGCACTAGATATTTAGATTCCACTTTAGTTTGCTAGACATAGCCTAAATATATATTTGGTCAGTACTAGTCCTGCTGCTGGGACTAGAGCACTGCCTGACAAGAATGCGTCAAGTAAGAGTCTACTTTTTTGCGACTACTGATGGTCCAGTTGCCACAGGTTTTCTTTATTTTTCTTTATGTAGCTGATTACTACCGGTGAAGTTGACAGGACTTTACGCAGTCGATTGGTTTCGGAGCATACTTCCACATCGCTACAGAAGCTCCTCCAAGACCTTCTTTTCGCGCTTTTTATTAAGTTTTTAAAACGGTTCATTAAGGTCTTGTATCTCAATCAGTCACCTGATCGTATAGTATAGTCTCATTGAACAGTTTACGACATTCGCTGCGCCCTTCCTTTACAAACCTCTTGTTTGCAAGCCAACTATATATATCGCGATATCTCAGGATCGGCGACTCATATAAAAAGTTTTGATACAATTTTTGTAAATTTCATTGTCTCTTAATTTTTTTTATATGCTTTAATTTATACAAATAAAACTAAAAAATATATAAATATTATTGACCTTAAATAACTCTGGTCTTTCACATCGTTAGAGATGGGGGCAAATTACGAGGCTCAACATCGATCGAAATTTCTATACACACAAAAAAAAATCATTGTAAAATCAACTAAAATAGGGTTGATTCAATTAGTTTTGTTAACAATTTTGTTTCATAAGCGTTTCATGTTAATGTAACGTGATATTAAAATAAAATAAAAGTTATAATTATTATTTTTAAAACAACTAGAAATCATGTTGAATTGACATTGTAGGCCAATTGAATCATGGTCATGTCAAAATAACGTAAAGATCCTTATTAAAACAATATTAAGAACATGAATTTCATGTTGAATCAAAATAAATTTAATGCCATATTGAAATAACATGAAAAGATGTTAAAATTTCAGGAAATCCCATGCTAATTTAACGTTGCTCCTATATTGAAATAATATTTACGAAATGTTGCTTAACAGTGGGACATATATATATAGCATACATATAGCATTTAGCTTTACAAATATTTGTTTCTTAAATATATTTTACGATTATTAATTGGAAAAACATGTAAAGGTGGGCTTGAGAACCTTGTGTCGTATTTTGAACAACTGAATTGTTTACTATAATATTTCGTCACTAAAAAGATTAATATTTTCTCCTCCGGATGCTAAATTTTCCGCAAAGCTTGTTAAATTAATATTATCATTGTTAGCTGCAGGCATACTCGCAATGAAATTTAAAGAATTTATTTCACTTAAAATTTATAATACTTCGCCTCTGATACTGAACTTCTGATGCGACAGAATGACAATTGTTGTTTTTTTAATGTTGTAAAGTAGCGGAACTTTTTGAATTTTTTCTCTTTTATCATGAATTAATTTCATTTCAACATGTTTCACGTTGTTTCAATATGTTTCACATGTTTTTTAACATTGATTTAACTTGTTTAACATGTTGATTTAGCATAAGCCAACGTTTGTTAATATTTAAAATTGACAAAAGTTTTTTCAAAGTATTCCAATGTCATTTTTAATGTTTATAACAATGTTGATTTTACATTAGTTAATCTTGTTTCAACTATATGCAATGTTAATTTTACATGAAATACTGTAATTATTACTTCAAAAACGGAATTTACAAAGTTAAACATTGATTGTTGTTATTTTAACTCTTTAACAGGTAAAATTTAAAACGTACAATATTATTTCAATGTGATTAATTTTAATCAACATATTTTAATACTAAATTAACAATTTTAACGTTAAAAGTAAATTCTATTAGATTTTTTCCACATGTTTACAATAACTTGATATTAACATTTCTTCATGCTGATTTAACATATATGTTTGTTTTTTATTTTCACCCGGTGTTTCGTAGGCAAAACTGCGAACAATTTTAGTAAAATTGTGAAAATTTTGTATTCATTTACAAAGATTTGTTTAAGTGTTAATATGTGGCCTTAAATTAGTTTTCATTTCTTTCCTCCATTTACAGGATATATTCACCACCCTTGTTGATGCTCAATGGCGTTGGACCCTCATGGTATTTGCTTTTAGTTTTCTCATATCCTGGGCATGCTTTGGTCTCATCTGGTGGACGATAGCGTACGCTCACGGTGATTTAGAGTGGATACATATGCGCGATCAGCAACCTGAATTAACACAAAATATAACACACACTATGTGTGTGACCGAAGTACGTTCATTCATATCAGCATTTTTATATTCGATTGAAACTCAACATACAATCGGTTATGGCAATCGTTTCATAACCGAAGAATGTCCCGAGGCGATATTCACAATATGTCTTCAATGTATAACGGGTGTATTTATACAAGCATTTATGGTGGGCATTGTTTTTGCCAAACTCTCACGACCCAAAAAGCGTGCTCAAACACTATTGTTTTCGCGTAATGCTGTCATATGTCATCGGGATGGTATGCCCTGCTTAATGTTTAGGGTGGGCGATATGCGTAAATCTCATATTATAGAAGCGCATGTAAGAGCGCAACTGATAAGGAAGAAGGTAGGATGGTATTTTTTACATCATATTTAGTGTTGCACAATAAAAATTTGTTTTGCATTCTTATTTAGGTGACGAAGGAAGGAGAAATTTTGCCATTTTACCAACAAGAACTCAAGGTAGGAGCTGATGGCGGTGAGGATCGTTTAATGTTTATTTGGCCCACCACCATAGTGCACAAAATAGATCGCCATAGTCCATTGTACATGCTTTCGGCTTCAGATATGCTCAAAGAGAGATTCGAGGTTGTTTGTATGCTGGGTACGTTTTTTTATGATACTTTTATTTCACTTTTTGTAAAGAAAAATTTTTAAAACTTACACAGAGGGTGTTATTGAGTCCACTGGTATGACCACTCAAGCACGAAGTAGTTTCTTACCTTCAGAAATTTTATGGGGCCATCGTTTTGTCAATGTTGTTTCATTCCGCAAAGAAACCGGAGAATATGAAGTAGATTATACGCTCTTCAATAATACCTACGATGTAGATACTCCTTTGTGCTCAGCCAAAGAATTAGATGATCTTAAAGAAGAATATACCAAAAATAGCAAATCAGGTTTAGGTAAGATATAAAAATACATACATATGTGCATAAATAAATTTAATAATTTTCATTTGGTTTTCTCTAGATCGCACTTTATCCGTAGGCTTTATTAAGCACATTGCTTCCGTTGCCTCCGTGGATCATTTGGATCCAGCCAGCGATGAATCTTTAGATTCTGGCCGTTTACACATACGTTCAAATTCCATTCCCGATGGTGCTCTGGCAGCTGAATTAGAACCTTTAAATAATAATAAGCCATCGTTTGTAGTGGGTGGTTCTACCATTATACCAACAATTACCACAAATTTCCAAAGTATTAACGAATTAAACAATTCCAATACAAATTTAACATCATCAACCAAAAATAACAATAATAGCACAAACAATGTACACAGTAGTAATAGTAGTCTAAGAAAATCCTCCAATTATCGTCGTCTTTCCATAAAACAAGATCAGCTACGTTTAGATTCATTATGCTGATATTTAAGTAAATTTTTAAAGAAATTTTATTAAAGTCTTCATTTTATTTTCTATATTTTTTTTGTTTTTATTTTTGTTACTCCTTTTTAATTTTTTTTTACTTTTCTGTTTGTTTTAATGCTGATGTGAAGGTATTGTAAGGGATAAAAATATAAAACTGTTGAAAAGGACATATTAAATTGTGAAAAATTTGTTGGCTTTTTAGAGTTTAAGAATATTTTTAGATTCTAGTTTTAACAGCCTTAAGATATCTTTAGAAAAGAGTGTGTTTAAAGACATAATTATGTATTTCCCTTACAGCAAGCCTAGTATCTGCGCAACCACTTTTTAAAGATACACCTTGGACACTCTGATTCGTTTAACTAAAATGCACTTTTATAGAGTTTTTAAAATACTTTTAGAAATATTTATTTATTTTTTAACAGTAATAATGCAAAAATTCACATTAAGAAGGTATGGGAATATCTATGATTGGGCTGATAACTTTTCATTTAAATGAACAGTTTTCAAAATCAGTCTAGAAATGACGGAAAAATCGGTGAACACTTTTAGAATAACATACAGTCGTTTGGAAAATTTTTTTATTCCAACTGGTTTTAGATCTTGAAACGTTTGCAAATGTTCATGCAAGTAAACTTTCAAGTATTGACTCTGCATGAAGAAGATTTCCTTTTTATATACACCTTTTTCAATAGTTAAGCAAATCGAGGTAGCACTGTTCATTAAATGTTATGGTTTTTAAACTTTAAACATTGACTAAATAATCTATATGCTCAAAAATCTTGCTAAAGAAGCTATAGAAATTTCTCTAAAAATTTCTTTTTAGGAGCTTTTGGCATAAAATGCTAAATTTATCTTTAAATATTTTCAACAAAGTTGGTTTTTGTCCTTGAAGTCCTTTTTAATTCTTTTTATCTTCAGCAATTTTTATTTTTGTACACAATTATCTCCAGAGCCCTTTCATTATTGGGATATTTTAAGATTAAATGCCATATATTTTATTTATAAGTTTAAGTCTAAGTAAATGAAAAAGAATTTATAATTGATATTAAGCCATAAGTCCATTTATTAAAAAAAGATATTTTCAAATAAAACTAAAGTTGAAAAACATAAAAAATTGTGATTGTCTATAAATAGAATCCTTAATATTAAAAGAAAGTAATTGCACAAAAATTGCTTAAAGAAAATAGAAAAACGATTGTTCAAAATGAACTTATTTATTATTATTACTCAAGAGAATCGGGAAAAAAATTTATAAAATTTTATTTTTTGTTTTTAAATTCTGAAAGAAATACTAGACTTTATTTTGTAAAAGGTAACGCTTAGCGTTAACAAAATTTTAATATGATTTGCTTTTGTAATATAAATTTTATCCCAAACAAATTTTATTAACGCTTAGCGTTGCGTTTTAGAAAATAAGACCGAAAACTTTTTAGTGTCTGTTTCAACATGTCAAGCGAACAATATATGTAGATTTTTTTAATGTCTTTTATTGAATATTAAATAAAACTGCTCGACGATTCTACTCGCTTGGCATACAATAACAGACGCTTAGACATATTATAAAAGGAGTCCACAAGGGCTTATTAACTATTGTATTGTTTGTTTGTTATACATTTTATAAAACCGCTTTTAAAGTTTTATCACTTACAATTTATACAATATTTATTACAACATTGTGAATTTCTTTACTGTTTATTTGTAAGGTTTACAACTTTGCTTGTGAAGGTTTATCATTCTCGCCGTCAATGATCACTTGTAACTGCTTCAGTTTATTCGAATATATAACACAAGATGACTATCGAAGTGGAAGTAAAATGGTAATAGAAGGGTTAAATTTGTTTTTAAAAAAGCTTCGTACGAGAAGTTGTAGGGACAAAATTGATAAGAAAAAATGATAAATAAGCTTCAGTTCTTGATTTCATGAAATTTTTAAATGTATACACCTCTGCCAGAAGTTCTTCGCTAGTTTCCTCGTTCTCTTTATCATTACAACTCCTACAATAGTCATTGTGGCATGGATCCCAATATTAAAGTAATCCGTAGCAATGGATTCTTTCGAATCTGAGCATATCACGCATTAGTTTGAGGTCGCACTACGACCACGTACACGATGTCCCCTCGTTTTTACATCTCTGTTGCGCAAGCTTGAGCAATTCGAACTGAATCAAAAATTTGCACTTTGGCAGAAAAATTCCCGTAAGCCGGCTGATCATTGAGTTGTTCAATGTCTCCTCCTAACTTTCAACGCCATCTACAATACAGATGCCAGGACAGTCTGTTCAAAATTCTTAGCCTGATTGAAGAAAGTTTGAGAGAAAAAGTCATGATCGGTTTATAAATAAATAGTTTTTTGGTCTGTATACAAACTTGTGATTTTGAATTTTTTCACTGCGGACGTTACAAAGCCTGTGCCGTTTCTTAATTAACATTATTTATATTTTTTAACGACCTTCCATAGCGTCTTTTTACATTTAATTGTAAATAAATAAATTGATTTTAAGTTCCTAATAGAACGGAACATTTTTATGAATATGTAAAAAACACATCTTTTACAAAAATTATTTCAAATGTGAGGTGTAGGTATAATCCTGTCGCTCATAAAGGAATCACCATACAAATTATCTTTTATATAATTTGGAGATTAAATATATGACCCATTATTCCCTCAACAAATAAATGTAGCTTTGAGAACTTTGAAAATCTGTCCTTGGTATTCTGTTGCTTTACAAATATTATGTTGTAGCTTGCTGAACACATCCGATTATTAGTAAGATGGAAAAAAATATCTCTAAAGAAATTTCAATAAGAATACTTAATCAAAACTTAATATTGGTTTAAATTTCGTAATTGAGTTAAGTACTCAAGTGATCTAATACACATTTTTCGAAAATGTTTAAAACAATTTAATTAACGTGCTGCTCATAGAATCCAAGCAATCGAATTAAGTGAACAATTTATATGAAAACAACTCAGTTACTCGAGTGTTTTCCATACATATTTTCTACTCAATCCGATTGCTTGGATTCGATGAACAGCTCATAAAATATAAATTCTAGTTGAAACAAAATCTTAAAACCTAATTTTCCAATTTTAATTTAAATAGTAGTAGTATATTCGTAACGAAAAAAAATATATAAAACTATTTTAAAAACTTTTCGAATATTCGACAAAAAATTTTCGAAAAATTTATTGCTGAAATTGAAAAATTTTGTTCGCTCGAAAAAGAAATAAAGAAGATTTATGCGAATATTGGAAAACTTTTTATTCGAATGACAGCTGTAGTATTGATTCAAGCGAACACGTCCAATTAATTAGTCTTGACTTTACAATGACATTAAATGTTTTTAAACCATTTCGTGCTATTCATTGTGTTTAAAAGATTCCGAAAATCAGATGTCAAATTTTATAGCGTAATACCGATTTATAAGCTTTAGATTTATTTATTTTGAGCACAAATTTCCGCAATATTCATTAAAATAAAATAGCAGAAGCAAATAATATACTTTATAAAAAAGAGAAATGAGGTAATTACTATTTTTAAATTTCTTTCAGAACAGAAGTTTTGGAAATGTTATTAGTTTTAATTGTTACATTTAACAAAAATAGGTAAATTGTAAAAATTTTTAAAGCTTTTTTTTATTATTCAAAACTTTTTAGTCGTTTAATCATAATCTCACTTAACAATAAATTTTTTAAGACGGTGTAAACCATTTTTAGAAAATAAACACAACAAAAAAAACTTTAATAACACCTTTTGCTCGAGCGCTACACCAGCACAAAATTATTGCAAAACAAAAACGAATTTATTATAAAATTTTTATTATTAATTAAAAAAAAAACTTGCCTGATTTTATTCCGAAGTTGTCCAGAGAAAATTAAATTTTTTTAAATAAAAATATTTTGTAAAAATGTTAATTGTAAATTATATTGAACCGAAAAAGTGTGCTATTTTTTGTAGAAAACTAAATTAATGCATTATATTTACACAACATATTTTTCTAAGTGGACAATAAAATGTGAATGGAAATAACTAAAATTAGTAAAATAATTGCAAAAATTGTTAACATGTAAACTTATGAAAAAAACATATTGTTTTAAATTTTAAGTGGGAAAAAGATGATGAAAAAATACAGCTATTTTTAAAGAAATATATTAAAAAAAAAACAACAACACAAATAAATTGTATACTAAAAGACGTAAATAATATAAAAAGTCAAAGTGTTTTATTTGTATAAATTTAATTGGACTATTAATCGTTCTATTAGGAAAGGCAGGATTCTCCGTTAATGTTTATTTTTCTAACATGAGTTTTAAAACAACTGTTTCAGAATGCCTACAAAAAACATAAATAAATGTGACTTTTTGCCTAAAAACGTTTAGAACAAATTCGGATATTGAAGATACTTAAGTAGAAAAAATAATAATTTTTTTTCAAATACCAAATTTTCTCCAGCTTTTGTATCCCTTCCAAAAATAGGATTTTTCGAGGTCCTTAAAATAGGCATTTGTTTGGTCAATAATTTCATCGTTGGAGCTAAATCTCTTTCCACCGAGCCATTTCTTTAGGAAATAGGAAGTAGTCGCTAGGGGCTTAATCCGGAAAATATGGCAGATGAGGTACCAATACGTAGCCCAATTCATAGAGCTTTGCCATTGAGACTGCACACGTCACACGTTTACGTTTATGGTCAATTGAGAGCAAACGCGGCACCCATCTTGCCGATAGCTTTTTTATATGCAAATCTTGATTCAAAATGTTGAACACACATGATATGTTTACCATATCAACAATCTCACGTAACTTGACTCGGCGATCATTCAGAACGATATCGAGGATTTTCTGTATATTTTCTTCAGTAACCACCTCTTTTGGCCTTCTTGTTGACGGTATTGTTGCATTGCTTGTTCGGCCGCGTTTAAATTCAGCAATCCAATATTTTACCATGTAATCTGACGGAGCAGACTCAACGTAATGTTTATCGAGCTTTTCTTTTGTCTCTCTCGCCGTTTTCCCTTTCAAATAATAGTGTTTAATCACTGCACGAAATTTAATTTTTTTTTTATTTTTCGAGAAACACAAAAGTTGTTTACTTCAAACGACTACAACAAATAAACTAATCGATGAATTTGGGTGACGTTTGACAGATCGCAATTTCTAAAAATGTGCTTGTGCTGCCATTTAGCGCTAGGTAGCTTCAACATCAATCCGCCCTCGTATTAGCAAAATTCTTACCGGATTGATTGCAATAGAATTAATTTTTAATCGATTGCCTAGCTGTGAGTAGTGCAACATTCATATTATTTTAATATTAAAGAATTTATACGCGAAAAATCGGAGACATCCCAAAAGTAGCCATTTTCAAAGTTGTATGATAATGTAGAACTTCCCAGATGGGTAATGTGGCATAATATGCCATACCATCGGAATTAAAATATAAATTAGAAAACAAGTTAAATTTGTTAGAGAATGTGGTATTTTTTATTGCATTTATTTCGAAATGTAAGTCTAAGCCTTGGTTCTACTCCTCCTAGTCCTTGGAATTCTATAAAATGTGATATGCTAATGTAGTTAGTTCCCGTATGATTTTTACTAATTCCACTGATTCCCATTATCTAACTAATCTTTTTTTGGTATGACTCAATATTTTCTCTTACTGAAAATAATATAAAAAAATCCAGAATAGCCGCCTTTAAGTATTCTAAAATAGCTGATTGCCAAATTTTTGTAAACATATATAATAAATTAGAAGTGCTACTTAGTATACTATTTCCACACTAAAATAGAAAACAAAGAGAAAAACTTATAATTTGGAAAAAATAATGTTTTGAATACGCACATAAAAAAGTTAACATCTCGCATTTTTACTCCCGTTGAAACTGGAAACTAACAATGAGTCCATATTCATAGCAAATCGCGTAATCTTAATATTTCTTAGTAAGCTCTGTTAATGTACAGCGAGAGTATCTAATAACGAAATAATGAGTGTTCCACATTGCCCTCATATTCCACAATACCCAGAGTTGCGTTAAATTTTAATTTTATTTTAGCTGTGAGTATTTCTAAACTATCTGGTTGACTGGTTTGGTTGAATTGCATAGTTACCTACTACACGCTAACGTTCAAGTGATTGCGTTTTGACGAAACACCACTCCATTCGCTAGTATGAGCCGGTTCTCGGATCACCTAGACCGATTTCTGATAACTCCGATATGTCGTCTAGGACATGTCTGGCCAGAAATTTGTGTTTCGAAGAATTAAAAGTAGCAAACTTGCAGATACCGCGAAAAGTTGTATTTGTATAGTATTATTGTTTACTAAGCTGCTATCAGATCTTCCGATCGCCCAGCATCCTATGTGCCTCTAGATGCCCTACGCTCTTAGTACATAATTTGTAGTGCTAAGTGGTTGTCATAGCAAGGCCACATTTTCCTGGCGCCCCTGCAAGTTACTTTTAATGTAAAAATTTCAAAGATTTACCATTTGATATCCATTCCTTTAATTCCTTTTCACTGCCACTGCTTTTATAATGCCATTTACAACATATCGATGAATAATATTTATTTCTATACCGGCAAACAACTTTGTACTGCAAATATTTTATAAATGAAAGGAAAGGCAGCCCTGCCTCATTAAAACAACCAACGTGTGAGAAACATAAATTTCATTTAGCAGCTTCCCAGCGTTAAGTTAAATTAAATAATGAAAAAATGATCAATGACGGCACGATTCACAACTTCGATTGCCATCTAAGCGCGGAGTCAATTACTGTCAAAATATGAAGCGTTTGTTATTTTTTAAATCCGCCAAAAACTTCAGTTACTTTCATATCTACATATTCATACATACTGGTACATATAAAAAATATATAACATACAATTAAAAATATATATAAATATATATATTTATATATATATATATACATATATTTAGTAAATCTATTATTGTGAAAATTGTGAAGTAAATTTGCACAAAAAAAGTAGTTGCACAAAAATGGCGCCGGTAACTAGACCATATGTCCATGATGTTATTAACAGTATTTTAAAATGTTTTTGTTACTGACTATACACGACCTATGCCTTCACATAGGAAGTAGCAACGTGGTTGTCAACGAAATTCCACAAAAAACCGCAAGACTATACGGTTATTCGTGGCAAATCAGTCAACCAGTGCGAGTGAGACGAAAAACTCTCGAAGGCCAAAAAACACATGCAAGTCTGACCGCACTTAAGATATAATTACGATGACGCGAGAGTCTTCAGCCCAGAGCTGCTTAACGACTGTCTGCATTGGATATATTTTCATCACGTTCTTTTATTTTTCGTGATAGTATGCACATCTATGTATTATATATTTGAGTAACAGATTTCATAATTTCCTCATCGCCAGAAGAATCGGAACTATATCGCGAGAGTGTAATTATTTTATTCAAACATTGGTAATTGCGATATCATGATAAGATCAACCAAATTAAGAAATGGATTTTCTTGCAGCGCATCCTTAAGTTTTCGCACCTCCATCCAAAATTCAACATTTGTCCATTTAAAAGCATTCGCCATTGGATTTCAACTAATGTAATTTAGTTTTCAGTGTACTTACGTTTGTGCATTGGATTAATTTTCTAATAAGTTTAAAAAAAATGTATATAATTTTATTTCCAATATATTCTTACAATATTAAATAAATGGTGTAAAATGTAACATTACATTAAAACTTAACATGAATTAATAAGTTTATATATAGCTTAAAAACTCTTAGTATATATATATACATTAGGGGGGGTCAAATTGTATGGAACGATTTTTTTTTGATAAACCGTATAGGAAAAACGTAGTCTATAGGTGATTTTGCTCAAGAGACCATAGCTCTAAGTCAGATTTGGAGCCCCCCAAAATTTCAAAATAGAAATTTTTCCATATATACATAGAACAATTTAATTAAATTCGTCATAAAATCGAATAGAATTATAGTAGATTTCTCAATCTAGGCTTGTTTGAAAGGTATTTTTATCACTTTTCAGAATCTGTATTGATACCAATATTTTTATTATTTTTAAATTTAGTGTGACACAATCAAAGAGTGCAGTGATAATATCAAAGTTATTAAAACTTAAGTCTAAATGTAAAAAGAAAAACGAATTTTATAATTTCTTATTCATTTAACCACCAAAATTTAGCTTTTGTACTTTGCAAAATACGAAGCTCCATATTAGCTATACTTTTGTCGTATCGACTATTATTATTTGGTAAATTGCAATTAACTGCAAAATTTTTATATTGAAAATACTCGAGAGCTCGATTCTTGGACATTGTATATATGTATATAGATAGAACTATTATTGTAACTAGTGTTTATTATAGTTTAAAGTTGTTCAAAGTTGTAAATAAATAAACTATTTGTTTGTTGCAAAAAAAAAAACTGTCTCCATACAATTTTTTTCTAGCGTACGTCCACAGTAAAAATTTGGTAAAAATGGCATACTAACATGTAATACACGGAGCAATATTTAAACTATTTTTTATTCAAACGTCTGTGCATCACATTTTTGCAACCCTCGTTGGTTTGTTGTACAACATAGAAGCTTTTAGCTGTCAGTATCAATTTTTTATTAGTGAAGTATGGATCCATTATCATTTTATGATCGGAAAACAAAAAATGGTAATTCAGATTTTGAAAATAGAATTGATATAAATGATGAATGATGACTACATTTGCGAAGATGTTAATGATTCATCCGATAGTGAATCCGATGATGAAAACAATTCATTTGACCGTTACATCAAGATCGTCTGCCAAACATGTTCTGAATAAGCGTGTTGTAATTGGAGATGGATTATATTTGCCAATCAATATATTTGAAAAAAATTTTGAGATTGAAATTTTTGAACTGATGGTTTTGGAAACAAACAAATATGTGGAACAGTTCATAGAATCCCATCAGGATCGTCGTAATCAAAAGGTTTTCAAATACCCCACATTCCGAAATAAAAAAGTTTATGGACGTGATATTTACCACTGGCATTATAAAATATTCTAATATTGAAGAATATTGGAGAATGGAAACTTTATTTCATCATCCGTTGTTTTACAATCATTTTGCCTGATTTTTTGTTATACCCTGAAAATTTGCGGTTTTCTTATACAAATGTTCATGTCCTATTTAAAAAAACATTTTCTAAACGCTCAGACCATAAGATCACTTTATTTTTCATCAGTTCATATAAAATTTTGTTAAAAGAAATAAGACAAATTGTGTATCACATATGATGCGTAAGCGTATCAATCATAACGTCTGTGAATCATATGTGATGTATTGGACTGTCAAAGGGTTAATGATTGTTACAAAATTTAAATGTAAATTCAAATTTAAGGGACATAAAAATACAGCGGTGATTAAGCACAGTATCAACCGTGTGTATGCAAATTTGAACACTCAAATTCAAACTAACGGAAAGTTCTAGAAACAGCAACGAGAATCTACTAGATTGTTCAAGAAATTTGAATGAAAAATCTTCATAGCAATTGCAAACAAAGACTAACGCCTTCGATTGGATTACGGCTAAAATTTACACAAAATTGGTTAGTTGATTCGCCATCCACATTTTAAGTGTTTGCTACTGCCATCTACACGCCGCAGCCATAACATAGTTGAATAACAACAGATGCTTAAGACGCCCATACACGACTCCACATGCATACGCAATCAAGTGTTGATGCCAGTTGTTGGGTCGTGTATGGGCATTTGTTGTGATTGAATGGTTTGCTGTAGCGATGTCAAAAAGAGTTTGATATTTTTCTGATGGCGCCAGTTTGTGGTATTGTGTATGGTGAATTTAGCTCAGTTGGGAAAAGTGTTCAGAGAGTAAACACCGGGATAAAGCACATTTAATTGAATAAACTGCTCATAAATTAAGAAAAAAGAAACAAAATATTTATTTTATAGTATTTCTGAAATAAAACAAATCACTTCTAATACATTTTTAATAAAAATATACTCATTTTCATTAATTTGTAGTTTCAAAACAATATCAATAATAAGTGCAAAAACTCATCCGTACAAAATTTTTAAAGAAATGAATATTGCACCAGTATGTTAGTATGGTATGTGTCTCGAGCACGATTCAACATCACTTGTTGGCGCCAGTATGCTGGAGTAGTGTATGGTTTGCTTTACACAAGCAAACTTATTGTCATGGTGAGAATTTTAATACTACGTTTGAGAGCAGTAGCAAGTCAGATGCTATACAAGCCGACACTGGCATGCACAAAGAAGTCAGTCTCGTCTAAGCTTTTGCAACGTCAACTAAACAAATTACTTCGTGTATCTTATTAAACAGTGCTATTAAAGAAAATAAAACATCCTTAAGTTTAAAATCAATTACCGTTGTGTTTTTATTTTATTTTTGACTAATTAAAAGAACTCAAACAAGTAAACATTATCGAAAAGGTCGAAACGTAACAATATTTATTTACATATTTACAGATATTTTTTTATATTTTATTTCATAAATGGGAGATCAAGAATATGGAATCTTTTAACCTCTTCTGTTTTATCTAATAAAGATATAGCTAGGATATTTGATAACACGTACTGAATTTTCTTATTTTATCAATGACAAATGGTTTATCTAAATCTTTATGTATTCTTTATATTTAAGTGAGTTCTTTTTGGTGTAATATGTTGCTTCCAAGTTAGTCTTTTGTTATGGTGTATACCTGCATAAGTATTTAACACGCTCTGATTTAGGAATTTGAGTGTTATTTATAAAAACTGGTGGGCAATCTTTTCGTCTAAGGGTAAATGTGATAGAGTTCGACTCATCTAAATACAAACAAGTGCTGCAACTACGACAACATTTTATATACTGCACTTACGATTGTATGCATGTCATATAAGATTATAAGGATTTTGATTTCCCATTTGTGACATATTTTCTGAGCCTTTCCATACTATTAGCTATTTATGAATCGTAGATTCATATTAATTGTTAAGAATTTTTACGGGCTTGTGAACACTTTAATATATTTTACATAATTCTATGCCAGCATATTTCTTCCGAAAAGTAAAGAGTAAAATTAGGTGCGGTCGATTACTTTTATAGTAAAATGCAGTAAATGAGTAATTACCGAGTAAACTGGAAAATGTATTCTCAAAAAAGCTGTAGCCCAAAAAAGTAGCGCACGGAAAATTTTTAAAAATTAGTAAGATTAAGGAAACAGGTGATTGCAAATCAATATAGTGTTGAAATATATTTACACTTTGGACTACTCAACTCTTTTTTTGTTGGTACTCGATGCAATATTTATTATAACAGGAATATTTTAGTATTTAAATTATTTTCTATAATCTTTTCCATATGCTTATTTTAATTTTATTTGATTTTCCTTAATTGTGTCTGATTAAATTTATTCAAAAGTATCTGATTCTTTGTTTTTGCTATTGACCAGCTCAAAAGCAAGTGTAGTACCAAATGATCATATCCTTAGCACTTTCAGAGCTCCAAAGAACTAAAACAACACAACATGTTTTAAGAACGAATAGTTTAAAAATAGTTATTTAATTTTTATATTTTACTATTTTATTATTTCAATCTTTTGTTTTTTTGTAAATAATTCTTTTATAATTTGTACTCTTTTTTTGTTTACCTTTTTAATCATATGTTTTTTTTGATTTTACTAAATTTTACTACAAGAAATTTCTGCAGTAAAAATTTGGAAATGCCTTACGCTCTCAATTTCTGTTCTCATTTACTGTATTTTGAGTAAACGAATGCAACCCTACAAGAAAAGGATGACCGAAACTAACTCATACACAATTTTCATACTAATAAATTTATAGGAATTTAACATTCGAACAAACAGTTTATCGTCTTTGGTAATAGAAAAATCCGTCAACCTTGACCAATTATGTTGCATTTTTCACACCTTTTGGGATTATGGGTATTTTCAGTTAAGGTTTTGAGTTAAGAATTACAATCTGGTTGTAAAACGTGTTTTTTTCTTCTAAAACTTTCACAATTGCAAACAAACATGAACTAATTCGAAAACGTGAACAGCATCGCGAGTTCACTGTAGTTAATTAAAAAGTGTAAAAAAACTATTGCACATATGTATTATTTTTTTTATATAATTAAAAAATAAACATAACAGCCTGAGAGAAAATTAGAAAAACGTAAAAATTAGCGGCTTCTTCCAAAACTGATGAAAATCATTTGGGAGATATAAAGAGACCCAGTCACAAAGATGACTACCTTCCTGTCTACCCTGTGTCGCAGAGTAGTGAGGAAAGCGTAAATGCTAAAAAATATATTCTAATACATACAAAAAAAATACAAAATTAATTGATTTGTTGCTAATATTTTTAGAATCTGACACTATTGTGGAGCAGGCTCTGCTAGAAATACTAACTACATCATCGCTAGTATACCTACCGTTTCCACGCAATTGTTAAGCAAAGTATCACTAATAACAAAAACTGCAGTTCTAGGTGATAGTATTGACAATGGATTGAATAAATTGCCAAAAAAGGAGACGTTTATATTAAACTTGTTACAATTGGCGAGGAAAGCGGTTGCGAAGTTGTTTCTTTAGAATCAAAACTTTTATTGCAGCTTTATAAAAATTTCATTAAGGACAACTTTGATTTGACCAAGTTTTTATTTATTTTTCAGTTGAAGCAATGATCAGCCGGACGATATATAGATAGCTCTGATCGCAAGGGTATCAATGCTGATTAGATGACATTATGGTAAGAAAATTACAGTGCATCTTCAATATGTGCTATCGCTACTTACTGCGACTATTACTTTAACTTTTTTAAGTTACAAATAAAATAAATGTTATCATAGATTTAATACACTTTTAGTCCCTTCCCTCAATGCCTTCGATGCATTAGAAGCAAAGAAAACAAGCTGGTGTCGAAATTTTGGAGGTTTTAACTAAATGGGAAAATTTTAATGGGATGGTGTTGCTCATGGCACTAAAATTTTTTAAATCTCACTATTGTAATTATTATTTTCTTATATATATGTACATGTAATTATAACATAACAACATGGCACTAAGTGCAATGAATGCCTTAAGGCATTTTATTTTTCTCACATTTAAATTAAAATTTTAAAAAACACACTATTTTACATATTATTTACGCTATTGTACATATTATTGTCTTACACATATTTATTTATTTATATTTAATTATAATATAACAACTGAATTGAAAAAAATTGCGTGTTATTTCAACAGAAATGTCCATCAACAGTGTTCAATGAATTAATATAGTTTGACAAGTCAGCGGTGACCAATATGTATATCAAGGTTGATTATTCAAATGTGATTAATATTTGTATCAACGCTGATCAGTAAAAAAACATAAAAGTGAGCAGTTCAGACGTATGTTCTAAGTACGACAAAATTTGGTAGTAAGATTGAGATGCAAGATCGCACGTACACAAAAGATTCCATAACTTTTTTTCATATTTGCATTAAGAAAATTATAGAAACTTTGTTCTACGTAATAACCGCCATATTACCAGTCAAATGACCGTCACTGCTCCTGTAGGGAATTTAGTAAAATGCACTAAGGTTCAGTAAAAATTTTTAAAAACTTTTGGGTACTCGAACGGACTTACTGTTTAAAGACTACAGTCAAGAGATCATAAAAGATCACTTAAAAATAAATTGATTTAAGAAAATTATTGCATATTTTTCGGCAGTTATTTAAGTTGTGCTTGTGCTCCATTGTGGAATGTATTATAATTCCCACAAGTAAATCTTTAAAAGTGATCTCTTCAACAGTGCAATCGTAAGAATTACGAAATTTGTGTTTTGTTGTTAATTGAAAAGTATTGAAATTATTTCAACACTATGGAAGCAAAGAAATATACATAGATTATGAGTAACTTAATCACTTAATTATATTCTTACAGCGATATTCATTATCATTCAAGGGTTTTTATATAATTATTTTAGCTCTTAATACAAATAACTTTTATTTGAAATAAAAAATATAAAATTTTTATTGGGCAAAGTATAAAATCGCACGAAAAACTGTTAAAAAGGTATGCAAAAAATAAAAACGTTCAAAATGATACAAAAAGTCAGAAAGTAAAGTTTAAATAAGATTTTATTTTATTATATTTCGGTTCAACGGTACAACATATATTTTCGGATATAAATGATTTATTCTCACAGTTGCATAAAATATCAATTAGAGACACGTTCATTTTTCAATGATTTCCGGTATGTAAATACCTTTGGTTTGAAACATTGTAAAGGTGGAATACAAAAGTAAATTTAGTCTGTATTTTTTTGGGAATATTTTCACCATTAACCATGTACCCGATGTCGATATTTTTATTGTCAGTACAACGATTCTTTTCATTTTCAGAAACATTAACAAACACACGCTATAATTTTTTTTATGAATAAACATTAACAGCTGCCAGTTTTTGAGTTGATATTGGATCTTAATGAAAGTTTGGAAAATAGTGAAACATATCAACGGGTTATATTCAAAGTTCTCTAAATCGCAACTTATCATGGGTGCATGAAAATTGTTTACTTCACTTATTATTGTTAGAATATTTTAAAATCTGTGTCGTACATGCCACTACTCAATCTCATGTACATTTTTATAATTAATTTTTAAAATGTTGCATTATTGTAAATTTTATGAAAGATAAAGGGATTTTTATCAAAGTATATTTATTCAACTATTTATTTAGACGATTTTTCAAGAGATAGTAGATTTTAGAGTCGTAAAAAACTAAATGTGTGAGATAAAGATATAAATAAAAATACAATGTTTTTGAATATACTTGAGTCTCGATATAAAGAATAAATATTTCAATCACAGTCTAAAAACTTCTATAGGAAAAAAAAACATTTTATTAAATCACTTGACCTGCATTCCTAAAATATTTTTGAGGCCCAAGAGCGTTATTGAGCAAATCATTGGAGAGCCCGAGTAAGACGAGGCCTTGTGCATTCGAAGCTGGAATTATTTTAAAGAAGAAGCCGATTATTACCTTAGGGGGCCTTTTATATCTGGAGTCGCAGAACTGATTGAAAAATTACTTTTCAAACCAAAGTCTGTTGCATCTGTGAGTCTATTTCTCACTGCATTCTTATTAAAACATTTTAGGCTGTAATTTTATATACATATAATAATTTCGTATATAGTAAGCGAAAAAGTCCTCCTTGCGTTTTATCTACTTGGAATCAACTATATTTGTGTTTGATTATCGGTATCGGTAAGAAATCGGCAATAAGGCCTACCGAATCATCCTCAATACATATTCGCAGTAAGTAGCATTTCGAAAACGATCCTTTGTATTAAATATGATATTTTTGATTACAAAATTTCTTAATGAAGAAGTAAATATCCGCTGATCATTTGTGGTCTTCTTATACAGATTTAATGTACGTATAGAAACGGCAAGAAGTTAATTTTTTCAGCTGAAAAATTAATAACAAGTCGTGATATAAAAATCAATCTCCGTATAAGATTTTTAAAAATGTTATGTTTAGCGTCGAAGCATTGACACTTAAAGTTGCAGATTTAAATAGATTAGAAACTTTTAAAATGTGGTTGTATTTTCAGAATTCCATGGACTTATCGACTGTCAAAGGCAGAATTTTTAAACCGCCTACAGAAAGAACGTGAAGTCCTAAAAATTATAAAAAGACGTGAAACTGCCTACCAATCCTAAGCAAGATGGTTTATGACGGTTGTCTTCGTTTTTTAATAATTAATATTTATACGTAACCATCATGTTTACATTGTCACAGGTGGTTGAATACTAAGAAAAGTCAACTACAAGACAAAAATAAAGTAAACAAAAATGGAAAAGCCAATGGCTTATTATGAAATGAATAAGTTGCAATTTTCGTAGTATAATTCGTTAAATAATACGGTTAAATAGTTGATATTCCTAGTCAAAAATAATTTCATAAAATTAAGAAGATATGGGTAAACTCAGATTTGAACTCAAGCCATAAAAATTTCATTTCAATAAATATTTTAAAACAGTTCAACAATTACGTATAAATATTAATTGTACTAAATTTAAATTTTTAAACTTTATTTCTTAATTTTTTATTGAAAAACATAGAAATCCTTTTATGTTTAAAAAATTTCAACGATATATTAAATGGCAATTGAACAATAAAAATTTTATTCTTGATTTAGAGTTCACTGATTTTGTTTTAAGACATTGTTTCATACTGTTTGTTCTTACAAAAACTTGTCAAGAACTAATAATTATTTGACAAAAAAAATATTTGACACTGGGTGGTCACACTTTGTTCACATCGGAGACATTTTTTCTTTGAAAGCAAATAATTTTGTTTGTAAAAATCAGCTATTTTTCTGTTTGCCCCTCAAAAATATTTTATGATCACATAACAGCAAAGAAATATTTCTCGTTTTTCGTCAAATGTACAATAAAGTTTTTGTGTATTTGAAATTTATATCACAATACCCAGCGACAAATTAAACTTTATAGAATATTATATAAATTAACTTAAAATAAAAGGCGCATATTCAGAAATCATACCCAAAATCGAAACTAATAAAATAAAATTAAATAAAAAATAGTTCACAGATAGTTATAGATCTTATTCAAAAATCATAACTAGTGCAGCAACTGCTCTCAGCTGATGTAGGAAATGAAACCCTGCATATTGGCATGTAGATATAATAAAATGTCGACAATATTTTGAACGATACTTGCTATAACTAATTAAAAAGCTTATGGAGCTACTAAAAACCAGTTTTCATTCTTCAAAACTTTCATAAAAATTCTAAAAAAGTAATTTTTTGTTCATAGTTTGTATATAAATCGATTCAAACAAGGGACTGTAAAAGTAAAGTTATTCAATAGAACTTTGTTGATCAAAAACACATGTCTAGTGTATTTTTTTGTACGGAGGTTTTTGAACGCAATAGAAGTCAACCAGCTGTTTTAACGTATTAGTTAAGCATCATTTAGTTACACCTTTACGCATAACTAAGTGGAAAGTTTTCTTGTTGAAAGTAACCAACTGTGAATAACTTAAATTGGCACTTAAAAAAGTTAACACTTAGTGGTGATTTCTGGATATGTGCCAAGTTCTTTAAGTTTTTTAAGAATTTGTTCTTTTACTTTATTATTATATATTCAACTTTCTTTAAATTTTTCCTGAGAAATAGCACCGAAGATGATCGAAATATCGAAAAAAATATATTAACAAAACTTTTACCATAAATTTAATAAAAACATAAAAAGAGTTAGTTTCATTTAAATATATTGTATGACCTAAAGCCTGAATAAAAGAACAAATACTTAAAAAAATTTTAAGGTGGACGAAAATAATTAACATATAAAATTTTTTATTTATATTAAAATTAATTTCATATTCTGTACACATGGGAACATACGGTATGCTCCTTAGGAATTTTCTTTTCTGGAAAAAAGCCAAAATTGTTTGCCCTTTTTAATAAATATTTGTTTATATTTGTCCAATCCATTACGAAACTAAACTTTTGTTTTAAAAGGATGCTGAATTGAAATTTTTTTATCAAAAGTAAAAAAAAATGGTACATATTTTCTGAGGAAAAAAAACGCTCTTAGTGGTTTTTAAGAAATTAATAAAATTGTTAGAAATCATATAGACATCTATCTATACATCACAGCAGCCTAGCAACACTTGTAAAATAGAACAAAGAATAAAAGAGACTTTATCTATTGTATGATAATAACATGTGCTGCTTTACTTTTGTCTATAACAAATTGTAACATAATTTATATATTTTTTTAGTTTGAAACTATAAGCATTCTAGAATGAATGGGCATTAATTCTACATTTTTGTTATGCTTCCATTTGTTATTCAATTATCACAGTTGTGTGATATTTGACACTTCGTTTCTGTAAGTCTCGCTTGTTTTTTTTAAATATATTTTGGAAATGAGGGGTAATTTATTTTTATTTACACATCTATTGTGTATCATTTGTTTGTTGCTGCGGTTTTAGTAGACTAATTTTAGTTTTGGAAAACATTATTATTAATTAATAGATCATATTGTTGACATTTGTTTTATCATATTTTAGTTATTTTGTAGTTGTTTTATTACTTTCGGCGTCTTCGCTGTTGGTTTTATTGTTTGTATGTCAAATGTCTCACAGTCTGTGTTTGCTGATTGTTCTATCAAATAAGCTAATTTGTATAGTGACTTTGTTTTGTCAACCATGTGACGGAAGAAATTTATGTTTGAATACAGGAACTGAACATTTCTGGTTCGGAGGTATTTTTTGTGTTCAAATATTTTGTTATTTTTAATACTAAAATTATTTATATGTAAAATAAGATGGAATTCATTTTCGCTGATTCCGAAGAATCAATAAGTGTTTTTTTATATCGCGAGAAGTTTTATTTGTATTACTAGTTTTTGTTTAAAACTAATTACTCTGCAAGTAGCATTTTTATAATATGAAGGTGTTCCACTTCGTGGTACGTTTTGAAAAACTAGGTTGCCGAATTGAAAATCTTTGCAGTACAGCCAACCAGCTTCCATGATAATTAGGCCTGCAACCACAGTAATTTATGTACATAATTCAGTTCTTTATATGATTCAATATTAATCTCCAAAAGCAGCAATAAAAATACGAAAATAATAAATTTTCATGAAATTTTCTTTATATTTTATTTCATTTTATTTTTAATAACGATAATAAACACCCAGGCATTTAGTGCTTTCAAACTAGTTGCTGTGTTACTTATTTTGGGAAAGGGATGGTGTAGAGAGGATACATGAAGAATTTATAAAGCTTAATTACTTTACTACTCTTCTGATGCACGTTTTGTTAATTTTCAAAGCAGAGTCGCAGCTCCTTTAGTATCACGAAGGCGGATTCACTATTTTAAGATCTATAGCAATTTCACTTTATTTATTTTAGTTCGCATCGATTATACTATAATAAAGATGATATATGGCGCTGTAGCATAGATAATAATTATTCGCTACCGGTACTATTACGTGATCAGTGCATTGCTTTCATTACGTAAATAGTCCAAGAACAATTATAGAAATAGCACGCTAATGAATATCAGAAAAATGTATGATATTGATGTTCATATAAATTTTGTGTTGCATCTTTTCATGTACTATCGAAAAATAAAAAACATTGCTAAACAAATGTAATACAGAAAATTATTAGATTTAAAAATTTATTAATAATGACTTCAATCCTTGTTTGTATGAGGTCCAGTCAAAAGGACTATTTGGAGCATTTCGCATTAAAAACTTGGTAATGTCTTCCGGTTTTTTCACAAAAACTACATACCATCGGCATTACTTTACAGTAGCTATGTATATACTTACAAGTAAATAAACAAGTAAATAGAGAGTGCTATTATTACGCAGATGATCGACTGTTCAACTGTTGCCAATTAAAAAAAGGGTAACAAATCTGTATCGTTGAAGCTTGTGATTCCATCAAAAAACTATGCATGTGAAAATCATAGAGGAGGAACTAAGCTTTAAGAATGTTGAAATTTTAAGCATCCTGTTGAAACACACGGTGGGCAATAGAATGTCAAAATTGATTACCTCAGGCATGGAAAGCTTTGTTGGTATCATAGCTTTTACAAATATTATTTGAATTTATACTTTTTGTAAAGCTTCTTATTAGATAAATAAAATACATTTTGTTTCATAATGATATCTTAAATATTTTCAAAAGAAATTTGGGGTTTTGGCCTCTACTTTGCTTTTAATTTCGTGAATATCTCTGGTAAAACTGCCATATCTAAAAAGATATTATATGATTTTTAATACAATCTTTGATGATATGCAGAAAAATATTTTTACTTAGCTCAACTCATGTAGTCGTGAATAAAAGTCGAATCAAGTTTGTGCAATGATAGTGAAAAATATCTAAATTTGGACAAAAATAGAGTTTTATTGTTCGACGTTTTTCTCAAAATTTCTACAAAACTGTTCTATTTTGCCGTGTAAGTTGAAATTAATTAATGTTAATATTTTCTCTTGTTCCTTTGAAATATTGTCTCATGTCCAATTTCTTCTGACTGAAAATGTTACAAACTTTAGCCAAAATAATAATCACTTTGGATTAAAAACCACTAACAACCAATTTGTTCGAAAAATAATCACATTAAACTAAATATTTTATTTCTCAATATTTCAAAAGAAGAGAATTCAAAGAAAACTGCATTGATAATACTTGGTCGATGAAAGCAATGGACGAATATAGTGAATTTGTATACGAAATTCTAAATTAATTGCTTTAGAAAAAAAAACGCCCATCGAATTTTTCAAATTTATTAAATTTCTACGAATATATTTAATTTAATTAATCTGGCTCTTCAAAAATGTGATCGGGACTAAAAATAGTAAAATTTTCAGAAACATTTTGTTTAATTGAATTTTTATTTTTATTTTTTTACAAGAGCAAGTAGCCATAATATATTAAATCTTTAAAAAAGGGGATAACCAGAAATACCAGAATTGCCGGGGCACATCACTTCTTAGCATTCCAGGAAAGATTTATTCAGGAATTCTTTCAGAGCACATTAAAGGCTAAATTGAACACCAACTTGAACAAGAACAGTCCGGATTTAGACCAAATCATGACCTTGTATTTACTATGCGCCAATTATCTGAAACTGCAATAAAATACAACAGAAAAATACATACATTCTGTATTGGGCTAGAAATTTTTTTGCCACGGTGCAATGGTTAGAAATAGGGCGAGCACTTCTCAGAAGGAATGTTCTCATACGTAGAATATTAAATTTTTACAAAACATTCCGAGGTGTGCGACAAGGAGATATTTTGAGCCCTTACCTATTTGTCATATTGATGGACGATATAATCAAAACTGCACACGTACGAGTACTTCGTAGGGAACTGGAAAATGAAACCTACTAAAATCTCAATGCTGGCTTATACAGACGATGTAGTTCTCTTTGCAGGCTCAACGGAAAGCGTTCAGCAAAACTTAAATATTCTAACAGCAGATATGTCAAACGGAGGACTATGAATTGACGTTAGAAAAACGGAGACGATGATCATAAGTAGGGAAATAGAGTTCTAACTCATATTCATTGGATGTGAGGCCTTGAAATAAGTAGAACAGTTCAAATACTTGGACGCAGTTTTAACTGCAGAGTATACCATGCACTAAACAAAAATGTTGTTGGCAAATGTGAAGTATCAGCAAAAACTAAAAACATTCCCACACTGACTTATGGTTGTGAGTTATGGACATGTACTACTTCAAGAAAATCTGCCGTGGGAGCAACGGATATGAAATATCTTCGCATGGTATCTGGAAAAAAAGAAGAGATAGAGTTAGAAAAGATAGCATAAGATCCAATCTGAATGTTGAACGCCTTCGCAAACAAAATTAGCAGATGTAAAGCTAGATGGTTCGGTCACATGACGAGAATGGAAGATACAAGAATTACAAAACAGGCGGATCAATTCATACCAATAGGAACTCGGCCAAGCGGGCGAAGAGGATTAACCTGGTCTGATTCAATAAAGGAAGTTTTCATAGAAAAAGGCATTGATACCAAAACAGCCAACGGCCTACAGCGAACTATTTTTTGTACCTCTACACTGCAAGGTAGAAGAGGTTAGGAATAAGTAATTAAGTACAATTTGTTGAAAAACATGGAAATCCTCGTATGTTTGAAAGATTGTAATCATATATTAAACAGGAATTTTTTAATGAATTTTTAATTCAAAAAAGGCGTGAAGAAAATACAAATGGCTAATTTTTTAGGGTTTTTAGTCAAAACCTTATTTAATTTACAGGATGATCTGAGCTCATACAAAATGCGTTGAAAAATACTTTTCTAATGCCGTTTTCTTTTCTAAAAAAAATGTTAAATTTATTTTTAATTTTTATCAACAAAATTGCTATTTAAAGTTTTTTTAAAGCAAAAACTTTGCTTCGTAAGTGATGATACATTCATTTCTGAGAACTAATTTTTTTGGTTTCATTTAATCTTGCTTTTGTTTTAACAATCTTAATTTGTTATGGTAATCAGTGACGTGTGCAGCAAACGTGAAATCTTAAAACTGTTGATATGGAGCAAAATGAATGCTTGACATCGCTGAAACCATAAATACTTTCACGAAATAGATTTCGAATTCGAAAAGTGGTACTTAAAATTTTTCTCCAATATTTTTCTGAAAAATAGTTGGTGCTCCAATCCAATAATGAGCTGACGATTTGTCTGACTTATTTTTTTTAATTTTTTTAATATAAAGAAAAATCAGAGGTTCCTCTTCAATTGCCCATCCCAGAGTACTGCTGTATATGACATGTCTCGTCAACAGTGTTGCCAGTAGGTAAAAAAGGCTAAAATTTAAATTACAGACGCAGCACCCATCGTTTAATACATAATTTTATAAAATGTAAAATGTAATTAAAAAATTATTTTTTTTTCTCCACGAAGCTAAATATTTTTATTTTCAAATCAAAGATTGTATCAACTGCAATGTTCATAAAAAACGCTTTTTACAAAACCTCTCTTCGTAATTCCATTTCTATACAAAATTTGATAGGACAGATTATAATTTATAAATATTTTATTTCTTCTTCTTCTTAACTACAATTTTTCGGTGTTAAATTTTCTCATAAATTCGACATTTTGTATGCATTTCAATATTTTGAATTGCCAGATATTAAATTAAAACTAAATAGGATAACTAGAATTAAGTTTGCTTTAGAACTGGAATACCACCAGTTAATTTTAAAAATACAACGAAGTAATTTTGGAAAACTAGGCGAAACTAGTCCGATAAAATTTTGCATTTTTGATGGTAAATACAAAATGAAATTTCGAAATTAAAAAGGAATGATAAAGACTAAGTCTTTCCCGAAAGGGATGTTCGTGGCAACGCTGCTGTTCGAGTTTAAAGTGCTGCTGTGGGCGTATGATTATTTTCTAACGATTAAATATTCCGCATAATGATGATTAGATATCACTAAATTAATAAAAATGTAAAATCAATTGCTGGCACATGTTGTCATTCCCTCTAATTTTGAACACATTTTAATTAAAACGCATTGTAATGTTTTTTCTTTTGAGTTTATCACTTAAACAAGTTGTTAATATACTTTTCTTTTTAATTGCAAATATACTTTTAATTTTACTATCTTTTTATCTCTTGATAAGTATTGCAAAACACAACCTTATTTTTATCAAATAAATAATAAAACAAAATTTTTATATTAAGTGTGTGAAAAATGTCATCAAAATATATAATTATTGTAGTCGTATAAAACTTTGCACAACATTCATATTCTGTCGTGTGCTTGCATGGACAGTCTGATTGGTTGAAAGGTGTTAAACATCTTATTCAAACAATTTATTTAGCCCCATAGATTATTTCATAAAAATTGAAAACGAATTTGAAAATGTATTTCAAAACAAATTTAATGAAAATGCGGCTGTTAAAATATTTTTTATTTTTTTAGTTTTCTTTATGGAATCATATTTTTATTGATTTCAAATTGTAAAATATCCATACGATGCTTAGGTTCTGCATTTTATTCATATCTTTGGATGGGTTAAGTATATGGTCGTGGGTCAGTCAAATGTTTTGAAAAATAATTTTTTTTTTGCTTTTTTTACTCAAACCTTATAAAATGATATCGCCACAAAAACTATGATACCTTGATAATTTTCAGATTTTCTGTTATGCTTCTAGTGAACGGCATATTGTACATTACGATCTTTAAAAAGTTTGCTTAGTCTCCTACAAGACGAAGAGAGTGATATGGTTTTGGAATGGTTGCGAAAGGAAAATTTTGTTTTCTGCAAGAAATTTTATTGTGGTTGAAAAAAGCTATTATTGTTTCAATGTTCTGTAAATATTAATTCGGTTGCAATAACATGTTTACTTGTAATCATTATATCATCATCGAAATTGCAATATGATAAAATTTAACAACATGATTTTGTTAAGAAATTTCGACTACAACCAAAGTTTTTTTAACTATGCAAAAATATTATTTGAATTTCGCTTACTTGTAATCAAGTTATGACTATAAAGCAAGCAAATGATGTTCTTTCAAAAATGTTTTCCTTTCTCGTCGTTGTACGGTCTCTTTTTAGTCACACCACCACCACTGTTCTTAGCAAGTGAATGCTTGGCTTTTCAGCATTACAATAGGATTGAAGAAGAAAAGGCTTGGAAATTGTTATTTTTGAAGATCAACATTCCTATACTGAGGCTTAGTCATGATGAACCTGGTATTGATTTCTGCATAAATTTCTAGTTTGAAAATTTATACTAATGTATTTAAAGAAGGAAAAATAATCACATATTGTTTTGTCACATTTTCAATTGCGAAAATATTATATCATTTTCTGTACTCTTTCGCCAAAAAAATACAGTTGTATCCCTCTTCTTGATATAGAAGTAGTATAAAAAATGTTGTTTTTTGCCTCTACTGAAAGTTTGTAAATTTTGAGTTGACTCCCTTTAGAGTAACAAGTGCGATATACATATAAAAACTAAATCGATTTTCTATTTTAAATAAAATGTTTATTATAAAAAAAAACTTACGCCTGCGTACAACTAATAGCAGCAACTGAACCACCAGCTAAAATTAGAGAGCCATTAATAACCTGAAAATTTAATTTGTAGTTGTCGGGGTTGGAAAGAACTGCATGTATTAATTGCACCTGGCAGGACAGGCATGATAGCCTTTGCAATTTCTCTAACCGATTCTTGGTCGTAGCCAGCCTAACCCTGTCTGACCAAACAACAGGGCCATAATTGATGATAGGTCTCACTATCATGGTGTACATCCATCTCAAGATTTTGGGAGTACGCCCCATGTTTTACCTGCGACAGATATACAAACCATTTGCGCTTTTGTTGCCTTGTCAATAGTAGCCTCTAGATGTTGCCTCTAGATGTCGGAAGCCACTCCCAGAACTTGATCTCCGATGCTCTTTCTATTTGCACTCCATCCACTCGAATATTTTGCCAGCGTGGAAGTGTCCTCCTCCTAGCGAAGGGCACAATGGCAGTCTTTGCAGGGTTGATATTCAACCCTACAGATAAACATCATTCCTTCACTATCCTTAATTCGTTCTGTATTATGTCACACAACGTCTATTCGAATTTTCCCTTTGCAATGATAACGATGTCATCGGCATATGCTTGACATTCTATGTCATTGCTCGTTAGTCTGTGCAGTAGTTCATCAACTACAAGGCTCTGCAGAATTAGAGATAGTACACAGCCCTGGGGACATCCCCTGGTCGTCCATACTGCAAGGTATTTTTCCCCGATTTGGGTCTCCGCAGTCCTACTCTCAAGCATGGCCCATTTTCGTTTGGATGTGGTGTTTCCAACTCCTTTCCTTCTAAGTGTAGTCATGACTTGTACGGTGGAAAGGTGCCAATAGCCCAAGCTATGCTCTGCTCAGTGCATAGTTTCCGTGCCACGTCACAGGATTCTTTGTTTGTTGCAAACGGTACGATTGCCTTTGATCTAGTTTTTGTTATGTTTTGGAAGATGACTTGATCGGGGCATTATACAATTTTATTTATTTAATATATTTAAGATTTTTATTAAAAACTATTGCAAATGCTTACATATACGATTATGTATATTGCATTCACCTAAGTTTTATTTGATTTTACGTTTTTTTGGGAACGTCAATAGGCGCCTAATTTTGATAAATAAGTAGACGAATACGAGTATTTGCTACATCGCTGCACACAAAGCACTCACATACACTCCAACTTGATAACGATTTTAATAGAACAACGAAGGAAACAAGATTTTACTTTTAGGTCCTTTAAAAGGGCTCTGCAACACGGCTGGATTTTAAGTGAACCATGCTTATTATTGAAAAGAATTTGTTTGTATCCCTCTTTGTGTCACAATGCGGTTGCTGTTGAATATTTTATGTAAATGATAACTTTCTATTCATTTTTTTACTTACTGCACATACTCATATACATTCATATACACATACGTTTGTGTATATAAATATGCATGTGTGTTTAACTTTGTTCTAGTCTCTTCCTGTAAGATCACTTGCATCTTTCCCAAATGTAACTGTAATAATATTCGTAATTTATACTTGTTATAATTTTTGGTATTTTCACTCAATCATAAGTGTAGACTCTAGACTAGACTCTACACTGTAGAGGTACACGAAATTCACTTCACTTCATTTCATTCAATAAAATAATTTTTATTTTTTGAGCGGTTTATACTCTTACTGGGTATATTGTTATTGTGGCTGTTGTTGTTGATCTGTAAGTGCTTCTATTTTTGAGTGTTTTTGTTTTTTTTTATTTATTTTTTATTAAAGCAATGATATTTTTTTACATGTGTTGATAATTTGTAATTGAGTCTTGTTTTTATAGCCATCAACAATAAGTTTAGGGTGTATTCATTTTATCAATACGTTTGTAACCCATGAAAATAACTATCATACATTATATGAAATACAGTAAATGCATTCATTATGACTTTGATTACTGAGAGTAATTTAGTCAAGGGCGTGTCAAAAATATTTTTTATTTTCAAAACTCTTTCAGTTTTATAAAGGTCTTAAAGCCATTTGGAAGTCACAGCTGTTACAATGCTTCGACCACACGATTTCAATCTGTCTATAGGAATTTTTGTTGTGCTTCGGAACTGTAAAAGTTCGAGCTCCTAAAGGACTTTCAAGTTCACTACGAAACTTGGCAGAAATTGCTATATTTTGGGGAAAAATAAAATATAAAAGGAGGCTAAATTTTGAAATTCAATTGATATTAAAAACTTTTTAACCGACTTCAAAAAAAGGAGGAGGCTATCAATTGTGTGAAATGATTTTCAAAAATATTGTTGTTTGTTTGCAGCATGTTGCAAAATAGTTTTTTTTTCGAAAATTTAACGGGTGACTTGTCCGCCTGAAACATTCGTTATTACATATTTATAGACAGATTTTCAAAAACATTATTTCCAATCAAAGCGTTTGCTTGCAGTCTGATCCGAATATTCCTTTTTTCGGACTGATAATTTGCTCACCCGAAATATTAATTATCGCATAGCTCCTTTATTTATACACTGTTCCTCGAAATTCTTTTTGTAAGAGTTTATTTGAAGTTTGATCTCATAGAAATTTAAATAAAAATGGGATGGACAAAGTGGTCTCCTGGAATATTGATTATCGGGTAACTGAAACAATTGTGGGCCGATTGCAATTTGTTTTTGTATGTAATGGATGGGCATGCTGAAAATATAAACTACAAATGGATGACATCGGATTTTAAGCTCCATAATATATTAAATTTATTTACGAAATCCATAAATATATTAAAAATTGTAATAAATAATGTATAAATTCAAATATTTTAATTTATTTTTAATCAGATAACAGTACTCACTATAGCGCATAACTGCTGGTTAGTCAAAATTACAAACTTCTCTATCTCTTAATTTTTTTTTTCTGGGTCGGGGAAATATATAGGTATAACAAAGTCAAATATTTAAAATCTTTCATATGGAATGCGTATATGTGTTTTTAACATGTTGCCTTTTTCATGCTGAAGGAGGGTATTTAACATTCGATAAACCTATATTGTCTCTGTTATATTCATGTTATTGTCATTGTGTGTGGGTACGTAGTGGGATCAAACAAATACTCCATTCATGTTTATTTAATAGGAGAATTATTATATTTTCCTACTATGAATACAGAACACAAGCTGTCAGATAGACAGACCTGTATTCATTCAAAAGTAAATACTCGCTGAGAACAAATGCATATAAAGTGTAATAAAACTGATCTTGTCACTGATGACTTTAGTTTTAAATACGCGTCAAACGTTAAACATGCATTAAAACAAAAGAAATATTATTAATGCGAAAGTCTTTTTTTTGTTCCGATTATTATTAAAAAATATTAATATGAAACAAACATTTATAGATGTATAAAATCCTGCAAAGTTTTTGATGATACTAAATATAATACTCGTTTTAATATCTAATGAATATCTTTAAAGTTTATAGTTTTTAAAGTGTTAAACTGCGCTAGAAAAAGTTGTTAATAATAAAAGTGTTAATTTGATGTCTATTATGTGATTTTGTGCCTCATTAGTATTAATAAATTACTGTAAGTTTTAGTTCAAATACATACCGTTTTTGTTTGTTTATAAGCAGTGATAAATAACTATGCTGTGTTATTTTTAAGTGAATGATGAGTGGCTGTTTTAGAACTTATTGTGCTTTATTAATTAGAATTTTTATCATTGTTAAATGATAAATGGTATTCACTCGTGTGAGCATGTTTGAACGGGAATATGGAAACATCACTATAAAGGATAGCTTATTAAAAAATTTCAATACAATTTTAAAATATAATATAAATAAAATCTAGATTGAAAAACGATTAGCAAACTCTGAAGCACTATTGAAAACCTACGAAATATAATGTAAAAAGTTTTATTATCTCATTAGCTTAAAAAAATGAATCTGATATTATAATAAAATTTTATAATATGATTGTGATTTTTTTTAATCAAGAGGACTGTAGTATAATCTTCTATTTCCCCTAAAAAAAAGTCGTGTGTTTGTACAAAATATTTATTTGTCATAAGCTTGCAACATGTTTATAAAAATTGGTAGTCTTCAACCAAGTGAAATAAAAAGATTGATATTTTCTCATTTTCCATTTAGTCTGATTTCGAGATTTTTGAGAAAATAAATTTCTTGCCACCTCCAATCTTTATGTATTTTATATTTTATTTTCTTAAAAAAATTTAATTTCTTAATCATTCAATTTATTCAATTAAGTTGGCTTTAATAATTCTGATTTAAAAAAATGAATAAAATAATAAAAAAAACTACATTGAAATATTTAGATTTCAATACAAACACAATGTATTTTAAAATAGCGTCCCAGCATGAAATTCCAATAGTGAAATTATACTGACTAGTGTCGACGGCGATTCGACCGCATTCTAGTAATTGAATATTAAGCATTTACATAAAATACAAAATCAGAAAACATTCTAAATAAGCAACTTAAAACTCTTTCTTATTACAAAGACCATATAGGAAACTTGTTTATTTTACAACTTGAAGCTGATTCATGCATGTGTAATAAGTGCGCATGTGTTGGTAGAAACTTCCAACGCTTATAGATCCCAAAATATTAAACCGATTCAAAATTGTGCACATCTATGTGGAATCCCAATTAAAAACTTATAAATCTTTCCAAAATCGGTTCAGTATTACGGACATAAAAGGGATCTGAAAAAACGTGTTTGTCTATTAATAATATAATAATATCTACTATTGACAGGTTTGTCCTACGAAATATACCAGTAAACTGCGTCAATACTGACTAGGTAGTTATTGTGGGACTATATGGAGAAAATGTCAATAGTAAGATTATACTGACTTTTTATTGACGATATCACCACATTTTGGGAAATGTCCGTAGTAAAACTGTACTGATTCACTATAGACGCTGTCACCACATGCAGAAAATTTCAATAATAAAATTATACTTACGATATCACCAAAATTATTTTATTTTAATTTAGTTCAAACTGGTGCAATTATTTATTTAAAAGAATATTTAAAAGTACAATAAGGAATGAAGTATTTTACAGTCTTCTTTGAGGTATACTTTTCTTACTGTTAAATAACATAACATAACGTTTCGATTTTAATTAATGATTTGTTTTCAATCGTCAAACATTTTTTCTATCTATCAAAAACAAAAGGCAAAGGAAAAGCTGTTGTTAACCAAAATACTGACATGGATATATTTAACCCCATGCTTCCTTTAGGATTTGGCCAGGTTAAATTTTTTTGATAAAATTTTATCATTAAAATACGGAAAGTATTTCGATAAGTGGATTTTTTTGTGAGTACTTCGTGACTGTGAGCTTTCATGAGCGAGCTGAATATTTCTATCTACTCATAATAGCGTGAGCTAAAAACCAATGTCGTTTCCACTTTTTGATTACGAATTTGGGCTTTTTTTAAGAGCTTGTAATGTACTATGTGTGTATATTGACGATCTTCCCAAAACCGAATAAAATATCTTTAATTTCTACTGAGTGGCCAAGAATAAATTTGAAGATTTGCATCATGCGTAACAGCGAATCCCGAGAAGAAGAAAAAAATAATTGAGCAATCGCCAAAAAAAAAAATTTGTTGCCATTATGCCCATCATAATCATTTCATCCAAAGCCGTTTTGTTAGCTGGCGACTGCAAATTAATTTGTTAAATTTTGCAGTGCAAACGCTATAAAGTAACGAAAATAAAGAAATAAAATTAAAACACTAATTTCATTAAATATAAGTCAGTTTATTATGGTGTCTATTTATTTGAAATATATACATATTTAGTTCAATATATTGTTTAAAGATATTTTGAAACCAGTGGCGGCAGATTTTAAAATAAAAATGGAAAATTCCTGCCAAGAAAAACTCCATTGCATTCTGTGTTGTCCATACTTTTTAGTATAAGCGAAAGTAATTAATTTAGCAAATTTAAATTATTTCTTTTGCAGCACTTTTATTTCTTTTCAATTGTTTGCATTAATCAGCTGTTTATTATCCAATTATTCATCAGGCCGTTTCTAAGTTGTAACTGTTGAACTCAACAGTTGACAAAATTTTCACAACAGTTGAGATCAACAGCTACGTCTTATGAATGTTCCCATTGATGATGGTTCATAATGAACCATTTCCCAAAATGTTGAATGTTATAAAAAATCCAAGGGCACTGAAAAATATGTAAAAACAATTTTTAAGCGATTGTTTATTTGGACGATTATTCATACAGCCATACACTCTCTAGATCTATTACAACATTTCCAATGTTCCAGATAGTCGATGCAATAGTTGGCAATTTTTTATTTATAGCTTCTTTATATGTACTATAAAAGTCAATACAAATGCATTTTTTATTATTCTCATTAACAAGAGTACAAGCACTTTAATTAAAAACTTGGCTTTGTCACAACTTGATTTACAAACTTTACATCATAAATTAATCCTAGAGTGTCTTTTATTAAATAAAAATGAAACGCATATTAAAAATATGTATAAATGCTATAAAAGATTATAGAATTTTGACTGCCTGTCCGTGAAATATTCTACCGTGCGCATGTGTTAAAAAGATTTACGTCTTTATTTATTTCTAAAATAAACAATAAAAATTAATTTATACAATTAAGACCTTAAATATGATACGGAATTTCAAACATACAGTTTTAGCTCTTGCTGTATTTGCATATTGTAATCGGAAATTTAAACAAATTAACACATTTTCTATACTTTCTTTGCAGTTCAAAAATAAATCAATAAAATGTAATTTACATATTTATTTGCATACGTGATGTAATTTTGTATAGTTTTTTTTCTTATTAATATAAAAGTAATTGCAATGTGTGTTCCATCCATTCGACTTAATTGAACCTCCTGCTATAATATTTGGTGATATTTTTCGCAAAAGAAAAAATTAAAATCGTTTGTCAACTACGCCATCTTGATGGGGTTTTTAATTCGAATGTTCTAACAAATATACATAAGAAGGGGCAGAGGGCTGAAGTAGTTAACTTGTTGACTACAAAGTAAATAATGACGGGAACATATGTCGAACTCGCGCAGTTTCAGTCAGACAAGGCATAATTTCCTGCATTTTTCAGATGCACATTTATTTGTCATTAATAATGTATATATCGCCGGAAACGAAAACGCAGACAAAATGGCCAGGAAGGGAGCGAGTAAGCCCATGGTCGGACCACAACCGTTTTGTTGGCTTGGGTTGGATAAAATCCGGGAAGATATATGAAAGGTGACTAGAAGCACCAGGGAACATCTTTGGTACAATATCCCTGGACTGAAGCATGCAAAGCTAATGATTAAAACGTATAACCAAAATCTTTTCTCACCTCTCATGTTCCTAAGTAGAAACAATCTAAGAATGCTACATGTCATTGCAGACTGAGAAAACACCTCTACAAACTTGGCTTTGAGAATGATAGCCTGTGCAGATTCTGTGTCTACCAGGATGAAACTCCAGAGCATATTCTGAAAGACTGTGAAGCTTTATGGCACAGAAGATATACCCTATTGGGCAAGCACCTATTGGAGGATTGGGAACCGCCAATACTAAAACCACTGGCAATCTTGAGATTCCTCAGGAAACAGCTCTATCACCTGGCAAGGGATACAATAGATTTTTGGTCGCAGTGTCCTGTTTTTCCCGAACAACAACAATGCATTCATTCAATTCATGTGTATATAGTTATTGGACTAATTAAGTGACGAAAGTATAGCACCGGTCACTGAACAGTACCGGTGGTAATCAATATTGATGAATGCTACTGAACATCACATCGCCTTCCCTCGTCGGTATTGAAGTAAAATTGTCACCGAAGTAATATAATGTATAAAATTATGCACCAACTTGACTTCAGAAGCGCTGCAATATTGCTATAAAAAATTAGCAAAGCGGGCAACAGCAGAGTTGTTGTTAGAACTAATTAAGCATTCCCGATTTTAGCATTTGCCCGCGTTTCAAATGGTTGGTAGACATTAGTTGTCTTATCTGTTACTTCTCTTAAAAACACACACACACACACAAAGGATCATTTAAATTTTTTTACTAACATTTTCATCTTTGTACAAACATGCATATGTGTACATTAATAAAAATATTTTATTTTTTTATTTTATCACACTCATAGAAAACCCGTCATAATTCTGATGTAATTTGACATCAATATAGTCTGACAAGTCTCTTAAATATCGATCCCATGATACTTGTCATCATTGCGACATCAAACTCTTTATCGGTTGGATATTTTGTAATCAATGTAAATGATGAAAATTGTGTCATTAATTGAAAGATACACTGACATCAGACAAATGAGCTGTCGGAATTAATTTAATTAAATGGGAAAAATTCATGGATTCGAAAAGGATTGATAATGGATGTGCCTTGGATATTTGTAGTAAAGAGACCTCGCGTGATTGTTTGTTTATATATATTTTGTGTTGATACAAACCTGTTTTATTATTCCTAACACTTGATTTATTTTTGTTTTTGTTGTTACTATTTGAAATTTCCTATTTGCATTTTATTTTGTACTAGGTTTTGAACCTTAGACTATTCATAAATCAGTCAACGTGCTTCCCAGATCAGCCAAAGCGTCCTCTTAAGTATCGACTGCAACAGATACATAAGTTGTATATGAAATGAAATATGACATGTTTGTGTGGCTTCCCAGCGGCAAATTAAATGAAGTAATAAGACAATGAATGATCCGTGACATGACTATGACAACGTTAGCGAGAAATCTCCGTACTTGTATTGTAGTGTTTGAGTAATCTATTATTTACAATTTCGACTGCGATCTAAACGGGGTGTCAGTTACCGTTTTAAAGGAAATCGTTTGATGTTTTATTATTTTTTTTTTCTTATTTTACATACAAAATATATTTTACATACAAGATATTAATACATATCGCCCAAATTATAACCTTTTAAAGGAGTAAAGTAAAGTTTTTCTTTCAGTAATTTAAAGAGTTTGGCGATTGCAAAACTTATCCCTCTATCACTCAAGAACTCCGATTTATTTGATTTTTTGTATAGGGGACGATCTCAATAAAATAAAATACACGTATTTTTTATTTTTATTTATTTTTATTAGGTAAAGAAAAAATTACACAAAAACGGTGTATTGCTTTAAGGCAACACTGAGGTAAATGGTCTAAAGAAATAATATCTTACGAAAGATGGAAGTCTCGGAAACAATTGCAAAAGATCAGGATCCAGCTTCGTGTTTCCCATAAATGTGAGCTCCTCTGCATTCAAATCGCCATTGTTGTTTTTCCAGCGTAAATTCAGTTTAAGTAGCTTCTCCGTAGTATCCTTTCTTGGATTCTTGGCAGGGGAAGGCTGAGAAGAGTTTTCCTGGGTCGGTGCAGTTTCAGTGCTGCAGGATGAAGTTGCGTAAACGTTTGCTACAGTTTCTATTAAGTAATCAACATCTATATCTTGGGCATCGTCTGCGAAATTTTCTAAGTCAGGAATAACATCAGGATCTACAATGCTGTCGTCATCAAAATCTAACACATCTTCACCTGTCAGATCATTTAGAGTAGAAAAATTATTTTCGTCACTAAGTGGCCACTTATGAGACATCTTGAAACATAAAAAAGCAACAATCAGAATCAGACATAAAACCAACCAATAATCAAGACAACAAGTGGTAAACAAAATTTCACCCTTTTTTCTCTAATGCTTTTTTTGCCAAAAAAACAAAATATATAAAAATTGCACAAAACTACCGTTTCACATAAAGTGTTATCACTTAACTCTCCAATTTATAGCGGTAACACACAAAACATTAGCAGAACACTTTTTTAATATATTAAAATAGCAGCAAATCAAAGTCGCACGTAAATACCGGCAGTCAGAAAACAAATGTCAATTTTAAGCAAGTAGTGGCACCTAATTGATTTTTTTTGACAAGTTCGTTAGATCAGCGTGTAAAGCACGAGATACAAACACGATTACATTAAAATAAAAATATATTTGTACTAATATATTATATATATTTGTATGCTACAGACATCGTGACTTACTTTGTAATCGAGACCATAACGATTAAAAAGCTTATGAAACTTTTATTTTAAATGTTAGGGGCAAATAAGGGAAAAAAACCAATACTGACTACTACTAAGTATTGTTTATTTCATCGATTACGTGTCGTTTACTTTTTCCATGGGATATGATGGAAAGCTGATTTAATACGAACGAACTCTTGTTTTACGTGAAAGTGATTTTTTAAATTCCGTAATGGTATTGTCATTGTTAATATTCTAAAAAATTTTCTAAAATATTTTCCCTGACGAAGTACAACTTTAGAGCGTAAGCTCTATATTGTCATTATTTCATATTTAATTACCAACTCTCCATCTCATAATATCCAAAGAAAATGTTCTTACGTGCATTTGAAACCGACACAAATTTTATAATTTTCTTGTACGTTATTTTGGAACAGGCAGTAAAAGAGCTCAACCAAATAAAGCAGGAGGTACTAATAAATTTTCAAGATAATTCGGCTTAGAACATTAGAAAAATACTTGATTTTATTCCATTTCTATATCTATTATGTGTCTATAAAAATTGTTTATGAGATGAAAGTATTTAAAAACTTTGTTTATTACAATTTTACATTTTTTCAAATATAATTTTAAAAATATGACAAGCAAATGCTAAAATGTTAAGAAACTATATTCAGCACAAGTGCTAAATAATTGTTAATAAATGTTATAATAGATTTTAATTTTTCATTGCAGATTTATTTTATGAATTTTTATCAGCAAACAGAAGCTTAATAAATCAAAATGATTTCACGCTTGAAACTAAATTACTTTAATACAGCCACTCCCACAAGTAATACTAAGTGTCCACAAATTTTGCCAAAATCTTCAGTGGAACCATTAACAGACCCAAAGAAAATACAAAGACAAATTTCAATTGAACCTGAACCCGATTCGCTGGATAGTGTTTTACTAAATCCACAATCGTATCCCATCACTATAATACCAAATCGTCCAAATACGTTTTATGGCTTGACCACACAGAATGGCAAACCATTTACGCGACAACAAAGTTGCAGGTAAGTAAGTACAAGCTCTTATGTGAAGGAAGTTTAAAATAGAAATTTTGATTAGAAAATAAGAGGATTGTCCAATACTTGATATCCATCATCAATTGTAAGATTAAGTTAATAGACCGAATCTCATATACTGTACTAGTAGTAGTTTATTCCGATTTGGTATCAATTTTTTCATAAAAATTTTAAGCCATGCCTGGAAAGGTGATCGTTAAAAATATATATTGTTAGGGGAATGAATGTTTGAATAATGTAAATGTGTTTTCCTTCCCTGGTTGTACATATGTTTGAAATTGTGTTATTTATTTTTAGGTGTTCGTATTAGGAGGTTTCATAAAATTTGTGTTGTATATTGAGGAGTTTAAAAAAATTGTGCATGTAAATTTTTGTTAAGATTACCCATGTTTGGTTTGAATATCAGTCCGGGCATTTCTAATGAATGTCAGTCCACGCACCTATAAAAACATCAGTCTGGCAACCTATAAAAAATGTTTAAATGAGATATGATTCTTAACCGCTAAAAAATATTTATCGTATACCTTACAATCATTTCTTAGCGGTCAATTTCTTTAAATTTAAAATAATTTTTTATCGTGTAGTTCAAAAGTATTTTTATTTTACAAACATTTCTAAGTGGTTCGTTAGATAGTTCAAGGTTACATCATTTTATATTTTAAAACAAAACAATTATTTTAGCCGTTAAGAATCATTTCTCACATTTATTTCTATTAAGAGGGTTCACATACAACACATTTAATAATTTTGTAATATGTTTGCGGTTCATATTTATTTCATTGAAATATTTTTTATAGGCTGCCAGACTGAAAGTTTTTATTTCTTGTTATTTTTTTTATTTAGTAGTACATAACCGAAGTTTTAGGAAGTAAATAGTAACATTTTTTTTTGTAAGCGAAAGTTGGAAATTTGAGCTTTTGCCGCTGAATATGAGCAAATATATTTCTGTAGTAGCGTGTGTAGAGAGAGATAATTTAGTTATTGCATCTCCATTGCCTTTGTTAAGTCATGGAAATTTGATTGAGTTCTAAAAAGTTAAGATTTAAGAAGTTTGTGAAGCAACAGATAATCATCCCATTAAAAGATTTGTATAAAAAAATTGATGGCCACCAGTGTTGGAGTAAGCTTAGCTAAATTGTGAAGTTTAGAATTTAAAGTAACTTAATTTTCAAGTTCAGTCAGAACTTTTTTAGTAAACAGAAGTGATTAATATAGGTTATTCAGGTGAAAAACTTTTCCTGTAAGAAACGTGAAGAATAAAAATTGTATTGTAAGACGAAAAGTAATTCAAGGATTTATCTTTGAAATGATGAAAAGAATCCTCCATAGAAACAAGTTAAATATTGAAAAACAATAAAATAATTATTTCAAGACACATACCAATAATTTATAGGTGTTCCGATTTCCCAACCGAAACTGCTACATAGATTTTAAAAACAGGGGTCAACATAAAATAAAATACGTTGTCAACAAAAGGATCAATCAGGTGAAAGGAAGTATAAGAAAAGAAAGGGATGGTACAGAAACATTGAAAAAAATTTATGTGAAAAGCTGGTACTCCTCCAGATGAGTTCCAAAAGACTAATTTCCAGACTAATCATAATAGCACAAAAGGATTTAACTGTAATAATGTTAAGTTTATGGGTGTGTGTTTAACTTATCATATCCAAACAGCAGCATTTCCGGAAAAAACTGTCACAAAATTTAGTGATAATACAGTAGAAAAAGATTTTTGTAGAATTTGATTTTTTAGAATTGAACAATTTATGTTCAGTGCAAAAGAAGATACGAAAGATAAACAAAATAGAGTTAAGGGAAAAATAAAAATAAAATGTAAGAAAAATAAAAGAATTTTGTTATGAACCACACTGTAGAACGTGAACAAGTCAAGAGATGTTACTGTGACAACGAATCGTGAGAGCCCACGTAATAATATTTAATAGGTTTTAGTTTTTTGTGGTTGTAAGTCTTTATTTTATAAGATTTTTAATTATAAAGTTTTTGACTAGAAATTGGGTAAAGTGATTCTGAGCTAGTTATTAAGTTACATGGAATATTTATATACAAATATTTATATAGAAATATATGATTGCTGGCGTAACCTTCGGTAATTATCAAATTATGTATTTAAGTTTTTTGAAAGCAGGTTATATGATTTTTTTTTATCGTCAAGCAGTTTTTTAAAACTTCAATGAAACGCTCTTAGCTTTTATCACTATCACACAATCTTTAAGTAAAAAAAACAATTGTTTTCCCATTTCACGTGATCATTATTATAGTCATAATATTTGGAATTTTGTTTTTAATTTTTTGTTATTTGCATTTCCATTAAATGAAGTGTGAAATTGTTATTAATGGCAGTGGAAATGTAAATATTTTTACAATTGTTCAGATAACTTTTCACATTTCAAACATAATTAAAATGTAAACAATTTTAAGCGAAATGTTAAAAATAAAATGAGAAAATAATAAAAAAGATTAAAAAATAAAGTATTTAGAATTGATTAAACAGTACATTCAGAGAGAAAAATTAAACTATAAACGCATTCTTAAAAAATATTAACTTTATATAACATATCAAGTTTAATATTTAATATGCTAATCATCTATAATAATATAAATAAATAAAAGTCCTAAATAGAAAATCATGATATTGAAATTTATTAAACCTAACATAAGTTTATTTTTCCACTAAACATTTAGTTCACTTAACGCACGCTTACGGTCAACAGCTTTAAACGGAGTTTTAATGAGCCCGCGTATAATCGCGTAAACGTCTCAAAAAACGGCCAAGCAAGTTACACAAATCCTTTTTTATATGGTGTTTTAGAGAAAGATTTAAGTTCAAAATATTTTGTATTTATTTTTGATTGGCTGCTTAGCATTTATATCAATTGTAACTCGCTATCTGTTGGAATCACAATCCAGTAACAGAAGCAACATGCACAAAACTTTAACCGATGTTCATGTTCTTCGGGATTCAGATGATCATTACGACAATAAGGATGATCAGAACTTTCTAACTAATCATTTGAAACATCAATACCAGCGAGGAATCTCAACCACCACTTCACATGCTGGAATTTATTATGAGGCCTTAAAAGGTTCCAGAAATTCTTTGGGTAGAGGGTGGGTTTTTGTTTAATATAAAAAATAAGTAAACTGTTTTATTTACAAAAATTATGCAAGCATAAAATATAACAGCGCTCGTCATTGACTGCGATAACGTTACCACTGCACAAGTTATCCGGCATACTTTCACATACTAAACACTAAATAACAAGTATAACAAATAATGCCAGAGCAACAGGTCTGTCGTACACTGTCAACGGCGTACCGTCGTTGTTAGATATTTATATCTTTACCATCTGTGGTACAGGGAAGAAGAAATGTTACAAATATATCTGCCAATCAGTATTGCCAGTAGAGTTTTGGGCAAATGCATACTCATTTAAAACAATCCAGGTTTTCAATACAAGTAAAAAAAATTCCTCACGAAGGTCCTTCAGAATTTTAGTCAATAAAATTAAAGAAATAAACAATAAGGGTTCTCGTTTTAATTTATGAGATAGGGAAAATTTGCGAGACTAGTGTCAAAAAGGCTTCTTGTAACACATAATATCAATTTACTTCTCATGCTACTCTTGTACTAAACGGGGAATTTCTGCATCATATTAACAATAACTTTCTTTAACTTTTCGTTCTTTTTTAAGATTTTTTTCGTCCATTTTTTGCTTGATTATTAGAATAGAATTCGTATAGAACTTCAATTTTTGAGGGACGGCACATATTAATACCGGTTGTTGTTCTTTTTTAAAATATCTATCAACGTGCAATAATATCTTGGAAGAATATTAATACTAGTGTTACAAGCACTCAAGGGATGCTGCAATGTATTGTGCCGGAACTAGTAAAATTGGTTATGGAAAGGAAGAGTGTAGTGCTTGTGAATATTCGAATTGAACTTTCCCACATTGAAAATGAGAGAAAAGACCTCTGCAGGAATTTTATTCCACATTCGAACTGTTTGGCTAAAGAACGAATTTTCTCAGTAATGCTTAGTGCGATTCACTGGCATATCAACTACAAATGGATGTGCTCTGAACGAAGAAGGTGTTGTTCGCAAAAAAGATCGAGTTTCGGGAACAAGTTCGCTGCTATCGTTATAGCACATTCCATTGAAGTAACGACAAAACAATGATACACATCCCACATTACGTCGATGTTCCAGTGAGTCATTAGAGTTAGATACGCTACTGTCACTGATGAGCTTCTTCGCCTTCTCCTGTAAGTGGTCGAGTAACTTCAAAATAAACTTTAAAGCACCGGCCCATACACGCGAGTTGTATTCTATTTTCGGTCGGATATAGGAGGTATAAATATTAAGAGATAATGGGGTCGATTCTAGATCTGTGAAACTGTGAAATGAAAAGTGTTTTCATATTTTCATAGAGTTTCTGATTTCCGATTAGTGAAAAAAGAAAGAACAAGTGGAATGAAACAAATTGTTTTCACAATTTTACAGTAATAGGCTTTTTACTCTGAACAACATCTTTGAAAACGTGAAACATGAATTCAAATTGGCAACATCTTCCATCTTCCATTTTATTAGTGGTGATACTTAAAATAACGAAAAATGTAAGGTAGAACAAAATGAGAAAAGATCATCTTCTGTTGATGTAGATAGATGTAGAATTTTTGCCCTGTATAATTCTTATGGGAAGATGTTAACATATTTGCAAATTGATGAAAGATGTACTTAGGTCAGTGGAAAAAGCCTATAATATGATTCTTGTTATGTGTAACAGTGCAAAGAAGTGCCATAAACTTTTAATTTCTCACATATTTTTGCACTTTTATTTTAACGGTGGAAAATGGATAAAGCATCGAAAGGCAAGCGGGAACAGAAAAGAATTTTTATCAATTAATTAGAGGAAAATCTGGCCATTGCCAACGATAAGTAATACATATTTAAAAAAATTTATAACAATGACCTTTTCAAGAGATGCAATTTACACAAAATAGCGGGCTGCAAAATTCTTCACAACTCCCTCACTATAGGTATTAAATGAAAGGGTTTGAGTACTATAATAGAGTGCACATTGAAAGAAATGGCAAATCCAATATGGCCAACAACAAGAATCAACTGAGTTTACGATTGCCGCACGATTTTTTTGTCTGTTCAATGCCTTACATTGATTTAATTATTTGCTAGCGTTTAGTACATAATCCTTTTTTCAATAAAACTTTTTAACTTCGACATTTTTTATTTAATTTTTAGTTGGTTATGTGGTTTTTGCATGTTTTTAATGAAAACTGGAGAAATTCCTTGTTGTGGCCTATACTATGCCTAAGTATAGTATATACATTCTCATTGTTATACGAAATATTTTTAATTAAAAAGTCGGACAAAAATGGCTAAAAAATGGTTAAAAAACTTTCAGAAAAAATAAATACATGCAAATCAAGCATTCGATATCTGCATTTGGTTTTTACATTTTATTAATATAGATATAAAAGATTAAACACTTTTTATTAAAAGATCAGGAATCACAGTTTGTGTAATTGTGAAATGGTAATATAAAAAGCTCTTATGAAAACGAAAATGAAAAGTTTTTTTTCACTTCACAGTTTCGCAGAACCAGAATTGACCCTCAGATGATATCTCTTATGCCGTCTTTAAAAACCGAGGCACTTGAATGCTTCTTTTGAGATTTGAAAAATATGATCAGTCCATCGAACATCACATTTAATTTTCATGCCAAGAACATCAAGAGTCTCTGATTCCACAATACCAACACCACCCATTATTACAGATATGGTGGGAGAAAGAACGGAACCTTGCGTTTTTGAACGCATTTCAAAAATAGTACTTGTTGTATTTACTCAAAAAAAATAATTACGTTGACATAAAACATTCCTAAATTTTGGAAAATTCAAAATAATCTGCCCGATAACAAAAACAACACGGCTGCCAATCCATCATTTAGATGCATAAAATTTGTTTACATTTCATGTATTGGTGCTACAAATCGTCGTTGAAGTTTATCATTCTTTATTTTACTATAAGTTATAAAAAAAACTAACTAAATTACAAGTAAAAAAGTAAAATTAATTTTTTTACCCTGATCTCTCAGTCATTAGTGAACTCATGTCAAAATATGATTTATGAATTTGAGCAATAAATTTTGCATAAAATATTTCCTCATTATCACTAACAAGCAAAAAAAAACAACAATGTCTTTCAATCTAATAAAAATCAAGAGTAAAAGCAAATCACCTACGTAATTTAAATAAACTTTGGAAAATACATAAATTGAAAAAAATCATTACAAAATACTTTTATCATACGAGTTAAAACATGAAGCAAAACAAACGTTTAAATTCTTTTAAATTAGAACGACATTCAACTTGAACTTAATATGGTTTCTACTTGACGATCTTCCTTCAAAAATTTTATAAATTGATAGAAAATGATTATCATAATTAGCAATGCATTTACACTTGCATTCTCAAGTGTATTTACTAGATACTAAAGTGTGTATTTAAATTATAAAATGTTAAATATTTCAAATGCTATTTGTACTTTCTTGCCGAGAAACGTGATCCGTTGTGGTTGTTGCTATCAATCGCTTAAAATGCAGGCTTATTTTATTTAAATTCTAATATTTATAATACAACTGATGTTATATTACAACACAGTTTAGTAAATAAAAAAGTGCATTTTATGGCTGTGTTACACATTATTTGATATAATTCAATAATATTACTTATTAAGGATATTCTCTTCTTGGGAAATGCTTAAAACAATTTTATAAATGTATATTAAATAACATTTTACAATGCACTTCTCTACCTGAAGGCTATTAATTATTTCCTACAAAACGCCTACATTTTCTGTCATATTACAGATGATGTGGTTAAGTTACCGCACTAAATAGCAAAAAAAAATTTTTTACACAAAACACATGCATAATTCTATACAGACGTTTTTTGCCATTTACATTTTATTCAGCGTCATAACAACACATTTAGTTTATCTTATAAATTGAATCGCAAATCACTGATCTCTGAGACCAAATTAAGTGCATTTAACACTTGTCAATTGGTGTTTGTGAATGGCACCCCAAATTATAATTAAAATAGACACGTAATTGGGCACAGTTGTACAACCACTCGCATGTTCGTTTACGTGTTTGTTTTTTATTATTATTATAATTTCTTAATTAATTAATATTGCAGTGCAGAGTCAGTCACTCGACTGCTGCTTATAATGTTGTTTTGTGTTATTTTAATTTATTAGTAAAAATTATTCACGATTAAGCGATCTAATACACCCTTTCCTTGCATTACGGTCATTTGTTTGAACTGATGCACAATTCGTCATTATTTAAAAATAGCTTTTAGTTTTCATCAAAAGTCGTAGAAAGTAACAGTAAAAAATCTATCACTATTTTTGTAGTCTAAGTCTATGAGGAGGAATTCATTAGAGAATTTTGTAAGCGATTATTCTAAATATTTCTTGATTTTTTTAATTGAAGCTAATATGTCATTTACACCAGATGAAATCTACTACTTACGAGATTTCGACCAAAATCTTGTTGATTTTGAATAAATTTCGCATACAAACAAAATCTACTTCGTCACTAGATTTTGGCAAAATCTTCTCAATATCTCGTAGTACTTAGGTGATGCAACTATGGGTTTTACTCAATTGTACTGAAAAATAAAAATGATTGAAAGAGTATTAATTGCTCTGAAGTTCGAGTCTTCAATTTTTTATTTCAGATCAACAAAAATTCGTGATTTTTTAATTGCGAATGCTGAAATATTCGTCGTGGTGCTTTTCATTTTGTGTAAAAAATATACACAAATATTTCGTTTATTCTGCTCTGTTTGTAAATTAAAAACTTTAAACTCGTTTTCTGATGAACGATTTTTTTTGAGATATGATTACTTTGCAAAAAACGATATAAGCTGGTTTGTAAGGAGTGAGTTAATATACTGGCAACTCTCAGTATTTTGAATATTAAAGGACCAGAGAAAAATTTCAAATAACCGAGAGTTCAAAATAACAAGAGTTTAAATTTTGAGCACACAAGAAAAAGTACATTTTTAGAAACTCCATTTTTTTTAAATAGAATCAAAATCGAATAAAAAATTTGTCTGTAAGACAGCTTTTTAATTATACAATTAAGTGCGTGTTCCACAATATCGAAATAAAATGTTCGTTCATAGATTTGAAATAAAAACTAAACTTTGAAAAATTTTGAAAGTGAAAGTAGTAGTCTACATTTTCCATACTGCTGTAGAGGACAAAACTGATTACAAAACAATCGGTTGGTTTAATTAGGCATTAATAATATGACGTTTAGATTTTTGAATTCAAATCACTTGCCATCTTATTGGTGTCTAATGTCCTCAATATCAAAATGTCATCAATATAATAAGTATGTTGTGACATGAAGTGTACGCCATAATATCATTCTTACAATAATAAACTGTCATTGATGTTATCACGGAATAAATAAGATTTACAATAATTAATATTTATACGTGATTGTTGAACTATTTAAGGTTTATATTGAAATGAAAATTTTTTGTCTTAAGTTCAAATCTGCGTTTACCCATATCTTCTTAATTTAAGAAATTATATTTGGATAAATTCATTATTTTTTTATTAAGAGAGTACTATTTTATTTGAAACAATTTATTAATCAGACTAGCAGAACGGATCAGTACTGATTTCGAGGTCGCTACTAAGTGTCGTCAATATGAAGAAAATGGGCCACATTCTCGTTCTCGTACAATAGTAATTTATAAAAAAGATTATAACTATTATGATTAGTTTAATCATAGTACTGATAATGAGTTTGCATTCATACAATATAATTTTTACAACTCTTTAAAAATGCATTAAAAAGAAAAACTAAAATATTCAAATATATATTAATATATAAACACTGCAACAACATTTAGTAAATTTAATAATCAAGATATTATTGAGTTCTTGTTACAACTTTGATATTGTTTAAACTTTTCATTTGTTTTAATGAAGGTTTAATATAATATCTCCAGTTGTTCTAAGAAATATTTGGGTAAAGTTCCCTGATGATCTGCATTAGCAACAGTGAAATGCGCATAGGAACAAGCTATACCCCTCAATAATCAATTGCAATTTGTTTTTTAACAAAATTTTTAATGTTTTACTGAATAAGTAAAATATTAATATGTGCGAATAAAAATTCAAAATACTGATATTTTCCCATTTTAATTTCAAAAAGTTGCTGAGGGTTAAAGATTGAGACACAACACTATATATTTTTTTAATAATAATAAAGAAGCCATTTCAGTCATATTATAGATGAAACTTAAAATATAACAAAATTCTATGCGGACGTTTGCTATCAGATTGATGACAGTTTTAACTTTATTGATGACATTTGTCATAACACTGATACCATAATTCTGATGAAAAAGTGTCATCAGTGCGAATATGAATTGTTCTATGATTTTAGCTTCTGATTTATTTGATATAAAGATTACTTTAATTTAGAAAACTATAAAAACATATAGGAGCAGAAAACATCTGAATAAAAAACCTTACGTTTTACGTATAGCTTTCAAAAAGTTTTGTTTCTTGTGGGTTTAGCTAGTCTATGTACATTAGGGTCACTGATGTATGAGAAAAAATAAAAGTTCGCAATTCATATTCTAACAACAATATTTTTTCGTCTTACGTTAAAACAAATAAAAACTGCTATAAAAAATTAGCAAAAAATTTTTGAAAAAAAACATTTTTTAAATTTTAATATTTAATGTTTACTATCAATTATTATTAATTAAAACTAAAAACATTTTCAACTAAACTCAAAAAAATTAAAATAAAACATTGATTCTTATCTATTATATAAATAGGCATAGACAAATTCTTCAACCCGATTTTCTTCATTCTTTTACCAAATGGTAAACATTGTTGAGCTTTATTGACCCGACTATATTTAAATCCGTTCAGTGTTAAAGAAATAAAATGCTCCTGAAGTTGACACCACTGCAAATGCAAAAAAACACGTAAACGCATTCACTTATGGAATTATTGGTTCAAATAAAAACATGAGCAAAGCAATGAGAGTGTTTGGGTACCTACATATTTATATGATTAATAAGATGTGGGTGTAAATGTGAGTGTTTGTATGCAATTTTATTTTGTTTATTGTTTTTTTCCATGGGTAGTTTTTTCTGGTCGAAAATTAGATTGTCACTTTCTTGACACTCAACTACCGCATTCATTTCTTCAGTAGTTATGTTAAAAAGAATTGGTGGATCGAAAATCTTTTCATTCCAATTTATAACTTCAAAGTAGTAGTTAAATGCGTCAATATCATAGTCGGGACTTCAAACACGTGAGGTTGCTTTCCAGTATGAGGTGAGCTTCCGGCTTCTTGAATTCGTCTGGTTGCCGGTTCTCTCAGTGTTTTATTTTCATCCAACAACATTAACAGAAGCAAGTTTTCTGGGTGAGCAAAATAGGCGTTACGTTGAATTACGCGATCTATTAATAGCTTTAACCTTCGTGTATCGTCAGTTTGTTACCAATTTCCAAAAATTTTTAGATCCATGTTTGCAAGTGGATTTGTTTTTATTTCAAACCATACTGGCGCATGAACTTTTACTCAATACTCTGCTAATACTTGTAGCTGACATGTAAGATTTGATGTAGGAATATATAAACGCAGAGTTCAATTGGCTTTTGCTAGCCATCAAGCATGGGATATTTTCCTTGGGACCTCCTAGCTAAGCCATCGTGGCACTGTCCACTTATAACAGCTATAATTATTTCATACAAATATTTTTGATCTGCACTTAAGCCCCCAAAATGTATTTCCGGAAGCTGGCCCTCTATTTGGGTAGTTGCTAGTTCGCTATGGGTAGTTTCTCGAGAACTTAAAAGTCGGTAGGATACAGTAATATGCTTTTCTGCAATACAATACTATGTTGTTAAGTTAAAAAGGGGATATGGTCGGTATATTCAAAATTTAAAGGCTCTTAAGCTAAAAATATATTAATAACATTTTACAGGGATCTAACGCTATTAGAATTTGGTACGAGAAAAAAATTTGTTTACCCACCCTAATGTACATGCCTATTAGAGTTTTCAACTATAAATTAGAGCTTTTCCTGCATTACTTTTAGTTCCAAAACTACATACACATAAGAATGATATACTTCTATTATGTTTTTTGTTTCATAATTTATCATTTTTTATACGCCTATTCTAAATGAAGGTTACGATATGTGTAACATTAATGTCTCTAAATTCATGTTATTATTCAATGTATCTCATACTACAAGTTCTTTAACATTTCAAAATGCAGCTGTATTGCTTTAAGCTGATAATCAAGTGTAAAGTGTAACTGTGAATATTTACACACGCATATATTTGTTTTATTAAGTGTTTTCTCGTTGTCGTACATTTTGATAGCACTTCTTGAACTTTAAGAGCAAATTGTATTAATTAGTTTAAAATTAATTTTATTAATGTCTGTTGTACAAAAAAGCCGCCTTCTTCTATTAAATATTATTTGTGTTTTAGATCAAACTATTTGGCGTGACATACATATAATAAATAGAATTATGAGACAATTTAGTTTTATATATTATATATGTTCATATATGTATGTACATATCGCTTATTTACTTGAATAACGTCATAACTCAAAAAACATTTTTGTTTAAAGAATGCAGAGTTAATCATCGATTCGTTCTTTATATTGTATGAAAATTTGCTACAAATCTTTTTTACGCACCTCTTGAGAAGAGAATATTTTTTTGTTATTCCATTCAGGTGTGTGTAATTTTAAAACTTGAAGTTCTTTTTCTGAAGAACGAGCTTTTTGAGTTATGACATTGTTTGTGTAAATAAGCGATATGTGAACTGATATCAATACCGCGATTAAAATTAATTTTCAAAAGGCGACCTGAATATTAAAGAGATACAAATAATTAACCAATTAGGCTGAAAGCAAGGAGAAAAGTAGGGTGGGTGCTAACTGGAATAATGTTTGATCTACTAACCAAAGTCAAATAATTTTTCATTAAATAACAGATAATCAATTTCGAGTGAAGATTTATTTGAGTCATTTACGTCGATTAATCGAATAACTCGAGCAAAATTACTTTGTTAATATTTTCTCGAGGGCATTTTAATAAATATTTTATTAAAACTTGGCATACGAAATTACGCATTTTATTCAAGATTTAACACATTTATGTGATCGATGCTATTTTAGAATGCAAAAAGTTACATGAAACTTCTACTCAATAACTCAATGAAATTTTCGTTTGATAATTTATTAATATAACAAAAGCAAGAAGCTCGTTTGCAAAGATTTTATAATAATTAAACAAAAGCAAATAGTCCTTTTGCTAATGATTTAATTTTTTTTATCTTGATAACAAATTTAAAAATATTAGAATCGGACATTCACTATTAGCAGTATAGCTTCGAATCTTGAACAAGTTATTTACTAACTCTTCTTATATTGGAATAACGAAAACGAAAACGTTGCGAATGAAACTGTTATCGCTTAAAATAGAAAACTGGACAATTATGGATTAACTCGTGTAATTTTGAACAGACTAATCGAATAACTCGATCAAAATATAATTCTTACTCGTTTGTTCGAGGGATTTAAAAACCTCAATTTTCAATAGAATAAGTGAAAAGTCGGTTTGTCAACATACTCTTCATGCAATAAGCAGTGGTATTTTTAAATTTTGGACTAAATGGTACAGTCAAATCGAAAGGAAGTACTTCGATCTGACTGAGAGTTTTTTTGTAGCCCTTTCAAATTCAGCACTTGTAAGTTTTAACCTTTATGTCAACAACAGAAATGCTTTACGCACGTCCACAGCAGCATACCTGGGTATGTACATACGTTTTGTATGGGGAATGGTACGTCGTTAGCATAAAAATGCTAATTACGTATCTACCTGGTTTGTTGGAATTTCCGAATTATTTTTTTAGTTTGTTAGAAATGGACAAAAGGCTAAAAAATTATAACCAATTTCATCCTCACAGTCATTGTTTGTGGAAAAAAGTGGTTGTATAGGTAGATGACATACGTATATAATAAATATATAATATAGGCAGGTAGAAACATTTATTGTTGCGGAAATTTCATTCTTTGTAGTATCGTCAGAAAATTTAGTTTACATTTGTGATTCGAAGTGAAAAGACGTTTCTGTTTATTTTGTGGAAATAAAAAAATATTAAAAGTGAAATGGCTGATGGTGAATGGCTTACTCCGCGACAACTAAGCGCACTTTCGTACGAAGAACAACAAGCATATATTCGGCAAGCGCTTGAAGAGAGCCAAGAAGAAACAAGTGACCACGATTCAATAGTTGGTGACGAGGCTTTAGGTGATATTGGTGGAGATGACTCAGACGTTGAAGAACACATGTTACCAGAATATGACCCAGAGGGCGACAGTGATTCTGATGAAGATCTTGAAGATGCACCAATTGAAACTGGCGAAGTTTTTACTGCCAGAGATGGTAATGTTTGGTCCTCGATACAACCACAACCTGTAAGATTCCGTACGCACAACATTCTAAGAAGTGCAGAATCTGGACCAGTACGGGCAACGCAGGGTTTGACCATTGCAGAAACGTTCCAATTGATAATGTCAAACGAAATATGCGACATAATTATTCGTGAATCAAATCGAAAGGCAAGGCAATTTTATGATATTGACAACGCAAAACATCCAACAAGAGAACCGAGATCATGGATTCCCATAACAAAAAATGAATTTGATGCATATTTGGGCCTACTTTTGCTAAGTGGCGTTACACATTCTGGTTACGTGCATACGAAAGATTTGTGGAAAACTACTTCACATCCACTATATCGTGCCGCAATGAGTGTACGACGATTTTGGGAAATAAGCCGCTTCATACGTTTTGATAATGGAAACACACGCCAGCAACGAAAACAAACTGACAAAGCAGCAGCAATATCGGACGTTTTTTTGATGCTTAACAGCTGTCTTCGTAGATATTACGTGGCTGGAGCCAACGTCACCGTAGATGAACAATTGTATGCTTATCGTGGTGGAACTGGCTTCACGCAATACATACCATCAAAACCTGCCAAATATGGAATAAAAGTGTGGTGGGTGTGCGACTCCATTTCTTCCTATCCATTGCAGGTACAATGAATATTGTTGAAAATTGTAGAAAATCTAAGTAACTAAATTGAATATAATTTTTCAATGCAGGGACAAATCTATACAGGAATGGCACCGTCTGGTGAACGTGAAAGAAACGTTGGCGAAAGAGTAGTAAAGGATTTATGTGTCAACCTTTTTGCTGGAAGTGGAAGAAATATTGTATGTGACAACTTTTTCACTAGCTACAACTTGGCAAAAGCTTTGATGTTAGACAACAATTTATCTATATTGGGTACTTGCAACAAAAGGCGTACATTCGTGCCAGCAGCATTTGCCAACCCGAAACGACGTGAGGCTGAATCATCAATGTTTGGGTTCTGTAATGACGTTACGATGTGCTCGTACGTTCCCAAGAAAAACAAGGCAATTGTAATGTTGTCTACTACTCATTATACAACAGAAACGACCGGTCCTAAGAAGAAGCCATTGCTTATATTGGACTACAACAAAACCAAAGGTGGCGTTGATAACATGGACAAGTGCTTGTCCGAATTTAGTACGAAGCGGCGCACAAATAGATGGCCTCTGGCTTTCTTTTATAATATTGTGGACGTTGCTGCGTTTGCTGCATACGTAATATACATTGACAACAACACTCACCTGAAGACATCTACAAGCCGCCGTATGATGTTTCTCCATCAGCTTAGCGAGCAATTGTGCAAGCCAGAAATGGAAAGAAGGGCGAATAACAGCAGAATATCCAGAGATTTTTCAACGCGCAACGCCATGGAAGCCATGAAAGGTGGGCCCATCGGAGTTGTGGATGCTGAGGCACATGCATCGGAGGAACGTGATAGTACGGGCCGGCTAAAAGTAAAGGGGAATTGCTACATCTGCTCGAAACGACGCCCTACTCGTAAAGCATGCACATTATGCAACAAACCAGTGTGCGCAGAGCATTCTAAAGACTTACCTCAATGCGATAGATGTATTTGAATTTCAATAATTTTAGCCAAAAAATTTAAAACTGACATTATATAATAATAATAAAAAAATAATTACAAAACTTAGCTCAAAATAAACTATACTTTTATATTATATTATCATATTTGCATGCGTTTTACTATACATACCCAGGTATGTATTCTGTTGACTTAAGGGTGCAACTTTGTAAATGGGCTTTATCTTCCGAACGGATGATCTAATCCTAACCAAACTTGGAACTATTGCGTAAAACAGTTTTGACTAGGATATCAAGAAATTTCAAGTCGATCCGGTTGTCCAGTTTAGAGCTACAGCGTTTTCAAAACTAAAAACATACCCAGGTATGTTGCCGTTGACATAAAGGTTAATAAACTGACTTAATATAAGCCTAAGAATTTCAAGACGAATATTATTTTATTATGTGAGCTAACGTTTTTCGTTTTAATTTTTTATTTAAAATAGAATATTTCAATATACTAAAATTGAAAAAATTAACTATACAGAGATTTAAGTTTTTTTAAATGAATATAAAAGGTTTTCCAATAGGCATGCTATGATTTTGAAGTGACGTTTCGGCCATTTGTAATATATCATGATCTGTCATTTGTTTTTTTTTGTATTCAGTTGTGTTTACATTTTCATCATGAAAAGATACACGCAAGAACAATGTTTACAAGTTATTCAGTTTTATTATCAAAATAATCGTTCTCCAATTGCAACTTTTCGTGCACTTTTGCCATTTTATGGTCATAATAATCGTCCAAGTGTGCTCGTTATTCGTCGAGTTGTTGAAAATTTTCAGCTTACATTTTCTTTACATATTGTTCAAGTGCCAATAAGACAAAGAACCGCTCGAAGTAATGCAAGTGATGCTTCCGTTCAGACAAGTGTTGCTGAAGACCGCAATTTGTCGATTCCATGACGTTGTCAACAATGGGACTATCTCAAACCACAACCTGGCAGATTTTGAGAAAGGATTTGGGTTTGCATTCGTATAAATTTGTTTTCACTCAAGAACTGAAGGAATTGAACCACCGTAAACTTCGTGAATTTGCTGATTTTGCCTTGGAACAACTTGAAAACGATAACGAATTTTTAAAGAAAATCATCTTCTCCGATGAGGCTCACTTTCATCCGAGTGGTAAATAAACAAAACTGTCGATTCTGATGTGAAGAAAATCCACAAATTATTCATGAAAAACCATTACATTCACTATTCATTGATTGAAAGTTTGGTGTGGTTTTTGGTCTGGTGGAATCATAGGTCCGTACTACTTTCGAAATGAAGCTGGTAACACCGTTACTGTCAATTGTCTATTGTATATATATTAGTGATCTAATGAATATAAATTTTTAAGTATTCGCATATGGGCAAATCCTGCGTGACGAACGCTTCATTCGTACGCATTTTCACATTAATAAATACAAATTTTTTTGGTCTTTCAAAAGAGATACCTTCAGTTTATGCATGGTGTTTAGTGTGATATTAATCTACTTTCGAATGGAATAAAAAATAATATTTTACCAGGTATTTGCTGCGAAATAATTGATCACAAAGATTTGTAACGCATGCTACAAAAAAACGGAAAGTTGAAGTGTGTTTTCGTAATTTTTATCGAATTTTGTATAATAAAGCACACAAAATCTATTTCCTAATAGAAAGATGAATGTAAGAGAATTCCAAAAAACTTATTTGCAGCCGTCAAATTATGACGTTTTTTATCAAAAGACATGAACCCTTTGTGACGCACGCCACGTGACGCATGTTACATTTTATCCATTCTATTTTCCACTATGAAATTTTATACCTAATTTCAATGTTTTCAAAATAGTAACGATAAATTTTTTTACTAAAATTTAAGTGACTTCAATGTATAAAAATATGGCTTTCGATCGGGCCATTTTCATTAACACTAAAGTGATGATATGAATACCTAAAAATTTTTAATTTTCGGTATGAAATTAGAAGATCTTAGGTAGGGTAGGTTTTGTTAATAATTGTTGCATTAATGATCATCGAAATACATTTATTTTATTTATAAAATTATATATCTAGTCTAATATTCAATTAAAGCAAATTAAACAAACTCTAACATACCAATCGTTATTTACATTCCAACATTTTCCTGTATTTATATTTTAATTTTTGAAGAGCTAAAAATTTTCGTTTTTTTTTGGTTTGGTTTTTGAAAAAGCAATTAATTCAGCTTTAATTATGTTTTGTTTCAAGTGTTCTGTAGTTGAATGATACCATTTTTGGTATTCTGATACGAAATTTGGTATTCTTTTACTTTAACAATATTAAAGGACATTAAAGGAAAATGAAATTTTCATTAGATTTTTTTTTAAATTGTTGTATAATTTGAGTGGTTTTAAGCTTTTTGAGAATATATTGATGATTTAGCGAAAACGCCAATGAGATCCATGTAAGGGTGACTGCGCGATAGCTAAGACTCTCAGTTCAGTTTCCAAAACTTTGTTGACGGTTTATCGTTTCATCTCACGAATGGAAGGAATGATATAAGCTCAATAATGTGGATCTCTAACGACACCCCATAATAAAAAGTATTAAGAGGTTCAAATCGCAGTTTCAAGGTGCCCAATTGACATTTCCAAGATATTGTTAAAGCGTAAAGTGATTCATTTTGGTCCGCGGAGGCATCATCGTCAATATTTCGGACAGTAAAAAGTTGTCAGTGTCAAAATAACACATGGTTTGAAAATATACTTGTATGTTGACCATCCTGTATATAGACCGGATAAGCCCCCAACAATAATTATCAACTTTTTGAAATTAAATTGAAGGAATATTTAAAATAACAAATTGACAATTTTTTTAAATAAGTAAAAAGAAATAATTATGTTTATATATTGAAACTATTAATTTTGGCTCAAGTTCAAACCCGAATTTACCAATTTATTTATTCTAATTTTTTTTATATTTAATTTTTATTAGAAAATTTTTTGGATAAATTCATTATTATTTTTTTTATTAAGAGAGTACTATATATAGAACAATTTTTATTATTCATCATACTAGCAGAACGGATCAGTACTGATTTCGAGGTCGCTACACCATCTCATCAGCGTTCTTTGTTCAATTTTACCACTTTTGACGGTGGATACTAGTGATCAGGAATATCAACTATTTAACCGTATTATTTAACAAATTAGGATACGAAAAGTACAAACTTATTCATTTTCACATGTCAAATCAATTTCGGTTAGTACGAAATCCCATCTATGATGAATAACTACTCTATATATTTCAGTCTCTCTTGCTTATTCAGTACTGATCCGTTCTGCTAATATGATGAATAATAAAAATTGTTCTATATATAGTACTCTCTTAATAAAAAAAATAATAATGAATTTATCCAAAAAATTTTCTAATAAAAATTAAATATAAAAAAAATTAGAATAAATAAATTGGTAAATTCGGGTTTGAACTTGAGCCAAAATTAATCGTTTCAATATATAAAAATATTAATAAAAGTTCGACTAATTACTTATAAACATTAATTATAAATAACGATGGCACGCGTCAAAATCTACATGTTTACTTGGTCATAGTTGGTTGAATACTAAAAAAGAAATTCAACTACAAATGACAGAAACCTAACAACATGATTAAGTACCGCTTATTTCTCGGCAGCCAATGGCGCTGAATAAGCAAGAGAGACTGAAATATATAGAGTAGTTATTCATCATAGATGGGATTTCGTACTAACCGAAATTGATTTGACATGTGGAAATGAATAAGTTTGTACTTTTCGTATCCTAATTTGTTAAATAATACGGTTAAATAGTTGATATTCCTGATCACTAGTATCCACCGTCAAAAGTGGTAAAATTGAACAAAGAACGCTGATGAGATGGTGTAGCGACCTCGAAATCAGTACTGATCCGTTCTGCTAGTATGATGAATAATAAAAATTGTTCTATATATAGTACTCTCTTAATAAAAAAAATAATAATGAATTTATCCAAAAAATTTTCTAATAAAAATTAAATATAAAAAAAATTAGAATAAATAAATTGGTAAATTCGGGTTTGAACTTGAGCCAAAATTAATCGTTTCAATATATAAAAATATTAATAAAAGTTCGACTAATTACTTATAAACATTAATTATAAATAACGATGGCACGCGTCAAAATCTACATGTTTACTTGGTCATAGTTGGTTGAATACTAAAAAAGAAATTCAACTACAAATGACAGAAACCTAACAACATGATTAAGTACCGCTTATTTCTCGGCAGCCAATGGCGCTGAATAAGCAAGAGAGACTGAAATATATAGAGTAGTTATTCATCATAGATGGGATTTCGTACTAACCGAAATTGATTTGACATGTGGAAATGAATAAGTTTGTACTTTTCGTATCCTAATTTGTTAAATAATACGGTTAAATAGTTGATATTCCTGATCACTAGTATCCACCGTCAAAAGTGGTAAAATTGAACAAAGAACGCTGATGAGATGGTGTAGCGACCTCGAAATCAGTACTGATCCGTTCTGCTAGTATGATGAATAATAAAAATTGTTCTATATATAGTACTCTCTTAATAAAAAAAATAATAATGAATTTATCCAAAAAATTTTCTAATAAAAATTAAATATAAAAAAAATTAGAATAAATAAATTGGTAAATTCGGGTTTGAACTTGAGCCAAAATTAATCGTTTCAATATATAAAAATATTAATAAAAGTTCGACTAATTACTTATAAACATTAATTAGAAATAATTATGTTTACAATTTTGGAAGTGCTGCTGCGGAAGATATTTGCGAAAGACATAATATCTGAACTCAAACCTATATTGTCTTACACCAATTGTTTTGTATTCTTCCGCAAGAAAGTTCTGGCTAGAATTTTTGTAAAACTATTTCAAGTTTTAGAGTTTAATTAAGAATAAAAAAATATTTTTTTTTGCTTAATTTTTTGCATTTTCACTGTTATGATTATGACATCTACTGTATTTAGCTCTTATGTATGAGTGAATGATACCGCATCTTGTATTTGACTTGACTGGCATTAGTCGGGAAAGAGATGCTGCAAAAAATATAACTGATAAATTTGCAAACAGAATGACATTCATAAATTAAGTACAATGTTAATTAGTTAGTTTGTTTTTGTAAAAAGAAATATAAAAAAAACTAAGAAAACTTATAATATATACCCGTGTTGTGTAATAAATAGTTTAGTAGACATTAAAGTTTGTAGTAGGTTTTTAGCCAGTCTGTATTTTGTTTTATTTTTATTGTCACACATAATTAAAGACAGACAATCTATTCTAGCTTATGTTTATTAAAGAACACTTTGTCTATTTCTTCTAAAAAAGAAAAAGAAAGAAAAAGCTTCCATAATATAAATTAAGTTTTATGCAATTTGTAAAACATAGAAAATTATTAAATTATTTGTCAAGTTGTTAAATTCTGTATATTGTTTGTATGTAATTCAGTCTAAAGGCCTCTATAGCCGACCCTAAATGTAGAATCGTAAATGTGGTCGTGTCAGCTGATCGTATCTGTTACATGAAAAGCAATGAAAATGCTTGCCTGACCGAAATGTCACTTATTCGTAATGTACCAACCTGTAGAAAATAGAATTTCGTTAAGATTTTACGTGAAAAATGTAGACTGAGATGGAATGCATGCACATATATTGATTATGAATGCGGCACAGTAGCCCTTTTTTGGTACTCTTTTTTTTTCTTTTTATATTTGAACCATTTTAGTTGTTAAATTTGTATATATTCATGGAATATTGAATATATTTAGTTTTATTAATAAATTTATTTTTCTTTATAAAATTTAGCCAGAGACTGCCAATAGTATGTACTTATTTTTTGTAGAATTTAAGTGTCAATATTGAACATATGTAAGTATATATGAGGATCCGCAGAACAAAAGGTGCTTTTTCGCATTTCTCGAAAAATTAGTTTTTTGGTAGTTTTTGGAAGTTATTATTATTATTATTATTATTATTATTTTTTTTTTTACAAAGTAAATTTGTTCTAAAAAATTAATGCTGTTTATTTTTTAACAAAAGGTTCTTTTCCTATAATCTTTGGGATTTCTGCGTACAGTTTCTCTTTTTACTTTAATGAAAGTTGGCATCCCTGTATCAACCAACAAAAGGTGTTTTTTACTTTTTTTCCTTAACAAAAGGTTCTTTTTTGTTTCTTTTTTGCTAAAGGTGCTTTTTCCAAAATAAAAATGGAATTATATCAAACATCCTTAACATTTATTGGGGTGACTTATGACAGTTAGATGCATCTGTAGATAAGTAAAAAACTTGTTAGCATTTCCAGGTTCTTGCAGTTTTTTAAAGGGGCGAAAAAAATAAATCTCGATTTCCCAAAAATTTGAAATGAGCAAAAAAGCACCATTTGTTCTGCGGCTCCTCATATGTATATACGTATATACATTAGGGTATAACCAAATGTTGGCCCTAGCACTATGCGGAAGCGAATATTGTGTTATTTACGCAAACAAATTGTTGGGGTCGTTTGAAAATAAAAACCACATCTACAAAAGCGATTTTCTAAAATCCCTAAAGAAAAAAATTTATTAAAATTTTTTTTTTATATTTTATTAATAAATGGAAAAAAATTAAAAAGTTTCTTAATTATTAAAGGACATTAATAATTAGTATTTATACGTAATTGTTAAACTGTTTAAGGTATATATTGAAATTATATTTTTATGGCTTGTATAAATAGTAGTACTGATTTCGATGTCGCTAAACCATCTCATCAGCGTTCTTTTGTTCGATTTTACCACTTTTGACAGAGGGATGAATATCAACTATTTAACCGTATTATTTAACGAAGTAGAATACGAAAAGTGCAACTTATTCATTTCTTACAAGGTTAATCAGTTTCGGTTAGTACGAAATTCTATCTCTGATTTTTAATTAATCCAAATATTCCATACTCTCCCGCTTTTTCCAAAGCTATTGGCTTTGAGATCAAGCAGTTTTCCATTTTTTGTTTACTTTATTTTTGTCTTGTAGTTGACCTTCTTAGTATTCAACTACCTGTTTACATTGTCACAATATAATTCGTTAAATAAAACGTTTAAATAGTTGATATTCCTAGTCACTAGTATCCACCGTCAACAGAGGTAAAATCAAACATGTAGCGATCTCGAAATCAGTACTGATCCGTTCTGCTAGTCTGATGAATAAATTGTTTCAAATAAAAAGTACTCTCTCAATAAAATAATGAATTTATCCAAAAATAATTTCTTATATTAAGAAGATATGGGTAAACTCAGATTTGAACAAAGTATTGAGTAGTTAGTTTTGGGTATTGAGTATCGGCAAATATATACGGTACTGAGTGCTCAGTACTCAAATACTCAATGCTTTTTTCGTACAACACTATGCTTTACGACTCATACGTTCTGCTCTGGTACTAATCAGCTGTTTTGTTTCTGTTCATTTGAAAAACTGTGGTTTGTTGTTACTTTTTGGTTCTGTTCTGTTGCGGACTATTTTGTAGAAAATAGAATACAACGTTAAGTGACAGCCAAGAGTTTCTATGTATTCGTTTTTTTGTGGTATGAAAAAGCTATCACAAGCTTCGTATTAAGTCAGATGAATTTATTTCAATTCAAATTATTAAAGATTTATATATTTTTGTCAAGTAAAAAACATTTAGCAAACATTTACAAAATTCATTCATATAATTATATCTATCCTCCGCATCTGAAACTTGAGACACAGAACAAGTAATTAAAATATATTTTCTCCAGAAACGAACATTTAAATTTAGACAAATCTAATTATTCCTTTATGTTGCAGTTTGGTTGCATATTTAACGTGCTATCGAAATCATATTCTTAAAGAAATTATTTAAGTATAACATTTCTCAGCTTCATAAATAAAGACTGATTTGAATGCAAAATTTTTTTAATACTTTTAACATATTTTTATTACACAATTTAAATAAAATTTGCATCTGAACTACTCTGTTGAAGTTACATTCCACAGCAGTAATAAATAAGTTTGAAAAATATTGTATACTTTTTGGCGGTTATTAAAAGCCAACAAATATTTGCTTTTACAGATCACGTAACTACCGACCGGGTAGTATGCGAAAAGTACGACGACGTGCAGTATTCAAGAATGGCGATTGCAATGTGCTACAGAAAAACCTGACCAAAAGGCGTTTACGTTTTCTACAGGACATGTACACCACTCTTGTTGATTCCCAGTGGCGTTGGACTCTGTTGGCTTTTGCTTTATCTTTTATACTGTCATGGCTTTTCTTTGCAGTGTTATGGTGGTTAATTATGTTTACACATGGTGACTTAGATGAATTGCATTTACCACACAATCAGGGTTTGTTTTATTTTCTAATAAGCAATTGTTGTACTAATTTGATTTTGTTTAATTCCAGAGGAAAGTGGGTGGCAGCCTTGTGTGTCTGCTATTAATGGCTTTACTTCCTGTTTTCTGTTCTCCATTGAAACTCAGCACACTATTGGCTATGGCGTACGTACCACTTCCGAGGAATGCCCCGAAGCTATATTTATGATGTGTTTCCAATCTATTTACGGTGTCATGTCATCAGCCTTTATGGCAGGTATTGTGTTTGCGAAAATGACTCGTGCCAAACAGCGCGCCCAGACTTTACTATTCTCGAAAAATGCTGTCATCTGTCAGCGTGATGGTGCGCTTTGTCTGATGTTCCGTGTGGGTGACATGCGCAAGTCGCACATTATTGGTGCCAGCGTTAGAGCTCAATTGATACGTACTCGAACAACCAAAGAGGGTGAAGTAATGAGTCAGCATTTCACAGACTTGGAAATCGGTGCAGATGAATGTGGCTCTGATATCTTCTTTATTTGGCCCATGATTATTGAGCATAAAGTCGATGAAAATTCTCCACTCTATAATATATCTGCCACTGATTTGCTACAAGATAAATTTGAAATCGTTGTCATACTTGAAGGTACCGTAGAATCTACGGGCCAATCAACTCAGGCTCGTTCAAGTTACATAAATACTGAGATATTGTGGGGTCATCGTTTCGATCCTGTTGTCGTTTACAACAAAGATCGTCAAGCGTACGAGATTGATTATGCTCGATTCAATGAAACGACTCAGGTTGATACGCCTCTGTGTAGTGCTAGGGACTTAAATGAAATATATAAGATACAGGAAGGCTACACTACACCCGGTAAGTTTTTATTTTAGATGCTAATCTAATGGTTTTAGCTTAACATTTAGTTGTGGTTATTGTATTCATATCATTCTTTGACATATATAGTGGGTCCAACATGTACTAACATTTTTGTATTTTTTAACATATTCATCAGCTAATTGTGGGTGTTATAAAATTAGAAATTAATATTTATACTATTAAGTTATTAGTAGAACTGTTTAGGTTTAGCCGACTGATATTGTTTGGTTCAAGTCCGACTTTACCAATTAATCTGTTTAATAAAAATCTTCCAACATTACTTTCTTAATAAAAATAATTTGAAATGTTGAGAATACGTATTTGTTGACCTATGTTATTCACTTGTAGGGTAATTTTATTTCGGCTTAAGGGCTTGTAAAATTAATTATAACATACGTATGTATTGTATTAATTTTATTGTAAATTAATTTATTTTTCTTTTCCGATATTTCGGTCAACTTTGCTGACCATCACAAAAGAAATTAGTAAAGTCAGATTTGAACTTGAACCCAACAATACCTTTCACTTGTTTCCACTTGAAAGAGTGAAGGTAATTATATGTAAGATTTAAAATTTTTGCAATTAAAATAGGGAAATACTGAGCAGTGTTTCAAAATGTTTTCTTTCTATTTTTCACTTTTGTCATGAATGTATCCCAAAATTTCTTCTCAAATTTGCCGCTAAGGCCTTATATGGATTTGGTTTAAAATTATTTTTTACTTCCTTCTGTAATTGTTTCCTATAAACAATTGTGCAATATATACCCATTGACCTACAGACCAAATGTATTACGTATTTACTCAGTTCTTAATTTCCTCATATTTTGCCCTTTTAATTGAACTTTTTTTTAATTCATATATTTATTTCATATTTTGAAGAAATGTTGGTACTAAATGGAAGGGAATTATTTCAAACTGCAAAATATTCCACATGAATTTATTTTAATGACTTAACAGCTTTTAAGAAGGCCGAGTATTCTCATAGGGAAGATTAAATGTGTGAACGAAATGAAATCGGTAAGGTGTAGGTGCTTAAGGTGAAAGTCCATAACACGCGTTGTATGCGTTGTCGCGTTTTATGGTTTTCATACTTTCTACACGTTTTATGCTTTTCTAAATTCAAGTTACATAAAACACGTTTTATGCGCCAAGTTTTTTGTTTGATCAGATGTAGTGTAAATATCAAACAATTTACTATTAATTAAACAATTTAATTTAGATTTTATTGAGACTTCAACAATTATATCACAAAGCAGATGAACTAGAATAATATAAATGATGATAAACTTAAAACTAAACAGTGTTATTTTAATAAATATTTAAGACACTATTAGTTCTAAAGAAGGCTACATGATTAGTTAAGCTTGACTGAGATATGAGATCTTACATAAAATAAAAATAACTTTTGCAAAATGGAAAGTGCAATTGAGAGTTTAAAAGAATTTATTGAGTTTGTGCACATAATATTATGTGCCCTTGAGCCCTACCAAAGTTTTTGGATTCGATTGAAGTTTGTGAGTTTTACAACATTAATTAACTTCTTCTTCACTTGCTTAATAAATTTATAAAATTAGGAGAAACTAAGTACGCATTCGACAATTAAAATGCAAATTTTGTTGGTGGAAAAATTGTTTCAAAAAATTAATGTTGGTGTATTTTAGTTGTTTTTTAATCCAAAATGATTATGATTTTGGCTAAAGTTCGTAACATTTTTAGTCAGAAAGAATTGGACATGAGACAATATTACAAAGGAACAAGGGAATATGTTTAACATCAATTAATTTCAATTTCCATGGCAGAAAAGAAACAACGTTGTTTTTCGGGAGCCACTACACTCCCATCATCAGTGTTCATGTGTGTTTTCATATATCCGCCCCTGTTTAGGTGGCTCGGTGTATTTTATTCCTGAAAATATTGTTAATCTTTATTACGAAATGTTTTTTTTTACTAATTTGGTTTTTAGTACAAAAAATAGGTAAAGAAATCTACGACGACACAAGCATATTTATCGATAACATTGAAAATATAATAATTTGCGATCACTGGCTATGAGCAACAACTCTCATTTTTTCATTACGCTTGCGACGCGTACAAAAGCAAACCTACTTCAGTGTTGTGAGCATCTAAACGTTCTAGTCCTTGGTATGTGTAACTTGTCACATACAATTACATTGATTCTACTTGTTTGACAGACGCTTCGAACGCGTTAACGCGTAATTAAACGTTCAATGACTAACTAGACAATGCAACGCAATTTTTCTCTTGCGGTTTTGTAGATCATACTTTTCTCATCGCCGGTTTTTGATTTAACTACTTGCAACAGAAACTTTTCAAGATCTTTTTATTTAAATTTTTAAGAGCCAATGTGGCTTAATTTCAAATCATCTAGTCAGCAAGTGTACAACAACTTTTTATTGCATTATTGCTAATAACTCCGCTCCTCTTGCATTTGATGCCTTCTATTTTTGCTCCAATTTTTTAAGGGCCGGAAAAAGACTTGTCTTCAGCACAAACATCATCAACCACGAATTTCGCTCAACTGTGTATTTTTATAGTTAAACAGAAAGCTTCATAGATCCTCCTCTAAATGCTTCAAACCAGAGCCGATATCTTAGATCTTCCTAATTTACATCAAGGAAATGTTTATGAGAAAATTTTTAATTAGTTGAAAAGTAGAACGCAATTTGGCGAATAATCAATCTACTTTTTAATTTTTGTTTAAATTTTTTTAAGTATTTGATGGAATTTGCTACATCGCACAGAGGAGTATTTTAAAGAGCTGGCCAAAAAGGCAGAGAATTTAAAGAAATCTTAAGAACAAAGCACCCAGCTCGAAACAAAAGGAATTTTGGCGTCATATTGTAAAATGTTAAGACTTTATGTTGCGATTTGTAGCTCTGAGACACTGATACATTTAGGAAATATGTTTATAAGATATTTTTATTGTTCAAAAGCTATTTTTAATATTAAAAAAATAATCTTGTTGAAACAATTCGTTTCAAAATTTACAAAAAAATTAATAAATTTATACATTTTTTTGCAAAATATAAAGAAAAAGGTTTTTAGAAGTGAAGGTAAAATGTTGAAATAATGTTTTATACCATAATAAACTTTAGATTTTCTAATTTAAGACTAAAAAAAATTGTGCTCAAGTTTGCGCCATTATTTTTAACGATTTTTTAAAATTTAATTTTTTTGCTCATCAGACAATTTTTCAAATACTTTTTTGACGGCACAATCCCTTATGTCCTTTGAATTATTGATTTTAAATCTTATTCACATCACTTTTAGCACTTCGCAATGTAATTTCTAACCTTTTATTTTGATTTTGCAAAATGCTTGTCATCGGTAATAGTTATAAGGGAGTGTCCTACAGCCTCATAAAACAGTTTTTTTTATTTATCTGCGCTCTATACAATATTATTTGTTAGAAAAATATTTGTACACACCTAACTAAAGTAATTTTTGTAACTTCGAGAAATAACGTAGAAAAAGTTTACACAAAATTAAAGTCATTCCAAATAGTAAAGGAGCCTGATGCTGGAGCCATTGACGAGAAATTTCAGTAGTTAGAAAATTGTGCGAAATTTCAAAATTTCACGGAGACACTATAAATTTCTTGTGTATTAAATAATATAAAATAAATATTATTAATCTAAATAAATTAATCTGTGTTTGTATGTATGTTTGATTTTTTACTTTTTATTTTATTATTTTACGAAAGTGATCTTTTGAAAATTTTGGGACTGTTTATTTTATTTGATAATGCGTTGAAATTCAAAACTACTTTTAATTTTCTTATATCTGATTAACTACAATAGTGTGACTCAAAATTTAATTTGGGTTGGCTCTTAGAATGAAGTGAATTTTCAAACTAATTATTGATGGTATTCGATGGGAGAGACACCGGGTGTGGCTAGTTAAAAAATAAATTTGAAATATTTCCAAAAAAGACACCCCAAAACTATCAAAAAATTCAATCTCTCAAATCAAAAAACACGTTAAATAATTTTGGCCAGCTTTTTGGCTTAAATAGTCCTTTGCATCGAGTAAACACTTCTAGCTTTATTCGTAATAGTATAAAGTGCAACAATTTTACCGTGTGTTAAAAAGAGAGTTCGTTAAACGGAGTATTCGCTAAACCGTGTCAACACTCGCTGTATATGTTATTTTATAAATTAAGCTAGATAAAATCATAAAATATTCAAGCAGTGTGGACTTTATTTAAATTTACACCATAAATTTTTTACGAAAATTTTAAAGGATATGAAAAGATATGTTTTCAAACCTTTTCTCAAGTTAAGCCATAGATTTCCTTAAGTGTAATGACCTTACCTCTTATTCTGGTAGGTCTTGCTATAAAATATTTTACATATTAATATAGAAACAAATATTACTCTTTCTTAGCGGGACTTAAATAAAAAACAAACTTCTTAACAAAGAAACATGTTCTAGATTTGGTAGTTTTTATTTATAGTACATTTTAGCAAATTTTGTATTTGTAGAAACAGAATATAAAATTTATCGCATGCTCAAAGAAAGGTAAATCGAATATAGATTCTAAGCGAGTTTTGAAAATTCTTTAACCGCCGGACCTTTAGGAATTTCAAGTAGGCGTAGCACCTCCCATAGGAAGACTAACATGTTTCATCTAAGGATTTATTAAAGTGAACTATTTTAATATTGTTTAATATTTTTTAATAATCATTCCCATGGTAGAGAGGTATTGTAATAGTTAAAACAAATAAAGTACAATATCCTATTTGAAATACAAATTGTGGAAAGAAAATTTGATTTAAGAAAGTGAATCTTTTTAACAGCAAACAACTGCAAACTCTCTTAAAATTGTTATGAATTATTTTTATTTGAAATTATAAAGTTTTTGTCAAATAAGGGAAAACAAAAACAAATCATAAATTGTACGAAAGCGTTTTTATTATTATTTTATTTACTTTTTTATTACCATTAAAAAAAGTAATAACGCTTATTCATATCACGCCAAGGTAATATTTATGTATATAATATATTGTATATATTTTTGTTTAACATTTTTCCATATAAATATATGATCTTTTATGATTATTTCAACAGAAACCACATTTACCATGCGTCAAATGTCCGTAAACGCTCCCTCCGAACAGGCTTCATAAAATTAAATCAGAAATAATATAATTAATATAAATAAACGACACTTTATTTTAAAATAATTTTAGATCTATTGAAGTAACGAATAAATAAGAATTGGATAAACTAAATTAAATTTAGAATTAAACTATAAACCAAACAACTAAATAAAACAAAAATAAATCCTATTACAGACAGCCAAAACAAAATCGTTTTCTAAACAAAACATAATAATTTAAATTAAGTACCCAGAAACTCATTTGAAATACGATCATGTTTTACTATTTTAATTGTTTTTATTGTTTAATGTTGTAGACAGTAAATAGTATTTGCATTTGTATTTGTATTTAGTATACATTCATATGTATTGTACTTGTATGTGTTTTATTAATAAATAATAATAATAAAAAAGTTGTTGTGTTTTCAGTAAAAAATAAACTAAATTACATACATTTTTAACATTTACTTTATGTGTAGTACGAGTATTTGTGTTTTTTTTTTATCATAAATTTTAATTCAATAAAAATATTTTATTTGAATATGGTTATGAAAAAATGTATTTTCGTCTGTGCAGTAAGTATTATTTTGCATCTTGGTTAAAATGCTAGCTAAGCGGTCCCATACTAGTATGGATATTATAAATAATAATGCTCGTCTAAGCATAAAAATTAAGTAAGTCCAATAAAAAAACATAGATGGGCGACGACTTGCAAAGAGTTACTTAATTTTTCGTGACTAATCACCTTTTTTTGTAACTATTTACAATTTTCGCATTATAATTTGTTTAATAGGAGTCACTAGTATCCACCATAAAATCCACCGTAAAATCCCATAAAGAACGCTGATGAGATGGTGTAGCGACCTTTAAATCAGTACTGACGCATTTTGTTAGTCTGATGAACAAATTGTTCGAATATTACTTTCTTAATAAAATAATTTGAATTTAAAAAAAAAAACTTCTTAAATTAAAAAAGAAATATGTGAAGTCAGGCTTAAGCTTAATTTACATTAATTTACTTTTTTATTTGGGGATAAATCTATCTATCTATATTATTAATAGGCGAACGCGTTTTTTACATCCCTTTTATGGCCGTAATACTGAACCGATTTGCGAAAGCTTTATGTGTTTTTAAACGGGTTTTTATATAGATGTGCATAATCTTAATTTCATTTAAATCAGTTTGATATTTAAGGAGCTATAAGCGTTTAAAGTTGCTACTAAACATGCACACTTATTACACATGCATGTATCAACTTCATCTTGAAAAATAACCAAAGTGTGCATGTATAAATATATACGAGTATTTCTACTTTTTAACTCCTACAAGTAGCGTAGGGCCTTAAGAAGATTATTCCAATATAATCGATCTGATTCACGAAGTTTTATTTCATTCCAACGTAGAATAAGATGAGATGTTTCTATTTCGATTTGTCGTGTTCACGTATGTGGCGGTCTTCCTATGCGTCGACTGCCATGCGGATTCCAGTTCATGGCTTGTTTTCCAGTATCTGGATCGAATTTCCAGACGGATCGGTTTTTGTCGAAAACTTGTATGGATTATACGTCACGTGATGCTGCATTCCATGTTTCGCATCCATACAACAGTGTGGATTTTACGTTTGAGTTAAACAGATTTATATTTGTACGTCTTCATGTATACGATGAATGCCACACGGGCTTAAGTTTTCCGAATACTTGCTTTGCTTTCCTTATGCGGCTTGAGATTTCGTCCATAAAACCACCACTTTTGTCCAATATGCTTCCCAGATAACAAAATGATAATACCCCATCAAGCAATTGGTTCTGCACGGATAGTGTTTGCTCATTACACTGATCAACAAGGGTTTTGCTACACGGATTCTGTATGCTAATTATTAATTTACTACGAGTATATACCCTCATTGCAAAACACAAACTAATTTGTTTCTGTCACGCACAGATTTGTTGCGACATCCACGTATGATTGTACCTTTTCCGTTAATACTACTGTACGTACGGTTTAATTGCATCAGGTTTTCATTTCAAAAAGTCTAATATTTTGAGTTTAGAATACAAAAGCTGATCTTAACGATCTGGTTCGCGACTTACAATTGCCAAAAAACCAGCCTGAACTATTATGATATAGATTGAAAGAATGGAATTTGCTTCATCCAGATACTAAGGTGTAGCGTTTTCGTAGCCGTAACGAAGAACTAAAAATTTTCTTTTTTCAAGAAGAAAATTTAATTGATTGCGATGATACAACTTCGACTATGAACTTCCTAGATATTAAATTTGAACCATAAGATTGGCGTTTGTTTATAGACTAGAAAAAAACCAATTTGAAAGCTGTACTCTTGCATAATAAATTTTCGTCTGTTCCAGTAGCAGATGCTTTCGGTATGAAAGAAACTTACGAAAACATGAAATCGGTTATAGAAAAAATCCAGTATAAATTTTCATTTAAACTATATGGGGACGTAAAAGTCATTGCTTTACTTCTCGGATTGCAGCTAGGTTTTACAAAGTATTGTAACAAGAAAGATTGGCCAAATCGCGAGGGTCTCACTCCTTGGGAAAAAATGTTTTACACTCCCCTCTTGTCGAGCCCACCAGAGTACTTTTACCACTACTACATATTAAACTAGGTTTGATAAACAATTTTTTCAAAGCTATGGATCGCAACGGTTCAGGTTTTACGCACTTGAAAGTAAAGTTTCCTAAAGTTAGTGACGCAAAAATAAAGGAAGTAATTTTCGTCGGACCTCAGATCAAGAAATTGTTAAAGGATAACATACTCTCAGAAAAGTTAAGCTTATTAGAGAAAACTGCTTGGAAAAGTTTTAAAAATGTCGCAGAACATTTTTTGGGCAACCACAAAGCAAGTAACTACAAGGATCTGATAGGAGAACTACTTTCGAGGTATCAAGGGTTGTAATATGTCACTCATAATACACTTTCTACACTCCTCCCTCGATTTATTTCCCGAGAACCAAGGAACCGGATATTTCAGGATATTTCCAGCATGGAAAAACGGTACTAGGACAAATGGAGTCCTCGAATGTTGGCAGATTATTGTTGGAAACTTACAAGAGGCCAGCATCAGGTCAAATACTCCAGAAAATCATAGCTTTTAGTTGTAAAAAACATGTTATCAAGTACAATTGTATTTGAAGTATCAGTATTTTTTATGAAATATAAAATTGCTGTCAAAAAAAAACTATGGGTGTCAAATTTTTTCTACCTCTGTTTTCCACCTTAGGAAGTAAAAATAAAGTAAAAAAGACCAAAAAGTTCATGTGACAAATTAAAAGTTCATTACTGTGTCAATAAGTGTTTTAGAGTTTATTCTCATTGTTTTAGTTTTGCCAATGTTAATTTTCAGGCCAGGGCATGATGCAGTTACTTGGACTACTGACAGCTTATTCTGCGTAGTCGAGGTCCTCCAATCTGCCTTAAAGACTCCAAGTGTTTCTCCTTCTGTGGCAAGTTGCATTATTTATCACAACGTCAGGTACGCAATTAAGTAAAAGAGGAGATAAAACACAATTCACAGTTGTTAATTTAGAATGTTTTTTTGTTTTTGTATTTTGTTGTATATATTTATTGTAAATGTTTACTATTAATTGCTAGAATTTGGTCGATTGAGTCGACCGCTGGATACACTAGTTAAAATAAAACCACAAATTTTATATTTGAAACAAGTCCTCTCGCAAAGATTTAGAGGTTACATTTAAAAATAATTTAGAGCAAAATAGTTAAGGTAGTAATTCGTATGGTGCTTTTTCCCATATTATTAATTTACGGAATAAGTAAAATTTTTTTAAATTTATTAATCGAGATGGCCTCGATAATTTTTTTCAAAGATTTTCAAAAACTTTTGTTTGTTGAGAGTTTTTTGCTAGGATTTCATTGGTGCTTAGGCCAAATCATCAGCAAACCCAAAGAATATTTACAGAAGAACGCTTGATTCTACAATAACAGGAACAACAGGCATTTTGTTTTATATATTTTCACCCTGACTGTCGACAAGAGTAAGAAGAAATATAAAGAATAAATAGGTCTGTTCGTTGACTTAAAATTGTTAAGAATTTGTAACAATTATTATTAGAAAGTGCTTGTTTATTAAATCGAAAACTTTTCATAGAGATATCGTCAAAAGAGAGCAACAAACTGAAATACATAAAAACTTTCGAATTCTTAATAATTAATTTTACGAAATTCCTTTTTAATCTCTCGTTGATGGTTTCTGATGGAAAAGTAAATAAACAAAAGTAAAAGAAGTTAAAAAATCGTGTATGAACGCACACTTATGTTTGTATCAGAGATTGCAAAATTGGTACAATTATACTTTTTTTTGGTACTATTCAAACTCGAAAAGTACCAAGGTTGACTTAAGTACATTTAAGGAATCTCCCCAATTTGAGTATTTTCATATAGCAACTCATCATTTTAGTCATTTCACTGTTAATTAACGATGTTTAATATATTAGCACTTTTAGATCACACCCTTCCCCATTTAGGGAAGAGTGGACGAGAATGTTTCCTTGGCTAGTGAAAGATGGCAATTATTAAATATGTAAAGCATGTAATATCAATATAATAAGTATCAAAGTACATATAAAGTGACAGCCACAATAAAAAATATTTTAGCCATGAAAACAACACCGAAAATTGGCGTGTTTATGAAAAACACTGAGTGCCTCACAGAACAGCCAGCAAAAACGTTAGAAATTAAGTTGGCTATGTTTGTTGAGGAGCATAATTTGCAATTGCAAATATTGGACCACTCAAAAATAGCTTACTTAAAAGAGGTATTTCAGATTCGCAAATGGTTTAGGAAACGAATATAAATAGATAAAATGTTGCGACATTAAAAACTTTTGTGCAAATAATTATTATTTAATAATAATTATTAAATTTATTTTTCGAGACAGGTCTCGATATCTTTTTTCAAAGAATTTCAAAAGGCTTTGTTTATTGAGGGTTGTTTAGCTAATCTATATATGTAAAAGGTGGCGCAAAAGTAATCCTCCTATCAGAAAATGCTATAAATTTTGCGATTGGCCCCTAATGTCAGTTCTGTTTTGACATTTGTGTAGTAAACACATGCGAAATACACGCTAATAAACAATGTTACGCTACACTGCTCCAGAACGCGGAATATTGGTGACTATTTATTTGACCAATAATCGGTCGGTGACTTTGGCACAACGTGAATTTCGTCGCAGATTTCCTGGCCGTCCAACGCCTACTGGTGAAACACTGCGACGTTTAGCCGCTCGCCTCGAAGAGACTGGCACAACACAAGATGCTGCCAGGCGTGGCAGACCCCGGAGTAGCCGTTCTGCAGAGAATATTGCTGCTGTAGCCGAGGATGTCATGGAAGCGCCGTCGACATCGACCAGACGACGTGCCACGCAAATGGGTATCAGTCGACGGTCTTTACAGCGAATTTTGGAACAAGATTTGAAGATGTTTCCGTACAAAGTCCAGACGGTGCATCAGCTGTTAGCTGCTGACCGCCAATCGCGTCTAACATACGCTCAAGCCATCCTTAATCACCACCAACAGGAAGATGATTTTTCATCAAAAATAATCATGAGTGATGAGGCCCATTTCCATCTTAGCGGTTACGTAAATAAGCAAAATTTACGCTTCTGGGGCACTGAAAATCCGCGTGTAACCCACGAAGAGCCATTACACCCGCTCAAAGTCACTGTATGGTGTGCTGTTTTCGCTGGAGGAGTCATCGGACCTTTTTTTCTTCGAAGACGTCGCGGGCCAAACGGTTACTGTGAATGGTGAGCGCTACAGAGCAATGATTAACGAGTTCTTTTTGCCGCAACTTGATGAATTGGGATTGGAAAACATGTGGTTCCAACAGGACGGTGCAACGGCACACACTGCAAGTGCCACAACCGATATGCTGAAGGATGCATTTTCCGGGCGACTAATCTCCCGTTTTGGCGATTTGCACTGGCCAGCAAGATCGCCTCATTTGACCGCTGCAGACTTCTTTTTGTGGGGCTTTTTGAAGTCGCGGGTTTATGTCAACAAGCCTCAGACTCTTGCAGCTCTTAAAGACAATATTCGTCAAGAATGTGAGGACCTATCGCCGGAAGTTTTGGCCAAAGTGATGGAAAATGCCATAAAAAGGGCTCAAATGACAATCAACTGTGGCGGCGGCCATTTACATGACATACATTCGGTACTTATTTTGTTAAATATTTTATTTTTCTTTCTGTTTTAGAAAGTTCTCAATTCCTGAAAATTATAATTTGAAAACAAATTTATGTAAATAAGCATTAAAATGTAAACAAAGTATGATAATCCAGCTGAAATACGGCTCTAATCAGCTAGCGAAATGCAAGTACTTAAATAAATATACATTGAGTAGACCTTAAACCATATTTTTGAAAAAATTCCAACCTCTTATCTAATACAAAAACTTTTAAAACTGAATAAGAATTTCGTAAATTATAAAAGTATAAGCATAGTAGGCTTTCAAACTTTTAAAAAAACCAACAACCAAATTACATTCGATTTGAATCTATTGTATTTTCTTTACAACCTTTATACAATTAGCCACCTACAATGACTGGATATCTCGATTAATAAATTTAAACATTAGCACCAATGAAATGCATGTATGTATGTATATAGACTAGCTAAAAAACCCTTAACAAGCTAAAGTTTTTGAGAATAAGTACAATACTAATTGTTTTCTCAACAATGCATAGTTAGGGAGCTCTTGTTTCGTGCGGCATTGAAATTGAAATTCTCATTTCAGAAAATTCCTTAGAATCTCGAAAAAAATTTTTTTTACAAATTAAGTAAATTTATTTAATTAAGTAAATACTCTTTTAGCTGATCTCAACGTATTCTTCCGGCAGTCTAATTGTTTAAGTCCCTGCGGCGAATGTGGTAGAAAACATAATTTTGCTAGAATCGAAAGATTTTATTCCATTAAGAGACAAATCTTTATACCATCCAGAATAAATTCTTAATTTACTCATTGGAATGCAGTCAGACCCAAAGAGTAAGCGTTTAGTATCGTTATTATATTTAATAACAAAAATGCAAATACTGATTCTTTGTGTGAGCAGCGTCCTCGCAATATATTCCTTGCTGCCTCTTGGGACAGTATGAGCTTTGGGTCATTCGCACAAAATATTAAAGGAGTGTTCAAATATATATTCAGAACAAAAATTTTAAAATGTTCTTTGATGACCATTTTTGTATACTGTTCTATGTAAATATTCATATTTGAATGCGAAAAGTGTTGATTCAATAAAAAAAAGTTTTTAAATTTTCATTGATGACGACTTTTGTATATTTAATGAACAAAATTGTATATTTGGTTGTTTTTGAAAATTTTTATATTTTCGCATTGAATTTTTATAAAGATATATTATTGACAAACATAACATTCAAATCAACGCAGAGATTTTCAACTCTATTTTCTATTTTCAAGAAATACTGTTTTCAGCGAAAATATCGGAGAGTGTAGTACATATTCATCTTGTGAGGCTGCCACATATGCCGTAATACGTTGGATCTGCATGATTTGCTGTCGGAAAGATTGTGCCATTCCATCCACCGTATGAGCGATCGTAAGGTAGTTTCTCTGTTTACTTCTAAAGCGTTTGCTCTGTTGCCAAAACTTGTTGCTGTTTGTATCGATGGTGATATCTCTCGATTTATATTGAGTTTTCTAACGAAGCGCGCCGTGCAAGTTTTAATAGATAGGCTCTCATCAAACGAGTTCAAGTTCAATTCAGTGGTATCTTAACGATACGTTCTTTCGCTTATTATATTTCCTGTTTTTCTAAACGAACTTTTATGTCAAACTTCCAATCCTATCTTTTGATTTGTAGATGATACCAACATTAAACAGTCGTATTCAGTCGCTAAATATGATACAGAAGTGAAGTACGAACAATATTCTTAATCACGATTAGATAAGAATTTCTCAATCAGATCATATTAATAGAGTCGGTATTAATGCTCATAAAACTCAGTATGGCATATATACGTACAGACAGCTGATTGAACATGCTGCTTCATCTGTAATATTGAGCAGTCTAAGCAAAAAGGAATCAAATGCTCTTCATATTCCTGGCAGTGCGATGATTCGTGGATAGATCATATTTTTGAACTCTCAAAAGAAGGGCTATTAATAGGGAAGGGCACCGCTCACGTGATCACGCGTGATAATGCATGATCGTAAGCAGTTTTTTGTTTCAATCACGTGAGCGTGCATGAGCGTGAGTATAAAAAACTTAATGTGAGTAAGCGTGCATGAGTAAATTTTTTGCATGACTGTTTCGTGATTTTTTCGATTTTGGAATTTTTTTTTCATGTTATTAATAGGTACGTGGTTTTAAATTTTGTCATGAAGAAATAAAACAAGTGGCAATGCCACGTTGTACCGGTATGTATTAATGTACTGATGTGAATGAACCAGTCAAAGTAGCAGTATAAGTCTAAGTTTCGACTGGCGAACATTTGGAAGAAAAACATCTGCAATTCTCTTTTTTTTTTTATTCGCGTTCACACAGACGAACAAGACCTAGAAATTTAAAGTTTTAGGAAAAAACCTAAGGATCTCCCAATTTTCCGAAAATTGGCTACACAAATGCTGTATGGACCATTCAGCTCAGCTACAAGCAAAGGAGTTTTTTCAACGCCTGGAAGAATACTTGAAGAGATGTGAAACAGAACTCTCGGGAAAAATATTGACAAAATTTTATTTCTGCGTAAATATATTTATCTATTAACGCTAAAGTATAAGATCCTACATAATCTTAATATTTTACACAGATTGCTTGTGGGTCAGAAAATGAATGATTTTAATCAAAATATTTTAAATATGGACATAGTTTTAAATTTCGCTTCAAAACTTCAAAATAAAAGAAAACTTATATTTTCTTTAAGAATTTTCAATTGTATTCAATTGTCAAATTTAATTTTAACTACAAAGTTTGAAATCGCATGATACATACGTATATACATATGTGTAAATCTTGCGTGATGAACCCTACATTCGTACGCGTTTTCACATTAAAATGTAAACACTTTTTGGTCTTTCAAAAGAGGTACCTACAACGTATTATATCACTTATATGTTATATGTTGTAACTTTTTAGCAGGTATTTGTTGCGAAATAATTGATCATAAAATTTTGTTCCGCACGCTACAGAAAACGGAAGTAACTTTGCATAATAAAGCACACAAAATCTAGTTCCGAAAGGAAAGAGGAATATAAGAGAGTTCCAAAATAATTTATTTACAGACAAAAATTTTGTGGTTTTTTTACTAAAAAGCGTGAATTCTTTATGACGCACGCTACGTGACTCACGTTACATTTTTTCTATTATATTTCTATTCTGAAATTGCATACCTAATTTCAATGTTTCCAAAATAATAAATACAAAATCTTTTTACTAAAATTGAAGTGAATTTAATGTTTAAAAATATGGCATTCGATCGGGCCATTTTCATTAACACTAAAGTTATGATATGAATACCTAAAAATGGTTAATTTCTGGTATGAAATTAGAAGATCAGAGGTTAGGTAGGATTTGATAATAATTTGTGCATTAATGATCGTCGAAATACATTTACTTTATTTATATATATAACTTGAATCACTTTAAAAAAATTTTGTTTGGTGGACCGTTTCTGGGACTTACCCACATATCAAAATTGAAAAATTGTGTATCAAAACTAAAAAATTTTTTCAGAAAAGTATATGTCTCAGTTAAACATAATTTTCCTCTCTTATTGCAGAATTTTCTAATTGTATATTAGATTTTTCTATTTGCATTCAGAAATTTTAATATATAAATACTTATAGGTTGTGATTTTTCGTGAGTATTTCGTGAACATAAAGTTTTCGTGATTGTGACTAATGTTTTTTCTACTTACGTGAGCGTGAGTGCACGTGTGCCAAAATTTTAACGTCGTGCGTGATCGTGAATGAGTGAAATATTTTTATCTTGAGCGTGCATGAGCGTGAGTGAAAAGTCACTCACGATCCCATCTCTAATTTTTAAGACGATGTAAGAGAGACTTCACTACATCTGCTCTCATTGCTATTTATGCCGTGGATATTCATCGAACCGAAAATTATATACAACTCTCTTGTAAGGGTCAGAGCTTTGAAGTCTATTTTGCATTTACACGACCATATACAGCAGAGAGCGACGCAATATGTCCTAAACAAATCCAGGGAGTTTCTCCCCGGTATCCGAATTTTTTCGTAGTACACGCTTTTCATTTAGAGCTCATACATTTGCGGTCGATGGGTGCACTACGCATTACAGGGAAACTTTGTTTCTTGGTCCCACAGTTCGTATGTGAAAAACTCATAATTCTAAAGTTTTTATATTAAAGTGTGGTTATTTCAATATCTGTGTATAATTGACAATCAGTTTTTGTTTCTTGAAAGATTAAAGAAATTAACTTTGCCACTCTGTTTCAGCTATTGAAAACTTTATCTGCCAAAACATCCTTTATCAGATAAAACCTGTATTAATATATTTCAATAGATATTAGAAAAACTAAAAAAAACTTCTCTTTAATCCAAAGTAATTTTTATTAGGCTAAAGTTCACAACAATTTAATTGGACAGAATCGTATGTGAAATGATATGCGAAAGAACATAAAAAAGTCAACCAATTCCATCCGACATGGTGGAACAAATCAACGCTATTTGCGGAGCTCGTAGTACCTTCTTATTATTGTGCTTCTCGAATTCATATACGAGTATTTCTCCCATTTCTTTTTAAAATAATAATTTTTTTTTACAGAAAAATTATAAACACATTTTTTCAGTATACATTATGGCAAAAATTTAAAACTTATATTAACTACTGCAAAACAGTGGTCAGAACTCTCCAAATTATTATGATATACACAAAGTTCCCAATATTTAGGGATTTTTGAAAATTTCTTCTGACCTCAGTGGTCATAATTGCATTTCCTGAACTTAAAATAATTTTTATTTTACGCTGTATGTGAAATCGCTATTGAAAATTAATAAGTTTTATAATTTTAAATTATGGTATTTTTTACTTCTTCTGGTTCTCTATTAGCTTTTGTAAATTTATTTCCTATTATATTTAATTTTAATGTTATATTTGTTTTAAACTTTGTCTTCCTATAGGCTTACGAATTTAATGAATGTATATATTTTAGTACATTTTCTTAGATTCGGCAAGTTTACTTTCAATATGAATAATTCATTTTATTTTATTTCTTTATATTTTGTATCTGTATGAACTTAAAACAAATTTTATATTTTAGATTTGTGCAAACAGTTTCCAAACGAAACCGGCAACAAAAATTCAAATTCTCTACGTTCAACATTGTCTGCAAGTCCAACGTATTCAACGAAAAAACGGGTTGCAGTTTATTCTTGGCAGTTTTCTACGGAATCCTAGTAGGATATAATTTATTTAATCGTTTTTAAATAAAATAATAAAATTGTTATAAATATTAGAGTCTAGTGGCTTATAATATCTATATTGTATTTTCTTTCATTACATGTTTAAGGAAAATAAAATACAAGTATCCCGCAGTGAATTCGTGTTTCGCGGATATATTATCAGCTAATTATCAACTTTTTTTCTCCTTCTGTCATAATTAATATGGCAATATTAATAACGTTTAAATAAAAATTCATAAAGCAATCACATAAAAATGTGAACAACATATACATATATGACTTTATAAATTGGTGGTAACATATTTTGTTTATACATTTATAGGTATTAAATTACAGACTTTTAATGAATTGACAGACAGTAAGTATTCCATTGATATTGATAAGTGAAACCATATATTATGTAGGTTAAGGACATTAATTTGGCCAAATAAAGAAACACGCCAAAAACAAAAATGATCAATATTGCATTTTAAATCTTGAATGAAATATTACTACAGTTGGGTTATACCAGAAATGAAAATCGTTAGCAAAAAAATGGCATATAACAATATGAGTTGTGAGTAGCTTGTACAATTAATTTAATAAAATTAAGGAAACAGTGTGATGTAGACAAAGTCGGCCAATTGAGTATATTTTATATATGAGAGCGTAGTTTGTTAAAAAATTATCCAGGGCACTGAAATATCGAAGTAAGTATACATTTGTTTCAGTGATTCGGTAAGTTTAAAATTTAATATAAACTCTTAACAAAGTTGTATCTGTCTAAATTTGTTGGCCCGGTACACATTTTATTTAATATAAAACTTTTGATCCCAATAATATGTGTAACACTGTTGGCTGTACCAATCGAATATCATTCGTATGTAAACACCCACTATAAGAAAATTTAAACTGTGTTAAACCATAAATATAACAAAGCAAAAAAGTGTTATGTTTTAAATTTTTTTATTTTGTTTTTTTCAATTTCAGTTAAATAGTGGGCTGTTTTCCGCTGACTGAGGTGTATTGAATAGTTGTTGTACTTATGTTGGGTTTTCCGCTTTAACAAAATATTATTTATAATGATTGTTTTTGAAAAGCAATTAATAACTTAAATTTTTTGTTATATTTTTTGGTTATTAAACAGTCTTTCAGTTTTAAGAAAATTCATAAATTTTAAGTTTAAAAGGTGTGTTGAAAATTTACGGTACTTATTTTGTTAAATCATGCTAATGGATCATAAATGTTATTAGAGTAACCACTTAAGCCAGCCATACGAGTATAAAAGTACGAGCACACTGGTCATAATAAAGTGTTAACAAAAAACAATTAAATAAAAAAAAAACAAAAGACTTAAGACACAAACTGGTATTTTATGAGTTTATTTTGATAATAAATACATCAATTGGTGGTGATTTTTAATTCTTTGTTTTTGGAAATTAAGTTTCAATTCTAGAAAAATTTATGATGCACTTTTTTGTAATAAAAAATTTATTTTGTTAATCTTTTTTGGTTAAATTAAATAACTTAATTTTATTACTTTGAGTTTGATCTTTGAAACCTTGATCTGTTTTCGTTATTATTTCCACTTTTTTATATTTGTTTTTTTTTGTGCTAAAGAATGGTCTATTTCACATTTTTTTGTGTATATACTTAATTTAGCTATTTAATTTTGTTAATTTGTTAGCATGCACTCTAAAGTAGCACGATTTTTTACTATCTATTAAAAATATTTTCATGAATTTAAGGAATTTGAGCACCCTACAATTTGGGAATAGTAAGAAAATTGTAATAAAGTCTTACTTTTTTTTATAAAGAGAAGTAACACTCATACAGTCATGCAATTAATATGCATTCTTTGGGAGAGAGAAAATGAGAGAAGACATACTGGAAAAATCGAAAGTTTAATTGTTTTGCAACTCAGATATTACGCGTTATGTTAGATTTTAGATCAGTGTTGTAGTACCTATGCTGTCAAGTAGGTGCATTAAATTTGTTTTAGCTGTGCAGGTGTTATTTATGAATTATTTTACTTCGCCGACGATTTTGTTACAATATCGACGAAGGAGGGCGCTCTGATATACACGCACTAGCATACACTTGTATCAATTGCTGCCGGTACTGTTCAGTGACCAGTGCTGTGCCTTCGTCACTTAAACAGTCCAACAATAAAATACAACGGCGCACTAACGCATATCTGAAAAAATTCTGATTATTATTTATGACTTGCCTGAGATTAGGCTTAAACGTACGTTCTCAGTCATTATATGCTTTGTGGTCAACGTGCTAACTACTTTAGGCAACAGCACCTTCGTTATTAGTATTAAAATTATTTTTATAAAAAACAGTATAAATATCTTGAAAACTATATGGAATGAATGAACAAATATCGACTTTATTAGCAATTAAGTTAAAAGGGGCGAACAAAAGCTCAACCTAATTACTAAAGTAGTTGAAATTTCCTACGTAGATTCAAAGGATGATCGTTGGGTCAGTTAACTTAATTTATTTAATGACTTCTTTGTGAAGTTCGACTTTGTTTGTTTTAAAAAGATGACACCCCACTATATTCTTTTTGTTAGAGGTATTTGGGACACTATTTAGGGAAGCTTGGTATGACATACTCCTCCATAGTAATTATCCCATACCCATTTAAAACCACCTTATTAATCTTATAAAATGGTTTCCAAATATGGCTAAATAAGTGATTTTTGTTTTTAATTTTTAAAATATTATTCAATTCATGATTAAGATTTGCTAAGGCACGTTTTGTAATAACTTAAAACTCCATTTAACAGAAAACTCTTGTATTTAAGTCAAAAACTGCTTTTGCTGCTGCTGTTGCTGCTGCATTAGACATCATATGAAACTTGGTGATTATGTAGGTTTATTGTGGCAACTATGCATGTGTAAACGTATGAGTTCCATTATATTTTTTTTCAAATATATTACTTGAAATTAAAATATTATCGTGTAATGAGTTTTTATAAACTTCTGAAAAAATGCATTTCATAAATTTTTGGCAGTTTCCAAAATAAGTACGTGAGTAGTTTTAAAATTTTGGGTAATCAATTATTGTTTGCCATTATAGTTAGTAAAAATGTATGTTTGGTGTCGCTTATGGACTAAAGGAATCATTAGTTCTTTTCAGAAGGAAAACTAGACAGAGAACGTTAAAATTATTGCTGAACTGATTAAATTACTAAACAATGACTATTTTATTTCCAAGTAAAGCTTTTAAGAAATCGCTGACCAGGTACATAGCTACAAGGGAAGATCTACAAAGGAGCTACCACACTCCCTTCATGAAGGAAAATTTTTCAAAAATGACCTCTGCGATTGTGTAAGATAATTTTCTGTGGGCATAACAAGAAGCGTGTGTGTCATTTATTGTTTTAAAAAAAATTTTGTTTCAATACTACCGATTTTAAGACCATTCAGAGAATTTCGATATAAGTAAAAAATAGCATAAACACGTCTTTTAACTAAAGACTATTTTATTGTGTTTGACTCAGTATAACTGCATTGATTTTGTTTAAATTTCAGAAAAGTTCAAGTGCAAAAATACCAGAAATTGGAGTCCACATACTGTAACAACTTGCACGATATACTACAATTATGTAGTAACAACATCCAACATGCTCTGCAATAATTCTTTAACTAAATTTGAAGAATCATCTAGAGAAATTATGGACTTATCTTTTTTAGTTTGCTGCACTCTAGACCAAGCCGGTATATTCTGAAACAGCTCAAAAATAATCAGATATTGCATGCTAGCATAAACTTTGATTTCACTACCTTCGAATAAAGATAATCTGAAGCTGCAGGCCTACAGCAGCTATAGGAAAAATATCCACCTTAAACCTGTTGAAGACACCGCTCAATATGAGTGGAATCGAAAGTCAGAACCCTTTATAGAGTATTAGTGCCCACATCAAGTTGTGAGATGTCCGTTAAAACTGAAAGTGCACTGAACCGAATAACTGCATGTTACTCTTTAACGAAGATAATGACAGCAGTTATGTGGTTTAGTCTACGCTTAGACGGTGAGACCGACGAGAAAAACGAGGGGCAAAAACGAGTACTCAGATACATGTACTGTCATTACTTTGTGTTTTCTCATTCATAATTTTAAGTCTGAACGAAAATGATACTTCCAAGAAGAAAAAGTAAGAATCATGTCAATAATAAATGAGCCGTCTAAGCGCTGACTTACTTTCTTTGTCTAGGAATTATTCCTCTTAAATCCCAACCAAGCAGACATGCACTTGATGTGGAAATCAGGAATAGTAAGGGCTAAGGTCTTATTTCAAAGCCTGTGAGATAGCCTAGTAGCGCTTTGTCTGGCATGGTGTTACTAATAAAGAGTCATTATTAACAGTCAGATTCTAATCTCTTTGCATCTTGCCCACGTTTAAGCTTTTGTGTGCAAATTTTTTAATATTTCTTTGCTGAATGTTTAAAGGTTCAATTTAAAAACTCTAACTTGTATTAAATATGTCTATGATCTACGAATGAATACTATGATGACTTGTTCATTCCAAACTTGTCTTTAATCTATTCGCATGTTCTATGATTTGTTAGTTTCAAATAATAAACTTTCAATTAACAGGAAGTAACACATAATTACTTAATAACTGCAAAATATAAAATTTATGTTATTCATTACCACACCACCTACGGTATCTGCGGGCAACAAATATGCGGCAAGTAAGAAAATATATATTTAAAACTGTTTAAAAAAATTGTTTTATAACCGATATTAAATCATAAAAAACAAACAAAAAGAACTTGCTGTATAATGTTAAACATAAAAGACACACAGGTAAATAATATATCTGTTTCTTTTTCTATTATATATATTTATGTACATGCAACATTAGTTGGAGGCACAACCTAACGTAAATACATACATACATTCTATATGAACTAAAGCAAATAAATAACTTTAAGATTTAAAACAGCAAGTTGATTTATTTTAAATGATCACAAATAGACAGAAAATAAGACAATTTTTTATTTTATAAAAAACAAAATACAATATGGGTGGTTTGTGGCGTTTTTGGATTTTTATTTTTTGGTAAAATATTGTTTCACAAAAAAAAATATTGTAAAGCGTGTGTGGCTTTTTGCTAGGAAGTAGTTAGTTATTTATTAGTTTAGCTAAGCTCTATCCTCCACATTGAAATTGTTTTGTAGTGGAAACTTACACACACACAATCTGCTTATGCTAAGCGGCATACAGAGTTAAAATCAGCTCGGCTTATTTCAGATCTGTTCATACAATTCGTACATATCTAAATTAGTCAATTTGAAATAGTTATAAACAATATTATTGCAATTTATTTCTTTTATATTATTTGCCCAAAATATTATAGATTTAGTGTTTTTTTATTTTTTTAATATTTTTCGTTTGAATTTTTGTTAGTTTTGTTAATCTTTGTACGAGTTATAAATGTTGTGGTCATGCAAGCGTAACTAAAGCTCATGGTACATTGTTTGTTCACTAAAACATTTTATTGTTGTTGCTGTTTTATATCTTAGTACATATTTGTTGCAAAAAAATAAAAATAAAGAAAAAAATAGACGTTTTATTATTTCCTAAGTATTACTATAATGATGCCCTACATACGGACTGAGCAGGCTTGTTGAAGAAATTTGATAAATATTTCATTAAAAATTATGGATTTTTTAATTTATGAACATACATAATTAAAACGCAATTTGTAAGCTTTGCACATGGATAACCTTAGCTATCTAATTTTTATCGGTGCTTATGAATCAAAGAATAAGAAAGAAATAGCTTGAGCATAAGCGGAGAAATAGGGAGGAAGCCTGTTATTAGTTAAAAAATAGAAATAGAGAATGTCCTTCGGTAAGTTCATAGCATATGGTATTGTGAAGCCTTGAGAGGAGTTCTTTGGATTAAAATAAAGAAACTTTTAGCATAAAAGAAAGAACGACAGTATTTATTTGGGAAAAGGAATCTTGTACAGGCCAACAGTTCCTTTGACTGGGCAAAAACTAAGCTTGTGTAAAGTATCGAACAGAACAATATATTCACTAACGCTAAGTTTCACAGAAGTGGAAATAGGGGGTTAATTGTCCAGGAGAGGATACCTATGGGGTTTTCGTTTTACATGAAAAGTGACACCTTTCTGAAAGGTGCATGTATATATTTTGCCAAACCTGTAATAGTGTAATTTGTTATTTCACTAAAACCAAATAAAATTTATGAGAATGTGGAACGCCATATTTTTAACAACTGACAGCTAAGTTTTTTCTATAAAACATAAGAGAGGAATTTCAACAGATGAGAAGGATGAATCCAATAATTGACTGATTGTCTTTTCTGCACACACTGGGTGGGGTGGGCATAAGTGCCGTTACCGTTTTGGTTGCCTATAAATAACATTGTTCAAAGAAAAGATAAGTAAGTTTGGTTTTCATAAAAAGTTTATTTGGTCTTTACATTTTTTTGTGACTGCGATTCGATATGCAACATTCGGCTCTTTTTTCATGACATCGTCCAACATATCAGGCTGAATTTCTTGAATTTCGTGACGAATATTGTCTTCAAGGTGTTGAATCGTTTGCGGCCAATTCACATAAATTTTTTATTTAAAAAAACACCATAAGAAAAAGTCTGGTGCTGTTAAATCCGGAGATCTGGCTGCCCATGACGCAATTTCCACTGAGTGGCAATAATGAATCGATGATGTTAAAATTTTTAACGATTTTAATGGACATACTTTATTAAGTGACGACTTTCGGAATTTTCATCAATGGTGCAGATTTAATTTATTGGAGTTAAATATCTTGAAAAGCAAGCACATGTCATTTTTGAGACACAATCCGATCGAGACTTCTTATTATATTGATACTGCTATTTCAAATAAAGTTCAAACCATATTGGATCTTGGCATACTGTTGGATCATAGACTTAACTTTCGTGATCACATCTTTATAATGGCAAATAAAGCCTATGGGGTCCTTGGATTCATGATACGCTGGTCAAAGGAATTTCTAGCTCCTTATATTACAAAACTTTTTATATACTTCTCTTGTTCGACCAATTCTCGACTATGGACTTACTGTTTGGGATTCTTGTTATTCTATTCATATTAATAGTATTCTCCGTGTTCTTTGTTGGAATTCTTATGTCTTGCCGCCGTATCTTGCTTTGATAAAATTGCTTACTCTCTATATTTGTTATTCATAATTAGTCAGTAAGGGTGTAAAAAACTATTGACCTAATAAATAAAAAAAATAATTAATTTCAATAAATGTTAGAAGTGTTCCAGATGGATAACAAAGTCACACAAACTTACCCAAAGGTACACAAACATGTACAAAAAGCGTTCCAGATGACAGAAATTGTGCAAGTTAGAGTGCTCATGAGAGAGTAATTTCATTTCCTGTAAAAACTCACACCAACTTTTTTTTTGATAATTTTGTGGAAGAATAAAATTATCAGCTGTTTTGCGTTTTGCAAAAAAACTATACTTTGAATTACTTTAAAAGTTTAAAATGGAAAATATTTCTAACGTATTTGAAAATGTAAGTAGCTTTTTAATATAGGAAAGAGTTTGCTTTTACAGAATTGTGAAGAAAGTGTATTTAACACAGGAGATGCTATTAACTCGTCTTTGCACACAAAATTTTAGAAGGCATTAGGGAAGGAATTATGGATACATCAAATGAATCTGGTTATGACGAAATTATAAATGTTATAATTGAAGAGTCATATGGAAAAGAAGAAATTTTGATTGAAGCTTGTCAAACTTTGGCCGTCGAAAAATGGAACAGCATCAAAAATTATTTTGAAGAAATACTCCCTAATTTTACAGAAGACGAGTTTAGGAAACATTTTAGAGTATCACGTGACCTTTATTTGAGCTTAGCAAATATAGTTGAAAAGAGTACTACATTCGAAAATTGCCGGCCAAGTTTATGTTTGCTGCCGGGAAAGTGTTTGGCAATTTAAAGTATTTTGCAGTTAAATTTATTACAAACAATAACGAAATGGAAGAACTGAAAATATTTCTTTTTTGTTTGTTTGTTTGTTTTTATTTACTTTGATTTTTCCAGTGATGCACACATTTTGTTCGCACTAAGAATACATTGCCTTTCAACATTTGAGCGACTAAAATCGTATGCTTAGAATTAAATATAATAAGTTAGCACTATTGAAATATTTTGGTTTGAAATTGTGGTTTTTCGCGTTCCAGATGTTTTGGGTAACTTTTAGAATTTGAGAGAGCAAATGTTGACTTTACTCTCATTAGTACAAACTTGCCCAAAGTTACCTGGAACACATCTGTTGTCACTATTTCTGCTAGTTCGTATTTTTCCATAATAGAATTCGGGCGTCTACACAACACGATATATAAACTGAGCTAAACGTCACATTAACAAGATGGCGCGCAATCAGAATGGTAGCGGGACTTTTGCCACACCCGTTATAATGGATGCGGCAATATCCATATTTTAACTTTTTTCTTGAAAGCGGTTTAAAATGATTTTCACAAATTATGTAAATAAGAAAATGCAGCTGCCAAAGTGCCGATTTATCGACCCACAGTTTCAACGATTTCTTAATTTGAATTTTTTTAGAGCAATTTTAGAACAACGAATCCAATAATATTCTATATCACTCACAATCTACCATTAACGATGTAATGTCTGTGTAACCACTACTTCACTTCTTATGTTCTATATTAACCGCAATCAATCTACAAAAGTATTTAATTTTTAAACGCATCATATAAGGCTGTAAGTGCGTGCAAATTATTATTATCTGTTACACGCACTTATACCTGTCAGCAGCATCTATAGCGTTTACTGTTGCTGCACTCGACAATTTTTTGTAAATATACAGTTTAAAGTTTTTTAAATATAATTTTAAGCATATTAAAATAGCAATTATATCGTCATATAAAATGCAAAAAAAAACGGAACATCATAAGTTTATAGGAGAAACAAGAACAGAATAATATGCAAACTGTTTGAGCGCATTCTAGCGAATTTTGCGCAAAAGGACGGCGTATTTTTAATGTAAGTATTTGAAAACACTGATGATCATACGTTTTATTTTTGTTTAATAAAATCTTTCATTCATTCATGATACGTTATTTTGAAAATGCTTGAAATTTTGCACACATATGTAATATGATGTAGTAAATCGTAGTCAATGAAAAACTAAATTTTCAATTTTTTATGATACATTGTTTTGCATTTTAGGTGACGATTTGTAGCTAAGATATACAAATATACTTGTAGATAAGATACCGTTTTTATTATGAAATATATTGAAAAATTTACTTTAGCTAGATCTATAAAAAAAAGTTCCAAACAGTTCCACGACTTTTCCTTATAAGATAAAAAAAAACAACTACTGATCAGTGTAAAAAGTCAAGTGGTGGTCCCCGCGTTTCCTCTTTAAATAAATAGAACATATTATCCTAATTCTGAAAATCCCACATACAAATGACATTTTTTTTAATTCCTTAAATTTTTCAATCCGTGCAGTCTCTTCGCAAAATACTTGTTTGTACCACCGATGTATACTTAAGTTGAAAAAAATATAAAAAGCGAATTCCGTCGCTACATTAGAAGTAATGAGATATGTGCTTTAGTCACATATGACGTGAATATAATTATGAATTCCGCTTAAGTTCTTATTTTATTTATTTTTATTTTTTCAAATTTATTATATTTAAAATTATAACAAACTAATACTAAATTCGTTTAATAAGTATTAAGCGAATTCCATAAATTTTTTAAAAATTGTACGCCATATTGGATACGCCATTTTGAATTTTTAAAAACTGATATCAGATTTCCAATAAAACCTTGAGGTACATAGTGTTATTAAAATTTATTGAATCCATATGAAGTAAATAATTTTGTCGCACTAAATTTTGAATTTGTCCCTTTGTGGGCGTGAATAAAAAATAATATGCTGAGGTCTCCGCAAGATTCTTATATAAGCTGTTGTCATCGTTAAGGATATGATTTGCAGAAACGATAACAAGCGGTTATTAGTGGCCAATTATTGCGGAAAGGAGATTGATTTTAAAATAGTAAAAATTTAAGAACTCCCTTGATTTAAGTAGAAACTATAACACACGGGGTTTCTAAGAGAGTTCCGTATGGGATATGAAAAATTACCACGAAACAAAGCTTCATTATCTATGTAAGTTTGCTGCTCCTTAATATTTTGTATGGCAAATTTAGAGTCAAGTGGATCTGTGAAAAATCAGCCAACAAGCAAATTGGCCAAGAACATCGCATTTGTGAGGTGAATGAAAACCAATTCTTTTGGATCAAGTTGAAGGATATAGAAACTTGTTCCAGCATCAAAATATGTCCAAAATGCGCCCAATAGAGCGACAGAGTACGCATAGTGTTAGTATGTTGTCACAAATCTAATAAGTTTGTCAAATGAATATATTTTTGCCACATTATTGAAAAGTCCCTACATTTTAATGATTTCAATAAATATGATATTTTTCCCCTATGGCACTACGTATAACATCACTGCTGTCATTGCTACAGGAAATTTCAAGAAAGTTATATTTTCGTTATTTAGAATTTCTCAGTTGTTGTTTAAGTAAGTGTTATGCCGGCAACTTCTGATCTCCTGACAAGCTCAGAATTATGAAATTGCTATGTTCTAAATTGCATAATTACTACAACTTGTATAGAGTGCCACGCAGGCGACCATATAGTACGCCATTAATTTCCAATGATTTTCAGATAACTTACATACAATACTATATTTTTTTTCTAAACCGTTAAATAAAATTCAAAATAAAAATATAAAAAAAAATTTGTAAAGTGGCAACACGCCTTAAATATTGTTGATTATTTTGTTTTATTTTTCATTTCAGTACACGAGTGATTTCTTTAATTTTTTATAGAGATACTTTGGTACGTGCACTTTATTACTGTTCATTTTAATTTTCGTTGTTATATTTTGTAGATTTTGTAATAAAAAATTATTTCATATTTGTTTTTTTTCGCTCGCAAAGATTTTTCAAATCACTTAATGAAATATTTTTAATAAAGTGTTTTATTTTGTAGTTTTTAATTTTATTTTTAATTACATAATTTACACCAATTAAAAAACTTGACTTTCAAATAAATTCATATGTAATTCTTAATGGATTTTTTCCTTAAAAAATTTGATTTCAAATGGAAAAATCTAGCAGTGTTTTTTTACAAAAATTGTCTTAAATGGTTGTCAAATACATTGTAGCTCTTGTTTCCAAGTGTTTGGAGCTTGATAAGATCTTTACTATCGTTGAGGTGGCAATTTTAACAGTAACACTTGCAGTGTGGAAACTTGAGATTTTTTTATGTGATGTTATGGTTTTATTTCATATCGGGGTTGTGGCATAAGATATATCAGGAAAGTTTTATAAGGCTTTTATAGTGATAATGAATTTGTAAAGAGTTGAAAAATAATTGTAGCACATACATAAGGAAAAGGCTTCTCGAAATCAAGATTTCTTTGATGATGTTGATGCTTAATAATAAGACATGTTTTTTTTGTAAACAATATATTAAGTTAATTAAGTATTTTTCTACCCAATTTATGTAACTCTGCGTTAATCAAATGTAATTTCGGAGGATGTACAGTATATGATTTTACTACAACATTTATGAAAACAAACTATTATAGCAAATGTAGTAATTATTGAGATTCTATAACATGTTACTTTCCCAAAAGAGTTGGCCAAATCATTTCAAAGCCAGGAAGAGTTTTGCAGCACCGCTTTCGTTAGAACTAATTAATTTATTGGTTTGCTTGTCAAAATTCTTTGAGAAAGTTTACAATAAAAGCAAGAGTTCTGAGCGGAAATTTTCTTCTTGAGAAGATGGATTTTAATGTTGATTGAATGCTTGGTGCTCGTCTATTGTTAGTGGTCCAGTCAAGTTGATAAGAGGTTAGATAGCTGTTGCATTTTAGCATGGGATTTTGATAGGTGTTTATGGCTGATGCGACGCCACTTTAGCATGCTGCCGAGGATCATCAAGGGTTGTAGTGGGAGCTTTGTTTTGCTCTGTATTAGAACCGATATCCGCAATCTTTTACTTTCTATTGGCCATGGTTTGTTGCGGCTTAATTTTAGTATAATAAAACTGAATGTTGCTCGCTGTAACTTGAGTGATTTTAATATTTACTTTTATTATTTATGTCAAACTCTGTTTCGTTATAGATCTATTGAAAATTTTAGCCAGCGCTAAGTTTGTGGGAGTATTTAAAGACTTACTGCCTGTCCCACGATGTGAAATTACATTTAAAATTAAAACAAAATATTAGAAATGGTTTTTGTTATAAATGTAGTTTCGCAAAGAAGGATATCGCTCAACATCAGGGTGTAATGTCTGATGAAAATCGAGCAGCTCACTAGAAAACAAAAATTTATTTGAAAAATTTTCTTCTTAATAATTTTACGTTCTAAAGCTTTAAAGTCAACTTTAAAGTATATTTAACTTTGGAATTGTGTGGTATTTAATTATTATATTTCTTCTCCCATATAAAAACTGCCATAAATCAGTTTTTATTTGTTAATGACATATTTTAGTAAACACTTCTTTTAATTATGCAAGTATTTTATTTACAGCATTAGCTTTTGTAAAATACATTTATGAACTTATAATTATACGCACGAAATGTTTTAATTTACAATCTCAAAGATGAGAAACATCGACATCCCCATCTCAAAATACACCAATATTAAAATAAAAAATAAAAAAACTTAACATAAAAAGATCCCACAAGATCAGTAGGAAGGAATACTTTGTATATTACGAATATATCTACACGGAGGAAATTTTTTTATTTTATTAAAAATAAAAAATAAAATAATAGAGACATCATGTGTATCATCGTGTAGATAACGATGATGATAATAAAAGTTGCGAAGAAGGAAAAGAATTTTATTCATACTTAAATTGAGGAGTTGAAAAAATCATTAAAAAGTTGATAATAAAAAATAATAAAAAGTTGCACATGATCATAATTCAAAATATAATCAACATAGTGTTTACATAAATTAAAGTTTAAAAAGAAGATGAAACACCAAACCAAGAAAATAAATACGATATATTATGAAATATTGACAAAAACATGGAACCGCTAAGAAACGAAGAACAACAAAAAATGTAGGCTGTAAAATATTTATTTTTATTTCCAATAAACTTTTACGTAGCAAAACTTACTTAAACATTAAGCAAAAACAACAAAATTTTTGGTTGACCGGTAATATTGTTTTCAACTCAGCGCGAATATAATTTATTATGTGTATTTTGTACAGAAATAATGAAGGCAACAACATAAAAACACAAACAAATTTATATTGTAAATACGAGGGGTGTACATCACTGTCTTTATATTTATTATTCCTATAGAAAAAAAATAGAGGATTTTGCAATATTAATTTTATTTAACCCTCGTATATTCCTGTTGTACGCATTATGTACTCGACTGTTTGTCCGTTGGTGACTGGTTGCCTCAATTGGCTGCACGTTAAGATCACTGAAGTTTTCACTAATACGCTACACAGAAAATTGATTAATTATAGTGTTTCGGCAGCATTCACTACATCCTCATGCCGTGTTTTTTGACTACTCATAATCATAAGCAGCAGCGAAAAAAATTATTATTGAAACACCAACGATAAACGGCAGCCATAACACATGTCGATACATTAAGGACAACTGAAAAGAGTTACTTAAAATTTTGCTCTTTTAGAGGAATGTTTTGCATGATATTTTTGTGGTGGATATATTTTTTTCGGAGGAAGTTCCCAATAAAATAACCATAAAACAATGTTAAAACAGCGTGTTGTCTCTATAAATTACATATTTAAGCGTTAAGGATTCTATATGTGTGTATTTTGGATTCTTTATATTGTTATTGCCAATATATTTATTGCTTTGTCTTAAATGTACACTACAGTCGATAAATTTAATATAAGTTGGTTGTAATTTAAGCAACACTAAAGTAAATTATTTAGCAATGAAAATGAAACCAAAAGATGACGTCAGTTTATTTCTGTTGATCGGCGATTCTAATTTGATTTGATATTATCTTTCAAAAATTTTTTCCTCTTTTGGAAAGAATTTTTAAGAAATGACATGGCATTACTCTTATAACATCAAGTAGATATTAATTTTTACATTCTTGAGAATTTATTTTAACAACATCGCAATCACTAATGAAAATGTTATTCTAATTCCGTAAACCTATCAGCCAAAAATAATGAAGATCTATTTACACTGATGCATAAAGGTGCAGTGTTTGTTAAGTATCAGTGCCATTAGCATATATTAGTAATACCAACTTACAACCATACCTAAATCAGAGCGTTGAGCACCGCGTTAGCAACAGGGTACGTATTTACAATATATTCTAAGAAAAATATTTACTCTGAATGTGCTGCTAATTCGTACCCTGTTGCTTACGAAACGCTCAACGCTCTGATTTATGTATGGCTGTTACACATATTTGTAGTATGTCCGGCGGTTTCCTCCATATCAAACACAGCTTGCAAGAGAATAACGACATTTCGTCAATGAAATATACAAAACTCTCATGGCCGATGTATTTCAAAACCATTAAACGAAAACTGAAAAAGGCACTGTGATGTGAGCTCCTTTACTTCAGACTGAGGCAATGATATTTTATTTTTCACCGACTGAACTGACATGGCAATGATACGAAACAGATGTATGTTAGAATTTGACTCTCTCAATTACTCTTAATTTAATTTTATGTAGAAGTTAACTTAATATCGTTGTTGTTTTAGATGGTGATGTGGCTAAGATAGGGCATGACTTCAAGTCCAATGAGTAGACATAAAAAACTTTTTGTTATTATAAAGAAATGTAAAAAGCACAAGAAATTATACTAAATTGCAGCACCTCAGGATCATAAGTTCCTTTTCAATGGGATATTTCAGGCGAAATGCTGTCCACAAATGAAAGATAATTATAATAAATTTTGCTGATATAATTTTGAAATTGTACTCTGTTCATATAGTAAAATTCATATGAAATATACAGGCAATGTAAGAACATAATCTAAGAAAAACATATTATGATAGAATTATATCGTATAGTTATAAAAAAGTATTTACTTGACAAAGTGTTGGATGCAAACCACAGATTCGTTTGACATCTTCCATCTGGATACAGTGTCGTTACCACGTTCGGAATCTGATCGATGATTATGTGAGTCCCGGTCTGAATCCTCCTTGTTCTTTCTATTAGGTGGTTCCCATAGCTGATGATATTCATAGAGACGATAGTGGTCTGTTGACAGTATTCAATAACATAAGGCCTCTACAGTTGCTGCATTGTCTAATCCTACCATTCTTCGGCATTCTCCTTACTACCCCACCTTTCTGCTATTGGGACAAGTTTGGCACCAGCTTTGCCCTTGTGACACTAAAGTACCGTTTTCCGCCATTTTTCGAGCCAATGACACTTTCTATGAGTCTTTTTTAAATTTATCGCTTTGTACCATTTAATAAAAATGTATTCCACTTCATGACCCTTTTTGAAAATTAGTAAAAGTTCCAGTATTCCAGTCTTAATAATCTGCAAAACGTAGGATGATATACGTAAAATAACTAACGCAGCAAAATTTTGGTTCGAGATAGGAAATTTGAAAAATTAATTTAAAGAAAATATATATTAAAATTTATATGAATTCTTTACATATATATAGTCTATATAGTATATATACATATATATAGTGCTTCCGCTGAACGTACTTTTTAAAAACTATCACTGATTAAAAATGAACTTACAAACAAACTTAAAATAGAAACTTATGAGTCCATGCTTTCCTCTCTCGATTTGCTCGAATCGGAGCTGGAATAATTAACTCCAAATGCAGAATTAATTATATTTTATAAGTAAGTATTTCTAAAAAGTGACAAACACTATCAAAAGTTTTTGCAAAAATAAGTTCTTTTTTTTGATAATATGACTAACATTAGAATGTACTTGTGAAAGTTAGAAAGAAAAATGGTTCATGAGATACAAACAACGTGTAGCAATGGGTGAATTCAACGTAAATTAGTGATGGTAAAATTTGAATATTGATCGTGGTGAGCTTGTGTTTGCCTTAAAAAAACGAATAATACCTTCGTATCCTTTCTCGAGTCATAATTTGCATAAATACAAATTTGAAATCACATTCAATCGAGCCACCTAAAGAGTGGCGGATATATGGAAACACACATGAACACTGAGAATGGGAGTGTAGCGGCTCCCGAAAAACATCGTTGTTTCTGTTCTGCCGTATAAGTTGAAATTAATTGGTGTTAAAATTTTTCTTTGCTGCTTTGGAATATTGTCTCATGTCCAATTCTTTCTGACTAAAAATGTTACGAACTTTAGCCAAAATAATATTCACTTTGAATTAAAAAAACCGCTAACAACAAAATTGTTGGAAAAATAATCACATTAAATTATTCTTTTGTTCGTACCTTAAAATATTTACCCTTTTTCCTTAAATATCCTTCTTATGACACTTTTTCGAAATTTTCAACGGCAACCCTGCTTGGCACCACAATTGTATAATTGTGAAAGCATAACATCGGGCCCGGGTGCTTTCGAGCTCTTGAAGTTAGCTAATGTGCGGAGTACTTCACTCGAGATATGAATGCAGTGCAAGTTTATATTCGCGTGACACGACTACTTTCCTGGCACTAGTTTGACGCTTTAATAATTAAATACCACTATATTTTGATTAAACACAAACAAAATTTAGTTTGATGTGAATATTTCCCAATTAAAACCCACAAAAACTTATTTATATATATCACAATAATATTATGATTCCAATTAATTATACAATAATTGTATGTAATAATAATATTTTAACTGTATTCACACAAAATTTGATATTAATTATTAAATTTCCTGAAAATTTTTTTAAATCAAACTTTTTATGTTTATTTTTTAATTACTAATTTTTTTATTTATTAATTTTTATAACATTATTATTATTATTTTTTAAGACTGAAGCACACAGAAACAGCACGGACTGAAAAGCATACGAAGAGAGAGAGAGAGAGAACAACAATTGATTACAGTCAAAACTGAATTATTGTTGTTTAATACCTTATTGATAAAGATATTATAGGATTGAAACTTTATTTGAACTTTAAATTTTAAACCAAATAGTATTGTAACTAATGTAACCATGTAGCAATTTTTATGTGTGTTAGTAATATAATAATTAAATATAAGAAAAACTTTGTTCATTGTAACCTAGTCAATGTTTATAGCACTTTAAAATAACAATACAAACTTGATTTCTACCACTATATATTGTTGCAGGCATTAAAATATTCATGTCGTAACCATGTGTTTGCCCTGAATCTATCTAATAAAATTATATTAATATTTTTGTTTTATATATAATTTTATTTTTTCATGTGAAATTTTGTTGGATTGGAAGTACAATAAATAATTTATATATTTTTTTTAATGTTTGAAAATTCTTTTCAAAATCTTTCTAAATTAATTTAAATATTATTTTTGAAATAAAGTTTTTCAAATGAAATAATCAATATTTGTCAACATTTTTCATAAATTAGAATGAGTGACTTTAATTGATTTAATAATTAATAACTATTGTAGCCAGTGGTCGACTTAATCAACCGCATTCTAGAAATTAATATTAAACATTATAAATAAACAACTTAAAACTGTGTCTCATTTCTAAAATCAAATTCAACAAACACACATGCACACTTTGTTTATTTTTCAAGTTGAAGCTGATACATGTATGTGTAATAATAAGTGTGCATGTGTTAGTAGCAACTTTAAACTTTTATAACTCTCTAAATATCTAACTGATTTAAATAAAACTAAGATTGTGCACATATGTATATGCAATATGTCCTTTAAAAACATACAAATCTGTTCAAAATGTATTCAGTATTACGGCCGTAAAAGGGATCTAAGGTAATGTGTTTGCCTATTAATAATATATATGTTATTTTTTGCACTAGATTGATACATTTTTTAAAAGCGTTAGTGGATTAAGCCTGGTACACTGTTCAAATTTGTGAAATATGTTAGGGAACATTGATTATTTCGTTTGAAAATTTTTACAACAAGCCAGTGGCGATAATACCATGATTTAAAACAATTTTATCGGTTTTATTGTTTTTCTTATGAAAAAAATGTGTTTATTTAAAAAAATTAAAACAAATGGACAACAAAATAATATTAGAAGCATGTACTGCAACGTATCAAGCAGCGGAGAAGCTCGTTAAAGACACTCGTTCTGCAAAAAACATTTGCCTTCATTTTATATTATATTTACATTATTTTCCATTATTTCTGGGCACTAACTTAAAATTAAAACCACAACGCCAAGAAATATCTGATCAGCTGTTGTTTGCAATTCCGTGCTTAACTTCTTTCGCAGTTGGAAAACTTTTTGTGGTTGAAAAGAAATTCTGCCAGAAACATTTCGTGTGTTTTCACATGATGAACAGAGTACAACTTCAGCCATATTAGTTTGCAATTATTTTCAATGAATTGCTTTTATATGGACTTTTGACAGCAGTTCGCACGAAATGATGAACGGAGTACCATTCTTATACTACTAAGTTGCTTTAAAGAAGCTCATGAATTCTGCGATCATAAAAAGTATATTGCTAACTACGATTTTGTTGTCCACGAAAGATATAGAATTAAGAAGGCATGAACTAATTACAAATAAGTCCCAGAACTGCTTTGAAACATGTTTTCAATGCTAAAGATAATATAAATTACTGCTTTAATGCTCTTTTACCTGGCGATTCGAAACGAATCGATGTTGTGACGTTCCACAACGAGTGAGTGATCGATCAATTTAGTATTAAATAGTAAATAGTCGTATCAATTCCGTTAAATAATTAAATTTTTCCATCTAGAAAATTAGTAAGATAATTTTAATATTTTTTGGAAGGAATACAAAAACTGGAGAAACGTTGGACGAAGTGTATTGAGTTCTAAGGAGATTATGTTAAAAAATAAATAATTGTTTTGCGAAAAAAATGTGTTTCATTGAAAAAGTCACGGACTTCTTGATCCGCCCTCGTATCAATTCCGTTAAATAATTAAATTTTTCCATCTAGAAAATTAGTAACATAATTTCCGTCTTCTTTCATAAACAGACTGACCGGTAGTAGAGATTCTTCTGATTTTGTCATAATAAAGCCAACCATAATGATAATTGCAATTGATTTAAGTTACTCATAAACATCTCGTTTTTTTTTGTTCTTTGACTTTGGCATAAAATGTGTAATTTGTTAAAGTTTTTGTTTTTCACGTAATGTGTGTATTTTGAATATAGATCTTTAAGGAAATTATAAGGTTTTTTGTTTTTTTGGACTCAGAAACTATAAAAATTATGCATGAATATAATGCTGCTTGACTTACTTTAATGCGCGGTAATATGTTGATTGGTGTTCCTCCCCTTCGGCTTAAATATTGCAGCACATTCTGAGCATGTAAAGATATTTCTTGTGGACACTGACAAGTAACTGAAATTTGTGCTAAGTGTGTGACTTAAGGGCTTGTTTATTATTTTGAATAAATCTGAATTTTTTAATTCCTAACATGAATAAATTTATTTAAAATAGTCATACATAAAGTTATTAAGTAATTTTCTTGTTACCGATGAAAAGGAACAAGAAAATATAGAAAAAAATGTACTCGTATGTCTTAAGTGTTGTTTTTTTGAGATTGAAAAATTATGCACTTTTTCAGATTTCCAGTTCAAGTTTTTTGTTAATTTTACTACTTGTTTTTTTATAAAACTCTCTTTGAATTTAATTTTGATTGATCGTGCAATAATGGTTTTGCAATATACACCCTCTGTGCATTACAATTATATATAAAATCCTTTTTAGTTTTAATTCGTTATAGGGCGATATATGTATTGACCTTGTTATATAACTGGTTCATAAACAGGAAGTTGTCCATCAGTTGGTTTGCATGTGTGCGTTTTTAAATACGTGTTATCATTATGCTTTTGGTTTTGTTGTCTTAATATTTTTACTGAAATAAAACCTTTAATTAAGAATGAATTAAATGCTATTAAGTTGTAATTTGCGTGAAAATTTTAATGTTGCGTAGAAGTGAGAAAACTATCTGAAAATCATTTTGGTCAAAATGTAGTAGTGGTTTTAGTGTTTTAATCTTTTTTTAAACAATTATTTATTTAATAATAAAACGTGCCATTAGAACTGCTAAATAAAAAAAAATAAAAATTATAACTTGACAACAAATATCATAACTGATGGAAGAAATTTAATTAGTTCATGCTCTCCCATGGTCCTTTTTAAAAAGGGGTATACATAAGGCTTGTACACTCTATTAGCTATTGAATTAAAAGTTTATCTATCCGTATGCGAGTTATTAACATCTGTCCACTTTTCCATAACTTTTATAAACAGATTTAAAATAAACTTTTTTGTAGTTCTAAAACATTAAAACAGATTGCACCTACGATATTTTATTAGCGTATCATAACCAAGCCGCTAAGGTATTTTTGAGACTTTCTATACACACACAAATAAAAAAAACTTTAATGTAAAATCAAAATTGAATAATGTTTCATGTAATATTTTGCAAAAATGTTGACTTTGTTGAAATCTAACATATATTCATATTGATTCAATGTTTAAAACTTTAAATATGAACTAACAAATAGTAGATTGAACATTTTTCGTAGTTAAAATAACATTTTGCAATGTTGAATTTATACAACTCAGCTTCGTAGTAAAATAAAAAATTATTACGTTCAATTGACTTTGTATTTGATAAAATCAATATTGAGTACTGTAAAGATAATATTTATTCATTTTAGATGTGACCTGGTCTATGAAAATATACCTTAAGTGTCAAAAAATCATTTTTCACTTTCTTGTCGATTCGGATAGCGTTTGGGACGCTCTTTCACGTTGTGAAATCCGAAAAATCATAATTTTTTTTAAAAGTTTACTAAAAGTGAAGAGAAAAAAGAGTACTAATACAAAATATTCTGTTATTTTTTTTAAATATGAAATAAGGAACATATGTACATCGAGTTATAAGATAAAACAGCAATATTAGATGGTAGAAAAATATATTTTACGCCAAACGAGCATAATATTCTACGTCATTATATTATAATCGTTTCAATTGGTCTTTTGCATTAATCAAAAATGAGTATTGAAGAGGAGTTTAGTGCCATCTACAGTGTATAGTATGAAGAAGATGAAATGGAACAAAGTTTCGTTACACTAGATTTATCTATTGTTGATGAAAAGGAAGAGGAGTTCGTAACCAAATTTCTCTCAGAAGATTGTTGTAATCAGAAATGCCAAACAATTATAGCAAAGAGTCAGCTTCAAAGAAACGAAAGGTGGAAATTAGTATAGATGGTCTTGAACCGGTCGCGGACCAAGGTACATGTTCCCCACAACCAAAACGTAAAAAGGTCTCAAAAAAGACGATCACGAAGAAAAATTTAAAAAAACTTAGTATTGCGAAACATACGTTTTGTTTTTTTTTTTGCGAAGAATATTTGTGTTTGTGTATAATACGTTTCTCTGGCATATTATAATAAAGTTTTTTGTTTTATATAAGTCCCCTTTTCATTAATTTTGAAAATCTGACACCGAATTCGTAATCAGCGACCCAAAAAACCCCCGAGTAACAAGTTAACAAAAAAGTAACTAGCGAGAAACTAGCTGTTTTCTTAAAAGCTTGTTTTCGCACGTAAGGTGCCTTTTCATAGACCAAATTACTTATAGATAAAATAAATATTAAAAAAGTAAATACATAACAGAAATAATTTTTATTATGGATTATTTAATTAAGGGCATCATTTTGAACCAACAAACATTTAGTGTTATTTTAATATGAGTATCGGTATGATTTTAAAGAATTTCGTGATAGATCAATCATTGAATCGTATTAACTCAACATTATAATTAATATTAATATTAAATGAATTTCATGCTGAAGACATGTACATTCAATATGTAATTTATGTTGTTTCAAACTGAAATTTGCATTAGCAACAGTGAAATGTGCATAGGAACTAGCTATAGCCCTCAGAAATGAATTTCAATTTGTTTTTAATTAAACTTTTAATATTTTACTACATATGTATGTAAAATATTAATTATGGGAAATAGTGCTATTAAAAATTTAAAGTACTGAAATATTTTTGATTCAACAAGGTTCGTCATATTATTTTAATGTGGGTACATTTTTATTCAATAAGACTGACATGTATTATTGAAATGGGCTGCTGTTGTTTGAAAGTTATAGTAAAGTCATGTTGATTTAACACAAATCGACTATGATGCAAAATCGTTAACGAAAAATTATGGAAACGCTTTCAAGCGTCCTTTTGCAAAAACAGCACATCGTTTGGCGAATATAGTTTTGATATATTTTCGCTATAACATCGAGATTTTCCTTCATGCTTTTTTGAAGGAATTTCAAAAGATTGTGTTGAACTTTGCAAAGCTTCAGAAGGTATGAAATTGGTCTGATTATAGCACAAAGCAAAGACACTGCTCACTAGGTTTTTTGGTAACCCTTTTCGAATGGACAAGTAAGGCTTTGAAAGAGATATTCCAAGCTCGTGCAGAAAAATTCGACGTACAATTAATTTGGCTTACTTCCTTTCTAATCTGGTATTATATCCTTAAATATAATGACCGCATTTAAAGCTGAAATGTCAATAATAATATTTGAGAAAACAAAAATTGACCATCGATTTGTTTTTCTCTTCAAACTATAGAAAGATAACATTTTATTCACTGTGTTCACACTACCTATGGAATAAAGTTTTTAAGGTGAATATCAATAAAGTTAATGTAAAAAGCATCAAAACGGAACTTTGGTTTTATTATAGAATTGAATGATTTCTGGCCATTTTTTTACTTCAGAGTCTAACTGGAACGATGCGTTGTACTTCGCGGTACTACGTAGTTATCCTCTCTCTCGATATATAAAACCAGAATTGTGTTTTCGGTAAATGCAAAAGTTGACTGTTATGTCCCTTCAGTTCGTGAACTAAGTACAAAATAACACGTTCTCTTTAAAATACCAATAGGCTTTCCAAGAAATGGCTGAATTTTCCAAACGTCGCACGTTTCAGAAAAACCAAAAGCCAAAATTTAATTTAATATCTTGCAAGTTTAGAAGGCACATATATATTGTCTAAACTTGCCTCTTCCAGGAAATCCAAGCAACTGTCCGTCAACTGCAACATACTCAGATGGATGGAAGTAATGACTCAAGAACTCTGCCCATAAGTCGAAAATCCCCCAAATTGGAGAAAATTTATCAATAGAGCTTGCTTGCCGTCTGCTTATAATGTCAGCAACACGAAACACACGACTCATGTACTGAAATGTTTTTTCTTTTACATTATTGCTCTAAATATGGAACGTCCCCATAGTCAAAAATAAATATATATATTATTAAACGAAAATGTTGTACGTAGAAATTTCATATGTGTGAAAAACCACACAAAAGGGTAAAGGGTAAGTAAATGCCTTTCATACACGCAAAGAAAAAACGTGGTGCAGGCAACCATATTCTGATCCAATTATATGGTTGTTATGAAATCATATAATTATAAAAATCTATTGAAAGTTTTATACTCTTGTATAATTAATTGATATTATCTTTGAAGCAAAATACGGAGCTGACAGATAATCATATCTACACCTAAGGTAGAGAGCGAGCTAAAGTTTGTTTAAACATAATTTGTTTCCGTACATATGTATATTGAAACTTACAAACATTAATTATAATTTGTTTGTTTTATAATCACAACTGGATTGCGCGTAATGAAAATTAAAATAATATAATTTTTGAATACATTTGAAAACACAAAAAAACTTAGTGTGTTAAACGTAAAGAAGTTGCAAATTTAACCTATGTTTGCAACAATTTAAAACAGTAATAGCTCGTTTTTTAAATTTTATATTGTTGTCTCCGCCATTCACAATCATCTGATTTTTTAATTTTTTTTTTAAATTTTGTACAGTAGAATCTCAACGGGCAGTTCGAATTTCTGAATTTTTTTACAGAAAATGATGAAATTATAATAAAACTAGTTATGAAAGATTTATTTTAATTTAAACCGCTTTTTATTTATAAAAAATTAAATTTCAAAATATCAAATTTCAAACGCATACTACCGAATTGTACATAGCACGAATAATTCGGTGATTTCCCGTTTTATTTTTCTTTAATGAGCTATAAAAAAATTATTTGTATTGAAAATAAAAAGTTCCAGAAATTAGATCCCCATTTTCTAATTTTAGAGCGTTTAGTTTGGGTTTTCGTCTATTTATTTCAAAATTTAAAAAAAATAATATTTTCTAGTGAAAATAAAAACAAAAACAAAACACTTCCAGAAATTAGAACCTGTGGGAGCATGCAATACATTGAAATGGCCGGTTCTAATTTCTGGATGGTTCGAATTTGTGACCGTTCGAATTTGTGAGATTCTACTGTATTTGAATTCAATTTTTATCTGCCTGCGTGCCTGTTTCTGATGAAAGAATTACTTACAATGTTAACAACGTTCCTGAAGTACGAGTACTTAATAACTGTCTTGAATTTGTGATCAATTGGCAAGTAAAACTTTTACATAAATGACTTCAACTTTTAAATTGTTGCGGCTGGAAATAAAATTTTCCAATTAGAACTTCTCGGCTTATGTTCGACTTATTAAGAAAGTTATTTAATTTTTCAACTTCTAAATTTCCATATTTATACATTCTAAGATGAAGAGTGTATTATTAACTTATCTTGCAATAATAAATTTTGCTAATGCATATTTTTAAAGATGCAAGTGTCGATTATGCCTTGCAGGCAAGCCAGTATTTTTATGTCTACGCAGCAGTACGGAAGTAGTACACAAGTGTTCGCGAAAAATACCTACGTAAACTGCCTACAAGCTCTTGGGCTAATATTGGAAAAATTTGCATACGTAAGTGTTTTTTGCCATATTTTAATTTGTTTTTATAATAATAATGTAGCTATTTCCCTTGAAAAATTCGACAAAAACTTATGAAACTTCCGGAAAAAATACAATAAAATGTGATGTAATACAATAAACTATATATGCCTCATTACCCCATTTAGGAAATAAAAAACCTATTTAGAAATAATAAAATCGCTTACGACAATGAACATAAATCCTGTATTACAAAAGAATTAAAAATCTATTATAAGGTGTAAAATATAATGAGGCAATTCATATGCATTGCATTATTTCAGAAAATTATGTGCAAAAAAAGTGCTTGCAACTCAATATCTACAATCTTTCGTGAAAACTAAAAATAAACAAAATCCTACACACATCAAAATCCTTAAGTTGAACACGCACTGTCATAAAGAAGTTGTTGTTACATTATTCTGCTTATTTTTAACAAAACGAGAAGAAAAAAATCAAAAGAGCTAAGCGACAAACTTGAATTAAATAAAACTGCTACTGTTTTTATTGCTGTTGTATTCGTTTGTTGTTGTTGTTGCTACAAATTTTATTTTTTGATTGTTTTTGCAACGAACACTTTTTTGTTAAACGCATAAAATGGCAAACGGCGTTATATGTCACATTAAAAGTGTAATATTAGGTAATTTTTTTAAACACTTGCAGATATGCGTGCAATGATTTCACAACAACATCCTCGAGGTTTTCAATTTCAGTTAAATGTGATTTTTAAGTATAGAGTCAGCACAATTTTTAAGCGGTCAGGTGTTTGTAACCTGCACGTTTATTTAAATTTGTGATTTTAGGAAGCGTTTTGTTCACTAGGAACGTGTTTAACTTAGCCACTAAATATACAAACTTAATGTGACATCAGCTTCAACGAAAAGAAGCGAGTTTCTTTTTTTTTAATTATCTTAACAGCATTTATTTGTCTGATGTCATTGCCACTCTAATAGACAAAATGATTGCTATAGGCTACATTTTGTCACTTAGTTTTAGGTCTTTTGAATTTGTTTTAATTTTACTCCCTAAAAATTTTTATAGCTGGTAGTTGATAAATGGCTAACAGTAGCGCAATAACCAGGCAATAAAATAAGCCACTGTTTTTTTTATTAGTTTTTATACTCGTATTTGGCATTAAAAATTATTATGAATTTTATTAAAAATGTTAATGTTAATGTTGCATGCCTTAATTTTATTTGGTTTTTGGCTGTTCCTTTACGCTCGTGTTTTAAATGTTTTTCTTTTTCTTTGTGTTAAAATTAAGAAGCTGTTTTTAGTCTGGATTTTTTTTCTGGTCACTGCTTACATTTTTTCTTTTTATGAGTTCTTATATCTTTTTGTTTGTGTGCAATAGTTGAATTTTTTTTAAGAAAAAACTGTTAAACTTAATCGTGAGAAAAGAATTTTATGCATTGTCTTGTTTGTTTTTAAATATTTTTCGATTTTTATGTGTTAACTTTATCTTCTACTGAAGGTAATTTTGCGTTTGTTGCTTCCAATAATTTTGGTAAAGGGGAAAATTCTCGGCATTTATTCCGAATTGAGTTGATAATAGGTGCAGTTTAAGTAGTTTTTGTACATTTTAAGTGTTGCAGCACTAAAAATTTGCGTATATTCCCCCAACATGCAGTCAAGTTAGATTTTCAGTCATATAAAAACTTTCATTCTCGGATGATATTCGATGATAATCGAACTTTAAGAGCAGCTTATATATGTTAGTTAGGTGTTGTTTGTATAAAATTATAAAAAGTTTGTATTTATATAATTAATAAATGATTGTAATTTTTTATCTTGAGCCTGATAAGTTCACAGCAAAACACTTGGTTGCAAAGTAAAGCTAACAAACAAGGGAAGTACATACTTTTAACTACTTCTACTCTGTCATTTTGACTCCCTACATTTATATTGCAAATTCATTGGAGGCAAATACTTGCCACGTGGCCTACGGATGATGACTTAACTCTTTGAGTCCCCTATGGCGCCCCAATGATTTAACAAGTGATTTCATGCAAACTTAAAACTTTTTTAATTATTTTCAATACTATCTGATCATACTAGTATAAAAACAGAACTTTTTTTGTCTAAGGCTGGTAGCCCCGGGCACTATGAATAAAACAAGTAATTAAGTTTAGGGTGAAATTACTTTTCTTAATTTTTTCAAAAGGGGTTTCTTACAGATTTTTCTATTTTTTTTAAATTTTACAGTGATAAGTTTTTTTGAAAATTGCAAATAAAATTTATGATTTTAGTATTTTTGATTATTTTAAGTAATTTTGGCAAATCGTGACACATTTTTCCCAAGAGATTTATTTTTAATTACATAATTGGTGTATTTTTTCATAAAGCATGCTCGCATAGAGCCGGAAAACTATCGATAGTCATCACAATCGGTACTATCGATAGTTTGTTGGAAAACTATCGATAGCATAGAATTTTATAAAGTATTGTTCAATATCACTTTTTAATACATAAACATTTTTTTAAAGAAACATTTGCAGATATATTTTCATTACTTGAAGATTGAAAATAAAAATTAAGTTCTACAGAAATATTTATAGTTTTGTTCAGTCTAGATTATATTCAATTGCATCGTCAGCAGTGTTTTGTTAAAAAAATTTAATGCCGTTTTCGTTGTTAAAGAAATTTAATTTTAAATTAATGTTTATAAGTAATTAGTCGAACTTTTTATTAATATTTTATATATTGAAACGATTAATTTTGGCTCAAGTTCAAACCCGAATTTACCCATTTATTTATTCTAATTTTTTTTATTTTTAATTTTTATTAGAAAATTTCTTTGGATAAATTCATTATCACTAGTATCCACCGTCAAAAGTGGTAAAATTGAACAAAGAACGCTGATGAGATGGTGTAGCGACCTCGAAATCAGTACTGATCCGTTCTGCTAACATGATGAAGAATAAAAATTGTTCTGTATATATAGTACTCTCTTAATAAAAAATAATAATGAATTTATCCAAAGAAATTTTCTAATAAAAATTAAAAATAAAAAAAATTAGAATAAATAAATGGGTAAATTCGGGTTTGAACTTGAGCCAAAATTAATCGTTTCAATATATAAAAGAAATTTAATTTTTTTTTTATCAAAACAATTGCTATTCAAAATTTTCTTTAGATACAAATTTTGCCTCGTAAGTGATGATACAATAATTTCGAATAAACTCACTATTTAATAAAATATTATATCGCAAATTTCCATAAAAAAGTGCAACAAATGCACACCATTTTAGCTGTTTCATCAAGATAGAAACCAAAATTTGGGTTCAAAATATTTAAGTAAACTGCCATCGTCAGTTTTTATCGGGTGTATAAGCAATTTGCTGGAAATGGTTTCAAGGGTAGTATGGCTTTCAAAAAAACAAAAATCATGTCTGTAGTCTAATGTAAACAGATTTATCGATAATATCGATTGTACTATCGATTGTTTACCGACTCTATTTTATAACGCATTAAAATTTATTAAAGGTTTTGTCAAACTGATTAGCATACAAAACTTTGAAGTCATAGATAAAATACAATAGCCCAATTCACAATGTTGTGAAAATGGTCTCGTATTGTAGTATTTGAAAGTGGTGTAGCAACACCTAAAGGTAGTAGTATTGCACTCTATGCCCTGGACTGAGGCATGCAAAGCTGATGATTGGAACGTATAACCAAACCAATTCTCAGCTCTCATGTCCCTAAGTAAAAACAATATAAGAAAGCTCACAGGCTTTAAGAATGATGGCCTGTACAAATTCTGTGATTAAGAGGATGAAATTCCAGAGCATATTCTGAAGGACTGTGAATCTTTATGCCACAGAAGATATACCCTATTGGGCAAGCACCTATTGGAGGATTGGGAACTGCCAACACTAGAACCACTGGCAAGCTTGGGATTCATCAGAAAAACAGGTATAGTTGAGGTGCTCTAGCACCTGGCAAGGGATACAATAGATATTCGGTCGCAGTGTTCTGTGTTTCCCGAACATCAACAATTCATCCATTCATTCATTGCACTCTACGTATGCAATATTTAATTGCAAACCGGAATACCGAAATGTTCTTTCGCCGCTCATTCATGCATGTGTATGTGTAAATGTAAATAAACAAAAAAATTTTTTTCACAGACAGCATTGCTCATCATTCTAGCATATTTATCATATTATCATACATCTTTCATTGTAATTGAAGTGAAGTTAAGTTTTGTGTCAGCTTGTTGTTGGTCGCTTTTAATTACTTTGCTGCCCTGTAAAAAACATATGTGCATATGTATGTATGTTCATAAAAACGAAGAAGTCTATCTGAGGGGTTTTGTTAAACAAAATATTTCTAGCTCAAAGCTCACTGCAAATTAATTTATTAAAGATTGTGTGGCATTTTACATTGAGTTATATAAACATATAATAAAACGATTTGATTTTAACGATATATTTTTAAAAGAGCTCTCCTGTTATGACCCTTTGAAAATTATAAATTAATTAATTCCTTGAACGGCTTAATACAAAATTTTCAAATTTAATTATTGAAAAGGATATTAAAAACTAAGATGACGACTTTAGAGAACTCCGTTTTATAAAATTCAACTCCCATAATGTTAGCTGTAAAGAATTTTGGTCAAAAGTTTCAAAAATAACTCGTGCTGACAGTATTCTAGCTGTTCCGGTCCTGTCGAAATTTGTTCAAAATTTAATATGCCTTCCCATTTCTTCAGCAAATGTTTAACGACTATTCTCAACAGTCAATTTAAACAAAACTAAATATAGAAATAGATTAGACAACGGCTCTCTCGAAGGTATCTTTTATGAAAAAATTGCGTTTATTGCTACTGTTCCTGCTATTATTTCAAGGTAGACCAAGATAATATTCAAGATATGAAACATTCTATAGTATATATTAAAAGTTCTTAATATAACTTTCTTCATGGTCCATGTACGTATTAATCTGAATTGATTTTTTATTTAAATACACATGTTAATGTATTTTAATGAAAAATTTTATGTCTTAAATAAAATTTTGTATTAAAAAAATAATGATTTTTTTCCATAAAATATGATTCTTTTCGGCATATGATGATTTTCTTCTCAAAGCTTCTGACAACGCTGTTCATAGATGAGTGTGAATTTCGTGTTTTGCCAGAAGGCATTCACAAGTAAATCAACACAGACGTGCAGGGTCGCTCGAAAAATATGTAATCTCAAATGCACAATTGTAAATAGGGTTAATAAAACGGGACTACTATAAGTATTGGGGTCGTGCTTTTGAAGTAATCGTTGTGTTTGACGTGAAGTGTCTTATTGTTTGGCTTTTTGCATAGCTACACAGTTAATTAAATATCAAGTCATTCTTAAGAAATTGCATTTCAATTGCTTCCAAAGAATCAATATGTGCATATATTTGACAACTCAAGAAGCTGTGCAGATAATTAGTTAAAAAAAAACGAGTAAAGTTTTTACTTACTTTTACAAAACTATATATATAAAGTTAAAAGTGAGAGACAAAGTAAAATTAATCTTTTTGAAAACATGACAGTACAAGAGCAAATATTTCTTTCTAACTTAAAGCGTCACTTTAAATTATTTGAAACACAAAAAAATTATTGAGAAAGTATGAAGTTTTTTCTAAAACTATGCCGAAACATTTATTTTCTCTTTCTTCAATTTAAAGACTTAAAAGACCAACTGCAATAGTTTATACATTACGTTATAATTACGGATAAGATGTTCCTTCCTTTAGCTCATCGGTCACTTTTAGATTAAAGTAAAATTATAATAACCAAAAGCCTATTATCTGCCCTATAACATCATATCTTTACAAATTGGCAAGTTCTTATAATGGCGATTAATTGATATTATGAACTAACAATTTTTTAATTACTTAAATTTACATAAAAACACCACTATTCGCGTACGAAGTTGCGAATTTAGGCCATTTTTATATAAATTCCCAAAGGAAAATACAATTGTAGAATGTCAAAAAATTATAATTTTCTAAATATTCTGAACATTACTTCCATACCGGTGAATAGGAATAAAAAAATTATCTTCTTGCAATGACGACCCGCCCCATGTACAAATCATTAGAAATTATTCAAATTTCCAATATTTCTGGTTCCCAAAATTCTGATTTTTTTACTTCTTTTATAACTATTTTTTAGGGTATTTTATTAAATGCTAAAATATTGTTCTTACGAACAATTTAAGAACCACAGATTGAGTGTATGAAAAGCACAATCTCTACGCCTGCGCTATTTAGAATAACTTACTTGTTTAATTACTAGTAAATAGTTTAACAGCAACTGCACAGTAATGCAATCGATATGTAGCTTGTGTGAAAAAGCATGTTATTCTTAATAAAAGACATTATTAAGTTCTACTGTGTTACTTTTAATGTGCAAAAAAAAACAGTTTATTTCTTTCAGCTCAAAGTCAGATGACCCAAAAAAATCGAAGCAAAACCAAACTAAATAACTATTTTATTTATAATAATTTTTTAAAGGTTTGCAACAGGCTTAGAAAATAAATAACAATTTAGTTTATTAAATCATATTTATTTATTTATTTATTCGAGTCTATAGATATATGATCCTTACAGACTATTTAATACAAAGATAAACAAATTTAATTAGTTATTCAGAAAATAAATTACTTTACATTTTACGGTTTCGACATTTAATGAAAAATCAACATAATGATAATATTTGTTAAATTCTGTGCAAAGTTTTAAAAATGGATCTGAGTTAGCATAATTTGAAGTAAATACTTTGGTAAACAAAGGAATAAAGTAACGTGTAGGACGAGACGGTACATTAAAAGATATATTATTTACTAAAAACTCAGAATTGATATTTCCATTAATCAGGTTTAGAACAAAAGTTACATTAAGCATAATTCTTCTACTTTTAAGAGTTGGCAGCTTTATTAGAGCGAGTCGACTTTTGTATGATGGAAGATTCATCGGATCCCATCGAAGACCACGCAAACAAAATAATAAAAATTGTTTCTGCACTGATTCAATGTTTTGAATGTGAACTTGATAAGTTGGGTCCCAAACTATAGATCCATATTCAAGCACTGCTCTTACAAGGGAAGTGTAAAGAACCTTAGTGACATAAGGGTCAGTAAATTCCTTTGCCCATCGCTTTATGAAACCAAGAACACTACGAGCCTTATTAACAGTAAATGAAACGTGTCGAATGAAGTTGAGCTTCGAATCCATAACAATTCCCAGGTCGGAAAAAGAATCAATTTTCTCCAAAATATCGTTGTCCAAAACATAACTACTATTAATATGAGATCTGCGAAAGAAACACATATATTTACACTTTTTGGCATTTAACTCCATAAGGTTTAGGCAGCACCAGGAACTTAAAGCATCAATATCTTTTTGTAATAGATTATGTCCAGCAAGATTATTATGACTTAAAAATATTTTAACATCATCAGCATACATGAGAATATTGGAGAATTTTATGAATTTCGGTAAATCATTTATGAATAGGGAAAATAGCAACGGGCCAAGGTGGCTACCCTGCGGTACGCCAGATAGAACATCTATATATTTAGAATGCCGATTTTTAAAGTAAACTGTTTGAGTTCTATCTATCAGATAGGAATAAATCCAGTTCAGAAAATTTGTAGAAAATCCCATGTAGTCCAGCTTTTTTATTAGAAGTTTGTGGTTCACCTTATCAAAAGCTTTACTGAAATCGGTATATATTACATCCGTCTGTTGTTGATTAACAAATCCACGATTAACCAAAGTAGTGAATTGTAGAAGATTTGTTAGGGTTGAACAGCTTTTACGAAAGCCATGTTGAGATGGCGACAATATATGTGATATTTGGTGAGAAAGATGATCAGTAATTATTTTCTCAAAGAGTTTCGGAATAGTACTAAGCTTGGCAATACCTCGATAATTTGATATGTTATTTTTGCATCCAGACTTAAAAAGTGGGATGATAAATGACTGCTTCCATGTTTTAGGAAAATAACCCTGTTTGATTGATATATTAAAAATCAAGGTAAGGGGAACAGCAAAAGCCTCAGCACAATTAATCAAAAGACTACTTGGAATTCCATCAGGACCATGTTGAAAAGAGAACTTAAGTTTTTTTAAGCCGTGAAGAACGTCAGATTCATCAATAAATGGGATCGATATATTTGTATTTATTGTATCTGACATAGGATAACCTTTTAACTCATCATAAACAGCTTTTGAATATGTTGAAGAGAAAAAATCAGCAAATAAATTGCTTATGGTTTGATCGTCATCCGATTCAGTATCCTGATATTTCATTATAGATGGAAATGCAATAGAACGCCGTTTAGAGTTGATAAATTTGTAGAAAGATTTCGGGTTAGCTTTTAAATTATTTCGAATATTATTCAAATAAGCATTGTAACATGATTTGTTTAGTATATTGTATTGAGCCCGAATGCTAGAGTATCTAACATAATCAGTAAAAGATCTAGATTTTTTGTACTTTTTGTATAACTTGTTTTTCTTATTTTTTATTGATGACAGTCTTCTAGAACTCCATGGTGGTCCAGTGTTATTAAATTTTAACTCCATAGGAATGCTTAGTTCCATGAAAAATTTTATTTTTTTATAGAATATCTCGGTGATATTATCGATATCAATCAGCTTATTACTTTGTCTTGAAGGCAAAAGCAAATCATGCCAGTTTATGTTGCTCAAAAGATCTTTTAACAATAAGTAATTTGTTTTTTTAAAATTAAAATATTTCCTATTTGATTGAAAATTTTGTTTTGAGGGAAGAGCAGCAGCAATTGGTATGGTGAGTTCAATAGTAGGATGATGGCAGTCTTCCGGTAGAGAAACTGAATAAGAGCGGTTAACAGTAACAAAATAAGAATTAATTCAACACGTGGTAAACATACTAAAAATTCAATCCCAACTGCTATATAGAATTGATGGATTTTTTATAGATTTTGTGACAAGCTGTACAAGTCTCAAATTCCCATATAAAGAAAAAGTAAAATGCAGGATTTTTTAATTTTGTCATTCAAATTCCACTTATAGAATTGGTTAAATCTATAGAGAACAAAATCAAATCAATGAATATTTAAGTATATAACATCTACTGTGTGTGAAGAGCCATCGTTTCCCTCCGAATAAATACCAATAGTTTCGGATAATAGATATCTTCGTCTGTTTTTTTATATGTAATCAGCTTACACACAAATAAGAAATAAAGTCGATTAAGTAACGTTGATTTGAATAGCATGTTTATCAACGATGAAATTTTTTGAAAATTCATTATGAAAATATCAAAATATATTCACCCAACACACATTAAATTTTGTTTTTCAAAAATACAAAACTCGTCATTACAGAAAATTTACAAATATTTTACAATTTTGTTCTGTGTAACAATAAAAGACAGAATCAATAGTAATTTTTAAATCTTTGTTTAATGTGTATGTGTTTTTTTTAAGTTTCAAAAACTTTAATTAATTTAAATGCTGTTGAACATGAAAACAGTAGCTAAACGATTTCAAGATACAAACAAAGGAAGACAAAAAAATATAAAATTGTTCTTAATGATGCGTTTTCTTAATTACTAGCAATTAGGAAAATGTTATACATTTATCTTGGGCTTAATTAGGGTACAAAATACGTTGATCTTTTTTGTAATTAAAAACATAATGATACAAAACTTCAACATTAATTAAAAATGTGTGTTGCTTTCAAGGAGTTTCTACTGCATACAACTTTTAAGGTAGCAAAAACCCATCATAAACATGACTTCTGAAGTTGCCATAAAAGGTTTGTAAACATATTTCAAAATAAATTATTCCTGTTAAATAACTTTGAAGTAGTATATAAATACTTAAATGAGCGTTCAGGTATTGTGTTCCAGTTTCAGAATTCGAATTTTCTATCATCTTATCTAAGTCCGTTAATACATATGCATATCTGTATTATGAAGAAAGTCCGTGCAAAGAATTCAATATAATTTGACTTCATGTTAGAATTTTTTATATTTACAACTTTAAAATAATGATCTTTGAAACTCAAAATCATTTGCATTCAACAAACAGGGTTGTTAAATCGTTGATAAAAGAAAATATATTTGACAACAAAATAATAATAAAAATCAAAAAAATATTCATTCATACAATCAGATAAATAACCAACAGCTAAAAGACGGACACACAGATGGACAAACACTAGTTTCAGATACGCTAGATACTTATGCAACACAATCTGTGCAAGTAAGTGACACCAAACTGTTAAACAACACTAGAAGTCTTGGTTTTTTGTGATAAATAAAAACAACACACAAAAATATATTGTTAACAAAAAATGTTAAAAACATAAAGTACCAGTATCTCATGTATTTACACAATTTGTCATACAGTATGCGTGTTGCAAAATATCAAAAACTAAGAAAAGATAAATACACCAAGAAAATATATGTATATCAAACTAACTCAGCAGTAATGAATGAAGAAAATGCTCAGAAAAAGCAAAAAAAAATGTTAAAATATTTTTTTTATTCATTCGAGGCGTGGTTTGTCTTACAACATTTAATACGCATAATGAATTGTTAAATATTTCATTTATAAAATCAGTGGTGGACAATCTAGTGCGAACATTTCAGAATACGTGGGGTATAATTTATTTAAATTCGATTAAATTCTGATTCTTACTTCCAATAAAAATTTTCCGGGTAGACTTACAATCCGATAAAGCTTTTATACTTTACAAATACATTAATAGTTTTCAATTTTTTGGCATCCATTCCCTTCTACCAGATTTGTTGCATGAGATGATACGATGAAGTCGTTAATGCATTCAAGAGCTCATCGATATCCTTTGTATTTAGGAGACAAGTTCTTAAGAACACTAGTCTGACTATCAATTGTTTGCATTAAGAACCTTTTGATGAAAAAATGTGCTGCCAAATGTGGCTTTTGAAATGCTAAATAATTGCTGAATTTACAAATCTAGCACAAATTTAAAACATATTCGCATAATGTTGCTAACTTGTTCAATTCGATGACTGGAATTACGAAAATTTCCAAAAAGTTTCGTTTTCACGATAAAAGCGCTGCACTCATTACACAGCAAAAAGATAAACTGACAGTATAAGGAAATTGTTTGAAATTATCAACAAAAGCCTACGGCAATATATGATTCGTCAACCAATAGAGTATGGACTACAAATATTGGTGGCAGTACATTATGACACGCAACCCGTTACTCGCATTTTTACGATAGATAAACCATTTTGTCTTAGAAAATTTTTTATGTAAATATTAATATGAGCAGATAAACCATTTTGTTTGAAGAAAAATTTTAAATGGTATGAAGTAAAATTTTAAGTTTAAATACTGTTGCTTTTCACTTTTAAATAATTTTATAATTAAAAAAAATAGAGATTATATATTTTTACTGAATGTCCAAATAATTATCTGTATAGTTAATGTTAAGATTTTTATTATTATTTATTAAAAAAATTACATTTATATTGAATGAATATTATCATAGAAAGAATGATATTCATTAGGTATCACAGATTCCGATTCCTGTATATGTTTCCATATACTGGTGGATATTGTAAGATATTATTGATAAAGTGATTGTGGTTCTATATATCCTGGGTATTTTGTCATTCGTATTGGAAGATCTTCCTAAAACTGACTTTGTATTTTACACTACCATTCGGTAAATATAAAAAAGTGATTTCAGTTGGGTCATTCTTAGTTCATCTAGGACGTTAAAGTTTTTGAAAAAATTTGTATTCGGTATAAAACGGTTTCCTTATTTTTTTGCCACCAAGTGGGTGCTGTTGGCTGAAGTAGTTAGCGCGTTGACTGCAAAGCAAATAGTGTCTAAGAACCTGGCTTCGAGCCCTGCTTCAGACAAGTCATAACATCCAGCATTTTTCAGATGTGCATTAGTATGCCATTGTATATGTTGTTGTCGGAGTGTTTAAGTGATGAAGGCATAGCACTGGTCACTGAACAGTTCTGGCAGCAATTGATACTGGTGTATGCTAGCGGACATCACAGCGCCCTCCTTCGTCGGTATTGTAGCAAAATCGCCGGCGAAGTAAAATAAATAATAAAATGACTACAATAGCTTAAAACACATTTAATGCGCCTACTTGTCATGAGAGGCGCTGCAAAACTAACACAGCGCGCAATATCAGAGTTGTAAAAATTAAGCTTTCTCTCTTTCACCATCTGTCCTCTCTCACTATTCCTTTCCCAAAGAAGGTAACACACCTACGGGTTGGTAGGCATACTAATTGCCTGAGTGTTACTTCTCTTTAAAAAAAAAAAAAACTATTACACTTTTCCGGGCCTCTTTCGTTTTATTGATATAATCATGAGTTATATGGATTGGTTCTTCAACTGTTTTATATTTTTGCACTGACATATTCCATTTGATGTTTTTGTTTTCTACTCAGAAATTAGACAAGGCGAGAAAATGGTTCCAATTTTGGTAGCCGCAACCATCAGAATAAATAACTATAGGCAAATCATCCTTTAGGCAGTATGTCTTAAGATGGTGCAATATTATTGAAATAACTGTGGATGCTGAAAGATCGCCGTTAGTTTTGCTCCACCAATAATTAGTGCATTGAAAGATTATATACTGTAAAATTGTGAGCATATTAATATTCATCAGTTGAATTCGTTTTAAAATAATTACATTCTTACAGATTTTCAATACAGGACTGTTATGAAAATCTCGCAAATACATTGTAGCTAAATAACTTCGCCTTCAAAAAAAGTGTGTATGTAGGTAAACCAAACAAAAAATCATTTTGTTCAGAAATTCATACCATACGAAAAGTGCATCACAGGGAATAGTTTGGCATCAAAAACTCATTTTTACAAAATCTGCAGATTTTTTTTTTTAGATTTCTAACTTTTTATGTCAGTATAATGGGAGTGTTGAAGGTTTTTTTTACTGTTTTAATACATTAATTTTCAAAATCTTTTGTTTGTTGAGGGTTTTTAGCTAGTCTACGAGTATATACATGCACTTCATTGGTGCTAATGCCAAATCATCAGTAAACCTTAAACCAAGATATATTAAAAACAGGTAGTCTTAAGTGATCAGGTGATTATATTTGTTTATCTTCCAGAGCTGTCAAAATTTGTTTACTTTTAATACAAAATTGGTAAAATAATTTTTGTCTTGTATTTATTTACTTAACTGAATTGTGTTTCCAAAAAGAAAAATATTAAAAATTTTAAATTTTTTTTAAACAAATTTTCGTTTTGTGTTTACTTAAGTGAATTGTGTTTCCTGTTTTTGACATCCCTAGACGTTTAAGTTGTTGTTGTACTATCGAGTATACCTTTATTTAATATATCTTGCCTTAAACCATATTTTTGAAAAGTTTCAAACCTCTTATCTTATACAAAAACTTAAAAAAACCAATGAAAATTTCAAAAATTACAAAAGTATAATAAGCATAGTAGGCTTTGAAATTTATTCAAAAATCGCAACTAACAAATTGTATTCGATATGAATCTATTTTATTTTCTTTACAACCTTTATACAATTAGACGCCCTTTGGGTGACAATGAAAGTATTTATTGGTTTTTTAAAAGTCGTTGTATATGATAAGAGGTTTGAAACTTTTCAAAAATATTTTTTAAGGTCTACTGATGATTTTATTCACTTTGAGATGGCTCACAGGTCACGTACAATAGCTGATTGTGATTTCCCGGCCAAATATAACACAATCAGCTTATGAAATTAGAATTCCATTTCGAATACTTTTTGTTCTATAAATTTTTCAGGCAAATGATTGTGGTACCTTGAATACAATATAAAAAGCTATCATTGGTATGATTTGACATATCTGGCATTATAGGTTTGCCCGTATTTCCAACCTAAAGCTGGTTGCATTTCGATCGCTTGCCCCTGTAGTTTAAAATGACCAACGATCGTTTACCTCATGTATATTAGTAGATTTTTTTCTTTAGTTTTTGATTTAACTAATGAAAATGAAAAAAAGTAAAAACTAAACATAATTTTAAATAAAATTTTAACAGAATTTGAAAGAATTTAATTAATTAGAATACGGAAAAAATATATAAAAAAGAGAATAAATAACTTGGACATATAATTTAATCGATTAATTCATAAATAAGCAGTTCGATTATACGTTAATCGATATTTGTTATTTTAAATTATTCTAGCAAAATCTGTGATTAATCGAACAATAATTAATACACATATCGTCATACAAAATGCGCTAAGGAGCCTAATAAATTTTTTATTTTACTTGATAAAACGCTATTTCTAGTAATAGTATTAATTTAATCAAGTTCTATAATTAAGCTGTAAAATTATGAAAATAAATATTAGGCTCTTTTGTATTTTATTTGACGATATATTTTTATTAACATTTCGGCTGTATCACCATTGCATTAAACCCATATTTTAGCGGCAATTGTTGGTGATTAGAGAGAAAGATTAAGGATTAATTATAGCTATCGCAGCTATAAATTAAATATTTCTATCTGTATTAGTGCAATGATAGAAAGAAATCTTTAATTGTCATATTCGTAAATATTTAATTAATTGTTTTATTTAATTGCGTATTTTGTAATCTTTGAACAATATAGATATATTCAAATGATACTACAAAAAGTATTTATTTTTAATAAAAAATGTATAACATGTGTGTTAAAATAGTTTTAGTGATAAAAATTATTTGTATATAGAGTTATTATATATTAGATATGCTCACAAAATTAGTTTTGGATTAAATCGAAAAAGCGTATTTTTTTAAAACTGGTTTCCGGTTTTTCAAATTCGAAATTGGTTTGAATAACCGCCATAAATTAATTTTAAATTAATATTTTTTATTAAAGCAAGTAAAATATTACAAAAGGAACTCTTCAGCCTCTTAAAAATTAATCAAGTTCACAACACAAATTTTACATTCAACATTATATTACATAAAATTACACAGAATTTCAAATAAAAAAGGATATGTGAGTAGTAATATATTTTATTTATATCAAATATATCGTCGTGGTGAATGCAATAGGCTGTATGTCAAAAAAAAATTGAATTTGGTTTTATTGTAGCGTTGTAACCAAAATTGGGGCTCCTACAACTTGCATTTATCTCGTGCCGTTCAGGCAATCAGAAGAGAGCTTTTGCGCGCTTCTTTTGGTTACTGCAAAAGGACGTATGTAAATCGCACGCTTGATTTGACAGTGGCATGGAGTGTTCTTTCGAGATAAAACCTATAAATTGTGTCATTCTGCATTGGATACTAACATTGGATACAGTGTGAATCGTGGCGATTTATTATTATATTCTAGCCAGCGAAACTAAAACAAACAATTTTTCTCAGAAATATTCAGTTTTTGTCTTTCCTGCAAAAGTATGATTTAGTGACATACAGCATATTGCATTCACCACGACGATATGCAGAAGCTCAGCTGATCAAATTCGCCACAAACATTGTATACAAGAAATACATACATAATAATTTTTTATGTATATTGTTTGATAATCAGAAAGACAGCAAATTGGTTTGTATTCGCTGATGCATGTACTTATTGAATTCCCTTATTAATAATATTCATCATCAATTGATAACACACATTATTGTAAATTTGCTAATTATTAAAAGTAATCGCATAAAATCTAAGAAAAAACATAAAGAAATAAGAACCAAAAAAATATTCATGTATGAGCGTGTGCAAAATGTTAGCAAGTACTATTGTGAGCAAATTTTTTACACTGCTGAGGTGAATAAAATTGCACTAGCCCTGCGGGATAGCAGAATTTTTAACACAACTGATAAATTTTTGACAAGCAGCATATTAGAAGCTTGCGATTATAAAATGAAGTAAAACCACCGCCTTCGTTTTTAAAGTTCGCGTCGTCAGCCAATACAACGAAAACGATTGTACAATCATTATATGTAAGTAGTTAGACTTTAAAAAATTGTTTATTTTAATTTGCGATAGTAAATGTAATTCACATTATAAAATTTTTCGCTAAAGCGGAGAATTTTATTTCCTGTGAATAAAAACGTTATTTTAAAAATTTTTTTGCAGCCGACGGCTTGTAGTCAAATTTTTTCTCTCACCGCCGCAGCAATTTTTTATCAGCTTGTTTATCTGCTAAAACGAATTTTTTTCACAAGCGTTAAAATTTAACGAGTTCGTTGTAAAAATGTGTGAAACACAGCTTTTTTTGCAAAACACAAATTTATTGTTCAACATAATGTCCTTTTAACTCAATACACTTAGTCCAACGTTTCTCCAGTTTTTGTATCCCTTCCAAAAAATAGGATATTTCGAGGTCCTTAATATAGGACTTTGTTTGGTCAATAATTTCATCGTTGGAGCTAAATCTCCTTCCAACGGGCCATTTCTTTAGGTTTGAAAATAGGAAGTAGTCACTAGAGGCTAAATCTGGAGAATATGGCGGATGAGGTACCAATTCGGATTGCGGTTAAACAACTCCAAACAATCCTTTGAAGTTGTCACACGTTTACGTTTATGGTCAACTGAGAGCAAGCGCGGCACTCATCTTGAAGACAACTTTCTTAAACCCTGCTGATCACTTAAAATCAAAACCACACTGCCATATGAAATGCCTATGGCATCTACAATCTCACGCACATTTACTCTTCGATCGGTGAACACCATTTCGTGGATTTTTATTACATTTTCGGGTGATTTGTACTTGTGCGACCACAACGAAAGTCAGTAAACCACTTTCTTACCGTTGAATTCGATGGTGCAGAGTCCTCATAGTATTTATCGAGCTTTCCCTTGGTTTGATTGACGGGTTTTTTTGCAAAAAATAATGTGGTACTTGATGACAAAAGTGTTGCATTTCATATAACTACGAGGGAAGTTCGGCACAGCAGAAACATGAAAATTTTTCCCCACAGGCAAATATTTTTGCAACATATTACTTTGCTACCGTTTGGTACACGCCATATGTCGAATAATTAAGAAAACAGAAACGGTTTGCCGAACAACTCGAATAACCTCCTATTATAAAAACCGATTTTTAGAAATTGGAAAATTAAAAAAAACGTGTTCTCGAATAATTCAAAAATAGAATATTAGTAAAATCTATGGAAAACAAAAAATTTTATCTAATAATTATTGTTAATTTCCTTTCATATATTTTACTTCTATATTTTTTCTATGAATTTTATTTTGTTTTTAATAAGAATAATTTTTTTCGACTTTGTTTTGCACAACTTCTAGAACAACAATGTTCACAAGAATTAATTCAACGTTATGTTTATTCTTAAGTACTCACAACATGTTTTTTTATATATTTTTTGTTCATCATTAAAAAATGCATTTATAGGTTTTTAGGACATAATTTAATTTCAAATCATTTAAATCAACAACAATCTTTATTAAGTAAAACAAAGTCTTCTCAAAGAAAAATTTACAAGCCCACGTGGGAGTAACATTAAACAAAACCGCACGAATTAAAAATGTTTCTGTTACGAATCAAAATAAAATCATTGTTACAAAAAAAAAACCTTCACGAAACCTCAGTCATGTCACATCAATAAGGCATGATCTTTTCTTACCGCTTTATTCTATTTTTTTCTTCCCATTTTGCTATTTTTTAAGATTAAAAAGAAAATTTAAAGAAAAACAAAAGTTGTGGAAGAAAAAATGCTGAATGTAGAGACAGACAGACAGACAGACAGACAGACAACAACTGTTCGTTGTTGGTAGATTATGAAGAAAATTGCCAAACACAAGCATTTTGGGTGGTCACACTCAGTCTTTGTCACAGCTTAAGTCAAGCAAATCGAGAATTTAACAGTGTATGAGAGGATAAAAAAGTAAAAAAAAGTAATTTGAAAAATGGCAAAAAACCTATTTAAAGAAAATAAAACTTTTAGGCGGCCTTGCTAAAGGTAAGTCATCGCATTATGCAGTGATAAAGTAAAGACAAAATGAAACACGCGTGGTATTTGCGTTTAATTGATTGCAACTTTTGGCAAGGTTTTTTTTTGTGTGGGGGGTGGGGGGGTGCTTTGTGTGTCACTACTTTTGATGAAAATTCAAACAGCATGCAACCCACACTCGAAATACAACAAAAAATGAGTATTATATGTAGTTTTTAGTTAAAGAACCTCTTGGGTAAATCGTCATACTAAATCAACCAAAAACTTTTAGCGCATAAATACCAAAATGGTTAAAGCAACCTCAAAATGCCCTACAATAAAAAATTTTTATATACAACAAGAGTGACAGTCTTGTGGTGATTTACAGCCTACAATATTTTGAAGCCACTAAAAGAAATTTCAATTTGCCTCGAAATTCTCTCAATTGTGACTTTAGTTCTAAAAAACATATTTAGGCTTTTGAACTTTGTTCACTAACAACGTTACGTACAAACTAAGAAACTAACGTTATCATGAATACCAAGCATGACGTAGTACCTAAAAGGAGGAAAAAATTATACAAAAAATAGACACGCGATTTTTGAAATTTCGTATATGTACTAGCAATTCGAGAGTGTTTGTGTATGTGTGTTAGTTACAAAAAAAGTACGTTTGATTAAAACAAACAAAAAAAAAATCGAAACAACCGACATACACACTCACATAAACATGAGTATCAGTTTTGTTACTTTGACATGAACAAAATGTGCAGAAGCCTAAAACAATCGATCTCATATGGAGTCAGCACGCGCACTTTTTGTTTGGTTTTTGTACTCCTTTATGAATGTATCAAATATATACTCTACGAATGAATACTTACTCCTATAAACGATTGGCTTAATGCATGCTGCCAACATCATAGTACTCATGGTAAAATATGCATTCGTACAATTCAATACATGAGTATGGCTTACAGTTTTACTTGATTAAAGGAAGGTTTTTTCGCCTATTTTTATTGTTCGTCTTGTGTATGCATACTATAGTTTGTTGACAGATTGATGCCGCTTGTAGCCGCCAAAAAGCCTTCATTATTCAAACGCTTTGGTATTTATCAACGTCTAGGCATGTGCGGCATGACTTTTTTTGTTGTTGTTTGTTCTTTTATTACATTTTGTCTGCTTTTCTATGTTTTATTGTTGTTGCTATTTTTATTTGTACAGATGTCAGTATATTTGTTTGCTGGTTTCGTCGTAGATGTAAAATAACAGCACCCACCAAAAAAGCGTTTGCCACTGCTACTTTTTGGTTAAAAATTTTAACTTTACATGACTTTTTTTAAACTGCAAAAAATTAGCTTAAAGACGATTTTTATTTAGTTATCTTCATTTGAAAACGAGTTACCAGCGAGTTTAAATACATATTTATAGCGAATAAAAACCTGAATTTGAAGAGCTATAACTAGAACCACATACATATGTATGTGGCGCATTAATATAAAGTTGCTTTTAGATAATGGTTGCCTCCCACAGGTGTTTTTTGGCTTGTATAATGTAGAAAAAATATCTACAAACACGATTTGTAACTTCCAGCTTACGAAACACACTAAGATTAGATCTTGGACCTGCCACCGAGTATCCTAGTTGTGCATTTGACCACTTCCAGTAACATCGCCTTGTAAAAGTGACTGGCGATTTTCATATAAATCTGCAAAACTAAAATCGGTTGCGTGACTTATTTTGTAGCAGGTCATCTTCTCTCGGGACGATAAATAGTTTTGGTCAACTAAAAATCTATCACTCTTTAAAAGTATTTTGAAAACTTTTTGTAAAGCAGAGTAACATTCCATTAGTCCAGGAGTTGGGACTTCGATTTCCGCCACAAATTCTGGCTCGTTAAGTGATATCCTTTATTTCATTTTTACTGAAACAGTTCGACTAAACAATCATGAGATTTTATCCAAATTTATTGATTTTGGTGTCTGTATTATAAATTTATAAAACACCATCTGTGCTTACGAAAGCACATCGTATGAGTGAAGAATAAGTGCTTTAGTACACAGGGTTCCCAGTTTCTTTTAAATATTCTGAAGTTTTGATTTAAAATTTAAAAATTTTTCAAGCACTCTTTAAAATTTTGTAGTTTTCTTCACCCCTTTTAAAATTATGTAACCAAGGAAGAAGAAGATCAAAAGAAGTATGTTCACAAATATTAAATCACCAGCATTTTGTTTTCTACCCCAAACATGAAAAATATCCCTGATTTGAGAAAAAAATTTAGATTGGGAAAGCTTTTGGTAGGACAAGACTTTGTTTTTATTCTACTCTTTGTCCATATTGCCCAAAAATAGTTTCTTTACCAAACCTTTAATTTCATTTGCTATTTAGATGCTGACAGCACCATTTAGCATCAGTCGTCGATCGAACTGTAAAAATGGACTTCCTTTGAATTTTTCACACATATTCTATATTTGTATTATATAAACGTTAAATGTAGACTACATTTGGAGCATGAAAGAAAATAATACAAATTGAAGCAATTTTAAATGCATGAGGTTATATATTTGCGTATTATTTTTTCTACTGGAATAATAAAAGATAAGAGAAGCTAAGAGAAGATATCCTCAGCAAGAGTGCAGGAAATTGTATATTTTAACTTAAAGGAATTACAAATAAATAAAGTATATATGTATATACAAGTCCCAGAAACAGTCCACTAACCAAATTTTTTTAGTTTATACAACTTACATATTATCCTTTTTAAAGCAGTATTAGACTAGATATATAATTTTATAAATAAAATAAATGTATTTCGATGAACATTAATGTACAAATTAGTACCAAATCCCATCATACCACAGATCAGTGAGCCAGCAGAAATTTAACAAAATCCCTACACGTCTCGAAAAAATTCTCTCTTTTTCCGTACACCGTTATCTCTCTTTGTGCCATCAGAGTTGTCAAACGACTGTATTAATTACATTTCTTCAAAAATTATTTAATTTTTAGGGAAGTCTTTGGATTAATTTTTTTATAATTCTTCGCATTCATTGCTTATATAGACATCGCACATTTCTTAAATAAGGATTTGGAGATCTTATAATCAAAATCTTAATTCTGAATTCTTAATAAAATTTTATCCAGGCTAAAAAAATGTCACCCGAAATGAAAATAATAAAAGTAATTTTTTTCTAAGAGCGCATTTGAATATTTCAAATAGCTTGATAAATCTAGTCTTATTTTATATATTAAATTCTCTTACATTCATCTTTCTTTTAGGAACTAGATTTTGTGTGCTTTATTAGCAAAATTTACTAAAAATTATGAAAACACACTTTAACTTCCGTATTTTCTAGCGTGCATCACAAAACTTTGTGATCAATTATTTCGCAACAAATACCCGGAAAAAATTATTTTTTATTCCATTCGAAAGAACACTTATATCCCACTAACACCATGTATAAGATGGAGGTACCTCTTTTTAAAGACCAAAAAATTTGTATTTATTAATGTGAAAACGCGTACAAATGTAGCGTTCGTCATGCAAGTTTTCCCCATATGTGCGAAAGTTTTTGACAAAGAATTAAAAAATATGTTTAAATGAGAGTTTTGATAAGAAAAAGTTAGATATTAAACTATAAAATTTTTAAACATAAATATTTATGTATTTAATATAATATTGAATGGAATTGTTTGGTTCAAGTTCAAGTTTAAGTTTACCCATATATTTTTTGAATTTAAGGAATTTTGAGATAAATTCGTTATTTTATTAAGAGAGTACTATTTGAAACAATTTATTATTCATCAGAATAGCAGAACGAATCGGTAATGATTTCGAGGTCGCTACACCATATCATCAGCGTCCTTTGTTCGATTTCACCACTTTTGATGATGGATACTAGTGAATAGAAATATTAACTATTTAACTATAATATTTAACAAATTATAATACGAAAATTACTTTTATTCATTTCTACAAGTAGAATTATTTTCGGTTAGTACGAAATTTCCATATCTGATGAATAATTATTTTATATACATATTATTACTGTCTCGATTTTCTAGAGCCATTGGCTGCTGAGATCATGCAGTTTCTCCATTAATGTTTACTTGTTTTGTGTCTTTTGTAGTTGATTTTCTTCTTTCCAAATACATAGAACTCTCTTAATAAAATAATAACGTTATCTGAAAATTTCTTAAATAAAAAAAAGGGTAACCTCAAATTTGGCTTGGGGGTTTACTCTCTATTGCGATGCGAAAGCGATTTCAGTGTAAAATTAGTTTTATTTTGTTCCAATTTTCTTTCGCATCGCAATAGAGAGTAACCCCCCTGAAGTCAGACAATTTCTTTCAATATAAATCAAGGCGAATTCATAAAAGGTGAACTTAATACTTCAATAAGTACAACACTACAAAAACCACAAGCATTTTGTTTTTGTAAAATCAAAGTACATTGTCAAAAACATTTTTTCAACTGCTTTTTTCTTTTAATTGTAATTTTTATTTCATTTCATTTAATTTAGTTTTTTCACCACACAACGCAAAAAGCTAAATAAAAACGGAACAAAAAAAACTGATAGTTGTCAAGGTACTCAACGTTCGTTAGAAGTTGCCCAAAATTTAGTAGTTTGCGTTGACGCAGAAGTACGGAATGTGACGAAACTCATAAGAAAACCTGTATATCAACTTAGTTGTCAGTTGAAAATTCCTTTGAAATAGGATATCGAGACCTGTCTCTAATAAGAACTTTAACAAATATTGTTATTGTTGAAGAAATCTGTGTGGAAATCCATCAAAGATTCGCTGCTCAATTTCCACGGCTGTAAGTACACATTACAATTCCGTTGAAGACCACTTTGATTTCGAGAGGTTGCGTAAACTTATATTTCTTTTTTATAATTTTCAGGAGAAATCGTCTTTAGGTTGATTACAAAAACGACCAGTTTCTGAAAGGAACTCTTCGATATAAAAAAATCACTTTTTAACTATATCCCTTATCACTCCGCTAACAAATGAAAGAGATGTTTCTGTCATAATAATTAAGATTATTTAATTTGCGTTTTTAAACATTGCAGATTTTTTAATGAATTAATTTTTCTAAATTAATTAATACAAAAATTAAAATAACATAAGACTGCATCTTAACAAGTTGCCATTAATAAATAAAATTTTGATTTGCCTACTGCATCCCTGCAGGTCCGAAAATGGTCCGGACATAGAACTGCCGAATCTGCGAAATTGTTCCCACAAATTTCGCAGCACCTTATTCTGCGTGCATTGTCCTTGGGCATGCTGAACATTGTACCGCTTCCTTTTTCACATATTATCTTACACAATGAATATTTACGCATTTTTAAATTTGTTTATCACACTCTTTTATCTTTTTATTCCGATTTTTTTAAATTTTCATTTAATTTTTCTTTCTTGGCACACTTAAATTTGGTTACTTATAAAAATATTCAATTTGAATGTAAACAAAAGAAATAAATTAATTTTGACATCCAACCTTAACTCGCCTTGGATAAAACTAAAAAAAAAGTTATCAGCAGCGCTATCAACTTTACCTGTTATGAATTCTCCTTGAATGATTACTTCCAAACGTTAATTAATTTATTATAATTTTTAAATAAAATTTCGAATTTATGTGGGAAATAATATATCAGATAATGATATGAAAAAAGTAAAAATAATCAATAAAAAATTTAAACAGTAAAAATTTTTCATATATTCGCCCAAAATCTTCTTTTATAGAGGAAAGAGCTGTAATGTGTGTTAAACACAAATAAAAGAAACGAAAATAAAAAATAAGACGGTGTTCGAATAGTCTATAGTTTCTTTATTTTAAAGTAAAATAAATTATTTTATTAAACTTCTGTTAATTTAGTCAAGAAAAATAACGTCGCGTAAGTGGTGCTTCGCATAGTCTAGTGTCAAAACTACTCAGTACTTTTTCAATTGAGTAATAAATACTATTCAATACTTTACACATTTTTACTTATTTCAAAATAAAAATATTTAATAGGTTAAAATTCGATTTTATTATTACACGTAATTCATAATAACACAATGGATTAGAAAATTTAATAATCCACTAAAAATATTTAACTAAACCGCCAGGATTATTAATTGTTGCAAATGATTTAAAGCCGCTTAACTTTCCTCAAAACCGAGTTGCATTAATTTAAAATATTTTCGTATATGTATATGGAAAGGTATTCCTGAAAGTATTGAGTAGTTAGTTTTGGGTATTGAGTACAGGGAAATATATAGGATATTGAGTACTCGGTACTTAAATACTCAATATTTTTACAACACTAGCATGTTCGCATTCTTTCTAAGAAGTTTTACATGACTTTTATCGAGATTTCTGGAGCTTGCGCCCGATTGGCTTCTATTTTTTCGTTGGGGTATGGTTTGTGGTTTATCCACTTATATACATTCTTTCAAATACCCTCCAAAGGAAAAATCGACGAAGCCATTTAATTGAAAAGAAGCTTCGTCATATATTATAATTAGTGGGTTTTAGCTCTTGAGTAAGTTTAATTTTCAATTTTAGAACTAATTTTTACGACAATCTAATAAATAAAAGCAACCAAAAATATTAAAATAATAAAGTTATTGACCATATAAACACCTTTGTTTCGTTTGGCTCGCTCTGTATTTCACTTTTTAAGCATAAAATTGTATATTTTGAATATGAGTAGAGGTATTTCCGAATACAACTTTTACGTGATTATCAATAACGCAAAGATCGGTTATGAGCTCGTTCCAATACCCTAAAAAATTTGTAATTGTGGTATATTTTGGCATAAGCTGAAATCTGACTTTATATCTTTTTAATTAAAAAATTTTTAATAACTTCCATAATTTTTTATGAAGAAGGTATGTAATATTGAAATATTTTTAGTCATCAGACCAGCGAAGCGGATCAATGCTGTTTTCGAGGTCGCTACACCATCTCAGCTGCTTTCTTTGTTCTCTTTTACTACTTTTGACTTTGGATTCTAGTGATTGGGAATATCAACTATTTAACCGAATTATTAAACGAATTAGAATACTAAAAAACTTATATCAACTTTCACTAGTTATTTCAAAATCAGTTGAATCTCTGATAATTAATTAATTACGTATTAATTGAGAATTTTTAATTTTCAAATGATAACGAAGAGCCAATAGCAAATTAATATTCTAATATTTCGAATTTAAATACGAAGAAGTGCTTAATTATGATTATTTGGCGTCACTAACAATTCTTTAGCTCATATAATACAGTGATCGTAAGTGTTGTTGGTGTCTTTGTTTTTTTTTGTGGTCTAACTTTTCAGTTTCTCTGTAAAATTGCGCATGTAGGCGTCAAATGATTTGCATCATGTTTTTGAGGTCAGTTTCGGTTTTTCCTAGCTCTAGTTACAATTTTTTGTTGTTCTTTTTTTTTCTTGGCAAAAGCGGTATAGAAACAGTTGATGCTCTTCTTGTTGGTATAGTAAATTTGTATCGTAACTTTCTTTTGTTATGTTTAGTTTTAAAATTGATCAGTAGTGCGAATTGTGATCATTTGTAAGAATGTATTTTACTTTAGTCCAGCTACATGCAGCTTTATCTCGTATGCTTTGTGTGCTGCATTTTTTGTATGGCTATATTTTGTTTTATATTCATTGATTTCCTTTTTATTCAAATTGTAACGAGAGCGTATTAATGGCATTTTTGAAGTTGTTACTGAGCATCCATCCACCAACCAATAAAACATCTAGTAAGCCAGCCATCCAGCCATCAGAGGTTTAAATTGTGTCATTGGCATTTAAGATAAATAAATATTTTCTCTGGCAACATATATTTTCATCATTGATTAATTTGATTGATAGTGAAGAGAAAAATTTTTCAGACTAAAACCAAAAGACAACGTGTCGTAATTGATGAAGAGAAATTGTAGCAATGGTTTGAATAACATCTCAGTTATTGATTATTTTTAATCGCTCAAAGTAACGCCATTAATTACCCAACATGTCTTTAATGGTTATTCTAAATGCTTAAAATAAAACTCATTTGTGATATTTTAAATATTTGCTAGTGCAAAAAAAGTTTATTTTGAAAATAATTTGTTCAGAAAAAGTATTTCAGATTTTTACTTCATACATACATTCATACACACATACATACATACTACATAGTTTGAAGTCATAAAATGAACAGGTTTTTTGCTGGTTAACAAAAAAACAAAAACTACCACACTCAGCAATTTAATATGCATAACTAAAAGTGAATTTTATCCTTAATATACAAGTTAATATTGTTCCACAAAAACCACATATCTTATCAAAAATGCTTTAAAAGATGTTGACCTTATTTTTTAGAGGGTCCTTAGCAAAAAAAAACAAATTCATGACAGACTTAACGGCTCAAATGACAGGCTAGCTGTCTAAAGATAACGCTCCTATAAAGGCTAATAAGAAAAATAAGAAATACAGGCGAATCAACAATATGCAAGATAGTGAAAGTAAAACTAAGAGAAAAAATTACAGCCTTAAATTAAATAATCTCTTTTATTTTAATATTAAAATAGTATTTTTTATTTAAAATAATAAATGATTTACTTAAAATCAAAACGTGCTAAGCTCTAATTGAATATTTAGGATTAGTAGTTTACTGCTGATCTAATGAAAAATTGCAGTCGGCTCAAAATTATGTCCAATACTTAAAAACAGTCAAGGTTTTGAAAAAATTCTTTAAAATTCGCGATAAGTACTACTCAATAGCTAACAGCCAATGCTGAGTTTACCCATTTATTTATTCTAATTTTTTATTTAATTTTTATTAGAAATTTTTTTGGATAAATTCATTATTTTTATTAAGAGAGTACCATATATAGAACATTTTTTATTATTCATCAGATTAGCAGAACGGATCAGTACTGATTTCGAGGTCGCTACACCATCTAGTGATCAGGAATATCAACTCTTTAACTATTTTTAATTTACAAAAATAAAAAAGTATTCTCCCCTCCAGAGGTGAATCATCAAGATATTTGTATACATTTTTTACAGAAAATGCAGAGCGATACGACAAATAATTCTGCATTATTTATTCAAAAATCAAGTGATCGATTATTCGACATTTTCCAGAAACCGGTTTTCGATATTTTTAAAAACCCGGTTACGGTTACGGGTTTTTACAATTCAAGAAAACCTGTCAATCTGTAAATTTTATACAAAAGTTTTGATTTTCACTTGCTTTATTAAGAGTTAAGAGTCTTTGTAAATATTAGAAAATAATATAAAAATTAAAATTCGAAATAGCGTTTTCGATGGATAATGGTTCGTCAAACCACATGTTGACAGGAAATTTTAGACTCCAACGATTAAAAACAGCCCCTTTGTTACAGAAATTTATACGGGAATATATACAAGTGTATTTTTTAATGCTAAAATGTGTAACTCTTGTAAAAAAAGTGTTGAGTTGTCTTTTTCAAAAATAAATAAGTCTCTATATTGCAAGGAATAATCTATTATTATTGACTATAACGTGCTCAGCTCCTCCTTTAATTTAAATAAAAGTGCATTTATGTCGTTACTCGGCGAGTACTAAATAAACTTCTCGCTTTTGGGGTAGTTTCCAGTTCTGAGATATAGTATTAAAGTATTCAAGCCTTTTAGGCGACATTCATTTATTCGTTTTTGGCCTGCAATGGATGTCTCCGACAAACAAAACTAAATAACGATCTTCAAATACGCAACTTGCACGCGATAAGCCCAAATTAATTCGCCCCTGCTACCACCTCGTAAAATTATTTTGCAATAGTCAAAAAACACCTGGAACTTTTACATTGAAAAAAATACTTGGATAATCAATAGAAAACGTTCGTGTCAGTTATAATATAGTAAAAGACATTTTATTTGAAAAATATACAAATCGAAAAATATTCTAGTGAGCCGGTTTTATATAAGAAAACCGGACTATTCGACATTCGAAAAATTAACGTTTTGGAAAAACCGACAACCGTATTGTAGAAAAACTGGTTTTAAAAACCGAGTCGATCAATAAACGAGTAATATGTAATATTAATCATTGGTAGTCCGCATAGACAAGTTGAAAGATAGTGCGTTGTTGACAGGAGCTGGGGAAAAGGAAGCTTTTCAAAAAGGCCGGATAAAGCTAAATTGCCCAAAAAGACTAATAAAGGCTTGCAACAATGTTTTTTGTGATGGAGGATCACTTCACGTTGCCCAGTCTTCGTTAAAAAAATATCTTTGATTTTTGAGACCCGACACAGAGTAGGATTTACAATATATTTTATTTATTCTAGTATTATTCGTTGAGTCAGTTAACTACTGTCCAGCTCCTTTTTTCCTGAGCCTCCTCTGATAGATCTCCAAGTGGCACCAAATGATATTTAATGACATCTTCTCCATGATAAAGGATTTTGTGAACTGTTGCAGACATATTTCTCCATGGGTAGTTGGTTGTATATATTTTTGCAGTTTCCTTAGCATAATCGCCAAATTTTCTAGAGTCAATTTCTTCATTGCACGCAAGTACTTCTAGGATTATTTTAAATCTGAAAATAAGGTTAAAATCCACTCCTGTTATTTCAGATGCTGTTTCTGGATCTGAAAAGAATCTTCTTGCGGTATTGCCATCATTTGTATTGCCTGACCCTTGTTTTGGCTGATCTATAATCAATCCTAATTTGCGATATTCATCTTGAACATGTTTCTTTTTTGCACTTCTTAACTCTTTGTTGGTTTCGTTGTTTCTTATTGATCCTGAAGACCCGAAATCCAAATCATAGCTGATTTTTAGTATGTGTTCCATAAGTCGTATTCTTGCATGTAGTGGTGATAATCCAAATTCATATGCATCGGTATTATCTAATGATTTTGTCGGGATTTGGTTTAATTGGGTTGATGTTGCTTGGCATATAATGCAGCTGGATGCAGCCTTCGTGTTAGTCAAAGCCTGACCTACTTTTCCATCTATCATTGTCAGCACTAATTGGTAGCTTACTTCAATTTGCTGCCCATCTAACTGTAATTGTAATGGCTGTAGTGTTACAATTTGGGGCCTTGATATCACTAACTTCTTTGTTAATGGCATCATGAGTTTCTTTTTTGAATTCAAATTTGATTGGCCTGCAGTATTTCGTAGAAGATGGTGTCTCATTTTTCCAAATATTCATTGTTTGCGTTGTACTAGTCGAAGGCTCTGAATCTTCCAAAATCTTTTTCAATCGCAATGGTACAAATGATACCATGAACATATCTGAGTCCGATATATTTTCACATACAGCTTGTTTGTATTGTTTTTGTCCCGAAGAACCATCACATCCCCATTTACAAAAAAGAATTAACTTTGTGTTTCCACATTTCTTTAACTCATTTCCTGTTATTGATTGTAGCAAGCGTTCGGCTGTGTGATCAAGTAGAGATTGTAGTTGTACCTCTGCCGAAATTGGTGTGATTGTAATAGTGTCCTTTGATGGCAAACAGTCCATTTTAGCAGCGGTTATGTGATGATATGCTGGATACATATTTGAGCCTTTTTCAATCGCACGCAGTCTGAGCTTAATATACTGCTGTTTTGTTAATTTCAAATCCAGAAATAATGCTAATGCCTCCTCATTTGTGTACTGTATTACATCACTCGGAGTTGGTATACTTTTAAGAATCCGTTTTGTTCTCACTGGACTAGCTTTAACAACTTCTTCAATGATATCCACTTTTGTTAATTGGTTCTGTGATCGTAATTGATGTAGGAAAGATTCTTTTATATTTGTACAACCAATTGCATCGTTAATATCTTTAAGTTTCCGCCTCTTAGATCTATCGCTGCAGTTGCCCATTAATGATTTGCGTGGTCTTCCAGCCTTATCTTGCTTTGCTGTTTCTGCAGCGACAGTAAGTTGGCCCTCTAACCAGTTTGCACTTTTTATATAAAGGTTTTTTTACTGTAGCGAACTTCTTTGTAGCGTTTTTTAGTGCTTTGACGAAATTATATAATTGCTCTTGCATTTCGGTGCTACACGAATTTAAGTTTAATTTTAACGTAACTAAGAACATCTTCCTGGTTTTTAATTCCAATATACTCTTCGGCCAGTTCTTTATAACTGAAGCTCTCCATATTTTTCTGAATATTTTTATTTGCGTCTGTTATGTTTTATCCGTACACTTAGAGGATTAACTGAGTAATCCCTTATCGAATCCGTAGTTTTATATATTTTTAGATACATGTTATTCACACATTGATCTTTAATTTCATAGCAGGTAGTGCTTAAATTGCACAAAACTGCACATGTTGTCCAGACCTTAATATCAGGTAAAACTAATTAGTATCTCGCCAATATTTGTTGTTGTTGTTGGGTTGTTTTTTTATTTTTAGTGGTTTAATGTCCCGATTATTGTTATGAAATTGCTTATGACTTTGGTTGACCCTAACATTTGATAACAGGTAAATTTAGAAACAGATCATATGTTTACTGTAGAATTTTGTGATAATTTGTAATAATTTTATGACTTATTTTTTGCTGATCAAAACAAAGCCATTAAACCCTTTCGCAGGTATTATATTTAATTTTTTTAGTTTTACGTAGTCTAAAGTAAAAACATAAACTTTTAGGCAAAAAAGTGAAAATTATATACACCATTGTATACGAGTACTTTGGAGTAATTTCATTAAAATGAAAAAAGTGTTCTACACACGGCTCGTCACGGGTGCAAAAGTATATATAGCGGTAAAGAGGACACTTTCACCTTTCTCCGGGTGGTATACATTTCTTGTTCCCTTTTGTTCCCTAGAAGTTCTATTCCACTAAAGTTTAAATTTGAGAAAAATATAGTAGTTTCATAAATATTCCGTAACGCCCTTAATATTAAACGCTAGAGCTCTGACCACTTACAAAAACTAAAGACTATAATCCTACCAACATTATAAAAAAGACCGCAGGCCATTATCGATGATAGCTTGCGAGTAGTAATCATTTATTTTTGATAAAAAACAACAGAAAAACACCTTTTTCTGAAATTACAAAAAACCGTTGAGTTTGACAGCATGCCACGCTCACAATTATCAATAGTTTAACCTAATTTTTTGGCTACCTTAATCTGGATATATTAGCTGCAAAAGGGCGTAAAAATTTTAATAATCGGTGACAAAAAAAAATTTGACTTTTGGCCAATGAAAAACGATTTTCAGCCACAGTGCAGCGGTCCAATTAAAACGGCACAGCGACGGTACTACGCGACTGTTGTTCAGCAAGAGCCCAGCGATCCAATCACCAAACGATGCTGTTCACCAACCACCCCGTGTCTATTGCTTAATAGGAATCCAGCTAGTTCACTGACGGTGCGTTGTCTGTGTGTAAATTGCTTAGTACGGATACAGCGGTCCAAGCACAATTTTAGCGAGCTTACCTTGTCGACAGCCGCAGGCAGACTGACAACTTATTGCTACTGCTTATATACTAAAATTCTACTACACTATTCAGTTGCCATACAACGTAACTTACAATTTTTTTGGGTACTTTTTTATGGTGAACTTTCATTTCCCATTGGAGTTGTTAAGGCGATGACCCAAAATTTGTTGCACAATGTAATGCATATTTTCCAAACTATGATTCTCCTTTATGTCAAGTTTTGAATCTATGTTATTAAGAACCATGAATTTTCATTCAGATATATTATACTTTCTTTGAAATAAAGTAAAATTATGTTTTAATGAAGAATGTCCCGTAAGAGAGAGCATTTTTTTTTGCTGTAGTCGAATGTAGCTGAATGGGTAACTTACTGCAATATTCCATTAGAACAATGATTTCTATAGCGAAAATTAAAAATATTCCTTTTAAACAAATTGATTTGCATTCAAAGAATTTAATATATGTACCTCTTCATAAAAAAAACTTTCTAGGACACTTAATAAACATTGAGTATCCTCATTAATTTAATTAATTTAATTTCAAATAAATAATTTTAGTGTATATTTTTTTCTTCAAATTCCTAAAAAAGCAGACAAAAACATTTTTAAAGCGCAACAAATATTTTTAATGTCTTTATAAAGTTGTTACTATAAACCATCCATATATCTGTTGACTACATCTAATTAAATCATATCAAAGTGTTTCACTATATCACTTTATGTATGTAGATAGCGATGTGTGTATTCGAAAATTGCTTTACAAAATGCCAGTGAATTAAACTGAGAAAGTAATTATATTTAATGTATTTTTAAAACCATAAAATACCAAAAGTCTTGTTGTTATTGATGATATATATTTAAGTTGTAACCCATAATCTGTTATCGGCATTACTTTGTAGTTTGTACTTTTGTTCATACAAAACGAAACGATGATGCAAATGTAATCATCATGCGCCATGCAGCATGCACCTCTAAAGATAAATTAAACTGTTTAAACCAAAAAAAAATATAAAAAATTAATGAAGAAAATTTGTTTAAAATCAATAACAAACTCTCCAAAACTAAGGGCAAATAATTATTTATTTTACTTTTAACAAGCAACAACATACATATTTATTAAGTGTATTTGATCAACCAGCAGAATATTATTCTGTAGTCAGTCAGCCAGACAGTCATTTATAAAACATGTTTGTGTTCCCAGATTACCTGTATATGATTGCGTCCATTCATCTTATTATATATCTGCCTGATTTCAGTGTGTGTCCAAGTTGGTTATTTTGTTATTCCGGCGTTTAAGACTTTATCAAATTCAACACTGTTGTAAATGTACACTGTAAAATGATGAGTATGACGAAAAGTGTTGCAATTTTTATTACTGAAAATTATATGTTTTCAAAACTAGCAATCAACTTGGATGGACCACAAAAAAATGTATCACTGTTTTTTATTGTTTTCATTTTTTACATGATTGTGAATATAAAGAAAGAAAAAAAGTGTTTTTATGTACGTTATGAGTATCAAGCTTTAAAGTTTACATTAGCTATAGTAATATTTGAGTTTTGTTGCAAATACCAATCTGAAGAGAATGGAATTCACAAGGTCGCTTTAAGTGTTCTAACCGTTTTATGTGCTAATTTTTTTCATTATTTTATAACAAAATTTTTTTGCCTTGGAGAATATAAAACATCCCTTCTTAAGTTGAAACAAAAAATTTTTTGAATTCTCTTCATATGATTATCACTACAGAGATAGGAATCAGTTCGAGTTTTAACACTTTACCTGAAAACCACCCGTTTTTTACGTGGTGACGACATACATGGATGTCAATTACTAATGCTTAGATAATTTGTGACATGTCTCAGATCTAAATTGTACTATCTGGCCATGACTACCATTTCTAATTTTTATAATAGCTTTAATTTTATAGTTGTATATATATTTTTTTATCCTTAAGAAGATAACATTTACATTTGCAAGAATATTGAATATTGAACATTTTATTTGATTATATTTGATCTTCTTTAGTAAAATTTACAATCGCATGTTGAAATGACAAAATATTCATAAATATATTCAATTTATGAGGAAAAATCTAAAAATACAAAATATTAGTACTCACATCATTATCACTCAGCATAACCATTAACTTTTGTTTATTAAAATTCTTTAATAATGTTAATATTTAATGAAATTTGCCCAAAAAAGTTCAGTGTTTGGCAGTTAGTTTTTTTATTTGGTATACAAATTTAAGAATTATTGTAAAGATATTTGAGAATTCAAATGGTAGTCATAAAATCATACGTTTTAAAATAATAAAAAAAATCTGACGAGGAAGAACAAGCACTATGTAGTTTCTCTCACACTTCTCTCAAATTTCTACTGGATATGACAAAATAAGAAACTTTTCTGTTTGAAGCATAACAATAATTTTTTTTAAACGATTGTAAAATATTAACACATTATGACAATATGACTTAATAGTACAACGTCTAAATCCCCCAATTATATGAGAATCAGGTTAAAAACAACGCAACCCAACAAAAGTCGAACTAACAACTTATATAAATAAATATTAAAAATTTTTGTAAATATATTATGAATGTAACCAACTTTGACCCATAGATTTTCATGGTATATGGTTCAATTTTTTTGTTGTGTACGCAGCTTTAGGATTTTGCAATAAAATTAGTCATGTTTTGTAATTTTCGATATCGTAACGTGACCATACGTCCCGTTTGACCGTCCCGGTGACGAAAAATGTCCCGTTTTCAGAAATTGGAAAAAAGAAGATATTTGATTTGTTTAAAAATGTGAGAACACATCTTCAAATTCCCCAAAGATAGTTTTTTTTAATATATGTATGTTGAAATAAATCACAAGTCTAGCTAAAAAATAATTTCATCTAAAAAATATTAGAAACGATTTAACTGAATTTCTCATGAATTTGGTTGAATCAATTCATGGTACATAAACTTAAATTACTGTTCTTAAAAAGCAAAAAATAAAAAATTTAATCCCCTCTCAAAATAAGAATACGTTGCGTTTTACTTGTACGTCGCCCGTTAATCTAATAATCAAAATAAAAAAAACCATTGCAAGAAATAGAAATTGCAGTTCTATAAATTTGCTTTGTTGACCTGAAATGCAGCAATACAAAAATCATCTTCGAGTATTGAAGCAGCAAGTGAAATTAACAAATTAAAAGAGAATTTGTTTCAGAAAGCGGCAACTCAGACCGCGGTTGACTTGAAAATTTAAGAGAAGATGGTTACACCGATATTGACGAGCTTTTCGTGAAAATTAAGGCTAAAGAATTTTATAAAACTAGTGGAGAGTATTTAGAGCAATGGACTGTTTATAACAAAGATTTAGAAAAACATAATTGGGTAAATTTCACAAAAGTACCACAGTGGGAAGATGTTCAAAAAGTTCTAGATATATTGATCGAAAAAGAACATATCGATTGCAATAAAGATACGAAAGTATTCGATGAATATTCGCTCGCAGCTAAATGCCAGAGTTGTTAATTATTCGTGTTTTTTATTTTTTCGAATAAAATTTCATGATATTTTTCTTTTGTTCGAATAAACAAATAATTTTGAAATTGTGTTTGAATAATTCGAACGAAGAAAGAATAAAAAATTACGGTTAAAACAGCATTGAAGAGCATATCCAGTTTGTTTGTTTTTTTCTTTGATTTTTCTAAAAAGTTCAGAGCATCAGCAATACTGTTACAATTTCTTACTTTATTTATAGATTTTTTTAGATCAGTTAATAAAACGTTATCAGTTACCTCAGAAACGTCATCTTATTCTTCATCGTAGTCGAAGTCATTGGCAATAAATATTTTTATCACAAAATAATCGTGAAAACAAAGTATTTGCACTTCTTTGTTTAGCTTCTTGTGGCATATTGTTAAAAGCTAGTATTGGATGGAAAATTCATAGAATTCATGAATAATATTAAAATATTTAATGATTTTATACGTAGTTCGTTAATTATTCGCATGTTCGATTATTCGAAAAAAGTTGTTCGAATAATTCTTTATTCTAAATTGGAAAATGCTTGTACGTTCGAACAAAAATTAAACAAATTTTTCGAATTATTCGAATAATTTTTATTTTTATTCTGGCAACTTAGATATCCGTAAAATCGGAAAACTACGACATAAAAATATTTCGAAGAATGCTTGATGTATTTCGAATCTGTTTTTTTTTTGAGAACATCAAAAAGTATCAAATGGATTGAAAAGTTGTCTATTTTTAATTTGCTTAATTATTTTAGAAAATAAAAGACAACGAAAAATAGAAAATAAACTATATCAAACCAAAAAAAGATTTAAAACTTTTAAAGTAAAATCCTATAAAATCGTTATAAATAAATAACATGGGTATAAAAATAAACGTAGAAACCGTAAAGACATCACGAGGCTCGTCGCAGTTGTGACGGGGCACTGGACGGTTGGTAGACATTCTAGTAGGTTAAGGAGTTCTGGAGGAGGCACAAGTTTTTCGGCAGAGGACCTTTCAGGATTATCAGAGATAGGGCTGAGTGATCTTATCAGATATCTCAATGCGACGGGTTGGATCTAGTATCAATCACCGTATTCGAGTACTCAGGTACATAGGTTGACACTGACGAGTGTAGTGGTCCTCTCAAAAAGGACTCATATAGATTGTACTTGAATGCCTACGTGCATAGGGCAGCCACGTAAACCAACCAACCAATAAAAATAATAAATAAAGACAAATTACTAAACCAGTTGAAAACTTCTAAATTAAATATTTACATATGGAAAATTTCTACAAAAGCGGCCAAACATTTTTTGGTTCATAATTGTATGTATTTCCGAACCTAGCAATGGAAACGCTGACCGGATTGAATACACAACCAATTTTTGAAATTAGGCTTCCGAGAAGACGAAATTATTTATTAAATAATTTTACATATTATCATTTCATTTCATAAAATAAATGAATAAATATAAATTAAAAATTTATTATATACATACATATTAAATTTGGCTTCTTGTAGTCGTTTCGATAATTATAATAAAAATACCGTATTTTGAAATATCACAAGTACACACAGCGCCTGAAATTGATAAAATTTTACTCAATTTGGATAATTTATCATAACTTGGCAACACTGACCAGAATAAGCAAATAAATAAATAAAAGGTCATAGCCAGCCATAAAAATATTGCATGCTTACTATAATAACCAGGGAAAGTTTTTTATGCTTTTTGCATTAAAAATATGCATTTGCATATATTTAAAATTTTTCCCCAAAAATTCATTTTTGATTAAACTTGCATAAATTTGCATATTAAGCAGGTTAGAAACTATATATATGCAGCCAAATATATGGTCTCCACAATGCGATCATTAAAAATTGTTTACTCAAAAATGTTGCATGTTACATATCTGGCTCATGGGTTGCATAGAATTGCAGATTTTGTTCACTTACATTTTTGTAGCAAATTGCAAAGCCAAATATCGTATCAATTTAATGCATTCTATGTGCACAAGTATAATCAATCCCCCAAAGCCATGCTCCGCTAGATGAGGATCTTGGTTGAAGGCTGCTATTTATTATTGCAACAATTTAAATGAAATAAGCTGCGCTTGAAATGAGCTTTCTGATGATGAGGCAGAGTCGATATGAAATGCAAAGCCTTTATTTAAGAATTGATTGGTAATTTTAAACCAAAGGAATTGCTTCACATGAAAGTTTATCCGTCATAAAAATTGTAAAAGATTAACTTTAATATATTAAGAATAATATATTTATTGAAAAACTTTACGAAGTTTTTAATCGAAATATCGTCCTTCAACGTTGACCAAGTTTAAAAACAACATAAACATTGACATCGATAGATGTTCAATGTATGTTTTCAATATATTCGATTGTTTTGTCCGACAATCGAAGATCCTTTCAATTTGAAAATTTAAAAAAAGCATATGATTTATACTTTGTAATAAACATTTTTTTAAATAAAACTGATTAAAAATTCATAGTATATGCATATTTTAAAGTTTTTTTAAGGAACATTTGCATGCATATTTGAATAATTTTTGTGCATATTTAAACCTCCCATGGTAATAACTATATACAAAGAAGTTTGAAGAAAAAATCTTTGCTTATAAAAAACATACACCGTGTGAATACATAAATGCATGGCAGTATCAATATACATATGTGTTTTAAAAAGATGAAACTGTATGTCGCAAAAAGAGTAAAATAATTCATTACAATAATCTTACAATTTTCTATCAAGAATTTTTAAGTTTAAGTATTTTAAAATGAATAAGGAATATTATGTTCTTAAACGCTCTAAATACTATTAAATGAAGAAGTACTCTGTGGTGTATATTCTTATAGTTGTAGTTTTGATTAACAATCGGTATGTTGTTGGTTTGAAACTTAACAAAGAATTTTCAAAATTTTTAAAATTAAAAATTATTTCGAATATAATATTTTCCACTACTGGCCCGACTTAAATTATTTTCAGTAGAATCCTTCCCAGAACTGTACATAGGAGATCTGCTTCATAAAATCGACCGTTATACCTCATTAATTATTTAACCGAGTTTAAAAAGTTTTGAATCGAAAAATTCTAGGTCAAACTCCAACAGAATCTTTAGGTTGTGTGAGGCCATTGTTGTAGACACAGCGAAAATAACAGATGGACAGTTGGACAGACGAGTAGAGGGATAGACGAACATCATTTAGCTTCCTCATTTATAAAGATACAGAATATAAGTATATACTTTAGGGGTCTTAATTGAATAATGTAGAAATTACATATGGAATGACAAACCAATATATTCTCTTTCCAAATTTTTTGGTGAAGGGTATAGTAAAAAATAAAACCATACTTTATTCACAATTTTATATTGAACGATGAGGCCTATTTCATGCTAAATCGCTACGTCATCAGACACAACAGCTCCTGACAATTTTTTTTTGAGGATATTTGAAAGGACTGTTTGTTAACACGCCTTGAGCCATCCTAAAAACCAAAGTTCGAATTGAAATCACGGGCATTACGTACGAATATTTTCGAAAAGATATAAAAAATATGTTCAAAAGAGCGCGTATGTGCGAAACAGAAATAGCCAGAACTTACAGGATATAATTTATTTTTTAAGATAAAAACAAACGATTCACCATTAATATACAGTATTAAAAAAAATTATAATAATGATAGTATATCATAAGTTACACAGAAAACCAAACCATGTAGCTCATCCTGCGCCACCGTGTAGTTGCCTATACGCAAAAAGCTAAAGAATTAAATAAAATTTAATTTTGATTTGAATAGAACAAATCGAATTATTATGACTTCATCTACATACAGCATCTTTTTCGCGTACGATATTAATTTATTCATAAATATTATAATAAAAAACAACAAAAAAAATATTGCAATAAGAATTTAAAATTGAACAATAAAACTATTTTTAACAAATGGAGTAAGAAGTAAAAAATCTGCTTACATACCTTAAAATATGTCTCTGTTTTAAAAGAATTAATTAATTACCCCCGAAAAACATGAAATGGAATAAAATTTAAAAAAAAACAAAGTCATGTCCAGCATTCAAGAACGAGACATGATTGACAAATAACAATGTTGACCCACATATCGCATGAACTAAAAACACAAAAGGTAAATAGAAAAATAAACAGAAGTATTCGTAGAGACAAATGTAAAATGCTATTCAAACCAAATCAAAAATCTTTCAATTCAAAATTACTAAATGAATATATTATGTACATATATTCTTATTTAACACAAACTGTAACAAATGCAAAAAGACACACGCATGACTTGTTGTTCAATACTCTAAAGATTAATTAAGAAATTCTCCCAAGTGATTTGAAAAAAACAATATTTATACATACATAAATTCACACTAAGAGGTATCATTAGTAGATAAAAAGGCCCTCTTTAAGGCCTTAAAGGTGGAAAGGGAAAGAATCCTCGTAATCACGGTTCAAATGATTCTCAAGTATACCCTTCTACATTTCGTCTGTAATTTTTCTGCCACTTTTAGAAATTGGACCAAATCCTGATGAGGTATCGAAACCCTCCACCATCACCGACGAGCATCCATGCTTTATGGGTGTTTAGTGTAATTAGGTTTATTTTCGTTTGGCACCGGCCGTCTGACATATGGTTTATCATCACTACTGAAGATATTAAATCCCGTCTCGTCACTACCTTCCAGAATTTGCAGTCCATCAAATATAGTGGTTCGTCCATGATGGTGTGAGATTGTTTTCCCACATCAAGAGTTAGTTAAATTGTTGAAATTGGCGGACAAATTATGAGAGAAATATACCAGAGTATATCGAATAATCATTTGGATGGTGATTACGGGGATTTTTTACCCTAAACTTAGACATTTCAGCACGACATTGATCCTAAGTCCTGCTTGAGCGTAGTCAACGAATGGCTTAAAGGTAAAAATATTAAAACCTTATGCCATTGATAACACAGGTCAGCACGATTTCTAAAGCCAGCATTTTTTTAGTCAATTTGCGTACATGTGGATGTGAGGGTCGTCGACCCGAGGCATACTTGAATATAAGCGAAGGTTGCCTATTTTTCTTCGAACTTCTTTATTGCCATGCCACCTAGCTTCACTTATACCCACAACATCTGGAGTGAATCGTTAACTTTCTGCTACAAGTTGTTCAAGTTTACCTGCTTGGTGTAAAGAGTCCTTTTAACATTGCCAAGAGTCTTTGTCTTATAATTCCGTCTGTTGTTTCTATTTGAATCGATTCTATTCGAATCGATTAAAATTTGGAGAGACATACGTGATTAACCTAGATCTTCCTAGTTCGGTGGTAGGGCTGCTACCTTTAAAATAGTGTTTTCTTGATACCATAGGCTACCGAACCTACTTCGTTGTCATTGTATAGAATTGCATGGAATTACTTCCGAACTGCTGGCTGTTCCGAAGTTAACCCGCTTCGTTTTCGGTCGCCCAATTACACTAGCCGCCACCATTAGGCCACCACGATGGAGGATGTAAATGAACTTCCGATAGTCCCAAGATGATACTGCACGAACATACTCCGAAGAGATGTTACATGTGATTCCTCTAGTATGAGCTACCGGGTGACCTCCCAATACATAATAAACTTGGCTCATTTTATTTGTTATCACAATTAAAGGTAGAATTTTAAATTTTCTTCAGTTTAAAATTTTAATGTCTTTTAAAAAAAATTTATTTATTTTGAAAAAATCAATTTTTTTTATAAAACTTTCAGAATATCTCTGAATTTATAAGACTGTTAAGAAATTAATAAAAATGTTATTTAAAGGTTATTTTGTGTCAGATTCTTCTGTTTTTTATATTTAATCGAAGAACTAGTTCTCGACTAAATGCAAATTATGTGATGCAGCATCCTCTTTTTTCTATGTAACGAAAAATCTAGAGATACAGGGTCAATTCAAAAAAGTAATATGAATTGGAGCTCAGCGCTAAGTGTATACAAATTGACTGCAGAACCATCGAAATTATATAAAAATAATTAATTTTGTGGGCCTAGGTATTTTACGTGTAACTATAATAAAGGCAGGAGCTGCCTGAAAACCTAAAAACAAAAACGTTTTATGACAAATACTCGGGAAAGAATCGAGTAAAATAAGACCTGCCAAATTTGCGGCGTTCAAACAATGCCAAAAACAAAGAATACAGGTTTTCGAACAAAATACTAGATTACATATTCTTGCGATAACCATCCTTTGTCTCAGGGGACATAATTATATGAGCACACATCATATTGAATTAAAAACATATAAAAACCAAAAAAATTTTTTTATTATATATAGTGCTTAACTATATGAGTAACTTAAAGTACTTATTATATTCCATAACCACATATTTTCAGATTATATTTCTTTTAAAGGATCTCCAGTGGCCACTTCAGTGGGTCTGAAAGAACTCCTTCTAATGATGTGCAAACTTCTAGTTCTGCAAATCGCAAGATACCGAATATAATTGATTATGCGCAAAAACGTATAAAAACAAATTTAAGAAAACTCCATAAATACATTTTTGAATTTTATTCATTTATTAAAGGCAAATATAATTCATTTACGAGTACATACATATATTCTATTGTTAAAGGCTATGAGCAAATTCTCGACTTCGTAAAGAAGCTCAACAACAAATACCGCGAATCAATATAAAATTCCTCTTATCAATTGATACAGGAATGAATACAATCGGCTTAACTACAGCTCAAAAATAAAATTAATTAAATCGAGAATGGCATATGTAAGTTTGTTAGTTATTCTTTGATAACTTCACAGTACACATGTTTATTTTCCAACTTAATTTAAACTTTTTTTTACACATAAAAAGGTTTTACCTATTTTTGCTTTAAACCTTATTTATATTTGTAAATACTTTTTTTATCAACATCTGTGGTTACCAATAAAATTCGCTGTAGTATCTTAAGATAAAATCTCGAAAATGTAATTTTTTATGTAAAGATAAGTTGTAAAGAAAGATGAATTTATAAATGAAAACAAATCTAGTGTTGATTTACTCAGTTTATTTAAGTTTGTCATTCAACTCTCACGATACGCTAAATTCTAGTATATTATGACCTTAATTGTAATATCCTTTTTACTTTCCTTGAAATATGAAATGGTTTTTGTAATGTTTTTTTAAATAAGGGAATTAAAATACAGAGTTAAGCTTGTGCAAAAATATTTGCACAGAAAGACTGTTCTACCCTGGAAACCAGATCAGGATGCAAAATTGAATATTAAAGATTATTAATAGGACCCCAAGCATGCCTGAATATTAAATGCTTCGTGATTTTTACATCTATTGAATTTAAATTATTGATTAAAACCGTAACAAACACATTTCATAAAATATAAATTATTTAAAACTGAAATGAGGCTACTACAACATGACAATACAACAATGTATTTGTATGTTTAAAAAAAAAACAGAAATGAACATTTTGGCAAAAAAAGTGCAATATCAACAGCTACAGTACAATTGCTGAATACACACAAACTATTCACTTATGATCAGTAATTCTATGAGTAAGAAAAGGAAGTGGCCAATTTCAAGTGACCAATATGTTTACAATGTACAAAAGCATGTCCCAAGAGAATATAAGCAACAGTCATACATTCGAACTGCGTCAATTCGTTCCTACATATCTATACGCAGAAACTTTTTGTAGATGATACGCACTGTATTAATGAACACTTTCGACGCTCTTTTGCGACGTTTTGACGAAAAACGTTTCTTTCCTTGAGCTAATTTTTTTAGCAAGTTAATTATATACATATCTATAAAAGAGTTAATAACTAATTGGACATTATGGACAAATATAAATGGTCAACTTGTAATAGATATATTTCTACATCTTTTATACTCGTATATACGAGTATAATTCTTCTTTACGTGTGTATGTCACTGAAATCCTCCTAAACGGCTGGATCCAGCGTTCTCAGTTTTGGGGATTTTGTCTCCAAATAGGAGATTTTTTTTTTGATTGGGAATACAAATTTCGGGAAAATCCCCAGGGGATTTTTTGAGGAAAAAGCTCTTTTTTCGCTGGGGATAATATATTATTATAAATCTCGTTAATTAGTTTTTCTTTTTTGTATTTAAATTCATAAACATATTGACAAATGATATTTTTCTGCTTGATTATGGGAACATTGAAAAAATACGAAACGGAATACAGTATGACTTATTAGAAGCTCTTCTTAGAATAAATATACACTTTAGAAATAATTCTAGCACTTTTTAATAAAAGCAACATTTACTACAAAATTGCATTGGATGATGAATCAGAAGATTTTGATTCTGAAGTTTTTGAAATGTTAAAAACATTGATTCATAGTTGTTTCTTTTTATGCCTTTTTACGTTGCTGTTTTTGTATACATTTTAATGTAAATATTTAGAGCTCAAAGTATAAACTCTAACAGTCTTATTCATAAACGATATTTAGCAGTTTATTAACAGTTTAATAAGCAAAAATCGCTAAATGTGTATTCACAAACGTTAAATAGCTTATTTAACGTTTAATAAACCTCTGCAAAACTACACATTTTTATTTAAGCCTTTACCCTTGTTTAACCGTTTAATAAAGAGAAATTTCATTGTTTTCATTTTCAGTAGTGTCAGAAATTTTGTTTTTTTTTGGTAGAATTTTAAAAATAAATTTATAAAAAAAATTAAATAAAAGTGCAATCAATTTGATATCAAAAATCGGTAAGTTAAATTAACTTGTGTCGTGAAACGTATGTATCTTTATTCCAAAATTTCAGAAACCATCGCGGGAGCATCAGGCGCTCGACGTACCAAAACAAAAATTAAACTAGAATTCACTTCATAAAGAAAAAAACAAAATAAGCTCCTTCCACGGCCTGCATATGAGCTTTTTGAATTTAAATAATGCTTATATTTACATACATATATTCATTTAAATTAAAAATATTTATTTCAGTCTTTTGTAGATTAATTTAGTCTCCTTTTCTCATTTTAGTAAAAATTAATAAAATGAAATGTGCATGTACATGTACATACATATGTATAAAAATGTCGATATCAATTTTCAGATGACTTCTTGGAACACCATTCAGAAGGAACTGCAATAGAAGAAAATGATAACGTGAATACACAACTGCAAGGAAGAGCAGCATCAATTATTTTAAAATCGTTTATAGAAAAATATTTTTAGGTTTAATCATAAATGAATTTATGTACATACATATGTATGTACGTATGATAGTGTTTAAATTCTTTAATGTGTACAAATGTATGTATGTATAATAATATGTATATGTTTATAAGTACATAAAAAACAAACAAACACACAAACATATGAATTATGATTGGTATGACGTTGCCATCATAAAAATGCAAAATTGACAAAAGCGTTTATTTGTTAAACTATCGTTATTTAACCTTTATGAATAGTAATTTTTATTACAACCTTAATAAGCAAAATCCGTTGAATAACAAAACTAAAGAATAACGCTTAAATAAGAAATTTTTGTGAATACGGCCGTAATAATATTACACAAATGAAATTAATTAAGTATAGAAATATGTATATGTGCTTCCTTTGACATAATATTATTTAATTTTTAAGGAAATGTGGGATGTGATTATTATAATTATTTCGACTTTAATGATTAAGTTCCAATTTATAAATTAACAAATAACAAAAAGCTTTAATATATTCTATATTTTGAAATTTTGTTAAGAAAAAAAAAGTTTTATATTGTTTAAAGAATTTGTACAAATAAATGTCAAATATTCCAGAAGAATCTATCTATTGTGACTGAGAAATATTGAATTTGATAGACCGTTCTGTTATTGGTTAATTTTTAAGCTTGAAAATTCTTATTACAGATCTGCGGGGATTTTTGGAAATAAGAAATTAGGTATTTTGGAGAACTTGGGAATGAAAAATTTGCAAATTGGGGATAAGGTATAAAATAAAACTGGGAACCTTAAGTGGACCGATTTGAATGAATTTTTTCGATGCGCTGGGTGGCGCCCTAGATAGTTTAGATTCACATATCATCCCGGCAGATGGCGCTGCAGCAGTTTGAAACATATCATGTATGCAGCCTAATCAAAGCAGTAAAATGATTTTCAATGCACCACGTCCATTTCTACGCCCAGTTTCTTCCATGTATTTCTTCCTATTTACCATAATTTTAAACTTGGTGAGAAGGTTCTTTTATATGTATGTATGTGTATATTTTTGAAACCATATACTTTTAAGTTATTAGTAGACCGCGATGTCATTAGATTCAACAAGTTTGAATAATTGCTTTATTTGGTTTTCGATCGTGATAATTAATATACATATGTAAGTACGTGCGAGAAAAAATATAAAGAATTATAACAATAAGTTTAGTTGTTTTTAGTTTATGTTATTAGGGCAGATAATAGTAAATTTTCGCTTTTACATAAAATGCAAATAAAACAAATCTATTTATTGCATCTTTGTTCTCAAAGTTTCGTTTGATTTTTTCCAACGTCTTTAGAAAAATTTTTATTAATTAATTCTAGCAACAACTTACAAAAATGGGTTATTATTAGTTGGTTGAAGTAGTTAGCGCGTTTTCTACAAAGCTTTCTTTCAGGCAAGTCATCAAACAACAGGAATTGTGGAATTGTGTTAACTGTTGTTGGACTGCTTAAGTGTCTAAGGCATTGCCCTGGCCACTGAACAGTACCGACGGTAATTGGCACTGGTCACTGACAATGTACATCACTGAACCGTCGAGGAAACAAAATAATTAATAAAATTTGCTACACAGCTTAAACAAATTTAATGCGTCTACTTTACAGCCCTTTCGGTGTTGTAAAACAATTAAGCTTTCGATTTTCTACTCTCTCACTATCCCTTTCACAAAAAAGTAACACACATACATAAAGATTGGTAGGCATATCACACTGTAAAACACAAAAAAATTACAAGGTCCGGCCTATAAATTTTGATAGAGGAGACAATAAAAAAGGACACGTGCAGCGGCGTTTTCAAAGTTTACATCTAAATTTCATTGGAGGGGGGTGAAAATTTCCCAGCTCTGGCACATTCTTATTATTAATCGGCATAAGAAACCATGTGACCCTTTCATTTGAGGTATGAAATGTGTTCAGCAAATTTATGTAAAATGTTACGGCGAACATTTTTGTAGATTAAAATTACATTTTCAAGATTTTATCTAAAGATACTACAGCGAATTTCATTGGTAATCACAGATCTTGATAAAAGAAAGCACTTACAAATAAAACTAAGGTTTAAATAAAAAATAGGTAAAATCTCTTTATGTGTAAAAAAATTTAATTGAGTTGGAAAATAAACATGTATACTGTGAAGTTATCAAAGGATAACAAACTTACAAATGCCATTCTCGATTTAATTCATTTTATTTTTGAGCTGTGGTTAAGCGGGTTGTATGCATTCCTGTATCAATTGATAAGAGGAATTTTGTATTGATTCGCGGTATTTGTTGTTAAGCTTTTTTATGAAGTCGAGAAGATGTGGTATCATTATTAAATAATGCGCCAATACATTTATGTATATATTACTGGCCTTATTCACAAACGCTTAATAAAGTTAATGTGTACATTAAAACCGGTTTTCCCATATAAAAATCCAAAATTAAACATCCAATAACTTTATTAATCGTTTGTGAATAAGGCCATAAGATTATACTTGACAAATGGGGAACATTGAAGGATTCCAATACTATCAGCAAACACCATTTTTGAAAACTATTTGAATTCTATTTAACAGACAACAATTTTTTTACTTATGAGGAGAAGTGTTTCCAATAAATATATGGCATGGCAATGGGTAATGTACTATTTTCAACGGAAGCAGATATTAGCGGAAATCAATCCTCGTTGCAGACCCCTTGCAAATCTACCAGATATTGCAAATCTAGCAGACGTGCTATATTCTACAAGACCACAAAAGAAAAATACATGAAACTGAGATTTGCACCACTTAAACAAATATGCATAAGCAAAAACCGTTGCAGATTGGTATTTGCAAAGGTTAGCAATGCTACAATAGCTGTGTTTTTCGTTTTATTTTTACAATCAAAACAAGTAGACTCCTGCGCTTAAAAAATTTTACGGCGATGGAGCCGCCACAAAAGCTGCCATTTATTAAATTGACGTTAAGACTGCTGAAAGATATATGGCTAAAATAATACAAATTCAATTAAAAAAATAACTTTAATAAAGTTTTATAAAATTTACACAAAAACCGGACACTTACTTCGCGCGAAAATTTTATCAGTGGCGTTCGCGATGAAATATAATCTGTGTCCTAGCTTATTCCAAGCGGCAAAGTTATTCATTCAACTCTGTAAACTCTAAAATTAGCTGTTATAATAATTAACTTGCTAAACGCTTGAAAAAGACGCACATGCTTTGTAGAAAAAAAATCATGCTATGTGTGCTAAAATTTTAGATTTGCAACGAAAGGTTATTTCCGCTATTGTATTGAACACATTATTCGACGATGTGATTGAGAAATTAAGGACAAAAAAAGTAAACATAAAATTTATATCAAAAAAAGATGGCATAGAAAACATATTAATTAATTATGTCGCATAAACTTGTAGTTTACAGTTCTGAGGAAAAAAAATTCAATGACAATAATTAGAGAGAATAAGAAATTAATAAAAAATTAGTACGTAAAGGAAGTGGCATCTGGGAGACTAATAACTTATCATTCAATGCGACCAATGAATATGAAAAAATACTACCATGAATTTAATAAACAAAATTCGCCAAATTAGCGAAACAACAACAAAATGAAAAAACACTTTCCAATATACATTATGCTCGCTACACTTTGCAACATGTTTATGCAACCAGGAATGTTCATTGTTGGTTACATAGTGTGTAGTCGTGTTTATGGTTTCATTTCTTGTTGCATTCGAGGTTTCATAAACATTAAAATAAATTGATATTTTCTGGTTGCATTGATGATGGTTGCAAATTGTGTATTCGCGTATATTCTTTTTGCTGGTTTAGTTCATTGAAAACCAGCAAGGTGTGCATAAGTTTTTTTTTGTCAACCACGGTAAAAATAAAAGAGCTTTGTAATTTTTAGTTTTATCATGTCTAATAATTTACGAGAAGCTTTTTCATCTATTCGCACATAATTTATGGAATCTTTGGGTCATTTTCTTTTAACTCTTGATGTTGCGTTCAAGGATTTATTTTTGGTTGCAGTGTGTGTGTGTGTGTGAAAAAATGAAGCATGAATGATAAACGTGTTGCATAAATACGTTGCAAAGTGTGTAGCCATCATTAAAATTAATCTTATTAGCAAATATTTGCATAAATATAAAAATAGTAATAACATGGTAAATGATGATAAAATAGTAACTACACACAGATTAAACGAAAGGTATTTGGTCAATGGAGAACTTACGCATAAAACAGCGCATCACGAAAACCATAAATATATAGACATCGGCAAACTGCAATACTTTCTTGTAATAAGCAGAAAAGTATGGTTCTGCGATATTCATTTTTAAATTTGACTATGGTATTTTAAGTTAATGACGGCGAGATCGCTTGCATACTCCATGCAATTAAAGAAAGCGAAGATGGAATGGACTTCGATGATGACAGTTTGACTGATCCGGATTTTGATCAGGGTTTCGGGGAATTTATTGAATAGTCACTAGAGGATAAAATTGACCTCTTGGAATTCAATAACACAAATGATGATGATCCTAATTATAATCCTGACGAAGAACGATCATCGTCCATGGCAAATCTTCCAAACTCGACAGGTCCTTGTTGATCTTATTATTAGCATAATGAATACCTACAAGATTAGATTGAGGAGCATGTTTTATCACCACTTGGACCTTACAATGTCTAAATCTTGGTTGCTCTATTGTTATAACTATATATGGCAACACCAACTTCAGCTGTCAACGTTAGTTATCGCTGATTCATTGTTAGTCTTTCTGTTTTTCGCCATCTTACATTTTAACAAGTTCAACTTCCATCTTTTTCCCTTAAACTTATTAAACTTAAATAAATAACTCATTATTATATAATAAATAGAATTATATTTAATATCAGTAGAAGTCGTGCATTTATTTTATTCGTACAGATACAATGGTCATCGGCAAATTTTTGCTTGGAAATTGGTGAAACTCTACTCAAGCAGTCCGCCAGCATCAAGTCGGTCACTGGCCTCAATGGGCGGAGAAAAAGATCCAATGCAATTTCCCAAAATGTAATGTATTCACTCATACAGTGTGTGAGGAATGCAGCGTTGCTTTATGCCACACGAAAACAAAAAATTGTTTCAAGAACTTTCACTCGTCTTAACTGATTTTATAAGAGAAATAAAATAGAATCAATATGAATTCTTAAGAATTTCAAAATTTTTACGTTAAGTTCTTTTTTGATTACTTTGTATCCTTTTTAACACTGTAGCTCATTGTTGCCTGTAATCTACACTCCCTATTTAAGAAATTTTTACTTTTTAATAAAAAATTTACAAATTTTAGACCAAACATGTTTTTTTCATTTATACATCTACGCGAATTCATTTAAAATATGTAATTTGAAGGTGTTGAATTATAGAGGGATAACATTATTCATATATGTGCATGTAACTAACTAACTAACAGTGATGCCAGTTTAGACCTTCCCGATGCCAGAGTTACCCTTTTTTCTTGTCTTTCACCCTCGAAATTTACGTTTTAGCTTTATTACTTTTTTTAGTCTTTTTTATTTTAAATTTAGCCTCAAAATGGCTAACTTTTTATTTTCTACTGAACTCATAAAATCATTTTGAAATACTAAAAAATTAATTCAATGTGCAAACGTAACAACACTGAAGATAAAATTACATTGGCAGTATTCAGTGTTTGGTGCAAATGGTCTTGCGAAAGAGGAAATATAAAATATCGTAGCTTTTTTTGTGCAATTTAACGGCAACTCTGTCTATTTTGTTGTTGGATTGTACAAAACAGCTACGATATTTTGCATTTGCACTTTCGCAAGAGCATTTGCACCATACAATGACTACCGCCATTGATTTAAGTCCAATAGCGAAAGCTTTTCAGTTTTAACTGGACAAATGTTGAGGCAACAGTTGAGTTCTGGTGGACGTGTAAAAATTTAAAAATGAGTTGCAAAAAAATTAATTTCTTTATTTGGTTAATTTAGTATTTAGCTTTAGTGCGGATTTATTTTTTTCCAAGTTAATATTTTAAGAGGGGAAACTTGTTCCAATAAATGTAAAGTTTCCGGTTTAGAATTTTCTTACAACTTTCTTACAAAGTTCTGTACAGCTGTAATGGTATGGCCCCATAAATATAAGGAGCATGTTTTTCATTTTTTTTTGCCCCTTCTTATTACTTTATTAACAAGTTTCAAGTCTTTAGCTACTGTGGAAGTGCCCAATAATATTGATTTGTCAGTGAGTCAATGAGTTCGTGAATGCGCACCGAAATATGCACTTTTGATAGAGTCGTATCTCAAGAAGCTTATGGGAAACTTTCACATTTAATTACGACGTTATATATATTATATAACCGTATTATTTAACGAATTAGAATGCGAAAAGTGCAACTTATTCATTTCTTACAAGTTAAATCAATTTCGGTTAGTACGAAATTCCATCTCTGATTTTTAATTATTCCAAATATTTCATACTCTCTTGCTTTTTTCCAAAGCCGTTGGCTTTGAGATCAAGCAGTTTTCCATTTTGGTTTACTTTATTTTTGTCTTGTAGTTGACTTTCTTAGTATTCAACCACCTGTGACAATGTAAACATGATGGTTTTTTTACGGGTGCCATCGCTTTTAATAATTAATATTTATTCGTAATTGTTGAACTGTTTAAGGTTTATATTGAAATGAAAATTTTTGGCTTAAGTTCAAATCTGAGTTTACCCATATCTTCTTAATTTAAGAAATTATATTTAGATAAATTCATTATATTTTTTATTAAGAGAGTATCAGAGATGGAATTTCGTAATAACCGAAATTGATTTAACTTGTAAGAAATGAATAAGTTGCACTTTTCGTATTCTAATTCGTTAAATAATACGGTTAAATAGTTGATATTCCTAGTTACTAGTATCCACCGTCAAAAGTGGTAAAATCGAACAAAGAACGCTGATGAGATGGTGTAGCGACCTCGAAATCAGTACTGATCCGTTCTGCTAGTCTGATGAATAAATTGTTTCAAATAAAATAGTACTCTCTTAATAAAAAATATATTGAATTTATCTAAATATAATTTCTTAAATTAAGAAGATATGGGTAAACTCAGATTTGAACTTAAGCCAAAAATTTTCATTTCAATATAAACCTTAAACAGTTCAACAATTACGAATAAATATTAATAGCCATGCTTTTTAAATAATATTATTTGAAATCAGTAACAAACTTTTGTTTTAGCAGTACAATTGTTTAGTAATAAATAAAGTTTATTTAAATCCTATGTTGGACCACAGCAAAACACAAAAAATTAATAAATACATGACGAATATAAAACTTACAATTATTTAAATTTTAAAAATAATACAACTTTTATTGTATTTTTTAATAATCGGCTTTAACATTTTACATCGAATAAATGCGTGTGTTAAAAAAACAGTACTTAAATGATTCTTATTAAGAATTTTTAAAGAACGAGTTGTTTTCCGAATACATATTTAATTTTTTTGTTTCATTCAATCTTTAGTGGGCGATGGCATTAAATATTAACTTTGAAGCTTACAGTAACAAAGTAGTTATTACATTTTGCGTCGTGAACCAACTACTTGTGTTTGTTTAAATATAATTTTGACATGCGTGTAATGAAATGGAAAATTATTCAGTTTTTTATTTGTATTTCTAAAATAACCACATTTTGGCAATGTCAAACAACGAATGTGTCAACACACAAATTTATATAAGATAAAAACGCTTCACATTTTAAGTTTTATTGTAGCTGGTTGCAATTCGGTATTGGTGTTAGTTATCTTAAATTTGACACTGTGCCTTTTTGGCAACCGGCGAAGACCAAACTAAAATACAGCGTGGTTTTCTTACATAAATTGAACTTTAAGTTAACAATAATGTTTGATATGTGCAAAATTTTGGCAGCTGTTACTTGTTTTGTTTTTGGTTTGCTTTATCATTTCATAATGAATAGAATGCCACCTGAACGACGCTAATAGATTTTTCCAGATTTTTTATGGAAAACATGGTTCAGTTCGACAATTTTATGGTCAACATAATCGTTCATCAGAGCAGTTAATTCAAGCAACCATGGATCATTTTTATACAAATCATACTTTATAGAACAACGTACCAACGAATATGTTTTCGCTGTACTGCGTAGTATCGAAGAAGGCCCAAATTTTTCGATTCGCCACGTTACAGTTAATGGTAACCGCACATGGGCATGATCACTGATTTTTTTTGTACCAAAACTTAATGCGAATAATTTGAATTCAACAACACTGTAAAAAGTGCCACGCAGAGCAGTGAACGAAGAATTTCAAATATTGGATCCGTAAATCGCCCTCCTAGATGATGCGATTTAACACTACTAAACAAATTTTGAAGAGCTATGTGATGTTTCTGGTTTGCGTCAATAAGCTACAGACGATTGGCTCATCGAAAGACAGCATTATCCACGTTAATACTGACATACGGGCACTATTAATGCAAAAATGATCAAAAATCTAACTTCACGGGTGGCCGTGCTTCGAGCTACCCGTAGTGGCCGTATGCCGGTAATCATCTTCAAATAAAATAATGGCAATAACACCATTTGACTGTGCTATATTTTATTTTAAACTTCAGTAACTCTAAAAAACACCTTCTACGTTGTTCAGTTTGAAAATTTAATTTTTTTATAGTAAGCAATGATCTGTTTCAAAAATATTACCAGCTCACCCCAAAGTAAATACAGTAACTTGACTCGCGATCATTCATAACGATATCGAGGATTTTCTTGATATTTTCTTCAGTAACCAACCACCTCTTTTGGCCTTCCTGTTGATGGTATTGTTGCAGTGCTTATTCGGCCGCGTTTGAATTCAGCAATCCAATATTTTACAATATAATCTGAAGAAGCAGACTCACAGTAATGTTTATCGAGCTTTTCTTTTGTCCTTTTCGCCGTTTTCTCTCTCAAATAATAGTGTTTAATCACTGCACGAAATTCATTTTTTCATTTTTCAAGAACCACAAAAGCTGCTTACTTCAAACGACTACAATAAATAAATTAATCCATGAATTTGGGTAAAATTTTAACAGCTGACGTTTGACAGATCGCAATTTCTAAAAAAAGAAGTTTTTGTGTTTGTGCTGCCATCTAGCGCTAGGTAGCGTCGATATGAATCCGCCCTCGTATGTTTTAATCGAACGTTGCTTCAGGAAACATCATCTTATTGTAATTGCTTTGCATTAAAGGTCAACAGGTACCAGATATAGCACATTTTAATTAAGTTCGGTATCTGTAATTTGTAGAAAAAAACCTTCTAGGCTACGCTTCAATAAAGTTTTTTTTATTTGCAAAATTTCGCGACCGTAAGTAATTTTTTTTTTATAAACAATGCATTTATTTTCTTAACATGCAAATATACTTTCGTATATGGAAAAAACATGTGATAAATCGTAATATGAATAGCAAAAGCGTTATATTAATAAAATTAAAAGCGTTGCACAAAACCTATTAAATTTATGTGAAAAAGATTCTGAGAGGATGCAAAAACGAGGCTTAGCATTAACAAAAAATAAAAAGGTTTTAGAACAAATGCAAGAAAAAATCACACAAGGTTGAAAGAATACCGACAAAAAAAGAAAAATTAAGCTCAACAAGAAGAAGAACATGAAGCGTATTCGTGTAAACAAACTCTGGGAAAAGTAATGAATAAGGCTGAAAGGGCAAGTGATTAAAAAAAAATTGAAGTTATTAGAGAACTACTTAAGAAGTATGTCGAACCGGAAAATGACCAAAATAAAAAAATTATATACCGAATATTCCAGGTATCAGAATGATGCATTCGATTTTCTGTGATAAGGACTTTAAATTAATCACAGCTCTAACGGCTCTGACAGAAATATCATAAATATTGTTAAAAATTCATTATTTCATATTAAATAAAATAGTCAATTTCTTGTTATAAGTGTTACTTACTACACTCTATAAATTAAGTATTAAGTTATTTGTTAAGAAAATTTGATGATATTTATGGGAAATGCATGGTGATAATAATATAAAAAAAACATATGGAAAAAACGTATGTTCGCGACCGGTACTTAAGCCAATTAAACAAAAACCTATACAGATATTTTATTATGTAAATACTGGAAAGAGACATAAATTAACGCAATTTTAAATTAAATTAATGGCTTTTGAATATTCCGTTTAATTTCGCAGATTTTTACATTTCACTACTGTCAGCCAAAGTTAACTTCTATTTTGCGTACGTTTGTGACCACATGTTTCTAACTATCATTATGAAAAATTAAATTCAATGAAATCCATCTTTTGCATTAAGCATAGAGCTACCAAAATGCTATAGAATTGCAAAAAACTGCAAGTAAAAGTTTTGTTTTCTATATTCTATGTACATCGAAAGCGTTCGAACGAACGTTCGTGACCCCAGAAAATGCCCATATTTGAAACTTATTAAGAAAACTTGACTTTTTTTCACAAGCTAAATATCGTCTGCATTACTTTATAGAAGCTATATAGCTACTTACTAGTAAATAAACAGTAATCTGGCGCAGTAGTGACGCGTGCACTTATCATACATATTATTAAAATATCAACCGCTAGCGAAGGCATGCATTGTTATCAATTCTGCGTATGCTCCTGCAAATAACTTTTTAGCACGTATTAAAATAAAACATAAAGAAAAACACTTGACTCCAGTGACACAAAAACAATTTTTCACAATTTCCATAGAACTTATTAGATTTTGCTTACTAATTGGAAAATATTTTTGTTTCTTATTCTTACTTGAAAATATTTCAACATTGAATGACATCTTAGAAAAAACACATATACATGTATTTACATATATATTTATAAACATGGAAACATATTTTTAAGCGATTTTAGAGAAAAGAAAACTTTTTAACCGTTTTGAACAAGAACATATCACTAAAAAACGGGGTTTCCCGCATTTATTTCATAAATAATGTGATAGACGAAAAATTCCTATATTTTAGAGATTATAAAAAATCTCTCCGATTTGCCCTACGCTTCTATTTTAATACCAAAAATACCTACTTGTCGGGATTTTTCCCTACTTCTGGCAACAGTGGTTGACACCAAAACACAATTCCGACGATATTACAAGCACAAAATTTTTATTGTGACTTTTAACATTTTGAAGTCAAAATAAACGTTTTTTTAGTAAATTTTTGAAACTGAATCACAAATTAGAAATTTTAAAACATAAGAATCGCAAAAATGTTTTTTATTATAATAACTCCAGTGTATCCGAAGGTTAGTAAAAAACTCTAATATGTTATTAAAATAAAATCACAATTAAGTTTTAATTAATAATATTCAACAGGTTCTAACATAATATCTAGCTTTTTTAAGCCAACTGTTTGACTGTAACTGCAAACAAATAACTTCAAGCAAAAACTAAAAAAAAATTTATAATTTTTGAAATTTTAAAATAATATTAATATCTAAATAAATAACTTCTTATTAATATAAATGGTTGTACAATCCTGCATTAAGAAGTTACTCATACCCGTCCCACATAAACTTTACAGTTCTTGATATCAAGTGTCAAATGTGTTATTTTTATTTAAGTGGCTATTTTTCATTTGTTTTTCTATTTTACTTACTTTTGTCATTTTGTATTTTTCGTTCTTTACGCTGTTTAGTTAACTGGTCGTTACAAATTTTTTGAGACCTACAAAAACATATGCTTTGGTTAGCATTACGTTAATTGAAATGAAAGGTGATATAAGAATAAGTAAAGAGATATTGATACTTATAAAAAATATTTGAGAAACTGATCCTTAAATAACCTAATCGAAGAATTTCTTAGTCGCGATTGTTTTTAAAAATTGCATATAAGCGCAATTCTCAATGAATAGAAATTAATGCACAAAGTGTCACATATTGAAACTCGTACTAAGGGAAATCTTTTTCAACAAACTCCTAAAAAAAATACTGGATTTTTTTCTAACCAGGAGTGATATATTTTTACATTGTTTTTTTCTATTTCTAACCTCGGAAGAAAAAACAGGAGTTTTCCAAGCATTGTTGCCAGGAGCTGGAAGAAAAAAAAAACTAAGTCAGCTTTTTTAAAAGGCCAGAAAAAGCTAAATCGCCAAAATGCATAAAACATGTTAAAAGTTATTTAAAAAAATGCATTTCAAGTACATAAGTAAAGGATAAAGGTCTACATATTTTTAAAATTATATAAGTCAATATATAACATAAATTTTAGGTATTTCTTTTCACTTCAATTCTGTATTCAGTATATCTAACTTAAAACAAAAAAAATATATATATATATATATTTAATATATTATATAATTTTATGTGTATTTATTATTTATACAATGACGAACAGGCATCATAATTTCCTTATTACGAGAGTATAATAACTTTATTATTTCCATGGTACTAAAAAGTCGTTTAACCTCAGCGTTACTAAAAGGTAATAATAGTAACTGGTGATCCAACAAGACTTTTTATTTTCGATACCCCATCATGACTCAACCTGTAAAATTCACAAAAATATGGTGAAAATTTCGCGGTTACAGTTCGCAAAACTAAAATATTTTTGCGTCGCCGCGAAGCACCTTCTCGGTGAGCAATTGTGCAACTGTTAAAAAAAATTTGAGCAGTTGGGATAATTCAGTAATGTGAAATATAAAAAATCGCGTACATCACTCAACTGAAAATATTGCTGTTGTAGCACATATTGTTGGGGAAATCCCAGGGTTGTCCAGGTTGTCCAGGGTTGTCTTTGGAATTGGACATTCCACAAAGGACACGTGAAAAGTTTCCGGACCGTGTGAGTTTTTGAAAAGGCGATCACAATTGTCTACCTAGATTTTGTAATTTAACCCTTTAGGCTTTCTTATTTGGGGCTACTTAAAGGATATGTTCTATACCAATGGCCCACCATTGATTCAAAATCTCAAAGGTGATTTCGTGAAGTTATCGAAAATATTCTGCAAATGTGCAAATTGGCTATTAAAAATTTAATGAAAAGAATATGGTCCTGCAAGCGCAGCCATGGCCGTCGGTTAGCTGATATGAATGGGATACCCTCCTTTTTACAATTAAATACTCTTTTTTTCACATCAAAATGAAATCTCTAGATATCTAAATACTAGACTAACCACTTCAAGAAATTAATTTTCTTGCGGGCCGTTCTCAAATTGTCAAACCTTTACAAAGAACTCAACTGTTGAGTAGGTTCAGTAGAAGATAAAAATTTTGCATTTTTGAGTCTAAAACATAAGAAAAGAAGTTGAATCTAGCCTCGAAAAGGCTGAACTGCCATCACTGGTTACAAGTTTGAAGGTTTTTAAAAATATCTGTTTTGTCACCGTAGCTCCGAACCAACTGTACCGGTTTTGCTTTACTTTCGTTTATGAAGGTGTCGTTATCGAGTGGTCTTGAAGGAAATTGGATAAGCTGATAGATAAATTGATTCTATCATTTCTGATGGAGTCTAAGCTTGGCATTCTATAATTTCAATGACATTAGAAGAGCTGATGCTATAGCCACAACTATATGTTGGAGGTAGATGGGGTATCAACATCAAAACTATCAACTGGATCTCTTACATGGTGGCTAATCCATTATTAATGTATGTAGCAGTTATCTGGTGGACTTTAGGCAAATCCACCTGTTTTGCAATTATAGAAAGCTTTGCTTGCCATTTTACACTAGCTCTCTGCCAACCTTATGGTTAAGCAACTGGCCATGAAGTCGGCAGTACGATTCAGTGGCACTGGAGCAGAGAAAACTGAAGATGTGGGCTATGCGACTATTATGTGACACATTGAGAATCTTCCCAAGCACATTTATCACTGTTCTCCTGCGCATATTGTTGATAAACGATTCGCAGTTTTAATCTCTGATACATCCCCTCGACAGATTATCTTCAACACCGGGGAGATGTACTTAAAATGTACACTGACCGACCCAAGTCAGTTGGAGTAGGAGGTGGTGTTTATATTCTTTACTTCCAACGGGTTACTTTTCAAACTATCTGATTATTCTAGGGTAGCTCAAGCTAAAATATCGGCAATAAAAAGAGCAGCCTACTTTCTCAGGCTTTCGTTCAGGATATTAAAATATGTTGAAGAATGCCCCACGGTATGATCTCGTTAAATCTGTCTCTATACTGGGAATGCCTCTACAACAGCTGCGAATTTTTATGGCAGTCTTAACAGGGCACTCATAATTATCACGCAAGGAGATTTTACCTTCCATAGAACGACTTCTGCAGAAGTTGTCACAAGAAAGAGAGGAAACAAAATGTCGATGCCGAGCTCTGTCGTATTACAGAGCGACGCACTGTGGCGCCTTTTCCCAAAATCCGTGGCAAAAATACAAAATTTGATGACAAAATTTTGTAAAATGAATGAACACATCGTATAAAGAACTCCTTACTGATCCCAATTCAAAAACGTTTTTTTATTGCATTAAAATTATAGCTGGTGGAGCTCCTTAAAGTCGACATTTTTTTAGAAAGCCAAAAAATGGTGATATATAAAAAAAATAGAATTGAAGTGCCAGAATAATTGCAGTTTGAGCATCACTTTTTTAGTATTGTTTTAAAGGTATGTTTATTTTTTATTAAAAAAAAAACAAAATATTCATCAGATGCCCTACTTGTTTGGCAGTTGCCGTTTTCCAGGTAATTTTTACAAATAAAATAGACCATATCTAAAAATGGCCAAAAATGCTCTCACCTATAATTTCTGAGCATGTTTGCTACATAATACTTTAAATAATTTAACTAATTTTATCCACAAAAAATTACAGGTTTTCTTGAAATATGAAGAAAGCTGTTACAATCTCATGCATTTTTCTTGAATTCTCTTTTATATAATTTTTTTTTTAATTTTTATAACTTTTTTTATACTGAGTAAAATAGAAACTGCAGTTGTATAATCCGGTTAAGTTTTTACTTTGTAAAAGTAGTGATCAGTACCAGAACTTATAAAGTTTTACTTTAAAGTGCGATAATATCATTTTAAAATTCAGAATTGTTCGAGTTATTCAGAAACTCACATAATGAAAATATATTTAAATTGACTATTGTGGAAAAGTTACACGATTCACCAGCATACCACGAAAAGGATGTTAAAATTCACTTCGTTTACTTAGAAATTAATAAAAAATAGCTTGCCTCAAACCGTACAGCAAAAACCTTTATGGAAAAGAACTCAGACTGGCTAAATGGAGTATTAACTTTTGAAAACATCGAAGAACCGCATACATCTTCTGACAGCAGAAGAGGAGACCTGCGAAGATCATAAACGAGTGTTCGGAGTACACAAAAAAACGGAAACTTCAAAATGCCACAAAAGATATATCTAAATCGCATATGTAAAAGATAAAGTTAAATCAAGGTATGACATTACAAAAGCTGTTGCGCTTCAAAGTCCAGATCGACTGCAGAGGATTAAAGAGAGTATTCCAACTCCTCGAAATGCTTTACCCACAAAGTATAGCATAGAAGAAGCCTTAGCGGTATTTATGGACTTGGGATTGTCAAAGGAAAAATATTCTATTTTACGAAGCTCTTTAAAGAATCATAACGTGAATATTCTTCTTGGAAACAAAAAGTTTACATCTGCCAAAAAAGAAGCAGTGCCATCTAATGTAAAGCTTACTGAAGTATCGGTACAGGTTAACTTGCAAGACTTAATGGATCATACAGCCAAACGCCTTATCCAAAGTTTGCCTGAAAAGGAAGCAGTATTACTTCCTGATAGGCTTACATTGATAAATAAGTGGGGATGTGATGGATCATCCAGTCCAAGTGCTTACAAACAAACAATATCGACAAATGACATAACTATTACAGATGCAAATATGTTTAGGGCTTCTGTAGTTCCTTTACGACTGAGAAGTGAAATCTCTGAGCATTGGAAAAGCCCTCGCTCATCATCAATTTATTTTTGCCGTCCGATATTTTTTAAATTTGCAAAGGATTCTTCAGAAATAATCAAATCGACAGTAAACGATATAAAAAAGCAAATTTCTGAACTAAAGCCTTCTGTTCCTTAAATGGAGAATGGAAAAACTCTTTTCATTGATTGATGGCAAAGTCTTAAATGTAATAACAGATACTTCGTCGCAGAAAGACTTTCAAATTTTTTATGATTCAAGTGATGAGCAAAACTATGAATATAGAATTTCCCCATTACATGCCAGAATTAGGTGCATGGAGTTTATTTTAAAACTAGTATATACAATTCCGCAAGAAGGAGATTGTTTTGATAAGAACGCAACACCAAAAGAAAAATTTCTTGAGAAGCTTGGACTGACGACGATAGACTGCCCAAAGCTGGGGTATGGCAATACTAATGATTGTAATCTGTCCAGAGCATTTTTTTAAGATAATGAGGTAACAGCCCAAATTACTGGGGTCGACAATCATATTATAAAAAGGTTTAAAGTTATCCCAAATGTTATAAACTCTATAGAAATGGCAAATGGCTCTAAGTTTCATGATTTTGCATCAAAAGCTGCCCAACTTTTGGCTCAAATATACCCTGAGAAGAAACTTACTCCCACGATCCATAAGATTTTGGCTCGTGGTAACAATTTAATCGAATATCAATGCTTACCAATTGGAGAGTTATCAGAAGAAGCCCAGGAATGCAAAAACAATCACTACAAACACTTTAGATACACGAATACTTGCAAAATATCACGGATTACACAGAATGAGGACCTTTTCAATATGTTGGCGGCCTCTTTAGACCCACTAAGAAGAACATATCATTATATATTATATAGGATTAATATTAAAAATATTTCACAAATGTGTATCTGTAGTGTAAATAAAAAATATAATATTAGTCTAAAGTCTTATATTAGAGTGGTATTTTTTATGGATTTCCTTATCAGAATATCATTTGAAGCACAAGAAGTTGCGTTTTAAATGCTTTTTAAATTTTAAAAATATCATTATTTCAAAAGATATGATTTTTGCGACCATTATCTTGGTAACTTCAAAAATTATGATTTTTGTAAGGAAACAATCACTGTGCGTAGTGCCTCTGTGGGCTTATGGTCATGCAGGTTACTTATTTTTAAGCGGAAGCGGTTACCTTTGAAATGCTTTATAGATTTTTAAAATATCATATTTAATTCATATATATTGAAGCTTAAGGAGTCTTCTTTCAAATGCTTTATTACTTTAAAACTTATGATTTTTGCAACGGAAACACTCAAAAGGCCCCACTGTGCGACGCATCTAGGCAATTCGGCTTCACCCGAACATGCAGACCTTGCGGAGTGCAAATAAAAGGAATAAAGTTATTTCTTCGAAGAATATGTTGGATTAATCCCAACCCTAACTAAGGATAGAGGTAGACATCCCTGCTCATAACCAAATCGAGCATCACAAAGGAACTAAATTTGGATCCAAGTGGGCCCGTTACTAGCAAACTTTTATTTGAAATGTAATAAAGGGTATTTATTTAAGGCCGATTGAAGTTTAAATTGACAACATTGCCGATGTGACTGCTGGCAATTGCTATGTGATTAGTTTTTCTTGCCATTTTATATTTAATATATTTACCTTACAAACTATTGTACTTTCAAAAATCCTCAAAAAAACTGGAAAAAAATTTCCGGTAACTTTTCTTAGTTGGCCATCAAGATCATGCAATCTCTGTCCATTGGAATATTTTCTTTGGCGATATGTCAAGTCACTTGTCTACGCCGATAAGCCAGAGACGGCTGAACACTTGGAGTATAACATTTAGCGAGTTGCTTGCGAAATACGCCTGAAACCATTGCGAAAAGTGTATGAAAATTGGACGTTCAGACATTAATGGCAAATAATTATATTTTGAATTTAGTCAAAGTCACGGCAATTAACACAATTAATTTGTATTGTATTTTAATATTAAGTTTTATCGTGCTTAAAAACACCCTATATATATATTTATTTATTTATATATGTCTATGGACATAATTCCTTACAGACTAAAAAAAACAATAAAACAGAGTACTTACTACAAAATTATTAGTGCACAAAGAAGAACATTCAAAGAAATTAATTGTTGTTTAAAAATAAAATTACATTACGTTTAATGACATTAATATTTAAATGAAAGTCTATACATTTCATTAAAACAACAGCATTATTGTCTAAATGGATCCGACGTTGCATAGTTAGAACGAAAAGTTTTGATATATAACGGATTAAAAGATCGTAATGTACGCTGTGGAATATTGAAAGTTATGTTACACAGCAAAAAATCGGTACTAATACACCCATTTAATAGATTTGTCATAAACGACACTTTTAGCATGACCCTGGCTTTTTAATGTTGGTAAGTCAAGCAAAGCTAACCTTGTAGTGTATGATTCAAATTTTATGTCTCTGTACACGTATCTCAAGCAAAATACGCTAATTGTTTTTGAAGAGACTCTATGCGATCACTATGGACATCATAATACGGGTCCACACGATACAATCATATTCCAGAATAGGCCTTATAAGCGATGGGAGTAATGAACGGCTCATATACAGCTAAAATACAGCGGGATTTATTACGTCCATTGTTATATGTTGGTTAAAGTTGAGTTTTGAATCGAACAGAATTCTTAAATACATGTTAATATAATTTGTTTGTTGGGATTTTTGAATAAGTTTCAAAACCTACTATGCTTATTTATACTTTTGTAATTTTTGAAATTCTCATTGGTTTTTTAAAAGTTTGTGTATAAGATAAGAGGGTTGAAACGTTTCAAAAATATGGTTTAAGGTCTACTGATGATTTGGCATTAGCACCAATGAAATGCATGTACACTGCGTTTCACTTGAATAGCACACTCGCTTATTTTTATTGTTATTTACTTATCTATCAATATTCTTAACTTCTTTGAACATGTTGTTGTTGTTTTATTTTCGTCATCAAATTTGGTTCACCGGAAAAATGCCGTTATTTGTTTAGGCTGCTTTGATTTAATTTTGTTAAGAAATGCAGCGCATTTTTGTTTCACTTGAATAGCACGTTGCAGTTTCAGGTTGATGTACAAGTGAACAGATGTACCCGAAAGCAAAAAAATATTTTTTTTAACTTTTTTAAACAAATTGCTTTCATTTATTATAACAATGGCTCGCGGTAAAGCTTTAACCAACGAAGAATAAATAAAAATCAAAACATATCGAGATTGTGGCCTTTCTGTGACTGAAATATCAAAAAAATTCCTAAAAGCAGAAAAGTTATATCTAATTTTATTCAAAATGAGACGAACCATGGAAAAAACATGAAAGGCCGTGTAAATGGTGTGCTCTCTGGCGCAGAAAAGAGGGCTATTTTAAGAGAAGCTTCAAATTCGCACGATTCTGTGGACAAAATTAAGGCTAAAGTAGGTGTCCATGCTAGCAAGACCACTGTATGGCGTGTTATTTCAGGAGCAAAACACCTCAAATGGCTCAAGTTAAAAAAAACACCACTTAACTCTGCCCGGAAAAATGCGGTTGAAATTTTGCCGAGATAATATGGCATGGAGTAACGACGGCAGTCCGTTGTTTTTTCTGATGAGAAGAATTTTAATTTGGAGGGGCCTGATGGCTACAATTATTATTTCTACGATTTGAGGAAGGAGACTCACCAGTTGGATCGATTACACAGTCGAGTCGGCGGAGGTATGGTGTGGGCTACGAGATCCAATTATGGCATCTGTGAGCTCCAGTTTTTAAGTTCCACTATGAACACTAAAACATATCAGAGGGTTCTAGGAAAGGCTTTTCCATCGTTTGAAAATCTTTTTGGTCCATTGTCGTGGACTTTCCAACACGACCCAAATACTAACTGCCCATTTGGTCAAATCGTGGATAGAGTCCAAAAATGTCACACTTTTGAATTGGCCACCATACTCGCCGGACCTTATTAAAATAGGGAATGTTTGGGGATGGCTGTCCAGAAAAGTTTACTATTCTGGAAAGCAATTTTCAACTAAAGCCGAACTTATTGAAGCCATTCAACGATCGTGGACTTTAATTTCTCTTAACTATTTGAAAAAATTTTACGAGTCAATGACTAATAGGATATAAGAGGTTATTCTGAACAAGGGAGGCTCAACCCATTACTAGCACCCATATCTAAATTTTAATTTTTATAAAAAAATTAAAAAACTTAATAAAAAGCCATTTAATCCACATTTATTAAAAAATGTGCTATTCTAGTGAAACATAATTTGGTTGTTATTTTTTTAGTATTTTTCTTTTTTAAGTTGTATTTAAAAAATCGTTTAATACGTGGAAATATTTTTTATTTTCTATTAAAAGCTATCAATAGCATTACAAATGCAAACTAAAAACAATCCGCTATTTTTATTTCCTACAAAGATATAGGAGGGAGAATTTCAATGTGTACGGTGTGCTATTCCAGTGAAACGCTTAAAAACCCTCAACAAACAAAATTTTTTGGAAATACATGGATATATCAAGAGACTTTAGGTTACTCCCACCAAGGACATATAATTGCATATTTTTACATTTATTTATATTCAATTCCATTCAGTTCAAATTGCACCACTTGTAAAAATTATCCAAGTCGTTTTGAATATTAAGCTGATCTGTTGTCTGTTTAACACATTATATATTACAATGTTTTATTACTTCTGGCAAATCATTTATAAAAAGCAAAAATAATTAAGGACCTATATTACTACCCTGAAGAACACCAGAACGTACTAGAACTTTTCTTGAAACCGCAGAATTAATTTTACTGATTGCGTTCTATTGTTTAAATATGATTAAATCCAGCACAGGAAGTTATTGTTGAAGCCCATTAGTCAAATTTTTTTAATAAAAGCCAATGATTCACTTTGTCAAAAGCTTTACTGAAGTCAGTGTATATAACATCAGTGTGCAGGCCATTCACAGAAGAACTAACTATTCACTAGTGTTGTGAAGTGAAGAATATTTTTCATTGAAGAATATCCTTTTCCGAAACCATCTTGAAATGGAAAAAGTAAAGAGGAAGTTTGGTGAATAAGACAATCAATCATGCATTTCTCAAAAAGTTTTGGTTATATTTGTCTTATTTCCCGATTTGCACAAAGGAATCATAAGAGAATTCCTCCATTTTTTTGGAAAATAGCCACAATTTAAAGATGCGTTAAAAATAATTGATAGAGAAGTCGCCAACGCTGACGCGCAATTTACTAGAACAGCTTGAGATGCCGTCTGGTCCACTACGCATTGATGATTCGAAGCTTTTCAAACAATTAAAAATATGATCGGTGGTGATTGTTGTTGATCATATATTTAGATTTGAATTTATTTTGTATGGATAAACGGAGCTTTGAACATAATTAATGTCAGAATAAATGGATCCATTGCTTCGTGTAATTACTAAACAATTAAGCCATTTTAAAACAATTGCGACTTATTATAAAAATGTTTGCGTAAATATGTCTCATTTATACTTGTGTGGAACTAAAAATAGTTGACATAAAACTCAGACTAGAAAACAAAAATCATTGGATCGGTTGTTTTAAATGCATTTTGGACAAAAGAGTTTTTTGTATTCATTCGACATTTTTATTTTTTTATTGTGTTTGTATTGATTTTGTTATGGTAATGCGGGGTTGTAGCCGGTTGATACTTTACGCCAACAAAAAACTATTCTCTTCGCCTCCCTCACCAACAAGCTGTCACGTTATGGCAGCACAATTCTTCTCGTGTGTGAATCCTCAATAAAATTAAATACACACGATTAAGTAATTGTCTTTGCTTAGTCGTGCGTTCAGACGAGTTATGTCTTATTGACAAGATTCTTACTTTTTCATTTTTCAACTTTCATTGGCGTTCACACAAGTCACGTCTTTTTGACGACATTTAATTGCAAATACTTTCAGGCTTAATATTACGAATGAGAGTAAAACGTAATGACAGTACCCGTTTCTCTTCCCCTCGTCTCTCTAGCCTATAAAGTAGACATCATGTCAATAAGACATGACGTGTGTGAACGCAGACTAATCGAAATTCAATCAACCAAGTTTTACACAAGGCTGGTTGAGTCAACCGCTCCAGGCTGTTATACTTGTCATTGAGGTTCTTGTACGTCGTAGAAAAGTCTAGATCTTTAGCATAAGTAACAAGTTTGAGAAGCGCTGCATCTACTACGTTCTGCTTTATTACGGTTTTTGAATTTTCAACTTCGATTTCGACAGTGTGTACTAGATTTAAGATGTGATGTTTTATGTGATTCTTTAATCTAGTACAACTAGAAAACTCGGCAACCAGAGTAAGGCCCGTTTTGTATTTGTTATATGTAGATGTCTGTAGTAGATTGGTTGCTAGTTTACAGTCTTTGGATGCTACTCCATTGTGAATGATGAACTATCACTCCTGTTAATATACATATAGTAATATTATTTTCTCGAAAAATGTTGTAAGTTCCCGCGACTGTTTGTAGAACTTTCCCGAATGTTTTATGTCCGTTATTTTGAATATCGTGTGGTTGTTTATTCATTTTTATACTGGCAGTACTATGTACCAGTGATCGGCAGTGCATCGTTTTTTCGCTATTCATACGGAGTCGTAAAATTTTAAATATATGTAAGTGAGTAGGCATCATTTAATTTTAACTACTCTGATCTACGTTGAATTATAGGTTGTAATAAACATGAGTGCAACGTCTACATCATTCTCATACCATAACCATACTAATAAATCTCATCAAACAGCTTTTCCACAGACAAAGTTTACTTTCCAAATATTAATTCAGCTGGGAGAAAGACAGAATAAGAAAATATTCGTCTGCCTGTCTTTCTCCTAGCTGAGTTAAAACTTTGCAGATTAGCTTTGCCCCGGTTCACACACATCAACTTTTGCTGCTCAAGTCGTAATTCAGCTGTAAGAAAGACGGAAATGGAAATACAAATACGAGTACCAGTATATCTCTTTTTCTTACAGCTGTATTACGAGTTGATCAACAAAAGTTGAAGTGTGTGAACCGAGTCTTATTAATCGCTATGAAGTGATGGTAGAACGAATATGATTAGACGGTGTGATTAATTAATGATTATGACTACAATTATAAGGGATTTCCAAATCCTAAACCTTTTCCAAAAGAGATAAAATTCGATTTATTTTATTTATTTGTGAAAAAAATAAATACCTACAAATGCTATTTATAGATTATGTTAAAAGGATATTCTAGGATAGGACAATAAACCAAGAATATCCAATATTGGCAACCTCAAACAATCAGAAGTTTGTTATTAAATATTCAAAAAAATGTAAAATTTTGAAAAAGTTAAGCACTTTTGAAATGGATCAGTATTTTGCCACTAAGATATACTGTACAATTCGTGGCTTAGCACATATTAAATTGCCAGCAAAGCTGTCTCATAGATACATATTTTTTAATTGATCTAAACATATCTTTGACACAATGAAGACCATTACATTTTTTACAACGATATCGACTATTTCGATATAAATTTTATTTATGTATATACATATTTATAGTTTGTTTACCCAAACATGCAAAAAGTGAAAACAAACAAACAAAAACAGATTTTATTGCTGTTTTATAATTTTGACTGACATTTCTGTAAGACTCAAGTCCAAATGTTTATAAGTATTTATCAAAGTATTTGAGTATTTCATGTTTATTAGACATTTGCATACAACTGAAACTGCATTTTTGCAAAAGTATAAGTTTTAATCTTAAAGTGCTAGTAAATTATGCAAATATGTGGAGTACTGATCATGTGCATACAAACACATATACTCGTATATAAATTTAATTTTGTTTAGAGACATTCGTATGCCAGTATGAGTATGCTAATTTATATGTATTTCAAATCAAAGTAGCATATCCAGTTAAGCTTGACAGCATATTTTCATGCATATTAGTTATGATTTGCGTCCGGCTTTGCCAATTTAATGGGCGTTATGCGTTAATTGATTGCGTGTTGCATTTTTTTTTTCAAAATATTTGCTGTAGTTAAAAGATACAAATTTAGATTTATTCTTTATAAATAATTTTGTAAGGCTATAATTCGTGTTTCATATTCCTAATTTGGTGTTTATTTAGCGACTGCCCTGTTGGCATATTATTTCTATTGGTTTTTGATGTGCCATTATTTGCTCTCGTGTAATTATCATTTGCATTTTGATTTTAATTTAATATTCAAACGTCTGTTGATTATCAAATATATATCTGTATGCAGTTGAAATATTTATGTTAATTAAATACTTTGACCCACTTCTGTTGGAACAAATAATTAAATGGACATTATATAAACTAATAAAAATTATTTTAATTGAAATTTATGAGTGTATGGCTTAAAGGCTATTTGGAGTTTTAATGTTTCAGTTATGGTTAATACTTGCTTATATAGTTATGAATATTAGGGTGCAGTTTTTTCTATGCCTGATTTAGAGGATTTTTGATACAAATTTGGTCACAATCGGACTATGTTAATATATAAGGCATCAATCAGTCTCCGGCCCAAGCATTTTCCTTTTGGTTACTTTGTATATAAAGAAATTTAAATCGCCTCCCCTGCAGTGAATTGTATGTAGTAAATCCATTAATGTTTAGCTAATAACATCTGCAATACTTTATGTAAGAAAAGAAAATACATATTTTCCCTACAATTTGTCAACATTTTTAAACCTCTTCATGAGATTCGTCTATAACATTATTTTATAATAGCGTTATATGTCTCCATATTCTCTAGCATAGTTAACATTGTAGCATTTAAATTTTTTGAATCCATACCTTCTCCTGGGTTTCTAATTAATTGGCTAGTTCTATTCGTTAGTTTATCTTAAATATAATATTTCTGTTTTTATTGAATAACCACTCAATAATATATCTACACATATTTATATATTTATATTATTCATTAAATTAAGCTTGAGGTCACTTTTTTTATAAAAATCATCCAAATTTATTCTTATGATTTTTATAAAAAACGTGACTTCAGGCTTAATTTAAAGAATAATATAAATATTAAAAAAAGGTCGAAAACTTATATATTATATACATACTTATATATATTAGCTTTCTATTTTAATAAAACGAAGATTTTGTTTTTTTCTTGATTTGGGACAAGAGATCCTTGGGGCACAGTATTAAAACACACATATAAAGAGTATAAATGGCTTTAGATTTGCTTTAAATTCCAAACTCATATCTTTTATATCAAATGTAAAAAACTGAACGGAAGTCATTTACCCAACTCAACGTCTTGCAAAATAGCTGCGCCCCTAATATATGTATGTATGTACGTACTCAGCTTGTGAGGCAAAATACATATTTCTAAGCGTTTAATTGATACTCGTAAAAATTACTGTTTATAATAGGTTGTAATTTTTGTTTTTGCTTTTCAGCAGTTTTATTAGTATTTCTAATATTATAGTATATGATTTCATCATAAAAATACTTGAATTGAAGAACTATGAAGAAGATAATGAATTTTATTAGCAAGAGTAATGCTGTGATTTTATTTTTGTTTTCTCCTGGCTAAGCATAAGAAATTATGATTTCCTTGGTGAATTCGTAAGTTTTCGTGGCTCCCTACTATGCGCAGGCAATCGAGTAAAGAAATTACTACTGTCATCAGTGTCATGTAAAAGTTCTGATCTAAGTACTCGGAATCGGTAAGTAATATTAGTGTCATCACATTATAATGACCGATCATTACTTTTCTCTACATCGTCGTTCCGAATTTATCTCCGGAACTCATTTAAAAGGTCGAAATAATTATAGTTATCTCATCCCACACATCCTTAAAAATAGAATAATACTTTGTCAAAGGAAATACTTGAATATATTTATTTACTTAATTAACTTCATTTGTTTAATATTATTAAGGTTTATACTTTGACCTTTTTACATTAAAATGAGTACAAAAACAGTAACGTAAAAACGCACAAAAAGAAACAACTACGAGTATGTATCAATATCATTTCAAAAACTTCAGAATGAATATTTTCTAATTCATCAGCCAATGCAATTTTGTAGCAAATTTTGCTTTTATTAAAAAGTGCTAGAATTATTTCTAAAGTGTATATTTGTTTTACGAAGCGCTTTTATAAATCATACTGTATTCTGTTGCGAACTTTTTCAATGTTCCCATCATCAAGCAGAAAAATATGATTTGTTAATATGTTTATGAATTTAAATACAAAAAAAGAAAACCTAATTTACAAGATTTAGAATAATATATTATCCCCAAGAATCCCCAGCGAAAAAATAGATTTTTCCCCAAAAAATCACTTGGAGAACGCTGGGTCCAGCCGTTTCGGAGGACTTCAGTGACATACACACGTAAAGAAGAATTATACTCGTATATACGAGTATAAAAGATGTAGAAATATATCTATTACAAGTTGACCATTTATATTTGTCCATAATGTTCAATTAGTTATTAACTCTTTTATAGATATGTATATAATTAACTTGCTAAAAAAATTAGCTCAAGGAAAGAAACGTTTTTCGTCAAAACGTCGCAAAAGAGCGTCGAAAGTGTTCATTAATACAGTGCGTATCATCTACAAGAAGTTTCTGCGTATGGATATGAAGGAACGAATTGACGCAGTTCGAATGTATGACTGTTGCTTATATTCTCGTGGGACATGCTTTTGTACATTGGTCACTTGAAATTGGCCACTTCCTTTTCTTACTCATAGAATTACTGATCATAATTGAATAGTTTGTGTGTATTCAGCAATTGTACTGTAGCTGTTGATATTGCACTTTTGTTGCCAAAATGTTCATTTCTGTTTTTTTTTTAATTTTAAACATACAAATACATTGTTGTATTGTCATGTTGTAGTAGCCTCATTTCAGTTTTAAATAATTTATATTTTATGAAATGTGTTTATTACGGTTTTATATCACGAAGCATTAACTAACCAGGCCTGCTTGGGATCCTATTAAAAAGCTTTAAAATTCATTTTGCATTCTGAGCTGGTATTTTCCGAAATTTTTATCACCAATCAAAAAAATCCCCTATTTGGGGACATATCCCCAAAACTGAGAACGCTGGACGCAACCATTCCGTTCTGTTCTTCGAATTCAATTATGTTTATTAATTAATATAACCAGGGTTACCGTTGCGAGTCCCAAAAAGGTCGTTTTAAAAAAATAAAGTCGCTCAAAAAAGTTGTTTGAGAAAATAAATGTCGCATATCTTTTTTAAACTTTCTCTTATCAATGAAAAGCATAACCAAATAAAAAAACAATTGAAAGGAAACAAAAAGCTTATTACAGAATCCATTTTTATCCTATTTCATAACATATGCATTTGCATTAAGTATTCTTCTATACATTTTTACATGTTTACTAAACAACCTAAACAACTTTACTTAACTTTAATAAATTTGGCTTTTGTATGCTGCCAAGGTGAAAGAAGTCTGAATTTAAAAAAAAAAACAGCAAATAGAAAGATTATTGTTTTGGTTCACTAAAAGCTGTTTACAAACAATGCAAAAAGGGCACTTTGACTCCATGTCTTGCTTAATCTATTTATACTTCAGTTACCACTCTCTCGAACAGTATTGTGTAATATTACGTTTCTTGGAAGGACCTCCAGCGTTGTTAACGTTATTCCTCTCAGACTCCGTGGTCTCGTCTGCCTCCAAACACGTATTTCACTTTCGTTTTCAGACTTTCTTTTCGTTTTAACAAGAAATCTTATTTTAAAAAATGTTCATGTTTGACGACAAATTTTGTAAAATAAGCACTTCAAAACCCACAATTTCTTACTTTAAAAGGCTTTTTTGCTAAAACTGTTCTTTGAAACATTTACCGAAAATTTGTGAACAATTTCTTGAGTACATTGTGTACATGACAAGATTGCAAAAAAGTGATAAAAGTGTTCCCAAATGAACAATTATCTGAAATTTGATTTTATTTTTGACGATTTTTTTTTAAATTTGCTGCAAATTAAATGTTTTTATATTGAGTTCCTTATTATGCTGGTTTTTTACATATTTCATTGCCTCCTAAAATACCCACACACAGGAAAAACTTAAACTCCTTAAAAAACCCGCAGATGATAATTTTAAAATCTATGTACATAAAAAAATTGATTGCTTGCAAAAAAAAAAGAGTAAATGCGACAATAAATAGCAATTGTATTATATAATAATAGCATTTAAACAATTTACAAATTCCTGTTGCATCACTAAAAAATCAACATCATTTTTGCATTACTCCTTTTTTCATGTTCACTTTTTTATATGTTCACAAATTTACATATTTAGTTTTTTAGTTTTTTAGGACTGTGACTGCATAATTGTTCATTGCTTGTATGCTGAGCGGGATAGAAAGTATATATGAACTACATTCAAAAAAGGATAGAACTGCACGTGTATAGCAAAAGCTTATTCGATGCAGACTCCTAGTCCTTGTAAATAGTAGCAATCCAGTTTTTTTTATTTATAGCACATTTATCGGTCACATTCTATTTGCGTAGGGGAGCGACTCCTTACACCGAGATAGATATTGTATTCAAGTGCCTAACAGAGATCGTGGAGTATAAGTTTTATCCTTTTCAAATTTAATTTTTAAATGAACAGAAACTCTTATTTTTATTGTTTTGGATTTGGTGAAAATGTAAGTATTTATTGTCTTATTGCATTAACCCAATTTAAGCGCTTGTAAAATATTGAAACACGTCCTTCGTACCAAAACGTTTCAACTTTCAAGTTTGTTTAATAAATTGCTTTAACTCATTTATGCGATCTAGTTTAAGGCACCCATTTCATTTCAGCGAAATTAATGTAAATATCGAAAAACTTTGGACTTTTTCCATGGCATCGCTGTCAATGGTATCAATTCATTATGAAGTAATTTTTACTATCTTGTTTTGTGTCCATTTTTTTATCTAATTAAGTTCAATTTTAATTAATTAATTTAAAGTTACTGTAAATTTACAGTTTGGCAAAAGTATTTGTTTTGTTTGTTTTTTTTTTGTAACCAAAAGACGTCAGGAAATGGGTGCGGTTCATCTTCTCTTGGTCGTATTCATTGAATTTGATTCGGTTACTGGAGTTTGTGGCGATTGTTGATTTTTTTTTTTAAATTTAATTCATTTTCATTAAATGATACAATGCCAATTCAATTGTAAACCAATTCATTTTGTTACGATTTGTTATTGTGATCGTATTAATTTTCTGTTGCTCTTGTTTTGAGTGTAGCGGTGTTTGGGTTTTTTTAACCGTGACTCTTGCCATGACTTGATTGGGCTTGTTATTGATCTTGGCTCTTTTGGTTTTTTGTCTTAAGCTTGGGCTGATTGGAAGGTTTATTTGATGTTTTTTTGGGTGGACGAATACTTTGCGTCTCGAGTACGATTTAGTTAGGTGGTTTGTACTCTACGTTAAGCTGTTTTGTAGAATTATATATAGATAAATAATGAAAGTCAATGAAATTATACTTAGTTAAAAGTTAATTTCAAAGAGTCTTGTTTATAGGAACACTTTTAAGATCGGCCCATTTTTTAGTGCTACAAAATATAATATAAGCTATGGAAACTCACTGCTGTGAATAAAGTTTTTTTGAATTTATTTTTCATTCGATATATTGAAAAGGATTCACTGTGAGACTTAACAGTTTTGCCTGCGAGTCCTATTTGATGCAAACGTACTTGTAAACATGCGTACCATATTCTTACTTTGAATTTGTTCAATTTAGTACGATTTTCATTTTTCCTAGCTTGTTTCGTTATTCCACAGGGTATTGTGGGATGGCTACGACAAACTCATTCACTGAGTTTTTTGCTCTCAAATAGTGGCGCGGCACCCAAATAATGCGCATTATGCCGTTTACCATGTGATTATTGAATGCTCTCTTGCAATCCAATTCGTTTCCGGATTTTATCTTATAGGACATCATTGCTTAATGTGTACATGAACTATCTGTATAGATAACAATATGTATTGGAATTAATTTTCTGAGAGAGTGCTGCCTCTATTGGAGCACTTATTTTTTAAATTTATATTGCACTTCATTCGAACATTTGATTTACTAAGATCGTTGGTCATAAAAATTAAACATTTTTTCTATTCATACAGTGTTAGTATAGATCAGTATTATGTCGACCCATTCAATTTTTTTCCTAATACTATTATTTTTCGATGTTTTTTGGAGTTTGTGCAATTGAATTTGGTAATTCATTTATTTTATATCATTTTGTACAGCAACCCACAAATCGATTGCTAAGTTTTCGATATTATTTCATTTCATTTCTTCTATTTAGTTATTTGCTCGTACTAAGTTTATTAGTTCGTGCATTCATTTTGTAATTACTCGAGTAGAATTGATTTTAAGCGATGAGTCTTTAGAGTCCAACAGCTTTTTTAGTTTCGACTTTATTTCGGTTAAAGCCATAAATTGTTGTCTTTTTTTCTATTTTGTTTCCCCTTCAATGTCTCCTTTTTAGGCTTTTTATACCTTGTATAAGGTTGTCATTTAATGTGCCAGTATATCTACCTGTCTGCATGGCAATTGTATTTGAAACATTTTTTTAATAGACAAAATCTGAGGTGTACTAACCCAAGTAGGTATGAGAGGTTGTTTTGTAAGTTAAAACAAATTTATTGTATGCTGTATTTCATATACAGAAATTTATTTTAAATTTCTTAAAATATAAAAAAAAGTATATTTAAATTTCCAGTTTGGTTTAATAATTTTAGGTTACCCCACCCAGATTTCAAATTTCCTAATATGATTTTTGTCTGTACGTCTAGAAGCTGGTAACAATATTATTTCTAAAGTTGTTGCCGTTTCTTATTTGTTTGTAACTTTTTTCTTTCTCCCGATTTTATTGTGATGATTGTAAATCAGAGTTTATTCTTTTATTGGATTTATTTTTCTTTTTAGTTTTCTAGCAATTCATAGAGATGCACTTGTTGTTTATTTGGGTTTTGCCGAAACTCACGTTTTCTGTCTTTCAAATTTTATGCCATTATAATCCTTGTGAGGAGCAGTTGAGTTGAAGTTCGTTTTTATTTCTTTTATTTTTGTCTCTTGCAGTTCAGTTTAGTTTATTTGTTGTAACAAATAGCACAACCACCCAAAGCCACTGTATCCAAAATTAAAGAAATGATAGACCAACCTTTAAGTTAAACTTTAGACCATTAAAAGTCATCCTGTGCATGCCGACTCTTTGTATGCATGTATTTTGTGGCATCAATGTAGGCTTACACGAAGTGTTTTTTGTATATGTAACTGTACAACAGGTTAAAATGCTATTTAAGAATGAAAAAAAATTAAGCGATTGACTTAAAGAATTGCCTTAAATCCACAGAGATTATAACAAGTCTGCAACTGTTATAGTTTATCATTTTGTGCAGCTCGCTCTCAATTCAACAACTACTTACCTGTTGCACATAAAACGAAACGTAACGAAATAAAAAAATCAAATGCTCATTTCATTTAATTATCAAAAATATTTTAACGTAGCTTACCTGTCTGTCTATGATCTTGTTTCTTTGTTCGTTCTATTATTTTAACACCATTTACAAAAGAAAACGTAGCAAATTACCGATTACACAAAAGTTTTCATTTACAAAGATGAAATATAATTCGTGAAAAAATCCAAAAATTTAATTGCAATCTGACTTAAGCAGACCACTTAAAAAACGTTTGTGGGATAACTTTTGCGAAGCTTTGAACATAGTGGCGATCTCAAAATTTTACATAAATTGGGCTATTATTAGCAGAAACGTTCTTAGTCCCCACTTTAATATATGCGTGTGAGATCTTTGCAAATTGTGACGCGCAAAGTAAAAAGCATATTAGCATATTAGTTCAGTTTGATGATCTCACTTTAATATTTTTACACAAAATAATCACAAGTCGTGAACCTGAACACATCTTCAACCGTCTCAATTAAGACATAACACCCTGATATCGAATTGGCAATTCTTTGTTCCCGCAATACGTCTTTGGAAAAATATTCCTCCAATAGTTAGGGAAACAAACAACGCTTTGCTTTTTAAAAGAATAATTTTTAATTTTTACGCAAAATAATAATAATTAACTATATATTTTTGTGTTTTATCATTTGTTTATAAAGTTTGTTGTAATGATTTGTAATTAATTAATTAAACATATTAAATACACTAATGTAATTGTTCACAGTGGTGAACACATATTTTATCTATCTGTAATCTTAATTAGCATTCAATATTCTTTTATATATTAAAAACATATGTTTTGTTATAGAAGGTACCAAATCAACAAATAAATAAATAAATAAATTAATATTAATTATGAAGTGGATGTTGTTAATCTTCGTTAAATTGTCATTTAACTTTAACGGCTGCTAAAGATGACCACGCCTTATAGACAATATTGTACTTTGTTACATGTGATATGACTCAATCTGATTCCTAAAAAATATTCAAACAAAATTCACAAAAAAATTTTTTATTCTCTCAATGAATTTACTTTTTATTAAAAATAAATAGTTTTTGAAGTTATTGTTTGTTATTAATATCGTTTTCTTTTCTAAAAAAATTTAACATATCTTTTACTATTTTATGTATTACATTGCATATTTTCAATAAAAAAGGCAAAAAATGTTACACTTTTTTTAGGGAAAGAAAACGCCATAAGACTTGCATAATTTTTCAACTGTCCCAATTAGTTTTGTTCAATGTAAAATAAGTAGTGGGTATTATATCTTTCCTGTGTCTTAACTATATATGCTAAAACCGTAGTTAGCTTAATAACATTTTGATATTGATTTCCTCGATATAGTTACTACAATCCACTCTAGTGCCACTAAAGCGGCCTTCGGTATTGACTTATGTACATCAATTTGTTGATGATCGACTCTCCGGCAGAGATATCTAAATAAAAGTATATCGAAATAAAGTTTGAGGAAAGTTCGCAATATATATAAGGCCATAAGATCAGGAAAAATTCTGACAAGTAAGCCTAAAGGGGCCCAGCAAAAACTCTGATGACAGTGGAGAGAAGTAGTTGGCACTCTCACTTACGGATAGTGACATTTAAATGTCATTACATGGAAGGGAAGTCATTGGAACAACTACTTACTTTAAAGATCTTTAGCGTTTTAAGCCAACTTTGTTGTACTACTTTTGTTTAAAAAAATCAAATACGTGATAGTTTTCTGAGCTTGAATTTAATATTTGGCCAGTAAAATTTAAATAGCTTTAAATTTTTAAACTTTTTCGCTTCAACTGCAAAAAACTAAAAACTATACTTACGGAAATTTCAATTATAGGTTAAGATATGTAAATAGCTAATATCTACACATGTAGTTATCTTTGCAAATAAGTTTTTCATTAATCAAAATCGAAATTTAAATAATACACGTATTACATACTAATACTAACATAAAATTTATTCGCGCTTCATTAACTAATTAATGCTAAAAATAATATTTTGTTTTTTACATCTGAGCTGTCAGTTTTGAAGCTCAGATGTAACAGTGCATTCACTCATTTTGCTTTTGATCATACATTTGTAACTGCGTCTGACATAAACTTAATGTTTTGTTTCGCTATGTTTGCACGTGGTAAATAAATTATGGCAGATGCCGTGACAAATAATTATAAAGAGCGCTTAAAAAAAGTCATATATAACAACAAGATACCTTATCTAATATTTTCAGTGGCAGTTTCGCTATTAGCCTTTATACATGCAAAGCCATCAGTGCATTTTATCAGAATTGCAATAATGCGTCAGACTTTCTCCATATAGAAGAATGACTCAGATACTCTTTGAAAAAATAATATTGATTTTATAAATGATTCTAACAGCCATTTTAGTATCTTTTAAATAAACTTTTAAAAATAAACGTTAGTGTTAATGTTACCAGCACGGTTTATTGCTTTTGGTAACAATGCATCAACTCTGTAACTCAATATTAACAAAGTTGTTAAAAAATTCAATCTAGTGGCATCTTTGTTAAACAATATGTCAAAATAAAAAAAAGAACAAATTGGAATATAAAAACACAATTAAAAAAAATATATATGTTAAAATATGTTGAAAAAATTTATTCATGAAACTAAAAATAGATTTAATAAGTCAATTCAAACTGTATGTCTATTATTAATTGTAAAATCATACAAATTGTACATACATTCTGTTGTTTTAAAATTTAAAAAAAATTAAGTTTTGAAATTGAAATGCATGAAATGTTCATTTTGATGTTCAATGTGATTTTACTAAATATGTAAAAAATAGTAGTCATAAAATCACACATTTTAAAATAATAAAACGAAAAAATATAAAGAACAAGAACTATGTAATTTCTCTCTTCAGTGATGTCAGTTTAGCCTTTTCGAGGCTAGATTTTGCGTTTTTTCTTGTATTTAAGGCTCGAAATTTACGTTTTAGCTTTGAGGCTTTATAGCCTTTTTTTATTTTAAATTTAGCTTCAAAAGTTCTAAATTTGTATTTTCTACTGAACCCATAAAATCATCTTGAAACATTAAAAAATTAATCCAACGTAAACAATTAAGTACACTGAAGACAAAATTACATCGATTTAAATCCAATGGCGAAAGCTTTTAAGTTTTAACTGGCGAGTGTTGAGTCAACAGTTGAGTTTTGGATGTAGGTGCGACAATTTGAACATGCGCTGCAAAAAAATTTCTTTCAATAAGAGGTTTCGCTTTAATATTAAAAAAGGATATTTTTAAGCGAAATGACCGGATATTTATTTAATTGTAAAGTGGAGAGTATTCCATTCATAACGGAAAATAATATCAAGCAAATGACCGCCATTGCTACACCTGCAGGATCATATTATTTTCATTGAATTTTCCTTTCACTAATTTGCACTTTTGCTAATGAATGTCCCCGATAACTTCACTTATCCACATTTCAGATCTCGAGTCGATTGTGCGCCATTGGCATAGACCATATATTTCACGTAACCTGTTCGAGAAATCACATGGCCAGAAAACGTCTCACGTAAAAGAGCGATGGTACCGCTACTTGTGTGGCACGAAGCACTAGCTCGTTTGAAATAAACGTCATTACCCATCAATATCTTTATTCAAAATACGACTTATTGTCGTTTTTGGAGTGTTCAATTCCAAAGATCGACGAGAAATGGACAAACTTGTGCCTTACCCAACACTATGGGCTACAACAGTAATATTCTTAGTTGAGCGACATACAAGTGTTTAATCTTTCTCTCCCAACTGCTTAAACTTCTCCAGCAGATTCACAAATGCTGACAGAGAAGGTTCTTCACGCTGACGGAAAAATGTTTTAGTTTTACAAACTGTGACAAAGGAATGTTTACCAAATTTTTCGAGAATTTTAATGTAGTTACAGGTTGTGTAATGGCAACTTTTTAAATGACAGGCTATTGAAAATGAAACGTCTTATGGACGATCCCATAGTATTAACTTTTAGTAACGCTGAGGTTGAAATATTTTTAGTACCATAAAAATAATTAAAACTATAGAAAAAAATGATTAATTTTTTATTACACATACAATGCTCTTTAAAAAAGTTACAGAAGTTTTACCATGATTTAGTAATTTTAGGTGATTTAGAAAAATTATTAGACGCTCGCGATATTTATGCAAATAACTGTTTATTATGCATTCAATGCTCATATAAATCTTTCCAAAATCGGTTCAGTATTACGGCCGTAAAAGGGATCTAAGAAAATATGTTTGCCTATTAATAATATATAAATGATAGTTCCGATTCTACCAGCAATGATGCAATTCTTCCCAGCACTTTATCAAATATTTTAAAAAACAAGGCAATAAAATTAAATTGCCAAAAATATGATTTCTGTGCAATGGAGTTTCTATATAATGAAGCGATTTTCTGGTCTCATGCTGATTCATTATAGAGAAGTTCGACTGTGTCAAACAAAAAATGTTTTTTTGTTTTAAGTTTGAAATTGATGATCAAAAATTAATTCATAAAATTTTAGTGGGAATATTTCTCCCATTTAAAATGTTAAATAATCAATCCATTAAAATCATTATTAGAACTGCAATTGAGCGTTTGTAATCTTTATTAGGTTTTGTATAAGGGTTTTAAAACATAAAAAAACATATACCGCCTTTAGCTGTGCTTAGTTTTGGTACTGCCGCTACAGATTTTCAGTGGCCAGCCCGTTCCCTATATGTTTGAATCGAATGAAAAATCAGACACTAAAAGTCTTGGAGTTCATTAATAGACTGCTGCTATATTTCATTATGCTGTGTAACCATATGCTTTTTTAAAGTTTAATTTACCCGATTTACAACAAACGTAGAAGCAAAGCTGTTACATATGGATTCATTTTCCTTTTCATTATAATGGAAAAACTTGCGAACAATTACAATTTGTTTTCTTCCAATACTTTTTTAATATGTAAATTTTAAAAGATTGTTTATATTGCTTTCTGTGGAACTAAATGGCACTAAATGGCACTATACCAAAAAACCGTATAAGTAGGAACTACAGAAAATATGTAGTTTTCACAAAAACAAAATATGTTTACGAATTTGTTGGGCTGTGTCATCTATGATAAGGTTATGTTGGGTTGAGATGGCCGATCATAAAGACCACGCATAGACCGTATTGATAATTAGCGTTACCATGATATACGATAACCCGTAAATGAAAAAGTTAGTTCGATGTTATGACATCAGGAGTACTTCATACCCTCTTGGCGAATGCTATGAGTATCATTAGTCCAATTCCGGAAAAATCTCCCGAGATAATCACCCAGACAGTTCGCTCTGGAGTGTATGAGCGCCGGACAGTAGCAGATTACTTTTTCCCCTGGTACTCCACAGAATCTGTAGTTGTCATTAGTCAGTTGCCCTGCCCTTTTGGCGTATACTGCCGTCCAATAGTGACCCGTTATAAAACTTGCCAGAAGCGTACAGTCTTTTCTCGGTAGCGATATAAGAAGTTTAGTCGATTTCGGATCATAGGACCTCCACATAACTTTGGATACTTTGCACGTTTCGCTGTTTCCCTAAACCGCCTCAGATTTCCTTTGTATAGTGGAGTCTATATATCTGTTATTATTGCGAATTGGAATTGAAATGCCCATCACCTTGTTATACGATAGTTTAACCCCTTGTTTCGCTAATTCGTCCGCCACTCCAAACAAAAAAAATTTATAACTCTTATTTATAATAAAATAATCTTTTTTGTTGACAAAATCCTTATTTAAAATTAAATTTTTTTTGTTTGATATAACGGTTACTTAACCAAAAAAAAATGCTTCTCACTTTAATTGGATATGATAACCAAAATAATATCCATTCGATGATAATGGTTAGAAATTTCCAACATTAAATAAAAAAAATTTTCTCGTAACCTTTTTATAACAATTATATTCGGTCCCTGCTTTTTTTTACCATACTGTATACTAAAGTTCCTTTTTATTAGATCCGTAGTTATACTTTTTATTTATAATTAGCTGACTTCAAGGAAGGAGGAGATTATATGATCGTCATGTTCTACGTTCAACGATTTTTCGTTAAAGCTTTTTATTTTTAAATACATAAATACGTATTTATTTAGTCTAATGTCATTTTCTTTTCTTAAAAAAAGCGTAAAATTTTTGGCCCTTTTTATTGAAAACTTGCTATATAATGATTTTTTAAAATAGTGAGTTTATTAGAAATTATTGTATCATTACTTACGGGGCAAACTTTTTGTCTTAAGAAAACTTTTAATAGATAAGTTTTTGATAAAAAGTAAAAGAAATGTTACATTTTTTAGGAAAGAAAACCGCATAAGAAAATCGGAAAGTACAATAAAACAAACTAAATTTTTGAAAATGTTATATATTTGCTTAAAAAAGTATGAACAAGATTTTTCTTTTAGTCTTACCTATGTAAAGTAATTTCTTATAAGTCGATCTTAGATGCGTTTTGCAAAAGAAGATTGTGTGTGTTGGATTTCTAAATTTCTAGCTTGAAATTTATACGACTTACATTTTTTACAAAAAAGAACACTGCACTGGAAAAACGTTACTTTTTTCATTACATTTTATAAAAAATACTTTACATCTTTTTGAAATCACAATGAAAAAATTCTTGCTGTTTAGTAAGCTGACACAGCTGACGTTATTATAGAACTTAGTGGTAAATGTAATTGTTAAAAAAGTTACTGAATAACATTGACTTTGGTTTAAATTTTTATTCGCACTTTTTGCCAAATTTAATATTTTACTTATTCAGGAAATTTACCCCTGATGAGCAGCATTAGCAACAGTGAAATGCGCATAGGAACAAGCTATACCCCTCAATAATCAATAATCAATTGCAATTTGTTTTTATCAAAATGGTTAATGTTTTACTGAATAAATAAAATATTAATTTTGGGAAAAAGTGCGAATAAAAATTTAAACCACTAAAATTTGAAAGATTCCCATAAAAAGCACCAAACATTGACTTTAATTTTGCTGCTAAATATTTTTAACAATTCCAATGACGTTAAAATTGAATAGAGAATCGTACTACAAATTTATTTTGAAAGACAATTATCATTTTCTGCAACTTATAGACGATTTTGTAATTTGTATGGCACATAATTGTCCAGCTGAGCAATCAATCCGTTGAACTGTGGATAGACTGCAAACCACATATTCTTTAAATGATGCAATAACACCAACACGACGAATGAATGTCCGTACGGAAGAGACTTCGCTACTGTAAACGAAAGTGGGGAAGATGATAAAAATTTATCGATTCGTGGTCGGTCACAGGAATCGGGGCTCCTGTGACTGAAGATCTATCTGGTGCATGAATAAAATCCACGAGATTTGAAGATTGATCAGATGTTTTATCGCAAAATTGTGTTAAGCGATAATGCTTATTTTTGCTTAACCAACCAATCCACAGCAGACACTACAGCCTCCATTACATCCGAAAAATTGCAACGTTTGGTTCGGTATACACGTAGGTCGCTTCATTGGATTTTATTTCTTCGAAAATGAAACCGGAGCTTGGTTTAAGAAAACACCGTTCAGATTAGTGTGATGTTGTGTTATTTGCTGTTTTATGCTCCGTTTTTATGTTATTAATACTGTGTCAAACGTGTTCACATAATAACTTTGCTACATTTACCCACACAAAATTGAAAAAACTTCACAAGCCAGAAAAAGAGGTCGAAAAATTTGTTATTAATAAAAACAAACTGCATTAGCTTTGGATATCAGACCGACTGACCTCATCTGAAAATAAACAGTTGCTTATTTTATGTGGATTACTAAAACATTTTTGGGGCCCTAAGGATGGACATTCGTGACAAATTCTAGAAACGTCCTTGTTATAGTTTTTTGTTATCTCTCTGTATTTCCCTCCAAGACATCATTTAAAAATAGCAATAGTTAATATGGAACAACTTGTGAAAAGTCTAGAAATATAAATCTTATAAACCGGCCGGCCGGCTCAAGATCCACAATGCAAAATACACAAAGTAAATTGTGACTTTGGGAATTGTCATAATTACTTAATTAATCTATAATTTGTGGGTATAACAACAAGATTTTCCTCTGTGGAAGCACTTGCATTTCTCTCTTCTGTTCAAGGTTATTATATTTATTTAATGACATTGAAGTAAAGGAATGCAAAATGACAAGTCGTTCAGAAATAATATACTCTATAGAAACAACTAACAACTTCCAAGCGGATGGACATTTGTTCTTAAAATAATATAAAAAAAATTCTCGATCAAGTCAAATAAAAAAACTGGATTAAAAACGAATCATTCGATGTTAATTGTTGGAGTGTTACTTCCTAATAAAAAGTACGAAATGATTTCCAAATTAAAAAGTTTGAAACTCACGATAAAATTAATTTTGTAAGAGAAGTCAAAACTTGAGAAATTAATGCCTAACAATAATTTTGTTGTGTTTTCTTCGTTGGGAGAGGGATAATGTAGAAAGGATAACTGGTGAAAGTATGAATACTTACTGCCTGTTTTTAGTAAATGAAAACAAAATTGTGAGTGAGAATTATTATTGAAAACAACAATAAAATACGAAAATTTGTTTTCGTTTTCAATATAAATTACCACTCACAATTTTGTTTTCAATTTCCAAAAACAGGCAATTAGTCAATACTTTTACAACCCTGCTATCGCGAGTTTTTGTAATTTTTTACAGCAGTGTTGCATCGTCTTTGGTGTCAAGTAGGCCCATAAATTTCTGTTAAGTTGTATTTTACTTCGCCGCCGATTTTTCTAAAATACCGACAACTTACATACACCAGTATCAATTGCTGTCGGAACTGTCCAGTGACTCCATTTTCTCCAATTTCCGATCGCAGAAGAATATTTCGCGATGGGAGCGCGTAAGCTCAAGATGGCGACTCTTCAAAATGAATCGTCTACGATGCTCTTAATAGAATTGCCGTAATGAGTCTTCTACAATGCGCGGAAAAGGATCGTGTAAGACTCTTTTAAATAAAAAGTGTTTTTATTTTTATTTTTTAATAATAAAAGATAATAATAAGTATGTATTTTAATTAAAAAATCACTTTAATTGAAAAAAACCTTCAATTTAGAAGAAAACACTTTAAACAAACTAGCACTTTTTATTATCACTCTACAACCGATTTTGAAGCAACATAAACAACAAAATGACTCGTAAAAACATCATTTACAAAAGTAACATACAAATACGGCGAAATAAAAATCGTTCAATGTTCAACGGTCGTCAGAATACGATTGTGAAATAACATAAAAAACACTCGTCCAACAATCACCAAAATGCGTAAACGACTATTAACTCGAGAGTAAAAAGTAATTTTACACCAACAATCGTCTGGACGAGTGAAAAAAGAGTCGCGAAATGATCGCGCTCGTCAAAAACATTTACAAGAAAAATAGAAACAGTGTATTTGGAATTATATCCGTTATCTTGTATTATTTTTTCTTTAATTGTGTAACATTTGGCACTGTTTAGGTAATGTTCTGCTCTTAAAGCTATTCTAAAATGTTGTCTTAAGTATTGTTACTTGTATGGCCAAGGAGGAAATAAAAAATTAAAAAAAAATAAACAAAAAATATAAGAAGTGTAATTAGATTTTTATTTTAAATCACTTTATTAGATCTGTTATTTGATTCTTGCTAAGACTTGTTAGTGCATGTTTGTAAGGTTTTGTACTCTGATCTACACTCAAAGAATAAACTCTTAAGATTCGTATTAAATGCAATAGTAGTAACTTAGATTTCAAAAAGGAATTTATATCATAATATCTTTTTTTTGTACTAAATTTTACAGTGTATTTTGTTTGTCTTACAAATGACCAAATTTGGATTTTTTTATTTTTGTGTTTTAAAGGAAGTAGCAAAACCGTTAAAAGGTCAAATGTTTTCAATCTTCTGTACATTTTGTAATTAACTATATATCATTGCATTTCAGGCACCGTGCATTTGTTGTAACAATGTATTTGAAGCGGATTGTTATTGATAATAATTATTCAGTTAAAATATTTGCGGTTAAGTTTCTTTTATTGATCTTATGTATTTTTCTTGTTATAAGCTGTTACTATTCTTGTTGACACCACGACTTCTTCAAATGCGGCAAAAAAAGAAGGAAACATATTTTACACACAAAACGATTTTTGACTCTGTTATAGAGATAATATACAGAAGAAGAAATTAAACAAATGCTATTAATCGTTTGATTAAATATCTTATTTTTCTCGAATTTTAATTTGAACAGAGCTTCTAAATAAGATTAGTAGATGTAGTTTTTCAAATATTTCGATAACATTTGAGAGAAAAATAATATGAGAAATAATGTGTGTCAACGTTATCACACTCAAAGATCACTAAATGCATATTTAACAAATATGTTTATCATGCGATTCTTTATATTATGAAAACTATTGCGTTGCTATAACAAGATAACTGAATATACTTCAAATGTTTGCAGGTTTAATTCAAAATATAAAGAAGGGTTCAGTATTGCAGGAAATGATTAAGAATATATTGATCGGTATTTTCTGACTTTCTTAACAAATTCTTGTCGTCTGATTTTTTAAATTAAGATTTAACAAATAAATGTAGTTTTCGATCCCTGAAAAAACAATTTGGTTACTGCATGAGACAGTTTCTACTCACGTGATCTATTCGTTCGGTGATAATTCGGGACCAGTATGTCAACAGTTTTTTGGTTCCTATGAGAAAGTTAGGGCCTCAGCGAGTTCTTTCTAGTTCCGCTTTTCTGCTATCGCATTTTTCAACTCATTCCACATTCTGTCGACTTTTGCTGCTTCTCTTTCAATTTGTCTAAGCCAAGTGTGGTGGAGCCACCTTCCTTCACTTAAATTGTGCGCTCCAATCAATAGCGTTTCTTACGACGCCCCTTGAAGGTCTGTGTATGGCGTGTTCTATCCACCTCCACTTGCGCTTTTTCTTTTCAGTTTCAACCGGTATCAGCCTGATTTTTTCCCTTAGCCCATTTTCTTTGCATATTTTAATGGGCCAGGAGGTTTTAGTAAGCGGCATAAGCATCTGCTAATAAATGCTTGTAAGGCAGAAAGATCGCGGTCAGCGATAATAATTTTACATAAGCGTTATTCGTATTACATGTTGACCTTCTCGAGAGTTGTTGGGACTTCTGGAAATACCTTCGATGGCTGTCGGGCTTCTTAATGCGACTTGCAACATCTTCTGTTGAACCTTGAGTTTTTGAAATTATGCTTCCCTTGTAGCAGAATATATATGTATATGCACAATAGAATGTGAACTGTAACCCCTCGTCTTGACTGGCAATAAATATATTGGCAATAAAGCAGTAACGCCGGCAGAACAACGGAACAATATTTCTTATGGCTTTGCTGTGGGTAATCGTATTTATTTTAAACAAAAAGGTTCGATAATAAAGAAGAAGAAACTGAAAGACTTTTTAAATTTTCATCTGAAAAACTGATCCTGAAATAAGAAATTTTGCATTTTTATGTATTTTATTATATATTTTCTTTTTAACTTCCCTTTTTAACATCTTTTAATAATTTATTTAACTTTTTTGCAAAAAAATTCTTCTTCTTTTTTCTGAAATGTCAAACAGTTTATGTCGTTTTATGTTCGCAATAATTGTCAACGAAATTATTGCCGCAATTATTGCCAAGTACGAAAAAGATGCGTCTTCACTGGACATAACATAATTTTGACATTTGCAGAAATATATGTTAATGAGTTTATTGCCAGTCAAGATGAGGAGTAAAGAGTTGATGGTTTTTATTCGCATGATTATTATTAGGCCACATTTGGCGGCAGTCAGCGAACTTGTGAGATATCAATCAATGTCAGCTGCTCAGTTCAGATGAGTTCGAGTCTGTGAGATGGCTGTGGGTGTGACTGAACAAGAGAATATATGATGGTGTCCGGCCTTAACAGACCTCTGCTTTGATGTTAATTGAGGGGTTGAGTATGTCTTCATGGTTGATATGGCGGTTGTCGTTTTTGTAGATAGCTTGCACAAGACATTCACGTTTGCCGGAGATACCTTTACACTTGATTGATTTTAAAATAAAAAATGGCATAGCAGTACGCCAATTTCCAGGGTATCCCACGAATAGGTGCTTCCTTTAGGAACTGCCAAGCGACCTATACCTTCGTATAGAAAGTGGAATTCCTAAGATACACTCCTAGAGTTTTTACCAGTATTGTTAAAAACGGTTGCACGCGATAATGGAAAATTCCACAAAAACCGTAGCGCGATATAATTAGTTGAGGTAGACCATTAACACGTGCGAGAGTGAGACGCAAAACTTTCGAAGGCCAATAAACTAACAGTGGCATGGTTGCACTTAAAAAATAATTGCCAACGACCCGTGTCGTTTACTCGCCCAGAGCTGCTTTACGAACCCCCTAACACTTGATGGTAGGATTACGCGAACTCCATGTTACCGATTGTTCGATATTTATTCGAAGACCGTTTATGTGCTGTATGCGTCAGGTATTAATTTTTTTAATACTGTTCCAATTACCTTGTTCATCATATTTAATTTTTAATTTTTGCACTCCGTCATATTTCTCTTTTTTTGAAGCAGCTGTTTTCCAGGAATTGTCTTGTGGACGATTTTGGAAACCTAGAACAAAATATTATTAATTTCGGGCATGTTACTTTGCTTAAGACGTTTAAGACATATTTGGGGATGCACTCTACATATTTGTTCATTAAACTTGCTCGTGGTGTAAGCATTTGCTTAATATGGGAGCTTGTCAGTTGGATTGCAATTTTCTGTAATTCCGAATTTCTATTTAGCACGGTTTCCTAATACTGAAGTTTTCTTTGAAGGGATTCGCTGGAAAGAAGTTTTGCCACTGAGTTTTAACCGGCGAGTTCATTAACCGGCTTTGATGTAAACGTAATATATATACTACATATATGAGAGTGAGCCGATATGTAAGCACAAAAATTCGTCGAAATTGTGCCATCGTTTTTTTCGATAGCTTTTGGCTTGAGGAAAAAAAGTTCTACTACGACATATCAAAAAAATTATTTTCGAGGCCCCGAAATTTAAATTTTTTTATTTTTTTTTTTCAATTTTTATTTTTAAGGTTTTTTCACAAATATTTTTTAAATTGCATCAAAAACAATTTAATAATAATTCAAAAATAAATATCACATTGGAAAGGTAATATTTAAAACAAATTAAATCCGCCGAGACATTTTTTTATTGCAAAAAATTTAGGATATATTATTTCAACAATAATGTGGTGATCGCTGTGAGAGTCTGCTGCTCGAAGTTTCTCAATTGGGGTACAGGAACAGGTTTATAAAACATTGTTTAGCAAATCATTAAATATTGAATTCTAATTTTTCACTATATATCGTCATAAAAAATGCAAAATAACGTTTACAGGAGAAACAAAAAACTGTATAATATGGAAACTGTTTGAGATATTGAAATCATATTTTCACGGTCTTTAGCGCTTTTTACTGATTTTTGAGCTAAAGGACAGCTTATTTTTGATGTAAATAGTTGAGAACACCGATGGTGATGCGTTTTCGTTTAATAAAATCATTAACTTTCTGACACGTTATTTTGAATTTGGGTCATAACTTTTTTGTTTTTGTTAACAGAAGCTTGAAATTTTGCACACATATGTAATATGATGGAGTAAACCGTAATAAAAAAACACAAATTTTAGTTTTTTGATGATACGTTAATTTGCATTTTAGGTGACGATAAGCACACTAAAAAAATGATTTTTTGGTTTATCTTAAATTTAAAAAAAAACCCCGATTTAAAAAGGAAACAATTTCTTTAAGCAATACTTGTAAAAAATTACATTTATGAAATTATATATACTGCGACAAAATGCTTTACATTTATGCAATTAAACCTTAAAAGAAAAAATTAACTGTCACAAAATTACTTCAAATGTAAAGATAAATTTTAAATAATATTTTATTGTTTACTATTATTTTTTTAACTACTAAATAATTATTACAAAAATAAAAAAGTTGGTTCGCGAGCAAGAAAAAATGCTAGATCTACTGATATAATATCACGCGAATTATTAAGAGAAAAATTGAAGAACATCAAAAAAAATAAACGTGTTTCAATGTTTTGAATTATTTTTTTGTTTTCCTTTTACTATTGAGTTCAAGACGATTTAGCGAACATGAAGGCAATTTTTTTTTAAATTACTAAATAAAAATGTTAGACAAAAGCTGCAGCTTTGGACACCTCTAGATAATTAATAAACGTAAGCAAATATAAATAAAAATTGCAATGCTCGTATTTAGTCATAAGCAAAATAGTCACAACAAGTTTGAGTTTGAAATTAAAAGTGAATATTAATATATATAAATTTATGCAGACAGCAAAAATGCTCCATCATTGTATGATTTCCTTGAAAATAAACACGTCTCTTTTAATTACAATTTTAAAACTTTGTGTTTGCTTAAAAATGTTTGTCGTTTTCAGTGTGTTTTCCCCCTTTTTTTCATTCTTCTGCTTTTATTTTAAAGCCACTTAGATGCACTCAATCAGTTTTAATTAATCTGAATGGTACATTATGACAAAAGCTTCTTTCGCTTTCATGTGCAACATGCCGCAAAGCCAAACTTGAACATGTGAAGTACTAATATCCTACTTGTAAAAAAGAAATTCCCTTTTCTGGCTTAACAGTTAAAGCAGGTAAATTATTAAATGAACTTTTAAATTATATAACATCGGAAGAGATTTACGGTGCATTTTGGAGCATACTTAAATTGCTATAAAGTATTTAATTATTACAAGTAACTAATATTTTAGTACAACTTTTTGTCCCTATTCGACACACTGTGAAATATTTAAAATTAATCCATCCATTACAAAATTGAATATGTTTGTCTTACGTTGACTACATAAAATTGTTTATAAAGATGACGATGATGAAGAAAAAATGTTTATAACTGGTGCCAAGATTTGACGCATGATGTATTATAAACTGTTATAAATGCTGCCCCAGCTAAATGCAACTAACTTTACACAGCAACACTACTTTATTACATATAATTTTTTTGTGGCCAATTTTGTGGTGTCTCAAAAGTAATATCGTAAAATTTTATTTTATTTTTATTTTCAATTTAAAACCACTCATGTTAAGACATCACAAAGACGCCCCAACATTTTTACTTTAATAAATATATGATAAAATAAAAAAATCTAAAATTAAAACTTGTTAAGGCAGGCATATTTTTCTTTTTTTTTGTTAAGTACGATGTTGCCTGACTAGCCCTTTGTTAAGCTTCAGGACTTTTTTCTTTGAATATTAATCTTTAACTTGATGCTGGTATTTTATTTTTACTGGCCATTGTCAGGGTGAAAAACTGATAAGTTGCCTTTTTTCATAAGCCTATAAAAAACACCCAAAAAGGTATTTGACTGTGAAAAAGATTAATACATTGTATATACATGAAATTTTGAATATTTTAAGTATTTAATTGTTTTTTTTTAATAATATGAAGTATTTTTATTACACTCGTCAGTTCATTATAATTATAATTATTATTATTATAATTATAATTATTGACTTAACTTAAAGTCGGAATTCGGAAAAACGTCATGGAAGTTGTAAATGAAGTTTTCTTAAAATACAGCAAATGGAACTTTTTTAAATTTCATTACCGCTTCCGGCACATGTTTTGAACAAATACAATTACAATAATGAATGAAATTAAATAATATTTTTTATACTTATGTATAATTAAATAAATGAGATTTTATTCTTTTTTAATTAGTCTATATACATGCATTTAATTGGTGCTAATGTCAAATCATCAGCAGACCTTAAACCATACTTTTATATTTTTTATTTTATGCTTGTACTTTTGTAATTTTTGTAATTCTAATTGGTTTTTTAAAAGTTTTTGTATAAGATAACAGGTTCGAAAATCTTCTAAAATATAGTCTAGTAGCTAAAAAAACCCCTCAAAAAACAAAAGTTTTTGAAAATCTTTGAAAAAGGATACCGAGGTAATCTCGAAAAATTAATTTAAGAAAATTTATTTTATAATATTTAAACGGGGGCTGAAAATGGAGATGATGATTTTGCTTAGCCGTCGCCGTTGAATTTTTGTAAGGGCTCCTCTCTTTTATTGGGTTTGGTTTTACTTAGCTGTTGTTTTAACTACTTTGTTTGCTATGGAATTAAAGCAAAGCAAGATTGTAATTTACTTTGTGCATTTTGCATGAAAAATTTGTCAAAGACGCGTGCATAGCTAAACAATACATTTTAAGCCTCAAAACTGTAGGGAACAAAATGAATGTTTGATTTCTCAGAAACTATAAATAATTTAAGGAAACAGAGATTAGATGCCAAAAGGGATATTCAAAATATACGAGTACATTTCCTATTCCTAATTAAATTATCTAAAAAATGGTTAAAGCGGCAAGACAATAATGAGCTGACGAAATGCATTAAATTGTCGGCTTACTCGTATTTCAATGTTGTAACAGGTATGAAACACATTTTAATTAATGTGATAATTTTTCGAAGAAGACTTGAAAAATTAAATGGAACAGAATAAAGAAATTTGCATTTTCTAAGCCGTCGCTCATCATCTATTATGTGATGCAGATGGTGAAGCCATAATATTTTTAACTAAATCATTGATAGAAAATTTAATATATGAATTGTATTTTCAGAATTTGGTCGAAATCAACCAATTCGGTATCAAAAATCAAATAGAATTCGAGGATATAAGGGAGTATCTAAACAGTTACGAAAAATTCAAAAAGAGGCCATATTAAATTATAATCCCATTTCGTCAGGGATCATATGACAAGGAGCTATAGAAATTGGTACCATTTCAATGATTGGGTGTTGTGTATTGATGAAAAAATGTTCAATCTGTATACCAGGACTAGAATCTAAATACCAGTTTCATGGTTTTAGAAAAAAAGAACAGTTTTTGACTTATCAGCGTATGTACTATTATTATGTGGGATATTATGAAGCTGCAGCAGATTTAAAATTTCATAGATCACAAAATACAACTGTGATCCAATAAATTATCGTCCATGTGAGTTATTTCGAAATCTTAGAAGATATACTTATTAACTAATTATGTGATTTTGTTTTATTTCTTATTTTGTTTTTAATATTGCTTTTATTTATTTTATTTATTTTATTTATTTTATTTATTTTATTTATTTTATTTATTTTATTTATTTTATTTATTTTATTTTTTTTATTTATTTTATTTATTTTATTTATTTTATTTAATTTATTTATTTTATTTATTTTATTTATTTTATTTATTTTATTTATTTTATTAATTTTATTTATTTTATTTATTTTATTTATTTTATTTATTTTATTTATTTTATTTTTTTTATTTATTTTATTTATTTTATTTAATTTATTTATTTTATTTATTTTATTTATTTTATTTATTTTATTCATTTTATTTATTTTATTTATTTTATTTATTTTATTTATTTTATTTATTTTATTTATTTTATTTATTTTATTTATTTTATTTATTTTATTAATTTTATTTATTTTATTTATTTTATTTATTTAATTTATTTTATTTATTTTATTAATTTTATTTATTTATTTCATTTATTTTATTTATTTTATTTATTTTATTTATTTTATTTATTTAATTTATTTTATTTATTTTATTAATTTTATTTATTTATTTCATTTATTTGATTTATTTATTTTCTTTATTTTCTTTATTTTACGGTTTTTATTCATTTTATATTTTTTATTCATATTATTTAGTGGTTTTTTATTCACGGTATTTTCAATTTATTTTACTTTTTTATATATTCATTAGGATTTAGTCAGTCTGCTCATATGCCCTAATTATTGTAGAACATAAAACTAGGTTGATAAAAATAAGTAATTCAAAGCACAGGCGATTATTTTTTTTCCAAAATATTAAAATATTGTATCGTAGTTTTCTAAAGCACCTTAAAAATAATCTTTACTAAAAATTTACCAACTTTATACAACTGGAATTGTGTATATTTAAACTTGACGAGTTTTATATTACCAATAATTATTTTTTTAATTCGCAATAAAAATTCTATAGTTCTTAATTTAGTTTATAAAGTACGCAATTTTTTATTAGCGAAGCAATAACCAATAAAATAGCATTAACAACACATGTCAAAAAAATTACAGTTTTTGAAATTTTCTGAAATCAAGGTTGATGCATTTTTGTCTGCTAATTACAAAACATCTCTGCTTCAGAATAACTGAACGTATTTGAAAAAAAACGCAATTTATATGTAAATGTTTTTATCTTTAGCATTTGTCACAAGTAGATTTTTTGCTATGGAATTTATTTAAATGAGTAAGTTCTCAGGCGGGTGATATGATATAGTAGCTTTTGTCGAAAACTAAAAACTAGAAGCTGACAAAATTAAGCTTGATGGTTGCTAGATCTTTCAATATTAATAAATCTTAATTCAGTTTGCTTTTTTGATTCTATATAAAGAGGTAGTATTAAAAAAAAAGTTTTGTGATTGACTTTTCTTGGGTCCACTGAAAAATTTCTGCGACCTTGAAAACAACTGATTACATTGACAAATCTTAATGTGGTATAAGCCAAAGAGGATAGAGTCTCAGACATGCCAAAGAAACAAAGTATATTTTTAGATAAAATTGGTTATGATGTACTCTAAATAGTTGCGCATGATTGCAATCAGTTTTTCAACTACCCAAATATCACTTTCACTTTTCTGAATGTAAACCTAATATCTGTAGTAGAATACCAGCAGATATCTGTTCTAATCGAATTAAGCTTTAAAATATAAAATAAAAAATAGTTTTACGACTTTAACCGAACTTACTCCAATTACTGTGTTTTAGGGTTTTAACTAAATCTTTTTTTTATTTAATAGTGTGCAAACGAACGCAATTTTTAGACCTAAATTGAACCCGAATCAGAACAGCGATTTACTTTTCAGACCAAACCCGAACATCCAACTCTGAATCTATCTATTTCTTTTTTCATTAAAAAGAACCAATTTTGGCGGTTTTTTCTAGATAAGTAATATTAACGCAGATATAAACTTTTATTTTTATAACGTTGTACTTTTTGTACTTTAATATTTTACAAGGTTGAATTTTTTCTTATCCTTAATGACGTAAAAACATGTATAAAATATGTATCCAAAGCTGAAAATCAATCCAACGTAGTTTTTTGCCGAGCTGCGATACCGAACTTAAACATTCGGACGGACTCTAGTATTCAAAATTTATTTAAACACATATTAAAATTAAAAAAATACCTCAAGGTATCTTAACTTCCCTTTGGCCAACTGCATGTTGTATCGTCGTTCATTAAGTTGTTATGAGAAGTATGTTGCAGATCACCTTGTACGTACATAAATGTATATTTAACTGTGCTTTGTTTTAAATAATTTCTTTGTTTAAAAAGAAAATCTTTGTTGTACGTACAATATTGTAGTGATCATTCAGTTTATCATGCACGATCATCATCTTTGTTATGTTGTGAAACGTGAACATCCCTCGTCAAAAGTGTGTTCAATTCATGTTTATAAAAACTGGTCTAAACTAAAAGCGAAAACTACATGAAAAAGTAAAAAAAAAACAAAACAAGACAAGACACAATTTTAATCATGGTTTTTAAAATGAGCCTTATCAAAAGCCATTAATGTGGTGCGTGAACATTTTTAATGTTGAGTAATTTGTTGTGTAAATTAAAAATTATGAGATTTTTATTTTGGTTAAAGATTCTTAATGACTCGCATTTGGGAGAGAGTATAAGTTTAAACAAAGGTGATTAAAAAAGTTTGGTCTTGCCAAAAAACTGTTTGCACAAAATATCATTATAGATTACTGGTTTAATTATTGATGAAAAATTTTAATTTTGTTAAAACTAACATACATTAAATATTGAGTTAAAACAGAATAGCATTTAAACCTATTAATTTGCAATCAAATCTTTTGGCGGCCAGGCTAACATCAGCCTTATGTAGGATGTATTTACGTTTCTTGGCTGTAGATAAATTAATTTTTATTTGTATGCGGTTAGTACGAGAAAAATAAAACGCCGGCCAGATGTTAGATTATACATTGTCATAACTCTACATAAAAGTCTCCAATTTCTAAAAAACACTCTGTAGTAAAATTGTTAAGTTTTAAATGTTAAAATTTAACGATCATAAAACTGCCTAATTTTCTTCTTCAAAAAACTGTCCAATTCTCTTTAAATACATTTTGATATAAAAATCTTCACACTATTTGCTTTTATTATAAAATTTTTTCTATTTCCTTATATAGCTTTCAATCATTGTTAGCAAAGTTGGGTTCAAAAATAAGGTTAAATATTTAATATCAAATAATGAATTTCATTTATCTTATTTTTGTTGTCAAATTATTGATGAAAAATGTGCTGAATAAAGCGACAGATGTAGTAGAAAAAGAAAAAAATTAAAAATAATAAAAATCCAAAAATATTAAAAATAAAGAAAATATATTTTTTATATTTTTATTGTTACTAGTTTCAGTTTTATTTACGATTTGCTTTTGTTGGTGGTAGAAAGATGATACTGTATGTGGTAAGTGCTTAATACGCGGTTGGTGCAAATGTTAAATAATCATAAAAATCCCAGAAACATTTTGCTTTTGTGCGAGTGCAGTCATGTTTTGGTTGCTGGAATAGTGCTCTGTTCATAGTATTAAACTAATAATAAACGACAGCAACAGGAATTTGATAGACTAGAGGCACAACATAAAAGGCGTTGATTATACAATGTTGTTGAAGTTGTTTTATTATTTATTAAAAAGATATTAGATATACAGTAAAAAAAATAATATTTTACGACGTTAGATTAGAGACATTTACTTTGCTTAATGGAAAGTGAAATCTTATTCATTATTTTTTGTACTTTTTGATTAAAAAAAATGTTAACGTTTTTATATCTGTTTCAAGCGTAAAATACGTTGTGATTTAGAAAGCTGCAGGAACATCTCTTTCGCAAGTTTTTAGAATTTTTAAAAATACGAATAAATTATAATTAGTTTAAACTTTCTGGATCATTAACAAGCGTCTACCCCAAATGCCGTGATATTACAATCTCTTTTAATCTTTTATGTATTGCTGCATTTTATTTTTTGAGTAATTAATAAGGCATTAAAAAACATAAAATACTTAAGTCTTCCAGGATCCTGACAGGCAGTGAACCTGCGACAATTAGACTAATTGTTTTGGAGACTATGGCCTAATCATCATGGTCACCCAAAATATTTTCACCTAAAATGTATTTTTCTATTTGAAATAAAAGTTTTTGTAAATTTATAGTCTACATCCATATATCATATCTTCTTTTAACCCTTAAATGCCCAAGGACAACGATTTTGATGAAAAAAAATACATGATATGTAAAATAGTGAAATAAAATCACGTGCGTACGGATTTTGTCGAAATTTTTTTTTCAAAAGTTATTAAGAAAATTTTGGTTGTTAGAAGATACACTGGGCACTCCACTATAACATTCATTACAAGGTAAATACGCAAATTATATGGAAATGATATACACAAATGTTATTTTCTTATTAAGTTTCACTTTAAAATATATGTAAATAAGATGATACAAATTATATTGCTCAAGAGTTATATAACTAAAAAATAGTTACATATAGAAATATATAAAAATATATGTATATTATACATACAGTCTTATACCAACACTTTTAAAAATATTTATGAGTTATGGTAATTATGGAGATAATTTTTTTTGCAGTTAAACATAAATTTACTTCGCATTTACTACAATACATTCGAGTTTGTCCTCAGCACTTAGGATGCTTACATCTTCCCTTCTTGTCCATTGCTGTCTAATGGTAAATTTTATCCAATCTAGTATCCTGTGGCGGTGAAGTATGAACATTTGGTTTTTTAAGTTTGTCTTGAATTTCTGTTTCAATACGTGGTCGACCTCTTTGAGGAGGCTGTGTATTATAAGAAGACATAGCATCTGCTATTTCTAATTCAAAGTCTTTCAGTCGCACAGCTTTAATTCCTGGTGAATTTTTATTTATTCTCTTATACAAATGCCAGGAGTTAACAGCAGTCATATCTTAAAGATGATAGAATATCCTGTTGGTCAACTTTCGGCTTTTCATTGCTATTTTGTGACGAGCCATTGAGCAATCCATCACGTCGACCCACCCATATGGTGGTTATAGTCCTTTATTATTTGAGGGCAAGGAATCACTTTGGTACTTTTGTCCGTTTTATGATACATCTTTACTGTTGATGATGCAGTAGGTGTTCTTCCGAAGTGTCTAATATAGATTTTACACCAACATTGCTTGAAACTAAATTCGGGTATCTTTTCGTATATACTTGCCATATTTACTTCGCTGGTTTTAGCATAACTTTCTCATCGGGAAGCTTGCAATTTTTTATTCTGTTTCGTCGAATAGTGCCAACGGACAATATTCCCTGAGTGAAAATACTACTAGAAGAATCATTGTATAGAAGTTATTAAAATATACAATATAATTTTGGTACCTGGGTACTTCACGTCGTAATCTTACTGCTATGCTTGTAGATGATTGAAGATCTGATTCACCTTGAGCTGGATCTTCAGGGTTACCATCATAAATCACAAATTTGTACGCATATCCTGAAGTGTCGCATAAAACGAATAAGTTTATCCCCCACTTTTTGGGTTTGTTTGGCAAATATTGTTTTCAGTGGCTTCCAATTTTCGTCAATACATTTGATCATCCACGCACAATCTGCTCATTTTAGGAATACTTCCAAAACTAGTGTTTAATGCATTTACAAGAGGTTGTATTATATAGTCTATCACGAGAAGAGTCACTACGGGATGGCTGCTGACTTTTGTCATTGAAAAAAATCATTTTTTAAAACGCACAACTATGGCTAGAAATTTTGTAACGATTATTTAGTTTTTGTGCTTAGTGCCCCTTGTATTTTTAAAGATACAAACATTTACTGATTCGCTGCAGGGAAACTAGCGACGTAAAAAATTTTTAATAACATAGTTTTAATTCGGGACTAATGCCAAGAAAAACTGTTATTTTTTTATTCAGAAATGTTTCAACTTTGTCAATGACAAATTTGGAAAGTCTTTATTTCTATATTTTTTGTATTCTTTACACATATGTATCGTTTTTTCTACAACTGATTGAGATGGAACATTGAGCTTAATTTCAATTAAGGGTTGTTGTATTGTAAATGGTTAAAAATAAATTTGAAAAATTTCGACCAACTCCTAAGGAACTGGAATTTTTTTGTGGTTGTGTCTTTAAAGATGCAAGCGGCATTTAAGGGGATATAAAATGACACAAAGGATGACGGTTTGATCGTTTTGGTGATATCGATTTGATTTTATTTCTATTCACAATATGTAGTAAAAAACTTTATTTATTATTTGCAAAAAGTGTTTTCTCTTGAGGGCTTTTACCTACTCAACATACAGTTGACCTGAATATGACATTTACACCAAACCAAAATCTAGTACTTACAAGGTTTCGAGCAAAGTCTTATGTATTTTGACTAGATTTCCCATACAAAACAATTTACTTCGCGCAAGATTTTGACAAAATCTACCCAAAATCTGGTAGTACTCGGTGATCCAACTGCGTTTTTTTCCAAATTGTACTGAAAAATAGTACTCTGCCCAATAATAATTCTTTGAAAGGTATGGTCGTCAGCAGAAGCGTTGCATCTTAAGTGTACGAAGTTTGACATTAGAAAAGGAAAATTCATATTAATTGATACAACTTCTTGGAAAATGTCCCGAATAACCTGGTGTGAACGGTTTAGACTTTGATAGAGATTTTGTGCAGATTTTTTGCACTATAAATAATATTTTTGAAAAGTCTTTTTGAAATTAAATCGGGAGAATATCTTGAACAATAAATTGACTTAATACTGAATAATAAATTTACTTAAGATTATATTTTCCGATTTGCTTTATTTAATTCCCTTATTGGCCCTCAAAGAGTGCCTATTTGTGTAAATTTTGTAAAGAAAATAAAATGGAATCATAGCGAATATAATTTATTTTATTTGTTATAAATTCCATATATTTCTGTAGTTTTTAAAATTCTTGTTGTTTTTGGAAAGTTATTGTATAAGGTAAGAGGTTTGAAACTTTTCAAAAATATGGTTTAAGATCTAATGATGATTTAGCATAAGCACCAATGAAATAGAATTGAAAGAATATCCTGAGTAATAAATTGATTTAATAATTAATTTGTTATATTTAAGAGACTCTAAATGTATTTTTTATGTCATATAATTCAATTTGAGGAAAGTTCCTAAATAAATTAAAATGTTGAATACCAAATTAAAGAAAATGAAAAATATGAGTACCACAATTCTTATATTAGCTGCAATCGAGTACTTTTACACTAAAATACAATAAATGAGTAATTACTGAGTAAACTGAAAAATTTACTCTCAAAAAAGGCTGTTGCCCAAAAAAGTACTCGAACGAAAAAATTGCAAAAATTAGTAAGATTACCAAAGAAAAATATAAACATTCTAAATTCTTATACATTGACGGCTTAAAAATTAATAATGCGGTAACATATAATGTTACAACAGAAAACAGTATTATTAAAATCTCCAATCTACCGGTACATAGTTCAGTCTAATCGGCAGAAGTGATAGCTATTCATGAGGCAGTTCGGTATGTCCAAGGCCAAAATGGTAAATTTGAAATATGTTCCGACTCCCTTTCCTCAATCGAATCGATACGAAATATTACCAATAATGGATACTATGACTCCATAATAAGAAATTTGTTAATCAAAAATTGCCCGAATATAACAATTGTCTGGATCCCAGGACACAGCGTAATAAATGGAAATGAATATGCTGATTGTGCGGTAAGAAATGCCTCGAAATATCCCCTTATTACGACGCAGAACCTAAACCGAAAAGATTTAATGATGCTTATTGATAAGAACTAGCAAACTAATATCCACAACTTCACATTTAACATACATAACTTCCGACTGGTACAAAAATATTAATTGCAACAGAAAAACAATACATGATTTCATGAACCACATGACAAATATTAGCAGGATAGACTGCATTAGATATGAACGATTACGGCTGGTACATACCAGAGTTACTCATAACACTCTAATCAATATCAACACTCCGCCATGGTGTAATTGCAACATTCCTTACCCCACAACACGGTCACACTTCCTCTGTGACTGTGCAGAAACTCTCAATGCATGTAGAACTGTTTTTCAAAACAAAACTCTCTAAACCCTCCTATCTGATCCCACTACCAATAATATCGCACTTATTATAAAATTCCTTAAAATTTCTAATCTATACAATCATATATAAAATCATACTCATAGTCATAAATAAATATGTTTATGTATGTTTATATGTATAATATATTTGCATTAATTATACGTCTTAATAATAGATATAAGTTGAGCTGAAGGCCTATGTAGCTATTGCTCATAATACATATTTTTTTCATATAATTTATAATTATATGTTAAATGTAAATAAATAAATAAATACTCTCAAAAAAAGCTGTTGCCCAAAAAAGTACGCGGGCGGAAAAATTTTAAAAATTAGTAAGATTTAGGAATCAGCTGCTTGCAAATAAATGTAGTGTTGAAATATATTTACACTTTTGACTACTCAACTATTTTCCTTGTTGGTATTCGATGCAATATTTATTATAACACAAGTATTTTAAGAAAATTTAAGCTAATTATTATCTGTAATATTTTCCATGTCTTTATTTTTATTTTATTTGATTTTGCTAATTTGGGTCTAACTAAATTTATTCAGAAGTATGTGATTATATGTTTTTGCTATTGATTACCTTAAAAACAAATACTTAGCATTTTCTCAACTCCCAAAAAATAAAAAAAAAAAACGAAAATGACTGTAAATGGTTTCTAACACATTTATTTCCTTTTAAAAGGCATATTAATGTTTAACCCACGAATAGTTTAAAAATAATTATTCACTTTTTATTTATTATTTTATTATTTCAAATTTTCTCTTTTTAAATGACTTTTACACAAATTGTATACTTTTTGTTTCTTATTTTTATTTGTTTACCTTTTTAGTCATATGTTTATCTGTTTTACAAAATTTTACTACAAGAAATTTCTGCAGTAAAAATTTTTAAATACTCAGCCATGAATGTAAATTGAATAAACATACGCAATTTAGTAAAATGCAGCAAAGTTTAGTAAAAATTTTTAAAAATGTTTGGACAGCCGAACACACTTATTTATTCAAGTACACACTTATTTATTCTACACCAAAAAAAAAACAGCAGACATTTTTCGAAGACAGCTGACAGCAATATAAAAAAGTAATAGGTCTCCTCATTTACTTAAAATAGTTAGGAATTTTTAACAATTGTTAATAGAAAGTGTAATAAAAACTCCTACCACTTTTAAGGTGAGAGCACCAAAAAAGAGCAACTAAAAAAATTTTGAAAATAAAAATGCTTTGCGAAATTTTAGGAAATTATAAGTAAATATTAATTTTCAAAACTATAAAATGTTATTTATACGATAGAAAACCATTTTTAGTTTAACTTAGAATCAACAAGGCCAAAATCAGGATCTAGTACATCAGGATTAGAGGATGTTGCAGGAAATATAAGTGATTACTATAAATTTATATATTTTCTATTTAAAATTTAATAATTTTTCATAGATTAGCTGATAGTTACGATATTGCATATAATATGACTGGCCAGATACTTTTTTTACTTTTTAATAGTTTTGATAGCAATTTTACAAAATTTCGTTTTACTCTCTCGTCGATGAACAAATAAGTAATTTTCATAAACAAATCAAAATGCACACTTACATACATATCGCTCCTTTATTGCAACGTAGTTACATCTCAAAAAACTCGTTTGTCAGAAGACGAGTTTAAAGTTTTCAATTTACAAAATACAAATAGAAAAATAAAAAAGTATTCTCCCCTCAAGAGGTGAGTAAACAAGATATGTGTAAAAAATTTTCACAGAAAATGAATGGCGATGCGACGAATATTTATGAATTCTTATGACTACGCTGCAATAAAGGAGCGATATGTATTTAAAAAATAATTATATTTAAACAACTAACTAACTCCCTTAACCGCAAAGTCCAGGTTTGGTTATTTTATTTCTAAGTTTAGTAATTTTCTGGTAGACTAAACTTAATTTTTAACTGATCGTTACACTTTTCCGTTATCAATAAACACATTCTATTAATATAATTTTATCAATTTTATCAATGAATTACATCATACATTAATTTTTAAGAAAGGAAAAACTAAGTAAAAAGGACCATAAGCCAACCACATCCGAGCACGATTTATAAAAACATGCCTTTTCAGTTGAAAAAGGTTAAACCCAAATTTGTTTAAAGAATTTACGTAAAATAAATTAAACAAAAATTATTAATTTTTAAATCTCATACTTTGTTCAAGTTAAGAACTTAAGCTTAAAAAGTTTTTTATTTGATTTTAATTAAAAGATAAAACTTACTAGCCAAAGTTTAAATTTTGAGTTTATTGTTAACTGAAAGTTAATTTATTTATTGTTAGTGCATGTTTCCATATACTCCATAAGGGGTCAGGAGTAGTTCAGAAAGCGTCTAAATGTATAAATGATCGTCCTACTATATGCGATTTCCTTGGGCTGGACTATGTAATTAAGGTTTGCATTACACCGGACTAACCCAAACACTGATCATGTCATGGCAACATTCAGGACACACAATCAGTTAGGTTATTTTTTTTGTGATTTTTTTTCTTTATTACAATTTTTTAATTAATGTTTGCACGTAATTACTTAAACTGTTTTAGGTTTATGTTGAAAGACAATGCTTGGCTGAAGTTCAAATCTGACTACCCATTTCTTCATTAATCTTAAAAATTTTATGGATAAATTAATTTTATTAAAAAAGTTATGTTAGAACAATTATCGCTCAAACTAGCAGAACAAATCAGTACTGATTTCGAGGTCGCTATACCATCTCTACAGCGTTCTTTGTTCGATTTGATGACTTTTGATGGTGGATACTAGTGAATAGGAATATTTAACGAATGAGAATACGAAAAGTGCAATTTATTATTTTTTTAAAAGAATTGGCTGCTGAGATAAAGCTGTTTTCCATTTATGTATTTTTATTTGAATTTGCCTTTTGCATTTGAATTTCTTAGCAATTCAGCCAACTGCGACCTAAGCATGGAATTTTGACGCGCGCCATCGTTTTTAATAATTAATGTTTGCACGTAATTGGGTCAACTGTTTTCGATTTATATTGAAAGGAGTTGTTGAGCTCAAGTTCAAATCTGTATTATTGAAATAATTTATTCACGAGACTAGCAGAACGGACCAGCATTAATAATAATAGTTTTTAAATTTTTTTAATTGCTATAAAGTTTTGTTTTTTGTAATTATTTCGTGAGAGTGAGTTTTCGTGATTTTGACTACCACTTTTCCAGTCACGTGAGCATACATGAACGTGAGTCAAAAACATAAAGTCGTGAATGAACTTGCACGTAATTTATTTATATCGAGAGCGTGCATGAGCTTGAGTGCGTTAAGCTAGCTTACTGCTAGTAAATATTAGTACTAGTAAATACTTTCAGAAAAAATATTATAAAAATTAAGTTTATTTAAATTACTGGGTCGAGTGAGGCTGCCAACTTATAAAAAAGATCTTCATTTTGTCTTACTCGTCAAATCTTGCAAGCATAAAAAATCGAATATTATTTCGATATAAATTTTACGCGTTTATTTTATGTTAAGTTTTACTATTTGTTGCACTAATGCACATTTTTGATATATTTTCAATATTTAAATCTAAGTTAAATTTAAATCTAAGTCCCCTCTCCTTTTCAAAGGATTTCAAAGCTTCCAAGCACAAAATTAAAAAAAATTGTTTTGTATATTATTTTCATTCTCAAATAATTAATATTTGTGTTGCATATATACTTCATTAAAATGTAAGATTTCTAACTACAGTTTTTGAGATAAATACACATTGACATTCTGATTGTCCTTTTTCATTCAACATCAATAATTAAGTATTATCTTAATTTTATCTATACATAATTTAATTTTTTAATAAATTTTACTAAAGTAAGTATTTTCTTTTCATTTGAGTAATAAAGTTGAAAAGATGAAATTATATTATGTGATATTTAATATATTAATATTTTAAAATTGCACGGGGCAATGAAGAGTTACTTTTTGAATGCGGATTATCTACATCATTTTTTGATTAGAGTTGCGTATTCAAATTATATGAATCATTGAATTCATTGTACTCTATTATTCAACACCAATTTTATAAATATCGAAAAAAAAATTATTTATAATTTCTTTTTGAGTTTGAAATTTTTTGATTCGGAATCTGGAACCCCGAATTAAAAGATTTTAACGCAGTCTTAATCTATATATTAACTTGTTTCATTCTTATAGTACTCTATCCAAGTGAAATGTGTTTTATCGGACAGTGTTACAATTTTGTTTAGGCTTAATAAGAGTCTGATAATTACTCACGCATGACTTGAAGTGATTAGACTGGATCTGAATATATGATATTTTTCACGATACAAAATTAGTCACTATTTGAAATAAGACTTCGACTACAATTGCAGATCTGTATGCTTAAAGTGATTCTTAATAATAACAAATTAATACATTCAAATTAATTGAAGTAATAAACAACTACTTTCTAGTGTGTGCCAGTCCAAGCTCTGCCCTATGCAAACAGTATGTATACTCGTATTACTCCTCTTAACACTTAGCTTCACTTAATTATAAAATAATGAATTTTAGAACACAAGGATATTTAAGAGGGTTAACTAATAGGAAAAGTTTAAAAAGTTTACCATAATATCTTACCGAGATATCAAGTTCAAATAAATGCATATTTTAGTATCTTGGAAAAATTCCCCCTTTTTCCATACACCTAAAAAAATCCCTACATTTTTCCATACTCTAAAAATTCATTGATTTTAGGAAAAAAGAACATTTTATTTGGGTTTTTAAAATTTCGTACGTTCATATCACCAGACAAAAAGTTAAATAATAAAAAAATAGCATAAATTTTTAATTTTAACAACCACCAATATCAAACTCTGATGGTATAGAATTTTCAAACGGCTGTGCTAATTACATTTCTTCAAGAATTTTTTAATTTTTAAGGGAAGTGTTTGGATTATCTTAAGAGCTGTTTTGTGTGTAATTTTATGCATTTATTTCTAATACAGATTTCGTTAATTTTGAAAATGAGGATGTGGAGCTCTTAGAAGGTAATCAAAATCTTAATTCTGAATTCTTAATAAAAATTTTTCCAAGCTAAAAAAAATGTGACCCGGAATGAAAAGAATGAAAGTTATTTTTTTTCTAAGAGCGCACTTGAATATTTAAAATAGCTTACTATGTAGTTTTAAAAAGTCTTAATTTATGTCAAACCAAAACGAAATTCCAAAATGTTCGATTTGTTTTATTCTTCGAACAAATTTTATTCCCAAGAAACTCGAACATTTCTTTGCCTTTCATTGTCTCCATGTATTATATACCAAAAGATGTTTTCTGTCTGTAAAAATGTTGAAATTATGACTTTTATATGTATTATCACTTTTGTGGGATGTTTTACGCAATTACACCGCAATATAAAAGGAAGAAAAACAAAGTTATAAAAATTCCCTACATTTCCCTTCTCTGGTTAAAAAACCAACGCATTTCTAGGGAACCTGCTAGCCTGGAAATACTTGTATAATTTTCCAATATAGAACATAAGCATGTTGTCTAGAAATGATGTACATATCATATCAAGTACTTAGTCTTCATTTAAATCTCAGTACTCTAAACATACTTTTTGGATAGGAACTTAATCTTATTTTAACATTTACGTGCGGATTTTATTTTACTGCATCCACGTAAACTAACGAGATTGATAAAGATTATGATTTTCTTTTTTTTTCTGAAATTTCTTTAAAAAAAATACCTGAACGTTTAGTAGTAACAATCATTAATGACATTGTCATTATCGTCACAATTTTCTTTACGTTTAACATCATGATCCCCAGCAAATGTTGTAAAAATAAACGCATCGTAAATCATTCATAAATATTATATTGCTCGTACCTTAATGATAATGTTGTTGTTGATGGTATTGTTGTCTACTATTATGGCGATGACGGCGATGATGATGTTGATGGATAAACAGATGCGTTGTGGTTTTCTTTTCCTAAATCTTGTTACCGGTAAAAAAATAGCAACATAAGAAAACAATCTAATAAACATACAACAATGGCCCATAGAATATAAACTTTTAAACAACAACATCAACAACAACATTTGCACAACAAATTGATTTTAGTCACGATACTGTCAATTAGTTAACCACATGGGTCATCCTTTACTTCCAAAAAATAAAAATGGAAAAAAAATAATCATTGCCACCACCACCAACCAACCAACTACCATCATAAGAAAATTTGTTTTATTTATTTTTCATTAAAAAAATATATAGTATATATTTGCTAGGAAAACATAATGTTTAACGTCATATCGTAGTATATCCGTACAATTTTAATTTTGGTGGATCTTCTTTTCTTTTATAATATTTTTTGTAAGTTTTTCTATACATTTTTGTAGTGAAGTTGCAGTGGCAGTGTTGACAGTACCTCGAGATTAAAAGCTTTTTGAAGCACTCTACTGTATGCCAGGAGAACACATATCGCTTCTTTATTGCAATGTAGTCATATTTCAAAAAACGTGATTTTTAAGTTAATAATTCAGAAATATTCGTCATATCACTCATCATTTTGTTTAAAAAATTTTTACATATACAAATCTTGTTTGCACAGTTCTTGAGGTTAGAATACTTTTGTATTTTTCCATTTGTGTATTTGTAAATTAAAATCTTTAACTAAACTCGTTTTCTGATGAACGATTTTTTTTAGATATGACTACTTTGCAATAAAGGAGCGATGTATTATTTATTGTTGACAAAAGGTAGAATTGAGTTCTGTAGGCAGTCCAGAGTTAATAATTTTAATGTTCACGATTCTTAGAATTTTACAGAATAGTGAAAGTATTTAATTTTCGATTCACTTTTAACAAAAACTTACTGCTTCGAAAATGACATTGGTGAGGCGACCAGAGTAAAAGGCGAGCGCTACTGATCGATCTATCGATTTCGTTTGGCCTGAGTTGGAAAGTATGTTCATAGACGAATGTCGCAATGGGCTTCCTACATCAAGGATTTAATTATATATCTTCCGAGATCGAAGATCGTGCAACCTAATTTTGCTTAACAACTTCTTCGAAAATTATGTTGCCAAAGAATTCGCTCAAATTCAAAATTAGACCCCTTAGACACTTTTCGCAAGCGATGATGCAACGGGAAAATATTTAGAAAAATATTCGAAAGGAATACCAATTTTTAAAAAATTCTGACATTCTTGCATTATGGGAATGGAGTAAGATTCAAAATCATTTTTTCGCCACAATCCATTTCTTTTATTATTTTAATTTTCAGTGTATTGCGTTTCGGAAAATAGCGCCATGATCCAGATTCAGATTCGTTTTGTCGCCATATTTTATCTGATGCATTATTTAGATTGTCAGTGGGTTGAGTTTTAGAAAAAAGAGATGTTAAAGTTATTCGAACCTTCTTCAGAAGAAGACTGTCTTCAAAGTCATCATCCGAAGAATAATCAATATCTACATTCTCAAGGATATAAACAACTTGTTGAAGGGTTGATTCCCTTAAAAAAACTTTTTCCTAAAGATAAACAACATAGTACAATTTTGAGCTTGAATTAAAACACCAACTTGCAGCCGCATAAAACAATTGTGTTATCTCTTTTTTTGTGAAATTGAACTTTCAATTTAAAAGCGAGCGACTATTTAAAACACTTAGAATCACCAGTGAGAGATTTTCTTTTTCTATATTTAACTTTTTTCAATGCTCTTAAAATTTATTCAAACCCGAAAATATTGTACTTATCACCTGGCATGCTTCTGATCCCACTGAGATGAGCAAAGTGACTGACTGACCTTTTCTAACTTCCATTTAATATTTTTTACAGTTTCAATGTATTTAATTGAAGAGAAATAGCTAGCCCAAGCACTGCTTTTGGAAATGTAGCATTTAAATGAGTTCTGTTGTTCTGAGAAATTTTTATTTCACATCGCACAATCGGTTAGGATGGTTCTCAAAAGGCTAATCTCTTTAAGGTGTTATTTTACCTTAGCTGAAATAAGGAAACACTATAAATATATTAACAACATACAATAAATATTTTGAAGTGATTCTTTTATGCGCTGTAATTAAGCATATTAGTAATACGTAAATTGTGATTTACGAATTTATTTTACCAAATTATTAGGTTTCATTGTTTGTATTTATGTAAATTACATATATTTTTTTAATTTTTTTGTAACTTGCTACTTTATTGTCTTTTGATATCATGATGTCTTTGGAAAGACAGACGACACAACCGAGTATCCATATTCACAATAAAATACCTACAGCATGCACTTCGTCTGGCCATCTTCAAAAGAGTTAATTTTTTCATACTTATCTTAAACTACTATTTATGTTTTAACACATTATCGCTTTTTGTGAGATTGTGTGCAGCACAAATATATTTAGCTTGATAAATTGTAAGATAGATAAATATGAGATATGAAAACTTAACCATTTGACCCCAACACGATGAACACACACGTTTTGTTTACAACATATATTTTCCGTGGCTATTATTTTCGTAAAGTAAATATTGTAGAAAAAATCTTGAATAATGTAAGTATAAATACAAACTAATTTGCTGCAAATTATAGTTATGATTCTAAATTATATGGTGAAGATGTACTTAAATATGAGCATTTATTAATGCGATATATGACACTTGTTTTTAGCTGGCTCAAGTAAATTACTGAGGTCGTGTGAAGACATATGATTTGTTTGAAATACAAATATTTATTAAAAAATACCAAATTTCTAATTTTATTTTCTGTGAGAAGTAACTTCTTCCAAACGTACAAAGTGTGTACATATATTTATTCAAGTACGTTTATTTCCAATAATTCTGTACAACTTTCTTAAAATTATTGAAAACTTTCCCACAGAACATAAAATTTTATTTATTTTTTCAATTGTTAACAAAATTTTGCTATTGCTAATATGCTGACGAGGTGCGTGTTCCTTATAATTAATATACCTTGGAAATGTATTTTATATTTTATTTGATAGTGCAAAAAATACATATATATATTTTTTGTATTTGTAACATAATACTATCATATACATACAAGGGACGAATATTTGCCAAAAGAATAATTTAAAGTCGCTCAAGGTGTAAAACTGTTGCAACAAATCATGCCTGTCGGGAATATGGCGAAAAGTAAGAGAAAAAAATCGCGAAAATGCGCATAAAACTGCAAACTTGATCCAAACAATTCCTTTCAATATAAACCAAATATAAGTTCAATTAATTACTTACAATTATTAATTATTAAAAACGATGGCACGAGTGAAAACTCCATGCTTACGTTGTCAAAGTTGGTTGAATTCTATGAAATTCAACTACAAAAGACCAAAACCATGTAAATATTAATCAGCGTTGTCAACGTTTCGCACCATTTTCAGTGCTTTTTAAAATTATTTGTGCGATAAATTCCCTGGTTGGTGCGTGGTGCGCTTTTTTTAAATTTCGGTGCCTTTTGTAATTTTTGGTGGAACCAAAAATCTTTGTATAATAAAATACACCTGTTTAATTTACAATAATTATTAAAAATTGTTGATCTCTTTTTAAGAAGTTTCATAAAGTTATTGTGCAAAATTATATCATCTTGCACAAATGAAAAAAAATCGGATAATTTAATTTTATTTTCAATATTACCTTTCCAAGGTGAAATTTATTTTTGAATTATTGGTCACGTACATAAGACGTAACTGTTGAGCTCAACTTTTGTGAAACTGTTGTCAACTTTTGTGCCCAACACTAACGTCTTAGAAACGGCTTGATGAATAATTGGATTATGAACAGCCGATTATTGTAAACAAGTAAAAAGAAATGAAATTGCTACAAAAGAAATAATTTAAATTTTCTAAATTAATTAGTTTGGCGTATACTAAAAAGTAGGACAACACAGAATTTGCAATGACGTGTTTCTTGGCAAGAAATTTCCACTTCTAATTTTAAATCTGCACCACAAATTTAATATTAAAAACATAAAAATGCACAGCAAAATATTTCAATAAAATGGTTAACCTTTGCTGATAGTATATTTCAACGCTAAGCCGAACCTGTGTTCAAAAAATCTTTGAACCTTATATTGAACTAATTATGTAATTAATATAACCCTAATAAACCAACTTACATTTAATGAAATTTCTATTTTAATTTTATTTCTTTAATTTCGTTGCTTTATGACATTTGTAATGCAAAATTTGACTAATTAATTTGCAGTCGCCACCTAACAAAACGGCGCACTGTGCGACAGTAAGTTGGCCCTCTAACGAGTTTGCACTTTTTATATAAAAGTTTTGTTTACTGTAGCGAACTTCTTTGTAGCGTTTTTTTTAGTGCTTTGACGAAATTATATAATTGCTCTTGCATTTCGGTGCTACACGAATTTAAGTTTAATTTTATTTTAACGTAACTAAGAACATCTTCCTGGTTTTTGTTTCTAAAATACTCTTCGGCCAGTTCTTTATAACTGAAGCTCTCCATATTTTTCTGAAGGTAGTGCTTAAATTGAACAAAACTGCGAATGTTATCCAGACCTTAATATCAGGTAAAACTGATTAGTAGCTCGCCAATATTTGTTGTGGTTGTTGGGTTGTTTTTTATCTTTAGGCAACGTGAAAATTTAATACACCATTGTATACGAGTACTTATAGGGCTGCTTAAATTATCGTTATTTGAAATTTTTTAGAGTAATTTCATTAAAATGAAAAAAGTGTTCTACATACGGCTCGTCACGGGTGCAAAAGTATAAGCGTTAAAGAGGACACTTTCACCTTTCTCCGGGTGTTATACATTTCTTGTTCCCCTTTGTTCCCTAGAAGTTCTAATCCACTAAAGTTTAAATTTGAGAAAAATATAGTAGTTTCATAAATATTCCGTAACGCCCTTAATATTAAACGCTAGAGCTCTGAGCACTTACAACAACTACAGACTATAATCCTACCAACATTATAAAAAAGACCGCTTGCGAGTAGTAACCATTTATTTTTTATAAAAAACAAAAGAATAACACCTTTTTCTGAAATTAAAAAAAAAACTGTTGAGTTTGACAGCATGCCACGTCCAAAATTATCAATAGTTTAACCTAATTTTTTGGCTACCTTAATCTGGATATATTAGCTACAAAAAGGCGTAAAAATTTAAAAAATCGGTGACAAAAAATATTAGAGTTTTGGCCAATGAAAAACGATTTTCAGCCACTGTGCGGCGTTGCATTAGAATATAGAATCGCATAACTCTTGATCAGCTGCGGAGCTAAACACAATATGTTGACTAAATGTAGCAAAAAAAAAATTATGATGGAAAAAATTGGCAGCAAATACTCAACTGTTGTGTGGAGCGGAACTACTCAACTATGCCTTTCTAAGACAAACACTCAACGGTTGCACAACAGTTACGTCTTCTTAAGGCGACCATTATTAAATTATTTTTGATAATATTGAATTATTTACTAACGAAAATTCTAAATTTGAATCGAAAATAATATTTTTATATCTCATAGTGGAACTTTTGTTCCCTTTTGGGAAAAGCTATCGAAAAATCTATGCCACAATATCGAAAAATTTTTGCACTTACAAATCGGCGCGTTTTTTGTTTCATTTTGGTGCGTTTTGAAATTTTAAAGTTGATAACGCTGACATTAATGGAAAACAGCTTGATCCCAGCAGCCAATGGCGCTGGAAAAGCGAGAGAGTAATAAAATATGGAATAAGTAATCATCAGAGGTGAAATTTTGTACTCACCGAAATGTATTTAACTTGCAAAAATGAATAAGTTGCAATTTTCGTATTCTATATTATTACAATCGGTTCAGTATTAAAGGAATAAAAGGATCCTAAAGTTGACACCACTATGTAAGTATTGGTTAAAGTAAAAACATGAACAAAGCAATGAGAGGTTTTAAGAGTACCTACTAGTGTATAATAACTTTTTTTATTATAACTTTTTTTTAATAATAATTAATTAATTATATCGAAAACATTAATAAAAATTTTAATTGTTGTAACATCTCTTATATGGTTTTATTAAAAATTTATAGATAAAAATCAAAATAATAATTCGTGTGAAATTTTTTAATTTTAAATTTTTTGGCTCATACGAGTACATATATTTCTTGATAAAGTCTTCTGTCTGACTCCAATCATCCAAATCAACTACCAAAAAATTATGCTGACAGCTCATCTTCACTAATACTAATCTTCAATCAGTTTGACATTTTCAAAACAAACGTTCACTAGAAGCACTACAGTATGGTAAATATACCGAAAATTCATGTAATTTAAAAAATAAATGTTCATCGAACGTATTTTTCAGTCCTATATCGTACCAAAAACTTTAAGGATTTGTAATTGTGAAGATATGTTCATAGCCTCAGTCGTTTATTTTAATCTCTAATAACTCATTAAAAATCCCCTCAGGATCAGTGATTTCGAAAAAAAATATATGTCATAATTTGCATATAAAATTTTGGATTCTGTAATCGCAGTGCTTTAAATGCCGAGGCACATAAAATCAGTTGTACGTTATACGTCGCATTTTTCAACTGACAACTAAGTTGAAATACAGGGGGCAAATTACGGCATTCGATATCGAACGAAATCCCATACATTTTTTTAATTTGTATAGAAATTTCGAAGGATATCGAATGCCCTAATTGGGTCCAGGTTTTCTTATTTTCATTCCGTACATCTCTATCAACGCAAAGTACTGAAGTTGGGCAACTTTTAACGTACGATGAGTACTTTGACAACTATCAGTTTTTCTACTTCGTTTTTATTTAGGTTTTTGTGTTGTGTGCTGACAAAACTAAATTAAATATAATTAAATAAAAATTACAATTAAAAGTAATTCCAGAATATCCTCGAATTTCATTGAAAATGTGTATTTTAATCAAATCAAGCTTATTTAATATCCGTCAACGAAGTACTCATTGTGTCAACCTCTTCCGCCGCACAGTGTGGCCTTTTGAGTTTTTTCGTAGCAAAAATCAAAAGTTTTAAAGTAATAAAGATATTGAAAAATTTTAAAAGGGATTTGAAAGAAAACTCCTTGAGATTCAATACATATGGTCATAGGTTATTCGCGGCACTGGGAACAGTGTCGCCTTTTGACTGTTTTTATTACAAACATCATAACTTTTAAAGTAGTAAAGTTATTTTAAAAATGTATAAAGCATTTAAAAAGTAATCCCTTCCGCTTAAGAATAAGTGACCTGCATGGGCAAAGGTCCACAGAGCCACTATGCACAGTGGTTTTTTTTAAGTTACCAAGATATTTCTAATGGTTAAAAATCACTTGAATTTTAAATCCTTTAGCTCCAAAATAAGTGCTCCCGCATTATGATAGGCACTGGCCACGATGACACCTTTTGACCTTTTTTGTCGCAAACATCATATCTTTTGAAATAATAATATTTTTAAAATTTAAAAAGCATTTAAAACGCAACTTCTTGAGCTTCAAATGATATTCTCATAAGGAAGTGTATAAAAAATACCACTCTAATATAAAACTTTAGACTAATATTATATTATTTATTTACACTACAGATACACATTTGTGAAATATTTTTAATATTAATGCTATATAATATATAATGATATTAAATTATTTAGTATATTCTTTTCAAACTAGCATAATTTTTTTGTTCGTTAGTTGTCTATAAAATAGTCATTAATATTGGGAGCGATATCTAATAGACTTAACATATCGGAGCTTCAATTATGTTCTTCCAAATCCTTTCGAGATCTTTTCTCTGTGATGAAATTAGTGGGTCTAAAGAGGCCGCCAACATATTGAAAAGGTCCTCATTCTGTCTAATCCGTGATATTTTGCAAGTATTCGTGTATCTAAAGTGTTTGCAGTCATTGTTTTTTCATTCCTAGGCTTCTTCTGATAACTCTCCAATTGGTAAGCATTGATATTCAATTAAATTGTTACCACGAGCCAAAATCTTATGGATCGTGGGAGTAAGTTTCTTCTCAGGGTATATTTGAGCCAAAAGTTGGGCAGCTTTTGATGCAAAATCATGAAACTTAGAGCCATTTGCCATTTCTCTAGAGTTTATAACATTTGGGATAACTTTAAATGGGCTGTTACCTCATCATTTTCAAAAAATGCTCTGGAAATATTACCATCGTTACTGCTTTGGGTAGTCTATTGGCAGTCCAAACTTCTTAAGAAATTCATTTTGTATAATTTTTTTTAAGCAGATAGAGAATTGTATATGCTAGTTTTAAAATAAACTCCATGCACCTAATTCTGGCATGTAACGGGGAAATTCTATATTCATAGTTTTGCTCATCACTTGAATCACCAAAATTTTGAAACTCTTTCTTCGACTTTTTGCAAATTACACACATCAAAGTTGACAAGGTATCTGTTATTACATTTAAGACTTTGCCATCAATCATTGTAAGACAAAATTCATAATCAATGAAAACAGTTTTTCCATTCTTCATTCCAAGAACAGAAGGCTTTAGTTCAGAAATTTGCTTTTTTATATCGTTTACTGTAGATTTGATTATTTGTGAAGACTCCTTTGCATATTTAAAAAATATCGGACGGCAAAAATTAATTGATGATGGGCGAGGATTTTTCCAATGCTCAGAGATTTCACTTCTCAGTCGTAAAGGAACTACAGAAGCCCTAAACATATTTGCATCTGTAATAGTTATGTCATTTGTCGATATTGTTTGTTTGTAAGCACTTTGACTGGATGATCCATCACATCCCCACTTATTTATCAATGTAAGCCTATCAGGAAGTAATACTGCTTCCTTTTCAGGCAAACTTTGAATAAGGCGTTTGGCTGTATGATCCATTAAGTCTTGCAGGTTAAACTCTACCGATACTTCAGTAACTTTTACATTATATGGCACTGCTTCTTTTTTGGCAGATGTAACCTTTTTCTATCCAGCAAGAATGTTCACATTATGATTCTTTAAAGATCTTCGTAAAATAGAATATTTTGCCTTCGACAATCCCAAGTCCATAAATACCGCTAAGGCTTCTTCTATGCTATACTTTGTGGGTAAAGCATTCGGAGGAGTTGGAATACTCTCTTTAATCTTCTGCAGTCAATCTGGGCTTGCAAGCGCCACAGCTTTTGTTATGTTAGACCTTGATTTATCATTATCTTTTACATACTTAAGACATAATGCTTCAGAAACAGGCATCAAAAAAGTGGATTGTCGATTTATTAGAAAATGTAAATTATTCAAGACAGGTTAATTTAGTATAGAGCAAAAACCGGTGAACCTGTTTTCGTTAAAATATTGTTTTGAGACATATACTTATATAAAAATTGATTCAATGAGAATGTTTTAAACAAAGTTTGATGTGAGTGCTCTGCAGTTCGACTCTGGTCCAAAGAAATTGGTGTTAAAAAATTATATGCTCTGTTTATTTTTAGATGAAATGTTCGTTATAAATGCATTTAGTTACTGAACTCGAAATGTGTAGTGGAAACAGGGTAGTTTATCCAAGCAATTTTGAGAGCAGTTTCGGCTCTATTAGAAAGATATTATAAGAATAACACAGAAGATTTGTTAAAAATAATATTTTTATATTACTGATACTTATTTAGGAGAGTATTAAAATAAAAATATTAATGTGTGTTAACAGCCTAAGCTACACTTGGTCCACATAAAATATCAACTTAAATAAAGAAATAGATAAATGAAATTTAATTTTCGATCAATTATGACCAAAACTTTTGTAATCAGAAATGTTTAAAGGAAGAAAACAATGTTATCTTTAATATGGCATTAATACCAGACCAAAATCTAGTACTTACTAGATTTCGAGCAAATCTTGTTGAAATTGAAAAATTTCCCATATACGAAATATTTTCAACTGTCACGAATATCCCGGTGTAAATGCTATAGATTTTGATAGAGATTTTAATTGAAATCTTATAGATTTCATGCTGGTGTAGATGCACTATAAATCATATTAAAAAAACTTGAAAAATTTAAAGGAAAAATATTATCTCTAAAGGTTAACAAAAACGATAACAGGAAATGCGTGGCATCCATCCCCGTTCCTCTCACATGCTAAGCGAGCGCTCTACCATCTGAGCTACATCCCCTGGTGAATGATGATTGTCATTGGCCTAAAAGTACCAACTGCTAAATAAATGTGCTCGTTTTTAGATACAACTATAAGCAACGTATCATTGAGATGGTCAATGGCCTAGGAGTATGAAGTTTGTTTTTGGTTGGAGATTTTATAACTTAGTTTTAAATTTAGGCAATGAATTAAGCAATTTCTAATTGTCATCTGCATGAAACAAATTAATGATGTTCATGAAACCTTCAGCATTATTTTTTATTAATTTCATTTCTATTCAATACAGATGAATAACTATGGAAAGAGAACAATCAACACTCGATAGTTAAGAGACAAGTGAAATGAAGTTTGTGTGGTCACTTATACAAGTGCTTACTAAAATTTACAAATGTGAAACAAAATAAGACTTGAATCAAGATCAATAAAGTTCATGCAAAAAACAATATTATTTTAAAGATGAGTGTTGCCAGTTATAGGAAAAAGGAAAATCATTAGAAATACTTAAAACATACACAATGTTTTTATAATAGTTCATGTACATATAATTATTGTAATGTTATCAATATTAAAAACTTTGTATATGAGCATTAAGGGGCATAACGAAGTTCTTAATATATCACCAATAGCTGGATAATGTACTATAGTAATTTTTATTTAACTGTCTTTTGTTTAAGCGCTCTTTTGATTTTACTTCCAAAAACAAGTAATTTCTGTAACTATTCCTTAAAATCCCATACAAATTCGTTTTTTTAGTTCGGTTCTGTACCTGCACTTTTAATATAGAAGTTTTAAAATTGATTTCAGCAAATTGGCAATTTCGCTACTGCGTAGTAATAACAAAATGTGAGATGAGAGCGAGAACTACGATATAAAAATCGTTTCAATGTGTTGACGAAGTTAAACAAAATATTCTCACTCATAGTATGATTAAACAACAGTTTGTTTGGTGTTCTGATATTTCTTCGAAATAGAGTTTTAGTCAATGAACATGTTCATTGATGATCAAGTTCATGCAACTCTATAATTTCTATAAAACTACACACTGTTAATATATTGATATATTAATATATTAAATAAAAACAACTCAAAAGTAAGTCTCTTTGGTAACATGAAAAACTTAAAGAGATATAAAATGAAATATTATGAATAAGCTTCTATATGAAAAGAGTCAAAATAGTACAACTGCTAAAGAAATAACTTCCAACCAAAATAATATAAGTTCAAAGTGGAATTAAAGAAATAATATACAAAGTGCTAAATGAAATAAGTTTCGATTTTAAAACAATCTCAAATGCAAAAAAAAATTACATGATATATCTTCTAATAAAATAAATAAAATATGACTCGCTAATTATATAATTCTCAAGGAAATGCGTATGGAAGTTATTTACATATATTGTATGTTGTTGGAACTTGTTTCACTTTCAAAGCTTTTTAACTTGGAGTAACATTGAAACTGCAGCTCCAATTACTATCGCCTAAAAGAAAATCGGCGAAAAAAATTGCAAAATATCGTCGAAATTAAAAAGTCGCCAATGAATAATGGAATAACCTACACAAAATAAAAAAACAAATCTAGACTAAAAACTGTGAAGAAATATCGAAACATAATTGAAAAATCGCCCTAGATAGTTTTTTTGTGTTGTATTATATATTTTTTAATTATAAAAAAAATTAAAGATATTTCTATAAGTAAATTTCAGTTGTGTCAGTTACTACTAATCTGCCATAAGAACATTGAACGTGGTTACTTTGACTAAACTTCAAGCTTGCAACAGTTTAAAAGTTCAAAAAGAGTAAATTTTCGGGTATTCTTTAGTATTTGTTCTTTAGTATTTCAGATTGTTCTGGCTATCATCAAACATCTTTTTCGGCAAAAACAATATTTGATATATGTATGTCTGTTGCTTAATAGCAAGGGGAAATATTTTTTTTTTTTTTTGTGGACTATGCTGCAGTTTTAAGTAAGCTAATTGCAAACTGATAATGACCAGTTTTCGAAACAAAAAATAAGGGACACCTTACGTCATTTGACATCGATCGAAGTTTGTCTTTCAATTCTATTGAAATTTCGATCGGCATTGAATACTGAAATCTGGATTTTATACTTGCAACATAAACCAAAGAATTCTTTCTAAATATCATTATCAGTTAGGAATGGCGTGGTAACCATTTTTTTGAAAACATAAGTTGCAGTACTTGAAAATGATAACTTGTTAAGTTAGCTCTATTTTTTTTGTATGAATTTTAATATTAGTCCTAATTTAAACACATTCAGCCCAATAATGAATATTCTCACGGTAATTTTTTCTCACAAAAAATAGTTTTTTCGAGAAAAAATTCCTCCAATCACAAATTCCGGGGGAACAAAAAAAGACACCTGTTTTGTTTATTTTATTAACATTCGATTTATTTTTTGTTGTCCGTTTCAGTGCAAAGTTTAAATTTTTATTTAAATTAGTTAAAAAATTAATTTCAAATGCATTGTGTAGCTTTTCTCTTACTTGTGGAGGAAATTTCGGATACTGCTGATGTCTAAAATCAAAATTTCTTTTAAAAATTGTTTATTTATGCCGTAAATCTTATCCAGCGATCGACTATTTATCCTCTTTGTTGCTTGCTCTTGTTCGGTTTGATTTTTTGAAACTAATTTCATTTGGCTTGAGGGCCCATAGAATTAAGTTCTGCTTCCGCGCTTCTACAAATGCAGTGTTTTCTGCTTGTTTGTGTGTTTTGACCTACAATGAAAAATGAAACCTTTTTTTATTGATTTTATAACATTTTAAGATTAATACCTACATGGCGGTGAAATACTTACGTGGCCCTTTCAAAATACAGGTGAAAGAAAATAAAAATTTTTTTTCCTTTTTTGCATCTAAAATGCGTACTTTTCAAACGTTTTTTAAAATGGTTTTTTTCTTCCTGCATTTGATAAAAAAAAGAGAAAAACTAATTCATAATAGGAGAAAAGGAAAAAGTGAAAAAACTTCCAAGGAATCTTTGTTTGTGATTGGGCTGTTTATATTTATTATATATTTATCTGTAATTCGATTTTTTTTATTCAAAACCCCTAAAACTAATAGCGATGTAGTTTCATCTCTCAATAATCCTTTTAAATATATATGTATAAGTAATAAAGTTAAAAAAATACGAATTTAAAAATAAAAGATTTTTTTAAACAAATCAAAAAGGATAATTGTGCCTTTTTGTTTTCTACAGCCATTTTCTAAGGATGATATAGAAAGAAAAAGTATTTTATTTAATCAACTGTTGGTTGTTAAGTACATTTCTCACGCCGTGCTCTATTTAGGGGCATATAAGATACGACACTGCCGAACAAAGTACTCCTACTTTTTAACACACACTTTTCCTTAAAAACAGTCAGAAATATTAACTAAATATGCATGTATTAATTACATATATAACAAATACTAGTATTTCTTTCCAAAAAATACACTACCCTACAGATATATTAGGTAGATACAACAAAATAACATTGTTTTTTTATAATTTTTATTAAGAAATTTTTATTTTTAACTTAATAATAATATTCTTTTTGTATCTCTTTCTCAATCACTAAATATTTTGTTTTTTTTATTTTCCCATTCATATTTGTATTTTCCATGTTTAAAGACTGGAGTTTTAGCCAACGTCAACAGTAAATCAAGTTCGTTTCTCAAGTCCTTTGTTATAAAAAGCTAAAATGCAAGTCAAGTTCGTTTCTTTAGTCTTTAATAAGCTGTTTTTATTTTTTAAACTATTTTCGATTTTTAATTCACTATTTTTCGTTACAGCTACTTTTTGCGACTGAAGGGTTTTTAATGAAAATAACTGTTTTGTAGTTTTCTAAAATTTTAATTTAAAGATCAACTACTTACCAACAGCGCTAACCAAGTAATCAAAAATAAGTGCAATTTAACAAAAACTACAAGTAAAACATTGATTTTTGGTGCATATACTTTTTTTGTGTTTTGTTTTAGTGTTATTGATTCTATTTTTTTCAATACAAAAACTGTATATAATGGTTAAATAGCTTAAATCTTTTAAACATTCAACAGCAGCTACAACAATATATTATGGATTTTTATTTAAGCTTAACACATTTTTCATCGTCAATATCATTATCATTATCATAAGCTGTAGTGCTTGACTAAAAAGTTTAACCAAGAAAAACAACCAATAGTTGTATGAATTGCAGCTCTACTTTAAAATTATAGAACGACATTGCCTTTAACTAACGTCATCAACTTTATTTTTTAAATTTTTTACTCTTTAAGAGAATTTCTTTTTGTGCATTTTAATATTTTGCCCTCAATACATAGGATCAAGATCATAAATAGCAATAACTTTTCTATTTTAACTTAGCTCTAAAGCTACAGACATTGTCTGCTAACTGTTTCAAACGATCAATCAATAGAAACGTACAACAACAGCTATAAAAAATCAAACTGTTTGAAAAGCTTGAATTAAAAAAAATAACACCAGCAGGAGCTAAAGAATTGTGCTGAATAAATAGCAAGTGATCTTCTTATTTCATAGAGATATACTTAGTTTATTTTTTTTGCATTTCTTGCTATTTTATTTCCTAAGTAGCCTTACTTGGGTTTCTTTTCTAGACGTCAGTGTTATAGATAACGAAGGTAGTAGCAAGTAAGGAAAAAATATAAATAAACGTGATCGATTGATTTGAGCGATCGCGCTTAAACTTGACTGTGAATTCGTTTGCTCAAGTTCAACTAGATTGACTGCTGACTAAATAATTGTTGCTTAATAACAATAGCAGCAACAAAAGCAACAATAACAACAGTCAAGCGCATACAAAGCACCAGCAACAATATATTCACTATTTTATATTACAATGTTTGAACTTAAAAATGCAGTGGCTTTTGTATTAAATATTTGTTCATTTTATTTTATACTGTCTCATTTTTTACTGATAAATAAATTTTTCATATTTTTAAATGAGCTACTGTCTTTTTATAAGGATTCAAGGTTCTGAGTTAAGTTTGTTTCGCTAGAAGCATTATTAATTTTAAAGAGGAGACCTCTGAATACTGTGATTTATGCAATATTTTGTGTACCTTTTATATATATCGAAACTGACGAAGGCTGCTGAATAATCTAATTTTGCTGTTTGGCTAACAGACACATTTTCCACAAAGTTTTTAATATCCTTCAAGAAACTTTACTCTTTGATATATAAGACCATCTAGCCAGTTTGTTTCAGCACGGTATTTGAAATATGCAACACTGCTCATAACTAGTGCTAATCTCACCTCATATAAAAATAAATGACGCAACGCTGCTTTATGTGAGACGAACTTTCATGGATACTAAACTAAAATTCTATAAAAGAACCGGAGACAGAACAATTTTTTACATAAAATATCGTCGGATGTAATTTTGTTCGAATAAATATTATTCGAATAGTTCGAACAATTTTGTTCATTTTTGTTCGAACGAACAAACATTTTTCAATTTAGAATATACAATTAGTCGAATAATTTTAGTCGAATAATTAAACACTCGTATAATTTTCTTTACTGCTTTATGTAAAAACTATTTGATATCTCATAATTTTTCAAGTTGTTAAGTAATCGAAATACATCAGATTAGTACTTTAGTAAGCCTGTCTGTTATCGTTGTTATCAGACTTAAATAATACCCTAAAGCCTCTAGATATAACAATCAAGGAGACGGGAATAAATGCCTCTTTAATGGAATTGGAATGTGTCTTACGATTCCTGATAAAGAGTTAAAAAATAGCAATTGCTTTTCTATGGATTTAATCAAAAGCCTTAAGAATCGAATTAGTGAACGACGTATAAAATCATTAAATACTAATATAATTTCTAAACTATGGGAATTTCCCATTAAAATCCAGCTTTTCAAAATATGCTACAAGAAGCGAAATGCAGGAGAACGCAAATACATTGTTTTTACGATTATTTTGTAATAAAACTATTGCAAATGTCCTTGACTACCATGTAGAATTAGATGACATTTCTGAGGTAACTGATAAGGTTTCATTAACTTATCAAAAAAGTCTATAAATAAAGTAAGAAATTGTACAAACGCAAAAATCGGTAACAGCATTGATGATGATCGTAACTATTTAGAAATATCAAAGAAAAGAACACACAAACTTGATACTCGTATGTTTTTTAATGCTATTTTAACCGTATCAGCAATACCAACAATTTGTAAAAGAAATTTTTCTGCTTGTCTTTTTATTAAAAATAAAACGAAGAATCGTTTTTAAAAGATTATTTTAAAAGATCAATGAGATATTTAAAAATTTTTGTATATAAACGAACACACAAAAAAAAATGTTGAAATCAATAAATAAATAAATTTTTTTGTTTTAAAATTAAAAATTTTTGTTTAAATACTTAATGTAAAATGAAACATTAGAGCAAAAAATGACCAAAATTAGTTGTATTTTAAAAATGTTTATTCTTGCTTTTAAACCTTACGCATGTACGCATGTATATATATTTTAAATGAATTTCATTTGGTTTTCAATAATAATTTTAAGGTTGTTATTAAAAATGTTTTTTTTTTGCAATGGATTGTTTTGTATTTTTTTTTTTTGTAAATAAAAAAGTTAATTTAATACTTTTTTACCTTTTTTTACATTATTCGAATAAAATTTTTTTTTGTTTGGTCGAATCATTCGGAAAAAAATTTTTAAATGATTCGAACAAAAAAAAAATATCATGAAATTTCATTGGAACACATAAAATACACGAATAATTAACAACCCTACAATGAACCAAATATGATTCGAATTCTCATGCCGTAGAGTCGATTTTACCTTTAGTAAGCAATAGGTAATTGAAACTGTTTTCTCTCTTTGACGGCACAATTATTAACCACGAAAGTGAAGTATGTGTCTTTTATTATACTGTGCATTTCAATTAGTTCTCTTGAGGATATCACTAAACTTTACTGTACTTAATTGTAAATAATTATATAGCAAGATAATTTTTAAATATCTACCAGTCGTCTCATGCAATTTTATATTTTTCAGTAATGTGCTGAAAATTTTCATACTCCTTATACCATTTGGCAAAGATTTGTTCATTTCATCTTATATTATATATATTTGAGAAAATGTGTAAATGAAAAATTAAGTAATAGAAAAACTGTAAGAGAATTTACAATTTAAACTTTTGTCGAAGACTTCCATCAAAAACAATATACGCTTGATAGTGGTAGAATATTTCAACAGCCGAAATTTTACTTTTTCTATGTTCTGAACTTATTCAGTATATGACTTTGAAATATATTAAGCTTATAAACTTGTTATGTTGAAGTTTATTCACCATACTTTTATATTGCAACATGGTAACACAACGGGAACTAATAGATGGACCCACGTGAGATGTCTTGATCACGGCTGCCAAAGGAACATAAGCTAACATTTATATTGACAGCCTAATATTCCTGGATTAAAAACATTAAATGAATTTTTGACTTAAATTAATTATTTTTCAAATATTACAAAGAAAGATGGAGCAAAAATTGATCTAGAAGGAAAGTTGAAAAGGTAAATTTTATTATATGATCTGTTGTTTTTTTTCATTAAACAACTGGAACTTGTCTCCTTTTGAATACATAGAAATGTTTTCATTTGTTAATTTCTGATTATTTAAATTTGTTTCTAAGTTTCCCATTTTTAATTTTGTATTTCTTTATAACTTTGCTACGTTGAATTAATTATTATAAAACTTTAGTGTAGCGACGGCTGCTGAAAAACAGTTTTGTTACTGTTCTGCCGTGTAAGTTGAAATTAATTAGTGTTTAATTTGTCCCTTGTTCCTTTGGAATATTGTCTCATGTGTAATTCTTTCCAACGAAAAAAGTTACTAACTTTAGGATTAAAAACCACTAAAACTTTTTTAATGTTGTAAGCAATTAGTTAAACCTATCACAATTCTAGTTAAGTTTTTGATCAATTTGTTAATGTATTTTTTGATTGTATTATTTTTCATGAGTTGTAAACAAATTCTTTGCCCGTAATAAACAAGTTGTGCAATATACCAGTGAGCAAAACACTTGACATGAATTACTTCAATTCCTTCAAAATCACAAGTTCAATACTGACAGCGGATATACAACTTTTATTGTTTTACTGTATTCAATGATCTCTAACTACAAATTGATATTTTTAAGTCGTTATGTATAATCTGTGAAGGTAAGTAGCTGTCTTCAATGACATCAGCATATGAAAGCGCCGAAGTGAAAGTAGTGGAAAATACATATTATTTCACATAGTTGTGATTGTTTTAATTCATTAATTTGGCATCATATTTTTTGTTGGATAAATATGTAAATTGCTATTTTAATAATACAGCAATACGGCAGCAGTAATCATATAGTGAATATTGTGATTATCATTGGTCTGCATAGTCCTCACTATCCGGAATATCGTTATCTTGAAAAACCTATTGATAAAATAATTCACAAAAAAAATTGGATAATTGTCAATACAAAAAGTCTTCGTACCTTTTTTATAGAGATTATGCCAGTCTAAATCATCTTGGAAATAATTCAAAAACCTTCGGTTTACATTAAAGATTTTTTGGATTGCGGGTGTTCTACTTAGCACAAAGTTTTTCTCCTCTGAGGTGTGACTAAAATTATATTTTCTTAACGTATTTCATTATAAAATACCTTCAAATATTGTGTAAAAAATATTAATTAGGTTTAATTAAAATTTTTTTGTGTAGTGTTTTTTATTTAATGGTAATGATGTGTTATTCTCAAAAAAAATTAATATTAAGTAGGGTATTATTTATATCCTCTCAACACTGCATTAAATCTCATCTTTATTTACTGAGTTTTAAAATTATGTATATACATATTAAATAAGAAATGGCCCCTTCATCCCATTCAGTGACAACAATGAACGGCATGCTAACATATTTAATTCCGGCCAATCTGTCAGTCTGTCAGTTTTTCACTGCAACTTTTTTCCTCTTTTTCTTCTAACTGCTTAAGAAAAAAAATGTTTTTTCATTTTAGCTTTCACATTAACAATTGAGCAAAAAAATATATTTATATATATTGTCGGTATTTATCATTTGATGATTGATGACTCGTTTAAGTTTTTACTGCTCGCTCTTTACCCATTTGCCACTAAAGTCCATTGGCCACAAATTGTAAATGCAAAAGAAAACCAAAACAATAACAAGAAAATTAAATCACTACATTTTAATTCATATTAAGATGATTAAATAAGTAATTGTTTAACAATTTTCCGTCTATTTAGAAAAAAAAAACATACATATAACAAAAACAATTTCAATAAAAAAAAATCCTGTACACGAGAAAACCACAAAACAAATACTCGTGATTAAGAAGCACAACAACAGATGTGTGCGGTTAACGAGATGCTTTGTCACAGTGTGCTAAATTAGAAAAATTTCTTACTGAAATTTGTCTTCAGTAAATTTTTCAATTAAATGAAGCTCCTTTCCTAATTCTTATATTTTGAAGCGGAAAGCTTTATATAGTCTGTTTTTTTCTTAAATCTTTTATTTATTTATGTATTTATTTAAAAAAGTTTACTAATATAATACCACACAGGCTAAAATACAATGGCGCATATTCAGAAATCTTAACGAAAGTCGAAACTAATGAAACAGAAACTAAAAAATAGTTCACAGATAGTTATAGATCTTATTCAAAAATCATAACTAGGGCAGCAACTGCTTTTAGCTGATGTAAGAAAAGCAACCATGCATATATATAGAGATAATCATGTCGATAATATTTTGAACGATACTTACTGTAATTAATTAAAAAGCTTATTAAGCTATTAAAAAACAATTTTCATTTTTCTTCAAAATATTCATAAAAATCTTAAAAAAGCCAATTTTTGCTCATAGTTTGTATAAAAATAAATCAATATGAGCCAGTAAAACTGTGTACTTAATACAAAGTTTTCATGGTACAAAGAAGAAAACTCAAGAAATGAATTGTTGTTTAAAGACAAATTTACGTTTAATGACATTATTATTTAAAGAAAAGTGTATAAAATTATAAATTTTATTAAAACAGATGGATCAGAAGTTGAATAGTTAGAAAGCAAATCTTGATATATAACGGACTAATGAACGCTGTGGAATATTGAATGTTATGTTATACAGCAAAAAATCGGGATTGATGTTCCCATTTAATAGATTTGCCATAAAAGAAACTTTTAGCGTGACCCTCTTGCTTTTTAATGTCGGTAAGTCAAGCAAAGCTAACCTTGTAGTGTATGATGGAAGTATATTGCCTCTGTACACGTTTCTCAAGCAAAATATATGAAATTGTTTTTGAGGAGACTCAATGCGATCACGATGGACATTATAGTACGGATCCCACACGATACAATCATGTTCCAGAAAAGGCCTTACAAGCAATTGGAATAATCTTGTAGTAGTAAAGGGTTCATTGAATTCATTACCCTATATTTTTATAAAAGTCAAAATACAACGGGATTTATTCATGTCCATCGTTATATGTTGGTTAAAGTTGAGTTTGGAATCGAACAGAATTCCCAAATCAATGGATATATCAAAACACTTTAGGTTACTCCCACCAAGATACATAGGGATGGATACACATGCTTGAATACTCTTTAGAATTGCATATTTTTACATTAATTTATATTCAATTCCATTCAGTTCAAATTGCACCAGTTACAATGTTTAGTTGCTTCTGGCAAATCATTAATAAAAACCAAAAATAATATAGGACCTAGATGACTACGCTGAGGAACCCCAAAGTGTAATATAATTTTTCTTCAAAGAGCTGAATTTAATTTTACTGATTACATTCTATTGTTTAAATATGATTTAATCCAGCAAAGGAAGTTATTATTGAAGCCCATTAAGTCTAATTTTTTTTATATTGATACGTTTAAGATATGTGGTTCAACAATAAAGCTCATGTTAGTTTGATAAGCACATCAATTTACAAGACCGTCCTACAATTATTTTTAAGGACACAATGTTTATGGACTAACAACATCTTCGTTTATATCGAAACAAAGCTTAAAGAGTTTTACACTTTCGCTTTCATTTTTAAAGCAATAATTTGTGATATTTTTGTTTGTTTATATTTTTGATGACGGCGGCTGGTAACTTAAAATAAAATTATTCTTAACAATTATCAAATTCAAATTAATAAAAATATCGTAGAAATATATTCAAAAGTCATACGCTTTAATAAATCATATGAAAGGGTGTGTCAGTAAGTATGTTCATCATCAAAAATTATTTAAAATTCTGAATCATATGTTGTTTAATTTATTGTAAAAAAAATTCTTGATTTTAAATTTATTCCGATTGTGTGGTTTTCTATAGCAAAAGAAAGTGGATTTTGCCTAATTCTTCGTTGAACCTTAAATCTTCTGTTACAAAGTACAATACAACCTCTATAATACGGAATACTATTAAAATAAAATTTTAAACGTAATACATAAATGTATATATATAATATATTTTTATTACCGAAAAAAATAAGAATTCATTTATATATAATTTATTTACAGAAAACATTAAGAAACAAACTAAAAGTGGCCAAGATATTCATTTTAAAAAATAAGAATTTTTATGTAATTTGTCAGCTCAATTTTTAAATTCTTTTAAAAATAAAATAGCCTTATCTGTCGCTTTGGTTTGTTCAGCCACCCAAATTTTACTGAGAAAAAAGAATATTTGTCCGGACTATAGCGGAAAAATTTCTAAACCGTCCGAAAAATTTATATGTCCGGATTAATGAATAGTCCGAATTAGCGAGCGTGCGGATTAGGGAGGTTGTACTGTACACAAGAGTGCAACTGTACAAAAGAAAGACCAATCTATCCGTACCGGCAATCCCAGATTTACTAAAATCAAGTAAAGAAAGATTGATTTAATTACGGACGGATTCAAATGCTTAAATAAATTTAAGAATTTTTTAGTTAATTCAAGATTTGTCATGTGATTGAAGAACTTTGTGTTAATTTTAAGAAAATCCAGGATTGGTTATCTAAAGTAATCCTGTTTCTGGCTTGATTAAAGTACATTTCATTGTTATTTATACTAAAAATTTAAAAAACGACACGTACTCAAAGTAAATATGAAATACTTGAATTTATTCCGGCGTTTTTCTTTCTTTGTATTAATTTATTAACTCCGCCACATAATATGATTAAACAAAATTATCAAAAAATGGATAAATGCCATTATTTCTTTCCGTCATTAATATTAAATTATTAATGTTTAAAGGATTTTATATAAGTAATACTATTTTTCTACGTTTACCAGGAATTTGAATAAATTTACATTTAAGGAAATTTAAACATTTTTTAAGAGGAACGATATGCTTATCTTCATAAAATACAAGGTAATGTTTAAAATTTCTTAACATATTGAATGCATTGTCGTACGTTTGACTACGACATCTAAAAATTTATGGGATACGACGGGGGTTGTTGTACATGTTACCTCATGATTTATTTTCGAATAATATTACGTAAAATTCATTATGTTTTCAGAGAAAAAAATTGGTTGCTGGGCATTTTTGTCAAAAATTCATTGTCCTATGAAGATTTTTGTAGATTGTTTTAAAGAATAAATTTTTTTTGTAGTTTTCGGTTTCAATTATTGATAAAGTTGAATATATAAACGAAAGATAAAGATGCAAAATAATGGTGTAATATATTTGATCCATTTGTATTTAATTTTAATTTAGTTTTAATTCCGTTTTTGTATATAAACATTTTGTATATAAATATTTATTGTTTTAAATTTAATTAACATTATATTAATCTAATTTGTTCAAGCTTTAGGCAAATTTTTTTTTAAAACAAAACGTTAACAAAATTTATTTTATTTTAATTTCGATATTTTGCCAATTTTTGGTGCGGCTTTCTCAGGGATATATACAATTTTACACAAAGATCGATTAATATATCCGAATAATTTAATTAGAATAATTTGGAATGAATTTCCGTCATCCCACGTCAAATTTGGTTGATAAACAGACCGGTTTCGGCTATGTGCCATCTTCAGTGTTCTCTCAGTAATTAGAATATGTGTGCCTGTTTGCATTTTTTTTAGATGAGCATATTTAGGAATGCAATCAATGCACAATTATGGAGTATTTGCATATGGTGAACAGCATGTAGTGTTCCTTTTGATACGGTTAATAGCGGTGGCTCGGAAAGATAATTTTTTTATTTCACATACAACAAAATACAAGCATGCCCAATGGTGTTCTTATTATCTGCTCCTCCTATTTATATTATTGATTTCGTAATAGGTTGCAAGGATGACAAACCCAAGTGGATATTAATAATATTTTCGCGAAATTTTCGAATGCTGACATACTTCCCGTAGCTGATTGTAAAAGAAACTCAATCGCGCACACTGTATACCACTTGGCCAAATAGATCTAAACCGGACCTCCGTCTCTTATATTTAAAACAGCTGGAAGGTTTTCAATAGCTCGTTTTCTTTGTTTCCATCTTCTACTACTTGATGGCTCATCATTACCAACTGGATCATCGAAAGTGGATACAAATTGATTTTTTTAACGTTTCCCTGATTATTACTTTTAGGAAATATTTCTTGTTTGCACTTAGACTGCCAAATAGATTTGCTTTATGCCTTAACATTGAGGGCGCCAGTTCATAGCTAATGTATAAAATGTCAAAATATAATGTTCGACCTTTAAATTTAAATTTCAGCAATAATTCTTCGGAAACGTTTTTTGCAAAACCAACTTGTTCTACTCCAAAAAATAATTTTCCGCAATATTTTTTTATATGAAAGCCACGCCAACCAATATATTTTCATCAGGAGAATAAACTTTTTGAAATCTTTTTTGGAGCATAATCAATAGAGGTTTAATTTTACCAAGTCAGTTGCTGGAATAATCATTTTATTCCCTACAAAGTGCATATATCACAGTATAACCTGAAAACGAGGTTCGGAGATCTCTATTTCAGGAATTGAAAAGTTAAAAAGAGAACTTTGGGACCAAAAATTTTCCAAAATTCCAACTTTTCATCCAGAAAAGAAGTCACAGAAGCTCTGTAGTTATGCGTATTCGTTAACTTCTTCAAAAATTATTTAAGTAACACCGTTTTGAAAAATAAAAAAAAGTTTGACAAGTTATCATCGTTTTAAAATTATAAGGATAAAACTTTATTAATTAGTATTTTTATATTTTATTTCGAAAAACTTACCTTAGTTTTGTTATATATATCGGAATAAAAAAGATCTTACATATTACTTGGTTTTGGTTCTGTTCTATCTAAAAAATAGCGAAAATTGGTGACCGCTATTGAACATTGATCAATAAATACCTCGTAACCGAATGCAATACTTGCCTTGTTTGTTTAATGTGACAAAGTGCTACAATTGCATAAATTCTGCGTTTACACTTCTAAGCTCACGCGATTTAACAATGCTGAACTGTAACCTGTCGGGGTAATTTCAATTGTTAATTATTTGCTTAGATACTCCGATTATTTTAATTGAATTACCTAATATAATAAAATATAATTAATTTACAAGAAATAATTTTTTTGTAATTTTGTCCCACTGTTTAATAGCAGCTTCTGAATATTATAAAGACATGTAGGCTTCTAAATCTTTATTTCTTTATTTAAGCTTTGGTATGGGTTTTTGTTATTACAGCTTAAAAAATAACTGAGAATAGCAAATAAATATATACAATGTATGTAATTGTGTATTAATTAATAATTTTTTCTTTCTTGTTGTTATTGTGATATCGTCAACATTTAAAAATTGTTCCGTATTTATTCATATTACAAATTATAATTCAATCTAATTGAATTCCATCACAATAAATATTGTAGAAAGATAAGGTGTAGTTCATTGTTATAGTGTTGGTTTGCATTTCATAATAAATATTTAATGAATAATTTCTTTTAACAAATATTTTGTTATAATTTCATTTTAGTTTTGGAATATGAAATATATAAGAACATTTAGTCTAAACGTTTGGCCGGATCTTATTAGCCATGTACGGTTGGGATTTTAACCTTTTGCGGTTTCTTTATAAAAATTTTTTTGTATAGATTGGTATAGCAATTATTTCAAGCTGAATTAATGATATCCTCATGTAAATTAAAAAAATTAATTCTTTTTTTCTTGGAATTAATGTAATTTAAATTTAACATCCATTTACACAGTAATTTATTTTGCTGTTTTAGCACTATTATAAAATTATTACTTAAATAGTTGAAAAGTTTTTGACAGGTGGTGTTAAACTCTACTACACAAAATAAAATAAATTATGATAATATTTGCTGGGCTATATTTTTTAAGTCTATCAATCCGTTCAATCCACATGTCTCTATGGTTTATGGTTTCTGAGATATTATAATATAATAATCCCAAAAATAAGAACGCCTGCACCATTCGTTTTGCCAAATTGGCTGCATTAATAATGTAATGGCTGTGGAATAAATAACCTTTTGGTTCAGAATGAATTAGATTTGGAAACCAGAAAAACATTGCACAAACCAGTGCCCAAAATTGGATAATTTTTGTTACGTTTGTGGTCCTATTGTCCCAAAAATAGACAAACAAATCGAAAAAACTAGTTTACTGAGGAATTTAAAACAGCGTATTGTCATTATTTTGATGAAACTGATTTAAGTTGTGCAAATTTTAGGAAAGAACCGTGTACAGTGAGATGACATACAGACACTTGTAGACAAGTTGCTATATTATTTATAAAAAATCAATGCATCCACGACGTTAAAATTACATTTCTTAAATTTTTACCTTGATACCTTTTTGGCACGATTATCTCATCAATCGGAAGAACGAGGAGAGAGGTGACTATGTTAATTGAAAGGCGATTAAAAGGCAAAAAATTTAGATGCATTGCTAGCGGATGTTTGTTGGTGTAGTTCTAGAATTATGAAGTTTGAAGATGAAAGCACCGAAGAGGAAGAATCGAATGTTGAATGATAAACGTTTTTGCTAGTCAGCGGTTAATGTGTCTTTTATTATATAAAAAAGACATTTGATTCACAAATTTTATATTAAATAATCTATTTTTATCAAATAATAAAAAAATTTTAGTTTTACCCAAATCAATTATCAAATGAAACTGAAGACAACATGCCCTTGAATATTATGTCTAACTTGAATGATGATGCCGACTCAAAACAAAACAAACGAGCACCGAAGAAAACAAGATCATCAGAGCCACAAGCTTCTACTATAACGAGATGGTGTAATCGGAATTTTTATTTTCATGAAAAATTAAGTTTATAAAGAAAAAAAAATTGTTTTCTGGTAGAAGTTTTTCTTTTTTTCTTCTATTCAATATCTACAACTTTGGTTCAGACACATAAGAGATATTCCGAACGATATAGCGAGATAGAGGTGTATTAACATATATAAAACGTAATAAAAATCCACCTTGAGCAAAAAAAAGTTCGTATGACCATTAAATGATTAATGCGCCCAACTTGACGGCTACTTTCACGTTCAATTCTCCGAATTGTGTTATAAAATCATGTGTTGTTCTGTGTTTTAGAATTATTTTATTGTAAATCAACTTTTGATCAAAATCTAACGCTTTATACTTGTGATACCCCTAGAGGGAAAAGAACCTGACACAAGACACGGTACGAGTTCCGGAACTTTATATGAGATGTACCGTTAACTTTTACATGGCTTTATCATTGGAGGCGGTAATTACCATAATTAAGATACTCGGTGACAGGTTTTAGGCCTAACCTTTACGTAAGTGTCCTGTGGTGGCATTCTTTGTACCAGTCCCAGTAATGGTTTCTTAAAAACTGGTAACAGAACTATCCTAGAGTAATCTGTCCAAGTCTAGTCCTCAGTGAACATGCCATAGAAAAGTTCTTTAAGGCCGGATATGAAATCTAGTCCTTTGATGACCTTTCACCGAACGAGTCTAAAAGTTTTATATTTTTTATTATTTTATAGGGTACAATCGTAAATTCAATAAATTTTTGCAACCGGCAGTAAATAAAATGCTGCCGTAGCGCCACCGATATGTAGCAGCACGATCAATAATTTGCGGTTTTGAAAAAAAAAATATTGCGAGGTGATAGTTTCCGAAAGTTAAACTTCGATTATTGCACAATGACTGCATTTAAGAATGTTTCCTATATGACTGGTATTAGCTTTTCAGTCAGTGATAACTTCGATTCAGATTAAGATTAGTTTCTGACAATTTCTTTGGTCTAAATCCACAAATGCATTATTTTTTATTAGTGTAATCTATGAAATAAAAATAATATAAAAAGTAGTTTCTGCTCCCGAAAAACTTAAAAAATTAAATGTGAATCTTCCGATGTTGCGAAGAGTGAGGAAATTTCGAAAGCACTGTTGTTCTAGTTTTGTGATACGTCCTCTCTTCACCAGGCACGACGGAGGGATTTTTTGTACCATTCCCATTTTCACCAGTTTTAGGACAGCACAATTGATACAACCTTTTCCGTAGGGACAGTACGTACTGTATTCACGAGTGTACTAAAAAATTAAAAAGTTAATAGCTAAATCTTATCATTATAATATATGTATCATTTTCGCCCTGTTACTCATGATAGTTTTGCCCGGAACGTATTTTTGTTTTGCTGAGTTCTGATAATAAAATGAAACATTTTTGATACACACATATTTATATAATGATGTTATTACTCGTACGTTAAATCATTTTTAAATTGACATGAGCGTGCTTAAGATTGAGCCAGAAAAACAAGGTCGTGGATACGCTATTTTGTTTTGTTATCGTGGGCATGCATTAAAACTTGTACGTAAAAACTTGTTCACAACAATTTCTAGTGTTTTTCAGATGTAAGATAATGCGGAGGATAATGTGGAGTATAGTTCATATACATAGGTGAAAATAATTTTAGAGAGGAAAAATATATAGTGCGGCTTTTATAAGTTTATTTTCAAAGAAAAAATAATTGTAGAATAAATTTCGAAAAAAATTGTTGTAGATGCGTCTTCAACACAATTAATTTGGAACGACCCTATTTTATTCGAAAAATTTTTGAATTAATAAAAAAGATGTTTGGTTAAAAGTATGTTTAGTTGACAACACTCGGTTTGATTATTATAATTTTAAAGCCAATCTACCAATCATGGATAGTCGGCCACACCAACTTACAATTCACTTCCCAATCTCTAGACATGCAGTATAATGAGAGCGTATAAAAGTAATATGCGGGAAAGCTTCTTACAATTTATATATCAATTGAATAATCAATTAGATCGCACCTTTGAATAAATTTAAATTGCATTGAATTTATTTTTCATTAAATTTTTCATATTAATAATCAAAATTTTAATTAACTTATTAAAAAAAGCATTTAACTTCAAAAGTTTTGTTTGTTGAGGGTTGAACTCATGAATCAAGAAAACATGATTGCGCACTCAGCCATACAAAAAATTTTCTACTGCGCATCTACGTCATCATAGAATACAAATGAGAGTTTGTTGTAAAAAGTTTAAGAGATTTTTGGAGCAAAACTGGAAATAACTAAATGACTTCTAAACGGGTGCATCGATTTGAACAAAATTTTAAATGGATAGAAAAGAGATGCAGTCGAGTACAAGTTTGCGCTTGGGCTTCAAGTTTTTTGAGGAAGAGCTTCCTAGGGCTAACAACATTTTACATTTAGGCTCACTTTCCATACACAAATGCACATTTGTTTACTACACGTATTCCACGATTCATGGATTGAACTCGTCAACATATAATTTTATTTTTAATATCATTTTAAGTGAAAATATTTAAAAGTTGAATTGATGTATTACCTAGTTTTTAATTATGTTTAAGAAAAGTGATCATTAAAATTTTATTTAAAATAGTTTAAAAAAAAATTAAATAAATAATTTAATCAGACTAGCAAGCAGTGTGGAGAAGTTATGATTTCGAGGTCAGTATACCTTCATTGCAGCGTCCTTTCTTCAATTTTATCACTTGCCTCGGAAAATTTATATTTATTAACCAATTAGAATGCGAAAATTGGTCATACATGTATTAAGTTTTTAAGTTAAAATAATTTTGGCTGGCAAAAATATTACATATTATGTAAATTATGTTATTTTACCCATTTAACCGATAACAAGTTTTCCGTCAATTTAACATACGCACCAAAGATATGGAATAAATGCTGAATGGAACTCACCTAGTAGTAAACCACGTTAAAATAAGATCTTGGCAGCTGCTTACGTGATTATATTAGCCACATCTGTTGCAAGGACTTTAAAAAAATAATCACACTACGGTTTTTTATACTTTGTTGGTGAAAACTGTTTGCCAGTTACCCGTATGTGTCATATGCTTAATTTCACTTAATTTTCTCGTATTCATCTTCATCTTTTTATTCAAGTCTTCTAACTTCCATGGATATTTGATATTGATCCACGGAATTTATGATAGTTTGATGAGTAGTAATCATCAAAAAGCTTCTGCGTTATCCAAAATCCCAAGTTGCTCTTAAAAAAAGTTGTCAACAATATGTTTTCTCAGAAATGTTTCCTTATTTTATATATATATTTCAATTTACTTCATAAACATTTGCCAAAGCTAATATAGCACTCTTATGTTGTAGTTAATTAATAATTTCGGGATAAAAAACTTTACATACAGGCATGCTCTACAAAAGTAGTGAAATTGAAATTTGAAAAGTAAACTTTTAATTTTTGATGTTCTGGAAAATTATAGGATATTTGTATTGTGCATTAAAATTCAAATGTATAGAAAGCAGAACATTAGTGGTCTTATACACAAACGATTAATAAACTTATTGTTTTTATTAAAACCGGTTTTTCCATATAAAAATCCAACATTAAACCTACTATAACTTTATTAATCGTTTGTGAATAAGACCACAAAAATTTAAACTGAAGTATTTTCAATTGAATTCCACTTCAAAGTAAACTGTAGAACATACAGGATAAAAATTATTTTTCTTTTCTCGATTGATTAGAAATAAATTAACATTTAATGTGATTTTTTTCGAATTTCCTTTAACCAAAATAAGCGATTCGTCTAAAATTCGCAACGTTTTGATTCAGAAAATATTGAACATTAGACAAGATAACAAGGATGCAAAGAAAAATTTATCTTTAATTTATTCTAATCTACATGGGCAAAATAAAACAGATTTGTTCTGAACAATCTCAATCATTCAATTATCTCTCTACATGTCCACTGCTACTGGTTGTAAGTAAATTTAAGAATTATTATTATTATCAAAACTACACAACAGCTATAAAATTATTTAAAAAGTTAAAATTTACCACCGCATGAAAAATAAACATTATTGTTCCCTATTTTATAACTAAAACAAATAATAAATCTCAATTCTGAGTTCATACGTATGGCGATTCAAAAAATTAGTTTCCTTAATAACGCTGCTCAACTTTGGGGGACTTCGGGCAGATTTAGCTATTTAGAAATACATGACAAACACAAAATTTATATAAAATTCCTTGAGTAGTCAAGTAACCATAATATTGCGTGAATTAAAATCAACTATCTAGACAAGTTCATTATGAGCATTGTAGGTCAAAAAGTACATTGTAAGCAAACATGATGGTTTATGCTGCATATCGCATGTACAATAGACACATGTAAAACATGTCCGCCATTTAAATCACTGCAGACAAGTTAAACGGCTGCTGTTGATATTTCTAGTTTTTATCGAAATAAAAATGTCCTCAAGTCATATACCACTAAGTGTACATACAAATGTATTTAAGCTGACTTTTGCTAAAACAACTTGGTTATAAATATTACAGACATATTGCCACTATTGAACAAGATTTTATTTTTAAAATAATAGACAACGGCATATCACAGGGTCTTATTTTGGCTCCTAAGCCTAAGCTAATTGTAATTTTAATTATAATTTCATTTATATACCAACTATGAACAACAGTTTGTATTTCTTTTTTTTTCTATTTTTCGGTGCACGTAAATAAAATTATTCAAGGTACCTTTTTGTACATAAAATATTACAAACAAATATACGTGGACATTTTATAATGAAATTATTTAAAAAAGGGAAAGTATTCTCCCCTCAAGAGCTGAGTAAACAGGATATTTGCATACAGTTTCTACACAAAATGATGAATACATCTGAATTTTTAACTAAAAAATCACGTTTTTTAAGATATGACTACGTTGCAATAAAGGTGCGATATGCAAAAAAAAATTTTAAAAATATTTCTTTGAATGAATGCATACCAACATATCCACAATCATAGATGTAAATGCATATACATGTAATAAAACCGCATTTTAAATTGGGCTCAACAATCGTATATGCACAGTAACACAAAGAGAAAAGCATCAGAAATCATTCAAAAAGCTTCGAGATCAATATGTAACTTTTGATACCAGTAAGTTCCACGCGTTCTACATTGAGATAGCTAAATATAAATTTAAAAAATCAAAATGAATACCCTTTATTTTATTGAAAATTTCATCAAAATCACACCAGAATATCTAATGATTTAGTTAAACGATGTTGGACAAGTCTAACACTACCAGCTAAGACAAGCTAACCACTTTAATCTTTTACGAACAGATATTGCTGGTTCTTAATGATATTAAATCCGAAATAAGTATTAGTGTTTTCAAGGAAATAGTTTTACATTTCTTTTATCTTTTGATTTCTTTGGTTAAAATAAATTATTTAAAATTTGAAATTGATACTAAAAAAGTATTTTGATACAACTTAATAAAATCTCATTTTCAATGAACTTTAATATAGTTTCTTTAAGCAAAACTAATAAGCACTTCAAACAACTAAATATCCTCAAATAACAGTTACTACATGATACAAATAATAACTAAACTGTTAACAAAATTATTATTTAATTTCTTCTTTCTTGAATTAACTTTTAATTTCTCAATAATATTTTGTAAAACTAAAACACAAAAGGTCACAACTTCTGTATGAGTGTTGTCGTTACTAAACACAAAACAAAATAATATCAAATAATTAAAAAAAATACATTAAAACAAATTAAACGCTTTATATATAATTAAAACATTAAAATATTTAATATGACATGACATTTAAGAAAATGAACTAAAAACTAAAGTCCTAGTTGCAGCTAATTAACCACAAAATAACTGTGAACAAAGTACCCAACAAAACATATCAATCTTTAAGAAATCTCTAGACAATACACGATCACTTGCAAAAAGTAAGAAGAAAAAAATATTTAAAATAAAAACAAAATTTTAAAACCAACCAGCAGAAAATTTGCAAAAAAAAAATACAAATAAAATAATAATGGTAAATTGTAACTTTTTATTGTTGACTTATTCTACCTACATTAGGCATAGATGGTCAGAGGTGGTGTACGTAACAATCTGATAACACTGTGTGTAATATTTTAAGCCACAGAAAAATAACCATATACGAGCACAACTACGTGATAAAAGACCAAAAAAAAGACCCGTGTCTCCCAGTTTTGCCCAAAGTCATGCACTTTTTTTTATGGGCCACCAAAGATTTGGGGCCTCGGTGTCATTTTTGCAAAATACTGATCATTTTCTCAGGCTCATATCTTGCATATCTTTCGTGTTTTTTATCACGTAGTGGTGTCCGTATATGGTTATTTTTTTCGTGTTGCACTGTGTAATATAACGGCTTTGAAAGCCTTATCGATAAAATGTGCAATGGAGCTTAGTTTGAATATATGTAAATTAATGCGATTTGTGAAATATAATCAAATTACTGCAAACTATTTTATTGGTGATCATCAATTGGATTTGATCGACAGTTTTCTAGACATAGGTATTTTATTAGATACTAAGCTGAATTTTATCTGACTTATAACATTTGCAGTAAACAAGGCTAGGGCCACACTTGGCTATATTAAATGCTGAGCAAAAGAGTTTAATGACCCGTACATTGGGAAAGCATTATACATGTCACAGGTATATCCGATTATAGAATATGGATCAATAATATGAGATCCTATTTATCAAATTCACTCTGATGCAATTGAATCGATGCAAAAGCAATTCCTTTTATTTTGTCTTCGAAGTTTACGTTTTAACCCAGTTAACTTGCCTTTTTACTCTGCTCGACTTGCTCTTATTAAGCTTCTTACTTTAAAAACCCAAAGACCTATGCTGAATGTATTATTAATAGTGACATCTCATATGCCCGTAATAAACTTTGAACTATCACTGATATAATATTTTTTTTTGTGGGAGTTGTTTGTTATGCCGCAAGTCTCAATAACTTTCGGACTTAGGCATAGTTTATTTTACTTATTTCTTTGATTATTATATCATACACTGAATTTAGATTTGAAACAAGATAAAAATAACATCTAATATATTTCCAAAGAAATTTTTTGTATATCCACGTAAAAAGAATGGTTGCGACAAACTATTATTATTTTAAAGTCCTTCATATAATAATTTTATTGCAAAAATAAAGTCATATTTACATTTAAGTATTATAACACTATTTATATTATAAAACTATATAATTTTTGTAAAAAAAGTCTACTATAACCAAAGGTTTTATTACTATGCACAAATTCTATATGTATATTATATAGAACAATAAAATAATTACAGTTTGTTTACGTGTAATAAGACTATGGTGATATATCAAACAGGTGATGGTCTTTATTTACATTTTGGTTGTAGGATATTCAGACAATTCTATATTGATTTAAGAAAACAATTATATATAAATGCACATATTCGTAATAAAAAAAGATAAATAAAAATGAACAAAATTATAAATTGGATTTAAAGATGGTTGGGAAAATTAATAATTTCATCCAACTGCAAATGAAAAAAAAATAATTATCAAGAGATATGTGATTACAAAATAAAATATTATTAATAACTACAATGGCTAGAATTATTTTCAATGCTATACTTATTATATTTTGAGTTTAAGCCATTTTTGATTATGAATAATCCGATTATGACAATTTGTATTAATTTATTTAATCATGTTTGTATTTCATAATAATATAATTATTAAATTACAAAACAAACTAATATTTTGGAAAGCTTTTTAGAGTCATATGATTTATCTACAACCATATAATTTAGTAGGAGTAAGTTGCTCTTACATTATGGTTGGCGCAAACATATTTTGTCTTTGCCTGTGACTTTTTTAAAGGCTTTACTGTTCGATCTCTATCCAAAATTATTTCACTAGTAATTTACTATGAATGCAAGACAATAACATACGAATTTCAGTAATAACAATAAGCTTTAACAATTAAGGTGCAGTTGTAATAATAAGAACAAAAACCAAACATAAAAAACATTTAACAGAAACAAATAACAAAAACAAATTCACAACATTAAAAGCCAAAAACAGACAAAAAAAATCGCAATAGAGAAATACAAAAGCAACTGACAGATACAAATTTTAATTGTAAAACCACAACACAAGTAACAAGCAATTTAAGATAATTAAACAAAATAATTTGTGGCTTCTACTAAAAAAAATTAATTATCTATATAGTGGCGGATTAGATGTACAAGATAATTAATAAATTATTTAAAAAAGTTATAAAAACATAATATTTTTAATTATGCACCCTACGTTTTTACAATGAGTGTGATAATTGAAGTTTTAGATTATAAGAAAGAAGACAGCCAATAAATAATTATTACAGCCAATGGCAATTTAACGTCAACGTAATACGTTGAATCACATCAAACTGTTAAAATGGCATGCCGTTCTGGGCAACTTGAGAGCTGGTATTAAGAAAATTAATCAGATATAACCTAAAATAACACTGCTCAATATTCAGAAAACCTATAATTAATTATTCTTAAATCAATCTTTAATTTTTTTTATCGTAAAATAGACGTTTTAAAACAAATATATTTAATTTTATTTAATTATTATTGTAAAAAGAAAATTGATTGATTCTTTCTTGATCGATAGAAATCTTAATTAAATAATGAATAAAATATTTGAAAAATAAATATAATAAGATTTTCAAACAAAAAATTATTATTAGTATTTATACACATACATAAACATACGAGTATTCATACAAACGATTACAGCACCAAAGTATAATAATATTATCCTGCAATACTGCCTTCAGTTGTTAACAACGTGTTTTTTTCTCGCGAATATTAAAAAACATTTATTAATTAAATAATATTGATGTTTTGACTATGAATGGTCAAAAAGAAGAAACTTTTGGGACAATTGTCCCAAATACGAGATGTCCAAAATACAAATATGTTTGTCCTACCACCAGCAACTAATTTCATCTGCTGTCCGAAGATCAAGACGAAGATGTTACAAAGAAGGAAAAAATTCCTCCAATTATAGTGGATTCCAAATTTCGAAATAGTAGGAATAGTCGGTACAACTATGTTGCTCAGCACAATGGTTGCTATACAAGGAGGCGCTGAAATTACTAAAAAGCAATAACATATGTAAAAGAAATTGTAACAAAAAGATCAAACGAAGATGACACTCTGTATCTCATCGAATTTGATGGGCAACACGTTTCTAAGCGTAATATTATTGGTGAAAACCTTTTAAGAGTACTACGAGTAAAATTCTTACTCAATGAATCAAGCAGGGTGACCAGATTTTAAAACAATATAAAGCTAAATAACGTTTGAAATAGAGCTAAAAATAGCTAAAGAAGGACATTTAAAGCAAAAAAATAAAGATAAATTTTGTTTATAACTTTCCAATAGTAACTTTCAATTATTTCGATATTTTTCATAGTTTAAATAGTGTTTATTTATTTATAATATAAAAATATTATTTTTGGTTCATTTAAATAAAAAATATTGAATCATTAAAAAAACAAAATTCTTTATTAAGCAAAAATTTCGTTCCTAAGAATGTATATATAACTTATAAGGGAAAACAAAAAGTTCTTCAACTAAAACTAAACAGTCTTATGAGGGGGAAGAAGATCTCAAAACAATTAAAAATAACAACTTTTCAGAAGTATCTGGGGCTTACACATCCTTATCAATTTTTTTAACAACATATATTTAACATCTGACGTACAGAAGTGAATTCATGGTCTTTAAAGTAAATCTGTTTCTAATTTTACTTTTTATTATAGTTATACCATTGAAAACGCGCTCAACTTCTGCGTTAATAAAAAGCAAAAATAATAGTTTGTATTTTAATACTTTATTTTATTCAAAACTAAATAATTTTAAAATAAAACTATTCTCAAAATTATTCTCAAAATTATTAAAAAACGATATCTAATTAATTTTATTTAAAATTTTCTGCGTTAATAAAAGGCAAAAATAAAAATTTCATCACAAAAGATGACAATTTCCTGCAAGGTGTTTCATTCATTGCGTTTTTGTACTCAAAAATATGAATACAAAATTCTGTAGTTGACTTTTGGTTTGTCCAATTATAGAAATTTAATTTTTCCCATTGTAATTCCAAAAGAGTTATGTATGTAGACCATCAACGATAAAATTTGACATTTCTTCTGTAAAATTTTCATACAGTTTTCCTTTGTATTGCTTTGACTATTTTCTAAAAAAAAGGTGTGTTCTGTAAAGTAAAAATAAATATTTGCAAACGTTGAGGTAGTTGACATGTAGTTGTCTGTTAAAGAATCTATTATGTTCCTTTTTGAAATCAAATATTTTTCAAAATTTCAGTTAAAATACGGTATCGGACTTCGAAATGTTTTCATTACAAAGATTTTCCTTATTTTCATAGGATTATGTACATACGCGTCTGTACGTAGATAAAATTAAAATTTTGAATTATTATTTCAAAATCAATAAAAGAATTTTGAAATAATAATTCTTAACACGAAATTGAAATTAAAGAAAAATCTATCAGAAGCTAATTGCATTGTTGAAAAAAGCTCAAAGCTAAATGAAATATCGTCGGTCACAGGTTGACAACTCTTAACTCGCAAAAAATCGAATCTGGTTTTTGATGCCAAAAGACTGTCTTGTTCCTTTTGCATGTTAGCACGTTTGATTTATATTTTTAAAAAATTTCCTTTCCTACTTCTCCTACTAATTTTGGTTTTTTTATTTACTTCGGTTTAGTATAGGAGTAATAACGTTTTTTTGTCTCCAGAAAAGTACAAAAAAACATGTTAAGAGTTGACCGACGATATATCAAGCTCTATATTAAAAAATAAAGCTAAATTTAGCTCAAAAAAAGGTAATATGGTCACAATGGAACCAACTGTCCAATGTAAGGCCATGGAGCCAGAAACTGTAACAGAGTCAAAGTATGCACTGCTGTGTGGGTAACCACGACAACGCTGATTGTTCACTGAACAAAAGATCACCCGATGGCAGTATAGTGTACAAATGTTAAAAACTACAGACTTCAAAGCAAAAATTTGTTTTCTGAAGTGTCTAAAAACAAAACACGATAACAACGATTACTTATCAAATGATTAACTACATATTCTATATTTTTTAATCCAGTTGAATCATTAAAAAACTGTCAAACGAGGTTTGACAAATTAGCAGTTTTAGGTATGATGCTTAAACATGCCATATAAACATTTTGTTGTTGTATTTTTAAACAAATTTACTTTATATCTTGAATAAATGAAATCTTCCTTATTGACCAATATTTTATTTTGCTAATGAGCTGATGTTCAAAAACGACTGCAATGTAACCAATGAATTCAATTCACAAAGAATAAGCGGTCGAGGCAAAAGTTAATTGTGAAAAAATAAGTATAACTTTAGAGCAACAAAAAATGTCAAATTTCGATGACATGGTGTAGCTTGCACTCATCAATTACAAAGCCCCTAAAATTGAATTACAAGTAAAAAGTTTATAATTCTAAATTCAGTTAAAAAACCCCATTAAAATTGGTGTTTCCTGTATAAAAAACAAGAAAGTGATTTGTCACTTTTCGTATTCTTATTCGTTAAATAATACGGTTAAATAGTTGATATTTCTAGTTACTAGTATCCACCGTCAAAAGTGGTAAAATTTAACAAAGAACGCTGATGAGATGGGGTAGCGACCTCGAAATCAGGGTGCAAATTACGGCATTCCATATCGAACGAAATCCCATACAAAATTTTTTATATTTGTATGGAAATTTCGTTCGATATCAAATGCCCAGTACTGATCTGTTCTGCTAGTCTGCTGAATAATAATTTTTTTCTAATAGTGCTCTCTCAATAAAAAATAATGAATTTATCCAAAAATTTCTAAAAAAAATTTAAATAAGAAATGGGTAAACTCGGAGCCAAGCAATTGCTTTCAAAATATTCAGATATAAGTTCGACTAATTACAAATATTAATATTTTAATTAATTAATATTTTAATTAGCAGACGTCAAAATCGAGACAAAAGACAAGTGGCGCTAAATTTAAATTGGAATATTTGTATTTGTACATGCAAATATTACAGCAGATATATGTCTTAAGATTTGCTAATACTTTAAAATTAATATTCAGTTTATCACAAAAATTGTGTATGATGAAGGACAAACTTCATATTTCATTTGCTGGTTTTTTAATTATCCCAGCTATTGTGTCCTTAAATCGTTAGATTTGAAAATGTTACGGAACGCAGAAGTACTTTCAGACCAATATTAAGTAGTTTTTAACACTGCAGTGCCGCCCGTCGTTGTATTGTAGCTCTTCCCAGGCACCGTTCTGATGACACATCCAAAGTTGTTAGCAAATCTTCTCAGTAGCTTAGAATATATATAATTATTGCTATACATATTTTGCGGTAGTCTCAACTGGGAAACTTTTTTTTAGAATGCTTAGCACTCGGTTCATGTTATTTTAAATTCATTTCCGTGTTTAGATATATTTAAATCAAGTAGCTCTAATGCAAATCATTATGCATCTGTTTTAAATATGAATTTAATCTTATTTACTCGCTAATAAATTATAAATCAATTTAAATAGATGATTATAAATATAATTTGTTGTTTTTTTTAATTTCTAAATTATTATTTCGAGTAAAAACTAAATCTGCTAATCTCCTTTCATTTAAATAATATTACTTCTGACAACACAATACTATAACATTTTAAATACATTAAATCTTATAGCTACACTGAAAAAAAAACATTCAAGGTATAAAATGTACGAACAATCCTTGGATTTGAAAACAAGTACTCCTGCCCAGTGTGCTATTGCTGACTTAAATTTTTATGGCCAAAATTATGTGAACTTAGTAACAATAAAATATAAAATTATATTTGTGTTAAAATTCTTACGATGGGTAATATTTAGCCAATTCACAAAGTCTCCTAAAGTGATAAGTAATAAAGTGCTATTTGAAGCCAATTAGCACTATTCTGAACACTTTTATGGACTGTTGTATTGCCATATTACCAAATTTGCATAGACGTTAAACGCTTTGGAACAGCTGACTAAATAGAATACTGAATAAACAGAGGAAACAATACAATACTCTTATATAATATTTTTTTATGAAAAATATCAGCAAAATTTTTATAAAAATCATAAAATTTTAATGGTAAAATTCTAAACTAAAATATTTTTGTCAGTTTCGCATATTTTAGAAGAAAAAGCAACTACGAAAGATTTTTTGTAACATATTGCATGGATTATTTTCAGTGTTGGTGACAAAGTTCTCATTCTCAAATCTTTAAATTATGCGCAAAGACGAGACGAGTAATTTATTATAATGTATAAGTTTTTGAAGCGATTGACAACATTTAAGAAATTCATAATTAGTGAAAAGAAAATTACTTCAATCGCAAATTACTTATGTAATTTATAGTGTGAACAATGTTGTTAAACCGCATTGCTACCGCAAATTATCAAAAATGCAGTTGTATATGATTCAGTCTTATTCACTGTAAAAACCCCGGCAAAATAAATTTTAAGTAAACCGCATCATAATGATTTAATCCCACGATCGTGTACACTTGAGCGGGTACACACTAAACTACTGACATAGTGATGTAAAAAACACTACAACAGTTTTAGGCCAAAGGCGATTATACCCAGATCAATTTCATCTACATACATAAGCGTGAAAACAACAACTTCTCAAAATAAAATCTAAATAAAGAAACACAAAAAAAATATATTTTCTAAAATATGAAAAGTACAACAATAAAGTGCGCCAAAAAATAAAAACACCATTTACACATTTTTTTGCTTCATAATAACTTGGAAATCAATCATCTCTTATATCATCATCTCCAGCTTTAACAACAAGTATTCCACCAGCAATATCAGCACACTCTTACATATGAAACGTATTTGCAATAATAATCAGACATCATGGGCATAAAAATGTCTATTTTTTATGTTTTGTTAGTAATAATTCAATGAGTTTAAAATCTTTAGCTGAAACTTTAAAGAATTTAATCTCTTTAGGATTTAATTAAATTCAACTTAATTAAATTAAAATTCATTCATTAGAATTAACGAAAAACTTTAAACAGATACAATGTTCAAATATGAGGAGTTGCAGAACTAAACGCACTTTTTTCTATTTTGAAAAATTGCTTTTTTGTTAAAGCATTTGAGTCAAAATTTATCAAAAATTTAGTTACAAAAATTGGTTTCAATTAAAATTGGTGCATTTTTTTCTCTGAGGTAGAAAGAACATTCAGTTCGATGAATTTGTTTAAAACAAAAATTAGAAACCGCTTATCTTTAAATTCAGTAAATGCGTTACTGCATATTTAATATAGATTTAAAATTTTAAAATGCATTTTGTAGCAAATTTTAAAGGTCTTTTAATGTTTGTAGCAAAAAAAATTCGAACGAATCATACCACAAATTTCAATATTTCATTACAAATGTTTTGTGGCCTGATTACGAAGACGAAATGGATATTTTTGAAAGCAAAATAAACGAAAATGAAAAAACAACCGATTGAAATGCTAATATTTTAAGTTACTTAGAAAAAAATGATGTTGAAGGTATTTCTTTATATGCAAAAAGTTGTTCAGTAGCATATGTATACTTAATCCAAACCAAGTGTATACCCTCTAAAAAGCCAATAACAGGCCATATACATATCAGCTGACATTTTTAATATTTCACTTTAATGAATGACTACGGTGCAATAAAGGACCGATATGTACATACATACATACATATACTTTAAAGTTTTGCCTAAACAAACTATTCTATTTATTATGCTTTTATATACGAGGGCGAATTAATAAGTCCGTGACTTTTCGAACTTCCGTCGTAGTTACATGAAATGCAACCCTGTTCCTATAAACTACTACCTGTTAAAAGACTGCTGCTCTTCAAAACATGCAACCTCGCGTATTTTTCTAAAAATGGAAAAAAGTGAATTTCGAGTGCTCATTAAACATTTTTACGAAAAACCCGGCAATCAAACCAAGGAAAGGCTCGATAAATACCCTGGGGACTCTGCACCATCGATTTCAATAGCAAAAAATGGTTTCCTGACTTTCGTTGTGGTCGCACAAGTACAAGTGAGGTCAGTACACCAGAAAATGTCGAAAAAATATTTGTGTTTTGCAAAAAAATAAACTGTGTTTCATTCAACAAGTCACGGACTTATTGATTAACCCTCGTATGTATGTCCCTAATGTATATATACCATCTATTTGTATGTATAAATGAAATGTTATATTATTTTAATTAATATATAATATAAATATAAATTCTCCTATTTGATCTCAAGTTTTGAAGCAAAAACTTTAAATTATATTTTGGGTATTCATAAATTGCTTAATATTTTTTGGAATAGCTAAATTTTTTTATATATATTTTATGGTGCGTTTACCCTTTTTTGTAAGTTTTGCGCTTTTTACCCTTTTTGGAACAGCTTATGGAGCTTTTGTTCTTTCTAGAGATACCAACACTGATAAGAAGTAATAAATTTTCTATTTTTACTTAGAGAAATATAGCCAAAAATTACATTAGCCTCAACTCTAAATAAAATTAGTAAACGCAATTTAAATTTATTTGTTTTATTGCTGGAGACGTGTATCATCCGATTGAAATGAGCGATTTTTTTAAATATATCGGACGGTGTTATATGAGACAGTAGTGATTATTCACAAGAATTTGCTCCAGTTTCTTATCATGCATTTCACTGTATAGTTTGCTCTTAGGAAATAACAAATTGGTGGCCGATAAGATACACCGTTTTTAGCCTGGAAGTCGTTTTTGGTATATAGTTCTGCATTTTAATAACAAGAGTGACTGCTAAGCCCCCAAAAAACTTTATCTTGTTAGCATTGTATCGCGAATGAATACCTTTAAGGATCCTATACATATTTTTTCATAGCTTATCATAATTTCCAAGCCGATTTAACTCATCATCAAGTCATAACCATCAAATGATGCCGCATTTGCGTGTCAGTTTACATTAACATACAAGCAAAACATTTTTAAAGATACATACAAACACCAGAATGAATACATAAATATAAAATACAAATACTTTCGTACATATTTAATATTTATTCAGATATAGATACATTTCGTACTTCATTTAAAATTTTCTACATCAACGTCTGCAATTACAGGCAATTTTTTACACAAAATAAACCAAACATGAATATCAATTGTTGTAAAAATATTAATAGTTTTATAGACAGACAAGTTCGCAAGCAACAAAAAGTAACAATAACCCAAAGATAGCCAAATAGTTGAAAATATTTGCTAAATTTATTTTTTCAATCTGTGTATGTATGTGTGTGGTCTTTTGGTCTTTTATTAATTTAATAAATAATCAAAATTTATTTTGATATAGAAAAATCACCTATCAAAACGTGATTGAGGTTAAAAGGTTATAAAATGATATATTATGGTTCATATTTATGATCAATCATTTGTTTTTAATAGCGACTGAATTTGATTTATAATGATATCTTTAGAAAATGAAATTTTATAAACGCTAAATACATAATTCAAAGAGTACACGATGGAAATTTCTTACATGATATATGAGAAAAACGTGTAACGTAAGTGTTAACACTTTGTATTTATATTATACATTTTTTATTGGGAAGTAGTTGTTTGTCAAAACGCACTCTTTATGATACCAAAAAATATAGTACGCATGTACGTATATGCTTTAATATACATACTTCATGTAAATTGTATTACAATAACTTTTATTTTCTTTATGAATTTACGTGGTTTTTTGATGTAACCTTTGCTAGCGACAAATAACAAAGAGTAATTAAAATTCTATGTAGCTTTGACAAACAGTTACTTTAGTAAGAATTTTAACTTAAACATTTTTTGGCAGATCAGAAAAACTTAACTTGACTAGCAACCATCAAAGTAGATTGTTCTAATTGTTTAATACAGATCACATTTAAGAAAATAAAAATTAAAGTGAATTTAAATGAATTGAAGAAATAAAAATTTACTGAGTTTTATTTAAATTAAAAGATTAGTTTTCTTTTACAATTGTTGGAAAATTTTCGCTTTGTGGACGGGAAGAAGCTCCTGTCTTCTCCAGTAAGCCTTAAAATGGTGTAAATGTTAAGCAAATTATAATTGCGAAGACATTTCGTTATATAGAGAAATGTATTATTTTAATATTTGTATATTTCGAAGTTATTGGTAGCATTGGCATCATCTTCATCGATTAAAATTGTTCTTCACTTCAACATTTTCTTTTTTTTCCAAACTTACTCTTGTCAACAAGAATTATACAATAAGTAAACTAATTAGAATTGGACTTAGTAAAATAGTTTTAAAGAAATGTCGCCAATACTAGAGAAAACGTATTCCAATTCGGTATTATTTTGTGTTGGTGAAAAATAGAAGACACTTTTGAAACAAAACGAAACAAAAATTCAACAAAATAGTTATTTAATTAAAAACATTAAAAAAATAATTTTTACGCATGGTAATGTATGATTTATCTATTAAAACCAAACTCATGATCTAATAATACAGGTCTGCTCAGAATTACAACAATAAAACAATAAAAAAACAACAGGCATTTTGTTTTTTGTATAAAATCGCAAAAATGTCAGAAATAGTTGAATAACATTGTATTTTTTTCATAGGTACAAAAAAGTATTTGAAATAGTACTTTTTTGACCTCCACAGTACTAAATTGAAATCTCTGTAATTTTTTCTTTATTAACTGAAAACACGTAATGAATTGTTTTTGTTCTTGCGTTTATGTTTTACTAGCTTTTAACCGTGACTTCGTTCACGTCCAGTTCAGAGCAAAATTCACCGAAAAAGATTTATACAATGAAAAATTAACAGATATTTTATTTATTTTCTGTTCGTCATTTCATGCTGTCAAAAGTCAATGTAAGAAAACTACATGACATTACTCTGTTTGTTTTGTAATAAAAATAATTTCATTCAAATTCTTTGCGCCCTCCTCATATAAGTAGACACCATAATAATCTTACGTATATTTAATTAAATAAGTATTTTAATTCTATTTCTTTATTTTCGATACTTTATCGCATTTGTAATGCAAAATTTAACAAATTGATTTGCAGCCGCCACCTAACAAAACGTCGTTGCATTAGAATATAAAAGCGCATAACTTTCTTGATCAGCTGTAGAGCTAAATATAATATGTTGTCTAAATGTAGCGAAAAAAATTTATGATGGAAAAATTGGCAGCAAATACTCAACTGTTGTGTGAAGCGGAACTACACAACTCTGCGTTTCTAAGACAAACACTCAACGGTTGCTCAACAGTTACGTCTTATGAACGCGACCATTAGTTAGATAATTTCAGAGAGACGAAAATTGCGGCTTCCACCTTCCTCGTGGTTCTATTTTTGAAAAATATATTGCCTCTGTGTCCTTCCAGACTAAGATATGTTCTAATTTTCAATACCATTGCTTATATAGTTTAGATAGGCAGAAATTGCTGCTGGCACCGCTCGTGGTCCAAATAAAAAAATATATTAAGCATATACATCTGTCCAGACTTAAATCTATATAAGTATGTTTGAAATTTCAATAAAATTGGTGTGATAGTTTAGAGGTCTTATTTTTGGAAAATATATAACCTATGTGTCCTCTCAGACTCAGATCTATCTATGTTCTAACTTTAATTAAAATTTTGTAGGGAGAAATTGCACCTTACCCCCTTCGATCACGATTTTTGAAAAAATCTGTAACCAATGTGGCTTTTCAGGCTCAGATCTATCCATCAGATCTATTACGTTTTTACATGATTGTGGTTTAAACATACGACATCCAAACATACAAACTTTCTCATTTATAATATTAGTAGGACTATCGCAACAAACACAATGGTTTTATTTGATACCAAACGATATTCTTAATTCGTTTTCACACCAAGATAAAGTTTGAGATTAAAGTTTGAAATCAAATTGACGTTCAGTTGAGACTAAATATTAGACTACATTGATCTTCTTCAAGACTTCGAATGTGCAAATAAAAGTGTATTTTCCTAAATTGTAGTGTTTCTCAAACTAAAAATATATTTCAAGTAAAACTTTGTTATTTGTGCGCTAATAAGTTTACAATATTTCAAAACGTTGCTCATGAGTAAAGCTACAAATTTTAGTTCTCGTTTTAGTGATACTGACCGATAGTCAACATTTCGAACAGAAAGAAGCTATAAGAGTTAAAGTAAGATATCAATCAAAAAGAGAGTTGTACATGAACCAACCGTTATATTAGGTCATCCTTTGAGTATCGTAATTAATTAACCCAAAGATTTATTATTTAAAAGTATGAAAAATTCAACTATTTATTATGGAATAATTTAATTTCAATGTCATATTAAGAATTAACACATTTCTCAAGTTGAGAAAAAAAACAAACTTTTATGGAGAATCCTATTTTTCAGAAGTAACGTTAAAATGATTTTCCAAAAAAAAAATATATATATATATTGGCAGTTAATTAATTTTTGCTTGGTACTAATTTAATTTCATTAAGACTTATTTATTATCTTTGGGATTTATTTTGTTTGTCCTGAAATTGCGGTTCACACAATTCCTTTGTTCTTATTTCATTTCTGTTAAAACTTTCTGTATAAGAAATTCTTTCACTTTTGTTATGACTCCTTTAAATTGAACATTTTTCATTTCTTTTTTAATTATTGTATTAGGAATGATTTAATTTACAAATTATTCCATTTTGCACTTTAGTTATTATTTAATTTTTTCCCGTTGGCTCTTTCTTCATTTTGGTTGGAAATTATTTCATTTGCGAACTGTTATTGCAAATTGTTCTTAGTTTGAGATCAAAATTGTTTACATATTATTTATTTATGTACCGAGACCTTCAACAGCAGATTTAAAGAAAAGCTGAAGACTTTGTACTCTTTTATATAAATGTAAATATAATAATAATTTATAAGTCAGGTAAAGAAAACTAATATATAATACAACAATATATAATTCAGGTAGAGGAAAGTAATGAATAATTAATTTTAGTATACAAAGATGGTATATCCATACATATATGCACACTTGTATACACATGTAAATATATACATATCGCACTGTAAATCAAAAACAGTCACAACTCAAAATTTATAAAAATCTTTTTTATATATGTATGTAGTTATTTTCGTTTTTATCTTAATTAAATTGCTTTATTTGCAATTGGGTTTTTGACTCTCCTGAACATTTAAGATTTTTTGAGTTGTGACTGTTTTTGATTTAGTGTGAGATATACATATCTATATTTTTTTTACCAGATCTGCACTAAAAGTCTGTTATATACAGGTCAACTGTCAATATTATTTGCAATATTTGCATCTATACATTCTATTAACACTTTCAGGCTACAGTTAATACACTGTTTCCAACGTTGGCATGTTTCTTTCTTGTTGGCAAAGTTGTATTTTAAGAAGGATTTTGTTTGCAATTCGATTTCGTATAATTCCAAATACAATATATATATATAGATATATAAAATAAAACAGAAATATATATACGTATATTTCATACATACCATTTGCAAGGAAAGAAATATTTTTTTCAGTAAACTGTAGGTGAGAGTTTTTACTTGGTTTCACATTTGGCTAAACAGCACTTGAAAACAACGGACAATATTGAAAGTAACCGAAAATCCGTCCTTAGATTTTTGAATGAATGTTAGAATCAGTTGAAAATTAAATTTCTTACATTTTTAAATGTTTTATCTGTTAAAACAGACTGAACGGATTACTACTTGAATAACGTACAGTCCGTTACTTTAATAATATTGTGACTGTAGCAATCTGAAGTGTTCGAATAGCAAAAATAAGCAGAAAGTCATTAATTTTGGTTTTGAAACATAACTTTACTGTTTTCTGCGTGTAAACAGGTGATTTTATTCGAAAGTTCATAATAATTTAAATCTTGTTGTAAATACACTTCAACTAACACAAATGACCCAAGACACATACTTTTTCTTTAGTTGTATTCACAGTTGCCAGCTCCCGGTGGAAAAAGAAGGTAAATCAAGTTATAAAAAAAGGATAGAAACAATTAAATCCCTCAGCGAAAAGAAGTTAGGTATGGCTTAAGAATTTATATTTAAATGATAAACTGTTCTGCCATGTAAGTTTAAATTAATTAGTGTTAAATTTTTCTCTTGTTCCTTTGGAATTGTAATGCAACTTTTGCTTCTGGGTGGTGGAAAATACTGACTGATTGCTAGTGAAAAAAATTAATAAAATTTTAATTTATTCACCATTGAAAAACCCAGTTATCGTTTGCTAAGCTAGCTAGTTCGGGATGTGGGCAGAGTTCTTGTCATTCTATTTGACCACCTCAAGCGTTACAATAAAGAAAAAATCACGTGTGCTTAAGTTTGCCCTTAAACGACATGAAAAGTTACCCAATTTTCTTCTACAAAGACCTATCAGAACGAGATGGTGTCGTTCCGGACCTTTATACCCACCCAACCTATGGTTTTCCCTATGGCCTTAATTACTGTTTTTGGAAAACACCACATACACTTCACCTAATTCCTTAGACCTTAAAGTTGTACTTTAAATTATTAAACTACTCCAGATCCAAATTCATATCTTATTTATTATCAAACAATTCAAGGAAAATTCATTATATGTATAACTTTAAGTTTATCGAAAATATATATAGACTATATTCTTCTACGATATATACATATGTGTAATAAAAAAATATGTGTGTTATTACAAAGAGATCTTATAAAATTACTCTTATTTGCATTGAATGATGACTATTCCAACAACAAAAAATATGCTGCTCGCATATCGCATCAATTTATACACTGTATACTATACAGGTACATAAGATATCTTGCAAACAAAAAAATTAATAAATAAGAGAGTACGTCAAAATATAATAATAAGACAGATTACACTTACATTCTCTGATTTTTGACTCCATCGTTGTATGAAGGCCTCCAACATTCGATGAGTGCGAGCAATGTGCTTTTATGATTAAAAAAAATTCTTAAAGAGTGATACTTTTAGGGGTTTTAGGGAATGGATATTTTTACACAAAAAAGTATAAGTTATTCAGGATTAATTTAGAGGGGTAATTATAGTAGAAATTGCTGGGGGTACTTTTGTGATATTAATTGTTTTTGGAAATTAGTTCGTAGTTTACGGAAATGACATGTTCGGGAATTAATTTAGGAAATCACATAATTTTATGTTTTAGGCATTAGTTTTGTTTTTATATTAAAGTTTTATATAGGGAACCTTGTTATTTCATTTATTTATAATTTTCAATTATTAAATTGAATTGTAGTTAAATATTGGTTACGTAAGTGTGGTTGGGTTTATATTTTAATTAGTTTAATGTCTTGTTGTATTTACTTTAAGGTTGGATATGAGTTAGTAATTATGTAAGTGAGTCATTCAGTTTTAGCTTAGTAGAATATAGAATTTTGTATTTCGCATGGGGTATTCGGGAATGAAATAAAATTATAAGTGACTATGAGGAAGTTAGGCTTAATTTCAAAAATAGTGCGGTTGGCTTACTACATTCAAATAATGATTCATGCGGCTGGATGGAATTATCCGGTGGTACATCTAGTTACAGACTATGATCCCAGTAACCGTAAAAAATAACTGTATTTTTTTGTGGTAATTTTTTGGTGTTAGAAACGGTGTAGATGTTGGTAGGTGTATGTAATGATGGACAACTTTCCCAGCTACCGCTATTCAACCAAACGTTCTGGAGTTGGTGGCTCTTATTTGATGGAAATATACAGATAGCCTCGGGCAAATTTTTATGCCAAACTGTGTGGAAACCAGGATTCCGGTCCTTGCCGGTTTCTTTTATAAGAGAAGATTTGGTATCTAAGTTATAGAAATATGTATGCCTAACATTAAATAAATTGTTCTACCTGCTAAAACGTGTAGTATGTATGTAACCACAAGAATAAGACATTTTAACACAAGTTTTTCGTTTATATTTTAAGTTACCCGTTTTTGATGTAGCTCATATAAAGTTAAAAATTAGAAAGAACACATGAATGAAATTCTTTTGACATACTGGCTCTGATTCGCACAATTCTGTATTTTTCTCTGTTCGTTTTTTTCGAACTTAAGTAAAAATCCTTTGAGCGCCGTTACACGATATCTATATCTCACTCATCATGTATGTCGATCAGTCACATACAATATACATGTTATGTAGAATCAGAGAAAATAAGTAAATCAATATATGATTGTCATTATACAAATTACAAGACAGTGACGGACTCACTTAAATGTGAGGGAAGTTTTTTCTATATCAAAAAGGGATATTATTTTTGCACTTTATGGCAAATGGATAAATATAACTTTATCTATATCTGCTATAATGACTTTGAAAAAAATATATATGAATGTTTAATTAATATTTGAAGTAGTGGTTGAAATTCATAAATTTTACTAAATTCTCATATTACAGAATATTGTCTCATGTCCAATTTCTTCGAAAAATAATCACATTAAGATAAACAACTAGCTGCTCGCATGAGCCTTGCAATATTTGATTCAAAATTGATCAAATAAATCAATAACTTTTTAATATTTTAAATTTTGAATCGCACTATTTCCCATAATTAATATTTTACATACATACATATGTAGTAAAATATTAACACTTTTATTAAAAACAAATTGAAATTGATTATTGAGGGGTATAGCTTGTTCCTATGCGCATTTCACTGTTGCTGATACAGATCATCATCAATAACTCAACTAGTTGACAAAAAAAAGAACAAAAAGCAATAGTACTTAAGGATTAATTAAACCAAAAAGGTTTGTGTTAATACCCAACTTTACCAACATTGTTTATCAGCGGGGTAGCCGTACTTTGTAAATAATCAAAATCTTTATGAAAGTAAATGAGCTAAATTTGTTTTTCTCAAATAGCTATTGCTATTGATCATAAAAATCAATTTAATCATAAAAAAATAATAAGGCAGATCCAATTCGTGATTTATCGATAATGTTAAATTCAAATATATCAGAGGCGTAGAAACCTGTTTAAATTTAGCAATTATTGAGCAACTATATCTTTACCGAGGCCGTGCAGAATTTATCCAGTACATACCATAAAAGCCGGCCAAGTATGGCATGAAAATCTGGTGGTTTTGCTATACTGAAAACATGTATCCTTTGCAGGGTATGATTTACACTGGTAAAACTAATGATACACGGGAAATAAATCATGGAGAGAGGATTTTAAAAGAATTATCGTACCAATACCGTGGAGGTGGAAGAAATATCTGCAAGGATAATTTTTTTAATACCATAGCAAAGCACTTGCTGCTGTTGGTACAATGAAAAAAATAAGCCATACATCATGACAGCAAATAAATCACGACAGTTGAATTTCATAAAAAAGTAACGATGCGTTCTTATGTACCTAAAAGAAATAAAGCTATAATTGATCGAACTGCGCTTGACAAACCCTCAAGATAGGCGTAATTATACAGCTAAAATTACAGTTGAAAGCGTTGTAGGTCGCCAAGTAGTAGCGTCACAGAAGATTATGTATCATTAGCATAGCTGGATAAATCAGGACGAAAAAAGTTACGGGATCATGTCATATATAATACAAACAATCACTAAATAACGTCGAAGTCCATATTAAAATTTGAATTTTTTGTCAGTTTTTTTTTTCCCGGGTATTAATACAAGCGTTAAGTAAAACAAAATTTAGAAAGAAAATTGGTACATGAGATAAAAACAACGCGTAGCAATGGATTAATTTAACGTTAATTAGTGATGGTAAAATTTGAATACTGATAGTGGTGAAGTTTTGTTTGCTTTAAAAACAACGAATAATACCTCCACAATACAAATTCCTCGCTTATCCTTTTTCGAATCATAATTTGTATAAATATAGATTTGAAATCACATTCAACCGAATCATCTAATCAGTTTCGGAGACATAGAAACACAATGATGATGGGAGTGTGACGGCTTCGGAAACACAACGTTGTTTCTTTTCCGGCCTGTAAGTAGAAATTAATTGACGTTAAATTTTCTCATGTTCCTTAGGAATATCGTCTCATGTCCAATTCTTTCTGACTAATAATGTTACGAACTTAAGCCAAAATAATAATTACTTTGTATTAAAAATGTAGAAATAACATTGCTTAAAATTATGCAGTTTTAGAATGAATTTTTCTACCAATACTAACTATGCGATCAAAAATATTTTTAAGATCTGCACAAAATTTTGTTGCTATGCAATTTTTAAAATTCTATATGTTTTAAATATTTTTCAATTTCAACGAATTATCAAAGAGATACAAAATGCATTAAAATAATATTTAATAGTATAGATAAAAAATTAGTAGTTAATTCTACAACATACCTGATATTAATGTTCCGACTAAAAAATGAGACAAGAAATTAAAATAAATAAATAAAATCAAATAAAATAAACGCAAAATAAAGATCACACGTTTAAAACATAAATTTCGCGGCTAAAAGACGAAAAAATAACCAAATCTCACCTCGAAAATTGTAAACGGGCAACGCTGATTACATGGCTCCCAAATGCGAACGAACCACTTCGTATAGTCATAAATTTTAAGAATTTATATATATATTTAATATTATACAATGTGTAACAAAGTATTTATAACCCACTATAGTCAATTTGATTGTGTGAAAAAAACACAATTAATATTTTATTGAATATGTATAATATTAATTTTTGGATAAAGTCTGATTATAAATTTTAAAAAAACTGATTTTAGCAATTTCCATTAAAAGCTCCAATTAGTAGCAAATATTCTTTGATTTTTTACCATACATTTTGTTATGTGAAGACTTATTTCGTATGTCCACTTATTGCGGCTTTTTAAACTTCTTTTGCAGCCACGTGTTTCTGTTTGTTCAACTTTATAATTTTTTAATATCAACGATTCATCTTCTTTTCTTTAGCCATTAACCGGACATCATATTCTTTCTTTTAAAAAACAAAGTGTTCATAAAAATCTCGTAAAATCAACAAATGATTGTACCACAATTTTTCAACAAATCTTACTAAATGGACAACATAAAGTTGGTTTTTTTAAACAGTGCATACAAAAGTCCTTAAATAACTCTTTAAGATGACATCAGCAAAGTGACAAAATATTTATTAACATAAATTATTTTTATTGACTGCAGTTAAGCTTCTCGAACACTAATTATAAATTTTGCAAGGCTTGCAAATGTTTCCATGACCAGATGAGAGAAGAAAAGCTTATGCACAAGACAAAAACACAATTGAGTCGACTTAAATAGTATTGAGGTTTTAATATTTTTTGAAATGAAAAGCGAAAATATTACCCTTGTGAAAACTACATATTGTTTTTATGATAAACATAATGTGTAATATTTAATTTTAGTAATTATTTTTTTAAGTAAGAAGCTAAACGAATGCTCTTTTTAATGGTATATATAAGAAATACACACAGCCAAAACTACTGATTCAACCTAAGCAGGTATATAAGTGACATTGGCGATGTTCCATGTGGCAGCTTTTTTCATCGACAGAGATCTGCTTCTTCCAAAGTAACAAATTTGAAATCGTATTCAACAGAACCATCTAAACAGTGGTGGATACATGATAACACACATGAACACTGATGATGAGATTGTAGCGGCTCTCGAAAACAACGTTGTTTCTGTTCTGCCGTGTAAGTTGAAATTAATTAATGTTAAAGTTTTCCCTTGTTTCTTTGAAATATTGTCTCATGTACAATTCTGTCTGACTAAAAATGTTACGAACTTTAGCCAAAACTAAGACCAGTAACAAAAGAAAAGTTCCTCTTAAAAAGCAGCTTCATCCTCACATAAAATTATGCATCCTCTCCTTTTTGAGCATTTTCGAAGGGCCTTGAAAAGAGCACATCTGTTTACTTATATAAATGCAACGGAAGGTAGTTGTGAGCAGCGAATTTATCGTCATTCTCCAATTTTGTATATCGACTGGCGAACCCAGAATTAGATCTGAAATTAAAAAAATTAAATTTATGAAGACTTACAAATCCGCGTTTGACAGTGTATGGCACGATGGTCTTATTTATAAATTGATTTCTTTGAACTTCCCACCAGAGATTATCTTATTCGTGCAAAAGTTTCTATCGAACAGAAGAAATAAAGTGTACATTGGTGAAGTCTGTTCATAGCACATTGCAGTATCGTGAGCAGTTTTTTGTTTCAATCACGTGAGCGTGAGTATAAAGAAACTTAACGTGAGTGAGCGTTCATTAGTAGATGTCTTGCGTGATTGTTTCGTGATTTTGTCGATTTTGGAATTTTTTTCATATTTTTAATAGGTACGTGGTTTTCAATTTTGTCATGAAGAAATAGAACAAGTGGCAATGCCACGTTGTGGCGGTATGTATTAATGTACTGATGTGAATGAACGTGTCAAAGTAGCGACTGGCGAATATTTGAAAGAAAAACATCTGCAATTCTTTTTCGTTTTTTAATTCACGTCCACACAGACGGACAAGTCATAAAAATTTTAAGTTTTTGGAAAAAAAGCTAAAGATTTTCCAATTCTGCAAAAATTGGCTAAACAAATACTGTATGTATCATCCAGCTCAGCTACTTGAAGAGATGTGAAACAGAGTTCTCGGGAAATATGTTGACAAAATTTTATTTCTGTATCCATTTATCTATTATCTTTTAACGGTAAAGTACAAGATCCTACTTAATCTTAATATTTTACACAGATTGCTTTTGAGCAAGAAAATTAATCAAAATATTTTAAATATGTATATAATTTTAAATTTCACTTCAAAACTTTAAAACAAAAGAAAATCATATTTTCTTTAAGAATTTTCAATTGTATTCAATTGTCAAATTTAATTTTAACTACAAATTTTACATGATACATATGCTCATACATACATACATAAATATGTGTAAATCCTGTGTGAGAACCCTACATTCGTACGCGCTTTCGCATTAATATATAAAAATATTTTGGTCTTTTAAAAGACGTACCTTCAATTTGTGCATGGTGTTTAGTGGGATATATCTGTAATTTCGAGTGGCATAAAATATAATTTTTTAGCAGGTACTTATTGAGGTATAATTGATCAGAAAATTTTGTGACGCCTGCTACAAAATACGGAAGTAACCTTAAAAGTTAAAGCGTGTTTTCGTAATTTCGTTTTTTGTCCGAAGACATGAGCTCTTTGTGACGCACCCTACGTCACTCACGTTGCATTTTTTCTATTATATTTCTATTCTGATTTTTATACCTAATTTCAATGTTACCAAAATAGTAAAAAAAATTTTTGTGCTTAAATTGAGGGAATTCATGTATAAAAATATGGCTTTCGATCGGGCCATCTTCACTAACACTAAAGTAATGACATGAATAAAATATTGTTAATTTCTAGTATGAAATTAGAAGATCAGAGGTTAGGTAGGATTTTATAATATTTTGTGCATTAGTGATCGTCGAAATACATTTATTTTATTTATAAAATTATTTATCTATTCTAATATTAAAAAAAAATAAAAAATAAGTTGTATCACTTTCAACAAATTTAGTTTGGTGGACTATTTCTGAGGCTTATCCACATATGAAAATTGAAAATTGTATTTCAAAACTAATAAATTGTTTCAGAAAAGTATATTTGTCAGTTAAATGCAATTTTCCTATTTTATTGCAAAATTTTCTAATTGTATATTTGATTTTTCCATTGTTATTCAGAAATTTTAATGTATAAATACTTATAGGTTGTGATTTTTTCATGAGTATTCCGTGAGCGTGAGTTTTCGTGATTGTGACTAACTTTTTTTTCACTCACGTGAGCGTGAGTGAACAAACAGCTGTATTCTTTAACGTCTGTTAATATCGCAAGAATGAAAAAAAATTCAACTAACTTTAAATAACAACCATAGTCCATTAACACTTTCATTTAAAAACTAATAATTATTTACCATTAAAGTAAAAACAGAGAAAATATTAATTTAAAAAACAATAATAAATAGAATTTGAGCACATTTCTAAAAGAAAAGTTTTAAACACAATTATTTGTAGAAAATAATTTCAAAACGTGAGCTAAGCCATGAAATGAACACCTTTAAGATTGAATTGTAAAACACAACAAAGGAAGGCGCTTAGTTACACTACAATAAAGTTACAGAAACCATTTTTTTAATGGGTGGAGTCTCTTTATTGCTGTTGTAACATTAGATTACTTTTTTTAATGAAAATAATTTAAGGTATGAAGGTATTTTGGGATATTGAAGATATTAAGTTGAAGGTATTTGTACTTAAAATAAGGCGAAAATGTGTAAAATGTGCAAGGAGTGATAGTTCAGAGCTAAAAAAAATTTAATTTCCTAACGTTTGAAAAAGCAATTATAAAATTTTTTTTAATATCAACTTGTTCAGTTAAAAGAAGTTTAAAATTATTTAAACATGCTGTTGAACTAAAAATTAAAAGACTAACCACTTCAACAGTTGCAAAGTTTATTAGTGCAATTGACCATGCCACAACAATAGCAACAGCTTCATGCAACGAAGAAATCAAATTTACGGATTTTCAAAGATATTTTCTACTTGAATTATTTTTTCTGTGCTTTATTTCGTTGTTTTTAAGAAGTTTTTTTTCTTCATTTATATCTTCTTACATTCTTAAACATCAATGTAGAATTAATGTTGAACGTTATTAAGCGGCGGAATGCTTTTCTATAGATACGAGTATATCGATCTAAAATACAAATATTTTCTTGAAAATTTCTAAGCAGGAAATTCTCAAAAACAAGCAGCGTAAATGTATGTATTTCAGCAGCAACGTAAATAATTAAATGAGATTATTTAGCATGAGAACATTTTAACAAATGCAACTGTGTATCATTTCAGGTATTTATGATACAATTTAAAATATGTAACCGAATTTTTACTGCGTATTGGAAATGAGAAAATATGCCTGATAAAAACTAAAACAGTTAAAAAGAAAACATGGGTACTCGTATATGACCAAAACAAATATGTTATTCTATTTTTTATTTGTATTGACAAAGTTGCAAAATGATATACAATTGAAATAAATATTCTATTAAAAATAAAATTTGCCGTTAATGTGGAATTCTCAATACAACGACATATGAGGATCAAATCCTTTTCATATAAATTTAACTTAAATTGCTCAACATAGAGAGTGTTCCTCAGCCAGCTGTCTGCTTTTTTTGTTGATTAGAAATATATTACCATCGTTTTATTAACGAATACAAATCTTAGGTGCTCTTTTTGTAAAAGTAGTGCTCAAGGAATGGCCCCAAAATATGCACACCTTGTGCTGAAAATGCAAAGATGGGCTGTTGAAAGTAGCAAAGATAAAGTAGAGTTTGAGGTCATTCGCTTTGAATTTCCCACATTTTAAATGACAAAAAAACTTCTGCAGGCTATGCAGGCGCTTATTTAGCATACAAGATATACGTCTAAAAAATAGTTCTCTCTAAAATGCGTAGTGATTTCGCCTATTTAATTCAAATGAAAAAGGTTTTAATGAAAAGCGTGTGAAATGTCGAAAATTTCGAGTATCGAGAAAAAAATTCTGTGATTGTATTAGAGTTAATTTCATTGAAGTAACAGTGAAAGATATTTATGCTTCAGCGGGTCCATAGATTAGACTTCCCTGTCCACGTCCTCAACTGTACATGATCGAATAACTTCATTGAAGATTGTATTTTTTCAGCCAGATATGGGTGTTGTGCATATTAAGGAGGCCAGATAGAGCAAATTATCTCTTAAAGGCACTTGAATGTAAAGCAAGAGCTTCTGTTTTTTAATATTTATACCACGCCAATTGGGCCATCAACCCGACTTGTGTTATTACTGAATAAATACAAATGACTAGTGCTAATATCATCTAGAAAAGAATAGTTAAGATTGGTTATAAGACACACAAGGTCATTTAAAATAATGCATTATTGATATACCTTGCATAAATTTGCATATTACGCAGTTAGACAACTCTTTTTAACAAAAATTGGTTGTGATAACTGACGCAGATCCATATATTATCTCCACAATGCGATCAGTAATTTTTTTTTACCCAAAAATGGGTTGCATAGAATTGCAGATTTTGTTCTCTTACATTTTTTAAAGTTAACTCTTTTGTAGTGTTTTTCCAAATAAACTTATGGTCTTAATTAATATCGAGGCGACCTCTCGTATTAATGTAATGCATTCTATGTACCCAAGTATGAACAAGCTCCCAAAGCAGTAGATGGGGATGGGGATAGAAATAAGCTGCGCTTTTAATGAGCTTTCTGATGATGAGGCAGAGTCAATATGTAATGCAAAGGCTTTATTTAAGAATTGGCAAAAGCCGAAGTGGTTTTTGGGACTAACAACTCAAACGCAGGTTTCAGCGGAACCTGAGGCAATATTTTAATGTGACTAATATTAAAATGTTGCGAGTTCATGTTTCTTGGAAATGGTTTTGATTTTAACCAAAAAATTTTATTTTTTATTTAATTTTAATTTTTGTCGCATATGATATTTTTGTTATTGCTGTTGCTCTATTTACAAAATTATGTAAACATATATGCATGTAAAAGAGCTTAGTAAAAATGTTTTCATATCAACATTAATTACATGTATTCGCTTTACTATTAATTGTTTTAAAAAAAGAACAAGCTTAATGAAAATGTGTAGTATGAATAAAGTATGCTGTATTAGCATATTTAATAAACAAAAATAAATTTAGAATAAAATAGCATCAGGAAAATGCAGTTCTTTCCATAATAGGCATTCTGTACTTTTTTAAAGCTTTTGCAAATATCTGCTTAATCAACGAGATTCTTACGACATTGTTTCTCAAGTTTGGGCTCATAACGAGTTTTGTTTTCAATCATTTCAATATTTTTTTCAGCCAACTCTTTCCATTTCTGTGAAAATTCTATTTAATTTGCTTACTTTTTAATTTACTGATGTTCTTTTATGATTCCTTTTATTATTTTAGTCGGTGCTTTAGACGTCGTCGCACGTTTGGTTGAAATTCTCAAAAATGGCCCTAAATTAAAAATTTAAAATTAATATATTTAAAAAGTTATAAATTACAGGTTATAGTAATTAAAATTGTGCATCACTAACTATCTTTTTCATTTTCCTATATTATTTACTTTTGTAGTTGTGCGTTGTCAAAGTTGAACTTTTTTCAAGTTTTTAAAAACAGTGCTAAAAACTAAAAAAAAATAAAATTTTTATATTTTCCTAGAATAAAAGTAATATTTTTCCAATGGATCCTTCGACCGCAGGCATTTGGAAATTCAAATATGCATCCCAGTTAAATATTTTCGTATTAGAAATATATTTAATATTTTTTTATAAATTGGACTATAAAACAATCATTTTTCACTTTTAAGTTGAAATTCAAATTTGGTTTGGGAATGCTTGGGTAAAATTTTTTTTATAGTTTTCTATGATATGTCTACTTACAAGTCATATAAAAATATGTTGCGGGTTTTTTGCGATAAGAACGAAAAAAAATAGTTTTTTAATTCAACATCAAAAAAAATTCATGGGTGCTTAGCAATGCACTAACTGTATTAATTAGAAGAGTCGACGGAAAATCTTCCCTGTCATTGTCCGGCAGTCGAAGATCTACTCCTTTATTGAATCAACAGGGTGGCTGCGTGAGAATACCAGCAGCCAGTTAACATAGCACACTTGGGAGATGGGGCAACATGGTAGCACAACGAGAACTAATTGATGGACCCACGTCAGCTGTGCTTGATCACGGCTGCAAATGGAACCTAACCTAACTGTATTAATCATGTAAGTGTACATATGTTTCGTATGTAGTTTTGTTATTGCTTATTTTTGTTAGTTTCCTCATTATGAATATTCCTATTTTATATTTTATTTATTACTCAGCAGTTCCAAACTAAAGGCCTGCCTCCAGTACTGGTGAAATAACATAGGACTTTAACATGTACTTGTCATTGTATAGGCTAATATGATCATTTGAGGCAACAGCGATCAGGTGCTTGACTTTGCAAAAGTACATGTTAAAATATCTAGCTTTTTAGTAAGTATTGGATATGGTCCTTCCATTTTGAACTGTTGGGTAGGTATAATTTTTAATACTTTTAACATAGTTGGAAACGTGAATAAATGTTGTATTAACTCTCTATTTGTTTGTTTGAATTGTGACTGTTTTTATTTTTATTTTTTGAAACGGTGGTGTTATTGTCTAAAAGTGATGTGAATAAACACTACTCGTTACTTGGTACAGATAAAAAAATTAAAACTTTACTTTAAACTTCTTTTAGGAACAAATTCTGGTATTTACTTACATTTCCCGAAGAGAGCTTTACAGGATAATGAAAAACACAAACTCAATAAGAATTTAAAATAAATAAAGTTTTTGCAGACTGCATTAATTAAAAGTTACAGTCCTCACGATATAAAAACATCTTAGAAACAGGTTTCATACTTTTTCCGATGGTTTAAAAGTTGCAGAAAAGAGAAGGATTTTCTAAAAAAAAAGAAAGTTGGCTTACTCCCAATATTTTGTTCATATCAGAAACAAAACGAGGAATAAAAGTTCTTGCAATTAAAGAATGCAGCAAAAATACTTGGCAAAAATAATTTAAGAGAATCAAGTTCTTTGCCTATTTTGGCTCATGCAACCCAACTATGCTTGAGGGCTTCTAGACAAATTGATGCATCAAAAATGGTTCAAGTTATAACGATTTCCCCAACAAATGCCAATAAATATAGAGAAAGTTTAGGGAGAGAAGAATCAAAAACATTAACTGCTGCAGAAGCTCTTGTTGTATTAACAGATGCAAAATTGTCAAGGTATCAATACAATGTCATTCGAAGAGTTGCTCCAGAAAAATTTCCGCCATGTACAGATATACAAATGCAAAAAAAGTGCTATCCTAAACGTGAATACATAAAAATTTGTGAAACTTCGTATGAAGGGATTTTAATTTTGTTAATGACTTTTAAGCCATACTCTTGAGCGGTTGGCAGTTTTAAATGGAAAAGAAGTTGACAATCTGATAAAAAATTACATAACATTAAATTGTATACAAAGTGGAGCTTCGATGGTAGTATAGGACACAGTTCTTACATACAGGCATTTCATGGTCGTGATGCCGATGATTCTGCAGTATTTATATCTCGTTCCTTTAAAATTAGCAGCCAATGATAAATTAATTTCAGAAAATCCTCATCCATCTTCAAAGAGCTTTTGCAGGCAGCTAAAAAAAAGAATTTATGAAAGAGACAGCAAATGTTGCGAAACTTGAAAAAGAAAGAGTAGATAGAGAAATTAAATAACTTGTTAATTCCACTGCTTTTTTAGGAGAGAGGAACTTATGTTAGTAATGATCGGTGGAAAGGTATGTAATTCTATAATAGAAACAAAATCAACTCAAAAATTTTTTATATGTGCCTCGAGTAAAGAGTTCAATTCAATCGATAGCATGATCCAAAGAAAAGTTTAGAATAATACTCTGCAGTTTGGTTTATCCATTCTGCGTGGTTGAATAAGTTTTTTTGAGTGCCTTCTTCACTTGTTATATAAAATTCCAATAAAAAAATGGCAAGCAGGGTCCGAAGCAGAAAAAAAACGAATGAAACCATATCAAAAATACAGGTCGACCAGCCAAGACCAGGATTTGGAAACTCAAATGACGGGAATACAGCCGGACGTTTTTTTCATAGTCCCGAAGTTTCAGTGGAAATTACAAAAATCGACGTTGAAGTGATCAAAAGTTGCATACAATTCTGCCGTGTAAGTTAAAATTAATTGCATTAAATTTTCCCTTGTTTCTTTGGAATATTGTGTTATGCCCAATTATTTCTGACTAAAAATATTACGAACTTTAGCCAAAATAATAATCACTTTGGATTAAAAACCAAAGTAAATTAGATCAATTTGGTTGTTTTCTTATGAAATAATGTCTAAACAAAGTGTTTTCAAGAACTTTAAATTTTTTGGTGTCAGTAGCCTTTCCGGTAGAAATGCCCATACATAAATTTCATTTCATTTATGTAAGACTAAACGAAAACTAAAGAAAATATAAAAAATATTGTGTATTTTTTTATTTCCGACACTGCATATGAACGAACTTATTAATTGTGCTCATAAATTTCATTTTCAGTTCCTTGAAATAAGTGTGGATTAAATTTTTTTGTATTAATATAAAAATTTTCTTTTAATTTGTAAAAAAATATACATGTAAATTTACCAAGTATCGATCTGGTACGCGAAGGTCATCTTAAAACTTTGTCTGCAGCATGAGTTCAGCAAAAAAATAAAAAAATAAAAAATTCAAAAATATTAAAAATAACAGCCTTGACTACATAAACTCTATTTTGAAATAATGTATGTTAACATTGGGTCAAAAACAGAATGATCGTGCCTTTAAATTGTTGTTAAATCTTTGCTAATTTACAGAAGAGAACAAATAAAATAAATGAAATGATAAAAACAAATAAAGCACGTGTTTATTTATGTTCTAAAATTTTATAAGACACAAATATTTATTGAACTACCACTGCACCAGATCATACTTGAGAAGGAAATCAACATTTTTACCAATGCCTTTTGTCTTTACTGTGTAATGCTTAAGTATTGTTCGTTGTTACTTATTAAAATCACGAATTTAATAGAAAAAATAAAAGCTTAAATCCAATCAATATAATTTTTTTCTATAAACAAATAAACTTAAAAATAAAAACAACACCCAATGCTATTATTACGCGAAATTTATTAAAAAGAAGCAGGATATTTAATGGCAAACATTAATTCAATTTAAAAGTTTTATTTTTACGACATCAATCCAAATAAAGTCTTCCTTTCGTTTTTTAATAATCAAAAATTCAGTCTTGCAAAATATGAAAACAAGGAGAAAGAATTATCTAAATGCTTTCAATTCTTGTTTATGGAATCGCGTCAAGTAAGGCTTGGTCGTATTCATTAGTTTACAGTTTTCTAACCGTTTGATTTTTTTAGTTCTGGTTACGTGTTTTGGTCTCTAAGGCCATAAATTGCCATAAACTTTAAACATAATTTCAAAAGTAAAAAAAAGGCTAAATTTAATTAGAACTTAAACAGAAATCACTATTAAATTTGAATTCATTCATATCCATACATAAACATGCCTACATACTTCCATCCCCACAATCAGGCACCCTGCTCATGAGCTACATACGAGTACAACATATTCATGCATATTCATTTTTTAGCGAGTGTAACAGTGCAGATTTTAATAGCAATTGTTTGCGTTTTTGCCTTCCTGCTGCTGTGGCTCACAGTTGCTGCTGATTTTTGCTGCTGTTTTTGGTGCATAAAAAGGCGTGTCATTACAAAAAAAAATTAATTCAATTGGTGTTTTTTTTATTCTAAATAGTTTATTTGTTTAACAATGATTTAATTTTGCTCGTTTTTTAGATTTTTTGCTTAAATCTCAATAACAAATTTTTGCTAGTTTTTATAAATTTGTGTTGATAAAATAACAAAATATTAAAAAAAATCACATTTTAAGGTGTTTGGTTGGTGGCATTTTAACATGAAATAGATTTTTTCTTGGTTAAGTTTTTCTTAAATCAAGATTTATGATAATGTTCACCCGAAATGAAAAATTAAATACTTATGCTTAATATTTGTGGCAAAAAGCTGTTGCATGCATAAAAAATCTTGTTTCACTTATTGGTACGAAAAATATTCTGGCTCGTAATTCATAATTTGCAATTTTTCTGGGTTGTTGAAATTTCATGTTACATGAACATAAAGTTATTAATGAATTTTTATATATTTAAAAATAATTTTCTTGGCATTAAGTCCTATTTGCGAGCATAGTTTTAGCGATATTTAAAGTTTAGAATTTTTCAAGTAACTGTCGGCATGAGTGGGTAGTGTGGGAATAAAAGCAAGTTGTAATAAAATCAAAGCAAAGAGGGGGTAATTGGAGTTTAAAAGTTTTACAAATTAACAGCGAAGTATGCTTGAGATCATTATAATGCAAACAATATATAAATCATTAGATATAATCAATTAATAAATAAATAATCAATGATGTAGACAAAAATAAAATACAAATTTACAACATATTTAATTGTATTTTGCGATAGATGCTAACAGAAGACAAATTTATTTCAAAGGCAATAGATATCAAAATACTTTTGACGCTAGCACAAAATACTCCAAAAAATCTTAAACATCTAACAGGGTAGAATATTATTTAAAATATTTATTTCTTCCAACCCCATAATTTTGAAAATTTACATTTTTTCTTAGTACTGACAAAATTTAAAGTATTTTAAAGAATATTAAACTACTATAATGCCTTTGGATAAGATTGTTCACGGAAGTGAGCTTACAGATCCCCAGCATGTTTGACGTTCTTTTTTTGTTTTCTTTAAGTTAAATTCACTATTGACAGGACGATTAATTTTCATTTCATCAGTCCAAAGAACGTTGTTCCAACTTCGACAACAAAGTCAACTTCCAATATTTTTCTTTATTTCGCTTACTAAAGAGCTTTGTTGCCAGGATCTGAAGAAGAAGAAGCTAAATAGTAAACGAAAAAAATACTAAAAAATACAAAAAAATTTTTATTCATAATTTAACGTTTTATTTTTTATGAATAAGAAAAGCATATAAAATGTTAAAGATTGTTAAAGGTTGTTAAAGGTTATTAAACAAAAGTGCATTTCAAGTTAATAAGCAATCAAAAACGCAAAAAGCTAAATATTTTTAAAATCATATATACTCTTATATCAACATATAACATAAAAATGAATTATTTCTTTGCCTTCAATTCAGTATTGAATCAAAAATATAGCAGACAATTTATATGTAGGAAAAATACAGTAATGACTGTATCATTATTTAAATATACTAAAGTACGCATAGTGGTCGAAATTCGACCGCCAGTCTAAACGTACTATACCTGTTTTGGTTGCATTCATTTAAATAGAATAAACTACATAACTTACTCTCTGGCAAAAAACAATAAATGAAATAAAATTGCATACAAACACGCACATTTATAAAACAAATCTTATTACTTACATACATATATACATATGTAAACAGGTACTCTTAAACACTCTGATTGCTCCTCTTATGTTTTTACTTAAACAAATACTAACATAAGTGAATGCGGTTTCCTGTGTATTTTTAGTATTTGTATTGGTGTCAGCATTGTGAGCCTTTTATTCCTTTAATACTCAACCGATTTAAATAATTGGGGTATTCACACTGTAGTCATAAGTCATATGTCATAAAATAATAGCACACCAAAATATGACAAGTGTGAACAACCCCGTCATAATTTAGTGTGCTATGTCATAATTGTGCCAGCTGATACAAAAAAAAAACATTTAAAAATACAATTTCATATCAAAATGCCGAAATCAAGTGAAAAAAGTAAAATAATAGCTGGTTTGTGCGAAAATTACATGTTAAACGTGATAATGGCTACCTCAAGTAAATATGAACAAAAAAATTCATGTATGTATGTATTCAAATTTAAATGCACCCTTTTCTAGGTGATGAAGAGGAGGAAGAACAAACTAATGAGCCGAAATATTTTTTCTTACGGCGGCAAGTAGAAAAACATCCATAAGCTGCCAGGCAGATAGCTTACACAAACGCATAATTTTCATTCAAGGCGAATTAATTATAAGGTGGTTGCAGTGGCGAATTCACGTGAATTTATACATTACCTGCCCTTTCAAATTTGTTAAATATTTTCCGGCGCCATTTTAATGTAATTTTTTATGCATGGAGAATTTTGACAGCGTATATAATGAATTCACCGTTTACACAAACAAAATGCCTGTTGTTTGCTTTGTTGTTGATTTATTGTAGTCGTAATAAATTTGCCTTTTGCACGAAAATTACATTAAAATGGCGCCGGAAAATATCATGCTGTAATAATATCAGGTGTGCGCAACAAGGAATATGGTTTTTTGTAGGGTTGTGTTTTGACCGTTAAATAATCTGCAAAAAAAATGGTAAGTTTCACGGTCTTGTCAAAAGTTGTTTACATTTTTGGCCGCCATTATGAATATTTTTGTTTACGGTATGCTTTTTGTTTTTGCATAACCACTAAACACATACAAACCACATTTTGTTATGTTTTGTATACAGCTTTTTTTGACAATATTGTGATAATTTTACACAAACAAAATGCATGTTGCTTTTTTTGTTGTTTGATAAGAGCACCTTATATTATTACACCATGGAAAATATGTAACAAATTTGACAGGACAGTTAATGTATAAATTCACGTGAATTCGCCACTGCAACCACCTTATAATTAATTCGCCTCCTGGTAATGAATTTGCCTTGTTTTCATTTTGTGTTATTTGTAGCGGCGGCTTGTTAATATTATTGCCGGCTCGAATAAGGAGTTACAGCTGCTCGACTAAGATTTCTACTGTTATTTTATGACAAACCAAAAACATACCTTAAAAAGTCTTATTATTTTATGATTTTTTTGCTTGAAGCACAACAACAACTTTTTTAAACCATTGTAAAATAATAAGACATTATGACAATATGACTGATATGACCACAGTGTGAACACCCCAAATATAAAATCAGGCCACTAAAGTTTAACAATTTTTACTATTTGGTAAAAGAGTAAAGAAAATCGGATGGCAAAAGAAGGAGAAAAAGTGATCTAAAAATTTGTCTTTGCCTATTTATTTACTTAAATATGTATATTAAGTAATATACATATTAGTCTTCAGAAAACTATAAATGTAATTTAATGCACATTTATTCTATTCGAGAGAAGAGTCTGAATTATCATTTGCGTAAACATCGAATCACCGGAAATGATGGCAACAACTCTGTAACCTTTTTAAAGAGCATTGAATGTGTAATAAAGAATCAACAATTTTAATTCTAGTACAATTTTTTCTTTACTTTTTTTATAGTACTAAAAAGTTTTTCATCCTCGGCCTTACTGAAAGGGTGTTCCAATTAGGCGTTCCATTTTCAATAGCTCACCAGCTTGACAGTTGTCATAGATCAACCTGTAACTACTTGACAGCTGGCAAGTAAAAACTGCACCATTAAAAATGGAACGGTACGAGTATACGCTTCAACAATGCATTGAAATTATGAAAATTCACTGAAAATATAGTGAATCTCTAGCTGTCATAGTTCTCAAGACTAAAACATATTTGAGTCGTCGCCAAGCACCTTCTCAGCTAACGATTGTCAAAATGCTGGAATTAATGTAAGCGGTTGGGACAAATTAGTGGTGTGAACAATTGAACTCGTGTACTTCGCTCAATGAAGAATATTCCTGTTGCAGCCCATAGTGTTGAAGAAATTCTTGGGGCTTAACAGATTTAAGATTGATTCTCTGGAGCTAAGTGAAAGCTAAGGTCCTTGTTAATGGCCCACAATCAATTCAAGACCTCAAAGATACCATGCCTGAAGTTATCGAGAACATTCAGCGGCAAATCAGGGAATTGGTGATGAAAAATTTTATGAATAGTTTATGGTTCTGCGTAGCGGTGGCAGCCAGTTGGCTGACATTGTTTAGCATTATTTATGACATGGCCTCCTCCTTAGAATTAAATAAGCATTCGATAAATTTACTTACAAATACACAAATTTTTTACATATCAAAAGGAAACCTCTTATTGGAAGACCCTATAGATAGCAAAATACTAGTTTAACCTAATCATGAAATGGAGTTTCTTCTAGCGCATTCTTAAATTGTCGCACCTCCTCCAAAAACTCAATTTTTGACTTAACATTTGTCCAATTATATATTAAAAGTTTCCGCCATTGGACATCATTGCATTGAATTTATTTCATAATACGTTTTAATTCAGAGCCCATAAAAATTGCAGAATTGCTACGAAGCTCAAACGTAGATTTCGAAGCCAAAAGACAAAAAACGCTAAATCTAGCTTTGAAAAGGCTAAGCTGGCATCACTGATTATTACGTCTTTAGAAATATATGCAAAAGCATTTAAGTGTTATAAAGCTTTGACCAGCGAAAGATAATTTCAAAACTTTCTTCTTTATATATCTAAGAAAATTTTGAAGCCTTTAAAAAACCCTGCTTCAAAAAGTTAAAATCTGCAAACGAAGTAGACGGACTTTGTAATATGCAGATACTATATATTTTTATTTGAACTTATATAAAATGTCGGGCTCAACCGGGATTTGAACCCGGGACCTCTCGCACCCAAAGCGAGAATCATACCCCTAGACCATTGAGCCTTCTGAAGTTACTATACTTGTAATGACATCTAAATGTATATAAGTGAATTATACAGTTTGCATTTCAACGGTTATGACAACTATTATCCACGTGGGGATGTAGCTCAGATGGTAGAGCGCTCGCTTAGCATGTGAGAGGTACGGGGATCGATGCCCCGCATCTCCAGTTGTCGTTTTTATTAAACCTTTAGAAATAAACTCATAAATTTTTAAATTTCGTAATTATTGATCTACAATATGCTTCCTATTTTGCTGCAAAATAATTTCTGTATAGTCGGTTTGCGTCCGAACACGAGAACTTTATTTTCTAAGATACACCCAAAATGATTTTGCTTACTTAAGTTTTTGTGCATTGCCGGCTTTCGGCAGAGTGAAGTGATTTTTTTCCCATACGTGTGTCTAAAACCGGATTCGCATGCTAAAGTTGCTTTGGCGAACGCTAGATATACCTTAGACGAGAAAGAGATTTCGAATAACCAAAAACTGCAAGTTTTGTGTATCAACCAGAAAACCCTAAGAAAACAAGAATAGTTTTCGACAGAGAACAACAATTTTTGCACTCGGTCAAAGGATGCCATTGCAGAAAAGCGTAACATTTTAAATCGTTTATAACCATTTATAGGAACTAAAGTTTGCCTAGTGGTCGAAATTCGACCGCCAGTTCAAATGAATTGCTATTATAGTTGCATTCATTTAAAGAGAAAAAAATTACCTAATTAGTCATTCTTTTCCCCATGAGAAAAAAAAAACTATAAACAAAATAAAATTGCATACAAATGTAAGTAGGTACGTTTGTATTTTTAGCATTTGTAGTGGTGGTAAGTTATAATGTCTAGTCTCATAATGTCCATATGCCTTTGCAGTAGTTCAATTTGGAAGGCTTTTATTGATTTAATACCGAACCGATTTAAATAATATATAGTCGGGACATAAAGCTTAACAATGTCTACTATTAGAAGAAAAGGGTTTCTAAAAATTTGAACTTATCTATATTTATCTGGCGGGTCTTATGCTGTTAGGAGTTATTTTATTGCAGTTGCGGATTTTTATAGTGTGTTTTCTTTCGCTTTCTTTATACTGATTTCTTTGGGCATTATGCATTGGATTTTGTAAAATTTTTTCTTTTTTGCACTTCCATAAGTTATTTTATTTTTCTCCTGATTCCATTTAATTATTTCCGATTAAATCTTATTATATTTGGTTTGGGACATAAAACGGATGCACATAGAATCCATCGTACGTTATATTTTGCTTTTTTAACATTAAAATAACAGCGGAGGAGGTTGACACAATGTTAGCGGATATTTAATCAGCTTCATTTGATTAAAATACAAATTTAAATGGAATTCGAGGATATTATGGAGTTATTTTTTTATATAAATTTTTATTAAATTTAATTTTATCACCACACAGCACAAAAAGCTAAATAAAAACAAAGCAAAAAACATTTAAGGAAAAAATACACAAATTATTTTCTGTAATATTTTTCACATGTTTATTTGTATTTTATTTAATTTTGCAAATTTTTGTCGGATTAAATTTATTCAAAAAAATGTCAATATTTATTTGTGCTATAGATTACCTTAATAACAAGTAAAGTACTAAGTAACCATATAATTAGCACTTTAACAATAGAATAGAAAGTTCAAAAGTTGTTATGAACATTTATTTCCTTTTAAAAGGCTTAAACATATTCGATTACCAATCGAATAGTTTTTAAATAAATATTCATTTTGTATTATTATTATTAAAATTTTTCTTTCTTTAAATAATTTGTTTTTAACAAATTGTATATTTTTTGTTTGTTTAACTTTTGAATTATGTTCTTTTGTTTTACTAAATTTTACTATCGAAAATTTCTACAGTAAAAATTTGTAAATACTCGTCCATAAACTTTCACTTTACGCTCTCAATTTATGTTCTCGTTTATTGTATTTTGTGTAAACGAACACAATTTAGTAAAATGCAGTAAAGTTATATATATATTTGTAAAAATTTAATACTTTTTCGTTTGATTTCTCTTTATTTAAAATGTAAGTTATTATTCTTGCACAGCGTAGTATTTCTTAGCATAATTTGGAAAAAAACATAGTTGCATTACTAAGAACTACTGCATTTCGGGTAGGTTTTGTCAAAACCTTGTAAAAAAGTAGATTTAATTTTTTTGGAAATCTAGTCAAAAACAACAAGATTTTTCTCGAAATCTCGTTAGTACTAGATTTCGGTGCAGTGTAAATGGACTATTACTATTTACTCTATAATATTTTTTATAAAATTTTTAATTTAATTTAATTTTCAAAAATTAAATTTTTAGATTTGACAGAAAACTTTCATCGATTTGAGAGAAAATGTGTAGAAGATCGTCATTCAGAAGGTGTTTTAAACTGAACTTAATATAAGTGAGATAATTTTCTCTGAAAATTTTTTATGGGGAATTTCATAATTTGGTATGTAATTGGAATGTGAATCACGAGTGAGAGAATGAATTATAAATATATCCGTAATAGAAACATACTATTTTCCAATACTTGAAGCTTAGCTCGAAGTGAACTTGAGTTTAATTACTTTTCAAGTTTGAAAATATTCTACAGCAAAAAATAAGAATTCATTTGTTGTTTCTTACTTGGGATTGTTAAACAACTACCTTGGTGATCTGCATCCATAGCTGAATCTCGTAAAAGTTGTCGAAGACTTATCAATGAAGCTAAGAGGACTGGTTACTGGTTACTCTACAAGGCTGAAGCCTAAACTGTTTCAAGAATTAAGTCGGGAACGTAAAACGCAAGTCTTAGAAGAAATTTTGTAGCAGCGTAGAATGCTTCATTACGGAGCAATCACGTCCACTATGGGGGTGATGAGTATTACCAGGCAAGCTCGTAGATGTACGCTACAAGGGGAGTGCTATCACCCCAACTATGGAATGTGATCATTAATGCCTGCTCATAAAACAGGATTCCCTGTATGTTAAAACTCTCGCATACGCAGACGATGAGGCAGTGGCAATATCTGATTTCCATTTAATTACATTTAAACACGATATCACATCAGCTGGAATCAGCAATCAGAACGATTGGTAGTTGGTATTCACTGAGCGGCCTGAGCGTAAACCCAGCCAAAACGGAACTTGTACTCTTCTTCAGAAAATATAAAATTCCCTCTTTTACGCAGCGAATGCTAAATTGTGTGACTTCACGAATAGTGCCAACGATTTAGGAGTTATTCTGGACAGCAAACTTTCCGGGAAAGACAATCTTCAGGCAAGAGCTGCGAAAGCTCTAACATACCAACGGCTATTTATGTATGTAAAACAGGCATAATTTCTGCCTGGTACATCAGCCCAAAGGGAGTAAGATCGCTACAGAAGGTGGTTATAGAACTAATACTTTTTTAAAGCATATCATTCTGGTGGAAAGCACAGTTGACCAATATCTTTCATAATCATTTGCATCATGGCAATAAAACATTGAGACAAAAAACTGAAGTTAAAGTGATGCAAACATTTCGATCGAAATCGTTTTTTTTTGTAAAAAATTTTATTTTTTTAAGTTGAATAAATCAGTTTTTAACGGATTTTTAAACAGAAACCGAAGTTTTATTTGTTATAAATTATATTTTTGAAATAAAATGATAAATAGCACTGTGCCCATACAAAGATATTGTATAAAAATCTCCTGAAAATATAAAAAAATAGGAAAATCCCAGAAAAAATACATTTGGTGTAAAAATACACACATGTATCTGCATTCTACTTAAGCAAAATATGTACCATTTAAAATTCCTAAGTTTCTTTTTTCTAAATCTGCCAAAATCGGTTGAAGTCAGTTGGTATTCAACTAAGTGGCAGTGTAATATGTACATACGGGTATAAAAAAACCGGGTTGTTTTTGATTTTGGGGGTGTTTGAAAATTCCAAAATCAGACTATTGTTGTACTTAACATTGCTTACCAGAAAAATGCTATAACACCCCAGGAATTTTTACTTAATTTTTTGGTCTCACTGTGTAATGATAACCTGTGTAATGGCAACCTTAAATCCACATCAACAGAGGCGCTCTTCGCTATGCTAGGTTGGCTACCAGTACATCTACTGGCAAAAAAGATAGCACTTCGCACCGCTATTAGACATAACCCACAGGCAATCGGGTACTCCGAGGCCCTTCTTCGAAAAAGAATTTAAATTTAATTAGTCGGAGAGTCTTTTTCCGCAACCCGGAGTTCATCTCATTTACACGGATGGCCCCTAAAGGATAACGGGCATTGGCAGAGGAGTCTACATTGAGGAATTTGAAATCAGAATGTCCTTCAGAATGCCAATCAAATATAGCGTCTTACAAGCAGAAATATCTGCCATTAAAAGAGCAGCAAATCGGCTAAAATTCTATGGAATAACGAACAGATATCCTGCTGGAAAAACATTGATATACACCTCATGCGGGTCGCTCAAAAACAGATGGTGTTCTGAGAGAGAACCCTTTGGCACCGCATCGACACGGTTGGTGTAAGACAGTTTTTCATTTATTCAAGGAAACAACTGCGGTTCCTTGTGGCTGCACTCATGGGGAACTGCACCTTTGGAATCCATGTCAGAAGAAAAAGTATCTCCTACAATTTATTCAGTTGTAAGGGTGCAGAGGAGGAGAGTGTAGCTCATCTTCTCTCGGTGACTCCCCCTGGACGTAGCCTTTATGATCCTTCCTACTCGGGTGCACCTATTTCTCACCAATTTCATCTTTGAATGCCCAGCTCAATTTTCCTCGACTCCAATCTCTCTTCTACGTCTTCTTTTTATTTGTCCTTCTCTTCCTCAGGTTAACACAAAGGGACCATAATTAATCTTTGGGCCCAAGTGGGCTGATACTCTTTTTCAACTTTATGTACTTCACCGACGACCTGTCAACCTAATCTAACTTATAATACTATGCCGAATTTAATAGACCCTTCTCCAAGGTATGGGGTAAATAATTTATAAAAAATAAGCTTTGTCTCCGTCAATCTTAGACCGATTTCGATGATTTTCAATAGCAAGGTTTTCGAACATGATTATCGTTTAGGGCTGTAAGCTATGTCAAGCCCTAAAACCGAGTGTTTTAAAAGCGGACAGATGGACAGATGCCCATCTCGTACAGCATCAGTAGAAACAATTCGAGCAACAGTTCTTCGTAGTTCATTACCTACTAAACCTTATTTCTTAAAATGGGCAATTAAGCTTCTTATCGTGTTTAAAATGGGAGCTGTTGCAGTATTAAACTGTTGACGGTATTTTCTTTGTGTTGTAACAATAGATCGTCTTGAACAAAATTTTATCAAATCATTTATTACCTGCAAAAAAAGAATAAATAAAAAACAGTAAAAATCAAAAAGTTATAAACATTTCAAATTAGTAAGTCGAAGTTGGCCGACCCTCTATAATGTTTTATAAATTATTAAAAATCTCAGTTACTTAAAATCAAATGAAGAACAAGTATTCAAAGATAAATTCATAATATAGATGTTAATCGAAAAGAAGTTATTTATTTGACATAAATATATGTGTACAAACGGACTCGGTAAAAATTATTCAGAAATAAAAGAAAATCCATGTTTCTTTATAAATGTTAAAAAACGAGTATAAAAGAATTTACTGCATCATATTGTTCACACACACACATATATATATATATATATATATATATATATATATATATATATATATATATATATATATATATATATATATATATATATATATATATATATATATATAAACGAATCTGTATTTGTATGTTGTTTGCTTGTTTGTTTGTATAATCCTTATAGGACGCCAAACGGTACAAGCAATCTTTTTGAAATTTCAGAACTGTGTTACCAATAACAGGGAAATTCAAATTTTTAATTTCCCTATATCTGTATAACTACAAAGTGAGACACTCAAAATTTACTGTGAGCGGTCCTTGAAAAAAACTTCCAGAAAAAATCTCGAAGGTATCGGTGGGGGGAAACCACTAACCCCATAAGTGGTAACAATTAATTTGCTCATATCTGTACAACTATAAGAGTCATGCTTTCTAAGCTCGATGTGTCGTATTCTTCGAATAACGTTCGATTTCCAGAAAATTACTGGCGGTTTGGATAGGGAAACGGTTACCCTCCATACAAAGTAATTATTAACTGTCCTATATCAGCACGGATACAATAATTAGGGTCGAAAAATTTTATACGTGTTACTCTTAGAACGAATTGCAAAATCTAGCAAAATATTGAGGGTATAAATGTCAGGAGACGAGTCCCCCATTTATAGTAATTATTAATTTTCATATATCTATACAACTATAAGAGTAATGCTTTCTAAATTTGATGTGTGTTACTCTTACAATAACGTGAGATTTTCCGAAGAATCTTGGTGGTATGGAGAGGGAACGGGTAACCTCATGCGAAATTGGTGGTAATGCCAGAATTTATAAATTTTATAAATACTGTAACGAATGTTGATGATGTAATTAATTATCCTGTCGAATTCTTAGATTCGATTGATTTGCCAAGCTTTCTACCACATGAGCTTGAATTAAAACTTGGCATGCCTACTATCTTATTGCGTAATGTTAACCCACCTGGACTTTGTAATGGAGCTCTACTTGCGGCTAAAAAATTGTTGAACAATCTTATCGAAGCAATAATAATAACCAGAAAAGATTGAGGAACAGATGTATTGCTTCCACGTATTCAATTGAAAACGAAAGACATGTCATTCGTATTCAAAAGTTTGACATTTTCTTTTCAGTTATGTGGCTTAAAGTTAGAATACCGTTGTTTCGCACATGGACAGCTTTATGTTGTATAATCACGTGTAGGAAAACCCAGACATTTATATGTTAATGTTGCAAGTGAAAAAACGAAAAATATTGTATACAAGAAAGCATGAGAATAATTTTTAACCGACTTCAAAAAAGTAGGAGGATGTAAATTCGAGTATACTTTTTTACTTTTTTTAACCAATTTTAAAAGTTTTTATTTGTTTGAAAGGTTTAGCTTGTAGTTTAGTCCCAAAACATTTTTGGGCAACCGAAATATTGATTATTGCATAATTCTCCCAAGTGTTTGCTTGCAGTTAGCTTTGTATAATTATAAATTGAAATCGGGTGTTTTGCAAAGCTATGGTTCAATTAAATAATACTAGAAATCTCCAGATTAGACTGGAGAAAACAAAAAGATGAATTATTCCTCTCTCTCCATCTCTTTTTCTCATTCTACCAGCAGACTTAACACTTTTTAAATTAAACTTTCCGTGTCTAAAATAATGAAATTTCAAAAGTTGGATACAAAAATCAATAATTTATACGTATAAGTGTTCCTTTTATATGTATCTGATTAGCGAAGCTTATCGATTGTGGCTGCTATAATATATAATAAGAGGGTGCTATAAGAGTTATTAAAATTTTCGATTAATTTTAATGCATTTTTTTCAAAGAACAAAGTTTTTCAATTTAGAAATGAGAACAGTTTGTAACTAAGATTGGAATCTTGGAATGGTTTTTTCAACTATTTTTTATCGTTACGAATATAAGATTTCTTCTTAAATTAAAGTTGGCAAAATTGGTTCTCAAAGCTTTTAATAGGATGTGTTAAATAATCATATTACACGACAATAATATTAATAACTTTCGACCTTCTAGTAATACAAATTTTTTACTTAAATATTGAGATTGAGGTGTCTTTTTATATGTCAATATTTCGCTACTCCTTTGGGCAGCTTCTTCAGGAAATAAAATCTATTAAATAAAACTTATCATCATTTAAAAAAAATTGAACAGAATTTGATTTTTTCATATCGTCGTCGAAAACGCAAAAGTACGTAACATCACTTGTTCTAATTTTATAGGAGAAGCCAAAAACATTATAAAATAAAAAATATTTCGGTTATCGAAAAAATTAATGGAATATGGAATTAAAACAAAACAACTAAACTCAAATTCAAGAGAAAAAAATATATTTTTCGAAAATTTTTTTTGAAGTTATATATGTTACGTTCTTTTGTATTTGTGTTTTCTGACGTATTATCATAAATATTTTTTTTAACAAAAGTGAAAAAGTTAAAAATATGAAATAATTTTTTAACTCCTTTTATTAACGCTTTAAATTTAAGGAAAGATTAAATGGGTTTATTCGAGGTTTTTTTTACTTATTAACTCTTGATAAATACTAACAATAAAAGTAATAATTTTATAATTTGAATTATACAAAACTCGAATATGTATGAAATTCAAGTTCATAAAAAATTAGTATACAGAAAGTAAACAATATAATGTTCAAATGGAATATTATCAAAAAAAATAATGACAGTCCGAAGAAAGCATTAATTTAAGATCCTGTAAATGCAGCCATTTCTTTTTAGAAAATTTTTTTCTTTCAGGATGCAAAAGGTTAGGATGGATGAATTCGGATTTTCTGTCTGATCATTGTGGAGGAACCCTATAATCTTCTTTAATATTAGTTTTAAAATAAATGGTTCCCGATGAATCATAACCTAAAGCATGGCTCATATTAGCCGTAGGCACTCCAATTTTTCCTCTAAATTCAACACTAAAGAAAATCAAAGCATTGGATAACAATACATTGCGATTTTGGTAAAAGCATCCGTATGAATATATAATTATATGATGAAAATTTGGCGTACGGAGGATTTCGTTTCTCAAATATTTTATGAGAATAGTAGCGGAAGTGAGCACAACAAGGTTTTCTTCAGTTACATCCCAAACAAAGTTGTCGCATTAATGATTAACGATGTTGTATATAGTAAAGTTGTAAACTTTTAGTTTCATTTTGTGGTTTGAGGAACTAGCCTTTGACTGTGGAATAAGTTTTACAGCCTTCATTTTATTTTATTTTATTTTTCTTCTCTCATATTGTTGATTTGGCTATCATACTGCTCCTGCGAAATATTTTTTGCTTCATATGATATACAAATATCACAAATATTATTTCTGGGTTTGAAAATAGAATAATTACGATTCCCTAAAACTTCCATGAGGGATACAAGAGAGATTTCATTTTCATTGTGTGAATCGCAGTCCTTAGAATATACTTCATATAAGTGTCAAAATTCAAATATTTTATGTTCATTTCTTACCCCAAGTTTGACGATACTTTCATTTGAATTGTAAAAATTATGCACAAGTTGATACGTTATTTTGAATTATGGATATAAAAGCGTAATTTTGGTCGCAAAACTCTAAAATTTGGTGGAGACATGTAAGTTAACCTAACAAATCATAATAAATCAAAAACACGATTTTAACTTTTTTTTATGAGACGTACTTTTAGATTTTTGACTACAAATTTTTTTTTATATGAAATTTATGTATCAGATTTGGAAGTCTAATAAATAGTATTTTAAATTAAAAAATGAACATGAGTTTATTAATTATGTTTTTATTTTCGATAAGTGTAGGATAGTAGTATATTTGTGGGCATTCTGGCACACCAATTAGAATCTAATTAGATTTGGCCTCCTTATGGATAAAATACACGTATGGGCATTCTGGCACACCAATTAGAATCTAATTAGATTTGGCCTCCTTATGGATAAAATACACGTATGGGCATTCTGGCACACCAATTAGAATCCCACTAGATTTGGCCTCCTTATGGAAAAAATACGCGTATGGGCATTCTGGCACACCAATTAGAATCCCACTAGATTTGGCCTCCTTATGGAAAAAATACATGTATGGGGAAAATACACGTATAGAGATACTGAGTCATATAATGAGAAAAATATGATCATTCTGTTACACATGCATTCATATATTTTTCCATGTGTATGCTTTTACAATAAAGAGAAATTCAAATGAGATATTTTTTTGCACCATGTCAATGAGATTCTCATTTGAGTAGTTTTTATTAACCTTTATGTGCTCGGAAGTGTTTACCTACGTAGCCGGTCGGATGACTACATTTGTAGCAAGCATAAAATTGTAAGTAATAAACACCTATATGCTTTAATACTTCATGGTTATTTTATTTATTATGATAAAAAAATCATTTTACTTACTACAAAAGTTAAAAAATATTAATTCTTGTTGACTGAGCAACATTTGCCAAGTGTGTATGTGAGGGAATGGGTATCGCACACCGCTTTTTTGCACCAACTGCAAATCTTACGTGTTGACTTACGTTTTCCAATATCACAGTATTGACAACGGACTGGGTGAAGTGGATTTTTGTCATTGGTAACATCAGGTAACGCGTCCAAAGTTGCGCCGTCAGCAGATTTGGGACTGTAGCCAAGTGCCATATGTATAGCCAAACGTGTTTGTTCGTTACCCAAAACTCTTGAATTACCAATGCGTTGTTCGATTGCAGGTATAAAAAGCTGTTTTGCTAAGCTTCGCAAGAACTTTCGCCTTTTATCTGTTTGCTGGACGTAGCTATGATTTTCAGAATATATAATATATGCGGCTAAGGCGCTTATATCTAGCATATTATAGAACATTGCCAAAGGCCAACGCAAAGTTTTACGTTTTATCGTATATGCGGAAAGCATTTTATCCATTGCGTCTACGCCTCCTTTGGAAAACAAAAACAACACTAGGAAAACAGGTTTCGACAAACGGTAACTAGAAAAAAATGAGTTGCATAGAAACTAAAGGGAATTTCTATACATTTTATATGGTGACTACATTTGTAGTCATCCGGCCAGGAGATGGTCATTTGAAAATCGTGATGTGGAGGCAACACTACTACTTTTTTAAGATGTTTTTAGAAGCTTAATCTACTTAAAACACTTTTTTAGGAAGCTACTGAAAATTTCGTACCATTTCGATACATAACAAAAAAGTTATACGAGTTTTTCGACAAAATTACTACAAATGTAGTCATCCGAGCACATAAAGGTTAAAACCTAAAATAAGAGTTTTACTATCCAGCACAAATCGATATAAAAGAACGTTCAGATTTTTTTGTTTATTATTGTTCTTCACAGTTACTTGAAATCACATTAAACAAAAGTTAAAGCAGCTTTTCGCATCAAACAAAATGGTAAGTATACAGTTTTATAATATATAAAAAATTTTTTATTTATTATATAGATGCTGTAGAAAAAATATACAAATATTTATACATATTATATGATTGTTTTTATTTAATTGCTTTTAGATCTATCAACAGTTAATTAACATAGCCCAAGGAATAAAATCAGAGTACACGAAAATTGATGATATTCCCTTAAATAAACCATTAAAAATTTTAAATTTTGAGTGGAAGGTTACACAATATGGATCCAAAGTCATAGCATATTTGGAGAACAATAAATGGTTTTATCTACCTCAAAGAATGGTTAAATATTTAAACAGAGAGGATCCTTACTTAGCCAATATGAATGAAAAAATTTGGACAATTATTTACAAAGGACGACAATCACCAAATGGTTCTGCAATATTCGAACTAAACTACAGCTAATTTTTTTAATAAACAAAACTAGTTTTGTAATGTTGTAAATCTGTATATTATAAAACAATAAAATGTACATATGTGGTAATGTGAAATTAATCTCGATTATGTATTTATTTTTGCACATGCGTAGACTTGTATTTTATTCGCTTTATATATTTATTTTTCATTTTAAGACATGCGTAGGCTTGCATTTTAAGAAAAAGTATAGAACAATTCAAAATTAATTGAAAAGTTAAACATGCATGAGCAAGAAATAAGGTCAAAAATATGCTGCATTATTTCCTATTTTATTTCATTTGTTGTTTTTAATCTTTCTATGACAAGGTAGTAAAATTTAAACATTTGTTTGTATGGAAAAACTCTTAAGAACGAAAGACATGCGTATGCTTGCTTTCACTTATTTTTGTCGTAGTGTGTGGGTGCATTAACTATTTTTATTGAAGGACACAGTTTCAGTAAAATTTCTTAAGAACGAAAGACATGCGTATGCTTGCTTTCACTTATTTTTTGTCGTAGTGTGTGGGTACATTAACTATTTTTATTGAAGGACACACATTTTTTTCTACTTCAATGTTTTAAAATGCAATAATTTATGAGGCTATAAATCTGGTATGGTATGTTTGTTACTTAAGCAAAAAAGGGTATGGAAAGGCAATAAAATTTTAAAATCCGTTTCAGGAAAATTTCTTAAGAACGAAAGACATGCGTATGCTTGCTTTCACTTATTTTTGTCGTAGTGTGTGGGTGCATTAACTATTTTTATTGAAGGACACACATTTTTTTCTACTTCAATGTTTAAATGCAATATTTTATGAGCGCAGAAATGTGTTATGATGCTTTTGTTACCTAAGAAAAATTTTTAAACAAGGGTGATTAACAGTATATGTGTATGTAGTAGTGCCTCTAGAAAAGTATAAAATCAGCTATTTTTTCGAACAAAATTCTAGTTCTGTGAAATTATTCAACATAGTAAGATTTCTGTGAAATTATTCGACGTGAAAAGATTTATAAAATTTAAATTTTTTGTTTTTTTTTATTATTCAATGTATTAAGATTGTTTCCAAAGAAAAAAAAATATTTGTGTTTTAGTAAGATTTTAAATTTGTGTTTTAGTAAGACTTTTTAAAAAGAAAAAACTTTTAATTTGTGTTTTATAATTCGAATTCATAACAGGTTAGTAAAAATGATTTTAATATTAATTTTTATCACTACAAATACACAAGAATTCGATCGACATTGTGATATAGACCGTTAAATAATTTTACTATACAAAAAATTAATTTTTTAAACATCTTTAGTGTATTTCCAAAAAAATTGTGATATTATGGAAAGAATAGCAACCAAGCTAGAATGCTCAGAATGTCAAAGAGCTTTTCAAAGTGAGGAAAATTTCAGGGAGCATGAAAGATCTCATGCTTCGAACTCAAAAAAAAGTGTTGTAAAGCTAGTAAAAAGTGCTTTTAAAAAGAGGCTTATAACACTAGAATATGAAAATAGTAATGAAGAATGTCTTCTACCGGAGATGCTTATGAAGGAAGCTGAGGAACCGTTAAAGAGAGAAGTTGACAATTTCTTAAAGGCTAATGATGCTCTTAAATTTAATATGGAGATATATGGATTATATGCTCGCCCCAATGTAAATGACTTAGAAAATACCCCAATAGAGGTGAAACATTTTCAAACGAAAATGAAGGAAATTTTCCATATAGAAGAGTTTGCCGATGAATATTGTTATAATATTCAAAGAATATTAACAAAAATGGAAGATTTTCAAGAGCGGGATAGTGGTTGGACTCTAGTTCAACTTTTAAAACTTCATATAAACCTAAATAGATACCAACCACTAAAAGGTTCCAGTTTCATTCCTCTCCCAAATAAAATAAAGTTAAAAAAAGCATGCATAAATGTACAAAACAATGATGAATTTTGTTTCAAATGGGCAATACTATCAGCCTTAGCAACCCATAGAAATTCTCAAAGAACAAGCAGTTATGGCGTCAACATTGATGAACAACTAATTTCCTTTAACGGCTTTGGCTTAAATTTTAGTGGCTTATGCTTCCCACTAAAAATAAAAGATATAGAAATTTTTGAAACTAATAATCCGAATATTAGTGTAAATGTCTTTGGATATGACATGGAAAAAGACTTGATTGTGGGACCCTATTATAAAACAAAAGGAAAAAAATCTAAACATATCCAACTTTTATTTATGCAGAAAAAAGTTGAGGGAAACATAGTTTCACACTATGTTTATATAAAAAATATATCAAGGTAAGTGTTATGATTACGAATAAAATTATAAATTTCTTTTTAGTTTTCTTTATTATACTATTTTTTATTTATTCATACATCCATTTTGTAATTTTTTCAGATTCATTAGAGCTCAACAGACAGCTCATCATGGAAGCATTATCCTATGTGATGATTGTCTACAGAATTTTCACCATGAACAACAATTAGAAATTCATAGGCAACATTGTAAAAAACAAATTGCATATACACCACAAGCAGATAAGTCTACAATACAATTTAGTAATTATAGTAATAGTATAGATGTACCGTTCGTAATATACGCAGATTCGGAATGCATATTTGAAAATATTCAAACTTGCATTCCGTGTGGTGATATTTCTTCAACAACATTAGTTGATAGACATGTGCCGTATGCTATATCATATTTCATTAAATGTACTTTTAACGACAATTTAAATAAGCTATGTAGCTTTAAAGGTTTAGATTCACCTACACTGTTTATAGAGAGTTTAATTAAAGACGTAAAATATTTAAGTAATAATTATTTATCTATAGTAAAACCCATGCTACCCCTAACAGAAGAAGAAAATTTAGACTACCATTCGACCAATATATGTCACATTTGTTCTAAAGTTATTTTAGATGATTCAAAAGTTAGGGATCATTGTCATATAAGGGGGAAATATAGAGGCGCTGCACATAGTTTGTGTAATCTTAATTACAAAGTGCCAAAATTCTTTCCAGTAATTTTCCACAATTTTTCTGGTTATGACTGCCATTTATTTGTGAAGGAGCTAAATAATATAAATGATGGCCCTATAAATATTATTCCACTCAATAAAGAGCTTTATATATCTCTCTCTAAAACTATAACTGATGAGAATAGTGCTAACATTGAAATTCGATTTTTAGATTCCTATAGATTTTTACCAGCAAGCTTAAATGATTTGGTTGAAAATTTAGCTAAGCAAGATTTAAAAGTAGTAAAATCAATATTTGGAGAAAACGAAAGTAAATTTAATTTGCTTATTAGAAAAGGTGTCTTTCCATACAGCTATTTAAATACTATAGAAAAACTTAAAGAAACTTCTTTGCCGAATATAGAGAGCTTTTATAATAAATTAACTGATGAAGACTGTTCTCAAGAAGATTACGCCCATGCTAAAGAAGTATGGAGCACGTTTGATTGTTCAACTTTAGAAGATTATTTATTATTGTATTTGAAAACTGATGTTTTGTTGTTAACAGATGTTTTTGAAAACTTTAGATTTATTAGCAAAAATATTTATAAATTAGACCCCTGTCATTACTATACAGCCCCAGGACTTTCTTGGGACGCGATGTTAAAAATAACAGATATTAAATTAGAGTTGTTGATAGACATAGAAATGATTCATTTTATACAAAAGGGGATAAGAGGAGGAATAGTACAGTGCTCTCAACGGCATTCTATTGCAAACAACAAATACATGAATGATTACAATGAGAATCTACCATCTAAGTATTTAATGTATTTAGATGCAAATAATTTGTATGGTTGGGCAATGTCTGAAGCGCTACCAGAAGGTAATTTTGAGTGGGAAACAGATATTGAAAACTTTTGTCTGGATAGTATACCAGAAGACTCAGCTACTGGATATATATTAGAAGTTGATTTGTTGTATCCATTACAAATTCATGATATTCATAATAATTTACCTTTTTGTAGTGAAAATAAAAATCCTCCAAATTCTAAAGAAAAGAAATTAATTGTTGATTTAAACAATAAATATGGATATGTAATATATTATAAAAATTTACAACAATGTTTAAAACATGGTTTAAAGTTAGTAAAAATTCATCGAATTTTGAAATTTAAGCAATCAGCTTGGTTAAAGCCATATATTTCATTAAATAATTTACATAGAACTAACGCCCAAAACACGTTTGAAAAAAATTTCTTCAAATTATTAAATAATGCCGTATACGGTAAAACAATGGAAAACGTTGACAAGCGTAAGAATGTTAAAATTGTTAATGAGTGGGAAAGCATGGGTAAGAAAATGGGTGCTCGTGTATTGATTGTATAGACCAATTTATAAATGATTCTGCTGACGATAATTTGTTAATGGAAATTGATTGTTAATTTTTTTATATTTTTATTTTTTTTAGCTTTGGTTAGCACATGAGTTAGACTCAGAACCACCGGGTCGATACATATTAGTTGTCGATTCTATATGGGTGGACACCTAAGTCTATGTCATATGCTAGCAATTACTATGGACACCGGTGATGAAAATGGAAGTCGATAATTACAATCTGACTCCCAGAAATCACTAAAGTCCAGAGCAAACGCTGATATTAGCGCGTGTCTCAGGGATTGGTAGATCTATCCCGTTACACTTGTGGACTGCTTCGATAACAACCCCTCCTACATATTTATAATATTTATTATATATTTATCAATATAATAATATAATATTTATTTATTAATATTTATATATTTTACAACTGAATTCAAACGATTATAGTATGAAACAAAAAGAAAAAATTTAATAAAATTTTAATTATGTATTTATGTTTAAATATAAAAATATAACTATTTGTGTTTTATTTATTTCAAATTATATTTATTGAATAAAAAATTTAGACATAGGTGACCACAATTAAATGTATTAAAGTTTTGTTTTCGCTCATAATTATATTCAATAGGTCTCTTTAAATAATTAACTACTTCAATTGGAGGTTGTAAGTTTCCAAAGCTATCAAAATACTCTTTATAGTTGCGATTTTTATAATAAGCTACCCAATGAGTTCCAGGACCCTGAAAATTATCTAAATTAACAATACCACATTCTTGAAGTAATGGTTTTTTAGGTAAACGGTCACGCATAAAAACTCCTCTAAATTTACTTAGTTGTTTACCATATTTCATCAAATCTATATCAGTTAATGGTCGATTATTTATCTAAAAGTTTTTTGGAGCTGGCTTATAGTACAGACCATATCCAGATCTATATGGTTTTAGATATAGACCTCTTCCCATAGCAATTGATTCCATGTGTTTATTATGTCGAGTAGCCTCTGCTAGTTGTTCTTTTCCATTTTTTATATCATTAACAGCCTTAATAATAGCTGACCCACCTGTAGCCAAACCTCCAAGTGCTGACAAAGCTGTTAGGATTGGAATAATTGGAAGAAATCCACCAATTTTCGGCATTGGTATAACTCTCGGTATAGCAATATTAGCTCTCTTCTTCCCTTTAAAGTTTGAAGTAACGGCTTTTCGCGCAATTTTAACAGCGGCATTTAAATTGTTTGGTTTTTCGTTTCTCAAGAGCTTTAGAGTATTTTTAACAGTTGTTGAAAACAATTTTCTATCACATGCTTTTCTCTTTTTACATTTTTTCTTCTGTGATTTTCTGGATTTACGAGTTTTGATATGATTCATACCTAACCCCAACTTAACTTTTGATTTCATAGTGTTTGTTACGAGCCAAGCGTGTGCTCGTTCTTTGAAATCACTATCTTTAGATTGTACTCGTTTCCAAGCTTTTTCAACTAATATTTGATCGGCTTTATGTCTTTTGTTAATATCGTTTGTTTGTGAATATGCAATATCGTGTTCCCTACAAGCTGCGTCTAACAAATTTATCCCTTTATCACCCCTCGCTAAACGTTTTTCAAGTTTTGTTCCAGGTCCACAAAACTGATAACCAGGTAAATGCAGTTCAACAGGTAATTTATTTATTAAGTTGTTTACAAAACCACTTCCAAAATTATACTGATTATTTTTAACTCCTTTGCTATAGTTTATACTCATTTTTTCTATTAATTATATATAATATACGTTTAATATGATTGACACTAAAAATTTAAATGATTAGGTTTTGTTATATAAGAGGAAATTTATATCAAAACCCATTTAGTTATCAAAATGAGACTAGTAAAGCAAGCTAAGCAAATTGTAATAAGAAATGCTGATGAAGCTCAAGACAAGAAATCTAAAATTAAACATAGTACACTTTTACCAAATTCAATACGAGCATTAATTGTGGGTCCCTCAAATTGTGGTAAAACTAATGTTATGATTAGTTTAATAGAAAGTCCCAACGGTCTTAGTTTCAAAAACATTTACATATATTCAAAATCTTTGTATCAACCAAAATATTGTTATCTAAAGAAATTGATAGACCCAATAAACGGAATAAATATTTTTACATTTGCGGAAAATGAGGAAGTTCTAAGCCCGACTGAAGCCATCCCTCATTCAATAATAATCTTTGATGATGTTATATGTGGGAAACAGGGGGCTATAAGAGATTACTTTTGCATGGGTAGACATAAGAATATAGATTGTTTTTATTTATGTCAAACATATACGAAAATTCCCAAACATCTTATTCGGGATAATGCGAATATGATAATAATATTTAAACAGGACGAAATGAATTTGCGTCATATATATAATGATCATATTATTGGAGATATGTCATTTAAAGAATTTACGGATATATGTAGTGAGTGTTGGAAAGATAAATATGGATTCATGGTTGTCAATAAGGACGATTTGATTAATAAAGGGCGATATAGGAAAGGTTTTGATGAATTCATACAACTGTAAGGAAGATATATAAATCACTTCATGAATAGTTAGAAAAGCAGTTCACAATAATATATGGAGTAGTTAACAAATATATACATAACAGTTTATAATCAGATAAAAAGCAGGTCGATAGCAGATAGAAAGCAGTTCATATAAAACAGTTCACAATCAGATATAAAGCAGTTCGACATCAGATATAAGCCCGATTGATTTCAGATATAAATCAGATCGATATGAGTAATAATAAAATATTAAAAGATATTGTTAATACAAGGGCGATTTTAAAGGAAAAACTAAAAAATATTAAATTAAATGAAGTAGAGAGACTTAATTTATTGGAAGATACATTTACACCTATAACAAAACCTTTGAAAAAGATTATTAGAAAAATTGATGATTATCAATCAGACAATTTATTAGATGATACATTTAAATCTCTAACGAAACCTTTAAATACAAAAAATGAAAAAAATTCTGATTACCAATCAGATGATTCATTGCACGAGTCATTCAAAGATATAACAAAACCTTCAAATAAGAAAATTGAAAAAATTTATGATTATCAATCAGATGATTTTCAGTCAAATGATGATGACATAACAGATTCACAACTTCCATCACTACCATCCGATAATAGCTCTGATAATTATGACGATGCTGTAGCTTATGATCAAGAAGCGTTAAATGGTAGTAAAAAATCGTCACTAGCGGAAAATATAGAATTGCTCCTGACTAACAAAACGATAGATAAAGTTTATGGTTTCAACATAGATGAAAGTGGAAAATGGCGCTATGCAAATAATGTGCTAAATTTTAATGTGGATAACTCAATTCAAATAGGGAATTTAACGTGGAAAATGACTCCAGGATTATTTGAATTATTATTTCATTCAAAACCCCTACATTACAATAAAAATGATTTAAAAAAATATAAAGAAATTTTAATAAGTACAAATGCACATAAACGACAATATCAATCAAAAGCTCAAATTAAAGGTACACGAGCGTTCAAATATGTTCGCATAATAAAAAATTTATTTAATACTAAAACAAATGTTTTTACGAAAGGTAGTGGATTATCGCTAAAATCTGTAGACAATCGTAAGCCTAGCTATATATATTGGGATGACCCGAATGAATTAGTTGACAGAATGCGTTTACTTATTTCATCGGAAAGTGCTGGTCATAATAATCACAGAAATGAAATAATTTCCATCATTGAAGAATTAAGAGAAGCTAACATAATATATTAAAAATGAGTTATATAAATAAATTTGGTGAAAGTTCAATTAAGCATAATCTAAATAACTCGAAGTTAAGGATATCCCAATACAATTTAGAAATCAATAACATAACAAAAGATATAGAAAAGATATATACTACTATAAAGATTATAAAGGATCAGTTCCATGATATAAATATGAACCTCTCCAATAAAGTCGAAAATAGACTAAATGAGATTGAAGCCTATATTTTTAAATGGATTAGCATAGAAGAACTTAAAAATGAATATGACTCACAATTAAATATTATTAGGAGTGATATAAAAATATTACAAGAAAACATAAAAAAAAATATTGATGAAGATGTTGCACTTATTGAAAAAGCTGTGAAGGGTCAAATATACTCTTCAAATAAAGACTTTATAAAAAATATAGAAGAAAGATTTAATAAAATTGATGATTTTATTTTTAAACGGATTGATAAAAACACTAATGTGGATGATGTGAAAAAACGAAAACTTGAATGGCCTAAAATTAAGACGGCTAAGTAAACAAAACTTTATAAGATATATATATATGAGAATGACATAGAAAAAATAATCATATACAAAATGAACGAGGATAAAAGAGAAATAGTTAATGAACTACACAAACAAGCGCGAAAAAATTTTAAAAGAAGACGAGTTATAATGAAAGGAATTGATGATTTATGGCAAGCTGATTTGGTTGAAATGGGGAATTATGCGTTATATAATAATGGATATCGTTATCTTCTAACAGTAATAGATACCTTCTCAAAAAAAGCTTGGGTTGCAGCAGTAAAAAATAAAACTGCACTGAGTGTAGCGTATGCTATGAGGAGTATTTTCACTAATAACAATCGAAAACCAAGAAATTTACAAACAGATGATGGTAAAGAATTTTTCAATAATCAGTTTCATCAACTAATGCAATCAAACAAAATTAATCACTACTCAACTTATAGTGTTCTAAAGGCATCCATAGTAGAACGATTTAATAGAACTTTAAAAGGAATGATGTGGAAAGAGTTTAGCTATCGGGGTTCATATAAATGGATAACCATATATCAAGACCTTGTTGACAAATATAATAACACATATCACAGAACAATAAAAATGTCACCTAATGAAGTGAATTCTTCAAAAGAAAAATTGTTATTGGATACCGTTTACAACAATTTAAAAATATTTAAAAAACCAAAATTTAAAGTGAATGATAATGTTCGAATAAGTAAATATAAGCATACATTTGAAAAAGGTTACACACCAAATTGGACTACAGAAATATTTAAAATTAAAACTATAAAAAATACAAACCCTAATACTTATATATTACAAGACTATCAAGGTCATGAAATTAAAGGTGGTTTTTACGAGCCCGAGCTAATGAGAACTAAATTTCCAGACACATATTTAGTAGAAAAAGTTTTAAAACGAAAAAGGAATAAGGTTTATGTAAAATGGCTAGGATTTTCATCAGAACACAACTCTTGGATTAATATAAGCAATGAATCATAAAAATCATAACAGATGTTATTAATAATTCATTCATTCATCAGTCTTTAAAATGTCAATAACACTCACATTAAACGGAAACTCTTCATATCTTGTTGCAAACTATTTTCCACCGATGGAACTAAATGAAAATTATGTTAGTGGCTTAATAAGCTTTGACACATATCATTCAATTCCGAATGTTGATGTAGAAAACAATTTATTTCATATTGGCAATCATGAAATAGAAATTCCTGTTGGATCATATGAATTAGCTGATATAGCTGAATTACTAAGAAAGAAATATCATAATCTGAATGAGAAAGGAACCCTTGACATACAAGCAAATTATAATACATTACAAACATTCATCAAAAGCACAACTGATTCCATTTATTTCAATAAAAAGAACTCTATCGGCTCCTTATTGGGCTTTAGCGAAAGAGTATTAGAACCAGATATTGATCATTACTCGGATAAAACAATAGATATAACAAAAATAAATACAATAATCGTTGAATGTAATATTGTAAGCGGATCATATATAAATAACATGTCTGCACATATTTTACATCAGTTTTCACTTAACGTTAGCCCAGGATATAAAATAACAGAGGCGCCATCGAATGTGATATATTTACCCGTGAATTCAAAATCAGTTAATAGTCTTGTTTTGAAAGTCGTCGATCAAAACGGAAATTTAATTAACTTTCGCGGTGAAAAAATAACAATAAGATTACATTTAAAGCCAATGAGAGAATGATTATATTTAATAAAAGTGAGTTGCAAAATAAGTCCGACTTCATTCTAGCATCAACAACAACGAAATACAAATCAGAAAAGTCATCGCGCTGTGAAAGTCAATCAGAAAAGTATAAAAGAAAAATTGAAGGTATTAAGCCTGAACTAAGTAACACTCTTAGTGAAGTTAATAAAAAGTTTTTAATAAATTTGGGATTTATATTAAAAAAATAGAGCTAATCATATAGCTATCGAGCCTGAAAAATTCTATAAAATGAGTAATATTATTAATATTTTACAAAAACCACATTTGGATAGTTCAATTATAAAAAAGGAGTATCACAGCTACACATCATATCTACAGTCATTCAAAAATAATGATGAAATTCGTATAACAATTCAAAATCAAGATTTATATGTTTTACCAAGCGAAAGTCTTCTATACATTGAAGGGCTTGCAACAAAGGAAGATTCAACAGCTTCCACATCTATACGTCTCTTAAACAATTGTATTGCACATCTGTTTGACGAAATTCGATATGAAATCAATGGTGTAGAAATTGATCGTACACGCCATTTGGGTATTGCAACAGAATTAAAAAACTTTGTGTCGCTGAATAAGTCAGAAAGTGATAATCTAGTAAATGCAGGATGGTCGCCACTTAATAATGATGATCTTACACTTGTAGACGGTTATTTCAATTTCTGTATGCCACTAAAATTCTTACTTGGATTTGCTGAAGATTTTAATAAAATAATAGTTAATTCTAAACATGAATTGATTCTTTTGCGATCTAAAGATGATAAACAAGTTTTAAAATCTAATATATCAACCGAAAAAACTAAGTTGTCTATTTTAAACATTTCTTGGAAAATACCACACATTCAACTTGCTGACGCTTACAAATTGCAGATGTTTAAAACAATTAACAATCGCCATCCTTTAAATATATCTTTCAGAAGTTGGGATATGTATTACTACCCGTCACTTCCAGAAAGTACAACGGTTTTATGGAATGTTAAGTTAGCCAGCGAAAACGAAAGACCACGTTTCCTACTTTTGGGTCTTCGAAACAGTGCCAACAAATTTCAACATTGTGATTTGACAGATATAAAAGTACATCTTAACTCTGATACATATCCCTATGATGATCTAAACCTAAAATTTGATAGAAATCGTTTTGCCATACTATATGATATGTATTTAAAGTTTCAATCAACTTATTATTCACGCGATCCTCAACCACTATTAACAAGAGAAAATTTTAAAGCTTTAGCTCCAATAGTTGTATTGGATGTAACACATCAAAATGAATCAATCAAAACTGGACCAATCGACATACGGATTGAAATAAAAACCTTAAAAAATATCCCCGCTAATATGTCTGCTTATTGCTTAATTATACATGATAAAATGTTTGAATATATCCCCCTGACAAATGAAATAAGAAAACTATTGTAGATATAAATAAATTAAAATATGGTATAAATATCTAATCTAACATCATTAAGGTTTATTCACAAACACTTTGTCTACATATGTAGTCATTCTCATTAACAAGGATGATTCTAAAAGATATGTACGATTTCTTAAAACGGTGTTCCCATATTATTTCCGATGAAGATAAAAATAAACTCATGACTATTCAATCACATCTAGAAGGGACAAATAATTTGAAAACAACGATAAATAAACATGGAGAGCATTATGACAATTGCTGTTGGTCTAATGAAAATGAGACATGTGGACCAGATACCTGTTCATGTGTACAACATAGAATACGTAATACTGAAATAGAGAAAGAAGCAACCACACTTATGAAATTTTATTACAACATATATAATATTAGCAAATGTAAAAATTGTAATTTTCAAAAAATCTAATTAATAAAAAAGAGAAATAATAAAATTTAGTGAAAGACATACATTTTAATTTTTATATATTTTTTTATTTATTCAATTATAAGTTTTTCTAGACTAGTGGAATTTTATTTACTGCCTCCATTAATACATCATCTTGGCCATCATATAGGGCCAAGTATGATGCTACATCAAATGGAGGCAGCATAATTATTTCACTAATGTGAATAATTTCTTTCGATAATTTAATATTTAGAAAGATATCATCATCTCCATCGAGAAGATGATGATATGTTTCTGATGTTGTGGCTTCTGATGATATTGTTGCTGTTGTTTCTGTTGATGTTGTTGTTGTTGCTGCTGCTGCTTCTGCTGATGATATTGCTGTTCTTGTTGCTGCTGATATCGTTGTTGTTTCTGATGTCGCTGCTTCAGATGATGTTATTGGTGTTGCTTCTGCTGATGTAGTTGTTGTTTCTGATATTGCTGTTTCAGATGATGTTATTGGTGTTGCTTCTGCTGATGTAGTTGTTGTTTCTGATATTGCTGTTTCAGATGATGTTATTGGTGTTGCTTTTGCTGATGTAGTTCTTGCTTCTGATGATATTATTATTGCTGCTTCTGATTCTGCTTTTTTTAAATTAGCCTTCATAACTTTATGGTACAGCGGAGTGTTCCATATAGGCTTTCTTAATACAACGTTGTGTTGTTTTAAATAGTGTCTTTTTTTGTTCCACCATGTGGAAAAACTAATTAATTTACATATTTCGCAAATATATTTTTTACATTCCATGTTTAAAGTTTTATAAATCTTTTTACGTCGAATAATTTCACAGAAATCTTACTATGTTGAATAATTTCACAGAACTAGAATTTTGTTCGAAAAAATAGCTGATTTTATACTTTTCTAGAGGCACTACTACATACACATATACTGTTAATCACCCTTGTTTAAAAATTTTTCTTAGGTAACAAAAGCATCATAACACATTTCTGCGCTCATAAAATATTGCATTTAAACATTGAAGTAGAAAAAAATGTGTGTCCTTCAATAAAAATAGTTAATGCACCCACACACTACGACAAAAATAAGTGAAAGCAAGCATACGCATGTCTTTCGTTCTTAAGAGTTTTTCCATACAAACAAATGTTTAAATTTTACTACCTTGTCATAGAAAGATTAAAAACAACAAATGAAATAAAATAGGAAATAATGCAGCATATTTTTGACCTTATTTCTTGCTCATGCATGTTTAACTTTTCAATTAATTTTGAATTGTTCTATACTTTTTCTTAAAATGCAAGCCTACGCATGTCTTAAAATGAAAAATAAATATATAAAGCGAATAAAATACAAGTCTACGCATGTGCAAAAATAAATACATAATCGAGATTCATTTCACATTACCACATATGTACATTTTATTGTTTTATAATATACAGATTTACAACATTACAAAACTAGTTTTGTTTATTAAAAAAATTAGCTGTAGTTTAGTTCGAATATTGCAGAACCATTTGGTGATTGTCGTCCTTTGTAAATAATTGTCCAAATTTTTTCATTCATATTGGCTAAGTAAGGATCCTCTCTGTTTAAATATTTAACCATTCTTTGAGGTAGATAAAACCATTTATTGTTCTCCAAATATGCTATGACTTTGGATCCATATTGTGTAACCTTCCACTCAAAATTTAAAATTTTTAATGGTTTATTTAAGGGAATATCATCAATTTTCGTGTACTCTGATTTTATTCCTTGGGCTATGTTAATTAACTGTTGATAGATCTAAAAGCAATTAAATAAAAACAATCATATAATATGTATAAATATTTGTATATTTTTTCTACAGCATCTATATAATAAATAAAAAATTTTTTATATATTATAAAACTGTATACTTACCATTTTGTTTGATGCGAAAAGCTGCTTTAACTTTTGTTTAATGTGATTTCAAGTAACTGTGAAGAACAATAATAAACAAAAAAATCTGAACGTTCTTTTATATCGATTTGTGCTGGATAGTAAAACTCTTATTTTAGGTTTTAATAAAAACTACTCAAATGAGAATCTCATTGACATGGTGCAAAAAAATATCTCATTTGAATTTCTCTTTATTGTAAAAGCATACACATGGAAAAATATATGAATGCATGTGTAACAGAATGATCATATTTTTCTCATTATATGACTCAGTATCTCTATACGTGTATTTTCCCCATACATGTATTTTTTCCATAAGGAGGCCAAATCTAGTGGGATTCTAATTGGTGTGCCAGAATGCCCATACGCGTATTTTTTCCATAAGGAGGCCAAATCTAGTGGGATTCTAATTGGTGTGCCAGAATGCCCATACGTGTATTTTATCCATAAGGAGGCCAAATCTAATTAGATTCTAATTGGTGTGCCATTTATCCATAAGGAGGCCAAATCTAATTAGATTCTAATTGGTGTGCCAGAATGCCCACAAATATACTACTTAGGATTACTACAATCGACGTCAACGGCACGCTGTATCACTGTTAAAAAAGGAACAGCGAAAACAGCGCGTAGACGATAATGTCAATAATAAATCTTTATATCGCTTTTTGTATTTTTTTTATCCAAGCACAATATTTATAAACAAATTAAAAAAAATAAGCTGCATACTTATTTATATAACATATTTGGTTTTTCTGAATGAAAATTTGGTTTTTCGGCAGTACAAAGAATAAAATACGTATTAAAATAAAATCTTACATAAATAGTATGAATCCAACATGTCTTTTTTCCCAAAAATATTTCATTAATATTAAGAACTTTGTAATACGGGGGCGGATCAAAAAGTCCGTGACTTTACGATCTTCCCTCGTAGTTATATGAAATGCAACACTGTTCCTATCATGTACCACCTGCTAATAGACTACTGTCAAATTTTGAGCAAAGTGTCGTGATTGCGTTAAACAGCTGTTCAAAACATACAACCGTCAATTAAACCAGAAAAAAGCTCGAACGAAGAGTACAATTGCATGACAATGTTGATGCCATAGGCATTTCATGTGGCAGTATGGTTTCGATTTTAAGTGATGAGCTGGGCTTAAGAAAGTTGTTTGCAAGATGGGAGCCGCGTTTGTTCTCAATTGACCATAAACGTAAACATGTGACAACTTCAAAGCATTGTTTGGAGTTGTTTAACCGCAATCCGAAGTGGTACCTCATCCGCCATATTCTCCGGACTTGGCACCTAGTTACTACTTCCTATTTCCAATCCTAAAGAAATGGCTCGGTGGAAAGAGATTTAGCTCCAATGATGAAGTTATTGTCCAAGCAAAATCCTATTTTAAGGACCTCGAAAAATCCTATTATTTGGAAGGGATACAAAAACTGGAGAATCATTGGGCTAAGTGTATTGAGTTAAAAGAACATTATGTTGAAAAATAAATTTTTGTTTTGCAAAAAAACTGTGTTTCACACAGTTTAACACGCACTTATTGATCCACCCTCGTACATAACATGAAGTGAATATATATTTTGTTACAAAAAAATCTTTTTAAAATTCTGATTATTGAAAATGTCTACGCCCTGCTAACCACAGCTTCCACGTTTCTTTTAAAGAGACTGTAATATTATATTTTCTCTACATAAATAAATGGTGAAATCGTAGAATTTGTTAATACAAAATGTTAAAATTTTCTTAAAGCATCTTTGTTTTATTTTCTAAATTCATATATAGAAAATAAAATCACACGTGCATATAACTGCTGTCATATGCAAAGCAATTTCATCAGGCTCAATGGTCTAGGGGTATGATTTTCGCTTTGGGTGCGAGAGGTCCCGGGTTCAAATCCCGGTTGAGCCCGATTTCTAGTTTTAATATTTTTGATATCTATCATTTAGTTCTAATATTAATGTACACGAATCATTGTGCGATGGCGAACCTAAACTGTCACTTAAAAACTTGAAGTTATGTGGCACTTTTATCAATTGCAACCGATATTTTATGAATGAAAGTTTACGAGAAAAATTATTTTTCGTCTATGTAATGTAATTGTTACCGCGAATTTTAGCTATTAAAACCTTATGAAATTTTGCTTTTAATATTATATAGAATGTTCAGCTTTTCATTCGTAAGAAAAATTTAACCATCTGCAAAGCAGGTGCGGATTTTCTTATACGAACTATAGAACGCTTAATTCAAGAACAAATTCTTTAGTATGTATAACCCTGGTCACGCTTAATTTTAAGCCAAAAAATCTTGGTTCAAGAAAGGAGGACCAAAATTGGTCGGCTCACTGAGGACTATTTTACGAGAAGGTTGCCAAAACTAATTTTTTTATGGTCACCGATTTTCAAATGTTAAAGTTTATATGAAAGTAGACACTAGTGTACCTCGAGAACAAAAAAAATAAAACTTTATTTGAACTATATCACAGTGAACAGGGTGATTCAAAATGGACATTTTCAGTATTTTGCTATAATGAGAAATTTCTTATTAAGCTTATTAAGCTTTTGATTTTTAAACATCTATAACTTTTTGTTTTAAAAGATTTTCAAACAAAATTTTGTTTATTTGCTTAATTAATTAACTATAAATACCAGAAAAATTAAGTGCTTATGGGTTTTAGAAACTATTTTTTTTAAAGGCCCAAATGTTCCTTAACTCTCTCAATTATTAGAGCATAACTTCTAAAGTTCGCAAAAGTTCAAAAAGGCATTAGGATTTTGTGTAGTCCAAGCTCTATTCTGCACCCCTTTACGCCATTGTATAACCATCCAGATCTGGCCCTGCGCACCAGAACAATTTTTCTGACACAAGGTCAAATAGTTTTTGAAAAATTTTAGTAAAAGAGTTAAAATTTTTTTCTGTAATGCTCTTTTTTGAAGTATTTTATTTTTTTATCAAATCACTTTTATGAGAGACGGTTTTAAGATGGATATGCAGGATTGCCAGAAAAAGACAGATTAAATATGCTAGATTACGAAAAACAAAGTGCTAAAATGTTCTTCAGTTCAAGAAAATAGTGCTACTTTTTGTAACATTGCTTTTTAAAAATATAGTTAAAAAAAATTTTACATTTCAGACATATGTACATTTTTAAAAAATTTTTATCATTTGTATAGAGTACTGATATTAAATTTCTTTAATTTTATTTAATATTTTAGTTGTGTAAATATATTTACATACAAAATAAATTTTATTTAATATAAAAACTTTTAATGGTACACATATGATATTAAATTTTTAGTCAAAAAGCTTTAATATATTTTAATTCAAGTTAAGAGTATTCAAAATATCAACCATATTATTTGCATCTTCCTCACAACTTAACTCATGCTTATATATTTCAGATAAACCATTTTTGTACATTATCCTCCTGATATATCTAACTTTTATGCCCAATATTTATTTATAAAAATCTTCAAAGTATTATTATTATTCAAGGCTTTATAAAATACAAATCTCTTAATATCAGTTAAAAATGAGGAATATGTTTTTGGTCTTCTTATAACTATTATAAAAGATTTTAATTTATTTGGGTCATTCATAACACTTATAAAAGATCTTTATTTTTTCAGCCTTCTTATACCCATTTTAGAAGATTTTAATTTTTCTAGATCTTTTGGCGACCATTATTTCTATTGATCATCTATATCAACACATACATACGTACTTAGTGTGTGCAATCTCTAAAAAGTCCTAATTAAATAATGGCTATGCAAAGACCCAAAAAATTGGTAAGAGAAGACCAACACAATAAAAAACTTTCATATGTTATTTCAGGACCAACATTTTTCCAGCTATTTCTTCTTTACCAATTGAATATCTAATAAATAACAGCAGTTATTTTGTGTCCCTGGTCTAAAGTATACCAGCATACGTTGTATAATTTGACACCTTATCTTATTTGTATATCCGGAAATAACAATTCTTTGTTTTATTTTTCGTACATTGCAAAGATGTACGTTTGTACGTTTTTATATAGTGAGAGAATTTACACTTATCTTGATATTATTTGGTATGTGATTTTTTAAAGTGCTAAAAATAATTATAAAAATATGCTGAACTAGCATTTAGGAATTTTAAAAAAACTCTCACAGGTGTAGATTTGGAACTAACAAGGCAATTCAATTTTATATTACAAGTTCTAGCATTCAGCAGAAATATAAATGCAAAAATATTTTGAGAGAAGGCAAAAAAAACAGCTATACTTTATAACGAAAAATATTCTTGGAGATGTATGCCATCTACAGTTCATAAAATTTTGTACCATGGGGAACAAATAATTCAACACGATATGCCACCAATAGGAGATCTATCTGAAGAAGCGTAAGTAAAAAATAATCATAGACTACAGTCTCTTTCGCGAGCACAGCACAAGAAAAAGTTCTAAATGTACTAATGAAGATCTGATTGCAATTTTTTTATACACATCAGATTCCTATTGCCCAATATCCGACAAAATTTTAAAATTAACTCTATTGAATTAGACATAGAAGCTAAATTTCTTCATTAATCAATTTTTAATTTACAAATTTATAATAAAAGATTACATATAATATTTATAATGTCTATTTTGGACTCAAATAGAAACGTACGTCTTTTTCATTAAGACCTCTTTATCTGAAGCAAATTTGGACCAATGTTCGCTACTTGATACTCTAATTTTTAACTCAAACTGCTTTAAAAACCAACCTTTGGACCTTCGTGTTGAAAATTTCACTGGGGCCAAAATTTGGCACTTTCTCACAAAATTTAAGATTTTAATAAGGATAAGTTGCTAACCTGACTTAAAATATTAGACTATCTGTAAAATAAACTTTTTAGCAAGTTTTAATACTTTACTTTTGCACCAAAAATAAGCTAAAACTTAAGCCCGTCATAACTATTTTTCTAACCGGTCGATTTTAAAGTCTTGCGTATTAAAATTCCAATGCAGTCTCCGCCTTCTCGCAAAATGGTCCACTGAGCGGCTTTGTTTGGATGCATGACGGATGTTGATTGAGTGGATGATGGTGCGCTTTGTAGTCTAGCACTTCATCTTCAATCCAATCGATTAGGTTTTAATGTAGTACAAATTGATTTTCATGATCTTGTGCCTCAAAAGCTTCGGAATCTTTTGAAGGAATTTCTTAACGTTACATAATTTAATGAAAAGTTTATGCTCATTTCTTAATTTCATTAAAATGTAAAACTTCATTAAATATTAAAATATTATCGACAAACTAGAGATATCAAAAGAAATGGTATTTTCAGAATCATTTTAGTACTGAAAAAAATTATTTCTATCGTAAATGAATTGAAGTTTCATACCTCTGTTCACATACAATATAAAAATTATACCAGCAGGTCGATTCTGTAACGTTTAACAATAATCGTTAACGTTATTTTATCAACACATTTTATTGCTTGTGATAACAATACATCAATTCTGTAACTCGATGTTAACGATGTTGTTCAAATTTTCAATCTGGTGGAATCTTTTTAAATAATTAACTAGCAAAGATACGAAACAATTATTGTAACATAGGTCTGTAAAACGCCTAACAGTAGTCGCAAATTTAATTAAGGAAGAAAATTCTAAGAATGAAAAAAAAAAATAAAAAATACGATGAAAATTCTCCATTAGGTATCTAATGATATTACAATAATAGGATATAGGCAGGCACTACAAAAATTAGTTTAAGAAAATTTGATTCGTGTCTCTGCTAGTTAAATATAAATTTATCTTCCGACACATTCAATGCAAAAAAATAAAAACACGTAATAAAAAATACGTACATATATTTTAAAAAATGTTGAAAATATTTTTTCATGAAGCCAAAATTAGTGTATGTCTATTGCTTATTCTGAAATCATAAACATTTTCCATACATTTTCTTGTTTAAAAATTTGAAAAATTATAGTTTTGAAATTGAAATTAACAATGGAAACATTTTTGTCGTTTAGTTAGAGTAAAACGTTATTGTTAAAAAGGTTACTGAATAACATTGTTGTTGATTTTGTTGTTAAATATTTTTAACAATTCAAATGACGTTAAAATTGAATACTGAATCATACCACAGGTATCTAATGCTGTATAACAATTCATAACGTAAATCATTTCACACATAAATAGATACGGCCAACGCTTCTTATGCCTTAGTATCCAATTAACTGCATCTATTTATCTCCATAATATTTTGTTTATTTTTAAGGGAAATTTCCTAAAAATTAAGGGGTCGCTTTCAATATCGAGGTTATTCGATCGAGTTTTCTTATTTTGAGATGTTGATGGCTGGAGTGGTTAGAGCGTGGTTAGAACTTGAGCTCAAATCCACTTTTAAGCATGTTTTCAACATTGTGAAGTTTTCTGATATACTTTAGTGTGGTATTGTGTTAATTATTGTTGGACTGTATTTTAGTGAAGAAGGCATAGCGTTAGAGAGCCACGAAGGTTATAGAACCGGATTTTTGTTTTTGACATCTTAAGTGGGTATATCACAGAGTAGATTAGTTCCTGGGTTAAGATGGTATTTGGGTAGACTTCGCAAAAGCCAAGAAGAGACAGTGGAACACATTCTATGTGTTAGGCAGAAATAATCAAACTAAAATACCTTGAAGGAATCGTGATGATTGGAAGTCAAGTATACTACGTCTTATCGTATAGAATAATTGGCTTTATGCGTTCGTCTTGATTTGCAGCACAAAATAACATTATTATAACGTATTAGTGAGATGTTTGCTTTTTTATTATTTTAATTTTTGTAGAAGTTGGTCTTAAAAAAAATTAAAAAGTTAAATAGTTTATTCTCTTTTGCTTAGTATTAAAACCGTCAAAGAGCCTGTCATTATCCTGCAATAAGTTTTTGTCACTACAAAGCAGTAAGCGAAATAAAATTAAAATTTATGCACTTGCTTAGTGTCAACTTTTCCATTTTTTTAATTTCTTTTAGCTTTTTTTGTCTTCTTGTCTACGGAAACAATGTGTTTATTTGGTATAGAAAAACTTGTAACTTGTCCTGTCGCTTACGTTTTGTTTTACTGTTACTGCTGCTTGTTTCATGGTTGCAGTTTAAACTCTTGTCTGACCTGTCTATAAAGCTTTTATACTGTCTTTTTCAAAGTGTTCAGTGTTATAAGTCTTATGCTTTTGCAGTCGTTGTAATATTGTAAGTCATGCATATGTATGTGTTTGTCAATGATTTTAGAAGGAAAAAGAAATATATAGACAAATAAAATAAATAGTCACAAACTCTTTCCGATAAATCCAAATAATGTTTACAGTGTTCAAGTGTATTTTGTTTTTTAATCATTCTCAATTTTCGTTACTATTTCAAACTATACGTCAGGTATAAAAGCCATGTCTTTATTCACAATTCACGAATGTTTTTGGTGGTGTCTCGTGTCAACACTCATACTGCCATCGAAACTTGTGGCTTTTCCCCTTTTGCACTGTAATACATGTGTATGGAAGTTTCTTTTATTTAGTGTTTGCACTTTTGGTAATCATACATTTTTAAATTTACATATGAATGCATATTTAAAGAAAAAAATCTAAACATTTATTGACAAACAAAAATTTCATCTTTTTTCTTTTAACTTTCTTGCTGAAAGCCATCTTAACTCAAATTATTGAGCAAAATATAAAAAAGAGTTCTTATTAGTAATATTTTTTTGGTACTTATTCTGCTTTTGTAATGAATTTATAATCTTAAAATTAAGTTTCACGTTATTCTTACTCATTTTATAACGACAACAGTTCCCAATAAAAGATTCGTATAATGACCTGATAATTTTAACAAGCAAAGATTCTGCCAATGGATTTGTGTTCAAACGGAAAAATTGTTTGAAAAAAATCAAATAATTTTAAATATATTATTAACTCACTCTAATAAGCCTTCAAATAAGGCATAATAGTATATGCTATTTACTACCTCTGCCAACTTAAGGCACATAGTCACTTTTCAAGTTAACTTAAAATATCTGTATACTTTTAAGGAAGCATTTAAATATGAAAGAAGATTGCAAGCGAATGGTCGCTATGTTGTTTTAGTCGGTCAAAACTATTGTATAATATTCAGTTTTATTATCGAAATTAATGTTGGTTAGCGAAAGTGTCAAAAAGAAAGTAAATAACCTCTACGCATGAGAGCATGTGATTTGACCTTGGCTCATTTATTCTCGTGGCGTTTTCCCAAGTCGTATGTTTGTGGCAGTAGTTTCCAGTTGACTGATGAATTTAATGTTATATCTTTCCAATAGATCTATTGAAAGTTTGATCTATGCGATACGTGACTTTATATAACATTATTGGTAGACAGTTTATTTTTACCATTTTGTTATTCAATTTATTTCCACTCTTTAAAAGTTCGGAACTCATTTTTTTAAACTCTAGTTTCAACAAATTAGATCTCAAACACTTTGTGTTGCTTCAGCCAATAGCATTCATAGTATAAATTGTAACAAATTATCTGCGGCACCTGTGTACGTACGGTTTATCAATTTTAAGATTTTTATTACTTTTATCCATTATTATTTTAAACAATTTAAAGACAAAAACTCATTATGTGTGTACTTGATTGTGCGTTGGCTTTTGTTCATTTATTAAATAAATTTATATTTGTCTTTGTTTTGTTACGTTTGCCGTTCAATGTAATCAATCATTTATAAAATTTTTTTATAAGAAAAAAAAAACACTAGAGGTTTTTTCTTTAGGATTGACTTTGTTGCTGGTATCATTTTGCAAGGTTTGAATTGAAATCAGAAAAGGCAAGGAGACAATGTGTCGCCATTAGCAATAGGGTGTCAAAATTATTAACACCCGCACCCAAATAATATATTAATGTGAATTTATATATACAATATATATATTTTGTATGCTCAAATTTTTACTCAAGTCATTAATAATGAAATTGTATTATGTTCTGGCTTATGTTTATTTGATTATAACCAACAATATTTAAAATCGAATCATAAATTATACAAATATCACACAATAAAAAAATTAGAACACTAAAGTGACATACATGTGTATAGAAGCACATTGTAAACAATAAAAAACAAACATACAAAAAATAATAAAAACAAAAGACTTAAGACACGAACTTCAGCGTTTATACTTCTTAAACGTACAAAAATAAAATTGTATACAAGAAGTTTAAGTTTTACTTTTACGAGTTTGTTTTCTTTAAAAAAAATTATTAAATATCATTAAATTTTATTTAATAAATAATGGTATAGACATCCTACTAAATTAAACAAACACAGTTTAATCGTCTTTAATGAAAAATAAAAACTGCAACTACAAAACGATAAATGCAAACGGTAAATTGAAATAACATTTTACGCAATAGTATGCAATTTAAAACAAACATGTGTAGTATGATTGAGTGCGTGATAAAAGTAAAACTCCAACAGAAGTCGCATATACAATCAGGGTGCACCAGTAAAGTTTATTTTAAATTAAAAAATTTTTAAATTTATAAATATTATTCGGATTCGGACATAAAACTTGACACAAAAAGACTCCAAATTTTGCACTAGGAAGTAAAAACAAACTGCGTATCTCAAAAAAAGAAATTGGTTTTAGACAACTGATTTATCTTAAAATCAATTTTTGTTCGTAATATATTGGTTAAGCAATTTCGCTTAGTTTTTATAAAATCGAATAAAAATCGTTTTGTTATCTAAATATTTGACATCAAAAATAAAACGCATCAAAGTCAAAAGCCAGTTAGATACATGCAGCGGCACACCTGCATCAGTGAACAGAACTACATATTGGCAATTGAGGCAATTTGTCTCACGGTAGCCGTACATTCGTAAATAATGTACATAATCTAGAAAGTCACTTTATAAATCATTGAAAAAAATTCTGGATATAGATTAAGATACCAACCATGGTCCACTAATACAGGTCTATGTATTAGTACAATACAAAAATAAAAAACCTACATATATTTTGTTTGTGTATAACATCCTTAGAAGGAAAAGAAGCTGTCACAAGACACGTCACGTGAATGGTTTCCAAAGACTAGCAACCGGCTTGAATTCCGGAATTTTATATAAGATGCACCGGTATCTTTCACATGGCCTTGTGAGCCTAGGAGTCGTAGGACAGGTACATTCAAGACAATTGGTACAACATTTCCCGTAGGGATTGTAATGAAATCAAAAACAGCTGACTATAACATCAAGAAAAATGTATTTGTATGTATTTTGTATTAGTGTTTTTTGAGTAAATATTTCTGCACAATAAAGTGCGAACATATGAATGCAAGCCGCTAAACAAGTTTTGATAGCTTGACAATGTTAGACGATTAAAAAACACAATGCTGCAAGCATTGTTATTATTGCACCATGTTCATCAACAAATTACAGTTCATAAACTTGTTGAGGCCACATCCATATCATATGGGTCAGCGATTTTAATTTCACACGAAAAATTATATATAAAAAACTACCGGTAAAATTGGTGATCGGGTTATTGATTCAGTAGCTGACTGTAATATGATTAATTTATTTGTTGATTAAATAACGATTCACTTCTATACGTCTGAAATTAAACAACAGTAAGATCAAGTCATATTCTCAGGTGAATCCACGCCGAAGATAGTGAAACTTTTTGTTACGGCTATGACTAGGTATGCTAATCGTTTATAGTTTTGGTGAATTCCTAGGATCCCGAAATTTATAGGGAGTCGAAAGTTTTTCGATGTCGGGGTTTTTTTTTATAAACTAAAACACAGTTTGTTAAGTAAACAATTTAAGCTTAATCTATTTAAAACAAAAATTTAACAAATTGATTTATAATATTGATCCAAAAATAAAAAAATCGTTGTAGAAAAATAAAAGGTGGTTCTCTATTTTCATTTTATTTACATCCCGATTTTTCACTATCTGCCGTAAGAGTTTTATTAATTTTCTTTGTTCCATTTTCAATTAAGGCACACGGTAGTGCGCCAGGCCAAGTTCCGGCCACAAAGTGTGTATTATTACACGAAACAATTCGAGCTGTTTTTACCCCACTCATAACTTTGTTCCACTTTAAAATAAAATAATGAAACTTAAAACATAAGGTTTCTTTACAGAAACTTCAAAGTTCTACCGTAAAAGCTTCCCGACATATTAAGGTGTAAAAAGTGCATATTTTAGTACATATTCACTGGCTCACTGACTCATCAAATTATTGGTCACTTCCAGTTTAGCTACAGAGTTGAAATTTGGTATGCGAGAAATTGAGCAGAAAAATCTGAAAAGAGGGATTTTTCATTCGGGAGGGACTAGGGAGCCCGCTATTTATATGGGGCACTTCCACTATAGCTAGAGAGCTGAAATTTGGTATACAGGTAGGTCCTGGTGAGCAATACGTCTTTAAATTTAAAAAAATAATATATAAATACAAATATAAATATTTCTACAGAAATAACTTAGAAAAAAGAAATGAGAGATTTCCTACCCAGAAATTTCGGCCGTAAAAAGTACTGAGATCAAAATAAAGACCAAGTTCTGGATAGGTACAATACAATCTCATTTCTAGGCAACCAAAGAAATTGTATTACACAGCCTTAATAATTTATTTCTAGCTGTAATATAACGTATTTTATTAACAATAGTGGAAGTCTTTGCGAGAACGCCAACACATCCAATCAAACCATTTTTGCTTAGGCTAGTTTGATTTTTCTTGTTACTAATAGTACTAATTCATCTACCGAGACATCTGTATGTATGTCAGTATGTGCAGTATGTAACCTAAGGTTTGTTGCATATTTAAGTACGTGTTTCAAATTCCAGTGCAGCTTTTGTAGCGGCCGATCAACACTTCTATCAAAATTATTAATTGTGGATTTTAATTGTAGACACAATGGCATATGGTAAGAGTAAGGTTTGGCTTGTATAGAAAAATGTCAACGAATTGTAGAAAACTATACGAAGAAATATAATAACCAATTACCGAGCTGCCCATCACACTACAAAAGCTCAATTCACCATGTGCATCATTCACCATTCTTACATTAAGTATTATACCTCCAAAATTTTCATATTCAGAAATCATAACCAAAGTCAAAACTAATAAAATAAAATAAAATAAAAAATAGTTCACAGATAGTTATAGATCTTATTCACAAATCATAACTAGTGCAGCAACTGCTTTTAGCTGATGTAAGAAATGTAACTCTACATATTGGCATGTAGATATAACAAAATGTCGATAATATTTCGAACGATACTTACTATAATTAATTAAAAAGCTTATTAAGTTATTAAAAAACAATTTTCATTCTTCAAAACTATCATAAAAATTCTAAAAATATAATTTTTTGTTCATAATTCGTGTATAAATCAATTTAAAGGACTGTAAAAGTAAAGTTATTCAATAGAACTTAGTTGAACAAAAACGCATCTCTACTGTATTTTTTTGTATCCATGTTTGTTGGACACAATAGAAATCAATCAGCTGTTTCAATGTATTAGTTAGTTACCATTTAGTTACAGCTTCACCCATAACTAAGTGCAAACTGTTCGTGCTGAAAGTAACCAACTGTTAATAACTTAAATAGTCTTAAAAATGTTAACACTTAGTGGTGATTTCTGAATATGCGCCGTTATCTCTTGAGCGTCTAGATTCACGAATATGTAACAAATCCTCCAATAAATTTGTATTCAATACCTGTTCATTAGCAATTCTAGCATTCAAATCGCCAACTATACAAAAATTTGTGGTATTCAACTCCTGTAAAAACTCTTCAAAATTTTTAAAATCAGAATTCCAATTGGTACAATTTAAATATCTGGTTATGAAGTAAAACGGAATTCCATCCAGTTTAGCAACCAAAACAGTGTTATTGTATATATTTCTAAATATAATTTCATACATTTTCTGTAAAATGGGCGGCACGGTATGTATTCTCCTCGCTTCAATCCAATATAAAGTAAATTTTTTAAAGAAAGGTAAATAAAAAAGATATTGTTTGCTAGCTAATACATGAATTTCAAATAGGAAAAATACATCAAATTTATTAACATATGATATGAACGTGCCGAAGCTTATTGCCTTTGATAAATTAGCTACATTATAGGATATCAAATTTAAAAAAATAAATTGCTATTAAGTTGACGCTTCCGTTGTAGTTGTTCTATTTTAATGCACTTCTCTAACATATACATCGATCGGATAATTACATTCAGGTAACAAGCCATTTAAAAATTGTACATCCGCATCAGAATTTGCCATATCCTTGCTTTTCGATCATATATATTTGTTTTTATTTAAATAGTTACAAAATTTACCAAGCCTTACTTTAAAGTTTTTATTAATTCTGGAAAAAGTGAATATATTACAAATTATTATTTCATCGATTACTATTGAGTTTAGTTTTAAAAGACCACTGAATTTTCAATTGAAAAAATTTAATTTTTAAGAAAAGATTTAGTGAAGTGATACAGATATTTAAATTAAGGAACTAAACCAGACAGATTAAGCAGGTAAGTTCATTTCTGCAATAAAAACATCTGCATTTTGTGACTAACAAATTCTCTAAAACTAAATCTCTATCGCTAAAAATACATATATATATATATATATATATATATATATATGCATGTACAATGCAATGGCTATGTCTTAAAAATTGAATTCACCGTAATTTTGGAGCTTAACTACTGGAAGCATAAAGCTTGTCAGATATTTCTTCTTAGAAGGAATGAAAATGAAAGTGCAAATAAGAAATTCTTTGGACGACGAAAGTCATAATATGTCATGCTTTGATCACATCATACGCCGGATACCACTTACTTCGAAACTCAATTTCCTACATATGGAAAAATTCTTTTTCCATGGTCACTCTTTTTTCAATAAATGAAAAGAAAAATTAACGATTTCGTGTTTACTATGTTTTAACATCATTTGTATGACTTCGCCGTATTTGTTTTATTTTTTATTACTTGTTTTTCTTGACCATTTCATAAAATGATTATTTTAGTCATTTTCATTTAAGAGTGTTTTAAGATGGTAGACTTTATATTTTTAGAGATGTTATTTCCATATCAATATTTTTAAAATTTTAGCAATTTCATATTAAAATAAATTAAATTAAATTGAATTAAATAAAGTAAATTGAATTAAATATACAAATAAAATTTAACTATCTCTGGAATTAATTCAAAACAATAAACCATAATGATATTTGTATAAAACTTATTTGAATTTGTATATAATTCTTCTAGTTGTATCATTAATCGGTTTAAAAGAATTCACTGAAAAAAAATTTTAGTTCTTGTTTATAAATCCAATGGTCGCCCCAATCGGCCAAATTCTAGAAATAAGTATTAAACTTTTACATAAGTACATGCGATGGACAAACACACACTCGCACTTTGTTCATTTTTCAAGTTGAAGCTAATACATGCATGTGTAATAAGTGTGCCTGTGTTAGTAGCAACCTTAAACGCTTATAGCTCATTAAATATCGAACCGATTTAAATAAAATTAAGATTGTGCATATCTATGTAAAAACCCGTTTAAAAACATATAAATCTTTCCAAAATCCATTCAGTACCCTAAAACGGATCTTTAAAAACGTGTTTGCTTATTAATAATAAAGATATATATATGTACGTATTTTGTGGACCTTTTAAGTTTAACTTTCCAAAGTTTTTTTTACCACGATTTTTTATCAATGAAAGCAGAAGTCTCATGTTAACGACAGAGTATTACTTACGATGAAAGAGAACAGATTTAAGGAAAACTTTCGAAGGCTTTCCAAAAAGTGTGTGAAAAAGTTAAAAATATGGAGAGATTGGACACCAATATGATGCTTTGTATAACAGTCGAAATTCAGCTAAAAAAGATGTAGTAGACTATCACAATCATAAAGGCAATCATATTAGCAAGTTGTGATTATTCGCCAATAACAATAAAAATAATTTATCTTACCTTACCTGATTTTAAATTCATTTTAATTTTTAAACAAATTTTTATCTTTTCTAAATTTTAAAATTTTTTCAATAACTGTTTGACTGTTGAAATTGTTGCCATATTTAAACAGGTTAAATTCAGTACAAATTCAACTTGATTTTGTGCATTTAAGTTAAATCCAATACACATTTGAATGAGCATAATTCACAAGTTAGTTTGAATTAAGACTGCTATTGCAAATTAAGGCTGTCGAATGTCTACCTTATAATGTCCATAAATCTTTATTAACTAAGATTTCGAAGCAAAAAATTTCGAAGAACCAAGTAAAATATAATTAGTTCCAGCTCAGGGGGAAAGCAGGTTGATATAAGCTTGATAGAATGGACCAGTTGGAGTTCTAACACATAATATGCAAAATACCAATATGTTTGACAAAGTGAGATGGCCTCTTCATGGTGATGACCTTAAAAGTTTATCTTCAGGGACACTCATATTTCGATTATAAATGCCAGTTACAATATTATTTCTATGTGACTTATATCAGAACGAAATTGTTCACTGCTTATTATTTTATTAGCACTGCTTCTAATCGAACTCCCTGAAGACTATGACTTTTTCTCAATATCCACGACTCTCAAATTTTGTACCACTGCCATTTTCAGAAGCCATGAGACGCGTGCGTTTCGAATATGATTCACATCTTTTATAAATAACGTTTTATCAATAATTAATTTATTTTCTACAACCCTTTCAATTTTGAAACTACACCCCTTTATCACCTCATTAAATTAAAAAAAAAATGTTGATTTTTTCAATCAATGCTTAAACTTTTAAAAACATAATTTAGTTTTTCATAAACTTAACTGTTGCAGTCTAGTTACCCCACTTAAATTAAGTTCATTTAATTATCTCAATAGATGTCATTGTTAAACACAATCTCATAAAAATGTCAAACAATGCATAAACGAACAACATCTATACTAGAGATACAAACAATCAACATGCTATGACATTCATATGAATGTACTTGCAGTGGGACAATGTAAAAAAAAATAAAGAAGATATTGATAAATTAATAAAAAATACTTCATTTTTATTTACAAAATAGATATATTATAAAATTCTGCATTCCACGAGGCGAATACAATGATTCTTGTTCAGGTCTAAACGGGAGTCCCATTCCTAGATTTAAGTTGTCGAGTGATGCCAAATCCTTAAGAATTTTCTTGTAGCTGGAGGGCGCTGCTTTATTATATTTTAATATACACACTTTTATATGAATTCGATGAAGGGTGGGGTGAATTTTATTTTCACTTCATAAAAATTTAAGAGTCTATAATTTTTTCTACTTCGTGTCTGGTGATACCTAGGTCTTCCACGCTGGTTAATTCATCCTGCCACTTGTGGTTCAATCTTGCATGATATCCTAACTTACCCTCATTTTCATAAACAGTTCTTTTATTAAAATGAAAATACATAGATAAACCCAGCAAGATATCTTCTTATGAAGATAACAGGAGTAAAAACCCCGCGGACCCTAAAGTACCACAGGATGCAAGGTGCTCTAGTTAGATAACCTGTGATTTTTTGGTAGCCTTTTGTATTTGGCATAAGCAAATTTTTAACAGTTTAATTTTTAGCTAATTTTGGATATTTTTTTAATGCAATTTCTTAAAATGGACTTGTTCCATGAAAAAAGCGGAACTTTAATCATAAGTGGCACCACTGAAATATTAATAAATCATCTGTTTACTATGTACGAGGCCGGATTGATATTGAAGCTATCTAGTGCCAGACGGCAGGACAAATACAAACACTTTTTTTGTTTTTGAAATTGCGATCTGTCAAACGTCAGTTGTTTAAATTTCACCCAAATTCATCGATTAGTTTATTTGTGGTAGTCGTTTTAAGTAAGCAACTTTTTTGTTTCTTGAAAAATAGAAAAAGTGGATTTCGTGCACTGATTAAACACTATTATTTGAAAATAAAAACGGCGAAAGAGACTAAAGAAAAGCTCGACAAACATTACGATGAGCCTGCTCCGTCAGATTACATGGTAAAATATTGGATTGCTGAATTTAAACGCGGCCGAACAAGCACTGCAACAATACCATCAACAGGAAGGCCAAAAGAGGTGGTTACTGAAGAAAACATCAAGAAAATCCTCGATATCGTTATGATTGATCGCCGAGTCAAGTTACGTGAGATTGTTGAAATGGTAAACATATCATATGAACGTGCGCTTAACATTTTGCATGAATATTTGCATATTAAAAAGCTATCAGAAAGATGTGTGCCGCGTTTGCTCTCAATTGACCATAAACGAAAACGTATGACTTGTGCAGTCTCAATGGCAAAACTCTATGAATTGGGCTACGAATTGGTATCTCATCCGCATTATTCTCCGGATTAAATTAAGCCCCTAGTGACTACCTCATATTTCCAAACCTAAAGAAATGGCTCGGTGGAAAGAGATTTAGCTCCAACAATGAAATTACTGACCACAATGAAGTTACTGAGAGAACACTCAATGTGTTTAATGCTCCACAGTGTATAGATCAGTGATGGGATTTGGAAATTATGATTTAAGGCCGAAATTTTTTCAAAAATATACAAAACTGACTTAAATAGTGTCAAAACAATGTTTGCTCGAAAATTCGCCGTGATAGAAAAATTATATTAAGGAGTTAATGTTATCAACAGTGTTGCCAGGAGCCGGAGAAAAACGTCTGCTAAGTTTTTAAAAAGGCCAGAAAAAGCTAAATCGACTAAAAAAGAAAGCTAGAAAGAGGCTAAAAATTTTTTATTCGTAATTCAACATTTTATTTATTATTAATAAAACATTTTAAAATTCATTAAACAAAAATGCACCTCAAGTGCATAAAAAAATAACAACGAATAAAAAGCTTAAAATTTTTAAATTCATATAAATCAAGCCATAACATAAAAATTAGGTATTTCTTTTGAGTTCAATTCAGTATTCGATAGAAAATAAAAAAATATTATTCTTTGATGTCAAAATAAACTGTTCAAGGGGAATTTAAAAGTTTTAATATATGAATAAAATTTCGATATATGAATGTATGTATATAGATACTTTTTCATTCGCATACAAAAAGTACTTTTCTTATAAATACTTAAATATAGTAAGGAAATCAACCAGCAAACGTTTGCAACATTTCTTCTCAAAACTTTTCAATTTTGCTCTCATTATTTTTTTTTTTGAAGCTGCGCAAGTTTAAATTAATGTACAGTTAGTGTACAATACAAAAATGGAACATTTGTTCTTAGAGTTTTCGTTTTGTTTTTGTTTTAAAAAACGAAAGCAAACGTTTCATTTCGTTTATTTTCCTACTCTGTTTAAAACCGGAAAATTGTACCAAAATAATATTTTGGCAATGAACAATGATACAATCCTGTCCTTTCGATTTCTCCTGGTATGAATTCGACATGGTGATGATACAATAATTATTGCATCATTATTTTAATATATTCAAAAAGTCTTTTAAAAAATATATATTTATATTCAGTACGAACTCAATTTGCGAAAGGAAATCGGGTTTGTTGCATTCACCGAAAAGCTGCAATAACCGACTTCTTAAAACTTATATAAAAATACATCACTATTTTAATTAAATAAATATTATTAAAAATAAAAAATGTATATATTAAACAATGCTTAAGAAATTAATGCCTTAATGATTAAGAAGAATGCTGAAGTCTTATTTTGAATTTTAGACTTTTTATTTTTTTGGAAAATTGGAGCGTCCTTAATTTTTTAATAAAAACTAACTTTTCATAAGAAGCATTATTTTAAACTGCACCTTCGACGAATATGCGTTGGGCATTAATGGCAATTTCTACATTAAGTTTTTGTACTTTTTCAATTTGTACATTCTCTGAAATTTCAATGTTTTAACATTGATAATTAATAATAAATATCCGTCCGATTAAAAAAGAAATTATGGAACCATGCATTTTCAAAAAAGTTTTTTTTAAATAAGTTTACAAACGATTAAAAATTATCAACACTAAGTTGTAGAAAACGTTTTAAAGATGAGTTCACTGGCGCAACCTTGAGTTCTTACTAAAATATACATACATATATAAAGAGAAAAAATTGCCTAAATTCAATAAATAAGAAAAAGTGACAAGGATCAAATCCGTTTCTAAAAAAAATTTACATTTATTAAGACTGCAATGCTAAAAATTACCTGCAGCGCTAATCGGGGTGTACAATAATCCGTGGTTGCGGAAATCGAGCTCGCACTGTACAAATACATATGTCAAATATTACATTCTTTTATGCATATCTATTATTCATATAACAGGTATCATAATTTCTTCATCGCTAGTAAAATCGGAATTATCTTTTGCATAAATATTACGATAGTATAATAATTTTATAAAACATCGGTAATTGCGAAATCATGGCAACGTTTCTGGCACCTTTTTAACGAGTATCGAATGTATAATAGCATTTTGATTCTAGTTTTCTAGCATTTTAATACTAGATTAACCATGTCCATACGTGGATTTTCTTTTAGCGCAATTTTAAATTGTTATACCTTACCCAAGACTCAACTGTTTTCTCAACAGTCAATGGCTTTCGTCATTTGGCGTCAATCTACATAATTTTATGTTCAGTGTACGGTACTTACATTTAAACATTGGAGTAATTTTTAAATATAATTCAAAATAATTTTATGGTTTCACCAGAAAATGAAAGTTTGTGAAAAATAGTATCCTTTTGGAGGCTAAATTCAAAATAAAAAAAGGGTAAAACGTAAATTTCAAGGCTAAAAGATAATAAAAAATGTTAAATCTAGCTGCGAAAAGGCTAAAATGGTATTACTGTTTATCAAGCTATGAATTGGGTAGTTCAAATGTATATACGTTACAGTTTAATGGCCTCTAAAAACCACATCAATTATCTGTCTGCTACTATCCCTAATCATCACTAATTAATAAATAATCATTATAATTAATTTTAATCTACATGTATCGTACTAAACTACATGTATCGTACTAAATTATGAAAAAGATCCAAAATATAAGTGAGTATGCCACGCAATAGAGTAAAAAATGGCACATAACACATCACTGTCTTGGATCATTGTGTAATATATGATCAGCTTTATTTTTAACAACTTTTTGTTACTTTAATTCCACTGTACATATACAGTTGCAATCAATACAAGTTAATAAAATATAACTTTGAGAAATAAACCGACCATTTAACGTAAAAAGGGAGTGGCAATTTTTTTAAATGATTATTTTATGTTTTGGGATATGAAATAAAAATCATACAAAAACATAAAACGAGGGTGAAATAAAATTTTATAACCATTTTCCATTAAAGTTTGGAAATTGCAACTACTTTTAAAAAACAAAATGCTATAAGAGACATTAACAAGTCAAAAACACCAACTGGAGCAGGCAAAAATCAATTTAAAAAAACTAAAATAAAATAATTTTCCTACATGTTGAACGTACACTTAAGAATTCTATCAACAACTATTAAATAATACTCATATCTGCATGTTGAAGAGGAAATATTTAATTTGCAACATAAATATTAGTATTGTTTTTTTTTTTGAGCTGAATGAAGTCTTACGATAAAATAGGTGACAAAAGGTTTGTTTGTCGATTGCTTGCCTGACAGTGGTAGTTATTTTTAAATGTTTACGACTGCATAAAATCACGTTGTTTCCTCGAATCGAAATTAATTCTTGAAATTTTTCACTTTTTGTTGGTTATTTACAGCAATTTATTTACCCAAATGCTAATTATGTTGTACTTTTTTATGAAGAATTGCAGCCAAATAATAAGTCTCATTAAATATGCAGAACAACTGCCCCAGTAAGTACCAATATTATGCCTGTAAGTATAGCACGCGTTCAAGCGTTTGCCGAAATTAATGTCACATATGTGTGTTAAATGTTTTTGCATTCAAATATATAATTATTTGGATTTCTTGTAAAAGGCTAGACAGTAAAAATGTTAACTTAAACGGAAGTCGTTGCACACATTTTTTTTTTAAATAAAAATAATAGATAAAATAGTTGTTTTCATATTTATGTGTGTAACTAGTATTTATTTAAGATATGACAATATAAATAATTATGCAAATGTTGATATACAAAGTATATGTTTTTGTTTTTATTTCAATAAATAAAATTTTTATTGCAAATGAAAAGATGTGGAAAACAAATCCTGAACTGAAGTAATAAATGAACAGTAAAAAGAAATAAATAGTTCCCAAAATTATGTATAAAAATTAACGAGCTTGAGTTTACATATTAAAAACTTAAAAAACAGGGATATCGGTATAGGAAAGCTTCCTGGTTATTTGGCTTGCTCCGATCTTACTCGGAAACTTCAGTCCGCATTATAATTGTACTCTTGAAATATATTTGATTTTCGAAAACATTTGGATTTACTAAAAATATAAAAAAATTGTCAAAAGTTTATTTGACATATTTTAATGTTTTGTATGAATTTGTATTAAATTTTGTTTTAAGAAATAAGGGATTTGATTAAAAAACCTAAAACATTATCCGTTCGTATTTTCTTTACATATTTTTTTGGCTTGAAAATTAATAAAAAAGATCATGTTTAAAATTATTTATTGAATCTTCAATGCAAATTGAACTAAAAATTAGTATTCAAATCTAAATCTAAATATATTATTTATTTTTCCCAGCCAATGCTAGGTAAAAAAATAGGTTCAACGGTTGATTCTTTATATGTTTTACGCCTCTGGTACTCGGCTGAAAGCAAGGGTTTCCCTCCTTCTCAGGCGAATGTGACCTCTATAGTTTAGAATGTTGCGAGCCAGTGGGTTAGGATGTACCTCAATCTATTTTATATAACTGTTCGCATGCTTAGAAAACACAGTCTTTACCATCTATCAAAAGCTTGTGATACGTCAATAAAGAGAGTAGAACAATATTTCTTTTCTGCAAAGGTCTTTCTAACCACATTTACAAGCCTATGAGTTTGTTCAATAGTGCTATGTTTTGTTCTAAAGCCAAATTGATGATATGGGGTGCATCCTCTGTCATTTAACATGGGGGTTAACTTACTCATAAGTAGTCTCTCAAATAGTTCTGAAATATTAAGTTTATAGGCCTATAAGATTCCACTATTGTGTGATCTTTTCCGGGCTTAGGTATCATGGTGATCAATGAAATCTTTCATTCTGCAGGATAGTATTGTAGGCGCAAAGCGGTATTAAACATGAAAAGAATTATCCTTTTTGCCATTCTAAAAGCATCTTGCTGCTAATTTTATCGGCACCTGGGGCTTTCTTTGTATTTAAAGCAGCATTTTCTACATCCCGAATATTAAATCTCAAGGGAACGATAGTTTTAGGTACATCTGATGGCAGTTCCACAATGTCAGCAGATATGTTTGGTGTAAATACCTTTTTCAAGTGGTTAACGAACAGAGTACCCTTTCCAGCATCAGTTCTTTCCCAGTCTCCAAAAATTTTTTTAGCTGCTCTGTGCATTCCTTCAGCATAATTTTTAACTGTGATGATCTGTGACGTTGCCATTCTCTTCAAACTCTTCTTTTTTCAGACAATAGGCGTTCCACATCTGCAGAATAAATTTTATTATATCTCATCTGTGGTGTGGTAAAAGTAGCATTTTGAGCAGCCTGTTTAAGGTTTTCCTCGAACTGTCTAAAAGAGACTTCTAAATCTACAGGTGTTCTTAACGTGAAGTTTTCTGTGCAATGGGCTGTAAAATATTTTTTGTATTTAGCCAATTAATTCGTGTGTGCATTAATTCGCAGGTTGGTGATAAAGTTTCGTGTGAGTGTGTAGTAATTATAGTGGGTGATTGATCCGAAGATAAATCTAAAGACGCCTCAACTTGAAACATATCGCTGGGCACTCCCTTTACTACTGCGAAGTCAATTACATCAGGAATTTTTTGCCGATCTGTTGGCCAATACGTTGGCTGTCCACTTGAAAATACTCTCAATCCCATTTTAGAAACTGTATCAAACGAAATTCGGCCTTTCGGTGTGATAAGCCGTGATCCCCAGAACGTGTGCTTCACGTTGTAGTCGCCAGTTGCAAAAAAACGCGGGCTAATGATTTACAAAAGGCGCTATATTTACTTTCAGTGATTACAAATCTTGGGGGAAAATAAATCGATGAAAAAACCAGATTTTGATGAAAATTTTCAAGGCATATATTTGTTGCTTGGAGATAGTCTTCACAAAATTCGTCCAATAAATAGTGTTTTAATCGCGATTTTATTAGTATTGCTCTACCTCGGGGGTCCTTGGTGTCGTAAAAATTATATCCCTTAATTTCAAAAAAACTTCGAGACGTCAAATGATCTCAGAGAGATCATTAAAAATTGAAAGTTGGTACATGCAGGTATGTATATAATATACTTTTGAAAATTTAAATATTTTTAGTAAATACGCCCTCCTGGCTACATTTTTGAGCCAGCGAGTAAGAATCAAAAGCCAAATTGATTGTTTTAAATTGAGCTTGATTATTGTTTTGTAAAAATTTTTCCATTTTTCACTCTCATTTCAAGGACTTTATTTCGTTTTTTCACGACATGAATTGAGATAAATAAAAAATTTTTTCTGCATATTATCAAGGCTTGTGTAAAAATTTATACTATATGTGACCTTCTCCGAGAAAAGGGACCTAGTATGTGAAAATTAAGTTTTGAGAATAACGCATTTAAAGTTTCATAACGCATTATCACTTTGAACACACCTTCAGTTGGGAGATGCGATTTGGTATGGTGAGTTATGATTGGGTGCCGACTTTGGTGACGTAATGCATATGTGGTGACGTATTTTTTTCGCTTTTAGTGTGACAATACCTTTGCTATTGTTGCTGCTCTGTACATATTGTAAAAATAACTATAAGAAATATCTGGAAAATACCGCTGAAAAACCTACGAATTGTCTGTTTCTTTGTGTATATCATTTTTTGTCAACCACGATTGCTCGTAAGTACGCCATTTTGTATTTTCCTACATGTAAATTCTGTTAGCATACTATAAATCAATAGCATACTTTAGGGGTTACCAAACGCTAGGCGATTCAAATGCTTAAAAAAACAAAAGACTTAAGAAACAAAATTAGTGTTAGGTTTTGTTCGTTACGCAATTTCTCGATTCGTCGCCGCGCTCAAAGCACGCATAAAAGCTATGAAATAGTTTAAAAACTAGCATCACTATACGAATTTTTCTATTTACAATCGCTTTTTTCGCCAAAATAAATATTTTAGATTTTAATATAATATTGATTGCTTAATTAAAAACCATTGAAATGATCTCTTTATGATTATGAGATAATGTTCAGATTGTTGTTAAATTAAAATTCATTATAATATGATTAGAACTGTCTAGAAATTCAAACAATATGACGATTATGAAACATAATATTATTATTAAATTAGACAAAAATATCATATTTTACAAGCTTTTTTCATTATATAATTTGACTACAAAAATATAATTCAAATATTTTATGAGAGGCCTATTTGCAAAGGCTGCAATGTCAATTTCAATAATTTTTAATACTAAATTATAAAACCTCCAAAATTTAAATATATCCAAATTTATTATATTTTATATTGTGGTGTTCAGTAGAAGGGATTTGGGTGAAGATATAAGGCAAGTTTGAACCAAATTAATGTAAAGGTTTCCCGAGGCATTCGGGAGAAAAGTGGAGATTGTAGCTCATATGTTTCTTTCATAATATGGTTGCCTCAACTCTATATTTTCTTTGCTTATATGTGATTACTCCTGTTTTTTCTCTTTTATATATTAAGCTTAATTTTACTCATTTTATTGACACACTGGATTAAAATTGAATTGTTTTAAGATTTAATATGAGCAAATATAGTTTCTATATTGCTAAAATAAAATTGTATATTCTTACTATGTACATATATGAATTTGACAAAAAAGAGCCTTTAACTAAATAAAAGTCTTAGGATAGAAACTAAAAACAACATTGCAAACTTGTGTGGTGGTTAAGCATTACATTTTTTTACCACCACATACTGCCACAAAAAAAACAAATGACAAGGTTAAGAAAACCAAATTTTTCTTGCGCTTGTAACAAAATCTTAATCATAATAATATAGTGGTAAAAAAAATCCCAAATCAGTGAATACCAAATAATTGGGAGTGTCTATAATATTTACTGGTCATTACATTAAAATTGCTAACAAAAATTAGCAAAAAAAAAAGAAACTTAAAAATCTTTAAGGCTTAACCAACACCAAAAATTATTGTACGTTAACGAAAAATACAATGAAACTGAAAATACCACAATATTGATTGAAAGTTGCGATATCAGTGTTATTTATGTTGTTCAAAATGTTGCAAAAGCTTTTGAAAAAAAAATTAAAAATATCAATTCTTATATTACAAAACGGGAGAAATTTTCTACTCCACAGTTAAAAAACAAAGATTTTTTTTGTTTTAATGCCTGTGTTTTATTTTGGAGCATAAATGGATGTTATTTCGTTGTGTTATACCAGTTCAATGTGTATATAAAAGTTTAACACATGCAAGATGCAATTTTTTTTCCATAGTGAGTAAAACTATTTTATCTTTGTAAAAAACTAAAAGAAAAAAATTTTGAATTCAAATGTGCATTTCAAACGCTACACCCTCTAATAGATATAAAATAAAATGTAAAAAAAACAAATGTTAGCCCAGTAGGCAATCAGTTTAAGACAATTGTCTTTATTGAAACTTATTTCAAGTTTTTGTAACAAAGTTAATGTCAAGTTTCTGTTTTTTTTTAAGTTCATTTAAAATAAAACTTAAATAATATAAATAAAAAATACTCTTTTCAACTTTTCGTATTTAAAGCATAAAAATACATTTATCGCAGATTTGATAATCCGGTCTGTGATGTTCACCGTTTGAAAAAAAATTTTAAAATTTTAAACTCACGAAATTTAAACTCTGTGAGAGTAAAGGACAATAAGTACAAAAAAACCATTTGAGATTTTTTATATTCAATGAAAAAAAGTTCGATTTCGAGTTCGATGTTCGGTCTGAAGAAGTGCACTCTATTCAATATGTTCAAAACCCTTTTTTAAATTAAAAATAAAATCGATTTAGTTATATCTCCACCTATAATAAATGTTAAAAATCCGGTCAGAAGTAATCATACAGAAGAAACTAAATAAATATTTGTGCTTTTACGTGTAAAGAACCCTAAAAAGAAGTTCAGAGGTCACAAGTATTTGGCGAAAGCGTGCTAATACTAAAGTGCAATATTTACATTCTTATATGCATGAAGATAAATGATTTTATTTAATTATATTTTGATTATGTTGTATATGATGGCGTACAAATTTAACAAAAATTGTGCGTAACTTAAGAGACTTGGAGCGATATTAAATATATATAACAGGGTTTGAACATTTCAATAGCATATTTTTTATTGTTTGAATACAAGAACAACTTTTTAGAAAAAGAGTATCTCGAAAGAAAACTTAATTTATGTTTATATTATACAAAATGTTATTTATTGAGGATTTTATATCCCCGTGCCTGTGACTCAATATGAAAAATAAATTGGAGAATGCAAAGATATACAATTTAGTTCATAACGTATCTGTAGTTTCATAAAATCCATTTTAAGTTCCTTCATATTGCGAATGAATGTTTGATAAAGTTCAAATGCCAGCACGCCTAAATCGCGTAGTCTCGAAGCCGTTTGGAAATACTGCGTTATGCTGAAAATCCTTTATATCCTACAAAGTTTAATCAATCAGCTTATTACAGATATTGTGAACATTCAGAGAGAAATTACTGTAAAAATATTTTCTAACGCATCTTTGTAAACGCGCAAAACAAAAAAATGTTTGATGAAATATAATCGAAGAGCCAAATATTACCATTGATTAATATGGTTGTAGATATTTGTAAAACAATAAAAAATATTTTAAAAATATCTGCAGCAATAAGGAAAAATTGTTAAGTCATATTTTGCCGTTTTGGAGTAGGTTTTTTTAGAAATTTATATAGTCCACTAATTAATTTGTATGTTAGATAAATTACCCTATAATTTTCTAAAAAAATTTATTAAGTAATATAAAATTTTCCAATAAGAACTTCTGAATATGAAGATTGCAAAGGTGCTAAAAGACTTTTACCTTTTTGCTACTGTTATTACATTGTTGTTTAATTTAATTATGATATCATATCATATTTTGTGATATTATAATATGATGATCATATTACAATGAAATATAAATGCAGTTTTGTCACACATACCAAACGCATTATATTTGTGGCATAAAGAAATAAGTGCTTAAGTCGACATACGCTAAATTTAAAGTAATATTTCCTTTGAAATCGCTATATTCAGAAGTAATCCTGGGCAAAATTTCAATTATTTTGCACAATTTTTCAGGAAGTTATAGAATAATGAATTGCTTATTATCTTTTTTCAACTTATAATATCATATGGGATAACAGCTTAACTCAACATATAACTAAGTATATTTCAAGTTGAATACATTAGTTATAGCGTGTAGAACAATGTATTTCTTGAATAAGAAGAAATGAGAAACAATGAGATCAAATTTCTTTAAATCCACGTGAAAGTCTAAAAGTTACTTCCTTCAAAACGATAAAATATGACTTAAGCAGTTTGCAGTTATCATTTTCTGATTAACCTTACATGAATTTTGGTTTGGAGGTATATATTACATGATAATATTATGTTACTATATAATATTATGATTCAAAATAATCATACATATAACTATTTTATGTCAAAGTATTTTAGCTTTTAATAATACATAATTTGATAGTGAGTTTTTGTACTGAAAGCTGGCTGAATTAATAAAGTTCCCAAAAATCTTTATATATCTTTCTTAGATGTGTTTTTGCTAATTTCTATAACTTTTTTTTATTTCAAATTCTTTTCTTTGCACAATTATTAAACTTTATAATTATTTTTTTCTTACATGAAAAAACTAGCAAAGAAATCGATATATTAGAATTAAAATACGCAACTGTTAGAAAAGCATACAGGCCAGTAAGAGATTAAAAAAATTAAAAAAATTATTGTTTAGAGTCGCCTTGAAACGTCTCTATCGCGGTACGATACCGATTTAAATTGAAGGTATAATAAATGAAATATATATGGAGTAACTTTTTTTACTATACAAAATCACAGGCTAAAGCCAGAGCAACATGCACTATTTCATTTGAAACAGTTAACATAAACAATTAAATTTAAATTAATGAGCATTCATTGTGATGGTGTTAATATTACAAAAAAACACAAAAATTTGTTTGCATATATTTTTGGCAACTTTGATCACGAATGAACTACAATTTTACATTAGGAAATAATATTGAGAAATTATTTAAAAAGTTTTGTTTGTTGACAAAACTTTTTGAACTCTTAGAAAAAAGATATCGAGATCTGTCTCGAATAGTAAATTTAATAATTGAGAAATTATTTTCTGCCGAAAATCTTAAGCCATGAATGCATGAACTCTCAGAACTCCCTACATATGTCACACGAAATAATGACAAACTTTAAAAATCTGTTGTTAGAATGTGGTTAGATAAATAAGTATGTTTAATATGTTTTTCACAATAGTATTGTCACAAAATTCAAATCTAGAATCAATTTAAATGACCATAAAAATTTAGCGATGACTATGTAGTATGGTTCAATCATATCTGTGCACAAGATTGCAGCATGTGCCAGTAAAAGGGATGGAATCACTGGCCTTAGAGGTAACTAACGGGGTGCCTCAATGATGCACATGAATGATTTTGATAATACTCCAATTGAGACATTTTTGTATGCGGATGATGTTCAGATATTATTTTTGTCGGAAACGCAATTTTTAGATATGTTGATGGCAAACATGGAATATTATCTTAGACAAATCAGTATGTGGATGAGGGAGAATGAATTGAATGTTAATTCTGGTAAAACCAGGGCAATGTGTTCTGTGTTGGATTCACGTGATCTAAATGTAACGTTCGATAAATCTAGACAAAATTTTGTCTCTGAAATTAAATGTTTAGGTATTTTTGTGGATAACAGTTTGGATTTTTTAAAACATATAGATCAGATATGTGCACGTGTGAATGGTACGGTTAGGCGGTTTTATTCTCTTGATTTATATTTACCTCTTCATATAAGAAAACATTTTGCCAGTTCTATCTTAATGTCGCACTTAATATACGCTATGGGAGTATTTTAAGGTACTAACAGTGTTGTGCTAAGAATACTATATCTTACTTTTAATCGTACTGTTGACTAAATTTACAAATTGAGAACAAGAGATCAAGTTTCTGCCTCTGCAAAGGCGAGCCCTACGTGATAGCAAATACGTTTTAAGCAAAGCATTTCAAAAAATTAAAGTTCACGAAAAGTTCACTCTTAACTAAATGTGCTGCCATGCTTAAGTGAAATTCAGTAAAATATAAAACTAAGACTACAAAAAACTAAATTAATCATACATATATTTTATTTCCCCTCTCAGAATTGCGGCATACTCTAGGAGTTTCCCAAAATAATCTAGGTTGTATTAATTCTTAGCTAAATGGTGGAAAGGAAAATATTGTTTTTAAAACGTGCGTATTTAGACCCATAACAGTATTAAGTGGTGTGCTGAAAGAAATCCATCATCATCAGTGATATTGAAGATTTTTGTCAGTGGTGCAATGTAAACCTAATGAAACTTAACAAGAATAAATGTAAATTATGAAAAGTTACAAGAGCAACAGTATCAAAGTCAACTTCTTATTAGGCGGATAACATTTTGAATTAGTAATCTTCTTGTTCCAGGCATTATAATTTATGCTAAACTTAGTCTTAATCCACACATCAAATTCCAAAAGTGCTCTTAATTTTGTTCAGAGATGGATAAAATAATTTAATGATTACTTTACTAAAGAATTACACGCCCCTTAGTTAGACCTGTATTTCAATATGGTTCAATTGTTGGTGATCTTATTCTCATTGATCACATTAATTCTGTACAAAAACTTTTTCTTTTTTCTGCCTGCTAGCTTTCGTTGGAGCTGAGCAATAAATCTTTCTTCTAATCATTGAAAAACACGTTATGTCCAAGAATTTCATAAATGCTTTTCTAAATGATTGATCGCGTTCTTTTCTCTGCAAATTAATTTTTGTAAATACACTGTGATACAAAAGTTGAGAAAAAAATTATTCAGGGGTTCTCATGTACCAATTCCGTTTTGCTGGAGTCCATAGAGAACAAAAATGTTTTTAAGTTTTTTTTTGGTCACTTCGCTAAGTGATTTTATAACGGCAAAGGATTTTTACGATTTTCAAATTGTTTGTTTCCCAACGGATTTCTATTAATTGTTCCTTTGTTTGAAGGATCTGATATTATCTTTTAAGCAAGGTGTATATTTTTGTAAATCACTTAAGAAATGGGTAACTTATACCCGTTGAAAAATTAAAAAATACATTAAAAAATTTTTTCCCAGGTTCTAAGTTGCTCATAGATACCAAACAATATATGCTCGTATATTTATTATTGTTAATAAATGCCTTATGCTATATTTTGTGTTTTGACTTTTTGGTTTCTTATTTAGAAATAACGTCTTTTTCGCTGCTTTCTAAAGACTTCGATGTCAGCATCGCTCTTTAAGAACCAGGAGTAGTTAGAAACCATACTGATTTTATTTTTTCCTATCTAACGCTGTTCAATTTCAAATATTTCCTGGTAAAAAAAATAAAAAAAAAACATGGAAATTTAAAATATTTCCTGATTTCGTTCCCCTTGCTCATCACACATCTGTCCTAAATTTGATGGAAATCTTTCTCAATGAGCATGCAGGTGGTTTAGTTTTATTGACATTCTGCAACCCATCGCATGGTAGGCAACCACTTACTATCTGCTCATAATTTTTACTTTTTGTGTTTCCAAGAAAATTCTAAAAAATTTTCAGCTCACCCGATATATCAACGATAAATCGGTAAAGAATGAATTACTGATTTGTTCTATACTCATAGTTTGATTATTCAAAAGCAATCTTAAAATATTATGGACATTGATAAAATTTTATTACCATAATAAAATTTTGGTTGTTTTTTACACATAATAACATTGCTAAATAATGTAATAAAATGATTGAATTTAAATTTAAGTCTGTTTATTGTAACCTAGATAACTAAGATATACAAGACTTCATAAATTATTTCCGGAAATGAAATATTTCTTTCGCAACCAACCAATCTCAAATCAAGCTGGCTCTTGCTGTTTTCCGTCAGAGCCGGCTTAAGAGTTAACACTGCAGTATATACCTCTAAGCTAGGATATCCATTCGATGGTTGCAGCGACCGATAATAATGGCAAGTGCAATTTTCTTTTAATGATTAAGATTTTATTTGCTCTATATTTTATCACTTTTTTCAATTTTCTGTAGAAGTTTTGTATCTATTTGATAAAAGTAACAATCGTGTTGTCCTTGATCACCCATAGCTCTGAAATTATAATCAACAAAAATCCTTTAATTAAAGCCAACTGCAGTCAAATCATTCATTTTGTCTGCACACAAACCCACATATTATTCTCTTTCTATATAAATCTCGTAGAAGTTTTGATTTTTAAGTAAAGAATTTCTCTATCACATCTTTAAGGAAAAGAATTTTTCAATGTTCACATCGATGATAGATTTTGTTTGGATACATTTACTTTTATCTTAAGAATAAGAAAATTGTTTATGAGTCCATAACAGATTTGCTTAAATCGGTTACCATTTACGAAAGCTACAAGCCGACAAACGGTCTTGTCAAATTTGATGCCTTTTATATCCACCCACTTTTACAACCGGTTGCCCCCAAATATAATATTTGAAAAGTTTGTGACTTCTTCTATGACTAGTTATAAATTTTATTTGTTTAAATTTTTATTGTAATTATTTATATGAATTAGTTAAATTAAAAGTCATTATCATGACTTCCCGAAAATTATGATTTTGCAGATACGGGTTAAATTAAGGTACCCATAGACGACATGTTTTTAACGTCTGACTTTTCAAATTTAATACTGTAAAATACGACCATGTCGAATGTTACCTTTGAAACATTGCTTATGTAAAACACATGTGCAAAGTCACCTGACAAAATTTCAATTAGAGTGAATTCTATTTTGATCTGATATCAGCTGTTTTTATTGTGATAAAAAGTATTACCAGAAATTTATGCCCCGAGAAAACACACAGCGGCGGCTGACTATTGCCAGTAGAATTAGGCGGCAAAAGGTAATATTTTACAAGAGGAATATATGATTATGTTTTTAACTAGCTTTGTTTATTTAATCAGAATTATATAAATCATGTATCAGTATTTAGTGCTAACTTAACATATTCAAATTTCGAAAAAAAAAACTTAAAAAACTGCCAGAGTTGTCAGTATTTCTGTGGCGCCGGCAATAATAACGTTCGCATTCATAAGACGTAGCTGTTGAGCTGAACTGTTGCAACTGTTAAGCTCAACAGTTACGTCTTAGAAACGGCATGATGAATAATTGGATAATGAACAGCTGATTAATGTAAACAATTGAAAAGAAACAAAAGTGCTGCAAAAGAAATAACTTAAATTTGGAAAGTTTATTAGTTTGGCTTACACTAAAAAGTATGGAAAAGTAAAGAATTTGCAATGGAGTTTTTCTTAGCCGGAATTTTAAATTTCTTTTTTAAAATGTGCACCACAAATTTATTATTCACAAAATAAAAAGGCACAGTAAACTACTACAATAAAATGATAAACATGCGCCGATAGTATTTATATTTCAAGGCTAAGCAGCCACTGTGTTTAAAAGATCTTTAAATCTATGTGATTAGTATAAATAGACACCATAATAAACCGACATATATTTAATGAAATTGGTATTTTAATTTTATTTCATTATTTTCGTTACTTTATCGCGTTTGTAATGCAAAATTTAAAAAATTAATTTGCAGTCTCTACCTAACAAAACGGCGTTGCTTTAGAATATAGAATCGGATAACTCTTGATCAGCTGCGGAGCTAAATACAACATGTTGACTAAATGTAGCGAAAAAATGTATGATGGAAAAAATGGCAGCAAATACTCAACTGGTGTGTGTTGCGGAACTACTCAACTCTGCGTTTCTAAGGCAAACACTCAAGGGTTGCGCAACAGTTACGTCTTATGAACGCGATCTATGTATGATAATAATAGTCCATTTTGAAATTAAATGACTTGGGAATTGTGTGAGGAAGAAACATGGTCAATGTCAGAAATAATTGTACATGAACGTTAGTGAGCTAATATGAAAAATCTTATGTAAAATAAAAATTTCGACAGACGTGCACAATTGCATATGAGTCACAAAGGTGACAAGGCAGACTAAAAAACATGTCGTCGACGGGTACTTATCTATGCATGTATTATTTAAATGTGGTTAAAGTTTTAGTTAATATTTTACTTAAAAAATCATAATTTATTTCTGTTATTTACAAGAAAAATATCTTCATCCTTATTTCTATATTAAAGCATTATTTATAACAATTATTTTCTTTCTATGACATTCTCTCAATTAATCCGTAGTTATGATTAAGAATCCAAATTTAAACCTTCCAAACTCATTAAATTTTACAATTTTCTTTCTTCATTACTAAGGAAAATCTGTAACTCTTTAAATTACTGAACTGCACTATAAACAGAATTATCTTATACTTCTTTTTCATAGTAAATTTAATTAATTAAAAATTGTTAATACAGCCCACAAAACACTTACGAAATTCACTAAACAAAAGTTTTGTAAGAAAAAAAATAATGAAATGTGGAGAAAAAGTTATATTTATGCATTAAGGTTCATTAAATCCCATAAATTTCTTGATTAAGTTATTTGTGCACATAAATTATAACTACTGTTAGCATGGTTGGCTTTTTTCACTCCTCTAAAACAAAATTCCAGTTAAAAAAGGAAAAAAACAATGTCTTAAACATGAGTCAAAATATGCATGAAATATAAGTTAAAAAAATAAATAAATAAAATTAATGAAATTAAATAAAAACTCACAATGTAAATAAAGAAATATAGTTTTGCAACCAGGTGTGTTGTTTGTTGCTTGCTGTCTTTTTTATCGGCAACGACAACACGACAATACATTGAACGCTTTGTAACCACAGTATTGACCTTATTGTGTCCATAATTTGGGGGATTTTCATTAATTACAGCAACACAAAGTTTTGCGACTTAAGAAACAAAATGTTATCTTATATGTAAAGTATTTTCAAATAACTAAAAGCAATAGAGTTAATGGAAGCATAAAAGTAGAGGATATGACAAGTACTCATATAGAGTTTGACACAGTGCGATGCACATTAAACTAGAAAATCTTGGCTGATTTGCTTGTTTAAAGTTCAAGTTGAATGTAACTGCTGGCGAGTGGCAGGCTGGATATAAACATGCTGAGCTGGAAGACATGTATGAAATTTGCAAGTGATTTAGTATTATGGGTCAATTTGGTTAAGAGTAGAGCAGAATGAGATTTATGCTACTTTTCAACAGAATAATTGTTTCTAAGGCACATAAAAAAATGAATTAATAAGAATTTAAAGGGCTTCTCGTCGCCACTAAACGAAACGATGAAAAGTTAGATTTAAGACAAAATGATATTTTGGACAAAGTACAGAATAAAAAAATTTGCAGTTTATTGGGTCAAGAGGGTCAGAGCGAAATAGACATTCCAACTTAGAGCTTTTCTAAGTACGCGAACATTCAGATGTTCCTGGTATCACTATTGCGTATAAGCTGCCCAGGGGCGGTGCTCGCTTGCTAAAAAGGGGTAGTGAAAAGGGGTTGCACTTAGAAGGCGGAACATACAAATCCATCTGCAAATATTTAGGGAAACACAAGCCAGATGGGCTAATGAAACCACATGTGAAGCTTCCAGATCTATTTGGCTCCAGTACGAATTTGCAAGGCCTGCAATCATGCTGGCACTTCCGCGTCAACTGCTCAAATATTTTTTGCGGTAAGATTGTAATACTATCTCATTTGTGCTCATGCTACGGTATTAATCAATTAATCTTCAATATGACTTCTTCTTCAATTACTTCTTTTCAAGCTGTCAAAATGGGGAGTATGAAGAAACTGTTAAACGATTCCTATATCGATGTCATAGGGCGATAAATTAGGGCTATAAATTCCAAAAACTCCGAATTGGTAGTCCTTAGAGAATGCGGCATTGTAAGTTCTTGAAATCCGTTGCAGGCATCACAGAGCGACCAAGAGACTTCATGTAGCAAAATCGCCGGCGCACTGTGGCTGAAAATCGTTTTTCATTGGCCAAAAGTCAAATTTTTTTTTGTCACCGATTTTTAAAATTTTTACGCCCTTTTGCAGCTAATATATCCAGATTAAGGTAGCCAAAAAATTAGGTTAAACTATTGATAATTGTGAGCGTGGCATGCTGTCAAACTCAACGGTTTTTTGTAATTTCAGAAAAAGGTGTTTTTCTGTTGTTTTTTATCAAAAATAAATGATTACTACTCGCAAGCTATCATCGATAATGGCCTGCGGTCTTTTTTATAATGTTGGTAGGATTATAGTCTTTAGTTTTTGTAAGTGGTCAGAGCTCTAGCGTTTAATATTAAGGGCGTTACGGAATATTTATGAAACTACTATATTTTTCTCAAATTTAAACTTTAGTAGAATAGAACTTCTAGGGAACAAAAGGGAACAAGAAATGTATACCACCCGGAGAAAGGTGAAAGTGTCCTCTTTACCGCTATATATACTTTTGCACCCGTGACGAGCCGTGTGTAGAACACTTTTTTCATTTTAATGAAATTACTCCAAAGTACTCGTATACAATGGTGTATATAATTTTCACTTTTTTGCCTAAAAGTTTATGTTTTTACTTTAGACTACGTAAAACTAAAAAAATTAAATATAATACCTGCGAAAGTGTTTAATGGCTTTGTTTTGATCAGCAAAAAATAAGTCATAAAATTATCACAAATTATCACAAATTATCACAAAATTCTACAGTAAACATATGATCTGTTTCTAAATTTACCTGTTATCAAATGTTAGGGTTAACCAAAGTCATAAGCAATTTTATAACAATAATCGGGACATTAAACCACTAAAAATAAAAAAACAACCCAACAACAACAACAAATATTGGCGAGATACTAATTAGTTTTACCTGATATTAAGGTCTGGCCAACATGTGCAGTTTTGTGCAATTTAAGCACTACCTGCTATGAAATTAAAGATCAATGTGTGAATAACATGTATCTAAAAGTGTATAAAACTACGGATTCGATAAGGGATTACTCAGTTAATCCTCTAAGTGTACGGATAAAACATAACAGACGCAAATAAAAATATTCAGAAAAATATGAAGAGCTTCAGTTATAAAGAACTGGCGGAAGAGTATTTTAGAAACAAAAACCAGGAAGATGTTCTTAGTTACGTTAAAATAAAATTAAACTTAAATTCGTGTAGCACCGAAATGGAAGAGGAATTATCTAATTTCGTCAAAGCACTAAAAAAACGCTACAAAGAAGTTCGCTACAGTAAACAAAACTTTTATATAAAAAGTGCAAACTGGTTAGAGGGCCAACTTACTGTCGCTGCAGAAACAGCAAAGCAAGATAAGGCTGGAAGACCACGCAAATCATTAATGGGCAACTGCAGCGATAGATCTAAGAGGCGGAAACTTAAAGATATTAACGATGCAATTGGTTGTACAAATATAAAAGAATCTTTCCTACATCAATTACGATCACAGAACCAATTAACAAAAGTGGATATCATTGAAAAAGTTGTTAAAGCTAGTCCAGTGAGAACAAAACGGATTCTTAAAAATATACCAACTCCGAGTGATGCAATACAGTACACAAATGAGGAGGCATTAGCATTATTTCTGGATTTGAAATTAACAAAACAGCAATATATTAAGCTCAGACTGCGTGCGATTGAAAAAGGCTCAAATATGTATCCAGCATATCATCACATAACCGCTGCTAAAATGGACTGTTTGCCATCAAAGGACACTATTACAATCACACCAATTTCGGCAGAGGTACAACTACAATCTCTACTTGATCACACAGCCGAACGCTTGCTACAATCAATAACAGGAAATGAGTTAAAGAAATGTGGAAACACAAAGTTAATTCTTTTTTGTAAATGGGGATGTGATGGTTCTTCGGGACAAAAACAATACAAACAAGCTGTATGTGAAAATATATCGGACTCAGATATGTTTATGGTATCATTTGTACCATTGCGATTGAAAAAGATTTTGGAAGATTCAGAGCCTTCGATTAGTACAACGCAAACAATGAATATTTGGAAAAATGAGACACCATCTTCTACGAAATACTGCAGGCCAATCAAATTTGAATTCAAAAAAGAAACTCATGATGCCATTAACAAAGAAGTTAGTGATATCAAGACCCAAATTGCAACACTACAGCCATTACAATTACAGTTGGATGGGCAGCAAATTGAAGTAAGCTACCAATTAGTGCTGACAATGATAGATGGAAAAGTAGGTCAGGCTTTTACTAGCACGAAGGCTGCATCCAGCTGCATTATATGCCAAGCAACATCAACCCAATTAAACCAAGTCCCGACAAAATCATTAGATAATACCGATGCATATGAATTTGGATTATCACCACTACATGCAAGAATACGACTTATGGAACATATACTAAAAATCAGTTATGATTTGGATTTCGGGTCTTCAGGATCAATAAGAAACAACGAAACCAACAAAGATTTAAGAAGTTCAAAAAAGAAACATGTTCAAGATGAATATCGCAAATTTGGATTGATTATAGATCAGCCAAAGCAAGGGTCAGGCAATACAAATGATCGCAATACCGCAAAAAGATTCTTTTCAGATCCAGAAACGGCATCTGAAATAACAGGAGTGGATTTAAACCTCATATTCAGATTTAAAATAATCCTAGAAGTACTTGCGTGCAATGAAGAAATTGACTCTAGAAAATTTGGAGATTATGCAAAGGAAACTGCAAAAATATATACAACCAACTACCCATGGAGAAATACGTCTGCAACAGTTCACAAAATTCTTTATCATGGAGAAGATGTCATTAAATATCATTTGGTGCCACTTGGAGATCTATCAGAGGAGGCTCAGGAAAAACGGAACAAGGATTACAGATTTTATAGAGAGCACAATACTAGAAAAATTTCACGAAATTCAACAAATGAAGATCTATTTAATATATTATTGGCAACGTCAGATCCGTTTATCTCCAGTATTCGAAATCAATGGAAAGTGGAACATCGGGATTTAGATGAAGAAGCCAAAAAACTACTAAAGAACAGAAATAGCACAGAACAAAATATGGAATATTTGCAATCAATATTTGAGTCAAATGAATAATAATTATAATTGCCTTTCATTGTTATTTAAGTACGAAAAACATAATATTAGTAAAAAATAATAATAAACAGAACCTACCATTGTTGCAAATGCTATTAAAATTTATTGCAGTTTTTATTTTTAAAATGTTTTTAAAATTATCAAATTTGACAGCAAAAAATAATAAATATTTATGTAGTAATAGTAATATTTTTAGATAATATTATTAACGTGTTTTTTTAAGTGTAACTATTCTTTGAGTGTAAACAAATTTGCAAATTTGTCAGCAAAAAATTTTCAATTTTTCTGTAATAGCAAAATCTCCAGTTGATTTTACTATTTTTTTCAGTGTAAAATTTTTTTTAAGTGTAACATTAAAAAAATTCCATTATTACAAAAAATATTTATAATTATTATTAATTTCCAAATATTCAATTTTTTAATAAATAAAAAAATAATAAACCCATATTTCACTCTAAAAGTAAAAAAAATTCAAAAGTTCAACTTTGACCTAGAATTCCTTAAAAAGTCCTCAATCAATTTTAATGTAATTTAAACTGAGTCAAGCTGAACTAAATATCTATCCAATAAAATAAACATTACTTCAATATTTTGATCGGTTCAAAAGTTACAGAATTTTGGCCAATGAAAAACGATTTTCAGCCACTGTGCGGCGAAGTAAAATAATTAATAAATTTGACTACAACAGCTTAAAACACATTTAATGGTCCTACTTGACATCAGAGGCGCTGCAACACTGATCTAAAAACTAACACAGCGCGCAATATCAGAGTTGTAAAAATTAAGCATTCTCTCTTTCACCATATGTCCTCTCTCATTAACCGTTTCCCAAAGAAGGTAACACACATACGTGTTGGTAGGCATACTAATTGCCTGAGTGTTACTTCTCTTAAAAAAAAAAGAAACATTGACTGAACCAGCATGAAATATACATTTTTATAAAAAAGAAACGGATGCATATGAAAAATAGGTCTCCATCTGCAATAAATGCATTCTTACGTGCTCCAATAACATCATATCCTTTTGAAAATAAAAAAATGACGTGAAGATGCCTCATCTCACCAACCACTAGAGCATTTAGCTTCTTTGCGTGATATACCAAATGTTTTTAGATGCAGATGAAACTTTGGAGTGTGTTAGCATTGCATTCGAAAAAAAGAGTTACCTGCACTGTTTGCGCTCTCAAGGGCAAACGTAAGTTACATGCGTTCTGATGTTGATTAATCTGCTAATCTATCGAAGTGCAATTACAAATATTATAACTTTATCAAATTTTTATTTTTAGTTTTATGCCATCTTTTTTAACAAAGTTTCGTGCCATTTTAAACTTGCCCTGATGATCAGCAATATTTTTTATGGAACTACAGTAGAATTTGTGTAACTATCTAGTTGTCTATTACTGTTTTTTTAAGACTTTGTATTGTCTATGCTGGGTTGCATACGAAAAAGAAACGTGGCACCTGCCTTGCAGTTGTATAATTTATGTTTAAAAAATCAAGGACGTAATTGATCGGGCAGTTTTTGTGATTACCGTGAATGACAAAACTTTGTTGTAATTTTTTTTTGTCAATTATGTAAATTGTCTACGTCACAATATTGCAAAATGCAGTCTGTGCGTCATATTTTTCGGTTTTTCTAACAACCAAGTATATATTTTTGTTTCATTAGGCTGAATGTTAAAATAGTTTAATATGGTTTCATGACATTCCAAAATGTATTACAGTGCTTATTGACAATATCATACAAACTTGGTGAATTGAAAAATAAAATACTTGCCTATACGGTCTTCGACCAGTTTTAAAGGTTTCATTCCCCGGCTATTTAAAGAAAACGGGTTCGCTGAGTAAGATATTCTCCTTACCCTGCCTTTAAATTGTACTGAATGTGAAGTAGCGCCTAGCCGTGCTTAAGGGTTTTCGGTTAACATTCTATTATAACTTTGTATAGTTATATTTGTTGAACAATTGAAACACGCGTTTTTATTTTTAATCTATTTTTATTACTAGACAACTTACAACTGACTGTTGAAAAGCAACATCACAATAATCGTTATAATGTGTAGTGCTGCCATACTGTTAACTTTTACAATGGGACATAACAATCTCCCACGCTTATTTGAAATTAATTAAATGTTATTATGTTTATTAAATGAGAAGCACAATTATTTTAAAAATATATGACATCAATTAAAAATTGAAGATGTAAGTATAATTACTCTAATGTGTAATCTCTTAAATACGTAGGTCGATTCCGTGTTCGTTCTGATCTACGCATAATTTGTTCTTGAGGTTCATCAGGCATCTCTTGGCTTCTCGGCAATTCATCTGCTTGAATTTCTGACTCATGTTGATTTTGAGGAATTGTTGCTTCGAACCTATGTTGACTATAAAGGTAATTATTTTGAGTAGAAGTTCCCCTTTCAATTCCTGGGGGAAAATGAACTTTACGTTGTTGAACCTTGGTTGATTTTATTTGATTGATATGACGTTTTAGTGCATACCCGTCGTCGAGTTTTACCATATAATGAAGTAGACCCAATCTATTTGTAACGGTACCAGTCTTCCAAACTGTTTTATTGTTTCGTATGTGCAAAACTTGCACCCTTTCTCCCACGCTTATTTGACGCACTCCTGGAATGGGTGTTGTAGGTTTGAATTTGATAGGTGGTTTCAATGCATCAAGCCGGATTCGAATACGTCTATTGAAATACAATTCTGCTGGACTTTTCCCAGAGCTGAGTGGTGTTGCGCGGTACCTTTGCATGACTTCATTTATTTTCTTTTGAAGCGACCCTGGTTCTGCTGACATCGCTTTCAATTTCCGCTTAAGTGTTTGAACGTTGCGTTCTGCCAACCCATTTGTGCTAGGATGTCCTGGAGCTATAAGTTTTTGAAAAATTGCGTTTTTTTGCAGTATGTTCTGAATTGTTCACTCGTAAAGATGGTCGCATTATCGCATACCATTATTACAGGAAACCCATGTGTAGAAAAAATATCGGAGAGAAGATTAATAGACGTTTGCGTTGTAGCAGCGTCTCTTATGATTCGCACTTCTGCCCATCTAGATTTTGCATCAACGACAATTAGAAAAAAATGATCTTGAAAAGGGCCCGCATAATCAATGTGTATTCTTTCCCAGTTTTCAGCCGGTTCTTCCCATTGATGGAGTGGTGCTTTTGCAGGTTTTGACTGGACTTGAACACATGCTTCACATGACCTTACCATCCTCTCAATGTCTCGATCGATGCCCTTCCAAAAACAATATCTTCTGGCAAGCTGCTTCATTCGTGTTATTCCAGGATGAGTATGATGAAGTTCTTGCAGAATTTGTGGTTGTAATTTTGTTGGAATCAAAACTCTTTGACCCTTGAAGATTATGCCGTTGTTGAGTGTATATAAGTCTTCATTTTCATCAGTGTTAAGTAATTTTGACATAAGTGTAGAAAGATTTGGATCCTTTGCTGTTTCTGATGCTAATACTTCAGCGTTTATGAATTCGTTTGAAATTTCGAAAATTGATAAAAAGCACAGTTCATTAACCTCTTCGTTAATGATTTTGTCAGTCGACGGTTTTTCAACTAACTGTGTTGCCCGAGAAAGACAGTCAACATTGGTGTGTTCTGCCCCTTTCTTGTATATTATCTCGTAGTTGAAACTTGACAAAAATTCAGCGTAACGTAACAATCTAGCCGATGTCATTGCAGGCATTTTGTTGTGTTGGTGGAAAATTCGTGTTAGTGGACGATTATCCGTGACGAGTTGAAATGATCTACCGTAGAGGTACATAAAAAAATGATTTATTGTAAAAATAATTGCTAAGGCTTCACGGTCTAGTTGACTATAATTTCTTTCCGCAGATGTTAAAGACCTGGATGCAAAAGCGACAGGATGTTCGATACCATTTACCATGTGTGAAAGTACTCCTGCAACTCCCGTAGGGCTTGCATCACATGCTACGATTACTTGTAGTTCAGGATCAAAAGGTACTAAAACCTTATCGCTAGAGATAATGTTTTTAAGCTTTAAAAATGCTGATTCACAATCAGAAGACCAATAAAACTTCCTTTGTTTTTGAAGTAGTTGACGTAATGGAAACGTGATTGTAGATAATTTTGGAATGAATCGGGAGTAGTACGTTACCATCCCTAAAAATCTTCTAACGTCGTCCGCTGTCGCTGGACGTGGCATGTTAGCAATTGCCTGTATTTTGGCTGGTGATTTTGAAATTTTGTTATATTGTACAATGTGACCCAGATATTCGATTTGAGTCTGAAAAAATGAACACTTACTTTGATTTAGATGTAAATCGTGTTTTTCCAGTCGTTTTAGGCATTCAATTAAGTTGGTTTTGCATTCCTCTTCTGTTGCTCCATGCGCGATTATATCGTCAAAATATGACATGGTGTTTGTTAAGCCGGATAGTATTTGTTCTATTATACGATTAAATTCTGAAGGTGCCGTTTTTATTCCAAATGAGAGTCGATTTACTGTGTATGTGCCCCGATGGGTAGTAATGGTTTGAATATCTTTTGATTCTTTACTAACTTGCAGATGCAAATATGCCTTATATAAGTCAAGGCGACAAAAATACTTTGACCCTTTGAGGTTGTTTAAAATTTCATCAATACGGCGTATTGGATAATTTGAAGATACGAGTTGTGGGTTTACGCCGACTTTGTAATCGACGCAAAGTCGTACTCCACCATCAGCCTTTGGAATAATTACAAGGGGAGATCCCCAGTCACTCCTTTCAATTTTGGAAATAATTCCTGAGGACTCCAAATCGTTAAGCTCCTTTTCGACACGATCGCGGAGAGCGTATGGAACTTCTCGTTCTTTGTAGAAGACAGGTTTGGCATCCTTGCGTAGTTGCAGCGTAATTTCGAAATTTGGCACACACCCCACTTTTTGGGTAAATACTTTTTGAAACTTGTTGACAATATCTGTAATTGAATTCAAATTATTTATTTGATTAAAATGTATATTGTTTACACGTAGATTGTCCACTTGTTGAAGGTTGACGTTTAGATGCCGTATCCAAATTCGTCCCAAAAGAGCGTCATACTCGTTGTGTACTACGTACATTTCTTCTATTGATCGGCAATTGTTATATTTTACCTCGACTTTTACTTTACCGTCAGGCATTACAATGTTTTTTGTATACGAACGAAATGCTATCGAAGAAGGTTGTAGATCTTCTTTTATGTTGAGTTTTTGAAATTCATCCCGGGGGATTAAGGTATACCCTACGCCAGAGTCCACTTCGAACTTTTGAGGCCGCCCTTCTATTTGAACGGTTATGTAATATTTGTCGACATCTTTTTTCCGATTGTCGTTTTGATTGTTGTGAATATCTACAATTTGATTTATTCCATATACCTGGTAGACTGTATCTTCATCATCATAATTTTTAAAAGTTGAGTTGTTGTTGTTTGACGAATTCATTATCGTTTTTAGACATACTTGTTGAACATGCCCTGTTTTACCACACGATTTGCATTTGAGGTTATGTTTGTTCGTGCGGCATTCTTTAGTTTTGTGATTGTCTCTGCCACACCTAATACATAAATTTCCAATACCCAATTTGTTGTAATTTAATTTTGATTTTGAACGCATTGCTTGTCTTGAAGAGGAACGATTTCTTGACCGGTTCCTACGGCGATTTGTATCTGTTGACCTGGAATGTATTTTGTTGACATCATTCATGCTGTTTGGTTGTTTTAAATTGAGTTCACGGCTGTCAATTTTAGATGCTTCCAGAGATAACGCTTTTTGAACAATTTTATCAAAATCTGACTCCTCAGATTGAAGGAGTTGTTCACGGATTGTGTTATCTTTGATTCCTCTAATAAATTGAGCACGAAGAAAAATTTTGGAAATGTCGGCTGCGCATTGACATGCTGATACAAATGCACACTCGTTTATGTCACGCCGGAGTGGAGCCACATAATCGGCCACCGTCTGCTCCTCGCTTTGATATGTGGAAAGAAAACGATGCTGGATAACCAATATGTTTTTCTTGGGGCACAAATGTGTCTCCAATTTTTTTACTAACTCATCGTAATCCACCTCTGTAATACTCTTGGGGGCAATCAAAGACACTAGCAATCTGAAATGTGTAGATCCAATGGAATTCACAAGCATTTGATGGCATAACGTTTTATTTGCAAAAACGCCCTTCATTACTAGGTAGTTTTCAAACCTCTGATGATACAATTAATAAATACAACAGCTGCTGCTGTTGTTGTTGTGTTTGCTGATTTGCATTTACCTGCTGCAGCAAATCACGTTGACTTTTGTTGAAAACTTGTAACAATTGTTTAAATTGTTCATCGTTCATGATGTATTTTATTTTTTTTTCTTCCTTTTTTATTGAATTTTAGCTGATTTTCACTCGTCGCCAATTATTATAACTTTGTATAGTTATATTTGTTGAACATTTGAAACACGCGTTTTTATTTTTAATCTATTTTTATTACTAGACAACTTACAACTGACTGTTGAAAAGCAACATCACAATAATCGTTATAATGTGTAGTGCTGCCATACTGTTAACTTTTACAATGGGACATAACACATTCGCCAGTTGTTTCCTCTGGATTTGTCAAATGCAAGAAAAGAAAATCCTTGTGTACGGCCAAAGGCCGGCAAGGGAGGAAATCTTTAATCAGCAAAGCCGCTACTCAACAAACTGTAAAAAAAACATTTAATCAACGCTGGCACTTCTCAACGTAAAACAACTACAAATTAATAATGATATCTTGATTATTAAGATGATACGTAATATAACTCGACCAAAAGAATCGCTGTATCTATGGACTTTATTACATCATTTCAATAGTGGACATTGGACTTTAAATAGTGATATAATGTCCTTTTAGGTTAGGTTAGGTTCCATTGGCAGCCGCGATCAAGCACAGCTCACGTGGGTCCATCAATTAGTTCCCGTTGTGCTACCATGTTGTCCCGTCTTCCAAGGGTCCTATGTTATCTGGCTGCTGATATTCTCACGCAGCCACCCGGTTGATTCAATGAAGGAGCGGATCTTTTTTGAATCAATATTAGAGAGACAAGTTTTGTCCCCAAGGGTTCTTTGACCGAAAAGTTTAAGTCTTAGATCATCGAATGCCGGACAATGACAGAGAAGATGTTCCGTCGATTCTTCCTCTTCTTCATCGCGGCAACTTCTACATATGTCATTGTAATTGAGCCCCAACCTTTGGGCGTGCCTCCCAATAGGCCAGTGTCCAGTTATTACCGCGATTAGGTTTCTGAGATGAGGTCTGGATAGCTGTAGTGCCCGCTTAGTCCTTTTTTCATCTATTATGGGCCAGATTTTTCTAGTTTCCCTACAGGTACCATTTCTGAATTACAATAAGGTGAAACTTATGTGCAATAAGTTGTTTACTCATTGGGAGAGAGACGCCTATGTCATGTGTTGAATCGTTTCGATTTAAAGTGGAGCCTGCACGCGCCAACGCGTCTGCGATACAGTTTCCGTGTAAGTCCCTGTGTCCTGGTACCCACTTAAGGGTAACCGTTGAATGTCTCGCTATCTCGTCCAGAGATATCCGGCATTCCTTGACAATTTTTGATGTGATGAACACATTCTCCAGGGATCTAATGGCCGCCTTACTATCGGTAATGATCTGAATATCCCTACCAGATATTTCGCCATACCGAATGAGTTTTGCGGCTGTGTAGATGGCCGTTATTTCAGCCTGAATGACACTGCAGTGGCCCGGCAGCCTTAGAGGAATGCACCAGTTTAGCTGCTCGGAGTAAATGCCAGAACCGACACCATTCAGTGATTTCGACCCGTCCGTGAAAATTTGAATCACATTCACGGGTGTATGTAGGTTATCAGGGTGGACCGCGTTATCCGAAAAGCTTACAGAGAAGCCAGGATCAAAGATTGGCTCAGGTGTGACATAGTCAACGCTCATGTTCCAATTTATATTATATAGGATGTTGGCATGACCGATATTGTAATCTCTCCATGCTAATGTCCTTTTAACTATGACACATTTTGAGTGATATAACATCCATTGAAGCCATTACATTAAACATTATGCCATGTGATTATTTTTCGAAGTAAATTGGTTATTACTTGAAGGAGTAATTATTATGCTAAAGTTCGTCCTTTATCTCTCCCCGCCTTAGATTTTCTATTTCTTTAAAAAAAAAATTATTTACGTATCAAATCTTATCCAGCGACCGATATATTCTCTTGTTCGGTTTGATTTTCTAAATTAATTTCATTTGTTCTCGCTGAACTTAAATCTCTGCATCTTGTAGAGTTTTTGCAATTTTCTTTTGAGCATCTTCTTTTCCAGCAAGTAACTGCTTGGCACAATTTGGCTTTCGCAACTGCTAATGTTGCATTAAGCAACACTCCTTCCATCTCTTCCACTTCTTCGTCGGACACAACTTCAAATACATTTCCCTTTTTTGGAGAACAAAGTCCAAAAATGGTTGAATGAACGAACACGTTCAATAGAAGTTTTCATTCCTACCAGTTTAAAAATGTCTTTTTCTGTAGGTGAAAACTTCTGATCTCTATTTGAGCCTCCTACAGTGCATTTTTATTTTAAAAATTTTGTGCAGCTTTCTGACGCAAATATTTATAATTTTTCGTCTGTCCACACCTAAAATTTAAATGCACATACATAAATATGTATAAAGTAAATAATATATTAAAATGGATATTGCTTACGAGCCTTTTTCCATTCTGCAACACATTTGGTTGGAGGATCCATAGAATTACGTTCTACTTCCGAGCTTATCTAAAAGTTTGCAATCGTCTCCTTGTTGACTTTAAAAAACCTGCAGGCTATGGCTATGCTTGCTTCCATCGGCGTCAAGAGCTGCTGTGTTTGCGGTTTGTTTGTACTTTTTGACATACAATAAAAAATAATACGTTTCTTCTATTGATTTTATAAAATTTTAAGATTATAACTTACGTGACGGTGAAATTTCCCTTTCAAATTGCAAGTGAAAAGTAAACATATTTACTCCCTTTCTTCATTTAGAATACCTACATTTTTCCCACCAAATTAATTTCTCTTCCCGCAGTTAATAAAAAAGAGAAAAACTAATTCATAATAGGAGAAAAGGGAAAAGTGAAAAAACTCCCAAGGAATTTTTGTTTGCGATTGGGCTGAACATTTAGATTTGTTGTAATCTTAAAAGCGAGTTATTAAGTTACGCAAAATAAAAAAAATTACAAAGAAAATACTTAATTTTATTTAGGCAGTTATTCCAAAAAAATAACTTAAAAAATAATATAAGGTATACGGTTTTAGATAAATAATCGTCCTAAGATAGATTCAAATAATAAAAATTATTTTGACAGCACAGAAATAACAAAACTTTTAATTAAAAAAAAATACGGGAATACTCTGACCAAATAAAACAAATCCAAATTGATTCATAACTGGCGAAATGTTTAGAGAAGGAACAATCCTTTTATTGGAGGTGACTTATATTTTTCCAATCCCTTGATGTGAAAGATTGTGTAACAGCAATGAATTTTTGCTTGCTTGAAACAAAAACAATTCTGAAATTCTTTTATTGCCACCGTTGAAAATTACTCATTCCATCCCAATCAGAGTAATGATAAATAAGTAAATTTCATAAATTTCGTTAATTGTTCGAATTTCAATCTAAATGTCTAAAGTCCAAAGTAAAAAGTTGCTTAACATTTTAAGTAAAATAAAAACATAACACTTCGTAAACACAAATCAGACACTTTCTATAAAAGAAATTTTTGTATTTTTTTTTATTTTAAATCAAAACAACAGCAACAAATGTTTTAAACATAAATTCATAAAAGATGTTAAGATTTGCATATCTTACATAAAGTTGCTACTGAATTTCGTTTAGTGTTGCATGTGCTGGCTTATTTTGTACTTTAAAAATCCGACATGTCTAAGATTTTTTTCTTTCATATTGCTACTCTGGCCCCATAGACATTTTTTAAGCTAAGATTTTTAGGATCATAAGTTAATTTGAACTCATGCTCATGCATACACACGATAACAAAATTTTACTCATGCACGGTCATGCACAATATCATATTTTTGGCTCATGCTCACTGATGTTTACGTGAGTGGAAAAACAGTTAACCGAAACCGCGAAACAAAACTAAAAAACAAGTTTTATAAAATTAAGTGAAAAAAATTTAATAAAGAAAAAAAAGTCAGGAAACAATCACGCCATAAATTTACTCATACACGCTCACACACGCTCATCTTTTATACTGACGTTCATGCAAGCTCACGTGATTGAAACAAAAAACTAATCACGTGAGCAGTGCCATCTCAACTTTCAAGCCATAAAAGGAAGAAAAAACTCCTAGGTTTATTATATCGCTCCTTTATTGCAACGTAGTCATATCTCAAAAAACTCGTTGGTTAGAAAACCAGTTTAAAGTTTTTAATTTACAGACACACATCAATGAAAAAATAAAAAACTATTCTTCCCTCAAGAGCTGAATAAACAAGATATTTGTATACATTTTTTTACAAAAAATGAAGGGCGACATGATGAATAATCTGCATTTCTAACTTAAAAATCACGTTTTTGAGATATGACTACGTTGCAATAAAGAAGCGATAAGTAGACTGGGTGGTACTTTATTAAAATAAAAATAATGGGACTTATAAACTTGGTGAGCAAAATAGACATCTATTTAATTTTAAAGCCTTAATTTCCATAATACCTGCTCCTTAAGTTAAAGTATGAAATTATAAAAGAACTAAACTTTTACCAACTAAAATCCAAAATTGTATTTAAGAAACAACAATTCCAATAATAGCGTAATTGAACAATTCAAATAAAATTGAACCATTACAATTGAAATGTTTTTTTGGCATTTAGTAACATAATTTTAATTTACACAAAACACTTTCCCTTAAACACTATTCGCTTTATAAAAATGATAGATTTAACACGCAGCCCAATGAGAAAACGAAAAGCCCATAAGAAAAATCACCTAAGCCATAAATTCTCATTAACCTGTAATGTCAATAATTTCACTTTCAATAAAACTTGCCAAAATAATCTAAACAAATTATCACACAACAAAATTTATTATAACTACACTGAAGGAAACAAAATAAAGACTTTTTACAGGGGAATAAAATTAGCACTGATTATATGTGGTGGCATGCTACTGAAGATGCAAACACTTATGCGATGCAATTGCAACACCACAACAAATGCGGTAAAATAAAAACAATTTATTTACATTAAACATGCAACATACAAAAGCCGCCATTTGCTGCAGCCCACAAATAAAAAAATTACAAAATTTTTTAACTTAAAAATAACTTACGATCAGCTGAAACGTTTGACAGAATATCACGAAAAATTAAGTACATTACCTGTGGTACAAAACAAAAATTAAAAGGAAATACGGGATATGGTAAGCCTTGTGGGCCATCCCTGCGACTTTCCATCAATTTCGACATTAGAGCTCCCGCAAATTTAAAAATTTTTGGTCAAATAAACAAAAACACTTTTAAAAAATGTTTTGTCAACGATATCATTGGAGCTGCTTAGCCGATTACGCTGATTATGTTATAAAGCGTGATTTTTTTTATCAATTTTCTTTTTGGAAATATTTACTTTTTAAAATTAAACAGGTTCAGTTTGGTCTATAGCTTAATCATGAATCGACTTACAAACGAACAACGCCCGGAGATTATTGAATCTTATTATTGAAATACAGTCGTTAAGCAGCTCTGGGCTGAAGAACAGCTCTCGCGTCATCGTAATTATTTTTTAGGTGCGGTCAGACTTGCGTGTGTTGTTTGGCCTGCGAGAGTTTTTCGTCTCACTCGCACTGGTTGACTGATTTGCCTCGGATAACCGTATAGTTTTGCGGTTCTTTTGTGGAATTTCGTTGACAACCACGTTGTTACTTCCTATGAGAAGGCATAGGTCGTGTATAGTCAATCACAAAAACATTTTTAAAATACTGTTAATAACAGCATCTAGTTACCGGCGCCATTTTTGTCCAACCATATTCTGCAAATTTACTTTGAAGAATATGTACTAATAAATAAATAAATAAATAAATTATTAAAATTCATGCTCGATTAAGAAAGTGCATCTTGCACTTCTTCCATTTTATGGTCAGTTTGGGCAAGCTTCTGGGGCGGCTATTCGGAATCTTGTCAATAAATTTAGCGCTAAATTTACATTATTGTACATAAAACCACTAACATGCATACGCAGAGTTTGCAAAGAGGAAAATATCGCAGCTGTATCCCCCAGTGTCGCTCCTCCCGTGCGATGATTACCAAATCTTTTTTGCCAAAATAAAAAAGGTGGACTTGGTTGACATGTGGTTTCAACGAGACGTTGCCACATGCTACACAACATGCAAAACTACTGTCCAATTGAGGAGCGAGTTCGGTGAACAGTGTATATCAGGTTTGGGGCCGGTCAGTTAGTCGCGTAGATCGTGCAGTTTAACGCCTTTAGATCATTTTTTGTGGGACTAGGTTAAAGCTCATGTCAATTGGGACAAGCCCGCAACGGTTGACGCACTGGAATCCCATATTGATGAAATTATTCGTGATATACCAGCCGATATGTTAGAGAGAATATGCCGAAATCAGACCCAGCGTAGCCCCGGTCAAAATTTACATGAAATCATCTTTAAACATTTAATTATATAGATCGTGCGATCAACTCGAATAAAAATATTATACATTTTTCTAAAGTTGATGTGTGTTTTTTATAAAATCGGAAAGCTCTTAAGAAATCACCCTTTGTATTCAACCGGTATAGCAATAGAAAGATTATTTCAAAATAAATTTTTCGACAATCTTATTTTTAGATGATTTTTAAAATATCCCAGGCCACTTCATATTCATACGAAATCATAGAAAAATTATCTTTTTCGATTGTCGCGAACCTTGTTCCATTCGATTAAGCCGATCAAGGGTTATGAGAGGCTTACATACGCACTTACACAGAAGCTTCTTAGGACTGCAACACGTTAACACAACGTGTAAGATCGTTTTTCTAAAATCGGAGTACAATCAGTGAATCGTGATTTTTTTATACCCTGCACCAAAAAATTTGGAAAGGGGTTTGTGATGTTTGTATAGGTTTGTCATTCCATATGTAATTTCTTCATTATTCATTTAAGACCCCATAAAGTGTATATATTCTGAATCCTTATAGATAGGGAAGTCGAACGAGCGATGTCCATCTGTCCGTCTGCTATATATTGGTGTAAGTAAAATTAAGGCCTCACACAACAGATTTTATATAAATTTTAGACTATTCTCTTGGAATTTTTCATAAAATTTTTCGGTTTGAAAATAACAAAACTCGGTCCAATAATTAATGAGATATAGCCGAAAGACTTTTTTGTTATATGTCCTATTCTGTTGTTTTTATGGACCCAACAGTCCTACGGTCAATTTTATGAAGCAGATCTCTTGTATGGATTTCTATGAAAGTTTACACTGAAAATAATTGAATTAATGACTAAAATATGAGCAAAAAAATTTTTTTTGAAAAAGTTGCGTTGGGATTCATACCAACAACCTATTGGTTGGTAGTCACAAGCGCTTCTTATACACCACAGAGCAGTTGTATTTTCATAGTAGTTTACGCGTTTAAGAACATAATATATCTTATTTATTATAAAATACTAAAACTTCAACTTTTTGATGGAAATTGGTGAGGTTGTTGTAAATTGGCCCCTTTTGTTACACATCCATCCATACTGAAATGCGTTCATGGACACATGTACACATTGTATGTATACATGTGCATAACTAAATAGTCGAAAAGCAAAGATTTGTTGTTTTTTTGTTTGTTTGTTTTTTTTACGTTTGTTATTACGATATTATGCATGCATATTACAGTATTTATGGCTTAAATTTTCTTTTCGTATTATTTTCTATATTATTTATATTAAAGAAATGTAATTTTATTACACGGTGTATATAAATTACATATCCCAAATACATAAATTTGTGCAGTAATTTTTAAACCGCAAACAAAGATCGTAAAAACAACAGAAAATTGTTAGTGCTATTTTTCATTTCGACTTTGACTTTTCTCCACACAAATCGATGGGTCACACTATGTAAATACATATACAAAATCAATATCAATCAATTAAGTTTTAGTTTTGTTTTAAAAATGTCAACATTTAATTTTTTATGACTATTTGTGATTTCAGAAGAAAGGCAAAATTGATGCTTATATCCTGTTTTATACTTGTGTAATTTTAATTATTTTCTATATTCAGGTGCAGAGCGTACCTGCAGCATATCAGAACCCGGTATTATTATTGTATTTGTACAATGTGATAAAAAATCTCTTGACAATTAAAATGTTGTTTTGATACTTATTTATTTTTTTTTTTTTAAAGAACAAACACAAACCGCGAAGCCATTTTGGCTTGTCTGCAGAAACACCCAGGGTCTAGGCAGGAATCGAACCTGCGACCCCCGACTAATAGTCTAGTACGCTATCTACTAGTCTACGGGGGCTCCCGTAAGCAGAAAAATCTCTCCCCGGCTAGAATTTGATACCTGCTCCTAAATATTTTCTAATTGAAATTTTCAGTATACATATTTACTTTGCACTTTTCAAATTTTTGGATTTTATATTCACAACTTGGTATTTGACTGTTGCAATATAAAATATAAATTCCCATAAGAAATGCTTCATTCATTCTATAACAACAGTGATTTAATCTTTAAAATCACTTCAATTAATTGCCTTTCTATAAAATAAAAACAAAGTTTGATGTAAGAATTTAATTTGATATCAAGCTCTAAAATGTAATTAGCAAAGAAACTAAAAAATTGAAAACCCCGCGAAAATAGCGCATATTCTAAAAATTGCAACTGCAATATTGGAAATTCTTCCCAAAATTTATTTTAAAAAATCATATCGTTGTGCCAAAATTCTTGAAAAAATCTCTAAAATGACCAAAATTCCTAATAATACGTGAATATCAATAAAATTGTATAATTTAATATTGATTAAAAAACAGCAAAATTATACAGTAAAAAAACTTACAGAATATCATTTCCTTTGTGAAAATTTAACTTTTATAAAAAACTATTTTGTATTTGGAATAGAAAAATTAAAATACATTTGTATTTTGAATAAAAATATTGCAAATACCTCTTTTCCATAAATTTATATTTAGCTTCTAGATTGTTTATCCAAGTGAATAATTTAATGTGGGCTTAATTGAAATGTATTCTAAGAATCGTTCGCAATTCATCAAATATTTTTCAAACAATCAGTTCCTATCATATACACACATATGAACTTTGGAATTTTGGATCGGAATGTTTGGGGAAAACTTCCAAAACATTTTTAGGGCGTATCGATAATAGTACCGCGTCTAAAAATGGTATATGCATACATATTTCTATTTTGTTTGCATATTTTCGTATTTTCCCCAATTCAACATATACAAAATGATAACTTAAGATCTTAGGAGATAAAAAATTCATTTCTTCATATTCATATCAAATGAACTGGTCATTAAAAACTCCTAAGAAATCATAGTTTTGCGGTTGGTAGGTTGGTTGGTTTACGTGGCTGCCCACTACACGTAGGCATTCAAGTAGAATCTATAAGATTCCTTTTTGAAAGGACCACTGCACTCGTCGGTGTCAAACTATGTGTAGCCGTATCTAAGTACTCGGATACAGTGATTGATACTAGATCCAACCCGTCGCATTGAGATATCTAATAAGATCGCTCAGTCCTATCTCTGATAAATCTGAAAGGTCCTCTAGTGTCTCGAGATATGCAAAGCCGGACATTCGCAAAGAAAGTGGAAGATTGTCTCCTCTTTGCTTTCTTCTCGACAACTACGGCAGAACTCGTTGTAGGACAGACCTATCCTACTGGCATGTCTGCCAACCGTCCAGTGTCCCGTCATAACTGCAACGACCCTCGAGATGTCCTTGCGGTTTCTGCGTGTTAGTTGTATTGAGCGCTTATAATTATAGCAAGGCCACAATTTCTTTGCAACCTTGCACGTGCTTATATTGCGCCATCTACATTCAGCCTTATGGAAATAATGTTTGAAGATGCAGTTTCTAATAGTGCCAAACGGCATGGCTACCGTTTCGGCGGTGGAGGCATTCAGAGCAGAGCCAGCCCTAGCCAGCTCGTCCGCCTGTTCGTTGCCTAAGAAATTGCTGTGTGCTGGAATCCAGATAAGGGTGAGATCAGCCTGATCACCCAGTCTAGATAGCACCCTCTTGCACTGCCCTACTAGGATAGAGGAGGTGGTATGTGATCTTACGGATAGAAGCGCTGCTTGGCTGTCGACAAAGATGCCGACTTTACCTTGTACCTTCCTGTCGACCAGCATTCTGGCCGCTTCCCTTATAGCCAGAATTTCAGCCTGAAAAACTGTGGCTTCGTTAGGGAGACGGAAGGAACGTTCTATACCTAGATCATCTGAAAAGACTCCAGAGCCGACACCGCAGACCATTCTTGATCCATCAGTATATACTCTGACGTCATATTGTCTAACTATTGTACCTCCCTTCTACTCCCGCCTGGATGGAAATAGAACTTTGAACACCTTATCAAAGTTCAGATGAGGTATCATGTAATCAGTGGATTTCCTCAGCGTAGGGGGTAGTTGATCCAGGATTCTGGCGTGACCATACGGCCTTGATCTCCACCACCCAGATGCCGCTAATCTTGAAGCGCTGCTAGAGGATACCGCCAATACATGAAGGTCAATCGGAATAAGGTTAAGTAAAGCATTCAGAGCCTCCGAAGGACTGGTACGTAAACATCCTGTTATCCCGACACAGGAGGATCTCTGTATTCTATAAAGCTGATCTACCACGTATTTCTTACTTGTGGCCGGCCACCAAACTACAGAGCCGTAAGTCAGTATTGGACGCACGATTGCTGTATACATCCATTTTAGCATGTTGGGTTTTAAGCCCCATTTTCAGCCAAACATCCTACGGCAGGAATAGTAGGCAACCGTTGCCTTTCTAACCCTGTGTTGAACGTTCAGTTTCCATGAAAGTTTTTGATCTAGTATAACTCCTAGATATTTTGCGTTGTCCGATAGGGACAGTTGATGATTCTTCAGCCGAGGAAGTCTGAAGTCCTGTACCTTGGTCTTTGTGGTAAATAGCATAAGTTCCGTTTTGTTTGGGTTCACTCCTAGCCCACAGTCTGTAGCCCAGTTACTGAGTGTGCCCAAAGCGTTGGACATGATATCGCTAATCACGTCCGTGAACATCCCTGAGACCATTATTACCACATCATCCGCGTACGCCACAACTTTAACCCCCGCGGCATCTAATCTGAAAAGTATTGTGTTAACAACAAGAAGCCAGAGCAAGGGTGAGATCACCCCACCTTGCGGTGTACCTCTGCATGCCCATTTAGACCTCTCGCTGTTACCTAATTTCGTGGTGACATTTCTTGCCCTCAGCATGTTTATTATCCAGTGTATGATGTAATCCTCTACATCATTGTCCCGGAGAGCATTTTGAATGGCTGTCACCGATACATTGTTGAAGGCACCTTCTATATCTAGGAAGGCCGCCAAGGTGTATTGTTTGTGTTCCAGAGATCTCTCTATGAAACCTACTACTTCGTGTAGAGCTGTTTCTGTGGAGCGTCCCTTAAGATAGGCATGCTGGCTATTTGAGAGCCTTGACGATCCCAGTAGCCGCTGCCTAATGTGGGTATCTAATAGTCTTTCCAATGTCTTTATCAGGAAAGATGAGAGGCTGATTGGTCGGAAGTCCTTTGCGTCTTCATGACTTCTTCTACCGATCTTCGGAATGAATACGACTCTGACTTTTCTCCAGCTAGTCGGAACGTGGCTAAGAGAGAAACAGAGTTTATAGAATTTAGAAAGCCAGGGGATGATGGAGCTTTTCGCGCTCTGTAACATCTTTGGCATGATGCCATCCGGACCTGGCGATTTAAACGGTGAGAAACTGTCAATAGCCCATGAGATTTTATCCGAGGATATTATCTCATAATTACAGTAATTTGTTGCCCACTGATAAAGCTGTTCGCACTGTGCACGTCCTTGCAGCCAGGAAAGTGAGTGTTGAGTAGTATGTCTAAGGATTCCGAAGAGGAATCTGACCAGGAGCCGTCCGCCCTTTTTATAAAAGTTGGACAAGAGTGATTCGTAGCCAGAATCCTAGCAAGCCTTGCAGAATCTCTGGTATTATCTATGGACTCACAGTAGTTTCTCCATGAGTTACGTTTGGCGATTTTTATAGCTTTTTTATATATATTCAGCTTATCGCGATAGGGTTTCCACATTTTATTTTCGTAGCTTGTGTTGAAAGCCCTACGTACCTCCTTGCGTAGAATAGAGAGTTCTGAGTTCCACCAAGGAGGATAGCTTTTCCGGGCTTTTGTCAAGGGGCAGGAGATCTTAAAGGCTCTAGTAATAGCCTTGTTGAAGATGTCCACATGGTGTTCAAGTCCTTCTATCGTATTCTCGATCTCTGGTACTCGTTTTAGTTTTTGCTTTAGAATCCCGTTGAACTTATTCCAATCTGTTCTCCTCGGATTTCTAAAGCAATGTTTATTTTTGTTTTGAAGTCTGACTTCAAAGAGTATCCAATTATGATCCGAAAAGGATCTTTTATTGGACACCCTCCATTTGTCGATCAAAAATCTAAATTTGTCGTTCGTAAGAGTAATGTCCAAAACTTCTTCCCACCCTCTAAATCTGTCCGAACTCGGAAAGATAAAAGTCGGCGAGTTGCCGGAATTACAAATTGTTAAATTGTGAGAATTAATGAAATCTAGGATATGCTCACCTCTTTCGTTGATTTCACTACTATCCCATATTGTGTGCCTAGCATTGGCATCACAGCATAAGATGATGTTCTCGTTGGCACCCATAGATGACATAACCGCTTTCAGCTCGTCTGGCGGTGCTGGTTTGTCATGTGCCATGTAGCATGATGCTATGAGGAAGCTTCTGTCTTCGGGCAGCTCGACCTTAGCAACTGTTAGGTCCGCTGAGCTGAGCTGTGTGCAGAAAAAAATGTTAATATGTTTCTTGGCTATTAGGCATGATCTTGGCTTACCGTATGCTTTCGCATAGAGCACATTGTACGTGGACAAAGGGAACCCCTTTACCTCGGAGTTCGCCACCTTAAGATTATCTGTCGCACGCTTGGAGTGCTTCAGTTTTATTTGAGCGATTTTTGTCGCCATTCTGTCGTCTATTGTTCAGTTGCCGGCTCTGCCAGCTGCATCCCAACCAGAAGGTTGCTAGCTACCTCGACGACGTCTTCGTCTGTACCAGCAGAACTGGTTGGGCGGGTCACCTTGACCTTGGCGTCCCTCACACCGAAAAACAGCTTGGAACCTGCTTTTTCAACAGCCGTTGCGCCAGGTTCCGTGATGGAGAGGATGAGGTAGGTACCGCTGGTGCCGTGGTCCTCAGTACGTATGACCGACCAGTCATCCATCGGAATGCTAGGGTTCTGAAGCTTCAGACACTCTAGCATTCTTCCACCGTCTTTGCCCATTTTCGGTAACCAAACCCTTGCCCGCGGTCTCAATGGGATCTCCCCAGCAGGGATGAGTTTAAGACTTAACCCATCCCAAGCTTCACTAATCTTAGCGATGCTATTACTGAGGAACTCCCTTGAGAACACGTCCAAGCATCTGATTACCCTGTACCCCCGGTGTATCTCACCGGAGTCGAAACAAGGTGCCGGCTTGTCCTTATTGACGATTACGTAATCCATTACGAGCTCCGCCAATTTGGATTCGATAGCCCGCCATTCCGTTATTACAGGAGCAATTTTGTCTTCCTTTTTGTTCACCAGTGCCACTAGCAGTTGGTCTTTAACTACCTCGTTAAAGGGCCTTCTTGTGGCTGATGACGTAAGTTGGGTATGAATGGTCGTCTTCGCTGCGACCTTTCTCCTCTTCGGCGATTTTTTGCTCTCTGCCTGGGAGCAGTTACGTTTGGTGTTTGTGGCTCTGGATGTGCTGGGTATCGAATCCCTAACCTTTAGGTATTCATCTACCACAGCCTGGTATTTCACCTTATCCGCGGCGTCACGCTCATGAGTAACTCCATTCGCAGCATTCTTAGCAATCTTGTCAAGAATGAAGACGGCTTTGGAGTACTGTGATTTGAGGATATCTTTCTGGCTTCTCTTTTTCCTAGGCTTACCCTTCATCTGGCTCTCGGACTCGAGTGCCTGTGTATGGGTTTTTTTTGTTGGTGCTTGTAAGGCACGTTGTGCAGATAGTGGGCGACTGTGTCTTTTACCCTCTCTATCCGAGAGGCCGACTATTGTCTCCTGGCTGGAGGCAATGAGGTCGTCCTCTGAAGAGACTTCTTCCCTTCTGTGTTTTAGTTTATTTTTATTTATTTTTTCATTAGTGTTATTCATAATTTTGGTCCCACGAGTATGCCAGTAAGGGGTGTGACCATCCACACAGTGACGACGTGCGTGGACTAGACAAGAAAAATTACAACCGGCCCGTGTCTTGGCACCGGAGGGGGAGCTGCTATCAACTAGTCTTCTTTATCCACTAACTAGCCATTCAGATCCTCGGCACAGCCCCCTCCACCTTGATCTTACAAGTGGGGGAGAGACAGGATGGAATAGAGACAGGATGGGAGGAGATTGGGAATTATTTCTCTGTCTTACATAGTACAATTTTACAAATGTAAAAGAAGATTTTAATAAAAATTTTTTTTAATTAAAGCCATCTGTTTTCTTAGCAGGCTGAATATAAATTACATAATACGTATTTTTATACCATTTTTAAATCAATTGTTGTTGAAATTCGATTGTGATTCTATATCAGAAATATACAGGTTATATTGAACTTAAACCTTTATCGCCTGGTCCAACCGTTTGTTCTTTTTTTAATAATTTTTGATAGTTTAAAATTATTTTCAATGTGACGAAAATATTTGGAACATTTTAATCATTAGACTAGCAGATTTATATAATACATAGTTTTCGATATTGTAATTGTAATTTCTTGATTGTAATTTCTTTCGTCACTCCATACTATGGTGAAGGGTATGTAGGATTCGGCACAGCCGTATATATCACTCTTACTTGTGGAAATTGAAATTCATAAGTACATTCAACTACTATGCCATTCAGAGGATAATTTTTGTTTGTTTATTAGTATGCTGTTTGTAGTAAAAATTTCGTTGGTTTTTCTTAATAGAAGTGACAGTTTTTACAGAGTTGCTATTTCGGTATTTCTAGTTACCAAATTTTTTTAT